>CM039088.1:28385339-29637839 GCA_022113865.1 Chimonanthus praecox | reverse complement strand
GCCCGACCCTTAACTGGCCAACCATACGTGTGAATAGACTAAGTCCACGATTACGGTTCACACGCAATAAGTTATACAAGCGGAATAAATCTTAAGTGCGGAATAATAATAGAATCCTAATTCTATTCCATTTTAGATAGCAAAGTAGTCCAAGTCTCAACCATAATTATCTTAACTTAAATATCCAAAATAAACCATTCAAACCATAACAAAATATCTAAGTTATTACATGCCCAAATGCTAGCTACTCGAATTACATAGTCCATGAGTAACTTAAACAAAATATAATTAAACACATCCAAGCTCCTATGCTTGGCTCCGATCACGTTCATCATTCCCTTCAATTCCTGTGTCATCCACTAGGGTAGAAGTAGGGCATTAGATAACGTGCCCCGTAGGTATTCCAAATAGGGTTAACACATGGTTAATACATAAAACATATAGATAACATAATATCAAAACCTTGTAAAACAATGTCATGCCATGGTGTCATATGCAATGAGTCCCACCCATCACAAACACATGTATCCTCTTGATGGAATTCTCCTCATCAAGGTATCCCCACAATTGCCTGACGGACGTCCCGACGGAGTGTGTTCTCCCATTACTTCTTGATGGATAATGAACATCAAGGTCTTCCCACGGATGCCTTATGGACGCCCCGACGGAGCGTGGCCTCCTGTTACAAATCATCCATCCCATGCCATGCATGAGATGTAAATGTCCATATGCTATGTAATAGTATAAATCATAGCATAAAACTTCCATATTTGAAACATAACATTTGAAACAAAATAACTCATCAAAAACATGAACTAAAATCATATTACATGTTTTATGGTTTCAAAGAGGTAGAATCCTATCAATGACCACTAAAGTGTCCTTGCGTTTTCGTCCGGAAACCGCTCACGATCGTGCACCCCTTGTGAATGGGTGGGAGGTAATACAATTAATCAATCCCATGTTCCCTTTGATTTACAATTATATCTAAGTCCATAAACATATCTTTGTGGGGTTCGGCCATACACCATGGCCGAACCTCACTCACTAGGTTTTAGTCCTTCTTTTGATTTATTAATCAATCACCAATAAGTTAATCATTTAAACCCTAAGTCCACAAAATACACCTTAGTGGGGTTCGGCCATACAACATGGCCGAACCTCACTCACTTAATTTTGGTCCCTCTTTGTAATCATTTGATCTTTTAAATTAAATCCAAGATCATGCCATCTTTGATTCATAAATCCAATCACTTATACAATAATTATCTAACATTGATAACAACCTAAGTTCACAGAAGCATTCCTCATGGGTTCGGCCATACACCATGGCCAAACCCATGGTCCTTCATTTCCATGATTTTATCATACATTTAAGTCCTTTATACCAACTTATATTCAAAAACACAATCCATGGGGTTCGGCCATACACCATGGCCGAACCCATGGTCCTTTAATTTCACCCCTTTGGCCATCATTTCTTTCCTTAGGTAATCATTTTACTTACCCATACTTAAGTCCATAACATAAATCATGACTAAACATTTCATTCATTTGAACATGCCTAAGTCCATAACTGATCCACAAACATAGAAACTTTAATGATTTCTAATCATGCTTAAATCTCTAAATAGCCCATTAAAACTGGTTCATAGGGTTCGGCCATGATGTATGGCCGAACCCATAATGTCTCATTTCCATGTTCTCCATTAAATAATTTACCATCTTAAGTTCATAAATAAGTCCCTCCATGGGAGGGTTTAATCATACATTTAGGTTCATCTTTTTTTATCCTCATTAACCATATTCAAAATCAATTAAAATTACCAACAACTATCCATCATTCTCTCTCAATGGGGTTCGGCCATACAACATGGCCGAACCCTATGGTTCATCATTTCCATTAAAATACATCATACATCCATGATTGATCATTTGATGGTTCTCATACATACATCCATTTAAACCCTTTAAAACCTTTTAAAATCATACACATACATCTATGATTTTCATCCTTCAAAATCCATTAAAAACAACCAATGTCCTTCCATGGGGTTCGACCATACAACATGGCCGAACCCTATGGTTCGTCATCTTCTCTTAAGATCACTTAGACCCATATAAATTCGTTAATACCTTTCCATGGGGTTCGGCCATACAACATGACCGAATCCTATGGTTCATCATAGATTCTTTAGTCATAATAACATTAGGGTTCGGCCATGTCCTTGACCATCTTTCCTTACTTATGTAAACTTATTCATGTACTTACTGATTTCGCGACTCCTCCAGTTTCTTTCACTCCTTCTTGCTCCTTTGATCCTCTTCTTCCTTAGCCTCTTCTTCCTCCTTGATCCTTGGCCGAGATTGATCTTGATACAATCTCTTGGAGCTGTTCGACCAAGAGGTATAGATTTGAGAGAGGGAGAAAGAGAGAAGATTTGAGATAATACTCTAAGTGTTCTCCCTTTGTCAATGAGAGGGGATCGGCCTTGAGTGAGAGGGAGAGAGTGAGAGTCTAAGATGCAACCCCTTAGTCTTTTCTTGTTTAATGAAATTCAGCGAAGGGTGGTGTCTTTGGTGACACCCCTTTGTAACTCCCATGCCCTTTCACCTCCCTCCTTAATGATCCATTTGGAGGTTTCATCCATGAGATGAAACACTCCCACCGTTTGGCTCTTTGGTTTCCATCTTGAGATGGAAACCCCCCCATGCTTCCAACGTGTGCTATGGTTATGCCTTGAGTAAGCTTGTGTAACCACCACAACCTTCACCTCCCTCATCAATGATCTATTTGGAGTTTCATCCATTGAGATGAAACTCCCATCTCCAACGTGTATGTAATAACCCGAATTTTTGATAAATATATATATTGGCATTTATTCATTTTAAATTGAAGTTTGATGTAATAAAATGCCAAATGGACCAAATTTTGGGACAATGGCCCAAGGATGGCCCAATTGGGCCATGGGTTGGATGAAATCCATTAAATAGGTCAATGAGGACTAATCGGGTCAACGATGGTCAAAGTGGGCCCGATAGCCAAGTGGGGCCCAATGGATCAAAATCGGTTCAAATCCTAAGGTAAGTGGAAAAGGAGGGAATCTAATTGGGCCATGTGCCCAATAGTTACCCAATAAACCTTGAATTGGAATTGATACATGTAATTGGTCAATGGTAAGTAATCGGGTCAAAGATGGTCAATTTGGGTCAAAGAGCCATGTGGGACCCAATGGGCCAAGGTAACTAAGCCCTAAGATAAATGGGTAAGACAAGAATCAAATTGGGCCATGGGCCCAATGATGATCCAATAAAAGGGATACAATTAATAAAATTTAAATCACCCAAGTTAGGTGATAAATGGACCAAGGCAACATGGCCAATGGGGCCCACCTCCACCTCACCCATTGAGGTGGCGTGTGGACCCAAGAGTAGTAGGGCCGACCACCATCTTGGTCAACCATGGGTGGATCATGGAGGGAAATTAATGGGATTAAATTAAATAGAAAGTGATTAATTAAATTAATCAAGGGATCAAGGTGATCTAAGTTAATCAACCTAAGATTAAAATGGTCAAATGGTTAAATGGTCAAAACCACTCCAACAAACACAAACCACCTCAAGAAAACACAAATTAAAACCATGGGCTTGAATGGTGGTTGGGTCTCAACCACCACCACCAAAGTCAAGCCAACCCATGCTTGGTTGGTGAAGAAATTAATGTGGAGTGAAGACCACTCCAACCACCTCCATTCCATTGCAAACCAACCCATTTCACTCTAGCATTCCTCATACACCAAGAAAAAACAGCACCCACCTTGCAAGAGAGGAGTGGCAAAACCGTAATTTGTGGCCACATTAAAGGACCATGGGTTCGACCATGGTACATGGCCGAACCCTATGTGGGTTGGACATGAAAATGGTATATTATGAATGAATAAATGAAGCGGATAGTTGCTGCGTTTTAGGCTCGCAAATCGAAATTTAAATTTGGCCAAAAATTGGATTTATGTATGAGTCTAAAACCAATGGATAATGGGCTAAGTTAGGGACTTAATCATGGATGATGTATGGACTAATTCGGTAAATGTAATAAGGTATCGGGCGTCGCAAACGGTACGCGATCGGCGACCGGATTATCGAACTGGAAGCGTAACAGAACGCGACACGGTATTCGGTAGAATTCCTACCTTTTTGTAAGCGATGGATATGTGATGATGTTTTAAATTATTTTGACTTGGCTTATTATGGATTTATGATTAAAATTTATGATTTATGGGATTTGCACTATGATGGGTTTTAACTTACAAATTACATGATGGTATCATGGATTATATTTTAATATTATGCATCATATGACTATGTATGGTATATCGAATATGGTCTATCTATATACTACATAGCATAATGCACCTACATCTCATGCATGGCATGGGCAGAAAAAATTAAACAAACCGGAGTCCATGCTCCGTCGGGGCGACCGAGAATCAGACATGGGGATTGCCTGAGGGCTATAACTTGAGTCCATGCTCCGTCGGGGCGACCGAGAATCAGACATGGGGATAGCCTGAGGGCTATAACCGGAGTCCATGCTCCGTCGGAGCGACCGAGAAGCAAACATGGGGAACAGGATATTGTATGATCATACGGATAATGGGTGGGACACATGACATAAGCACCCATGACATAGCATTCATCACATACTTATTTTGTTGTATTTTATGTTATCGATATGTGTGTATCACTAATCCATGTGCTAGCCCTACTCGGAGTCCTACTGGGCGCGTTGACTAATGCCCTACTTCTACTCTAGCTGATGACGCAGGAGAGGCAGGAAGCAGTGGACATACCGGAGGCCAAGCCTAGGAGCTTGGAAAGCGCAGTCCTAGTTTATATTATGTTTACATTTTGGAGATGTAATTTTAAAGTAACTTAGCTTGTCGGGTTGTATAAATTTACATTTCTTGCGATGGTTTTGGACGTTACTTATGGACGATACATTTTGTGATATAATCATGAACATAGGGACATTTTGGTAAATTCAATGTTGTATCTTCCCTTCTATCTAAAAACCGGTAGGATAGACTCTATTATCATGTTCCGTAATAATTATAATCAGCGAACTTACTTCTTACGCGTGAACCGTTCTCGTGGACTTACCTCCACGCACGCGTGGGGTTGGCCAGTTAAGGGTCGGGCTTTAGAAGCTCGGACTTAACTCGCGTCGTGGCGTCCGCGCCCTCTCTCACTCTTCTATTTAAAAAAAAAAATAGTTTCTGATTTTCGTAAAACGGGTGAAAAAGAGCGGGGCGTTACAGTGTATGCCTTGAGTAGGCTTGTGTAACATCACAAAACCATCCACTTCCCATTAATGATACATTTGGAGTTTCATCCCATGAGATGAAACTCCCATCTCCAATGTGTATGGCTTGACTTGGGTCTCCGCCACCTACTCCACTCACTTAAGTTCAAGGTCCCATTAACTTCCCATCCAACTCAACATAACTCAATTATTTTTCATTCTTTTAAACTCAACTCACTTTTCTCACTTAAAATCAACTCAATTACATAATTCCATTTCCAACTTAATTCAGCCCCAGTTAAGTAAGCTTGAACTCACAAGGTGGTCAACCAAGTCAACCATGACCCATTGGGTCCCAATTGAGCATTTTGACCCAATTAACAATTTTGACCCAATTAAATAAATCTCACCCATTTAATTCAATTGAACCATGTCCACCATCCGTTGGGTCTTAATTGGGCAATTGACCCAACACCTTACCCATCTAAGGTCCATATCATTTAATTCACAAATACAACCCTCTTTTTAAAATTTTCGTCCAGAAAATCGAGCAATGTAGGGTTTCAAACAATTTACATAAATAGCTCGGGGTGAGCTGTTCTCATTTCCGACTCAAGTTCCCAAGTGGCTTCCTCATTACCATGTCGATCCCATACCACCTTGACGAACTGGATCGCTCGGTTCCGTAACACCCTTTGTTCTGTCTCCACCACTCTGACAGGCTTCTCGACGTATGTCACGTCGCTTTGCACCTCTATGTCTTGTACGTTTAGCACATGTGAGGGATCAGGATTGTACTTCCTCAACATAGATATATGGAATACATCGTGCAAAGATGATAACTGTGGAGGAAGTACCAATTGGTAAGCTACCTCCCTCTCCCTCACCCTCTTCAGGATTGGAAACGGCCCCACATATCTAAGTGACAGTTTCCCCTTTTTTCCAAATCTCATGTGTCCCTTTCGTGGCGAGACTTTCAAGAACACTAAGTCGTCCACCTCAAATTCAAGGAACCTCCTCCTCTTGTCAGCATAGCTCTTCTGACGACTCTGTGCAGCAAGTAGGTGTTGTCGTATCAACTGTATCTGCTTTGTAGTCTCTGCAACCAACTCATGTCCAATCAGTGCAGGCTCACCGGCCTCTGTCTAGCACACGGGTGATCTACATGGTCTACCATATAAAGCCTCGAATGGAGCCATCTGGAGGCTTGCCTGGTAACTGTTGTTGTATGAGAATTCTAGCAGCTTCATGTGGTCCTCCCATCCACCCTTGAAGTCTAGCATATATGCTCTCAGCATATCCTCCAATGGTTGTATCGTCCTCTCCGATTGTCCATCAGTCTATGGATGGAATGCTGTGCTAGTCAGTAGATCTGTTCCCATGGCGGACTGCATGCTCTGCCACACTCTGCCGATGAATCGGCCATCTCTATCGGACACAATAGTCTGGGGAATACCATGTAACCTAATGATATCCTTGATATACGGTCGACCCAAGGTCTCAGATGAAACTGTCATTCTAATGCATAGAAAGTGTGCAGACTTGGTCAATCGGTCTACCACGACCCATATCGCATCGTTGTCCTTTGATGACCTTGGCAACCCTGTCACAAAATCCATGGAAATGTGTTCCCATTTACACTCCGGCACTGGTAAGGGTTTGAGTAACTCTGGTGGCTTCTGATGTTCCTTCTTAACCTGCTAACAAGTTAAGCAGTGGGCAACAAATTCTGCCACATCCCTCTTGAGTCCATGCCACCAATAATGTCTCTTCAGGTCGTGACACATCTTGGTGCTGTCCGGATGAATAGAGAGTTTGGTTTGGTGTACCTCGATCAATAACTCTCTTCTGCAGCTCATAGGCACAAATGTCCTACCTCGGAATACAAGACCTTGTCCTAGTCATAACTCCCATTCCGGTAGGACCGCACCAGTAGACAACTTAGCCCATATCTCCTCCACTTCCAAGTCTGTCCGCTGTTCTTGTTCAATCTTGGAAACCATGTTGGACCGTATGATCAGATTGTACATACTCCCATGGTTACTGATATATAGATTGAACTCTCGTATGGTATTCAGTATCTCCCATTCTATCCTGATCAAACTGCCTACTAATGCATGTGATATTTGGTTGAAGGCATCCGCCTCTGTGTTTTCCTTGCCAGGATGATATCGAAGCGCGAACTCATAGTCCTGCAGATATTCCATCCATTTTTGCTACCTCATGTTGCTGATCAAACAAATATTTCAAACTTTTGTGATCTGAAAATACCTCAAACTTCTCACCATAACGATAGTGTCTCCAACTTTTGAGAGCGAAGACCACTACGGCTAATTCTAGATCATGCGTGGGATAATGGCGTTCATGAATTTTCAACTGTCTTGAACCATAAGCCACCACGTGTTGACTTTGAGTGAGAGAACACCCAAGTCCCTCTCCTGAAGCATCACAATATACTTCATATCTCTTGCCTCTTTCCGGCAATATCAGAATCGGAGCAGTTGTAAGCCTCTCCTTCAGTTCTTCAAATCTCCGATTGTACACATCTAACCACTCAAATTTGACTCCTTTCTGAGTGAGTCGAGTAAGTGGAGATGCAATTTTGGAGAAGTCCATGATAAACTTCCTATAGTAACCAGCCAAACCCAGGAAGCTACAAATTTCAGTCACATTTTTCGGTGCTTTCCATTCTCTCACTGCCGCCACCTTAGCCTGGTCCACGGCTATACCTTTTGCTGAAATAACATGCCCCAAAAAGTTGACCTCAGATAGCCAAAATTCACACTTTCTTGCTTTAGCATATAGTTGGTTCTTCCTCAAGGTGTCCAGGACTATCCTCAGGTGCCTAACATGTTCCTCCTGACTTTTGAAATAGATCAAAATGTCATCAATAAATACAATGACAAACTGGTCCAAGTAAGGATGGAAGATCCTATTCATTAGATCCATGAGCACAGCTGGCGCATTGGTGAGTCAAAACGGCATGACTACAAACTCATATAGTCTATACCACGTTCTAAAGGCTGTCTTTTCTATGTCCTCCTCCTTAACCCGGATTTGATGGTAGCCAGACATCAGATCAATCTTAAAGAAATGGCTGGAACCTCTAAGTTGATCAAATAGATCATCGATCATGGGTAGAGGATACTTGTTCTTGACAGTCAGCTGATTCAGTTTTCGGTAATCCACACACATCAGGAGTGTACTGTCCTTCTTCTTCACAAATAATACCGGGGCTCCCCAAGACGATGTGTTGCTCCGGATGCAACCCAGTCTGAGCAGTTCATCAATCTGCTTCTTTAGCTCGAACATCTCAGCTGGTGCCTTCCGGTAATGTGGTAATGACACTGGAGCAGTGCCAGGGTACAACTTGTGTAACACCCCAATTTCTCAATGAAATGGATAATTACCAAAATGCCCCTGATGTGTTAAATTAATTATTTTGTGATGTTAAGTTTGAATGGATGGGTAATTTACATCAACTGGGTCAAAAATGGCTAAATGGGTCAAAGGGCCTAAATGGGACCCATCGGGTCTTACTGGATTATTTGACCGTTTTGTGAAGTTAAATTAAATGGGGTTAAGCCAATTTGATTGGTAATCAAGTGGAGAAAAAATGGGTAGGCTTGACCCATATGTAAAAACCAATTACAAATGACCAAAATACCATAATTGGGTCATGGAGTCAAAAACGGGTCAAGGAGCAAAAGGTGGACCCAACGGGTCATGTTGACTATGGTTGACCGTGTGGACCCTCAAGGGAGCTAAAATATGAGTTAAATCAGTTTGAGTGGGACTGAAGTGAGTTGGAATTAAATCAAGTGGTGAGTCAACTCATGTGCATTTAATGAAATGCATTAAGTATGTGAGTTGGGTGAGTTGAGATGGAAATCTAAATGACCTTGAGTCAAGTGAGTCAAAATGGAAATTAAAGGGGTTGTAAATCAGTGAGTTGAATGGGAATTTGAAGAGGTAGCTTGGTCTCAAACCAACCAAAACAAGTCCCACACATTGGGGACTTGTTTTGGTGATTTCCATGGTGTATGTTAAATGAAATGCATGGGAATGAGATAAGATTGCATGGGGCTAAAGGGTGTGTTGGGAGTGCCAAGGGGTGCTTTGCTTGGCTACAAGTGACTCTTTGGTTTGAGTAAGACTTGATGAGGATTAAATGGGTGTTATGGGATTGTTTAACAAAAGCAAACAACACCATCATTTGGCCGATTGTGTCATTGCAAAAACCTTAGAAATCAATCTTCTCTCCCTCTCTCAAGAGCACCTCCTTGGCCGAATTGTATCTTGGTGATTTCACCATTGGTTCATGCTTCTAATCAGCTGAGACTAAGGAAGAAAGAAGGAAGGAAACAAGGGGGAAGAAGGCAAGGAGCAAAGGCAATAGGAAGAGCTTGGATTTTGGTAAGTGTTTCATGGACTTTTGGATTAATAAAATGGGTATGTATTGGGCCATGGTTATGGCCGAATACACCAAGGTTTTAACCTTGATTAATGAAGGTATTATGGATATAAAACAGCAGTTTAAAACTGATAAGATGGATCATTGGGTTCGGCCACTTTGCATGGCCGAACCCCATGCAAACAAGTGGTTGATGTTGATGGTTTTTTGGAAATTAAAACCATATAAAATGATGGACGGTTATGGGTGTTTAAATCATGAAACTAGATGTCATGTTTGGGCCATGGAATGGTCGAATGCATCAAGGAATTAAACCTTGGATTGAGATTGTTTAAAAGGGTGTAAAAATGTCATTGGGTTCGGCCACTTGGGATGGCCGAACCCCATGATCTTATTTGGGTAATTGGATGGTTTTTGAGGTGTAAAAACCATACAATACTATGTTGATTATTTCATGATTTAATGGACATATGATGTAAGTTAAAAAGGGTCCAACAAATGGGCATAGGGTTCGGCCACATGGGATGGCCGAACCCCATAAAAGTATTTGATAAGTTGGTATGGTTTTTGGTAAGATAAAAACCATACCAATGGTGGAGAGTGTTTATGTAATCTAAGTGAAGCAAAGGTTGATGTGAAGGATCGGCCAATGTATGGCTGAATCTTATTAATTTTTTTATGGTTAAGATGCATGATAAATGATGAAAGATTGTTAGAAGAATTGAATCCAAAGAAGCATGAGGTTCGGCCATGTGAATGGCCGAACCCCATGGGTTGCTTTATGGTTTTTATTTGGTTTACTTAGGGTTATGGTTACTGATTTGGGTCAGCCTTTGGATGGCTGAACCATGTATTGATCATGGTTGAATTAGCATGATTAAACCATGAGCGATCATGGTGATAATTGGATCAAATGAACCCTAGGGTTCGGCTATGAGTATGGCCAAACCCCATGGGGCTGTTTTGAAATAAATGGGCTGTTTTGAATGGGAACTTATGGTTGTTTTAATTAAGGAAACATACATGATAATTATGGACTATGTAATCAACCATTGATGATGATGGAAAGTGGGATAAAAACCCATAGGATGTGGTTCGGCCAAGTAGTATGGCCGAACCCCATCAATGATTATTTGATAAGATTGGGATTAAAGTTGATGAATGAAAAACCCCACTGAGTTGGTTTAGATAGGGTAAAACTAAAGGTTAGCCTAAATGGCATAAATGTAATTATTGATAGAATGATCAATGATGGAAATGATCATAGAGTTGGATGTACGGACACAAACCCCACATGATGTGGACGGGTCTTAGATGTGATTAAATAAGTAAATGATGTTATGACTTACTGATTGATATATGGATAAGGTAACGGAACGTGAACGGCGGGCAAGTCGAGATCAAGTGAAAAAGAACAAACACCGAAGCGAATTTTCAGTAGGTTTCCTACCTACTTGTAACCACAGTTTTACCCCAGTTTTCTGTATAAGACTCTTGTTTATTTTATGTGGTTTCAAATGATATTTTATGCATTAACAAATGGCTTACAAGCATTGGCATCTCATGCATAGACATGGGATGATGAATGAGGTTCTACAGTGTTGCAAGTTATGAGTTACGTCCTCCTTAGGCGATGAGAGTCCCTCCAGGAAGTGTAACATGATGGTCATAGTCACATTGGTCTCCTTAGGCGATGAGAGTCCCACCAGGAGGACTGATGCGTGATATGAATCAAGTCAATGATGAAGAGATGGAAGTGTATTGTAATTTACCTTGTCGGTGCGAGGCACGTCAAGTGATGCTATGAATGTACATGATGGGAGGGTCTCATTGCATGTGCATACATCATAGCATTGTTTTACCTGTTTTTTCTAATCATGTACTATGATATATATGCATGTTTTATATGCTAATCATGTGGTAGCCCTGATCGGGAACCTATTGGGTGCGTTGATCTAACGCCCTAATTCTATCCACAGAGGAGAATGCAGGTACAAGTAAAGGGAAAGGAAAGGTCGTTGACCGGGAGGGGAGCCAAGCCTAAGCGCTTGAATGTTGGACTGGACTTCTTTATATTACTGTCATTTGAACTATATTTTATTGGACATGTAATAAGTCATTACCTGCTATGGTTTGATTAGGTTAATAACTTTGGATGGTTGATTTATGTTAATTAATGTTTGAGACTGTTACTTACTATCTAGTCTTTCTATTCCGCAGTTAATCTAGGTTATTCCGCATGTTGATGTTAGTTCCATGTGTGATTCATTATCATGGTCTATTCCATGTACACATGGGTGGCCAGTTAAGGTTCAGACTTGAGTAGTCTGAACTTAACTCGCGTCGTGATGCCGCCCGCTCTCTTTCGATGTGTATTATTATTTAAAAAAAAAATTAGACTCTGATTTCTCAGAAAGGGCAGGGCGTTACAACTTGATCTCAAAATTAATCTCTCTCATGGGTGGCATGCTGGGAGTTCTTTTGGGAATACATCCGCGTAGTCTTTCACTATCGCCGGAAGTTCACCCACCGGTGTCTTGTTTAATCTGATACTGTTCAATACCAGGTGATTCAACCCTTCATGCAGTCTTCTTCTTATAGGGATGCTGTGTTTGTCAACATGTACCACATATTGCTTCCCCTCTGGTGACCAAAATTTCACCCTGCGAAGATGGCAATTGATGTTGGCCTGAACGCTAGTCAACCAGTCCATGACAAAGATAATGTCGTACTTAGTCATATCGAGTACCAAATAGTTGAACTCAAATCTGTATCCAGCGAGTTCAGTATTCACTGTTGTGCATATAAGCCCCAATGACGTGTCTCCGACGGGGGATACAATAGTGAGTGATATGGACAATTTTTGTACTAATGTGCCAGTAGCGGTTATGAATGCAGCAGATATGAAGGAGTGAGATGCTCCAGAATCAAATAATGCAAAGGCGTAGGAACTACTGACTACTATCGTACCTTGAATCACAGAGTGATCCACTGTTGCTGGAGGACCTAAAGTAAACAACTGTCTAGATCGTGTAGGATTAGGAGCCCGTCCCACCTGGTTATATGTCTTGCCTCCTTGTGTATGAGTTGGTCTGACTGGTGGGCGAAATGAACCTCTGGAATAAGAGGGCCTGCTAAGCTGCAGGCATTCCCTCTTGAAATGGCCTGGCTGGTCACAATAGAAACAGTTGTTCACACCTCTGGGAACCTGAGTGACTGATGCTACTGGGGAGGGCTGGTTGGGACGAAAGCCCCCTGTTGACCCATTAGAAGGTGAGGGTCTTCCCAAGTCCGGTCGAAACCTCTTGTTGGGCTGAAATGTACCTCTCCCACTCTGACCTCGGCGGTTGTCAAACCACACTATCTCAGCCATCTCTTACTCTGATATAGTGGCCCTGCTGACTACCCCTGCCAGTGTAGCTGCCTTAAATATGGTTACCTTGGCCCTAATGCTTGTAACACCCTGGAATTTCAAAGTTATTAATTTATATGAATTTATTCATATTTACAAAATTGCCATTATGATATATTTGATTTTGAATTTAAATGGGTCGATGGTTCAATCAAGACCCAATGGTTAGTAGTTTTGATTACAAAACAAATAAATGGATAAGATGAACTTAAACAGGTCAAGAATCATAATTGGGTCAAATTTCGTTAAACGGGTCAAAATGGCTAAATGGGACCCAATGGGTCGTGAATGGCATGGATTGAGTTCAAGCTTAGTTAATTTAAGTTTATTAATTGCTTGAGTTTGATATAGAGATATAGAGATAGAAGGTTTGTAGGTTGTTTCAAATTCAAACACTAAGAAACGTTGGCTGCATGGGAAACTTTATATGCATGTAACTCCCACCCAAGTGAAGAATGAAAATGACGTTACATGGGAGTTACTTGGGTGAGAGTTGAGTTTCAAATCATTATGCACGTTGGAGATGGTATAGGGTTTATTGTAAAGTCTCGGAATTTTGGAATTAATATAAATGTGAATATTACTTATTTTAATGATGGAAATTACAAAATTGGTGAAGTAAATGGTAAATGAGCCAAAATTGGATAAAGACCCAAGTATGACCAATAGATTATGGTTTGGGTTTAAATTTATTAAATGGGTCAAGAATGGTCAAATTGGGTCAAATACTCCTCTAGGACCCAATGGGTCAAGATGCTTATGCTCTAAGGTAAATGGGCTGGATGAAATGTAAATGGGCCCAATGGTGATCCATTTAGAGGGGGGCTCAATAAAATTTAACCACCTAAGTTATTTGGAATTAAATAATGGTGATGTGGCCAAGTGTGGACCCAAAGTTGGTGGGGCCGACCCCCATGGCTGATTTGGTCAACCATGGGTGGAATGATGCAATTAGGTTAAGTATAATTGATTAACCTAAGGTGATTTAAATAAGTAAATGGGAATTAAAGTAATTAATTAATTAAATTATTAAATTATTAAATTGGTGGCTAAATGGGTTAAAATTAGTCAAATGGGGACCAAGCTACCCCACCTCCAAGGGCAAACACGTTTGGACATAGAGAGAGTAGAGATGTGAGCCATAAAGCAATAAAAATATCTTGAAAATATCTTATGGTTGGTGGGGGGTAATTAATGCAAAGTAAAAAAAGAAAAAATGGGATAAGCTTTGATGACTTTTGCCATTCTTCTCTCATTCAACTCTCTTTGCCATTTTTCATTCTCCATGGACGTCCCACACAAGGAAGGAGAAGAGAAAGAGAGTTAAGGAAAAGAGAAAAGAAGGAGAGAAGAAAAGAAGTAAAGCATTATTTCACCACTCTAAGATCAAAGGTTGAATCTTGTTTTTCATTACCTTTCTCTCTCTCTCTCTCACAAAACCTACCATGGACGATTCTAGGGTTGGGGATTGCCACCTTTGATCAAAGATTTTAACCTACCAAAGAAAAAAAAAGGAAGGAGAGCAAAGAGGAAAGAAGGACCGGAGGAGTCGTCGGGTGGTAAGCATTCTTAAAGCAAGAGATTGTATATAGATATATTTTTTTTAAGTGATGAAGAATTGGGTAATTTTTATGGAGTCTAAATGAGGGAACCATGAAGGAAAAATATACAAAATATGCAATGGAGAAGACTGGCAGAACAGTCAGTCGACTGAATCATAGATTCAGTCGATTGAACTGGTGATAAACGCATTAGAAACAAGTTTCTGGGAGTTTCAGTCGACTGAATTGGGGATTCAATCGACTGAACTAGTGATGGCTGGTAATAAAAACGAGTTTCTGGGAGTTTCAGTCGACTGAACTCATGATTCAGTCGACTGAACAAAAACTTCTCAGATAAGAAAAGGGTTCTGGAAGTTTCAGCCGATTGAATGTATGATTCAGTCGACTGAAGGGATGATTTTTGAACATGTAAAGGGATGATTGAAAGTTCAGCTGACTGAATCTATGATTCAGTCGACTGAAAATAAACTGACAGAACAAACAGATGATCTGATATAAAGTCAGTCGACTGAATATGTGATTCAGTCGACTGAAAGGGGTATGAACCATGTTTCAGTCGACTGAATGTAATTCAGTCGACTGAAAATGAACTGACAGGACAAGCAGACACTCGGATTCGAAGTCAGTCGACTGAATTGAAATGTACAGTTTTTGGAACATCTACAGAGGTCGTTGTTAATCCGGTAGGAGGAATGGAGAGTATGTAAATTAAAGGGACTGAGTTTATGATACTAGATCATGATTAATGAATCCTTAATGGATTTAAGTTAGGGATAAATTTTGGACTTAGAATGTACATAAGTGAAACGGATAGATGCTGGGTTTTAGGCTTGCAAATCGGAATATTTAGAGTGGCCAAAATTGGATTTATGGATGTGTTTTAAATCAATGGAAAAAGAGGCTAAGATAAGGGCTGGTTTATGATAATGTTGTGATCAGTTAGAGATTTAATCATGAAATAAAATACGGACTAATACGGTAAATGTGTAATAAGGTACCGGATAGCGCGAATCGGTAGCCGGATTGTCGGACGGAAACGAAGTAAAGACGCGAGTCGGTAGTTGGTAGGATTCCTACCTTTTTGTAAGCCATTGATATGTATGGTATTTTTATCTTATTTTGTGGACTATGGGATTTATCTTATGATGGGTTTGGTTTTACGATTATGAATGTTATGTTAATACTATGATTATATTTTAAGATGATGCATTATATGCCAAGGCTATGTATGATAAACTAAAGTTATGAGACGTAGATATTACATAGCATAATGCATTACATCTCATGCATGGCATGGGCGGAAAAAAATAAACAAACCGGAGTCCATGCTCCGTCGGGGCGACCGAGAACAGGCATGGGGACACCTTGACGAGGATTTGCCGTCAAGGGGGATATTTGCGGTAGGACATGTCTTGATGAGGCTTTTCCGTCAAGAGGGATATGATCGTATATGTCAGGAAGGATGGGTGGGATTCATAATATAGACACCCAGGGCATGGCATACATCGTATATTTACACTATATGTGGTTTATCAATTTTCATTGGGTTATTATCAGTATGTTGTTATTACTAATCTATGTGCTAGCCCTACTCGGGGTCCTACTGGGCGCGTTGTTCTAACGCCCTACTTCTACCCTAGCTGGCAATGCAGGAAATGGCGGGCCGGAAGGGCAAGACAGAAGCCAAGCTTAGGAGCTTGGGAAGGCGGACTAGTGATTTTGTTTAAGTTGAATTAATTCATTTTGGAAATGTATAAGTATATAATTCAGCTTGTCGAAAATGTAATAACTTAGATGGTTTGCTATGTTTAAATTATATTTTTGGACAATACAGTTAATGGAATTTTATTAAATTTACGGATGTTTCTTCCCTGCTATCTGAAAATTGGTAGGACAGTCTCTATTATCATTCCACACGTAACTTTATATTCCGCGAGCTTACTTTCTACGCGTGAACCATACTAGTGGACTTATGTTCCACGCACGCTTAGGGTTGGCCAGTTAAGGGCCGGGCTTTAGAAGCTCGGAACTTAACTCGCGTCGTGACGTCCGCGCCCTTTGTCACTTTAAAAAAAAAATACTCTGATTTTACGGTGAAAAGGGGCGGGCGTTACATTTATGCCATGCTTGGGTCTTCAAAAGACAGCCAATACATGGATTGATGGTTCATGCATGTAACTCCAAGGTTGCAGAATAAATGGGTAGCTGATTGGAGGAGTTACACACAATAGATTATGACATTTCAAATTCAAATTAGATATTAAACCAATGGGAGTTACAAAGTGTGTTCACACTTGGAGGAGGGGAGTTTTATTCCAATGATAGAACTCCCACATGGGACGTTGATGAGGGCCAAATGGAGCTGAATGGAGCTGCTGTTTGTGGAGTTACACATGAGAGTGGTGGTTGTTACACAAGCCAAAACATGGGACGGTGCAGCACATGGGAGTTACATTTCAGAATGAAACTCCCATGTGAGACCTTAAGGAAAGGGGAGGTTACACAAGTCCAACCACAAGGGACGTTGGTTGCTTGGGGTGTTTCATTTCATAGATGAAACCCCCAAGTAACATAAGGAACTTTGATTGAGGTGAGGGAGTTACACAAGGTTAACCTTGGGCTATTTTTTATCAAACAAAGGGTTTTTCATTTTACTCTCTCTATCCCTCTCTCTTCCTTGGACGGATATCATCTCTCTAAGATCAAGAACAGCAGCTGGTTATTGATATGAAATCAGTCCTTGATTGATTTATTTCACCAAGACAAAAGTATACTTTGAGCAAAGGAGTTGGCATCAAGGTTTTCCATCCAAAGTCAAAAGTCTATCTCTTTCTCTCTTTGCCGTTTTCTACCAAGAGCAGCAGCTGGTTGCTTAATCAGTCCTTGACCGATATCTCCATCAAGGAATCAAGATGAAGGAGAGGCTAAGAAAGGGAAAGAAACAAGCCGGAGTGAAGACCAATTGGAGGAGTCGCGGAAACGGTAGGTTTTCGATAAACTATTTTTAATAAAGAATCATGATCAGGCCATTGGATGGCCGAATCTAACAAGGGTTAGATATTGGATGGAAGTTCATGAATGAGATAAAAGATGGACCATAGGGTTCGGCCCCATTGGATGGCCGAACCCCATGGAAATAATTGGTTGATTTGGATGGTTTTTGGAAGTTAAAACCATACAAGTATGGGACTGTTTTTAGATGTTTTATTAGACTTAAAGTGTATGTTTTAAAAAGGCTAAAACATAGATATGGAAGTTTGATTTGGACCTAGATGAATGATTAAGAAATTCAAAACCAAAGGTCATAGAGTTCGGCCACCATGGAGGGCCGAACCCCATGTAAATGATTGGTTGGTTTTGATGTCCTTGAAACATAGAAACCATGAAGTTTTGTGGACTGTTTTGGTGGTTCTTTAAGACTTAAAATGCATGTCTTAAAGAGGGTCAAAATCATGGACTGTTTTTAAGAGGCTAAGTTAGATTGATTGCATGCTTTGAAAAGTTATAAAATTATGGTTTTAACTGCCATGTGTTGGGCTATGGATTGGCCGAACACATCAAGGAATTTAATCTTGATTAAGATTGTTTAAAAAGGAAAGAAAATACATCATTGGGTTCGGCCATTTTGGTTGGCCGAACCCCATGATAAAAGTAGATTGGTTTGATGTTCTTAAGGGTCAAAAACCATGTCAAAACATGGTGATTTTTACATGTTTTAATTAGGTCATGTTATGCTGAATTTATCAATGGTTTGAAATATGTTGATGAGGATGAAAAGGATGGAAACTTAGGGTATTGGGTTCGGCCACCATGGATGGCCGAACCCCATGAAAGAATTTGATGAATGATGATGTGTTGTGAGATAAAAACTATATAAAGGTATGGTGTTCTTATGTCAATTATGGACTTGTAGTAAGGTGATTTAACATGAAGGATGATGGAACATAGGATTAAAATCTCTAGGGTGAGGTTCGGCCATGTTGTATGGCCGAACCCCACCAATTGTTATTTGATGGACTTGGGGATTCATTCATATTGAATTTGGGTAAATGAGATATATGATTAAAAGGTTTAAATGACCAAAGTGAATGGTGAGGTTCGGCCATGTTGTATGGCCGAACCTCACCAAGGTGGTTTGGGTATGGACTTTGGTTTTAAACAAAATTAAACAAAGGGTTAGTATAGTGGCGTTATCGTAAATATGGATGAAAAGATGAAATGATCAAAAGAATGGACTTATGAGCCAAAACCCAAGGTGGTAAAGTTCGGCCATGTAGTATGGCCGAACCCTACCAAGGTTCATTTGAAAGTTTGGGACACTTAGATGGTTTTAATTAAATAAAAGAGTGAATAAGGTTTAAATGGGTGAGGTTCGGCCATGGGGTATGGCCGAACCCCACAAAGTGGATTTTTGGGATTTAGATCAAATTAGAATCATATGGTCAAATGATTAACTTGCTGCTATGTACATAGGGTATTCGGACTTCTAGAACGGTGTACAAGCCGTGATCGGAAGAAGGTTCAAAGGAAGGGTCAAACAAAGTAATCTAGTGTAGGTTTCCTACCTTTATTGTAACCACAATTTCATATGCTGTTTTATGTTGATTTCGATAATTTATATGATTGTAAAGTTATGTTTCTAAATGACATGTTTGCATAGACATCTCATGCATGGCATGGGATAATGGTGTTGTAACCGGAGGCCACACTCCGTTGGGGAGTCCGAAAGACCACTGTGGGGTACCCTGATGATGAGAATTCCATCAGGAGGAATCCGGAGGCCACACTCCGTCGGGGCGTCCGAAAGACCACTATGGATTACCTTGACGATGAGAATCCCGTCAAGTGATGGCTATGTTGAATGGTGATGGGTGAGACTCATTACATGTTCATTTCATACATAGCATGTTTTTATGGAATTTTGTCACACATGTATTATTATTATACTATTTGCATGTTTTTGACTAACCATGTGGTAGCCCTATTCGGAAACACTACTGGGCACGTTGATCTAACGTCCTATCTATATCCTTAGTAGATGACGCAGGGAAAGGGAAGAACGTGGATCGAGAAGAAAACCAAGCATAGGAGCTTGGGCATTTGGAATGATTTGAATGAACATAAATGGACTATTTATGGATTTGTTATTTGAATTTGGACAATGTAATTTGGTAATTAGTTATGTTGGCATGTAATAAGTAGTTAAGATAGATGCTATGGTTTGTTTTATTTTGGATGGTTTGATCGAACGATT
This sequence comes from Chimonanthus praecox, assembly GCA_022113865.1. Lineage (NCBI taxonomy): Eukaryota > Viridiplantae > Streptophyta > Magnoliopsida > Laurales > Calycanthaceae > Chimonanthus > Chimonanthus praecox. The sequence continues at coordinate 29,617,895 of CM039088.1, read as the reverse complement.
AGTAAGATTGTTTAGTAATTTTGGAGAATAAATTATGTACTTGCTATCTAAGAATGGAAAATTGGAATAGTCATAGGTTCTATTATAACCTCAGTTAGATTAAGATTAAGTTAATTCCGCAAGTGTAGTTGTACCATGTGTGGATCATTCTTATGGACTTAATCCATACGCATATGGGCTTGGCCAGTTAAAGGTCGGACTTTAGAAGTCTGAACTTAACTTGCGTCGTGACAATTCGGCCCGATCACTTGATTATTATTAGAAACAAATAAATAAACTCTGAAAATTAGAGTGAAAAGGGCGGGGTGTTACAATGCTTGGCCGTAGGCCCCGCTCAAACTTGTGAGCCCTTCGGTAATCCGTATCCACCATATATAGTGCATAACAGGACAGACTGAGGAACTCCTGATGGTACTCTGCCACCGTCATGGTGCCTTGTACCAAGGATATGAACGCTTGGGTGTGGCGCTCCTTCTCCTCCTCAGGGAAGTAGTGATCCAAAAATATAGTAGAGAACTGCTCCCACGTCAATGCAGTCCTTTCCCTTTCCGGAATGAGTGCTCGTTGTTTCTCTATTACCTCCCACCATTTATTGGCATCATCAATCAGTTGTGATGTTGCGAACAATATCATGTCTTCATGACTCGAGATTTTTAGCAAGGTCAAGATCTGAGTAATCTTCTTCAACCAATTTTCTGCTCCGACAGCTCATTCTTTCCCTTTGAAGTAAGGGGGCGCTGTTGTTGGAAATCCCTGACCATGCTCCTATCATTGGCATCACTTGTGGTCGCATTTTCGTTCAGATGTTGTTGAAGAACAGAAGTAACCACTGCTTGGACCAAGCTTTGTAGTTCAGGAGGCACCACCACTATATTCACGCTATTTTGTTCCTGCCCCTCTTGGTGGAATGGTTGTTCATCGTGTTGAGATTGTTCTTCTTCTTCTTCATGTTGAGATTGTTGCTCCTCCTCTTCATGTTGAGATTTTTGTACCTCTTTTTCATCATTTTTTTTGTTTTGTCGGGTCTTTCTCTTCAGAGGCATTTTTCCTAAGTCATTGAAAAACATCTTGACTTAGTTTCATGGTAAAGTTTGTGTTTTTCTCATTTTGGGGAAATTACCAAATAAGCACTCTTTGTATTTCTTTATTTTTTTTAGGGGAAACTTCCTAAGTATCTATTTTTTGTTTCTCAATTTGGGTATATCAGGGAAATACCTCTTAACTTGTTATGTTTGATAAATCCAGTTATTTTTACTATACTTCATTTGCTATCATTCCTTGTTGTTCTCAGATTGAATGTTCTAGTCTGAGTCTAACCAAGTAAATCAATCCGGCCCCCGTGCAGCGGACTCCGAAGAGTCTGTCAGTTGGGATTCTTGTCTATCAGTGAGACATGAAACCGTCTTAATCTTACTTCGAAAGATTCAACCTTCTCATTTCGCTCTGTTACCAACTGTAATGCCCGGCCCTTTCCACTATGCCGAAAATCAGAGTCTATTTTTTTCTTTGAATAGAAAAGTGAAAGAGAGCGGGACGCGGCGATGCGAGCTAAGTCCGAGCTTCTAAAGCCCGACCTGTAACTGGCCAACTATACGTGTGCATAGACTAAGTCTACGATTACGGTTCACACGCAATAAGTTATACATGCGGAATAAATCTTAAGTGTGGAATTATAATAGAATCCTAATTCTATTCCATTTTAGATAGCAAAGTAGTCCAAGTCTCAACTATAATCATCTAAACTTAAATATCCAAAATAAACTATTCAAACCATAGCAAAATATCTAAATTATTACATGCCCAAATGCTATCTACTCAAATTACATAGTCCATGAGTAACTTAAACAAAATATAATTAAACACATCCAAGCTCCTATGCTTGGCTCCAATCACGTTCATCATTCCCTTCAATTCTTATGTCATCCACTAGGGTAGAAGTAGGGCGTTAGACAACGTGCCCAGTAGGTATTCCAAATAGGGTTAACACATGGTTAGTACATAAAACATATAGATAACATAATATCAAAAGCTTTTAAGACAATGCCATACCATGGTGTCATATGCAATGAGTCACACCCATCACAAACACATGTATCCTCTTGATGGAATTCTCCTCATCAAGGTATCCCCACAGTTGCCTTACGGACGCCCTGACGGAGTGTGTTCTCCGGTTACTTCTTGATGGATAATGCACATCAAGGTCCTCCCACGGATGCCTTACGGACGCTCCGACGGAGCGTGGCCTCCGGTTACAAATCATCCCTCCCATGCCATGCATGAGATGTAAATGTCCATATGCTATGTAATAGTATAAATCATAGCATAAAACTTCCATATTTGAAACATAACATTTGATACAAAATAACTCATCAAAAACATGAGCTAAAATCATATTACATGTACCATGATTTCAAAGAGGTAGAATCCTACCAATGACCACTAAAGTGTCCTTACGTTTTCGTCCGAAAACCGCTCACGATCGTGCACCTCTTGTGAGGTCCCGTTACCTTATAACATGTCAATCAATCAATCCCATGTTCCCTTTGATTTACAATTATGTCCAAGTCCATAAACATATCTTTGTGGGGTTCGGCCATACACCATGGCCGAACCTCACTCACTAGGTTTTAGTCCTTTTTTTGATTTATTAATCAATCACCACTAAGTTAATCATTTAAACCCTTAGTCCACAAAATACAGCTTAGTGGGGTTCGGTCATACAACATGGGCGAACCTCACTCACTTGATTTTGGTCCCTCTTTGTAATCCTTTGATCTTTTAAATGGCAATTTATATATATATATATATATAACTTGAAAATCCGGGATGGTACAAACTCACCCTCAACCATGGTGGTCGTCCCTACATGTGACCTTAGACCACATGCCACCTCACTTGATGAGGTGGATTTGGGTCCAACTTGGCTATGCCACTTCCATGTCACCTCATACACTTGCCACCTCATTTGATGAGGTGGATCCCATGCCTTAGATCTTAATTGGGTACATGACCCGATTAAATCAATTCCTTACCCATTTACCTTAATCATGAATTCATCTTGACTCATGTGGTCCCAATTTGGTATTTGACCCAATTAACTACAATTTCCCACTTAATTAGAGTCAAATCCGATCCATGATCCGTTGGATCATAATTGGGCCATTGCCCTAATTCTTATCCATCTAACATTCATTCCCTCTATAAATCTTAAATTTAACAATGAAAATCAATAATAATTGCATTGAAAATCCGGGATGTTACAATATTACCCTGTTTTGAAATTTTCGTCCCGAAAATCGAGCGAAGTAGGGTTTCAAACAACTTATACAAAAAGTTCAGGATGAGCTGCTCTCATTTCTGATTCAAGTTCACAGGTGGCTTCCTCATTACCATGTCGATCCCATACCACCTTGACAAACTGAATGGCTCGGTTTCATAACACCCTCTATTCTTTCCCGATCACTCTGACCGGCCTTTCAACATAAGTTACGTCGCTTTGCACATCAACATCTTGCACATTCAGCACGTGCGAAGGATCAGGATTGTATTTCCTCAACATAGACACATGGAATATATCGTGCAAAGGTGACAACTGTAGAGGAAGTGCCAATAAGCCACCTCCCCCACCCTCTTTTGAATTGGAAACGGCCCCACAAATCTAGGTGACAGTTTCCCTTTCTTCCCAAATCGCATGTGTCCCTTTCGTAGTGAGACTTTCAAGAACACTAAGTCTCCCACTTCAAACTTTAAGAACCTCCTTCTCTTGTCAGTGTAGCTCTTCTGACGACTCTGTGCAGTAAGTAGATGATGTCGTATCAACTTAATATGTTTCGTGGTCTCTATAACTAGCTCGGGTCCAATAAGTGCAGGTTCACCGGCCTCTGTCCAACATACTGGTGATCTACATGGTCTGCCATATGACGCCTCGAATGGAGCCATCTGGAGGCTTGCCTGGTAACTGTTGTTGTAAGAGAACTCAACCAGTGGTAAGTGATCCTCCCATCCACCCTTGAAGTCTAACTTACATGCTTCAGCATATCCTCCAATGTCCGTATTGTCCTCCCTGACTGTCCATCAGTCTGTGGATGGAACGCTGTGTTAATCAATAAATCTGTCCCCATAGCCGACTGCATGCTCTGCCACAGCCTACCGGTGAATCGGCCATCTCTGTCGGACATAATAGTCCTGGGGATACCATGTAGTCTGATGATATCCTTGATGTACTGTCGTTCCAAAGTCTCAGACGAATCTGTCATCTTGATGCGAAGGAAGTGTGCCGACTTGGTCAATCGATCTACCACGACCCATATTGTATCGTTGCCCTTTGATGACCTTGGCAACCCTGTCACAAAATCCATGGAGATATGTTCCCATTTCCACTCCGACACGGGTAAGGGTTTGAGTAATCCTGGCGGCTTCTGATGTTTAGTCTTAATTTGCCGACAAGTCAGGCAGTGAGTGAACAACAAACTCTGCCACATCTCTTTTGAGTCCATGCCACCAATAGTGTCTCTTTAGATCATGATACATCTTGGTGCGGCCCGGATGAATAGAGAGTTTGGTTTGGTGTGTTTCGATCAATAACTCTCTTCTGCAGTTCTGAGGCACATATGCCTTGCCTCAGAATAAAAGACCATGTCCCAGTCGTAACTCCCATTCCGATATAACCTCACCTGTAGACATTTTAGTCCATATCTCTTCCACTTCCGGATCTGTCCGTTGTTCCTGTTCAATCTTGGAAACCATGTTGAACCGTATGATCAGATTATACATACTCCCATGGTTCTTGATATACAAATTGAACGCTCGAATGGTATTCAGCATTTCCCATTCCTTCCTAATCAAACTGGCCACTGTTGTATGTGACATGAGGCTGAGGGCATCCGCTACTTTTTTCGCCTTTCCAGGATGATATCGAAGCACATACTCATAATCTTACAGATATTCCATCCATCTGCGTTGCCTCATGTTGAGTTCCTTCTGATCAAACAAATAATTCAAACTTTTGTGATCTGAAAATACCTCAAACTTCTCGCCATAACGATGGTGTCTCCAGCTTTTGAGAGAGAAGACCACTACTCTAATTCCAGATCATGTATGGGATAGTGGCGTTCATGAATTTTCAATTGTCTTGAACCATAAGCCACCACGTGTTGACTTTGAGTGAGAGAACACCCAAGTCCCTCTCCTGAAGCATCACAATATACTTCATAACCCTTGCCTCTTTCCGGCAATATCAGAATCGTAGCAGTCGTAAGCCTCTCCTTCAGTTCTTCGAATCTTCGGTTGCATACATCAGACCATTCAAATTTGACTCCTTTCTGAGTGAGTCGGGTAAGTGGAGATGCAATCTTGGAGAAGTCCATAATAAACTTCCTATAATAACCTGCCAGTCACAGAAAGCTGCGGATTTCGGTCACATTCTTTGGAGCTTTCCATTCTCCAAAGGCCACCACTTTAGCCTGGTCCACGGCTATACCATCCGCTGATATGACATGCCCCAAGAAGTTAATTTTAGATAGACAGTATTGACACTTGCTTGCTTTGGCATACAACTGATTCTTCTTCAGGGTGTCCAAGACTATCCACAAATGTTCAGCATGCTCCTCCCGACTTTTGGAAAAAATCAGGATGTCATCAATGAAAACAATTACAAACTTGTCCAGGTAAGGACGGAAGATCCTGTTCATCAGATCCATGAACACAGCTGGTGCATTGTATGTCCAAACGGCATGACCACATACTCATATAGTCCCTACCGCATTCTGAAAGCTGTCTTCTCTTTGTCTTCATCCCTAACCTGGATTTGATGGTAGCCTGACATCAGATCAATCTTGGAGAAGTGATTGGAACCCCTGAGTTTATCGAATAGATCATCAATCGTGGGTAGAGGGTACTTGTTTCTGACTGTCAGTTGGTTCAATTTCCTGTAATCTACGCACATCCGAAACGTACCATCCTTCTTCTTCACAAATAATACCAGGGCTCCCCAAGATCATGTGTTGTTCCGAATGCATCCTACTCTGAGCAGTTCATCAATTTGTTTCTTTAACTCTGACATCTCAGCTGGGGCCATCCAGTAATGCGGCAATGACACTGGAGTAGTGCTAGGATACAGCTTGATCTCAAAATAAATCTCCCCCTTGGGTGGCAAGCCAGGGAGTTCTGTCGGGAATACCTCCACGTAGTCTTTCACTACCGTAGGTAGTTCAGCCACCGGTGCCTTGTCTAGTCTGTAGTTCAATACAAGGTGGTTCAATTCTTCAAGTAGTCTCCTAGTCATAGGGATGCTCTGTTTGTCGGCATGTACCATGTATCGTTTTCCCTCGGGTGACAAAAATATCACCCTACTGAGATGGCAGTCAATGCTGGCCTAGAAGTTAGCCAACCAATCCATGCCAAAAATGATGTCGTAGTCAGCCATTTTGAGTACCAGATAATTGAATTCAAATCTGAATCCAGCAAGTTCAGTGTTTACCGCTGTGCATATCGGTCCCAGTGATGTGTCTCCAATGGGGGATAAAATATTAAGTGTGGTGGACAATTGTTGTACTAAAGTGCCAGTAGCAGATAGAAAAGAGTGGGATGCTCCGGAATCAAATAATGTGAAAGCATAGGAACTACCAACTACTACTATACCTTGAATCACTGAGTGATCCACCGTCTCTGGATGAGGAGCCAAAGTGTACAGTCATACAACCTGTCGGATTAGGTGCCCGTCCTGTCTGGTTATATGCCCTGGATACTTGTGGATGAGCTGATCGGGCTGGAGGACGAAATGAACCCCTGGAGTGAGAAGGTCTACTGTTCTACGGACATTCCCTCTTGAAATGGCCCTGCTGGCCACACTGGAAGCAGGTGCTCACACCTCGAGGGACCTGAGAGACAGATGTTGATGGGGAGGGGTGATTGGGACGAAAGCCTCCAATTGACCCAGTAGAAGGTGATGGTCTCCCAAAGTTGGATCAAAGCCTCTTGTTCGGACGAAAAACACTTCCCACGTTTTGGCCTTGGCAGTTGTCCACAAACCGCACTTGTAACACCCAGCCTTTTTCATTCGAAATCAGAGTCTATTTTTTTTTTTTTAAAGTGATAGAGTGCGGGACGTCACGAAGCGAGCTAAGTCCGAGCTTCCAAAGCCCGACCCTTAACTGGCCAACCATATGTGTGTGTGGACCGAGTCTACTAAAATGGTTCACACGTATTCAAGTTAAACCTTGTGGATTAAATCATAAATTGCGGATTATAATAGAACCTAAGTCTACTCCATTTTAGATAGTAAAGTACTTAGTCATTTATCCGAAATTACCTTAACTTAATCATTCAATCAAACCATTCCAAACCATAGCAAATATTAACTAAGTTATTACATGCCAACATCTAACTACTCAAATTACATGTCCATGGCAACTTAACAAAATATAAATAATAAAATCCATTTATATATCCAAGCTCCTATGCTTGGCTTCTTTCACGATCATCGGTCCCTTTCTTTCCTGTGTCATTCACTAGGGTAGAAGTAGGGCATTAGAACAACGCGCCCAGTAGGAATTCTAAATAGGGCTAACACATGAGTTAGTATCACAAAAACATGTATAATATTATATCATCAAAACCATATAAAATCATGCGATGCCATATGTCTTATGCAATGAGTCCCACCCATCACATATATGTAACCTCTTGATAGAATTCTCCTCATCAAGGTATCCCCACAGTGGCCTTTCGAACGCCCCGATGGAGTGTGGCCTTCGGACTCTTCTTAATGGCATTATCCACATCAAGGTTTTTCTACGATTGCCTTACGGACGCCCCGAAGGAGGGTAGCCTCCGGTTACAAATTCCCCTCCCATGCCATGTATGAGATGTACTTATTCATATGCTATGCAATATAATTAACCATAGCATTTAAAAACTTCACTGTTGAAACATAATATAATTACAACATAAACCATAAAATAAGATAAAACCATTTACATATCCATGTTTCAATAAGGTAGAATCCTACCCAAGACAACTAAGGTGTCATTGAACTTTAAACCGGCAACCGTTCAAGATCGCCCACCGTTTTGTGCGGTCCCTTCACCTTGTTACATATCAACAAGTCAAACACATATCTCATTTGGTTTCTAATTAAGTCTAAGACCAAACACACCACCTTGTGGGGTTCGGCCATACACCATGGCCGAACCTCACCCACTTGGATTTGATCTCTCTTTTATTCAACCAAGCCCATCCAAGTAACTCATTTAAAACTCAGTCCATAAAATACATAAACAAACCATTCCTCATGGGGTTCGACCATTCACCGTCGCCGAACCCATGATCTTGCATTTTTACCCCTATTTTAATTTTATGTCATTGTTCATTCTATGACTATCCATTCCATTCAAAAACATGCATGGGTAAATCAATAACCCATCAAATACTCCTTAGTGGGGTTCGACCATACAACATGGCCGAACCTCACCATCTTGGGTTTGGTCCCTCTTTCATGTCCTTTGTTCTTTTAACTTAGATATAAGATCATGACCTCTTGATTCCTTAATCTCATTACTTATGCCCCAATTGTTTAACATAACTAATAATCTAAGTCCACTAAACATTACTCCATTTTAATTTGACCAATTATATTACAAGTTGAACACTTCAAAAGAAACTAAGTCCACCAAATGACCATTAGTGGGGTTCGGCCATAACACATGGCCGAACCTCACCATATTGATTTTTGTCCTTTTTGTCATCATCTATCATGGCTGATTACTTACTTAATACTAAGTCCCAAGATAATCATATGTGATTCCTTAATCAAAAGCATAAAACCATTAATAATTTCTAACCATGTTCTTAACTCCAATTAACCCATAAAAATGGTCCATGGTTTTCTTGTTTCAAACATTCCAATATTTATATATGGTTTATGCTCAGCACCTTAGACATAATAACATTATGGTTCAGTCATGCAATGGCCGACCCACAACCTTAACCTTATCTCCATTTAAAACACCTTTACAACCTTCATAACATTGTATGGTTTTTATCTCTCAAAAACCCATAAAAATAACCAAGTCTTTTCACGGGGTTCGGCCATATGGTTCATCTACTCCTTTTAAAAATAATCATATATTCCTTAATTTTCCTGCATGGGGTTCGGCCATACCCATGGCTGAACCCTATGGTTCTTATAAACAAAAACTAGTAAATTACTCACCGGTTCTGCGACTCCTCCGGTTTTCTTTTGGTCCGGCTTGTTCCTTTTCTTTCTTTCCTTAGCCTTTCCTTCCTTCCTTCTTGTCCTTTAGCTGAGACTGATCTTGATGCAGTCCTTGGAGTGGTTCGGCCAAGGTATAGATTTAAGAGAGAGAGTATTTCAGCCTTGGGTGTGAATGATCAAACCTTGAGATGCAAACTCCTTTGTTCTAAGTCCACTTTGTCTTTGAGGAGTGATCAGCCAAGAAGTGGTTTGAGGAGAAGCAACCAGCCAAGGTTCTTGTCTAGAGAGGTGGGACGGCCAAGGGAGAGAGAGTGAGGGAGAGAATTAATGGAAAACAAGTATGAGGGTTGACTAAAGGTGGTGTCCCTTGATGGCACCCCTTTGTAACTCCCCTCCCCATTCATGTCCTTCACTTATTCCATTTGGGGGTTTCATCCTTGAGATGAAACCCTCCCAACGGTTTTGGCTCTTGGGCTGCCTTGGTGTAACCTTCTCCCCAATTAATGGTTCATTTGGAGGTTTCATGCATGAGATGAAACACTCCCACCATTGACCCTTGGGTTTCCATCTTGAGATGGAAACCCTCCATGCTTCCAACGTGTGCCATGGTTGAATTGTGAAATAACCACAAAACAGTCCACCTCCCATTAGTGATACAATTTGGAGTTTCATTCTATGAAATGAAACTCCCATCTTTCCAACATGTGCTAAGGTTAAGCCTTGTGTAACCTCCAAAACCCTTTCATCTCCCCATTAATGATTCATTGGGAGTTTCATGCATGAGATGACACTCCCATGCATCCAACGTGTAACCATTAGGTTTGACCTCATGAGATGTAACTCTCCATTTTATCACCTAACTTGTCTAAGATCATGGTCCCATTAACTTCCCATCCAACTCATTTAACTCAACTCATCCAATTAACTCAACTCATTCAACTCACTTAAAATCAGCTCATTTCCTTAATTCTATTTCCAATTTAATTCAGCCCCACATAATTTAAACTTGAACTTACTTGGTGGTCCAAGTCGACCACGACCCATTGGGTCCCAATTGGCCATTTTGACCCATTTAACAACTTTTGACCCAATTAACAATCTTGCCCCAATTGCATACATCTTACCCACTTAATTTCAATTGAACCTTATCCAATATCCGTTGGGTCTTAATTAGGCAATTGACCTAACACCTTACCCATCTAAGGTCCATATACATTAATTAATAAATTAAATTGACAATTTCCATATATATCCCTTGCCTCAGGTTGAGCTCTTTCTGATCAATCAAATATTTCAAGCTCTTATGATCTGAAAACACTTCAAATTTCTGGCCATATAGATAATGTCTCCAGCTTTTGAGAGGGAAGACTACTGCGGCTAGTTCAAGATCATGCGTAGGATAGAGACGTTCATGTATTTTCAGTTGTCTTGACCCATAAGCCACCACACGTTGAGTTTGACTAAGGACACACCCAAGTCCTTCTCCTGAAGCGTCACATTGTACTTCAAAACCCTTGCCTCTTTCTGGCAAAATCAAAATAAGAGCCCTTGTAAGTCTCTCTTTCAGCGTTTCAAATCTCCGATTACACAAATCTGACCACTCAAATTTGACTCCTTTCTGAGTGAGTCGACTCAGTGGAGATGCAATCTTGGAGAAATCCATAATAAACTTTCTGTAATAACCCGCCAATCCCAAAAGGCTACGGATCTCGGTTACATTCTTCGGTGCTTTCCATTCTCCCACTGCCGCCACTTTAGCTGGGTCCACAGCTATACCTTCTGCTGATATGACATGTCCCAAGAAGTTGACCTTCGGTAGCCAGAATTCACATTTGCTGGCTTTAGCATATAACTGGTTCTTCCTCAAAGTGTCTACAACTATTCTCAGGTGTTCAGCATGTTCTTCCTGAGTTTTGGAATAAATCAACATGTCATCAATAAATACAATAACAAATTGGTCCAAGTAAGGACGGAAGATCCTGTTCATAAGATCCATGAACACAGCCGGTGCATTTGTGAGTCCAAACGGCATGACTACAAATTCAAATAATCCATACCGCGCTCTGAAAGTTGTCTTTTCTATGTCCTCTTCCTTAACCCGGATTTGATGGTATACAGACACCAGGTCAATCTTAGAGAAATGACTGGAACCTCTAAGTTGATCAAATAAGTCATCGATCCTGGGTAGAGGGTACTTGTTTCTGACCGACAGCTAGTTCAGTTTTCGATAATCCACACACATACGGAGTGAACCATCCTTTTTCTTTACAAATAAAACTGGAGCTCCCCAAGCCGATGTACTGTTCCGAATGCACCCCAGTATAAGAAATTCATCAATCTGCTTCTTTAACTCGGACATCTCTGCTGGTGCCATCCGGTAATGGGTTAATGACACTGGTTCAGTGCCAGGGTGCAACTTGATTTCAAAATTGATCTCCCTCATGGGAGGCAAGCTAAGGAGTTCTATTGGGAATATGTCTGCAAAGTCCTTTACTATTGGCGGAAGTTCAGCCACCGGTGCCTTGTTGATTCTGATACTGTTCAATACCAGGTGATTCAACCCTTCACGCAGTTTACTTTGCTTGTCAATACGCACCACATGTTGTTTTCCCTCGGGCGACCAAAATGTCATCCTATGACGATAACAATCAATGTTGGCCTTAAAGCTAGCCAACCAATCCATGCCGAATATAATATCATATTCTGACATATCGAGCACCAAATAATTGAACTCAAATCTGAGTCCAGCAAGTTCAGTATTCGCTGTTGTGCATATAAGTCCCAATGATGTGTCTCCGACGGGGGATGCAATAGTGAATGATGTGGACAGTTTTTGTACCAATGTACTAGTACCAGTTATAAATGCAGCAGATATGAAAGAGTGTGATGCTCCTGAATCAAATAATGCAAAGGCGTAGGAACTACTGACTACTGCCATACCTTGAATCACTGAATGATCCTCTGCTGCTGGTGGTGCTAAGGTGAATACCCGTCCAGATCCTGTAGGTAGCCGCCCCGCCTGATTAACTGTCCTGCCTCCACGTGAATTAGCTGGCCTAACTGGTGGACGAGATGAACCTATGGAATATGAGGGTTTGTTGAGTTGTGGACATTCCCTCTTAAAATGACCAGGCTGATAACAGTGAAAGCAGTTGCTCCCTCCTCTGGGAGCCTGAGTGACTGATGCAGATGGGGAGGGATGATTGGGTCGAAAGCCCCCTGTTGACCCAGTAGATGGTGAGGGTCTGCTAGGGTTCGGTTGGAACCTCTTGTTGGGCTGGAATGTACCCCTCCCACTCTGAGCTCGGCGATTGTCAAACGCATCAACTCAGCCATTTCCTGTTCTGCTATAGTGGCCCTGCTGACCACTTCTGCCAATGTGGGTGCCTTGAATATAGTTACCTTGGCCCTTATGCTTGGCCGAAGGCCCCGCTCAAACTTTCGTGCCCTACGATGCTCAGTATCCACCATATAGAATGCATACACAGATAAACTGAGAAACTCCTTGTGGTACTCTGACACCGTCATGGCACTTTGTACAAAAGATATAAAAGCCTGTGTATGGCGTTCCTTCTCCTCCTCAGGAAAATAATGTTCCAGGAAGGTAGCTGAGAACTGCTCCCAAGTCATGGCAATCCTCTCCCCTTCCGGAATCAGTGCCCGCTGCTTCTCTATCACCTCCCACCATTTACCAGCATCATCAATCAATTGTGATGTGGCCAGTAAAATCTTGTGATCATGACTCGTGATATCAATAGAGTCAGAATCTGAGAAATCTTCTTCAGCCACTTTTCCGCTCCGACGGCCCCTTCTATTCCCTTGAAGTAAGGAGGGCGTTGTTGCTGGAAGTCCCTGACCATGCTTCTGTCATTGTTTCAGTTGGTGGTTCCATTCTCTTTCAGATGTTGTTGGAGCACTGAAGTAACCACCGCTTGAACCAGATTCTGCAATTCAGGAGGTACCACTGGTATGTTCACACTGCTTTCTTCCTTCTCATGGTGAGATTGTTCTTCCTCACAGTAAGAGTGTTGTTCCTCATCATGGTGAGATTGTTCTTCCTCACGGTGAGAATGTCGCTCCTCCTCATCACCCCCCTTTTGGTTTTGTCGGGTATTTCTCGTTGACTTTCCCTTTCGAGCCATTTTTCCCTAAGCCATTGAAAACATCAAGACTTACTTTCCATAAACAAAATTTGTATTTCCTACCTGTTGGGGAAAATTTCCAAATAAGCACTCTTGATTTTTGCATTGTTTTCTGGGGATATACATCCTATGTTGCTACGTTTGTTAATCCGATTATTTTGACTATACTTCCTTTGCTATCATTCATCCGAGTCTAACGAAGTAAATTAATGCACAGAGACCAGATTAATTTACCTCGAAAGATTCAAGTTTCGGGTTCGCTCTGATACCAACTATAACGCCCCGCCCTTTTTCACTCGCTTCTTCCCGTAAATTCATAGTATAATTTTTTTTTTATAACAGAGTAGAGTGATAGAGCGCAGGACGTCACGACGGGAGGTAAGTCCGAACTTCCAAAGTCCGACCCTTAACTGGCCAACCCTATGTGTATATAGATCAAGTCCAATAAAACGGTTCACACATAGCACTATCAACTTGCGTAATAAAATCATAACCTGCGGAATCATAACATCAAAATACGGAATCATAATAGAACCAAGTTCTATTCCATTCAGATAGCAAAGTTCGTCAAGTCCTTAATCATTATTAAAAATGTCATAATAATCAAACTAAACATCTGACCGTTTAAGTTATTACATTCCGAAGTCTAAATACTCAAATAGAAGTTCATGAGTAACTTTATTCAAAACATGAAAAATAAGTCTTCCAAGCTCCTATGCCTGGTCCGTCTTACGTTCATCGTTCCCCCAATTACCTGTATCATCAACTAGGGTAGAAGTAGGGCTTTAGAACAACTCGCCTAGTAGGTATTCCAGTTATGGCTAACACATGGTTAGTACAAAACATATATAATAATATAGTGAAGTCAAAACCATATAAAATCCATGCCATGCAATGATGACAAATATACAATGAGTCCCACCCATCACATGTACATAAATGTACCCACCACATAGGTCTTCCGGACGCCCTGGCGGAGTGTGGACCCTCCGGAATCTTTTTGATGGAAATCACATCAAGGTAACGCACATAGGTTTTTCGGACGCCCCGACTAAGTGTGACCCCTCCGGTTATAAATCCTCCACCCCATGCCATGCATGAGATGCCAATGAAACACATGCTATTTATAACATAAACATAGCATTGAAAATCCCTTTTGAAACATATTCAAACACATGCTATTTTAAACAAATAAACATAGCATTCCAAATTCATATAAAGCATATCATTTGAAAACCTAAATTTCACCAAACATAAGATAAAACAAGTGTACATAAATCCATGGTTTCAAAGAGGTGGAATCCTACCAAAGACTGCTAACGTGTGATTGCGTCTTTCGTTCGGTAACCGCTCACGATCGTAAACGCCGTGTGAGATCCCGTTCCCTTATAATACAATAATTAATCAACACCAAGTCCCACTTGGTTTACAAGGTTCTAAGTCCATAAACAAAACCCCATGGGGTTCGGCCATACACCGACGCCGAACCCATAGCTTACCATTTTCACACCTATTTACGAAAATGCCATCCATGGCTATCATTCCAAAATCCCATCTTTTCAATCATTAAAAATAGTTGCCTAAGTTAATGTTTGATCCACAAAACATCTCATGGGGTTCGGCCATACACCATGGCCGAACCCTATGTCATTATTTTCACAAAATTACAAAATTGCCATTGATTCCCTCATTCATTTAAATTTATCATAACTAGAACCTATAAACTTTCCTTAACCAAATCAGGTCATCAAATACACCTCATGGGGTTCGGCCATGATGTATGGCCGAACCCATGATTCTCCAATTTGGCATGTAATTACATTTTTTACCATTACCTGTAACACCCCGCCCTTTTCACTCTAAATTTCAGAGTTTTTTTTTTTTAAATATAATAATCATGTGATCGGGGCGGAGTGTCACGACGCGAGTTAAGTTCGGATCTCTAAATCCGACCCTTAACTGGCCAAGCCCATGTGCGTATGAACTAAGTCCATAAAACTGATCCGCACATGGTATATATATAACTTGCGGAATTAACTTAGTCTAGATCTAACTAAGGTTATAATAGAACCTATGATTAATCCAATTTCCATTTTTAGATAGCAAAGTACATAACTTATTTTCCAAAATCACTAATCGATCTTAACTAATCGTTTAATCCAAACATCCATCATAAAACAAACCATAGCATCTACTTAACTACTTATTACATGCCAACATCTAATTACCAAATTACATTGTCCAAATAAATCAAATAACAAGTCCATAAATAATCCATTCATAGTCCATTCCAATCATTCAAACCGCCCAAGTTTTCGTGCTTGGTCCTCTTCTCCAACCACGTTCTTTCCTTTCCCTACATCATCCACTAAGGATATAGATAGGGCGTTAGATCAAAAAAAAAAAAAACTCTGAAATTTAGAGTGAAAAGGGCGGGGTGATACAGTTGGTATCAGAGCGAAACGGGAAGTTGAATCTTCCGAAGTAAGATTAAGACGGTTTCATGTCTCACTGACGGATAAGAATCCCAACTGACCGACTCTTCGGAGTCCGCTGACTGGGGGCCGGATTAATTTACTTCGTAGACTCAGACTGAACAAATTAATCTGAGAACAACAGTGAAAGATAGCAAAAGTACAGTATTATAATTGATATATCAAACGTAGCAAAATAGGATATACATTCCCCAATATTCCCCAAATTGAGAAAGAAAACAAACAAATAGGGATTTAGAAACTTCCCCAAAAACAAAAGAAAATCAAGATTGCTTATTTGGAAATCTCCCCAAAGTAGTGAAAACACAAACTGTATGAAGAAACTAAGTCAATTATATTTTCATGACTTAGGAAATGGCACCAAAAAGGAAGATCCTACAAAGCAAGAAAGGGAAAGAAAAAGAGATACCACTCGTTCAGTATGAAGAAGGAAGGGAAAGATCTCCACCAGAGGAAGAGTCACATCATTCTGAAAGGTCACATCACTCTGAAAAGTCACACCATTCAGAAGAGTCTCATCATTCTCGGGGAGAAAGGAAGGAGCGGGAATACTCATCTCGGAAGGAGGGAGAAGGGAACAGTGGTGTACATATACCACATATGCCACCTGAGCTTCAGGGCTTAGTTCAAGCAGTGGTAACCTCTGTACTCTAGCAACATATGAATGGGAGTGAAAGTTCCAGGGATGCCAGTGACCGGAGTATGGCACGAGAATTTCAACAACAGCGTCCTCCCTACTTCAAAGGGAAGGAAGGGGCTATCGGAGCCGAGCATTGGCTGAAGAAGATCACTCAGATCTTAAAATTACTTAAGATCTCGAGTCATGCTGACAGGATTCTACTGGCTACTTCACAATTGATAGAAGATGCCGGTAAATGGTGGGAGGTGGTGGAGAAGCAGAGGGCACTCATACCAGTTAGGGAGAGGACGGCCATGACATGGAATGAGTTTTCAGCAACCTTTCTGGAACACTACTTTCCGGAGGAGGAGAAGGAGCGACAGACGGAACTTTTTCTGTCCTTGGTACAGGGCTCTATGACGGTGGCAGAGTATCACCGTGAATTTCTCAGTTTATCCATTTATGCATTCTATATGGTGGACACAGAACTTCGCAAGGCAAGAAAGTTTGAAAGGGGTCTACAGCCAAACATCAGGGCCAAAGTGACCATATTTAAGTGCACCACATTGGCTGAGGTGGTCAGCAAGGCCACAATAGCAGAACAGGAGTTGAATACAATGGTACGGTTTGACAACCGCCGAACTCCAAGTGGGAGGGGTGGGTTCCAGTCCAACAAAAGGTTCCGCCCGAACTTCAGTAGACCCTCACCATCTACTGGGTCCGCGGGGAGCTTCCGTCCCAACCAGCCCTCCCCATCTGCATCAGTCACCCAGTCATTCAGAGGGGTGAACAACTGTTTCCATTGTGATCAGCCGGGTCACTTCAAGAGAGACTGTCCTAAGCTCAATAAGCTCTCATATTCCAGAGGATCTTTCCGTCCACCAGCTAGGCCAGCTAACTCCCGAGGAGGCAGAACTTATAATCAGGCGGGTCGGGCGCCTAATCCTACCGGATCTGGACGACTATTTGCTCTGGAACCTCCTGAGGATGTGGATCATTCTGTGATTCAAGGTATGGCCGTTGTCAATAGTTCTTATGCTTATGCATTGTTTGATTCTGGAGCATCGCACTCTTTTATATCTGCATCCTTTATAACTGCTACTGGAACACTAGTTCAAAAGCTGTCCACCACACTCACAGTAGTATCCCCTGTCGGAGACACGTCTTTGGGACTCATATGCACGGCCATAAATACAGAACTCGCTGGACTCAGATTTGAGTTCAATTATCTGGTACTCGACATGACTGAGTACGATATTATATTCGGCATGCACTGGTTGGCTGGTTATGAAGCCAATACTGATTGTTATCGCCGAAGAGTGACATTTTGGTCACCCGAGGGAAAGCAGTATATAGTTCGTGCCGACAAGCAAAGCAGACTGCAGGAAGGGTTGCATCATTTGGTGTTGAACAATATTGTTATCAACAAAGCACCAGTCACTGAACTTCCAGCAATTGTGAAAGAATTTACTGATGTCTTTCCAAAAGAACTCCCTGGTTTACCACCTATGAGGGAGCTCAATTTTGAGATCAAGTTGTATCCTGGTACTTCACCAGTGTCTCTACCTCATTATCGGATGGCACCAGCAGAAATGTCCGAGTTGAAGAAGCAACTTGATGAGTTGCTCAGACTGGGTTGCATTCGGAACAGCACATCATCATGGGGAGCTCCAGTGTTGTTCGTGAAAAAGAAGGATGGTTCACTCAGAATGTGTGTGGACTACCGGAAGTTGAATCAGCTAACTGTCCGGAACAAGTATCCTCTACCCAGGATCGATGATTTATTCGATCAGTTGAGGGGATCCAGTCACTTTTCCAAGATTGACCTGATGTCCGGATATCATCAAATCCGGGTCAGGGAGGAAGATATAGAGAAGACAGCTTTCAGAACACGGTATGGACTATTTGAATTTGTAGTCATGCCTTTTGGGCTTACCAACGCACCGGCTGTGTTCATGGATTTAATGAACAGAATCTTCCGTCCATATCTGGATCGGTTTGTTATAGTGTTCATTGACGATATCCTGATCTATTCCAAGAGTCAGGAGGATCATGCTGAGCATCTACAAATAGTATTGAACACCTTGAGACAGAACCAGTTGTATGCCAAAGCAAGCAAATACGAATTTTGGCTACCTGAGGTCAAATTCTTAGGGCATGTTATAACAGCTGATGGTATAGCCGTTGATCCGGCTAAGGTGGCAGCAGTAAGCGAGTGGAAAGCACCAAAGAATGTCACTGAGATCCGTAGCTTCCTGGGTTTGGCTGGATATTATAGGAAGTTCATCATGGATTTCTCTAAAATAGCATCTCCATTGACTCGACTCACTCAGAAAGGGGTCAAATATGAGTGGTCAGAGTTGTGCAATCAGAGGTTTGAGGAGCTGAAAGAGAGACTTACAACTGCTCCTATTTTAGTTTTGCCGGAAAGAGGCAAAGGTTATGAAGTACAATGCGATGCATCAGGAGAGGGACTGGGATGTTCACTCATGCAACGTGATCGTGTGGTGGCATATGGTTCAAGACAACTAAAGATACATGAACGCCTCTACCCCACACATGATCTGGAATTAGCTGCAGTGGTCTTCGCTCTTAAAAGCTGGAGACACTATCTATATGGTGAGAAGTTTGAAGTATTTTCAGATCACAAGAGCTTGAAGTATTTATTTGATCAGAAAGAGCTCAACCTGAGGCAACGCAGATGGATGGAATATCTGGCGGACTATGAATTTGCGCTCCGATATCATCCGGGAAAGGCCAACAAAGTGGCGGATGCTCTCAGCCGCATGTCTCATGCATCAGTGGCATGTTTGATAAGGAATGAATGGGAGATGTTGAATTCCATTCGTGAGTTTAATCTATACATAACAAACCATGGGAGTATGTACAATTTGATCATACGATCCAACATGGTTACAAAGATTGAACAGGAGCAGCGAGCAGATCCGGAAATGGCAGAGACATGGGCCAAAATGTCTATTGGCGAGGTTGTACCGGATTGGGAATTACGACCAGGACAGGGTCTTATGTTCCGGGGTAGAATTTATGTGCCAAGAAGCTGCAGAAAAGAATTACTGATAGAGGCACATCAGAGCAAGCTCAACATACATCCGGGCAGCACCAAGATGTATCATGACCTGAAGAGGCATTATTGGTGGCATGGACTCAAAAGAGATGTGGTGGAATTTGTGGCACACTGTTTAACTTGTCAGCAGGTTAAGACAGAACACCAGAAGCCACCCGGGTTACTCAAACCCTTATCTGTGCCAGAATGGAAATGGGAGCACATTTCCATGGACTTTGTGACGGGATTGCCGAGGTCCTCGAAGGGCAATGACGCTATATGGGTCGTGGTAGACCGACTGACCAAGTCCGCGCATTTTATTCCTATCAAGATGACGGATTCATCAGAGACATTGGGTCGGAGATATATCAAAGACATCATCAGATTACATGGTATCCCACGGACTATAGTGTCTGATAGAGATGGCCGATTCACCGGCAGGGTATGGCAGAGCATGCAGTCGGCCATGGGGACCGATCTACTTATTAGCACAGCATTCCATCCACAGACCGGGACAATCGGAAAGAACAATACAAACGTTGGAGGACATGTTGAGGGCATGCATGCTAGACTTCAAAGGTGGATGGGAGGATCATTTGCCATTGGTGGAGTTTTCTTATAACAATAGCTACCAAGCAAATCTTCAAATGGCACCATTCGAAGCTTTGTATGGAAGACCATGTAGGTCACCAGTGTGCTGGACTGAGGTCGGCGAACCTGCTGATAGGACCCGAGTTGGTTGCCGAAACTACTGCACAGATCCAGTTGATACGTCAACATTTTGACCGCACAGAGTCGGCAAAAGAGCTATGCTGATAAGAGGAGGAGGTTTCTCGAATTTGAAGTAGGAGACATGGTATTCTTGAAGGTCTCGCCACGAAAAGGGCACATGAGATTTGGGAAGAAAGGAAAATTGCCAAGATATGTGGGCCCATTTTCAATTATCAGAAGGATGGGAGATGTAGCCTATCAGTTGGCACTTCCTTCGCAATTGGCGTCTCTAAATGATGTATTCCATGTGTCGATGCTGAGGAAGTACAACCCTGATCCGTCTCATGTTTTGAATGTGCAAGATATAGATGTGCAAAGCGACGTCACTTATGTCGAGAAGCCGGTCAGAATATTAGAGATTGAACAAAGGGTGTTGCGTAACCGAGCGATTAAGTTCGTCAAGGTGGTATGGGATCGACATGGTGTTGAGGAAGCCACTTGGGAACTGGAATCGGAGATGAAAACATCTCACCCTGAATTGTTTGTATGAATTATTTTGAAATCCTACTTTGTTCGATTTTCGGGACGAAAATTATAAAAAGAGTATTGTATTGTAACACCCTGGAATTTCAAAGATAACAATTTATATGAATTTATTCATATTTACGGAATTGCCATTGTGAAATATTTGAGTTGAATTTAAATGGGTCAATGGTTCAATCAAGACCCAATGGTTAGTAGTTTTGATTACAAAACAATAAAGGGAAAAGATGTACATAAACGGGTCGAAAATCATAATTGGGTCAAATTTTGTTAAATGGGTCAAAGAGGCCAAATTGGACCCAATGGGTTGTGGTTGACAAGTTTGACCATTAATTGAGCTCAAAGCTTAATTGGGTTAAGATGAGTTAAATGTTTGAGTTGGATTTGAGTTGCAATAAATGATGGAGTTTAGTTGAGTGGACTTTATTAGTTGAGTTACATTAATTAATGAGTTGAGTTTGGGTGAGTTAAATTAATGAGGTAGATGGAATAATTATTTTAATGAGTGGAGTGTGTGTAAGATGGTGGTGTGGGCTGGTGGTAGGTTTTAAACACAATAAAAAAAAAACATTGGCTGCATGGGAGGCATTACCATGCATGTAACTCCCATCTAAATAATGAATGAAATGAGAGTTACATTTTGGAAGTTATAAAGGTGGGAGGTTTATTTCAAATGTAAATGGTAGGCAGGTTGGAAATGGTTGGGTGTACCTGGTTTGGGTCTTCAAAGGACAGCCAATAGATAGGTTTATAATCCATGCATGTAACTCCCATTCAAGTGATAAAGGAAATGAGAGTTACATTTTGAAATTCACATCATGGGACATTGGATGCTTGAGAACATTGCATGCATGTAACGGCTACAATGGAGATAAGTGGGGTGGCTGTTTTAAGAGTTACACATGCAAGGATAATGGAGAGAATGCAAACAATCACCTCCAAAGATAATAGAGACGTTGGATGTTAGGGGGGAGTTTCATTCCATAGATGAAACCCCAAGGAACTTAAAGGATTTTAATTATGGAGAGGTGAGTTACACAAGGTTAAACCTTGGGCTGAAGTTGATTAATCAAGAGGAATTCATTCTCTATCATTATCTCTTTCTCTCTTGGGCATCCTCCATCTCTCCAAACACTGAGAACAGCACCTAGTCACTGATTTGCAATCAGTCCTTGGTTGCTTTCTTTCACCAAATCAAGAGCACACATTGAGCAAAGGAGGGGGAGATCAAGGTTTCCCATCTAAAAGCCAATATTCTATCTATCTCTCTTTGCTGTCCTTGGTTTTTTTTCCAAACACCTAGAGCAGCAGCTGGTTGTTTAAATCAGTCCTCGACCATTAAGGAATCAAGAAGAAGGAGAGGCTAAGAAAGGGGAAGGAACAAGCCGGAGGGAAGATCAATTGGAGGAGTCGCGGAAACGGTAGGTTTTCGATAAACAATTTTTAAAATCATGATCCGGCCATTGGATAGCCAAATCTAAAAAGGGTTAGATATTGGATGGAGGTACATGAATGAGATAAAAAGATGGACCATAGGGTTCGGCCTCACTGGATGGCCGAACCCCATGGAAATAATTGATTTATTTGGATGGTTTTTGGAAGTTAAAACCATACAAGTATGGGACTGTTTTTTTTTTAGATGATAAAAGTGGATTAAGTTTGATGTTTTTAAAGGACAAAAATCATATCAAAACATGGTAAATTTTATATATGTCAAATGGGTCATTTTGTGGCCAAAAATCAGTAAGTAGGTTAGGAAGATTTACATCAAGGAAACCTTGGGGTTCGGCCATGTGTATGGCCTAACCCCATGGACTGTTTTGTATAGTTATTTGGATTAAGTGTAGAATGGATTTTAAGTAATCATTATGTGCTTTGATTTAAGAATAAGATAAGTTTATAATTGGATAAATAGATCTAAACCATAGGCCATGAGGTTCAGCCAATTGGGTTGGCCGAACCCCATGATATGGTATGACATTTCCATGAAAAGATTGGGTTAAGTTGGATGGTCTTTTTGAACTAAAACCATGGACTGTTTTGAGGATGGATTTGGGTTTAAAATCATGTGGGAAGATATGATTTATTTTATGCTCTTGTTTCAAGAAACACCAATGCTTAAGTTATGGGTTATTATTAATTTGAACCCCATGAGAAAATTGGTGGATTCTATGGTGTTTGAAAGTCAAAAATGCATATTTTGGAGTGGGGCTTTTAAAAGATTTTATATGGAATTAAGCTTACTGTTTTGGAGTAGATATGACATGACTGAACCATATTTATCTTATGTTAAATTGCTGATTAATTTCATAGATAAATATTGGTGGGTTTCCATTAAGAGAACCATAGGGTTCGGCCATGTGTATGGCCGAACCCCATGGACTGTTATGTGGATATTTGGATGGAGTTTTGCAAAATGGAAATCATACAAAGTGATGGGCTTATTGGATGGTTTTAAAAGGTAAAAACATGGTAACATTATACTGTTATCCTATGTCTAAATGAGACCAACAAAACATGTTTAAAAGGACCAAAACTATGGGGTTTTATGGCTAAGATAGGACATGGAAGTTTAAATAGATTTTTGGGTTTTAGATCAAATTAGAATTATATGGTCAAATGATTAACTTGCTGCCATGTACATAGGGTATTCGGATTTTTAGAACGGTGAACAAGTCGTGATCGGAAGACGGTCCAAAGGAAGGGTCGAACAAAGTAAACTATTGTAGGTTTCCTACCTTTGTTGTAACCACTGTTTAATATGCTGTTTTATGTTGATTTTGATATCCTATATGATTGTAAAGTTATGTTTCTAAATGACATGTTTGCATAGACATCTCATGCATGGCATGGGATGATGGTGTTGTAACCGGAGGCCACACTCCGTCGGGGCGTCCGAAAGACCACTGTGGGGTACCCTGATGATGAGAATCCCATCAGGAGGAATCCGGAGGCCACACTCCGTCGGGGCGTCCGAAAGACCACTGTGGGTTACCTTGACGATGAGAATCCCGTCAAGTGATGGCTATGATGAATGGTGATGGGTGGGACTCATTACATGTTCATTTCATACATAGCATATTTTATGGGATTTTGTCACACATGTTTTACTATTATATTACTTGCATGTTTTTTACTAACCATGTGGTAGCCCTATTCGGAAACACTACTGGGCGCGTTGATCTAACGCCCTATCTATACCCTTAGTGGATGATGCAGGGAAAGGGAAGAACGTGAATCGAGAAGAGGACCAAGTACGGAAACTTGGGCGGTTTGAATGAATGGAATGGATTATGAATGGACTATTTTATGGACTTGATATTTGATATATTTGAACAATGTAATTTGGTAATTAGTTATGTTGGCTTGTAATAAGTAGTTAAGATAGATGCTATGGTTTGTTTTATGTTGGATGATTTTATTAAACGAATAGTTAAGATTGATTAGTAATTTTGGAAAATAAGTTATGTACTTTGCTATCTAAGAATGGAAAATTGGATTAGTCATAGGTTCTATTATAACCTCAGTTAGATTTAGACTAAGTTAATTCCGCAAGTTATATATATACCATGTGCGGATCAGTTTTATGGACTTAGTTCATACGCACATGGGCTTGGCCAGTTAAGGGTCGGATTTAGAGATCCGAACTTAACTCGCGTCGTGACACTTCGCCCCGATCACATGATTATTATATTAAAAAAAAAAATAAACTCTGAAAATTAGAGTGAAAAGGGCGGGGTGTTACATTACCTTCATCATCAATCCAACACATACATTTGTATCCTTCACTTTATTTACAAAATACAAAACATAACTTACAATTTTGATCCATGGAGTTCGGCCATACATATGGCCGAGCCCATGAGATCTTTGTTTCCAATTTATCTCCACCTTCTATATTTAGAAGGTTTCCAAATTAAAATTCCCTAATTAGAAAGTTTCCTAACTTAGCACTTTCTAATTTAGTCTTCACTTTCTAAAAATAGGAACTTTCCAAAAATAAAACAACTTCCATAAATACCACTTCTTAATTTGGCAACCTCCTTCCTTAAGTGGAAGCTTTCCAATTTAGTAACCAATCCTTCCATAATTGGAAGGTTTCCATAAATAATTCCCACCTTCCATTTTGATCCAAGATCCATAATTAGGATAGCTTCTAATTTTAGCAAACTCTTTCCATAAATAGAAAGGTTTCCAAAAATAGACCCTAGTGGGGTTCGGCCATACACCATGGCCGAACCTCACCTTGGGAGATTAATCTATCCTTTTACATTTACTTTTTAAGTTGGTAAATCAATTCCATGGGGTTCGGCCATACACCATGGCCGAACCCTATGGTTCACAATCTTGACCATTCATTTAAATCCATTAATCTAATCATTCTTTTATGGTCTTCTTGAATCTAAAACCAACAACCATACATCCATTAAAATTATTTCATAAACAACCTTTCACATGGGGTTTGGTCATGCACATGGCCGAACCCTATGATTCATCTTTTCCTCCACACTTTCCTTTAAAAATCAACATTTGTTCCATGGGGTTCGGCCCTTCATCATGGCCGAACCCTATGGTCTATCCTTCCATTCAAAATTTAAGAACATAAACCCATAATTTTCCATGGCTTTCCGTGGTTTCGATCCAACCAAATAAATCATGTCTTTCCATTAAAATCATAAAATCCATCCCCCCATCCTCTTCTATGGGGTTCGGCCCAACACCTTGGCCGAACCCTATGGTTCTTTAGTTCAAAATAACTTCATCAATTAGATACTAACCTTTTCCGATTCTGGGTTCTTCCAATCTTTCTCCTTTCTTCTTAATTTTTCTCCAACCGAGAACACTTCTTGCTGGTTGCCTTCTTCTTCTCCTTGCTCTTGATCTTGGCGAGAATGACAATTGAGAGAGAGGAAATAAAATTTGGCTAAGGGTTGTAAAACCGTGTGCCCTTCCTATGGATCTCTATATAAAGCCTTTCCTTGGTCCATATTTAGGAAGTGCTTAAGATAGCTACTCCCCTCCTTCTAAGCTTCCACTCGGCCAATGCTAGGATGGCAATGCTGTGTACCCTTGTCTTTGATTAGTAATAGCCGACCTTGGCTTCCCATTTTGGAAGGTGTTATGCGCATATCCCTTTTTAATAAAATTCCACACGGCTAAGACTCATTTAGACCATGCCGTGTGCACCTTTCCTTCCTCTCTTTTCTAGTTTCCAATTGATCCAATCTATAATTAGATAATGCCAATATACAATTGCCGTGTGCCCCTTGAGATATTTTAAGAAAATATGCACATCCTTTTTAAAAGATCCCGTGCGCATAAACATAGATTTTTACATCTAAAATTCGGCCATGCAATCTTTTATTTTTAAATTTAGATATAATGCATCACTAAATTAATTCATCCCCATTTAATTTATATAAAACCAATTCCAAAATCAATTGGGTCCTAATTGGGTCATGGCCCAATTCTTTGTCCATTTATGATCCAATCTAAAAGTCACAATTAAAATGGATAATTTCATAAAAATAATAAATTGTAAATCCGAGGTGTTACAGTAAACAACTTCCATAAAAATAAACTTTAGTGGGGTTCGGGCATACACTATGGCCGAACCTCACCCATAAAGACAAATCTAACCCTTTCCATTTATTTTCTAAATTAGTAACATCCTCCATGGGGTTCGGCCATACACCATGGCCGAATGGTTTATGATCTTGACCATTATTTACTCCTTGATCTTCCATTATTTAATCCCATTAAAATTCAATAAAAATACCAACACAACTCCATGGGGTTTGGCCATACAGCATGGCCGAACCCTATGGTTCATAATCTTCTTTTAACAATTATCAATAATATTCCATGTATCCAAAATTCATCAACCATACATCCAATTAAACCCTTTAAAATCATGAATCCACACCTATGATTTTCATCTTCATATTCCATTAACATAACTAATATTCTTCATGGTTTTGAACCCATAAACATAACCAAAGACCTTCCATTAAACATCTCCAAAATCCTTCCTTTAAAAAGAATCATCAAAGTTCTTCCATGGGGTTCGGCCATACACCATGGCCGAACCCTATGGTTCTTTTCCTTAAACAAAATTTATCAAATAAAATACTAACCGGTTCCGATTGATTCTTGCTCTTCCAATCCTTCTCCTTTCTTCTTGATTTTTCCCTCTTGCTGGCTACCTCCTTTTCCTCCTTATTTTGCCATGAATAAGAACTTGAGATAGGGAGAGAGAATTCGGCTAGGGTGGCATTGCCGTGCACCCCTCTCCATGTATCTCTTTATAAAACCTTTCATTGGTCCCATATTTAGAAGGTGCTTAAGATGACAATTACCTTAATGCCGTGCGTCCCCTTGTGTCTTAAGTTAGAAAGTGTCATGCACCCCTCTTATTGCCTTTTTTAATCTCCCATTGATCCCAATTTAAAAGGTGCTAAGATAATAATTCCCTTGTGCTGTTTTTAATTGAGAAAGCCCCTTTTTAAATGATCCATGCGCATCACCTAGATATGTTTATCTCTATACACAGCCATGCAATATTATCTCCTTCCTTATTTATATAATATTACAATACTAATTTAAATTCAGCCCCATTTCATTTTTATTGAAATAAATTCCAAATCCGTTGGGTCTTGATTGGGCAATGACCGAACCCTTTACCCATATAAAATCCATATCTAAATAATTCACCAATTAAATGGGTAATATTCATATATATTCATAAATTGAAAATCCGGGCTGTTAGAGGTTCATCATGAAAAATGTATTAAAATTCATAAACATCCTTCCCTCATTTTCATCCTTTAGAACCCATTTAAAATCACCAACATTCTTCCATGGGGTTCGGCCATACAACATAGCCGAACCATGTGGTTCATCATTTCCTCTTAAAAATTACATATCCATGATTAAATCGTTTGATGGGGTTCAACCATACATCATGGCCGAACCTCATCCAATTCCTTTTGTCCTCAATGATCCTTATAAAATCTAGGGTTCGGCCAAGCAAGGGTCAAACCATGATCTTTGATTCAAACCATGATCTTTGATCATTCTCCATTCCTTATATTGAACATGCATGAGGTCCTTATGTATATCAAGATTAGGGTTCGGCCATGCAAGGGCCGAACCATGTTCTTTGGTCATTTCTCATACTTAACCATGCATGTCATAGTTTTCCTCATCACCATTTTGATCTGCATCACCTAACTTACCTATTAACAAGATTAGGGTTTTGTCATTCCAAATACTTGACCATCACATTGATGTTTCTTGGATGGATTTTAAATCCATGGCCCATAACATTTTGGCCAACTCTCCAATCCGAAATGGAACCCCATGGTTTCGGCTATTCCATAGCCGAAACCATGGTTCCCTTAACCTTCTTTTAATTTATAAACCTTATTAAGCAATACATACCGATTCCGCAACTCCTCCGTTTTCTTTCATTCCGTCTTGCTTCTCCGATCTTCTCCTTCCTTAGTCTTTTCTTCTTCTTCATTGATCTTCGGCCAAAGAGTGTTGCTTGAGAGGGAGAGGGTTTGAGATGAAAACCCTAAGAGAGGGTTCGGCCTAGGTGAAGGTTTGAGAGAGGGAGAGGAGGAGAGAATGGGAGGAAACTCTAAGTTCTTTTGTGTCAAGGGGAGAGGTCGGCCCTAGGGTTTTGGTGAGAGGGAGAGAGAGAGAATGAGATGGAACACTCTCTAATTCTTTTGGTCTCAAGGAGGATCGGCCAAGGGAGGGTTGAGATGAGCCCTTTCCATCTTGTCTTAGGGTTTCTTGGATAAGACCTCACCTCCCAACCACCCTCATCAATGTGTAGTCTTTCCCATGTGTCCCTTGGCTAACAAAGAGGACACATGCCTTACACTTGGCACACACACCCTTTCCAACGTTTTTGTGTCTAGGGTTTCCATTGAGATGGAAACCCTCCACCTCCCCTTTGACTCACTAAAATCCCTTCATCTTCCATGTGACTCACCACCCATCCAACTCACTTAACTTAAATAAAACTCATTCTCCTAACTCAAGCACTTGAATTTATTTTTAATTAATTAATTCCTTAACTCCACTTGTAACGCCCGCCCCTTTTCACTGAAAATCAGAGTCTATTTTTTTTTTAAGTGACAAAGGGCGCGGACGTCACGACGTGAGTTAAGTCCGAGCTTCTAAAGCCCGGCCCTTAACTGGCCAACCCTACGTGTGCATGGAACGAAGTCCACGAAAAATGGTTCACACGCAGAAGTAAGCTCGAGGAATACTACCCTAAGTGCGGAAATTACAATAGAGGCTAACCTACAACTTTTAGATAGCAGGGAAGATTTCATCATTTAATTACTAAAATGCCATAACATCATATGTCTACAATAAAATCCAAATCATAGCAATAAGTCTAAAATATTACATTTCCAACAACCTAAACTATACAAATACACATTTCCCAAAATAAACTTAAATAAAATAATTAATCCGCCTTCCCAAGTTCCTAAGCTTGGCTCCCGTCTCGTCCTTCTGCCTGGCATTTCCTGCGTCATCAGCTAGGGTAGAAGTAGGGCGTTAGACCACGCGCCCAGTAGGACTCCGAGTAGGGCTAACACATGGATTAGTAAAAACAGCATGCAGATAATATTATAATAAAACCATGCACTTTGGGCAATGTCATGCAATGGGTATTCTATGTCATGAATCCCACCCATCAATCTCATCATCATTGTACAATGTCCCTTTTTCAACCATACATAGTGTTCCAAATAAAATCCATACCATCATCGTGCCATGACCCTCTTGATGGAAAAGCCTCATCAAGATGCGATCGACACTAGGCATCCCCCTTGATGGAATAACCATCATCAAGGTATAACAATAAATACAACATCCCCCTTGATGGAAAACCATCATCAAGGTATCATAATTACAAAGGTCCCTGTTGATGGCAAAGCCTCATCAAGGTAAAATAATGCATATAAGAAATATCCCCATTCTTGTTTATCGATCTCCGAGACGGAGCATGGACTCCGGTTTCATTTCATCATTCCCATGCCATGCATGAGATGTAGATGCCATATGCCATGTAATATATGTAACTCAATGTCATAAAACCCATCTTAAAATCAATGTCATGATTATCAAAATAAATCAAAGGAAACCCATCACATAATCCCAAAATCCAAAACCCATCTTAAAAACAACCACAGGATTACCAAAATAAAATAGAGGAAAACATCACATGATACTAAATCCAAAACCCATCTTAAAACAACCCATATAATTTCCAAACTAATTCAAAGAAACCATCACTCAATCCATGGCTTACAAAAAGGTAGGAATCCTACCAAATACCGATTAGCGATTTTTCTTTCGTTTCCGCCCGATAGACCCGGTCGCCGATTCGCGTACCGCTTGCGATGTCCCGTACCTTATTACATATTAACAATTAGTCCATGTTTTAACCATTTCTAAGCCCATACATCATGTCTTAGTGGGTTTTCCTCATTTTTGGCCAATATTTACGGTTTTGCCATTACCCTTCCATGGATAATTCATTCCCTCTTCCATATACATTATGGTCTATAATGGATCCATAACTTAGACCCATTAATGATCCATGACTTAGGTCCGTTAATGACCCAGTAACCATAGCATGTGATCATAAAATTAGTCCTTTTATTGACCTAATCCTTATTCCTTTAAACCCATACAAAACCCCATACTTAACCCTTTAAATGGCTAATGGATCATGGGTTCAAAATACCCAATTCATCAAATCTTTCCATGGGGTTTACATCATGCATTTAAACCACAATGAGTCCATTATCCACTCATTCCCTTCATTCATAATTGATTCATACACTTACCAATCATGAGATACAACCATATCTCAACCTAATCCCCATTAGCTAAAGCATATCCATAGACTTTAATCTTAGCCTATCCATTGGTTCACAAAAATGGGTCCATTGATGTATTATTACCCATAACATAACTACACTAGAAAAATTAGGTATTTAAACACTCTAACCCTCATTCATTTCTCCCATACATAACACCAAATTTAATCCACAAATGGGTCATGGGTTCGGCCATACACCATGGCCGAACCCATGATGTCTTTATCCCATTTTTTCTTTGGCCTATTTACACATTTGCACCCATCACAAGCCCTTCCATGAAGGGTTTAATTTTATACATTTAAATCATCATTCTTAATCACATTCAACTCCATAAACTTAGCCATATTCCCATTACAACTAATAACATTGGGTCCCTTTTGGTCCATCAACACCACCCACATTTCCCATTTATTTTTCCATAATTCATAACCATTAATCCACCATTGGATCACCATAGGGTTCGGCCATACACCATGGCCGAACCCATGGTTCATGATCCACTCCCAATTACCACTCTTTTTGAGGTCTTTAACATCATTCATACTTCCCATGCATTCTTCATTTACAATGCCTTTAAGAATTACCCCATTCAATTATCAAAACCCTAACAATTAATCAATCATATAACCAATCACCTAATCACCCACCATGGGGTTCATTATCCATTCATGCCTTTTTAAGGCCACCAAATCATTCACATCATTCATAAACTCCCTCATAATTCTTTTAAAATTTGTAACATTTAATCATTAAGCACTTAAAATTCTAAACCATTCTCCATACTTCCATTCTTAATTAATTAAATTACACAATGTCCTCCATTCCTTAGAACCCTAAGAAAATCACACATTACCTAATCATCCACCATGGGGTTCGGCCATACTACATGGCCGAACCCTATGGCTCACAATTTCCTTCCAATTCCACATAATTCCATGCTTAATAACTTAATTACATTACATTCCTTAATCCATTTATTTTTCCTTAAACTAACCCTAATTTACCCATTAGGGTTTTGTCCACTTTCCATCCTTCAAATTGATGGATTTGAAATCCAAGGCCATGATTTGGCCACCTCTAAATCCAAGAAATGGATTTCATAGCCTCTTAAACCCTAAGAAAATCCAAACCTCTTGTTAAAAAAATACTCACAATCCGACGGCTCCTCCGACTTTCGCCACTCCCGTCGGCTTCCTTAGCCTCCTTTCTTCTTCCTCTTGATCTTTGGTCAGCCAAGATGCTTGATCAATGGTGAAAACCTCCAAGCTTAGGGTCAGCTAAGGTAGGGTTTGCTTGAGAGAGGGAAAGGAGGAGATGATGAGAGGGAAGATAATAGACCTTGATCTTAGAGTAATGAACTAAGAAATTGCATTTTTTTTCTTCTCTCCTTCTCTTCTTTTGTCCTTAATTTTTCTTCTTATTCCTCTTCCTAGTGTGTGGGACGGTGGTGGAGAGCAAGATGGGAAAAATGAAATGAGAGTGAAAGAGCATCGATGGAAAAAGATGGGTAAAAGAGATAAGGTTTATCTCAATTGGGTGGAGTAATTAATTCCTCCCACCAACCAAGCTTAGATATTATCTTGCTTTATGGTGGTGGTTGAGATAACCACCACCCAAGTCCAACGTGTTTGAGCTTGGAATGAGATGTTTTAGTCTTCCACCTTTTTGACCATTTGACCCTCATTTTAACTTAGCTTAATTAACTAATTAATTGGATCATTAGGTTAAGTTAATTAATTCCCACTTGAACTTAATTCCATTAAATTCCCTTCATGAAATCCACCCATGGTTGACCAAGTCAACCATGGTGGCCGGCCCCACCAATTCTTGGTCCACACGCCACCTCACTTGGTGAGGTGGAGGTGGGTCCCTGGCCATGTCACCTTGATCTAATTAAAATTAACTTAGGTGATTTTTCACATTAATTTATTCAATCCCTTCCAACTAATTGGATCTCCATTGGGCCCATGGCCCAATTACATTCCCTCCTATCCATTTAGCTTAGAGCTTAAATCCTCTTGCCCATTGGGTCCCAAATGGGTATTTGACCCAATTTGACCATTCTTGACCCAATTAATCATTATTGACCCATTAAATGAATTTCATCCAATCCATGGTCCAATTGGGCCATAATTGGTCCATTGTCCATATTTTGATCCACTTAACATTTATTCATTAAAATTCTCAATTTCCATCATTAAAATAAATAATATCCACATATTCATTGATTTAAAAATTCCAGGCTATTACACCACTCACTTCACTTAATCCTCTTGGACTCACCTTTGAACTCACCCATGGTTGACCAAGTCAACCATGGTGGCCGGGCCCACATGTGCTTTAGTCCACACTCTACCTCACTTGATGAGGTGGAGTTGGGTCCCACTTGGCTGTGCCACTTTGATATTACCTCATACACTTGCCAGCTCACTTGATGAGGTGGACCCCATGCATTTGATCTTAATTGGGTCCATGACCCGATTAAATCCATTCCTTACCCATTTACCGTAATCATCAATTCATCTTGACCCATTGGGTCCCAATTGACCACATTTACCTATCCATGATCCATTGGACCATACTTGAGCCATTGCCCCAAATTTTATCCATCTAACATCCATTCCATCTATAAATCTTAATTTTTTTAACAATTAAAATAGATAATAGCCAATATAATTATTGCATTGAAAATCCAGGCTATTACAGGGATTCTTATCTTGTCAGTGAGACATGATACCGTCTTGATTTTACTTCGAAAGATTCATACTTCCAGTTTCGCTCTGATACCAACTGTAACGCCCCGCCCTTTTTTACTCGCCGAAAATCAAAGTCTATTTTTTTTTTTGAAAATAAAGAGTGAGATAGAGCGAGACGCCACGGCGCGAGCTAACTCCGAGCTTCCAAAGCCCGGCCCTTAACTGGCCAACATACGTGTGAGTGGACTAAGTCCACTAAAACGGTTTACACGCGATAAGGCTATACTTTCGGAATAAGCGCAATGCAGAATTAATATGAGATTAAAATTACTAACCATATCCATTTTTAAGCAAGGAAGTCCATCACATAAATAATTAATCTTAAGTTCAAATGTCCAAATTATAACGAAACCATAGCCAGATAGTTCTAAGTTATTACAGTCCCAAAATGCGAATAACTCAAATTACATTGTCCGAAAATAAAATTAAATAAAGTAAGTCTAAATTATCCAAGCTCCTAAGCTTGGCTCCTTTCGCGTCCTTCGTTCTGTCCATTCCCTGTATCATCATCTAAGGTAGAAGTAGGGCATTAGTCAACGTGCCCATTAGGTATTCCGAGTAGGGTCAAACACATGGATTAGTATAAAAATCATAATAGATACATAATGTCAAAATCATGCAAGTCAATGCCATGCCATAGGTGTCATATGCCGTGATTTCCCACCCATCAACTATATCTCAATCACATAAATAATCTTGATGTACAAGCAGCATCAAGGTATTCATTGTCATGACTCTCCACGTATCCCACCGAACGGAGCGTGGACTCCTTTTTCATTTCAAACATCATATACCATATCTCAATCGGAATCAGTGCGGATCCCTCCCCAAGTTTGTTTATCGGATAGCCGAATGGAGCGTGGACTCCCCTCATATGATCCATCCCATGCCATGCATGAGATGTAAGTGCACACATGTTATTTCATATTACATAATAGCATTGAAATCCCATTCTTAAAACATAGCACTTTGATACCAAAAATAGATCATAGCACATAGAAATAAAAATCATCACATATACAGAAGTCCAAGTGTGTCAACAAGGTAGGAATCCTACCAACGTCCAAGTATTGTATCCTTGCATTTTCGTCAAAACCGACCACCGATCGCGTCAAAGCCGATCGTACACCAGTTTGTCAAATCCCGTTACCTTATTACATTTAACACATATATAAATCAATTTGGTGATCCATTTGATTTCCATCGTCGCCTACATCATCGCATGTTCATTTCCATTTACGATTATAGTCCTTAAACCGGTTAAGACCCCCAAGGGGGTTCCGCCATACATCATGGCTGAAAAGCGTTTAAGTCCATAAAAACCCATCAATGGGGTTCGGCCATACAACATGGCCGAACCTCATTTTTTTGTTTTCTTGATCCTCTTTTTAGTCCTTACTTATTTTAACCAATCCGAGTCAATCATCATTCATTTCTTTATTTCTTAATCTAATATTCCATAGTTAATCATTTAACTTGATAAGCACACCTAGGTCCATAAAAGTCATTCACGGGGTTCGGCCATACAACATGGCCGAACCCATGGTTCTCTCTTTTCATCATCTCATTTCTTAATTTGATAGTCCATAGTTAATCATTTAAAACATATCTAGATCCATAAAAATCATCCATGGGGTTCGGCCATACAACATGGCTGAACCCATGGTTCTTCATTTTCCTCTTCTTCCTCTTTCCATTTTATATCACCTAGGTCCATAAAAGTCATTCATGGGGTTCGGCCATATTTCATCATCTCATTTCTTAATTTGATAGTCCATAGTTAATCATTTAAAACATATCTAGGTCCATAAAAGTCATTCATGGGGTTCGGCCATACAACATGGCCGAACCCATGGTTCTCTCTTTTCATCATCTCATTTCTTAATTTAATAGTCCATAGTTAATCATTTAAAACATATCTAGATCCATAAAATTCATCCATGGGGTTCTTTAGGTCTGATTTTGCTCCTCCGTCCTTCTCCTTCCTTAGTCCTTGTCCTTCCTCCAAGTCTAGAGCCGAAATGGGAGGAAGAGAGATTGAAAACCTCCTTGATCTTTAATGGAGTCTTCGGCCAAGGTGTTGATTGAGAGAGTGAGCAAAAGAGAGGAAAGTCTCAATGGAAGGATTGGCAAGGTGGTGTAGTTTGAGAGAGAGAGAGAGAGAGAGAGAGAGGATGACATGAAATTCTAACTTCTCTTTGTGTCAAAGAGAGGATCGGCCTTAGGGTTTAGAGAGAGGGAGAGAGGGAGAGGATGAGATGAAAGTCTCTCACTCTTTTTTGTCTAGAGAGGATCGGCCAAGGAAGGTGTCTTGTGTAAGCCCTAAACTCCCAACCACCCTCTTTAAATCTTGGTCTTTCCCATGTGTCCCTTGGTTAACCAAGGAGACACATGGCTTACACTTGGCTTTCTCCCCCTTCCCAACGATTTTTGTCTAGGGTTTGCATGAGATGGAAACCCTCCACCTCCCTCTTTGACTCACTTAAGTCTTTTCGACTTCCATGTGACTCACTTGTGAACTCACTTCCCATTCAACTCAATCTTGATTTGAACTCACCTTTCTAACTCTTAACTCAAGACTTAGAATTTATTTCTTAATTAATTCCTTAATTCAACTCGCTTCACTTAACCCTCTTGAACTCACCCATGAACTCACCCATGGTTGACCAAGTCAACCATGGTGGCCGCCCCTACATGTGACCTTAACCACACGCCACCTCACTTGATGAGGTGGATTTGGGTCCCACTTGGCTATGCCACTTCCATGTCACCTCATACACTTGCCACCTCACTTGATGAGGTGGATCCCATGCCTTAGATTTTAATTGGGTACATGACCCGATTAAATCAATTCATTACCCATTTACTTTAATCATGAATTCATCTTGACTCATTGGGTCCCAATTGGGTATTTGACCCAATTAACTACAATTACCCACTTAATGAGAGTCAAACCCTATCCATGATCCGTTGGATCATAATTGGGCCATTGCCTCAATTCTTATCCATCTAACATTCATTCCCTCTATAAATCTTAAATTTAACAATTAAAATCGATAATATCCAATATAATAATTGCATTGAAATTCGGGATGTTACACTGTCTGCTGGACCGGTACTACCGTCCATGGACGAGTTTCTATCTTTCGCGGGACGGGTTTCGATCGTCCGCGGACGGGTAACTGACATGGATAGGATGTTGTTTGCGGACGGATTGCACTGTCTGCGGATGGGTTTCTATCGTCCGCGGGACCATTTTCGACCCTTAACTGGCCAACGATACGTGTGCGTGGACCAAGTCCACTAAATAGTTCACACGCTACATCAATTGCGGAATAAACATATAGATTAAGATTTCATCCATAAACATAACATTAACTCTAAGCAAGGAAGTCAATCACATAAAAATTAACTGAGGTTCAAATATCCAACACATTGTCAAACCATAGCAATGTGTTCAAGTGCTTGAGTTGGAAAATGAGTTCATTTAAGTTGAGTTGAGTTGAATTGAAGTGAGTGGAGTGGGAAGATGGAGGGTTTCCATCTCAAAGGAGGAAACCCAAAAGGCAAATCCAAGGTGTAACCGTTGGGGAGATGGAGGGTTTCCATCTCATAGTGGAAACCCAAGGGGCACAAGATTGGCGAGCTCAAAGGTTGTCTTCGTGTTAGCCAAGGGGTGTCTTGGTTAAGCCAAGGGACACCTTGGTAAGAGGAAATCGTTAAGGAAGGGAGGTGAGAAGGCTTGTGGCTGTTACAAGGACATCAGCCCAAGGGACACGAACCACCCCCTTTGGCCAATTGCACCTCTCTTTGAAACAAAGAGATTTTCATCTCTCTCCCTCTCTCAACTACACTTGGCCGATTCTCTCTCTCTCTCTTGAGCAAGAGTTTTTGCATCTCCTATTCTCATCTCTCTCCCTCCCATTTTCGCTCTAGACTTGGAGAAACTGAAAGAATAAGGACTAAGGAAGGAGAAGGACTAAGGAGCAAAGACACAACAAAAGAAAGGAGGAGACGGGTAAAGGTATGTTCTATGATTATTTTAGATGGGAATGTGATTAAGAAATGCATGGACTTGGTCATGGGTGGCCGAATACATGGATTCCAAGAATGGTTGGAATAAGTGATCATACCGTCAAGTGATCATAGAATAGGTATCCATTCAAGGAATGGATAGGTATTGAGGACCAACAACCAAAGGGATTGAATGTAGAATTATGTTTGATGACATGGGAATGAATAAACTAAGAGAATCCATAGATTTGGCCACAGTTTGGCCGAACCTATGGATTCTATTTATTGATTTGAAATTGATGGCCAAAGTGTTATGGGCCAAGGATTGTTATATCCATTCAAAGAATGGCTGAATGATTGAAAGAAACGGCAAGGTGATGTCCGATTGGTCCACCTAAGTGTGCCAAACTTTGCTGTTTAGTCGGTCCAAAATGCTGACCCAATGAAGTATTGTTTGATCCACAAGATCGAACCAGTTCAAACCAATTTCGGCCCACAAACTGATCCAAGTCAAGTTTTGTTGATTCAAGTAAAATCTGATCTAAATCAGGTATTATTCAGTCCATAAGATAGACCAGGTCTCGTTTGGTCTACAAGCTATGGCTCAAATCAGTTGCAATGGTCAAATGAACTGACCTTTTACAGGTGATGTTTGGTTCAATTAAAACCTGGTTCAATGTTGTTCAATGGTTCATGAACAGATTGAATCATTGTTGTTTAACGGTTCAGAAATTGGTCAGTCCATTGTCTGCTGGAAGGGTACTACCGTCCGCGAACGGGTTTCTATTGTTCGCTGGACGGGTTTCTATTGTCCGCTGGACGGGTTTCGACCGTTCGTGGACGGGCAACAGACATGGATAGGATGTTGTCTGCGGACGGATTGCAGTGTCTGCGGATGTAACGCCCCACCCTTTTTTCACTCGCTTTCCGAAAATCAGAGTCTATTTCTTTTTTTTTTTTTTAAAAAAAAAAAGAGTGATAAAGAGCGGGACGTCATGACGCGAGCTAAGTCCAAACTTCTAAAGTCCG
This sequence comes from Chimonanthus praecox, assembly GCA_022113865.1. Taxonomy (NCBI): domain Eukaryota; kingdom Viridiplantae; phylum Streptophyta; class Magnoliopsida; order Laurales; family Calycanthaceae; genus Chimonanthus; species Chimonanthus praecox. The sequence continues at coordinate 29,579,394 of CM039088.1, read as the reverse complement.
ACCCTTAACTGGCCAACCATACGTGTGCATGGACTAAGTCTATGAATACGGTTCACACGCATTAAGTCATACATGCGGAATAAAACATAACTCGGGATTATAATAGAACCTACTTCTATTCCATTTTTAGATAGCAAAGTAGTTCGTCGCTTAACCATAATTATCATAACTTAAATATCCAAAATAAGCCATTCAAACCATAGCAAATTATCTAACTTATTACATGCCCAAAAACTAGCTACTCAAATTACAAGTCCATGAGTAACTTAATCAAAATATAAACTAAAGACATCCAAGCTTCTATGCTTGGCTCTGATCACGCTCATCGTTCCTTTCATTTCCTGTTTCATCAACTAGGGTAGAAATAGGGCATTAGACAACGCGCCGAGTAGGTATTCCAAGTAGGGTTAACACATGGTTAGTACATAAAACGTATGCATAATGTAATACCAAAACCATATAAAACAATGCCATGCCATGGTGTCTTATGCAATGAGTCCCACCCATCACAAACACATGTATCCTCTTGATGGAATTCTCCTCATCAAGGTATCCCCGCAGCTGCCTTACGGACTATAACGGCCCGCCCTTTTTCACTCGCTTTTTCCCATAAATTCTGAGTAGTATAATTTTTTTATAACAGAGTAGAGTGGAAGAGAGCGAAACGTCATGACTCGAGCTAAGTCTGACCCTTAACTGTCCAACCCTATGTGTGCATGGACCAAGTCCACGAAAATGGTTCACACATAGCAATATCAACTTGCGGAATAAAAATCATGACCTGCGGAGTCATAACATCAATTTACGGAAACATAATAGAACCAAGTTGTAATAGCCCAAATTTTTAAATCAACATATATATGGCATTTATTTATTTTAATCGGAATTTTGATGTTATGGATGTTAAATGGATCAAATATTGGGGCAAGGGCCCAAGTATGGTCCAATGGACCATGGATTGGATGGAATTCAATTAAGGGGTCAATAATGGTCAAAGTGGGCCCGATAACCATTTGGGACCCAATGGGTGAAAATGAACCAAACTCTAAGGTAAATGATAGAAAATAATTTAATTGGGCCTTGGGCCCAATGGTGACCCAATTAATTGAAATGGGGTGAATGGGAGTTAAACCACCTAAGTTAATGATGAGTTGGTTAAGATGGCATAACCAATGGGGCCCACCTCCACCTCACCAAGTGAGGTGGCGTGTGGACCAACGAAATGGTGGGGCCGACCATCATGGTTGACTTGGCCAACCATGGATAAGTAAAGGGGACTAAGGAGGATTAAAGTAGATTAAGTTGATTTAAATTATCTTAAATCATCTAAGTTAAGATTAATGGGGTTTAAGTGATATGGCCGAATGGGGCCCACCTCCACCTCACCAAGTGAGGTGCGGGTAGGATAGGTGTTGGTGGGGACCGTCCACCATGGTTGACTTGGTCAACCATGGGTGGATTTCTTAGAGAGAGAGAGAGAGAATTTAATGGAATTAAATTAAATGGAAATTAACTAACCTAAGTAAGAATCTAATTTAATTAATTAGGTTGGTCAAAGGAGGGTCAATTGAACAAGTCAAGGGGTGGTTTCATCCCATTGAAACCACCCAAAGAAACACAAAAGAAACCATGACTTAGGGTGGTGGTTTCATCTCAACCACCACCACTCAAGTTATGAGGACCCATACCTCTCATCATATGGTCAAGTGGTCAAAGGGAGGAAGCCCAAACTACTCATTCAAGCACACACAAAACCGTTGGCATGTGGGGTGGTTTCCTCCCAACCACCACCACCAAGAACATGCAAGCCATGCTTACCCATATTGGTTGGTCAAATGGGATGATGGAGGAGTGTAACCCAAGCCACCAAGATGAGATGGGAATGGGTCTAGAGTCCCATCTCATCTCCATCTCTTCATTCACTCTCCCAAAACCGTCCTCTCTCTCTCTCTCCCAAGGAAAACACCAAGAAAGAAGAAGAAACTTAGAAGAAAAGAAGGAAAAAACTAGGCTTGGTCAACCACCACTTCAAGACCCAAGCTTGAGATGATTTTCCATCCCCTCCTCCCCTCTCCCTCTCTCAAAATCTAAACCTACCTTAGCCAAACCCTAACCATGGAGACTCCATCTTGATCAAGCACATAGTGGCCGAACAACAAGGAGAAGAAGAAGAGAAAGGGCTAAGCAAAGCAAAAGGAGAAAGAAAGGCCGGAGGAATCGTCGGTGTGGTAAGGAATTCTTAAACAAGAATTTATATTTTTTAAAGGTTAAAGATGTTTTATGGAATCCATTTCTTAGAATGGATGGTGGCCACAAATGTTATGGGCCTTAGATCTAATATCCATCCAATGATAAGATGAGAAATGGAAGAGATAGATTAAGGAAAATGAGTAGACATTATGGACACCATTAAGATCAATTAAATATGGAAGTATGGGTGTTTTAAGGAATTTTAGGCCATAGGGTTCGGCCATGTAGTATGGCCGAACCCCATGGTGAACAATTAAGAAATTTAAATAGGGTTTTTGGGATTAAAAACCATGAAAGGGTAACCTATGATGTCAAGATGATTTTGAGTAAAAATTAATAATTTTTTGTAAAGGGGTTTTAAACAAAAAAAATCATGGGATATGTAAATGATTTAATGTCCTCCAAAAATGGTGAATGAAGGAGAATCATGAACCATGGGTTCGGCCATGATGTATGGCCGAACCCTATGGTGATGGAATGATGAATTAAATGGTTATGGAAGTATGGAAATTAATGGAGAAGGTTAATGGTAATTATGTGGATTTTTTTTAGGTATTTTAAACAAGGTTTTAAATGAGTGGAAATGAGGTTTTTAAAATAAAATTATGGACCATGGGGTTCAGCCATGGTACATGGCCAAACCCCATGGGAAGACTTTGAGGAATTTAGTGTTCTTGGAACCATGGAAAATAAAATGGAATGATGGTTAAATTAAATGGACCAAAGTATATCTCATGATGATTATAAAAGGATGATGTAAATGTATGACTTAAATTCATTTATGGTTGGACCAAATGAGGTGAAATGGACCCAAGAAAAATGGGAAAAAGGCATCATGGGTTCGGCCATGGTGTATGGCTGAACCACTGACCCATTTGTAGGTCATGTTATGGGCTAAATATTGAATTATGTATGGGATTAGATGATTGCAAATTTAATTAAATTAAGTGGCTGATTTTAGGGATGTTAGGTCATGGTCAATGAATCATTAATGGCGATAAGTATATGGATGAAGTATGGACCAAAAATATACATGGATGGAGGAAATATTAAATCATGGAAGTGTAGTGGCAAAACCGTAATATGGGCCACAATGAAGAACCATGGGTTCGGCCATGTACCATGTATGTTGGACATGAACTTGGGTACATTAAGATGACCTTATGAGTGATTAAATGAAGCTTAGGGTTGCTGCATTTTAGTCTCACAAAATTAGAATGTTTAAAGGGCTAAAATTTTGGAATTATGCATGTATTTAAATCAATGGAAATGAGGCTAATGTTAAGGGCTGATTTTTAATGATCTTGTAACATGGTTAGGGATCATTAAATGGATCTTAGGTTGTGATCGGTTAGGGACTTAATCATGGATAAAATATGGACTAATTTGGTAAATGTATAATAAGGTATCGGGACGCCGCAAACGGTATGCGGTCGGCGACCGGATTATCGAACGAAAATTAAAGGGACGCTAAGCAGTATTCGGTAGGATTCCTACCTTTTTGTAAGCCGTAGATTATGTGTATGTGATGGTTTCCTCGTTTTATTTCGGTAATTATATGATTTATCTTAAGATGGGTTGTAAATGCTATGAATTATACTTTAATGCTATGGATGATATTTTAAATGCTATGGATTATATTTTAATGATATGGATGATATTTTTAAGGCTATGGATTATATTTCAATGCTATGGATTTTATATTAAGGATATGAATTATATATATACTCATAGCATAATCTCATGCATGGCATGGGCGGGAAATTAATGAAACCGGAGTTCATGCTCCGTCGGGGCGACCGAGAAACAAACATGGGGATAGCCTGAAGTGCTATAACCGGAGTCCATGCTCCGTCGAGGCGACCGAGAATCAAACATGGGGATAGCTTGATATGCTATAACCGGAGTCCATGCTCCGTCGGGGCGACCGAGAAGCAAACATGGGGACACCTTGACGAGGCTTTGCCGTCAAGGGGGATATGACATTTTATGATGATATGGATGATGGGTGGGACACATGACATAGGCACCCATGGCATGGCATTCATCATATGGTTTTATTATATTATTATCGGTATGCTTGTTATCACTAATCCATGTGCTAGCCCTACTTGGAGTCCTACTGGGCGCGTTGTCTAACGCCTTACTTCTACCCTAGCTGATGACGCAGGAGACGGCGAAAACGGTGGACGCGACGGGAGCTAAGCTTAGGAGCTTGGGGAAAGCGGCTACTTAGCTTTATTTAAGTTTTATTTTGGAAATGTAATTTAAGTAGCTAGCTTGTCGGATTGTAATAATTACTGTTTCTTGCTATGGTTTGGACTGTACTCTGGACGTTATCATTTTCAGATATAATTATGAACATAGGGGTATTTTAGTAATTTAAGTAACATACTTCCTTGCTATGTAAAACTGGTAAGATAGTCTCCATTATAATGTTCCACATGCAATTATATTCCGCGAGCTTACTTCCTACGCGTGAACCGTTCTCGTGGACTTCGTTGGAGACTCTGATTTTCGGTAAAAAGGGGCGGGCGTTACACAAGTTCTATTCCATTCAGATAGCAAAGTACGTCAAGTCCTTGCTCTTCTAATCTTTCTCTCTTCTTCTTAATTTTTCTCCAACAAAGAACACCTTCTTGTTGCTGCCTTTTCTTCTCCTGCTATTTGCCGTGTGAGTGGATGAGAGATTGAGAAAAAGGAAAGTAGGATTCGGCTATGGTGTGTAAACCATGCCCCCTTGTCATTCTTTCCTTTATATAACCTTCCCTTGGTCTTAGTTTAGAAATCCCTTAAGATAATCTCACCCCCTCCTTTGGCCGTGTGCCCATCCTTGCCTTAGATGGAAATGCCGTGTGGCCTCCTTCCTTATTTAGTGGTTGCCGACCTCCCCTCCTTAATTTAAGAACCTTCCCTTAATCTTATCTCTATTTAAATTAGATAGTTTCCTTGGATATTAATCCATGCACATAACCTATATATTTATTATCTAAAATTCGGCCATGCATAATCTTTTAATTAATTGCATCACTAAATTAATTCAAACCCATTTAATTTTCATTGGAACCAATCCCCCAATTCGTTGGGTCTTAATTGGGTCATGGTCCAATTCTTTATCCATTTAAGATCAAATCTAAAACTTACAATTAAAAATGGATAAATTTCATAAAAATAATAAATTGAAAATCTGAGGTGTTACAATACAACCCTCTTTTTAAAATTTTCGTCCCCAAAATCAAGTGAAGTAGGGTTTCAAACATTTACCTAAATAGCTCATGATGAGCTTTCCTCATTTCCGACTCGAGTTCCCATGTAGCTTCCTCAATGCCATGTCGATCCCATACTATCTTGACAAACTGGATCGCTCGGTTCCGTAATACCCTTTGTTCTGTGTCCACCACTCGGAAAGGCTTTTCAGCGTATGTCACGTCGCTCTGAACCTCTATATCTTGTATGTTTAATACATGAGAAGGATCAGGATTATACATTCTCAACATCGATATATGAAACACATCGTGTAAAGATGCCAACTGTGATGGGAGTGCCAATTGATAAGCCACGTCCCCCATCCGTCTTATGATAGAAAATGGTCCCACATATCTTGGTGATAATTTCCCTTTCTTTCCAAATCTCATATGTCCCTTTCGTGGCGAGATTTTCAAGAACACCATGTCTCCCACTTCAAATTCAAAGAACCTCGTTCTCTTGTCAGTATAACTCTTCTGACGACTCTGCGCAGTCAGTAGATGCTGCCGTATCAACTATATCTACGCTGTAGTTTCTGTAACCAATTCAGGTCCAATCAATGCAGGCTCGCCGCCCTTTGTCCAGCACACTGGTGACCTATATGGCCTACCATATAATGCCTCAAATGGTGCCATCTGGAGGCTTGCCTGGTAACTGTTGTTGTATGAGAATTCTACCAACGGCAAGTGAACCTCCCATCCACCCTTGAAATCTAGCATACATGCTCTCAGCATGTCCTCCAATGTCTGAATTGTCCTCTCAGACTGTCCATCAGTCTGTGGATGAAATACCGTACTAATCAGTAAATCTGTTCCTATGGCTGACTGCATGCTCTGCCATACTCTACCGGTGAATCGACCATCTCTGTCAGACACAATAGTCTGAGGTATACCATGCAATCTGATGATATCCTTAATATACCGCCGACCCAAAGTCTCAGATGAGTCTCTCATCTTAATAGGAATGAAATGTTCAGACTTGGTCAGTCGGTCTACCACGACCCATATCGCATCGTTGCCCTTTGATGACCTTGGCAACCCTGTAACAAAATCCGTGGAGATGTGCTCCCATTTCCATTCCGGCACTTGTAAGGGTTTGAGTAACCCTGGTAGTTTCTGATGTTCCGTCTTAACCTGTTGACAAGATAAGCAATGTGCCACAAATTCTGCCACATCTCTTTTGAGCCCGTGCCACCAATAATGTCTCTTCAAGTCGTGATACATCTTAGTGCTGCCCGGATGAATAGAGAGTTTGGTCTGATGTGCCTCAACCAATAACTCTTTTCTGCAGCTTTTCGGTACATAAATCCTTCCTCGGAATAGAAGACCTTGTCCTGGTCGTAACTCCCATTCCGGTATGACTTCACCAGTAGACATCTTAGCCCATATTTCTTCCACTTCTGGGTCTGTTCGTTGTTCCTGTTCAATCTTAGTATCCATGTTGGACCGTATGATCAAATTGTACATGCTCCCACAGTTATTGATATATAAATTGAACTCTCGAATGGTATTCAACATCTCCCATTCTATCCTGATCAAACATGCCACTGATGCATGTGATAAAAAGCTGAGGGCATCTGCCACTTTGTTCGCCTTGCCAGGGTGATAACGAAGTACGAACTCATAATCTGCCAGATATTCCATCCATCTGTGCTGCCTCAAGTTGAGCTCTTTTTTATCAAACAAATATTTCAAGCTCTTATGATCTGAAAACATTTCAATTTCTCGCCATAAAGATAATGTCTCCAGCTTTTGAGAGCGAAGACCACTGCGGCTAGTTCAAGATCGTGCGTAGGATAAAGACGTTCATGTATTTTCAATTGTCTTGAACCATAAGCCAACACACGATGACGTTGCATAAGTGAACACCCCAGTCCCTCCCCTAAGATAGGTGCAGTTGTTAGTCTATCTTTCAGCTCCTCAAATCTGCGGTTGCACAGATCTGTCCACTAATATTTGACTCCTTTCTCAGTGAGTCGAGTCAATGGAGATGCAATTTTGGAGAAGTCCATGATGAACTTCCTATAATAACCATGAACTTCCTATAATAACCAGCCAATCCCAAGAAACTGCGGATCTCGGTTACATTCTTTGGCGCTTTCCATTCACTCACTGCCGTCACCTTAGCCGGGTCCACGGCTATACCGTCTGTTGTTATAACATACCCCAAGAATTTGACCTCAGATAGCCAAAATTCACATTTGCTTGCTTTGGCATATAATTTGTTCTTCCTCAAAGTATCTAGAACTATCCTCAGGTGCTCAGCGTACTCTTCCTTACTTTTGGAATAAATTAGGATGTTATCAATAAATACAATGACAAATTGGTCCAAATAAGGACGGAAAATCTTGTTCATTAAATCCATGAACACAGCCGGTGCATTGGTGAGTCCAAACGGCATGACTACAAACTCAAATAGTCCATACCGTGTTCTGAAGGTTGTCTTCTCTATGTCCTCCTCCCTAACCTGGATTTGGTGATATTCGGACATCAAGTCAATCTTAGAGAAATGACTGGAACCGCTAAGTTGATCAAATAAGTAGTCGATCCTGGGTAGAGGGTACTTATTTCTGACCGACAATTGGTTCAGTTTTCGGTAATCCACACACATGCGGAGTGAACCATCCTTCTTCTTCACAAATAAAACTGGAGCTCCCCAAGCCGATGTACTGATCCGAATGCACCCCAATCTGAGCAATTCATCAATCTGCTTCTTTAACTCGGACATCTCTGCTCGTGCCTTCCGGTAATGTGGTAATGACACTGGTGCCCTTTTTGGTTTTGTCTGGTATTTCTCGTTGACTTTCCCTTTGGAGCCATTTTTCCCTAAGCCATTGAAAACATCAAGACTTAGTTTCCATAAACAAAATTTGTATTTCCCACTTGTTGGGGAAAATTTCCAAATAAGCACTCTTGATTTTTAACTTTTTTTCTGGGGAAATACATCTTATGTTGCTACGTTTGATAATCTGATTATTTTGACTGTACTTCCTTTGCTATCATCCGTCTGAGTCTAAGGAAGTAAATTAATGCATGATGGTCGGATTAATTTACTCCGAAAGATTCAGTGTTTCGGGTTCGCTCTGATACCAACTGTAACGCCCTCCCTTTTTCACTCACTTTTTCCAGTAAATTCTGAGTAGTATATTTTTTTTTATAACAGAGTAGAGTGATAGAGCGCGGGACGTCATGACGCGAGCTAAGTCCGAACGTCCAAAGTCCAACCCTTAACTGGCCAACCCTATGTGTGCATGGACCAAGTCCATGAAAATGGTTCACGCATAGCAATATCAACTTGCGGAATAAAAATCATGACCTGCGGAATCATAACATCAATTTAAGGAATCATAATAGAACCAAGTTCTATTCCATTCAGATAGCAAAGTACGTCAAGTCTTTGCTCTTCTAATCTTTCTCTCTTCTTCTTAATTTTTCTCCAACAAAGAACACCTTCTTGTTGCTGCCTTTTCTTCTCCTGCTATTTGCCGTGTGAGTGGATGAGAGATTGAGAGAAAAGAAAGTAGGATTCGGCTATGGTGTGTAAACCATGCCCCCTTGTCATTCTTTCCTTTATATAACCTTCCCTTGGTCTTAGTTTAGAAATCCCTTAAGATAATCTCACCCCCTCCTTTGGCCGTGCGCCCATCCTTGCCTTAGATGGAAATGCCGTGTGGCCTCCTTCCTTATTTAGTTATTGCCGACCTCCCCTCCTTAATTTAAGAACCTTCCCTTAATCCTATCTCTATTTAAATTAGATAGTTTCCTTGGATACTAATCCATGCGCATAACCTATATATTTATTATATGAAATTCGGCCATGCATAATCTTTTAATTAATTGCATCACTAAATTAATTCAAACCCATTTAATTTTCATTGGAACCAATCCCCCAATTCGTTGGGTCTTAATTGGGTCATGGCCCAATTCTTTATCCATTTAAGATCAAATCTAAAACTTACAATTAAAAATGGATAAATTTCATAAAAATAATAAATTGAAAATCCGAGGTGTTACACGGACGCCCTGACAGAGTGTGTTCTCCGGATTCTTCTTGATGGATAAAGCACATAAAGTGTAACGCCCGCCCCTTTTCACTAAAATCAGAGTCTATTTCTTTTTTGAAATAAAAGAGTGACAAAGGTGCGGGACGTCATGACGCGAGTTAAGTCCGAGCTTCTAAGCCCGGCCATTAACTGGCCAACCCTACGTGTGCGTGGAGCTAAGTCCACGAAGAACGGTTCACAAATAGAAGTAAGCTTGTGGAATTTAAACATTAAGCGGGGTTATAATAGAATCTATCCTACCAATTTTTAGATAGCAAGGAAGGTATGACATTTAAATTACTAAATTACCTCAAGTCATAATGTCCAAAATAAAATCCAAACCATAGCAAGTAATATAAATTATTACAGACCGACGAGCTAAGCTACTCAAATTACATTTCCAAAATAAATCTTAAATAAACTAAGTGGCTCGCTTTCCCAAACTCCTAAGCTTGCCTCCCATCGCGTCCACTGTTTCCGCCGTCTCCTGCGTCATCAGCTAGGGTAGAAGTAGGGCGTTAGACAACACGCCCAGTAGGACTCCGAGTAGGGCTAACACATGGATTAGTGATAACAAGTACATAGGTAATAATATTAATGAAAACCATAAAATGAATGCCATGCCATGGGTGTCTTATGTCATGAGTCTCACCCATCATCCATACCATCATGATGCCCCGACGGAGCATGGACTCCGGTTATAGAACATCAGGCTATCCCCATGTTTGCTTCTCGGTCGCCCCGACGGAGCATGGACTCCAGTTATAGCACATCAGGCTATCCCCATGTTTGCTTCTCGATCGCCCCGACGGAGCATGGACTCTGGTTTCTTTATTTCTTTATTTTCCCGCCCATGCCATGCATGAGATGTAAATGCATTATGCTATGTAATATATACAACTCATAGCCTTAATATATATAACTCATAGACTTAACATATAATGCATAACCTTAAAATATAATTCATATCATTAACATATAATTCGTAGCCTTAAAACCCATCAGAAGACAAATCATATAATTATCAAAATAAATCAAAGGAACCATCACATAATCCATGGCTTACAAAAAGGTAGGAATCCTACCGAATACCGACTATGTCTTTTTACGTTTCCGTCCGATAATCCGGTCACTGATACGCGCACCGCTTGCTATGTCCGATACCTTATTACATATCAATTAATCAGCCTATGTTTTATCCATGATTAAGTTCCTAATCATGCCTTAGTGGGGTTCGGCCATACCCCATGGCCGAACCCTACTAGTTAGGTTTGTGGGTCCCATTTAATCTAACAAATATTCTAATCTTGTGAGCCTAAAAGCCAGCAACCCTAGGCTTCATTTAATCACTCATAAGGTCATCTTAATGCACCCAAGTCCATGTCCAACCTACATGGGGTTCGGCCATGTACCTTGGCCGAACCCATGGTTCTTCATTTTGGCCATTAATTATGGTTTTGCCACTACACTTCCATGGTTTAATATTTCCTCCATCCATGTACATTTTTGTCCACAATTAATCCATATACTTAGACCCATTAATGATTCATTAACCATGACATAACAGCCCTAAAAATCAGCCACTTAATTTAAATCAAATTTCCAATCATCTCTAATCCCATACATAGACCTTAATCTTAGCCCAAAAATGACTCATAAATGAGTCATGGGTTCGGCCATACACCATGGCCGAACCCATGATGTCTTGTCCTTATTTTTTCCTTGGGTCTTATACCACATTTAGCTCCATAATAAGCCCTCCCATGAGGGGTTTAAATCACACATTTAACTTATCATTTTTTGATCATCATAAACTACATTTGATCATCACCTTTGGTCAACCTTAATTACATTTAAGGTTCATAAAAAAAAAACTACTTAACATTTCCTCATCATCTCCATGATCCAAACACATTTAGTCCATCAAAATCTCCTCATGGGGTTCGGCCATACACCATGGCCGAACCCATGGTCCATGTTTTTCTCATATTTCCACCTCTTTAAAAGATCATATACTATACTAAAAATCCATTTAAAACTATCAACCTTCTCCATCATTTTTCATCTTTTTACCCCCATTAAAATTATTAAAACATTACCATAGGGTTCGGCCATATACCATGGCCGAACCAATGGTTCATGGCTCACCTTCATCCACCACTCTTGAGGCCATTAAAATCATTTACATATCCCATGATTTTTTCTTATTTAAAACCCCTTTAAAAATCACTAATATTTACTCATTAACCCCTTAACATCATAAATTACCCTTTCATGGTTTTAATCCTAAAAACCCCATTTAAATTTACTTAATTGCTCACCATGGGGTTCGGCCATACTACATGGCCGAATCCTATGGCCTATAATTCCTTAAAACACCCATACCTCCATACTTAATTAAACCTTAATACATAGTGTCCTTAATATCCATTTATTTTTCTTAATCTATCTCTCCCATTTCATCCATTTCTCATCTTTCCATTGGATGTATCTTAGATCCAAAGCCCATAACATTTGTGGCCACCATTTAGTCTAAGAAATGGATTCCATAATTACCTCTTAACCCTTAAAATGTAGATTCTTGTTTAAGAATTACTTACCACTCCGACGACTCCTCCGGCTTTTCTTTCTCCTCTTGATTTCCTTAGCCCTTTCTCTTCTTCTTCTCCTTGATGTTCGGCCAAGGTGTGCTTGATCAAGATGGAGTCTCCAAGGTTTGGGTTCGGCTAAGGTAGGGTTAGATTTGAGAGAGGGAGAGGGGAGGAGGGGATGGAAAAATTATCTCAAGCTTTGGTCTTGAGGTGGTAGGCCAACACTTGGGTTCTTCTTCCCTTTCTTCTAAGTTTTTTCTCCTTCTTTTTCCTTGGATGTGGGTCGGCAATGAGAGGGAGCAAGAGAGGGAGAGAGTGAGATGGAAAAGGGATGAAGGAATGAGATCAAACTCATCTCATTTGGTTGCTTGAGTTAGGCTCCATCATCAATCCCTTTCACCAACCAAGCATGGGCTCATATGCTTAGTCGTGGTGGTTGAGATGAAACCACCACCAAGCCCAACGGTTTTTGGTGTTTGAAATGGGTGGTTTGGTCTTCCCATTTTGACCATTTGACCACATCATGGAGATGTATGGGTCAACATGCTTTGGGTGGTGGTGGTTGAGATGAAACCACCACCCTAAGTCCATGGTTTCATTTGTGTTTCTTTGGAGTGGTTTGGGTGAGATAAAACCACCATTTGACTTATTCCTTTTGGCTCCCCATTGACCCATTTGACTAACTTAATTAATTAATTAATTGGATCCTTAACTTAGGTTAATTAATTCCCATTAAATTTCCTCCATGAAATCCACCCATGGTTGACCAAGTCAACCATGGTGGCCGGCCCCACCATCTCCTAGCCTACCCGCCACCTCACTTGGTGAGGTGGAGGTGGGTCCCATTCGGCCATGTCACTTAGGTCCAATTAATATTAACTTAGATGATTTAAAATAACTTAATCAACTTAATCCACTTTAATCCTCCTTAATTCCCCTTGACTTATCCCTGGTTGACCACGTCAACCATGGTGGTCGGCCCCACCTTTTCCTTGGTCCATACGCCACTTCACTTGATGAGGTGGAAGTGGGCCCCATTCGGCCATGTCACTTTGATCATTTCATCATTAACTTAGGTGGTTTAATTTCCAATTCAATCCATTCCTCTTATTGGATCACCATTGGGCCCATGACCCAATTAAATTCCCTCCTATCCATTTACCTTAAAGCTTAAATCCTCTTGGCCCATTGGGTCCCAAATGGGTATTGGGCCCAATTTGACCATCCTTGGCCCAATTAACTATCATTGACCATTTGAATGAATTTCATCCAACCCATGGTCCATTGGACCATATTTGGGCCTTTGCCCATATTTTGATCCATTTAACATTTATTCCATCAAATTTCCCAATTTCTATCATTAAAATAAATAATAGCTACATATATATCAATTTAAAAATTCCAGGCTGTTACATCAAGGTCTTCCTACTAATGCCTTACGGACGCCCCGACTGAGCGTAGCCTCCGGTTACCAACATCCCTCCCATGCGATGCATGAGATGCATATGTCCACATGCTATGTAATAGTATAATCATAGCATCAAAACCTCATATTTGAAACATAACATTTTTACAGCATAAACCATCAAAATAAGAAATTAAACCATATTACATATCCATGGTTTCAAAGAGGTAGAATCCTACCAAAGACCACTAAAGTGTCCTTGAGCTTTAATCCGGCAACCGCTCACGATCGTGCACCCCTTGTGAGGTCCGGTTACCTTATAACATATCCATGAGTCAAACCAATATCCCATTTGATTTGCAATAATGTCTAAGTCCACAAACACACTTTGTGGGGTTCGCCCATACACTATGGCCGAACCTCACCTATTTGGTTTTAGTCCCTCTTTTTATTTGTTAATCAAACACCACTAAGGTAATCATTTAAACCCTAAATCCACAAAATCATTCTTCATGGGGTTCGGCCATGCACCATGGCCGAACCCATGATCTTTCATTTTTACCCCTATTTACATTCTTTGCCCTTGTTTCTGTCACCTTAAGTTTGGGTCCAAAATTGATCCATAATATAGATTCATGAATGATTCATAACATAAAACCCTAATAATTCCCTTCATTTAAAAGGTTCATGGGGTTTGGCCATACACCATGGCCGAACCCATGATCTCTCAATTCCAATTTCTCCATTAAAGCAATTACAATCTTTAAGTCCCATAAATCAAGTCCCTCCATGGGGGAAGTTTAATCATACCCATAGATCATCATTTAACCCAGGATCCATAATATATCCCTTAGTTTTTCTTCATGGGGTTCGGCCATACACCATGGCCGAATCCATGGTCCATGATTCTTTCACCATTTACAACCTTGATACCATTTAAATTGATTAATATCCTTCCTTATTTTCTCCTTTAAAAACCCTTTAAAAACCTTAACATACATCTATAATTTTCATGCTTTGAAACCCATTAAAATTATTAACCAACTTCCATGGTTTTCATGATCCAATTGCATCTAAGTCCATCCACAATACATCCATTTTAAACCTTTTAAAAACATTAATAACCTTCCACGGGGTTCGGCCATACACCATGGCCGAACCCTATGGTTCATAATCTTCTCTTAAAATCATTCATTCAAGCTTATAATCCTTTGATGGGTTCAACCATACATCATGGCCGAACCTCATCAACCCCTTTTTATTCTTAATGGTTCTTGTATATACCATTTGGCCATGCAATGGCCGGATCATGTTCCTTGACCATATTACTTAATAAGAATTTCATTGAGTACTTACCGATTCCGCGACTCCTCCGGTTTCTTTTACTCCTTCTTGTTCCTTTGATCCTCTTCTTCCTTAGCTTCTTCTTCCTCTTTGATCCTTGTGAGAGGGTCGGCCTTACGTTCTTGTGAGAGGGAGAGGATCTTGAGATGAAACTCTAAGTCCTTCCTCCTTTGTCTTTGGGATAGGTCGGCCTTGTGTGAGAGGGAGAGAGTGAGATGAAAATATTCTAAGTGCCCTTGTCTTGAGGTGTGGTTCGGCCAAGAGAGAGCTTGAGAGAGAGAGAGTCTAAGATGCAACCCCTTAGTCTTTTCTTGTTTAATGAAATTCAGCCAATGTAACGCCCCGCCTGTAACATCCCAATTTCTCAATGAAGTGGATAATTACGAAAATGCCCCTGGTTTATTAAATTAATTATTTTGTGATGTAAAATAAGGAAATGGTGGGGCCCATTGCTCAAATTAAGATCATATGAGCACATTATAAATGTCAAGTTTGATTGGATGGGTTATGTACATCAATTGGGTCGAAAATGGTTAAATGGGTCAAAGGGCCCAATTGGACCCAATGGGTCATAATGGATGATTTGACCATTGTGTAAGCTCAAATTAAATGGGGTCAAGCTGAACTGGTTGGAAATCAAGTATATCAAAAATGAGTAGGCTTGAAACACAAGTGAAAACCAATTAGAAATGGCAAAATCAGCCCATGAATGGGTCATGTTGTCAAAACGGGTCAAGGGGCTGATTGGGGACCCAATGGGTCGGGTTGACTAGGTTGACCACGAATGACCATGTGGGCCTTCAATGAACTCAAGTGTGAGTTACTTCAGCTTGAGTTGGACTGATTTGGACTGAGTTTGATTTAAGAAAAGAGTTGACTCAAACTTGGTGCATTAAATGTGATGAGTTGGATGAGTTGGTTTAGAATAAAAATATCATGAGTTAAGTGAGTCAAGAGGAAGTGGAAAGGTATTGTTAATCACACATAACTCTGGAGAATCAATCCCAGCCGTTGAGAGTGAAGAGGTGCCTTGGCAAAGCCAAGGGACACCAAGCTTGGGCGGCACCATGCATCTCATGAGATGCATGTGTCAAATATGAAGAGATGCAACGTTTGGCACCAAGGGGTGTCTTGGATGACACCCAATACCCATCGGTTTTGGCAAGATTAAATTAGGGAAATGAATGGAAGATGGGATTGAAATTATAAAAGGCAAAGGTTACCATTCTTGGCCGATTTTCACTTTGAAAATCCAAGAATTCCCATCTCTCTCTCCCTCTCTTCAAGTTCGTTTTTCTTGGCTGAACAGCAGAGGTTTTGGCACCAGTTAATCAAGCATAAACCAGTAAAGGATTAAGAAAGAAAGAAGGAAACAAGAGGGAAGAAGCCAAGGATCAAAGGCAAGAAGAAAGTTTGGAAAATTTGGTAAGTAATTCCATGGATTTTGTTTAATAAAATGGAATAAATAAAAACATGATTTGGTCATGGGTTGGCAGAATCTACCAAGGGATTTGGAGTGTGTATTTCGATGTTTTAAGGATAGCAAACATGGACCATAGGGTTCGGCCACTTGTGAGGGCCGAACCCCATGAAATGCTATGGTCATGTTGTTGGTTTGTTGTAAATTAAAACCATGTAAATCATGGACTGTTTAGGTTGTTGTATTTAGAGCTGAGATGCTAATTAAAAGGGTGTTTAAGACATGGTTTTAGATGTAATGATTTGGCCATGAAATGGTCAAAGGCATCATGGGTTAAACCTTGGATTAAGGTCATTTAAAAATGATGAAATGGATCATTGGGTTCGGCCACCTTGGATGGCCGAACCCCATGAATGGATGTTGGTATTTTGATGGTTTTTAGAAGGTTAAAAACCATGCAAAATCATGGAGGTTTTTACATGTTTTAATAAGGCTAAGTGGCTGATTAATAAGGTTTAAAATTGTAGGCCATTTGGTTTGGCCAATTGTGTTGGCCGAACCCCGTGAGATAGTATGACATTTTTATGGTAATATGTGATGGTTTTAGGAGATCAAAATCATACAAGTTTATGGGTTTCTTATGTGATTTAAATGGAGTTAAGTTTACTGTTTTGGTTGGTCATTGGATGGCTGAACCATGTAGCAATCATAACCAAAAATTATGTATGAATGTTGGAGTTATGGAACCAAGGGAACCATTGGGTTCGGCCATATGTATGGCCGAACCCCATGGACCATTTTGTATGGTTGTAAAGTTTCTAAGTTATGGAATTTAGTGAACTTAGTGTAAGCAAATAACAAATCATGGTTGATGATGGAAAGTGGGATAAAAACCTATAGGATGTGGTTCGGCCATGTAGTATGGCCGAACCCCATCAACAATTATTTGATGGAATGGGCTAAATGGTCTAAGTGTATGGGAAGTATTTGTTATTGCTTTCATGATTTTATAAAGGGTTTAAAATAACCCCATGGAAATGACAATGTTTTGATATGGCTTAGCCTAGTGGCAAAGTTATAAATACGGTTGATAATGTAAATATGGATTGAGAAAGTTTAAAAGGACATAAAAGAAGGGTTAAATCAAGGTGGTATGGTTCGGCCATGGTGCATGGCCGAACCCTACCAAGACGTGTTAAAGGGTTAAGTATTTAAGAGTTGATTAAATGAAAAAGGAAGCTAAATCTTAAGTTGGTGATGTTCGGCCAAGGGCATAGAGGAATCCCACATGATGTGGTTGGGTCTTAGATATGAATGAATAAATAAATGATAGTATGATTTATTGATTGTTATATGGACAAGGTACCGGAAGTTGAACGACGTGCGAGTCGTCACCGGGTGACGCTAAAGAAAGATCGAACACTGAAGTGAATCTTCAGTAGGTTTCCTACCTACTTGTAACCACAATTATGATTTGGTTTTATCTGTTTTATGAGATAGGTGGTATTTGATATTATGTTTCAAATATGGTTTTGAATATTGAGATATGTATTTACAAATGACATACATGTACATTGACATCTCATGCATGGACATGGGATGATGACTGAGGTTATACAGTGTTGTAAATATGAGTTACTGTCCTCCTTAGGCGATGAGAGTCCTGCCAGGAGGAGTAACATGATGATCAAAGTCACATTGGTCTCCTTAGGCGATGAGAGTCCCGCCAGGAGGACTAATATGTGATATGAATCAACTCAATGATGAAGGGTCTTTCCACAGGTAACGGGGATTACTGTGGATTACCTTATCATGTGAGACCCAAATGGAAGTGTATTGTGATTTACCTTGACGGTGAGAGTCCTGTCAAGTGATGACTATGTATGTGTGATGGGGTGGGGCTCATTACAATTGCATACATACATAGCATGTTTTTATATGTTTTTGATAATCATGTACTATGACATATATTCATGTTTTATATGCTAACCATGTGGTAGCCCTAATCGGGAACCTACTGGGCGCGTTGATCTAACGCCCTAATTCCATCCTTAGAGGATAACATAGGAACAAGGAAGGGAAAAGAGAAGGTCGATGACCGGGAGGGGAGCCAAGTCTAAGTGCTTGATTGATGAACATGATTTATTATTTACTGTCATTTGAATTATATTTTGATGGACATATAATAAGTTAATACTTTGCTATGGTTTGATTAGGCTATTAACTATGGATGGTTGTTGTTTATCTTAATTATCATTTGAGACTGTTACTTGTTATCTATTCATATTATTTCCGCAGTTAGTCTAGTTTATTCAGCATGTTGTTGTTAGTTCCATGTGTGATTTATTATCATGGTCTAGTCCATGTACATATGGGTGGCCAGTTAAGGTTCAGACTTGAGTAGTCTGAACTTAACTCGCATCGTGACACCTCTTGCTCTTGTTCACTCTATGTTTCTTTCAAAAGAAATTTTTAGACTCTGATTTTTGGAAGGGTGAAAAGGGTTGGGCGTTACACCGGCCTTTTTCACTCGTTTCTTTAGTAAAATCAGAGTTTATTTTTTTTTATAAACAAAGAGTGATTGAGAGCGGGACGTCAAGACGCGAGCTAAGTCCGAACTTCCAAAGTCCGACCCTTAACTAGCAACCCTATGTGTACATGGACTAAGTCCACGAAAATGGTTCACACATAATAATATCAATATGCATAATCAAAATCATAACCTACGGAATCATAACATCAATTTGCGGAATCATAATAGAACCAAGATTCTATTCAATTCAGACAGTAAAGTACGTCAAGTCATTAATCATCATTATCATAACGGGATTATCCAATAAGACATCCAACCATAGCAAATCCATCTAAGTTATTACAATTCGAATTCTAGATACTCAAATACAAGCCCATGAGTATCTTAAACAAAATATAAACTAAAAGCGTTCCGAGCTCCTATGCTTGTCCCTTTCCGCGTTTAGCGTTTTCCTCGTTTCCTGCAACATCCACTAAAGGGTAGAAGTGGGGTGTTAGTAAAACGCGCCCAGTAGGTATTCCAATTAGGGTTAACACATGGGTTAGTACCAACAATCCATATATAATAGATATCAAAACCAGTTATAATAAATCATTCCATACTTTCTAAACATTGTATCCAAAACAGTGAATGATAATAGAGATCTAATCATACCGATAAAACCAGAAACCTTGCATGATAATAAAAGTCATAATCATGCTGATTCAATGCCATGCCATGCTATCATATGCAATGAGTCCCGCCCATCACAAAATATAGGGTATACTCTTGATGGAATTTTCCTCATCAAAGTATCTTCCTGGTGGAATGCTCGTCACCAAGGTCTTCTCTCTTGATGGAATTCTCCTCATCAAGGTATTTCCTTCACGAGTGTTTTACGGACGCCCCGACGGAGTGTGGATCTCCGTATATATAGTATCCTCTTGATGGGATTCTCGTCATCAAGGTATCCCTTGATGGAATGCTCATCACCAGGGTCTTCATACATAGTATCCTCTTGATGGGATTCTCATCATCAAGGTATTATACATAGTATCTTCTTGATGGAATTCTCATCATCAAGGTATCCCTACTAGTGCTTTACGGACGCCCGAGGGAGTGTGGGTCCCCGGTTACCTGTCATCCCTCCCATGCCATGCATGAGATGCAAATGTCCATATGCTATGCAATTATACAAATCATAGCATTTAAAAGCTTATATTTGAAACATATAAACACATGCTATTTTATCCAAATAAACATAGTATATAACATCATACTTTGAAACATAACTTTTGCAATATAAATTTCATCAAAAATAAGATAGAGACAATGTACATAAACCCATGGTTTCAAAGAGGTGGAATCCTACCAAAAACAGTTAACGCGTGCTTGTGTCTTTCGTCCAAGAATCGATCACCGATCGCACACCACTTGCGAGATCCCGTTACCTTATAATATAATATTAAGTGAACACCAAGTCCTACTTGATTTGCAATATTTAAATCCATAAACCATACTTGTGGGGTTCGGAAACACCTATGGCTGAGCCTCACCCTTTTTGTTCATTTATTCCATTAATTACCAAAATGCCATTGGTCCAAACCTTAGTTAATATTCTATTTATTTTAATCCAAAGTACATAACCCTAGGTCCACCAATCAATTCCCATGTTTAGATCCAAATACCTAGATCCTAAACGTCTAAGTTCTCCAAATAATTTCTCATATAATTACCTTATTTCCATACAAGGCTAAACTTCCTTCTTTAACAAGTATATACAATTTTTGCCACTCGTGGCTTACATAACCCATAGTTTCTTTTAAAATCATTCACCCGTTACATGGTCCATAATAATTTCTCAACAACTTAAGTTTATACTTAGAAAGTCCACATTTAGAAACTTTCCAATTTTATTATCCAACTTCCATACTTAGAAAGTCCCTAAAATGGAAACTTTCTAAATTTATCATTTCCTAATCTTGGATCCATAATTCCAAGTTCTTTCCATAAATAGGTCCTTTCTAAATTAAAGACTTTCCAATTTAATCCTACCTTCCAAAATAATTAACATACTTTAAAAAAATGCCATTACAACTCCATGGGGTATGGCCGAACCCTATGGTTCATAAGGTTCTCTTTTAAAATCCATACATAATATTCAATGGCTTTCATCATTCACACTTCCATAATTAAATAGTTTCCAAACTTAATCTCCACCTTTCCATAAATGGAAGGTTTCCATAATTAAACTCTAACTTTCCCTAATTGGAAGGTTTCCTTAATTAGACTCCACCTTCTATTATTAGAAGGTTTTTATATTTAAACTTACTAGAATTAACAACCTCCTTCCATAAATGGAAGGTTTCCAAATTAAGTAACCCTTCCATAATTAGATTGTTTCCATAAATAACCTACTCCTTTTCATAATTGGAGTGCTTTCCAATTTAGCAACTCCTTCCATATTTGGAAGCTTTCCTTATTAAGCAACCAAGATATATTTACCAATCCAAAACTACCCCATGGGGTTCGGCCATATACCATGGCCGAACCCTATGATTCATGATCTTCATCAATGGTTTAGATCCATTAAAACATTCAATAATAATACTTACATAATTTAAACTCTAATTGCATTAACATCATCCCAAAATTCTCTATGGGGTTCGGCCATACACCATGGCCGAACCCTAAGGTCCTTGGTTCTCCATCATTCTTTAAATTTAATAAATCAGTCCACAAGATTTAATCTCTAAGAAAACTTAGATCCATAAAAATATTTGGTGGGGTTCGGCCATACATCGTGGCCGAACCTCACCCCTTCTTTTCTATTCTTTTGGTCCAATCAAACAACATAACAACCTTTCTAAAATCATAAGCATGAATCCATAATCTTCATGCTTGAAACCACATAAACTTATTAACAATTTCCATGGTTTTCATTATTAACAATCCAATAAAAATAAACCATCAACCTTCCATTAAAAATCAACAAAATCTCTATTAAAACCATATCAATTAATCAAGAACCTTCCATGGGGTTCGGCCCTTCATCATGGCCGAACCCTATGGTTTGCCAACTTCTTCTTAAACCACTTTAAATCCCTTTTAAAACATGTATAATCAGTCCATGGTTTTTAACCTAAAAACCCATACTTAAACCATGTTTTTCCATGGTTTTCATCTTTAAAAACACCTAATTTAAACCATGTCTTTCTATTAAAACTTCATCATTGATCCCTCAATCTTTTTCCATGGGGTTCGGCCATACACCTTGGCCGAACCCTATGGTTTCCTTTTTTTTTAAAACCAAAAACATAATATCAAAACTACTAACCATTTATGGGATTGATCTTGTTCTTCCCTTGCTTGATCTTTCTCTTTCCTTAGCTTTTCTCTTCTTGCCGTGAGTACATTTGTTGGTTGCCTTCTCTTCCTATTGTTAATGCCGAGAGTGTTAATTGAGAGAGAGGAAATTCGGCTATTGTGTAGGTGTGCCATGCGCCCCCTCTTCTTCTCTTTATAGACTTCCAATTGTTCCAATAATAGAAGGTGCCTTGTTCCCTTATGTCTTTCTTATTTAATAAAACTCCAATCAATCAATGCTAGAATACAATTGTCGTGTATCACTTCCCTTGTCCTATGAAACCTCCAATTAACCAATTCTAGAAGACAACAAGACCCCTTAAATTAACCATTGCCGTGTGCTCCTTTCTAAGGTTAGCAAGTACCATGCACCCCTTTGTTTCCCACTTTGGAAAGTGCTATGCGCCCCTTCTCCCTTGTTGCCTTTCTATAATTCCTTCCCATTAATCTTATCTTAGAAGGTGCTAAGATAGATCACTCCCTATGCCGTGTATCCCTTGTGGTTGCCTCTCTTATATCTACCTTCCACTTGGTCCAATCTATACTTAGATAGTACCATGCGCCCCTCTCCTTTTTATTTAGCCATTACCTAAATGCTATTCTTAATTCAAGGGAACTACCCCTTTTTAAATAATCTTATGCGCAATGCATAGATACTCAAATCTTCCACATGGCCATGGCAATCTATCTTATTCCTAAAATCTTTCCATGATCCCTTTATTGCATTACTAATTAAATTTAGTCCTATTTAATTTATTTGAACCCATTTACCAAAACCGTTGGGTCTTAATTGGGCAAAGACCCAACATTTTACCCATCTAAGGTCCATATGTAAAATTCACAATTTAAATGGATAATTTCCGTAAATATTTATAACTTGGAAATCCGGGGTATTACAATACAACTCTCTTTTAAAATTTTCGTCCCGAAATAGAGTGACGTAGGGTTTCCAATATTTACATAAATAGCTCAGGATGAGCTATCCTCATTTTCCGACTCGAGTTCCCATGTGGCTTCCTCAATGCCATGTTGATCCCATACCACTTTGATAAACTGGATCACTCGGTTCCGTAATATCCTTTGTTCTGTGTTGTCCTCTTAGACTGCCCATCAGTCTGTGGATGGAATTTTTACTTAGTCAATCAGTCTGTTCCCATGGCCGCCTATATGCTTTGCCATATTCTGCCGGTAAATCGATCATCTCTGTCGAACACAAAAGTCCGAGATATACCATGCAATCTGATGATATCCTAATTATACCATTAACCCCAAAATCTCAGATGAGTCTGCCATCTTAATAGGAATAAAATGTGCAGACTTGGTCAGTCGGTCTACCACGACCCATATCGTATCGTTGCCCTTTGGTGACCTTGGCAACCCTTACGTACACATATCCTTCCTTGGAATGCAAGACCCCGTCCCGGTCTTAACTCCCTTTCCGGTATAACTTTGCCAATAACATCTTGGCCCATTTCCGAATCCATCCGTTGTTCCTGTTCAATCTTGTCAAGTACCACTTGACTACATCAAAGTCACTCATATCAACCTATGAGTTCCATTCTTGCATAATTTATTCTGCCTCATGTTATTTCTTTTTCCTCATGAACCCATTTACAATTCCTATGTAAATCAATGTACTCTGTTTCACTTTACCTGCTAAAAATATTTTCCACATGTACTTGCTCAATACGTTCATTTGTCTACTCTCTATGTGAGGTAGCCTGCCAATATGAACCTATGTTCAAAACATTTGCTGACTCCATTTGAACTAAAATTTCAAGTTTCTCTCACCTGGAACTCCATCGACCAATTACAGAGTCAGCTAGCTAGACTAATTCGGCGGTCGTCCATAGCTTCCCATTCGAGTTTCACTAGACTCTTAACTTTTCTCTCTTGGAACTCCATCGGCTAACTACAGAGTCAGGTGATCAGTCTAACTCAGCAGTTGCCCATAGTTTCCCATTCGAGTTTCACTAGACATTTCCCTTAAGTATATCCCCAAATATACGCATATCTTCATTTGTTCATAAGTCACTATGTGACTAACACCTTTCGTCCATCACTTCTACGATACCATGTATCTTTCAATACTAACTTTCCTGTGATACAAGTCGTAATACGATTGACACCTTTTCCTTATAACATGGAACGTAAATCGAAATATATCCCAGAAATTAAAACCATAAGTCGTATATGAGACCAATAGGTCAATCATACTACTATGAGGTTTCTTTCCATAGTAATAACACCCGTATGAGTCACCATGTGACTGTAGCTAAAATATCTATCACAATATACCCCGACCCCTTAGCAAGACTTAGGGCCCTTGACTTACTAAGCGGAAGACCCACGTCCAACGTGATCATGTCTACCTCGCCTTGCATTCCTTCACCCCAAGTGTGATTCAGTCAAGTTCTATGGCGGTCGGACCGTGTCTAACGAGACTAGTACCACTCCCACGGGTAAAATAGTATCTAGTTATGCGTAACCTTGCACTTCAAGTGTGCAAAATAGCGGTGAGAGTGCCCTCCAGCGCGTAGCATGCGAGGGACCCACTCCTCAACGGTAACCCTACGGGACCAAGTCTCCGTATTTCCTATCGAGGTTCCCATAGTCTCATTACTACTCTAAGCCATACTCATAGAATGTACATACTTATCTTATCAATATCACGTGTAAGACGCACCTATGTCATATCTCAATAAAATTAAATGACCTCGTCACATACATCTCAATGCCCAAATCCTCATAAATTCTTAAATTTGCAAAACTTTATAGAAATTTATTTCAAACTTCCATCACAATATAAAAGTTGGTAGGGTTGAAAACAAAACCCTTTAAAATTTACCCACAACCCTTACAAAATATTCCCTTCCCCCATCTTTTCCAACCACTCCTTAGCCTAACCTTCCGTGGAAAACCCTTGAATTACCGAATGATCCATTGTCTTTGGGGAAAGAAGTTGAAGTATTCAGTCATCTAGATCCTTGTGACTGAGCTAGTTGAGCCGAACGACGGAGAAAACCCCTGACGTAAGGAGATCTTTTGCTCTGTGGACACTCTCTCTTGAAATGACCCTGCTGACCACATCGGAAACAGGAATGAGGAGATCTACCATTTTGTGGACACTCCCTCTTGAAATAGCCCTCTTGACCACTGCAATAGCCCAGATTTTTAAATCAATACATATATTGGCTATTATTTATTTTAATGGTTGAAATTTAGAATTTTGATGGAATGGATGGTAAATGGATCAACATTTTGACAATGGCCCAAGTATGGTCCAATGGGCCATGGATTGGATTAATTTCATTTAAATGGGTCAATGATGGTTAATTGGGTCAAGGATGGTCAATTGGGTCAAATACCCATTTGGGACCCAATGGGTCAACATGGTTTGAACATTAGGGTAAATGGGTAGGAAGTAGATTTAATTGGGCCATGGGCCCAATGGTGATCAAAGTAAATGGAATGGAATTAATTAATTTAAATCACTTAAGTTAGTTGTGAATAAATCAAGATAGCATAGCCGAGTAGGGCCCACCTCCACCTCATCAAGTGAGGTGGCGTGTGGACCATGACTTAGGTGGGGCCGATCACCATGGTTGACTTAGTCAACCATGGATAAGTCAAAGGTGAATTAAGGGGGATCAAAGTAAGTTGAGTTGAATTAAATTAATTTAAATCACCTAAGTTAATCTTGAATAAACCAAGGTGGCATGATCAAGTGGGACCCACCTCCACCTCATCAAGTGAGGTGGCGGGTGGGCTAAGGAATTGGTTGGGCCGGCCACCATGGTTGACTTGGTCAACCATGGGTGGATGCATGGAGAAATTTAAGGAAACTAAATGGAATTAAATTGTGTAATTAATTGACCTAAATTAAAAATCAAATTAATTAAATATATGGGGTGAGTTACATAGGGTGAGTCACTTAGATAATGAGTGAGTCAAATGGGTGATTTCCATCTCACTTGACCCACCCAAACCTCCAAGATAAGACCCACCAAAACCGTTGGCCATGGAAGAGTGGTATGGCTAAGACAAGATCCATAAAATGGGGCCTAGCTTGGGCATGCATTGGCCCATTGTGGGGTGGTGGTTCCACCTCATCCCAACCACCACTACTAAGGGACAAGGGACCTATGATTAAGGGCATGCAAGGCCATGCATCCATTTGGTTTGTTCAAAGGGCTCATGGGGAAGACTCCACCTTAATGAGGGTGGAGTCTAACCCAAGCTACCCAAGGCAAGATGGGAAAAGTCTAGGGTTCCCATCCCATTCCCCATCTCATTTCCATCTCTCCATCTCTCACTCCTTGTCCTACCTGTCCTCCCCTCTCTTCCAAGACCAAGAAGAAGAAAAGACTTAGAAGAAAAACAAGAACATTCCAAGCTTGGCCGACCACACTCCAAAGACCC
Source organism: Chimonanthus praecox (assembly GCA_022113865.1). NCBI lineage: Eukaryota > Viridiplantae > Streptophyta > Magnoliopsida > Laurales > Calycanthaceae > Chimonanthus > Chimonanthus praecox. The sequence goes on along the minus strand of CM039088.1, from coordinate 29,552,796 downwards.
AAGACTTGAGATATTTTTCCCATTCTCTCCTCCTCTCCCTCTTTCAAACCTACTACATCTTGGCCGAACCAGCCCTTGGAGATTTCAATGGATCAAGATCATATCTTGGCCGAGGATCAAGGAGAAAGAAGGAGGAGAAAGGCTAAGGATCAAGAGGAGCAAGAAGAAACAGGAGGAGCCGCGGGATCGGTAAGTTGCACTCAACAAGATTTTATATTTTTTTAGGAATTAAAGGAAGTCATGAAGGTCCATTTTCTTGGATTGAAAAGTGGCTAAAACATTATGGGCCATGGATTTAAAATCCATCCAAGAAAGGGGATAGGAAGTGGACAACCCTAATGGGTAAGGTAGGCTATGAATAATGGAACAAATAAGGACACTATATATGTATATATGGATTATGCATGCATGCATGGCAAGAAGGGTTCAAGGATCATGGTTCGGCCATTGCATGGCCGAACCCTAACTGTTATGGAGATGTAGAGAGAATCCCATGCATGACTAAAGTAAGATGTATGGTCTAAGATTATGGTTTGGCCTTTGCATGGCCAAACCTTAGGTTTCTATACATGTGGATCATAAGGACAAAGAGTGGATTGGATGAGGTTCGGCCATGGTGTATGGCCGAACCCCATCAAGTGAATCTAACCATTGGATGTGGATTGTTAAGGAAGATGATGAACCATAGGGTTCGGCCATGATGTATAGCCGAACCCCATGAAGATGTATTAATGATTTTGAGGCTTAGAATGGTTAAATGTTAGTAAATTTTTAAGGGGTTTTAGTGAAGGAAACCATGGAGAAATATTGATGATATTTATGGTCCTAAGCAACTAAAGATGAACCATAAACCATGGGTTCGGCCATGGTGTATGGCCGAACCCTATGGTGGTGTGTTAGTAACTTTAATGGGTGAAAAGATGGAAAATGATGAAGAATGTTGGCAGTTTTAAATGATTTTAAGTATGGTAAATAATGTTTTAAAAGGGTGGAAATAATGATAAACCATGGACCATGGGTTCAGCCATGTTGTATGGCCGAACCCCATGGAGAGATTTTGGTGAACTTAGATGTTTTGGAACCATGAAGAGGTGATGGGAATATGGTTAAGTTAATGGACTCAAAATGTGGTTAAGGTTGATCAAAAATGATGATCTAAACATATGATTGAAACCCCCTCATGAAGGGACTTTTTGTGGATCAAAAATGTTGTAATAGATCCAAGAAAAAATGAGGAAAAGACATCATGGGTTCGGCCATGGTGTATGGCCGAACCCATGACCCATTTTAGGAGTCATTTTATGGGCTAAGTTTGGAGTTATGCATGTGTTTAAATGAATGGGAATTAGGTTAAGTAAATGGCTGATTTTTAATGATTTCATGTCATGGTTAATGAATCAATCATAGATCCATGTTTATGGATCAGTTATGGAACTAAGGATGTAAAAATAAATGAGTGATTAACCATGGGAAGAAGGAGTGGCAAAAATGTAATTATGGCCAAAATGAAGAACCATGGGTTCGGCCATGGTGTATGGCCGAACCCCATGGAGGATGGTTGTGGACTTAAGGACCTCTATGATAACCTTATGTGTTAGTTAATGAAGCATAGGGTTGCTAGTTTTTAGACTCATATGACTAAAATAATCTAAGGATTAAAAATGGGACCCGAAATCAATTGAGTGAGGTTCGGCCATGGTGTATGGCCGAACCCCATTAAGGTATGAGTAATGGACTTAGGTACTTTTATGATGACCTTATGTGTGGGTTAATGAAGCATAGGGTTGCTGGTTTTTAGACTCATGTAACTAAAATAATCTATGGATTAAAATGAGACCCGAAATCAAGTGAGTGAGGTTCGACCATGGTGTATGGCCGAACCCCACTAAGGTATGAGTAATGGATTTAGGCATGGTTGAAACATGGGTTTAATTGGTTGATGTGTAATAAGGTATCGGGATCTCGTAAGCTTTAAGTTATATTCCGCAAGCTTACTTTCTACGTGTGAACCGTTCTCGTGGACTTAGTTCCAGGCACACGTAGGGTTGGCCAGTTAAGGGCCGGGCTTTGGAAGCTCGGACTTAACTCGCGTCGTGACGTCCCGCGCCCTTTTTCACTCTTTATTTCAAAAAAAAAAAAATAGACTCTGATTTTCGACTTTTAGCATAGTGAAAAGGGGCGAGCGTTACAACCACACCGGAAATAGGAACTTCCAGTGGAACCAATAAAGGCTGAAGATCTCCAAAAGTATTTCCCCCACCCCGACCTTTTCAGTCCTGTGTTTCATTGGGGTTTGTGTCCCTATTTCCACTCAAGAATTGCTGTAGAACGGAAGTGACTACCGCTTGTACTAGGTTTCGTAGTTCAGGAGGTACTTCAGGAATGTTTACACTGTCCTGACCCACTCCGTTATGTTCTTCTTCAGTTGCAAAGGTTGAAGTCACCCCAACATTGTACTCGGGCGATTCTACTTCCATGTCCTGACTAATTTTCAGCTTCATTGTTGAAATTTGGTACGCTGGAATCATCGGAAGAAACCAGATCTATTAGACAGCTAGGTGTCCCTCTGTCCCACAACTCTGTATACTCTGTGTTGCCTGACATATCTGTATCACAACAACCGAAGTATGTCAATGCCAATATCAGTTCTAATCAAACTAAATTTTTGTTTGAGGAATTTCTCTATGTATCACACAATGTCGCTTGTTTGGGGAAAATTGCCAAATAAACATCTTGAGTTTCTGGTTCTTGGGAAAAATTTCCAAATAAGCACTCTTTGATTTTTCTTTGTTTCCGAGGAATACATCCTATTTTGCTATGTGTTGGATAATTCCGATTATTTTGACTGTACTTCCTTTGCTATCATTCTTTTTAGTCTAACGAAGTAAATTAATGCACGAGACCGAATTAATTTACTCCGAGATATTCAAATTTCAGTTTCGCTCTGATACCAACTATAATGCCCCGCCCTTTTTCACTGGCTTTTTTAGTAAAATCAGAGTCTATTTTTTTTATAAACGAAGAGTGATTGAGAGTGGGACGTCACGATGAGAGTTAAGTCCAAACTTCCAAAGTCCGATCCTTAACTGGCCAACCCTATGTGTGCATGGACTAAGTCCACGAAAATGGTTCACACATAGCAATATCAATATATAGAATCAAAATCATAACCTGCGGAATCATAACATCAATTTGCGAAATCATAATAGAACCAAGATTTTATTCAATTCAGATAGCAAAGTACGTCAAGTCATTAATCATCATTATCATAACGTAATTATCGAATAAGACATCCAACCATAGCAAATCCATCTAAGTTATTACAATCCGACTTCTAGATACTCAAATACAAGCCCATGAGTATCTTAAACAAAATATAAACTAAAAGCGTTCCGAGCTCCTATGCTTGTCCCTTTCCGCGTTTAGCGTTTTCCTCGTTTCCTGCATCATCCACTAAAGGGTAGAAGTAGGGCGTTAGTACAACGCGCCCATTAGGTATTCCAATTAGGGTTAACACATGGGTTAGTACCAACAATCCAAATATAATATATATCAAAACCATTTATAATAAATCATTCCATACTTTCAAAACATTGTATCCAAAACAGTGTATGACAATAGAGATCCAATCATACCCATAAAACCAGAAACCTTGCATGATAATAAAAGTCATAATCATGCCGATTCAATGCCATGCCATGCTATCATATGCAATGAGTCTCGCCCATCACAAAATATAGGGTATACTATTGATGGAATTTTCCTCATCAAAGTATCTTCCTGGTGGAATGTTCATCACCAAGGTCTTTTCTCTTGATGGAATTCTCCTCATCAAGGTATTTCCTTCCACGAGTGTTTTACGGACGCCCCGACGGAGTGTGGATCTTCGGATATATAGTATCCTCTTGATGAGATTCTCATCCTCAAGGTATCCCCTGATAGAATGCTCATCACCAGGGTCTTCATACATAGCATCCTTTTGATGGGATTCTCATCATCAAGGTATTATACATAGTATCTTCTTGATGGAATTCTCATCATCAAGGTATCCTGCACTAGTGCTTTACGGACGCCCCGACGGAGTATGGGTCCCCGGTTACCTGTCATCCCTCCCATGCCATGCATGAGATGCAAATGTCCATATGCTATGCAATTATACAAATCATAGCATTTAAAAGCTCATATTTGAAACATATAAACACATGTTATTTTATCCAAATAAACATAGCATATAACATCATACTTTGAAACATAACCTTTGCAATATAAATTTCATCAAAAATAAGATAAAGACAATGTACATAAACCCATGGTTTCAAAGAGGTGGAATCCTACCAAGGACCGTTAACACGTGCTTGCGTCTTTCGTCAAGGAATCGATCACCGATCGCTCACCACTTGCGAGATCTCGTTACCTTATAATATAATATTAAGTCAACACCAAGTCCTACTTGATTTGCAATATTTAAATCCATAAACCATACTTGTGGGGTTCGGCCATACCCATGGCCGAGCCTCACCCTTTTTGTTCATTTATTCCATTAATAACCAAAATGCCATTGGTCCAAACGTTAGTTAATATTCTATTCATTTTAATCCAAAGTACATGACCCTAGGTCAGCCAATCGATTCCCATGTTTAGATCCAAATACCTAGATCCTAAACGTCTAAGTTCTCCAAATAATTTCTCATATAATTACCTTACTGCCATACAAGGCTAAACTTCCTTCTTTAACAAGTATATACAATTTTTGCCACTCATGGCTTACATAACCCATAGTTTCTTTTAAAATCATTCACCCGTTACATGGTCCATAATAATTTCTCAACAACTTAAGTTTATACTTAGAAAGTCCACATTTAGAAACTTTCCAATTTTATTATCCAACTTCCATACTTAGAAAGCCCCTAAAATGGAAACTTTCTAAATTTATCTTTTCCTAATCTTGGATCCATAATTCCAAGTTCTTACCAGAAATAGGTCCTTTCTAAATTAAAGACTTCCAATTTAATCCTACCTTCCAAAATAATTAACATACTTTAAAAAAATGCCATTACAACTCCATTGAGTTCGGCCATACAACATGGCCTAACCCTATGGTTCATAAGATTCTCTTTTAAAATCCATTCATAGCATTCAATGGCTTTCATCATTCACACTTCCATAATTAAATAGTTTCCAAATTTAATCTCTACCTTTCCATAATTGGAAGGTTTCCATAATTAAACTCTAACTTTCCCTAATTGGAAGGTTTCCTTAATTAGACTCCACCTTCTATTATTAAAAGGTTTCCATATTTAAACTTACTAGAATTAACAACTTCCTTCCAAAAATGGATGGTTTCTAAATTAAGTAAACCCTTCCATAATTAGATTGTTTCCATAAATAACCTACTCCTTTTCATAATTGGAGTGCTTTCCAATTTAGCAACTCCTTCCATATTTGGAAGCTTTCCTTATTAAGAAACCAAGATACATTTACCAATCCAAAATTACCCCATGGGGTTCGGCCATACGCCATGGCCGAACCCTATGGTTCATGATCTTCATCAATGGTTTAGATCCACTAAAACATTCAATAATAATACTTACATAATTTAAACTCTAATTGCATTAACATCATCCCAAAATTCTCTATGGGGTTCGGCCATACACCATGGCCGAACCCTAAGGTCCTTGGTTCTCCATCATTCTTTAAATTTAATAAATCAATTCACAAGATTTAACCTCTAAGAAAACTTAGATCCATAAAAATATTTGGTGGGGCCGAACCTCACCCCTTCTTTTCTATTCTTTTGGTCCAATCAAACAACATAACAACCTTTCTAAAATCATAAGCATGAATCCATAATCTTCATGCTTGAAACCACATAAACTTATTAACAATTTCCATGGTTTTCATTATTAACAATCCAATAAAAATAAACCATCAACCTTCCATTAAAAATCAACAAAACCTCTATTAAAACCATATCAATTAATCAGGAACCTTCCAAGGGGTTCGGCCCTTCATCATGGCCGAACCCTATGGTTTGCCAACTTCTTCTTTAACCACTTTAAATCCCTTTTAAAACATGTATAATCATCAGTCCATGGTTTTTAACCTAAAAACCCATACTTAAACCATGTCTTTCCATGGTTTTCATCTTTAAAAACACCTAATTTAAACCATGTCTTTCTATTAAAACTTCATCATTGATCCCTCAATCTTTTTCCATGGGGTTCGGCCATACACCTTGGCCGAACCCTATGGTTCCCTTTTTTTTTAAAACCAAAAACATAATATCAAAACTACTAACCGTTTATGGGATTGATTCTTGTTCTTCCCTTGTTTGATCTTTCTCTTTCCTTGGCCTTTCTCTTCTTGCCGTGAGTACCTTTGTTGGATGCTTTCTCTTCCTATTGTTAATGCCGAGAGTGGGGATTGAGAGAGGAAATTCGGCTATTGTGTAGGTGTACCATGCGCCCCCTCTTCTTCTCTTTATAGACTTCAATTTGTTCCAATAATAGATGGTGCCTTGCGCCCTTATGTCTTTCTTATTTAATAAAACTCCAATCAATCAATGCTAGAATACAATTGCCTTGTATCCCTTCCCTTGTCCTATAAAACCTCCAATTAACCAATCTTAGAAGATAACAAGACCCCTTAAATTAACCATTGTCGTGTGCTCCTTTCTAAGGTTAGCAAGTACCATGCGCCCCTTTGTTACCCTTTGGAAGGTGCTATGCGCCCCTTCTCCCTTGTTGCCTTTCTATAATTCCTTCCCATTAATCTTATCTTAGAAGGTGCTAAGATAGATCACTCCCTATGCCATGTATCCCTTGTGGTCGCCTCTCTTATATCTACCTTCCACTTGGTCCAATCTATACTTAGATAGTACCATGCACCTCTCTCCTTTTAATTTAGCCATTGCCTAAATGCTATTCTTAATTCAAGGGAACTACCCCTTTTTAAATAATCTTATGCGCAATACATAGATACTCAAATCTTCCACACGGCCATGGCAATCTATCTTATTCCTAAAATCTTTCCATGATCCCTTTATTGCATTACTAATTAAATCTAGTCCTATTTAATTTATTTGAACCCATTTACCAAAACCGTTGGGTCTTAATTGGGTAAAGACCCAACATTTTACCTATCTAAGGTCCATATGTAAAATTCACAATTTAAATGGGTAATTTTCGTAAATATTTATAACTTGGAAATCCGAGGTATTACAGCCAAGGTGGTGTCCTTTGGTGACACCCCTTTGTAACTCTCATTCCCATTTACCTCTCTCCTTAATACTCCACTTGGGGGTTTCATCCATGAGATGAAACTCTCAAGGCTCCAACGGTGTAGCCTTGGCTTGGCTTGTGTAACAACACAAAACCGCCACGTCCCCATTGATGTTCCATTTTGGAGTTTCATCCCATGAGATGAAACTCCCATTCCAACGTGTATGTCTTGCCTTGGATTGTGTAACCGTCCACCTCCCATTGATGTTCCATTTTAGGGGTTTCATCCATGAGATGAAACTCCCACCTCCAACGTGTGAACATCTAAGGTTTGACCTTTTGAGATGTAACTCTCCATCTTATCACTGAACTCACCTAAAAATCAACTCATTTCCCTGATTCCATTTCCAATTTAATTTAGCCCACCTAAAAATCAACTCATTTCCCTGATTCCATTTACAATTTAATTCAGCCCACTTAATTTAAACTTGAACTCACTTGGTGGTCAATCAAGTCAACCACGACCCATTGGGTCCCAATTGGGCATTTTGACCCAATTAACAAATTTTGACCCAATTAAATACATCTTACCCATTTATTTCAATTGAAACCATATCCACAATCCATTGGGTCTTAATTGGGCAATTGACCCAACACCTTACCCATCTAGGGTCCATATCAATTAATTCACAAATTAAATGGGCAAATTTCCAATATATTGATAACTTTAAAATCCAGGGTGTTACAATACAATCCTCTTTTTAAAATTTTCGTCCCAAAAATCGAGTGAAGTAGGGTTTCAAACAATTTACATAAATAACTCAGTGTGAGCTGTTCTCATTTCCGATTCTAGTTCCCAAGTGGCTTCCTCATTACCATGTTGATCCCATACCACCTTGACGAACTGAATCGCTCGGTTTCGTAATACCCTTTGTTCTGTCTCCACCACTCGGACAGGCTTCTCGATGTATGTCACGTCGCTTTGCACCTCTATGTCTTGTACGTTCAGTACATGTGAGGGATCGGGATTGCACTTCCTCAACATAGATATATGAAAAACATCGTGTAAAGTTGACAACTGTGAAGGAAGTTCTAATTGATAAGCCACCTCCCCCATCCTCCTTATGATTGAAAATGGTCCCACATATCTAGGCGATAGTTTCCCCTTCTTTCCAAATCTCATGTGTCACTTTCGTGGCGAGACTTTCAAGAACACCATGTCCCCCACCTCAAATTCAAGGAATCTCCTCCTCTTGTCAACGTAGCTCTTTCGACGACTCTTGTCAAAGAGCACGGGGCGCCACGATGCGAGTTAAGTCCGAGCTTCCAAAGCTGGGCCCTTAATTGGCCAACCGTATGTGTGCGTGGAACTAAGTCCACGGGAACGGTTCACACGTAGAAAGTAAGCTTGCGGAATATAAACTTAAAGCGGAGTTATAATAGAATCTATCCTACCAATTTTAGATAGCAAGGAAGTTACATCACTTAATTAATAAAATACCTCAAAATTATAATGTCCAAATAAAAGTCCAAACCATAGCAATAGTCTTAGTTATTACAGTCCAACGAGCTAAGTTACTCAAATTACATTTCCAAAATAAACTTAAGTAAATAAACTAGCTCGCTCCTCCAAGCTCCTACGCTTGGGTCCGGTCGCGTCCTTCATTTCCTCCATTTCCTGCGTCATCATCTAAGGTGGAAGTAGGGCGTTAGACAACGCGCCCAGTAGGTACTTCGAGTAGGGCCAACACATGGATTAGTGATAACAAAACACATAGATAATAGTATAGCAAAACCATGAAATCAATGCTATGCCATGGGTGTCATATGCCATGAGTCTCACCCATCATGCACATCATCATTATACAATGTCCCTCTTCAATCATACATAATGTCCCCCTTGATGGAAAACCCTCATCAAGGTATTACAATCTCATAGTACCCCCCCTTGATGGATGAAGCACATCAAGGTATCCCCATGTGTGTTTATCGATCGCCCCGACGGAGCATGGACTCCGGTTTCATTTCATCCCTCCCATGCCATGCATGAGATGTAAATGCAATATGCCATATAAAATACAAATCATAGCATTAAAACCCATCTTAAAACATGTCATTTGATTACCAAAATAAATCAAGAAAACATCCATATACACATAATTCCATGGCTTACAATAAGGTAGGAATCCTACCAAATACCAACTAGTGTTCCTTTGCGTTTCCGTCCACGAATTTGGTCACCTATCGCGCACCGCTTCCGAGGTCCCGATACCTTATTACACATCAACCAATTAAACCCATGTTTCAACCATGCCTAAGTCCATTACTCATACCTTAGTGGGGTTCGGCCATACACCAAGGCCGAACCTCACTAATTAGGTTTTTAGGTCCCTTTTTGATCCATTAATTATTTTAATCTTGTGGGTCCAAAATCAGCCACCCTTTGGTTCATTTATCCAGCAAACAAGATCATTATTAAAAGCCCCTAAGTCCACAAACATCCCCCATGGGGTTCGGCCATATACCATGGCCGAACCCATGGTTCTTCATTTTGGCCATAATTACATTTTTGCCACTCCTTCTTCCCATGGTTAATCACTCATTTATTTTTACATCCTTAGGTCCATAACTGATCCATAAACATGGATCCATGAATGACTCATTAACCATGACATAAAATCATTAAAAATCAGCCACCTACTTAACCTAATTCCCATTCATTTAAACACATGCCAACTCCAAACTTAGCCCATAAAATGGCTCACAAATGGGTCATGGGGTTAGGCCGTACACCATGGCCGAACCCATGATGTTATTTTCCTCATATTTCTTGGATCTATTACAATATTTTTGATCCACACAAAGTCCCTTTATGAGGGGGTTTAATCACACATTTAGATCATCACTTTTGATCATCATTTTTTATCACTCTTAACTACATTTTTGAGTCCATTAATTTCACCATCTTCCCCATTAAAGTCACTAACACACCACCATAGGGTTCGGCCATACACCATGGCCGAACCCATGGTTCATCTTCATATTTAGTTGTAAGGTTTAGGACCATGAATATCATCAATATTTGTCCATGGTTTCCTTCACTAAAACCCCTTAAAAATTTACTAACATTTAACCATTCAAAAACCCTAACAATCATTAACCACCATTCCATGTTTTCTATCCTTTAAACCCATGGAGGAAACTTAATATCATTCCATGGGGTTTGGCCATACACCATGGCCGACCCCTATGGTACATTATATCTTCCAAAAATCATATGTTCCATGACTTATATTTGATAGTTTTCATACAAGAAGCCCTAGGGTTTGTCCATGCAAAGGCCAAACCATACATCTTGTTCACTCATCATATTCTTGACATGCATGGGGTTCTCTCTACATTTCCATAACAGTTAGGGTTCGGCCATGCAATGGCCGAACCATGATCCTTGAACCCTTCTTGCCATGCACGCATGCATAATCCATATACGTACATAGTGTCCTTAATTGTTCCATTATTCATAGCCTACCTTACCCATTAGGGTTTGTCCACTTCCTATCCTTTCTTGGATGGATTTTAAATCCATGGCCCATAATATTTTGGCCTCCATTTAATCCAAGAAAATGGACTCCATGATCTCCTTTTTAACCCTTTAAAAAAAATAAAATCTTGTTGAGGCAACTTACCTATCCCGTGGCTCCTCCGGTTTCCTCTTGCTCCTCTTGATCCTTAGCCTTTCTCCTTCCTTTTCTCCTTGATGTTCGGCCACTATATGTGCTTGATCAAGATGAGATCACCAAGATTTGGTTCGGCCAATGATTGAGGTAGGTTTGAGAGAGGGAAAGGAGGAAAGAATGGAAAATCTTCTAAGTCTTGATCTTAGGGTGGTGGTCGGCCAAGCTTGGAATGTTCTTGTTTTTCTTCTAAGTCTTTTCCTCTTCTTGGTCTTGGAAGAGAGGGGAGGAAGGCTAGGAGAGGGAGTGAGAGATGGAGAGATGGAAATGAGATGAGAATTGGGATGGAACCCTAGACCTTTCCCATCTTGCCTTGGGTAACTTGGGTTAGACTCCACCCTCATTAAGGTGGAGTCTTCCCCATGAGCCCATTGACCAAACCAAATGGGTGCATGGCCTTGCATGCCCTTAATCCTAGGCCCCTTGTCCCTTAGTGGTGGTGGTTGGGATGAGGTGGAACCACCACCCCACCATGGGCCAATGCATGCCCAAGCTAGGCCCCATTTTGTGGATCTTGTCTTAGCCATACCACTCTTCCATGGCCAACGGTTTTAGTGGGTCTTATCTAGGTGGTTTGGGTGAGTCAAGTGAGATGGAAATCACCCATTTGACTCACTCATTATCTAAGTGACTCACCCCATTTAACTCACCTCATATAATGTAACTCATTTGATTAATTTCATATTTAACTTAGGTCATTTAATTACATATTTAATTTCATTTACTTGTCTTTACTTCCTCCATGAATCCACCTCACTTGATGAGGTGCAGGTGGGTCCCACAAGACCATAACACTTGGATAATTTCCAATTTAACTTAGGTGATTCTTAATCACTTCAATCCATTCCATCTAATTGGATCACCATTGGACCCATGGCCCAATTAAATTCACCTCGTACCCATTTACCCTAATGCTCAAACCATCTTGACCCATTGGGTCCCAAATGGGTATTTGACCCAATTGACCATCATTGACCCAATTAACCATCATTGACCCATTTAAATGAAATTTATCCAATCCATGGTCCATTGGACCATACTTGGGCCATTGTTCGAATTTTGATCCATTTACCATTCATTCCATCAAAATTCTAAATTTCAACTCTTAAAATAAATAATAGCCAATATATGTATTGATTTTAAAATCCGGGCTACTACAGTGTTGTCGTATCAACTGTATCTGCGTTGTAGTCTCTGCAACCAACTCGGGTCCAATCAGTGCAGGCTCACCGGCCTCTGTCCAGCACACGGGTGATCTACATGGTCTACCATATAAAGCCTCGAATGGAGCCATCTGGAGGCTTGCCTAGTACCTGTTGTTCTATGAGAACTCTACCAGAGGCAAGTGATCCTCCCATCCACCCTTAAAATCTAGCATTCTTGCTCTCAGCGTATCCTCCAATGTCTGTATTGTCCTCTCAGACTGTCCATCAGCCCGTGGATGGAATGCTGTGCTACTCAGTAGATCTGTCCCCATGGCCGACTGCATGCTTTACCATACTCCGCCGGTGAATCGGCCATCTCTATCGGACACAATAGTCCGGGGAATACCATGCAGCCTAATGATATCCTTGATATACCTTTGACCCAAAGTCTTAGATGAATCTATCATTCTAATGGGAATAAGTGTGTAGACTTGGTCAATCGGTCTACCACAACCCATATTGCATCGTTGCCGTTTGGTGACCTTGGCAACCCTGTCACAAAATCCATGGAAATGTGTTCCCATTTCCACTCCGGCACTGGTAAGGGTTTGAGTAACCTGGTGGCTTCTGATGTTCCGTCTTAACCTGCTGACAGGTTAGGCAATGGGCAACAAATTCTGCCACATCTCTTTTGAGTCCATGCCACCAGCAATGTCTCTTCAGGTCGTGGTACATCTCTGTGCTGCCTGGATGAATAGAGAGTTTGGTCTGGTGTGCCTCGATCCGTAATTATCTTCTGCAGCTCTTAGGTACATATATCCTACCTCGGAATACAAGACCCTGTTCCGGTCGTAACTCCCATTCCGATAGGACCTTACCAGTAGACATCTTGGCCCATATCTCCTCCATTTCCGGATCTATCTGTTGTTCCTGTTCAATCTTGGAGACCATGTTGGACCGTATGATCAAATTGTACATACTCCCATGGTTACTGATATATAGATTGAACTCTCGGATGGTATTCAGCATCTCCCATTCTGTCCTGATCAAACATGCCATTGATGCATGTGATATACGGCTGAGGGCATCTGCCACCTTGTTTGCCTTGCAAGGGTGATATCGAAGCGCGAACTCATAATCCTACAGATATTCCATCCATCTGCGTTGCCTCAGATTGAGTTCTTTCTGATCAAACAAGTATTTCAAGCTCTTATGATTTAGAACACTTCAAACTTCTCGCCGTATAGATAGTGTCTCCAGCTTTTGAGAGCGAAGACCACTACGGCTAGTTCCAGGTCATGCATCGGGTAGAGGCGTTCATGTATTTTCAACTTTCTTGAACCATAAGCCACCACACGTTGACTTTGACTGAGTAAATACCCAGTCCCTCTCCTGAAGCATCGCATTGTACCTCATAACCTTTGCCTCTTTCCGGCAAAATTATGAAAGGAGCATTTGTTAGTCTCTCCTTCAGCTCCTCAAATCTCCGATTGCACAGATCTGACCACTCATATTTGACTCCTTTCTGAGTGAGTTGAATGAGTGGAGATGCAATTTTGGAGAAGTCCATGATAAACTTCCGATAATAACCAACCAAACCCAAGAAGCTACGGATTTCAGTCACATTTTTCGGTGTTTTCCAATCCCTCACTGCCGTCACCTTACCCTGATCCATGACTATACCTTCTGCTGATATAACATGTCCCAAAAAGTTGACCTTAGATAGCCAAAATTCGCACTTGCTTGCTTTGGCATATAGCTGGTTCTTCCTCAAGGTGTCTAGAACTATCCTTAAGTGCTCAGCATGTTCCTCCTGACTTTTGGAATAGATTAGGATGTCATCAATAAATACAATCACGAACTGGTCCAAGTAAGGGCGGAAGATCCTGTTCATTAGATCTATGAACACAGCTGGTGCATTGGTGAGTCCAAACGGCATAACTACAAACTCATATAGTCCATACCGCATTCTGAAGGCTGTCTTCTCTATGTCCTCCTCCCTAACCCGGATTTGATGGTATCTGGACATCAGATCAATCTTAGAAAAGTGGCTGGAACCTCTAAGTTGATCTTATAGATCATTGATCCTGGGTAAAGGATGCTTGTTTCTAACAGTCAGCTGGTTCAGTTTTCGGTAATCCACACACATCCGGAGTGTACCGTCCTTCTTCTTCACAAAGAACACCGGAGCTCCCCAAGACGATGTATTGTTCTGGATGCAACCCAGTCTGAACGGTTTATCAATCTGCTTCTTTAGCTCGGACATCTCAGCTGGTGCCATCCGGTAATGTGGTAATGACACTGGAGAAGTGCTAGGCTACAGCTTGATCTCAAAATTGATCTCCCTCATGGGTGGCAAGCTAGGGAGTTCTTTTGGGAATACATCCACGTAGTCTTTTACTATCGCCGGAAGTTCAGCCACCGGTGCCTTGTTTATTCTGATATTGTTCAATACCAGGTGATTCAACCCTTCATGCAGTCTTCTTCTTATAGGGATGATGTGTTTGTCAGCATGTACGACATATTGCTTCCCCTCGAGTGACCAAAATTTCACCATGCGAAGATGGCAATCGATATTTGCTTGAACGCTGGTCAACCAGTCCATGCCGAAGATAATATCGTACTCAGTCATATCGAGTACCAAATAGTTGAACTCAAATCTATAACCAGCAAGTTAAGTATTCACTGCTGTGCATATCAGCCCCAATGACGTGTCTCCGACGGGGGATACAATAGTGAGTGATGTGGACAGTTTTTGTACTAATGTGCCAGTAGCAGTTATAAATGCAACAGATATGAAGGAGTGGGATGCTCAAGAATCAAACAATGCAAAGGCGTAGGAACTACTGACTACAGCCATACCTTGACTCACTGAGTGATCCTCTGCTGCTGGAGGAGCTAAAGTAAATAACTGTCCAAATCCTGTGGAGTTAGGCGCCCGTCCCGCCTGATTATATGTGCTGCCCCCTTGTGAATTAGCTGGTCTAGCTGGTGGGAGAAATGAACCTCTGGAATAAGAGGGTCTACTGAACTGTGGGCATTCCCTCTTGAAATGGCCCGGCTGATCATAATGGAAGCAGTTATTCACACCTCTGGGAACCTGAGAGACTGATGCAGATGGGGAGGGCTGGTTGGGATGAAAACCCCTGTTGACCCAGTAGAAGGTGAGGGTCTGCTAAAGTTCGGTAGGAACTTCTTGTTGGGCTGAAATGTACCCCTCCCGCTCTGACCACAGCGGTTGTCAAACCGCACTATCTCAGCCATCTCTTGTTCTGCTATATTGGCCCTGCTGACCACCTCTGCTAGTGTGGCTGCCTTGAATATAGTTACCTTGGCCCTAATGCTTGGCCGTGGGCCCCACTCAAACTTGCATGCCCTCCGGTACTCCGTATCCACCATATACAGAGCATAACAGGACAGACTGAGGAACTCCTAGTGATACTCTACCACCGTCATTGTAACGCCCGCCCCTTTTCACAGGAAATCAGAGTCTAATTTTTTTTTTTTATTGGCAAAGGGCGCGGACGTCACGACGCGAGTTAAGTCCGAGCTTCTAAAGCCCGGCCCTTAACTGGCCGACTCTACGTGTGCGTGGAACGAAGTCCACGATGAACGGTTCACATGTATAAGCAAGCTTACGGAATGTTATACTAAATACGAAACGATCATAGAGGCTAACCTACAAATTTTAGATAGCAGGGAATATTACATTCATTTAATTAACAATACCTCTCAACATCACCATATCCAAAATGAAACCAGAATATAGCAAGTAAGCTAATTTATACAGTCCGACAAGCTAACTATTCAAATATACATCTCTTGAAATAAACTTAAATAACGGAAAGAGTCTGCCTCCCCAAGCTCCTAAGCTTGGCTCCCGTCTTGTCTTTCTGCTCCGGCATTTCCTACGTCATCAGTTAGGGTAGAAGTAGGGCGTTAGAACACGCGCCCAGTAGGATTCCGAGTAGGGCTAGCACATGGGTTAGTAATAACCACATACAGATAATGACACAGTGAAAACTATAAACCACCATATACTGAAAATATAAGTAAATGATATGCCATGGGTGTAAATGTTATGAATCCCACCCATCATTCCTGCCATATACTGTCATATCCCTCTTGACGGAAAAACCTCGTCAAGATATGTCCAACCGCAAAATATCCCCCTTGACGGTAAAGCCTCGTCAAGGTGTCCCCATGCCTGTTCTCAGTCGCCCCGACGGAGCATGGACTCCGGTTTGTTTATTTTTTTCCACCCATGCCATGCATGAGATGTAATGCATTATGCTATGTAATATGTATATCTCATACCCTTAATATACCATACATAGCCTTACCATATAATGCATAACCTTAAAAATAATAAACCATAGTATTAAACATAATGTCCATAATCATAGAACAATTCTTTTTTTTTTTTAAGATCAATCCCAAAATCAACCAAAATAAGATAAATATAACATTACACATCCATGGCTTACAAGTAGGTAGAAATCTTACCGAATACCGACTCGCGTTCTTCTCTTTCGTTTTCATCCGATAGTCCGGCTACAGACACGCGTACCGCTCGCGATATCCAATACCTTATTACATTACCAAATCAATCCAAGTTTTAATCATTTCCAAGCCCATAAATCATAACTTAGTGGGTTTCTTCATTTTAGCTCATATTTACCATTTTTGCCACTACCCTTCACATAAACAATTTTTCATTAATTCATGCCTACTTAAGCCCAAAACTGATCATTAACTCAATCCATTAATGACCCATTTAATTATGACCTAACATCATTAGAATTAGCCATTCTTCTTAACTTAAATCCTCATTTATTAAACATATGTATAATACTAAGTTAACCCATACTTTGACCAACCAATGGATCATGGGTTCAAAATACCCAATTCATCAATTCTTCCCATGGGGTTTACCTTATGCATTTAACTGCAATGAGTCCATTACCCACTCATTTTTCCATTACTTCACATACATCATCATTCCACCATTTCACCATTTGATCACCATAGGGTTCGGCCATACACCATGGCCGAACCCATGGTTCATGATCCATCATCCATGGGTGCCCTTTTTGACCATAACACATTTACGTTTATTCATGGATTCCATTCTCACAAAACCCTAACATTCCATTAAAAATGTCCAAATTACCTTCCATAACCTCCATTCCTTAAAACCCTAAAAATATCATACAATACCTACATTTAATCATTAAGCACTTAAAACCCTAAACCATTTTTTTTTTTTTTAAGGTCATTAAAATTATCTTCCATCTCCTATGATTCTCTCATTTAAACCCTCTTTACAAAATTCATCACATTCAATTATTTACAACCTTAAAAATTATAAACATTCTCCATGCTTAATAATTTAATTACATTGCATTCTTTAATCCATTTATTTTTCCTTAAGCTAACCCTAATTTATCCATTAGGGTTTCCTCCACTTTCCATCTTTCAAATTGATGGATTTAAAATCCATAGCATAAAATCATTTGACCACCATTTAATTTACAAAATGAATCCCAAATCTCAAACCCTAAAAATCCAAAATTTCTTGTTTAAGAAATACTCACAATCCGTCGTCTCCTCCGACTTCCGTCACTCCCGTCGGCTTCCTTGGCCTCCTTTCTTCTTCCTCTCCTTTTTTAATTGGCTAAGATGCTTGATCAAGGGTAAAACCCTTCAAACTTAGAATCGGCTAAGATAGAGTTTGCTTGAGAGAGGGAGAGGGAAAGATGATGAGAGGGAAGATAATGAACCTTGACCTTAGAGTGATGGACTAAAAGTTTCCACCTCTTTCTTCTCTCCTTCTCTTATTTTCTACTTAGCTTCCTTTCTTCTCTTCTCTTCCTAGTGAGGGACGTTCATGAGGGAGTGAGAGAGAGGGAAAGAGTGGAATGAGAGTTAGATGGAAAAAGATGGGAAAAAAATAAGATAGAACTTATCTTATCTTTACTCTTTAACATTAACTTTCCCAACCACCCCATAGATATTTTATATGCTTTTTGACCCCAACACCCTAGCCAACGTTTTTCTTTGTGTATTTGGAGATGAGGTGGTTTGATTTGGGTCTTCCCTCTTTGACCACCTTTTTGGATAAGCTTACTTAATTACTTAATTAAATCATTAGGCTAATTAACCCCATTTAGCTTAATTCCACTTACTTAACTTGCCTTCATACACCCATGGTTGACCAATTCAACCATGGTGGCCGGCCCCATCAATCATTGGCCCACCCGCCACCTCACTTGATGAGGTGGAGGTGGGTCCCACTTGGCCACACCACCATTGTTTAATTCCAAATTACTTAGGGTGATTAAATTTCATTAAGCCCACTCTAAATGGATCACCATTGGGCCCATGGCCCAATTACATTTCCATCTAGCCCATTTACCTTAGAGCATAACCATCTTGACCCATTGGGTACCAAATGGGTATTTGACCCCATTTGACCATTCTTGACCCATTTAAATAAATTTAAATCCAAACCATAGTCTATTGGGCCACACTTGGGCCTTTATCCAATTTTGGCCCATTTACCATTTACTCCACCAATTTTCTAATTTCCATCATTAAAATAAATAATATTCACATTTATATTAATTCCAAAATTCCAAGACCTTACAATACAATCCTCTTTTAAAATTTTCGTCCCGAAAATTCGAGCGAAGTAGAGGTTCAAAACATCTTACACAAAGAGTTCCGGATGAGAGGCTCTCATTTCCGACTCAAGTTCCCAGGTGGTTTCTTCATTACCATGTCATTCCCATACCACCTTGACGAACTGAATGGCACGGTTCCGCAGCACTCTTTGCTCGGTCCCGACTATTCTGACCGGCTTCTCCACATATGTCACATCGCTTTGCACATCGATGTCTTGAATACTCAATACATGTGAAGGATCAGGGTTGTACTTCCTCAACATAGACACATGGAATACATCATGTAATGATGATAGCTGCGAAGGGAGCGCCAACTAATAAGCTACCCCCCCCACCCTCTTCAAGATTGGAAACGGTCCCACAAATCTAGGTGACAGTTTCCCCTTCTTTCCAAATCTCATGTGTCCCTTTCGTGGTGAGACATTCAAAAACACCAAGTCTCCCACCTCAAATTCAAGGAACCTTCTCCTCTTGTCGGCGTAACTCTTCTGATGGCTCTGTGCAGTGAGTAGATGCTGCCGTATCAATTTAATCTGCGCTGTAGTTTCTGCAACCAACTCCGGTCCAATCAGCGCAGGCTCACCGGCTTCTATCCAACACACCGGTGATCTACATGGCCTACCATATAAGGCCTCAAACGGAGCCATCTGGAGGCTTGCCTGGTAACTATTATTGTAAGAGAACTCCACCAGTGGCAGATGATCCAAACATCCGCCTTTGAAGTCTAGCATGCATGCTCTCAGCATATCTTCCAGTGTCTGTATCGTCCTCTCTGACTGTCCATCAGTCTGTGGATGAAATGCTGTGCTAGTTAATACGTCGGTCCCCATAGCCGACTGCAAGCCCTGCCATACTCTGCCTGTGAATCGGCCATCTCTGTCGGACACAATAGACCGGGGAATGCCATGTAACCTGATGATCTCCCGGATGTACCGTCGACCCAAAGTCTATGATGAATCTGTCATCTTGATGGGAAGGAAATGTGCAGACTTGGTCAACCGGTCCACTATGACCCATATTGCATCGTTGCCCTTGGATGACCTTGGCAACCCTGTTACAAAGTCCATGGATATGTGTTCCCATTTCCATTCTGGCACTGGTAAGGGTGCGAGTAAACCCGGTGGTTTCCGATGTTCTGCCTTAACCTGCTGACAGGTTAAGCAACGAGCAACAAACTCTGCCACGTCTTTCTTAAGTCCATGCCACCAATAGTGCCTCTTAAGATCATGGTACATCTTGGTGCTGCCCGGGCAAATAGAGAGTTTGGTTTGGTGTGCTTCAATCAGCAACTCTCTTCTGCAATTCTTAGGCACATATGTCCTGCCTCGGAACATACGACCCTGTCCCGGTCGTAATTCCCATTCCGGTACAACTTCACCGGTAGACATCTTAGCCCATATTTCCTCCACCTCTGGATCTGTTCGTTGTTCCCGTTCAATCTCGGAGACCATGTGGGATCGTATGATCAGATTATATATGGTCCCATGATTATTGAGGTAGAGTTTAAACTCTCTGATGGTATTCAGTACCTCCTATTCCGTCCTGATCATGCTGGCTACTGTCGCATGAGACAAGCGGCTGAGGGCATCCGCCACCTTATTCGCCTTGCCTGGATGATATCGGAGTGCAAAATCATAATCTGCCAGATATTCCATCCATCGGCGTTGTCTCATATTGAGTTCCTTCTGATTAAACAAATATTTCAGACTCTTGTGGTCGGAAAACACCTCAAATTTCTCTCCATAGAGATAGTGTCTCCAGTTTTTGAGAGCGAAGACCACTGCTGCTAGCTCCAGATCATGTATGGGATAGTGGCATTCATGGATTTTCAACTGTCTTGATCCGTATGCCACTGCCCGATTACTTTGACTGAGTGTACACCCCAGTCCCTCTCCTGAGGCATCACAGTACACCTCATAATGTTTGCCTCTTTCCGGCAAAATCAGAATAGGAGCGGTTGTAAGTTTCTCCTTTAGCTCCTCAAATCTCCGGTTGCACAGATCCGACCACTCAAATTTGACTCCTTTCTGAGTGAGTCGGGTAAGTGGAGCTGCAATCTTGGAGAAGTCCATGATGAATTTCCTGTAGTAACCGGCCAATCCCAGAAAACTATGGATCTCGGTCACATTTGTCGGCACTTTCCACTCCTTCACCGCCGCTACCTTAACCGGGTCTACAGCTATGCCTTCCTCCAATATAATGTGCCCCAAGAAATTGACATCTGATAGCCAAAATTCACACTTGCTGGCTTTGGCATACAACTGGTTCTTCCTCAAAGTATCCAGGACTATCCGCAAGTGCTCGGCATGTTCCTCCTGACTTTTGGAATAGATCAGAATGTCGTCAATGAAAACAATCACAAACTGATCCAAATAAGGCTGGAATATCCTATTCATCAGGTCCATGAACACTGCCGATGCATTTGTAAGTCCAAACGGCATGACTACATACTCATATAATCCATACCGTGTCCTGAAGGCTGTCTTCTCGATGTCTTCCTCTCTAACCCGGATTTGTTGGTATCCGGACATCAGATCAATCTTGGAAAAGTGAGAGGAACCCCTAAGCTGATCAAACAGATCATCAATCCTGGGTAGGGGATATTTATTCCTGACAGTCAACTGGTTCAATTTTTTATAATCCACACACATCCGAAGGGTACCGTCCTTCTTCTTAACAAACAATACCGGGGCTCCCCATGCGGATGTGCTGTTCCGAATAAAGCCCAGCCTGAGCAGTTCATCAATCTGCTTTTTCAACTCAGTCATCTCAGCCGGTGCCATCCTGTAATGAGGTAATGATACTGGAGCTGCGCCGGGGTATAATTTAATCTCAAAGTCTATCTCCCTCTTAGGTGGCAGACCAGGGAGCTCTGTTGGAAATACCTCGGCATAATCTGCTACCACCGCCAGAAGTTTAGCTATTGGTGCCTTATCTAATCTGAGGGTGTTCAAAGCAAGATGATTCAATTCTTCCTGCAGCCTTCTAGGAATGCCCTGTCGGTCAGCGGGCACTCTATATCGCCTTCCTTCGGGTGACCAAAATATCACTCTACGAAGATGGCAATCAATATGGGCCTGATACGTAGCCCTTGTGAGGTCCCATTACCATATAACATATCCATGAGTCAAACAATTATCCCATTTGATTTGCAATAATGTCTAAGTCCACAAGCACACTTTGTGGGGTTCGGCCATACACTATGGCCGAACCTCACCTATTTGGTTTTTAGTCCCTCTTTTGATTTGTTAATCAAACGCCACTAAGGTAATCATTTTAACCCTAAATCCACAAAATCATTCTTCATGGGGTTCGGCCATGATGATCTTTCATTTTTACCCCTATTTACATTCTTTGTCATTGTTTGCACCACCTTAAGTTTGGGTCCAAAATTGATCCATAATATAGATTCATGAATGATTCATCACATAAAACCCTAATAATTCCCTTCATTTAAAATATACGTAGAGCCACAAATGACCCATTAAAAGGTTCATGGGGTTCGGCCATACACCATGGCCAAACCTATGATGTCTCAATTCCAATTTCTCCATTAAAGCAATTACAATCTTTAAGTCCATAAATCAAGTCCCTCCATGGGGAGGTTTAATCATACCCATAGCTCATCATTTAACCCTAGGATCCATAATATATCCCTTACTTTTTCTTCATGGGGTTCGGCCATACACCATGGCCGAACCCATGGTCCATGATTCTTTCACCATTTACTGTAATAACCCGAATTTTTGATAAATATATATATTGGCATTTATTCATTTTAATTTGAAGTTGGATATAATAAAATGCCAAATGGACCAAATTTTGGGACAATGGCCCAAGGATAGCCCAATTGGGCCATGGATTGGATGAAACCCATTTAATGGGTCAATGAGGATTAATCGGGTCAACGATGGTCAAGTGGGCCCGATAGCCATGTGGGGCCCAATGGATCAAAATCGGTTCAAATCCTAAGGTAAGTGGAAAAGGAGGGAATCTAATTGGGCCATGGGTCCAATGGTTACCCAATAAACCTTGAATTGGAATTGATACATGTAATTGGTCAATGGTAAGTAATCGGGTCAAAGATGGTCAATTTGGGTCAAAGAGCCACGTGGGACCCAATGGGCCAAGGTAACTAAGCCCTAAGATAAATGGGTAAGACAAGAATCAAATTGGGCCATGGGCCCAATGATGATCCAATAAAAGGGATACAATTAATAAAATTTAAATCACCTAAGTTAGGTGATAAATGGACCAAGGCAACATGGCCAATGGGGACCACCTCCACCTCACCCATTGAGGTGGCGTGTGGACCAAGGAGAAAGTGGGACTAACCATCATGGTTGACTTGGTCAACCATGGATAAAATTAAGAAGACTAAGGTGGATTAAGGTAAATTAAATTGATTAAAATTATTGTAAAATTACCTAAGTTAAAATCAAGGGAATTAAAATAACATGGCCAAGTGGGGCCCACCTCCACCTCATCAAGTGAGGTGGCGGGTGGGGTAGGTATATGTGGGGGCCGTCCACCATGGTTGACTTGGTCAACCATGGGTGGATTTATTAGATAGATAATTTAAGGGAATTAAATTAGATGAAAATTAATTAACCTAAGTGAGGGCTTAACTTAATTAAGTTGATTAGTTAGGGTCAACATAAACAAGTCAAAGAGGACATGGGAGCCATGCTTGGTGGTTGGGTCTCAACCACCACCACCCAAGTCAAGCTAGCCCATGCTTGGTGGGTGGGGAAAATTAATGAGGAGTCTAAGTCACTCCAACCATCTCCATCTCATTTCAAACTACCCATTTGACTCTAGCCCTCCACACACACAAGGAAATTCGTTCCTCACCTTGCAAGGAGAAAGTGAAGAAAACTTAGAAGAAAACTTAGAAGAAAAAAGAAGAGAAGAAGAGAAGAAAAGAGGTGGAACCTTGGATTCACCTCTTGAAGATCAAGAGTTACCATTCTTCATCATCTTCCCCTCTTCCCCTCTCTCTAAACCTAACACTATCTTAACCAATCCAAGCATGTCCCACCATTGATCAAGCACATCTAGCCGATCAAAGATCAAGAAGAAGGAGAAAAGAGGCCAAGGAAGTTGACGGGAGCGCGACAAAGACCGGAGGAGTCGTCGGATAGTAAGTATGTTCTAAACAAGAAATTTATTATTTAGGGTTTTTAATTTTAAAATCCATCCTTGCCATATGATGGTGGCCAAATTATTTTAGGCTATGGAATGGATCTAAAATCCATCAAATGGAAGGCAAAGAAATGGAAGAGATGGTCTAAGAAAAAAAAAATGAAATGAATGGATTAAGTATGGAAAAGATGGAAGTTTTAATGGATTGAATGGACCTTAGGGTTCGGCCATGTAGCATGGCCGAACCCCATGGCCAATGTGGGATGAATTTATTTAAGATGTTAAGGTTTAAAATTTTGGAGAATGGCTAATGAGCTTTAGATTTTTAAATGAGTAAACATTAGTGATTTATGATTTCAAATTTTTCGAATTCTAAGGTTGTATTAAAGCATGGAGAATATAGAATTTTTAATGAATGGATGGACCATAGGGTTCGGCCATGTAGCATGGCCGAACCCCATGGTAAATGAGGATGATTTTAATTTGGATTATATTTTAATATTATGCATTTTAATTAGGGTCTTTATAAGAATAAAAAGTTGAGAATGGTTTAGGGTTCCAAGGATTTCAAGGGTTAAATGTAGGCAACTTTTGGAAAAAAAAAGTTTTATGATGGAATCCATGGATGATATTTTAGAATTCTTATAAGATTAGAAGTATGGAGAATGGTTAATGAAAATTAGTTTTCAAATGATTAAAAATGGGTGTTTTTAAAGGATTGTTAAAATGAGAAAATCATGAGGAAATGTTGGTGGTTTTAATGGACTTTAAATGTGATTAAAGAACCCAAGTTAAAAATGAGGGAAAGGCATCATGGGTTCGGCCATGGTGTATGGCCGAACCCATGACCAATGTTTTAGGTCATTTGTGGACTAAGTCATGAGTTATACATGGATTAAATGAATGGAAATTAGGTTAAGTTAATAGTAAAATTTAAATGGATTACAAAGTGTATGATATAAGTTTCTAAAGGGCCAAAATGAATGAAGGTTAGGGATATTGAAATGGATTATTTTGGGACAAAATATGAGTCTTTGAAAATGGCATCCATAAAGGTGAACCTTAGGGTGGTGATTAGTGATTTTTAATGAAGTTAAAAGGAATGGAAAATGATGGAAAGAGATGATAAATCTAAATGGATTTATGAGTAGGTATGTAATGTTTTAAATAAGAGAAAAAAAAATGGGATTTTAAATAAATGATTAATCTCATTTGGTGAAGGTAAAATGGACCCAAGGGAATGGAAATAGGCACCATGGGGTCGGCCATGGTGTATGGCCGAACCCATGACCCATTTGGAGGTCATGATTGTGGGCCACCTTTAGGGCCAAGTGTGAAAGGTCATATAGGGTTAAATGTTTTTCAAAAATTAAATAATAGGTGGCTGATTTTGGATATGATATGGAATCATAAATAGGTCTAAGATATGGATGAAATCTAGACTTAAAATAGACATAAGTGGGTGAATGATTTACCATGGAAGAGAGAGTGGCAAAACGGTAAATAAGTGCCCCATTGAAGAACCATGGGTTCGGCCATGGTACATGGCCGAACCCTATGCGGATTAGAAGTAAAATTCGATGCAATATGAATGATGAAAAGAAACGTATAGATGCTGCGTTTTAGGCTCGCTCATTTGGATATTAAAATTGGCCAAAATCGGATTTATGTATGAGTCTAAAACCAATGGATAATGGGCTAAGTTAGGGACTTAATCATGGATAACGTATGGACTAATTCGGTAAATGTAATAATCGGACGCCGCAAACGGTACGCGATCGGCGGATTCGAGCGGGAAGCATAACGCGACACGGTATTCGGTAGGATTCCTACCTTTTTGTTTGTGATGGTATTTTA
This sequence comes from Chimonanthus praecox, assembly GCA_022113865.1. Lineage (NCBI taxonomy): Eukaryota > Viridiplantae > Streptophyta > Magnoliopsida > Laurales > Calycanthaceae > Chimonanthus > Chimonanthus praecox. The sequence continues at coordinate 29,527,009 of CM039088.1, read as the reverse complement.
AATTATTTTGACTTGGCTTATTATGGATTTATGATTATAATTTATGATTTATGGGACTTGCACTATGATGGGTTTTAACTTACGAATTACATGATAATATCATGGATTATATTTTAATATTATGCATCATATGACTATGTATGGTATATTGAATATGGTCTATCTATATACTACATAGCATAATGCACCTACATCTCATGCATGGCATGGGCAGAAAAAAATAAACAAACCGGAGTCCATGCTCCGTCGGGGCGACCGAGAATCAGACATGGGGATTGCCTGAGGGCTATAACCGGAGTCCATGCTCCGTCGGGACGACCGAGAATCAGACGTGGGGATAGCCTGAGGGCTATAACCGGAGTCCATGCTCCGTCGGGGGGACCGAGAAGCAAACATGGGGAACAGGATATTGTATGATCATACGGATAATGGGTGGGACACATGACATAAGCACCCATGACATAGCATTCATCACATACTTATTTTGTTGTATTTTATGTTATCGATATGTGTGTATCACTAATCCATGTGCTAGCCCTACTCGGAGTCCTACTGGGCGCGTTGACTAACGCCCTACTTCTACCCTAGCTGATGACGCAGGAGAGGCAGGAAGCGGTGGACATACCGGAGGCCAAGCTTAGGAGCTTGGAAAGCGCAGTCCTAGTTTATATTATGTTTACATTTTGGAGATGTAATTTTAAAGTAACTTAGCTTGTCGGGTTGTATAAATTTACATTTCTTGCGATGGTTTGGACGTTACTTATGGACGATACATTTTGTGATATAATCATGAACATAGGGGTATTTTGGTAAATTCAATGTTGTATCTTCCCTTCTATCTAAAAACCGGTAGGATAGACTCTATTATCATGTTCCGCAATAATTATAATCCGCGAGCTTACTTCTTACGCGTGAACCGTTCTCGTGGACTTAGCTCCGCGCACGCGTGGGGTTGGCCAGTTAAGGGTCGGGCTTTAGAAGTTCGGACTTAACTCGCGCCGTGGCGTCCGTGCCCTCTCTCACTCTTCTATTTCAAAAAAAAATAATACTCTGATTTTCGGAAAACGGGTGAAAAAGGGCGGGGCGTTACATTTACAACCTTGATACCATTTACATTGATTAATATCCTTCCATATTTCCTCCTTTAAAAACCTTAACATACATCTATAATTTTCATGCTTTGAAACCCATTAAAATTATTAACCAACTTCCATGGTTGTCATGATCCAATTTCATCTAAGTCCATCCACAATACATCCATTTTAAACCTTTTAAAAACATTAATAACCTTCCATGGGGTTCGGCCTTACACCATGGCCGAACCCTATGGTTCATAATCTTCTCTTAAAATCATTCATTCAAACTTATAATCCTTTGATGGGTTCGACCATACATCATGGCCGAACATCATAAACCCCTTTTTTTTCTTAATGGTTCTTGTATATACCATTTGGCCATGCAATGGCCGGATCATGTTCCTTGACCATCTTACTTAATAAGAATTTCATTGAGTACTTACCGATTCCGCGACTCCTCCGATTTCTTTCACTCCTTCTTGTTCCTTTGATCCTCTTCTTCCTTAGCTTCTTCTTCCTCCTTGATCCTTGTGAGAGGGTCGGCCTTAGGTTCTTTTGAGAAGGAGAGGATCTTGAGATGAAACTCTACGTCCTTCCTCATTTGTCTTTGGGATAGGTCGGCCTTGTGTGAGAGGAAGAGTGAGATGAAAATATTCTAAGTGCCCTTGTCTTGAGGTGTGGTTCGGCCAAAAGAGAGCTTGAGAGAGAGAGAGTCTAAGATGCAACCCCTTAGTCTTTACTTGTTTAATGAAATTCAGCCAAGGTAGTGTCCTTTAGTGACACCCCTTTGTAACTCCCATTCCCATTTACCTCCCTCCTTAATACTCCACTTGGGGGTTTCATCCATGAGATGAAACTCTCAAGGCTGCAAAAATGTAGCCTTGGCTTGGCTTGTGTAACAACACAAAATCGCCACCTCCCCATTGATGTTCCATTTTGGAGTTTCATCCCATGAGATGAAACTCCCATTCCAACGTGTATGTCTTGCCTTGGATTGTGTAACTGTCCACCTCCCATTGATGTTCCATTTTGGGGGTTTCATCCATGAGATGAAACTCCCACCTCCAACGTGTGAACATCTAAGGTTTGACCTTTTGAGATGTAACTCTCCATCTTATCACTTAACTCACCTAAAAATCAACTCATTTCCTTGATTCCATTTCCAATTTAATTCAACCCCACTTAATTTAAACTTGAACTCACTTGGTGGTCAACCAAGTCAACCACGACCCATTGGGTCCCAATTGGGCATTTTGACCCAATTAACAAATTTTGACCCAATGAAATACATCTTACCCATTTATTTCAATTGAAACCATATCCACAATCAGTTGGGTCTTAATTGGGTAATTGACCCAACACCTTACCCATCTACGGTCCATATCAATTGACCCAACACCTTACCCATCTAGGGTCTTAATTGGGCAAATTTTCTATATATTGATAACTTGAAAATCCGGGGTGTTATAGCGGACGGGTTTCTATCATCCGCGGGACGGGTTTCGACCCTTAACTGGCCAACGATACGTGTGCGCGGACAAATTCTACTAAATAGTTCACACGCTACATCAATTGCAGAATAAACATATGGATTAAGATTTCATTCATAAACATAATATAAACTCTAAGCAAGGAAGTCAATCACATAAAAATTAACTGAGGTTCAAATATCCAACACATTGTCAAACCATAGCAAAAATAAATCTATGTTTTTACAATCCCAAAGTGCAATTATCTCAAATACATTGTTCCAAAATAAAAATTAAATAAATTGAATATAAGCTATCCAAGCTCCTAAGCTTGGCTTCTTTCACGACCATCGTCCGTTCCATTCCCTGTACCATCATCTAAAGATAGAAGTAGGGCGTTAGTCAACACGCCCAGTAGGAATTCCAAGTAGGGTTATACACATAGGATTAGTATAAAATCACGATAAATACATTATATCAAAACTGTAAACAACTTGTAGTACTAAAATCATTGCATAATGCCCATAACAAAACAATGCTAACTTAATGCCATGTCATGGGTGTCATATATGCCAATGATCTCCCACCCAACTTCTGTATCCAACCATATCACAAATCACATTAGTAGTGCCCTTGATGAACAAAGCCACATCAAGTATTAACTGTTATGCCTCCCCACATATGTTAATCTGTCCCACCGAATGGAGCGTGGACTCCTCTTACATTTCAAACATCATATATCTCTTCACGTATGTAAATCGGAATCAATGTGGATTCCTGCCCACGTTGTTTATCGGAAAAATACCGTATGGAGCGTGCACTCCCCCCTTGTGTTCCCTCCCATGCCATGCATGAGGTAATGAGTGCAATGTTGCCATTTCATATCAAAGTACATAGTTGCATTGGAACTCAGTACTTAAAACATAATCATTTGATACCCAAAGTACATCATCATATATGGAAATAAAATCAGTACATATATATGATCCACAGTGTGTCAACAATGTAGGAATCCTACCAAATTTTAGTAGACTATCCTTGCTGCTTCGTGAAGATATCGATCACCGATCACATCAAAACCGATCGTACACCCTTTTGTGAAATCCCGTTACTTTAACGAATTCATCATACACAAATGTTAATTTAATTACCCATTCAATTCCCATCATCCCTTACTCATCCAGATAAACTTAAACCATCTGGAAACATTATATAAAAAATTTCACTTTAAAATTCAGTCGACTGAATCAAGAATTCAGTCGACTGAGGAAATCGGCAGATCACCATCCGCTACCCGTCCTGCGGACGATAGAAACCCATCCGCAGACAGTCGAAACCTGCCCCGCGGACAGTCCACACCCGTCCGTAGACAGCACTCTGTTCACATCCGTTACTCGTCCCACAGATAGTCCACACCAGTCCGTAGACAACACCCTGTCCAATCTATCACCCGTCCTGCGGATGGCAGAAACCTGTCCTATAGACAGTGCAACCCATCCACAGACAACACCCTGTCCAGTCCATTACCCGTCCTGTGGACGGTCGAAACCCGTCCTGCAGACGATAGAAACCCCTCCGCAGACAGTGTAATCCGTCTACAGACAACATCTTATCCATGTCTGTTACCTGTCCGCAGACGGTAGTACCCGTCCAGCAGAAGTGGACTGACCAATTTCTGAACCGTTATACAGCAGTGATTCAATCTGTTCTTGAACCATTGAATAACATTTGAACCAGCTTTTAATTGAACCAAACAACACCTGTAAAAGGTCAGTTCATTTGACCATAGCAACTGATTTGAGCCATAGCTTGTAGACCAAACAGGACCTGGTCTATCTTATGGACTGAATAATACCTGATTTAGATTAGATTTTACTAGAATGAACAGAACCTAACTTGGATCAGTTTGTGGGCTGAAATTGGTTTGAACTAGCTCGGTATTGTGGATCAAACAGTACTTCATTGGGTTAGCATTTTGGACCGACTAAACAACAAAGTTTGGCACACTTAGGTGGACCAATCAGACATCACCTTGCCGTTTCTTTCAATCATTCAACCATTCTTTGATTCGATATAACAGTCCTTGGCCCATAACACTTTGGCCATCGATTTCAAATCAATAAATAGAATCCATAGGTTCGGCCAAACTATAGCCAAATCTATGGATTCCCTTAATTCATTCTGTAACACTTCGGAATTCCATGTTATCAATATTTACGGAATTTGCCATTTTAATTGTGAATTAACGGATATGAACCTTAGATGGGTAAGGTGTTGGGTCAATGGCCCAATTAGGACCCAACGGTTATGGTATAAGGTTCAATTTAAAATAAATGAGTAAGATTTGTTTAATTGGGTCAATGTTGCTATTTGGGTCAAAATACCCAATTGAGACCCAATGGGTCGTGGTTAACTTGGTTGACACCAAGTGAGTTCAAGCCTAATTAAATGGGGCTAAATTAAAATGGCAATGCAATACATCTATAAATAAGGGATCTGGATTAAGTGGCATGCGCATAGAGGGAACTTGGAAGATTGCATGCGGTTGTAGAGACTTGGAGTGGAAGCCAAGGTAAGGATATGCGTATGAGGTGTATGAGGATAAGGTGTCAATAGATGGAAGGTATGGATGGAAAGATTTTAGGAATGGGATATTGTGCATACGGATGTGAGATTTTAGGATGACACACACGCATACACAAATCAAGGAGGGATCACAACATGATTAGGATGTAGCTGATATGGTAGATAATATATTAGCTGGAAATCCTAAAGATTGGGTTTGATATTCGAACATTACATTGGGCGGTGATTGGCCGTGTATATGATATATGCATATCCATGATGATGCGCTGAAAGGTGTCCTTTCCTTTGTTAAGAGCGGTACTAAGGAATATCAATTGCAATCTATACACACGGCTGAAATCGTTAATTGCTATTTCAGCCAGATAGGACCGATTGGAAGTTTTAATGAAAGAGAGGCAGCAGTGAGACAAAGGGGCGCCCCGCATACACAATCAAGGGAAGGCTTGACTTTGTATGCTCTGTCAATAAGGAGTTCTCGGCAGTGTACTGAGAAGGAGAGGGCAGCCTGCTGTGTGAAAGATCAAGTAGAAAGAGGAATACATACCAAAGAGACTAAGGAAGGAAAGGATCGGAAGAACAAGTTGGAGCAAAAGAAAATCGGAGGAGTAGCAGAACCGGTAAGTATTTTGATAATTTTTTTTAAAGAAAGGAACCATAGGGTTCGGCCATGGTGTATGACCGAACCCCATGGAAGAAAAAATATGGGATGAATGTAGTAATTTATGGAAGGACAAACCATAGGGTTCGGCCATATGTATGGTCGAACCCCATGGGAAGACATTGTTTATTTTATGGGTTTTTGAGGGATGAAAACCATGGAATGTTATGAATGTTTTAAAAAGGGTTTAAAATGGATTTATTGTTAAGGGCAATGGCCGAACCCTAATTTTTATTATGGCTAAGATGCTAAGCATGAACCATGTATGGAATGGGTGGAAGATCAAGGATTTAAAGGGGGACCAAAGTCAAATGAGTGAGGTTCGGCCATGGTGTATGGCCGATCCCCACTAGGGTTTATTTTATGGACCTAAAAATGGTAATGGATGCAAATGGAGAAATTGGAAAGTTATAAATCATATGGTTCGGCCACGGTGTATGGCCCAACCCCATGAACCAATTTTATGGGTCATTTATGGATCTAATACCTCTAAATGAATGAAGGTTGTAAATGGTGAATGAATTATGTATGGATCACTCTTGGACTTGGGGTAATAAATAATGAAGCAATTTTATGGATATTATGTCTATGTATATTTTAAATGAATGGAGGATTAATTGGAGGATGCAAGTATAGACTTATGTTTATGGACCTAAGATGGTGAACCATTTAAAGGAGAAGTTAGAAATGAAACATCAAGAGTTCGGCCATGGTGTATGGCCGAACCCCATGAACTTGTTAATGGGTCATTTGTGGGTCTTTGTATAATTTAAATGAATGGTTTACCAAACCAAGGGATGAAGGGAATTATTAGGGCTTTATTTTATGATTTATGAATCAATCATGAATCCATGTTATGGATCAGTTTTGGACCTAAACATAAGGTGATGGAAACCATGGCAATATTTTAAATAAGTAAAATTAATGGACCATGGGTTCAGCCATGGTGTATGGCCGAACCCCATGGGGAAGGTTTGATGGACTTAGGTTTTATATATGTTGGATTAAATGAATGGGAAGTGATATGATCTTGGACTTAAGTTAAATGAGCAAAAAGGGAACTAAAACCAAAGGGGTGAGGTTCAGCCATAGTGTATGGCCGAACCCCACAAAGTTGGGTTTATGGATTTGGATATAAATAGAAATCAAATTGGAACATGGGTTTAATTAATTGTTGTGTAATAAGGTAACGGACCTCACAAGGGGTGTACGATCGTGAGCAGTTACCGGACGAAAGCGCAAGGACACTTAGTGGTCTTTGGTAGGATTCTACCTCTTTGAAACCATGGGTTTATGTACAATGTTTTTATCTTATTTTGATGAATTTACGTTGTAAAAGATATGCTTCAAATGTGAGTTTTAATACTATGTTTACAATATAAAATAACATGTGTTTCATTAACATCTCATGCATGGCATGGGGTGAAGGATATGTAACCGGAGGGGCCACACTCCGTCGGCGCGTCCGAAAGACCAATGTGGGGATACCTTGATGTTCATTTCCCATCAAGAAGATACCGGAGGGGGCACACTCCGTCGGGGTGTCCGAAAAACCTATGTGGGGGTACCTTTATGATGAGAATTCCATCAAGAGGTTATTTGTACTTGTGATGGGTGGAACTCATTGCATTTGACATCATGACATGGCATTGTTTTATATGGTTTTGACTTTATGTTATTATATATGATTTGTACTAACCATGTGTAGACCCTAAATGGAATACCTACTGGGCACGTTATTCTAACGCCCTACTTCTACCCTAGTGGATGATACAGGAAACGAGGGGAACGATGAATGTGATCGGAGTTAAGCATAGGAGCTTGGATATGTGATTAGATTATATTTTATTTATGTTACTCATGGAGATGTAATTTGAGTAGCTAGACTTCTGGCATGTAATAATTTAGATAATTTGTATGGTTGAATGTTTTATTTGGATAATTATGTTAAGTTAATTATGGATAAGACTTGGAGTACTTTGCTATCTAAAATCGAATAGAATTAGGTTCTATTATAATTCCACAGTTATGATTTTAATCCTCATGTTTATATTGTTATGTGTGAACCGTTTTCATGGACTTAGTCCATGCACACATAGGGTTGGTCAGTTAAGGGTCGGACTTTAAAAACTCAGACTTAGCTGGCGTCGTGACTTCCCGCTCTCTATCACTCTTTTTAAAAAAAAATAGACTATGATTTTCGGAAAGCGAGTGAAAAAGGGCGAGACGTTACACATTCATTCACATGTCATCAAACATAATTCTACATTCAATCCCTTTGGTTGTTGGTCCTCAATACCTATCCATTTCTTCAATGGATATCGATTCTATGATCATTCGACAGTTTGACCACTTATTCCAACCATTCTTGGAATCCATGGATTTGGCCACCCTTGACCAAGTCCATGCATTTCTTAATCACAGTCCCATCTAAAATAACCATAGAACATACCTTTACCCGTCTCCTCCTTTCTTTTGTTGTGTCGTCCTTCTCCTTCCTTAGTCCTTGTTCTTTCAGTTTCTCCAAGTCTAGAGTCGAAAATGGGAGGGAGAGAGATGAGAAGAGGAGATGCAAATCTCTTGCTCAAGAGAGAGATAGAGAATCGACCAAGTATACTTGAGAGAGGGAGAGGGATGAAAATCTCTTTGTTTCAAAGAGAGGTGCAATCGGCCAAAGGGGGTGGAGTGTGTCCCTTGGGCTGACGTCCTTGTAACAGCCACAAGCCTTCTCACGTCCCTTCCTTAATGATTTCCTCTTACTAAGGTGTCCCTTGGCTTAACCAAGACACCCCTTGGCTAACACCAAGACAACATTTGAGCTCCCCAATCTTGTGCCCCTTGGGTTTCCACCATGAGATGGAAACCCTCCATCTCCCCAACATGTACACCTTGGATATGCCTTTTGGGTTTCCTCCTTTGAGATGGAAACCCTCCATCTTCCCACTCCACTCACTTCAATTCAACTCAACTCAACTTAAATGAACTCATTTTCCAACTCAAGCACTTAAACACATTGTTATGGTTTGACAATGTGTTGGATATTTGAACCTCAGTTAATTTTTATGTGATTGACTTCCTTGCTTAGAGTTGATGTTATGATTATGGATGAAATCTTAATGCATATGTTGATTCCGCAATTGATGTAGCGTGTAAACTATTTAGTGGACTTGGTCCATGCACACGTATCATTGGCCAGTTATCGGGTTTAGAAACCCGACTTACCTAGCGTCGTGACGCCCCGCTCTCTCTCACTCTTTCTTTATAAAAAAAAAATTGACTCTAATTTTCGGGAAGTGAAAAAGGGCGGGGCGTTACAATGTGTATCTCTGAAATAGAAATGAAGCGAAGGAGAGAAAGACTTGGGATATTTGGACAAAATCCAGGGATAGACATCGACTATGGTCGATGTGTATTCCTAGAGTTGAAAAAGAAGACAACAAAGGGAGGAGAATCGACCCCAGTGTACATATAGACCTTGGTCGATATGTACAAAATCTGTCCCACAAGACATATCAACCAAAGTCGATATGTATTGTAGGACAATTAGCAAATTTAGGGATTCTAGCTTATTTAAAGCGATTTATGTATTTGGGGTCCCATTGGACCCTAATGACCTTCGCTAATTAACTGCTAGGCCTTAATTAAGACCCAATTAAATGAAATGATCCAAGATTATGATTAGAAGTTTACATTTTGAATGCATGGAATGAACAAAGAACATGGAGTAACCTCGACATTGTGCGAGGAAGTTTAAAGATCAATCCCCACCACCGATCCATTGTAATCAAGTAGGTTTTCCTATATTCACTGAAGTGCCATAGTTAATATATGTATCTTGTTTGGTTTCAATATTATGAAATATATTGTATGATTTGGTTTAGACATGGAATTTATTACATATGTTATCTTGTTTAGAAATGTAAATGGATTTGTTATTGTGAAGGGATTTCTCACACATGCAATTCATGCATTCATGAGGGAAGGGAATGCATAAGCATTTAATACTTATGAGAACAAATTATATACAAAAGTATACATTCTGGTCCCGTCCATGTATTGTTAAGGAGGGCATGTAAGATGGGTTGAAGGCTCTTGGGTGTGAGTCCCTAAACCTGCGCATGATAGAATGTGTGGTAGCACTACCCCGGTAGTTCTTGTTAAATGCTAAGTATTGGATAATAACTCCCAGCAGGATGCCACGGAAAAGCTACGGACATAAGTGGCCAATGACGAAACCGTTGAATGAAAAGATAGGTCTTTAAATGCATGGGGCATGAAAGGGTTTGCATAGAATCCATGGTACCCATGGCATTTCACTTCATGTTGATTTCTAAGAAAATTGGAAAGTGAATTAATGATTATGATATGTTTACAATTTTGAGATTGATGCATGACTTCTTATTATGATTATGATATGAATTTCAAATGTGGGATGGGTATGTTTTGCAAATATGATTTTATAGTGCAACAAATATTTATGTTATCTTATGATCATTTTATAACTTCACATATTGGTACCCACATAGATGGGAATTCCTACTGGGAGCATGACTAAGCCCACAATTCTTTCTTTCTTTTTAGAATCTAATGCATAAAAGGAGAAAGTTGATGAAACCGGTCCAAGTAACACCCAGACTTGATTTGGAACGCTAACAGATATTTTGGAGATGCCTTAACACGTTTTGTATTTTGATTAGAAACATGTAATTTGTAGGAGTCATGGAAAGATGTAATATTTATTTGTAAACTCCTAGATGCTTGGAAAACTAGACTTGTGAACCCTATGTTAATTGACACTTTAACTTGATGGGAAATCCAATACTTTGCTTTGCTTGGAATTGTGAATTTATGAAATGAGAATGATTATGATAAATTAAGTATATCAAATGTTATGTATGCTTTTACAGGTTACCAAAGTGTGCTGCAAAAGTTCTAAATGGACTTTTGTCCGTGTGCACACATTAGATGGGCCAGTCGAGGGTTGGGTCTTAGTACTCGAGCTTGACTCATGCCATGTCTCTCTCCCCTCTCTTTCTATGCAAATATTCTTAAATAATCACACTGATCATAGGGGGAGAGGGAGGGCGCTATTGTTGGTATCAGAGCGGATGAAAAACAAAGTAAGGATTTTCCCTAAGTTAAATTCAAATAGTTTATAGAAGTTTTAGCGAAAAGGTGTTAGTCTCGTGACGGGTGCGCAGATGAATGGGTAGAAGTAGAAATATAAAGATATTTCTTTTTCTCACTTCATGAAAGTAGAATGAATGCATGAAATGATTTCCGATGTGTTATGATGCACTTGTTAAAAATAATACATTTACGCATCTGTGAAATGAGCAGTTTCTAATTGTTTTCCTTGGCATAAGAAAATGCCACCACGAAAAGGAGAAAGACGTATGCGGCGAACTACCGAGCAAGATGGTGAGACCAGCGGAAACGTTCCTCCGGTAACCCCTAAGGTTCAGGGTTTCCTTCAAATCATGGTTCAAACAGTGATACAGTCGGTGCAGACTGGAACCAGCGTGACCCAAATCACCGAGGCTATTTATCGAAACACTATGAGGGACTTCCAGTAACAACACCCTCCGAAGTTCTAGGTGCAGAAGGGCCGATAGGAGTAGAGATTGGGTAGAGAATATCACCAAATTTTCAGTCTACTCACGATCACGGATGAAGCAATTCGAGTCCTCCTAGTTAGCTCACAACATATCAATGATGCTGGCAAGTGGTGGAAATCGGTGGAGCGGAATGAGGAACTAACTGACAAGACATGGAAAGGCTTCACTGAGTTATTCTCAACATGCTACTTTCTCGAAGAAGATAAGGAACTCAAAGCGCAGGGTTTCATAAACCTTGTGCAAAGAAACATGTCAGTGGCAGACTATCAAGTGGAGTTCACTCTGTTGTCCAATTATGCTCCATATATGGTGGATACAGAACTCAAGAAGACCAGAAAGTTTGAAATGGGTCTTCGCCCAACCATCCGATCGAGAGTGTTATCCCTAGCAGCAAAGACCTATTCGGAGATAGTAGGTCGAGCACTCGCTATTGAGAAAGACCTGGTAGAGTCAGCAAATTTCACGGATCTTAAGAGGAAGTAAGGTGGTGCAAGTTCCTCCCAACATCACAAGAGGTTCCGACCAAACATCCCACTACCTCTAATCCCCTCATCGATTGTGTAGTCTACTGGCAATATCTCTTGCTATCACTGTGGACAAACAAGCCACACAAAGAGGACATGTCCACAGCTTAACCGAACACCTATGACACAGTCATCTGGCATTACCTTTTCTTACTTTTAGTGTGGGCAGACGGACCATCTCAAGAGAAACTGTCCTCAACTACGTCAAGGACCCTCATATCGAGCATTCTATTGTCTGTCGGGCAGGCCAACTCAATCTCATATGTCTTGGTCACAGAACCAACCGGGATGATCTCTTTCTCCTGCAGCTTCAGGATGGGCATATTCTTTATTTCACGCTCTGAAAATAGTTGATCACTCAGTGATCCGAGGTATGGCTATCATTGATAGTTCGTATGTTATTTCCTTATTTGACTCTGGCGCATCACACTCTTTTATATCTACACCTTTTGTTGCTGCTACGGGTATCTTAGTATGACAACTGTTATCTGCATTCACTGTTGTATTCCCTGTTGGAGACACATCACTTGGGTTTGTTTGTAAGTCTGTGAATACTGAAGTAACTGCATTCCAGTTTGAATTTAACTATCTAGTAATGGACATGACGGAATACATTGTGATTTTAGGCTTGGATTGGTTGAGTTCCTACCAAGCATGTATTGACTGTTACCATAGGAGAATAACATTTTGGTCTCATGAGGGACATAAGTTGATTGTTCACGGGGACAGACAGAAGATGTCTATGTGCGGGAAGTCTTCAGATGATGTCAGACGAATATTGCTGAATAGCATCAGACTAGAAGATTCACCCATCACCACATTACCGGCGGTGGTGAAAGACCATGCTAATGTTTTTCCAACAGAACTTCCAGGCTTACCTCCCAAGCGGGAGATTGACTTTGAGCTCAGATTGTTTTCTGGCACCGTACCTGTGTCACTTCCACATTAGTGGATGGCACTGACGGAAATGTTCAAACTGACGAAGCAGATTGATGAGCTACTTCAATTGGGGTTCATCCGCCATATCACTTCATCATGGGGACCACCAGCATTGTTTGTCAAGAGGAAAGATGGCTTCCAAAGAATGTGTGCAGATTATCGGCGACTCAATCAAGTCACAATCAAGAACAAGTATCCCTGTCAAGAATTGATGCTTATTCGATCAACTGACAGGGTCTAGTCACTTCTCCGAGATAGACCTCACGTTAGGTTATCATCAGATCAGGGTGAAAGAAGAGGATATATAAAATTTATCATTTAAAACCAGATACTGGCTATATGAATATGTGGTGATGCCCTTCGGATTGACAAATGCGCTAGCAGTCTTTATGGACATAATGAATCGGATCTTCCATCCATACTTAGACAAGTTTGTGATTGTATTCATAGACGACAATCCTCATCTACTCCACAAGTGAAGAAGAACATGTTGAACACTTATGGATTGTGAGGTGGCATGTATGTGAGGTGGCATTGCCATGTGGCATGCACGGAAGCCAACTAAGACAAAGTGCCACATCATTGAGTGACAAGGCCAAGGTGGGACCTAAGTGCAATAAGGTGCATGGTCGGCTGAGCCATGGTTGACTTGGTCAACCATGTGTGAGTTCAAAAGAGCTGAGTTGAAAGGGAAATGGAGGAGACTTCTATCTCAAGTGAGTTGAATGGGAAGATGGAGAGTTTCCATCTCATGAGAAAGGAAATCTTTACACACGTTGGGAAGATGGAAGATCTCTTAGCTTAAGCCAAGTGTCTCCTTGGTTAAGCCAAGGGACACCTTGAATAGACAAAAACATAAAGAGGGGAAGTGGAAGAGCCTTGAGCTGTTACAAAGAGACCAACCAAGGGGCACACCACACCCCTTGGCCCGAATTCCATCTCTTGCAACCAAGAGTATTATATCTTCTTCTCTCTCTTTCTCCCATGTACATCTCTACACTTGGAAGAAATCGAAGAGCAAGGAAGGAGGAAAGAAGGATTAAGGAGTAAAGACAGAACAAAATAAAGGAGGAGACGGGTAAAGGTATGTTCTAAGTTGGAAAACAATATGGATTAAGACTAAGGGAAACCATGGTTTTGGCCATGGTATGGCCGAACCCATGGGTTCTCTATTTGGTTGGAATAGAGAGTTGAACGTTAGTAAGACCCTTGAATTAGATATCTATTCAAGTTATGGATATATGTTGAACATAAAAGACCAAAGGGTCGAATACAAAACCATGTTGTAATGGTGCAAGATTGAATGAATTAGAGAAAGATTCTAGCTTTGGCTAGAGGGTGGAATAAACTCACTAAAAGTGATATGAATGGTATTATTTATGTTTTAAATTAATAAGGAATGGATTCCATGAGAAAAGGTTTAGCCAAAGAATCAAACAAAAGAGACTGACAAACATTCAGTCGACTGAATCTGGAATTCAATCGACTGAACTAGTGTTGGCTGAAAACAGAAAACAGTTTCTGGGAGTTTCAGCCGACTAAATCTTGTGATTCAGTCGACTGAAAGGAGACATAACAAATAAGAAAAGGATTCTGGAGTGTTTTAGCCGACTGAATCTATGATTTAGTCGACTGAAAGATTGCTTATCAAACACAGAAACTATTTGTTGAGGATTCAGTCAACTGAATCTATACTGGCTGAACAAACAATCAATCTGATCCAAAGTCAGTCGACTGAATATGTGATTCAGTCGACTGAAAGGGGATTGACTGAGAATACAAAGGGTTTGACTCAGAGTCAGCTGACTGAATCTGTGATTCAGTTGACTGAAAGGTAGCGTGTCAAGGAGTAAACAATACAAAGTCCAATTTCAGCTGACTAAATGTGTATTTCAGTCGACTGAAAGTCTGCGGTAAGACAGAGAACAGTAACTGGACGTGATTCAATCGACTGAATCATGGATTCAGTAAACTGAATTGAAAAGTTTGAATTTTTAATATTTTTCAGATATATCTGTTTATCTGGAAGGTTGTGAGGAGTAATTAAATTAAAGGAAAAATCAAATTGATATATGTATATGATTAAATTGATAAGGTAAAGAGGTGTGATTCACTTTCACACGACGGTTAGCTATTGTTCATGCGAAACAAGAAAAGGACAGTAAATTGGACTTGGGTAGGATTCCTACCTTATTGAAATGCATGTGGATCTTATATATAATTGTGTTACTGGTTTTGTATTTCCAAATATGATGACTTACTTTGATTTATGAAACGTATATGTGTATGAATTGTTTTCGATGGCAATATGTAATTTGAAAATGAAAAGGCATTATTTATTCATGATCTCATGCATGGCATGGGAAGGAGTATATGGGGCAGCAAGCCAAGTTAATGAGCTGTCTAGACATGACTTGGGGCTTGAAAACTAGCTTGGAAGAAGCTATGTGAACCATTGATAAGTTGGCCTTGTCCGGGATTGCTATATAGGGGTACGGCGTAATTTGGGCCAAAGAGCTCCAGGGTAACCAGTCCAAAAATCCTGCGCAAAGGGAGGAGTCCACGCTCCATCGGTAATTTCGATTAACACACGTGGGGAGGTATAATAGTGACCTGGTGGTGCTTTCACAAAACACTGCGGACATAAATGGCCTAGGGAACACCTTGATATGGTTTCATTATATCAAGGAAAATGTTGTTATGATTTGTATGGTGTTTGATGTGGAGATTGGGGGAGGGACCATTGGCATATGACACCCATGGCATGACACATACATTTGCATGATTTGGATATGGTTATCATGGGCTGTTTTTTGGTACTATGATATGTTTATAGTTTTAATATGATGTTCTTATTCTGATTTTTATATTGATCCTATGTGTATAACCCTATTTGGAATTCCTTCTGGGCGCGTTGACTAACGCCCTACTTCTACCCTTTAGATGATGGAACAAGAAATGGAAAGGACTTGGGACGTGAAGGAAGCCAAGCTTAAGAGCTTGGGCAGATTATGTTTACTTTATTTAATTGATTTTGGAACAATGTATTTGAGATAATTAGCATTTTGGGATTGTAATAACTTACTTTATTTTGTTATGGTTGGATGATGATTTAGATAATAACGTTAAAGTTAATCTAGTAGTGATTGGCTTCCTTGCTTATTTATATCATGGATATGGATAATATTCTATTCATATAATAATTCCGTAGTTAAATTATAAAGCGTGTGAACTGTTTTAGGGGACTTGGTCCATGCACACATATCATTGGCCAATTAAGGGTCGGGTTTGGAAACCCGGACTTAGCTAGCGTCGTGACGTTCCCACTCTTTCTCACTCTTTATTTTAAAAAAAAAACATATATATATATATACACTCTGATTTTCGGCGAGTGAAAAAGGACGGGGCATTGCAGGATGGAGTACCTTCAAGACTATGATTTTGCTCCCCATTATCATCCGGTTAAGGCAAACAAAGTCACAGATTCACTCAGTTTTATGAGCCATGGAACAATGGCCAGTTTGATTAGACAAGAGTGGGAGATGATGTCAGCAGTTAGAAACCTGAACCTATAGATCATTAATAGGGGATGTGTGTACAATCTCATAGTACAGTCCACTATGACATCGAAGATAGAACAGGCACAGAGATCAAGTTCAGAATTGACTGAAATATGTGAGAAGCTTTTGATAGGAGAAACAGTTCAAGAGTGGAAACTATAGTCGTGCCAGGACCTTATACACCTAGGCAGGGTATACGTACCCGAGGAGTGTAAGTTGGAATTATTGAGAGAGGCACATCAGTCAAGATTCTCAATACACCCTGGGAGTACCAAAATGTACAGAGATCTCAAGCAACAATATTGGTGGTCTGGACTTAAGAAAGATGTTGAAGACTTTGTCTGCAAATACCTCACCTGTCAACGAGTCAAAGCGGAACATAGAAGACCACCTGGTTTACTCAAATCCATCTCCATACCATAATGGAAGTGGGAACTCATTGGCATGGACTTTGTGACAGGGTTACCCAGATCTCCTAAGGGCAACGGTGCAATATGGGTTGTGATTGATAGCCTCACGAAGTCCGCACATTTCATACCTATCAAAGTAACTGACCCATCAGAAAGTATGTGTAGAAATGTGAGGACTTTGTGATAGTATCAAGGACATTGTCAGGTTGCATGGAATACCCAAGACTATCATATCGGACCGTGATGGAATATTCACAGGAAGGGTATGGAAGAGTTTACAAGCAGCTATGGGAACAGATTTGTTATACAACACAACTTTTCACCCATAGACGGACGGTCAGTCTTAGAGAAGCATACAGATTTTGGAGGACATGTTGAGAGCTTGCATGCTCTATTTCAAAGGAAGTTGGGAAGACCACCTCCCATTGGTGGAATTCTCATATAACAACAGCTATCAAGCAAGTCTATAGATGGCACCCTTCGAGGCACTGTATGGTAGGCCTTGTAGATCTCCTGTATGTTGTATTGAGGTAGGTGAAACTGCAGTCTTCAGATCGGAATTGGTCGCAGAGACTTCACAGCAGATTAAGATCATCACGCAATGTCTTTTGACTGCGCAGAGCAGACAGAAAAGCAACGCTGACAAGAGAAGAATTGAAAAGATTGGTGAAGTTGCATATCATCTTATACTTCCTCTACAGTTATCAAATGTACACAATGTTTTCCTTGTGTCGATGTTGAAGAAGTATCATCCAAACCCATCACATATATTGGATGTGCAAGAGTTCGATGTCAAAATGCGTGTCCTACATTGAAAGACCAACCAAAATCATTGATGCGAAACAAAGAGTACTCCGGAATCGAGCAATTCCTTTTATCAAGGTCATTTGAGAAAGGTATGGAAACAAGGAGCGGACATGAGAGTTAGAGTCAGAAATGAGGATGCACCATCCGAAACTCTGTGTAAGTTTCTTTAAACCTCAGTGTTAGTGCCTCGGCATGGCCAAGTCCCTAACTCTGTCAATTCCATGAGTCAAAAAGAAGCACTTGCTAGAAGCTTGAAGTGTAACACCCCGTATTTCCATGCTAGGGATATATATGGAAATTGTCAATTTAATTTATTAATTAATGTATATGGACCTTAGATGGGTAAGGTGTTGGGTCAAGTACCTAATTAAGACCCAATGGATATTGGATAAGGTCCAATTGAAATTAAATGGGTAGGATGTATGCAATTGGGGCAAGATTGTTAATTGGGTCAAAAGTTGTTAAATGGGTCAAAATGGCCAATTGAGACCCAATGGGTCGTGGTTGACTTGGTTGACCACCAAGTAAGTTCAAGTTTAAATTATGTGGGGTTGAATTAAATTGGAAATAGAATTAAGGAAATGAGTTGATTTCAAGTGAATTAAATGAGTAGAATTAGATGAGTGAGTTGAGCTAAAATGATGAATTGAGTTAAATGAGTTGAACGGAAGTTAATGGGATTTTAATCTCAAGTGAGTGGAGTGGGAAGGTGGAGAGATGCACCTCATGAGACCCAAGATAAGGTTACACGTTGGAAGTGGGGGAGTTTCATCTCATGGGATGAAACTCCAAAGGTGCATTAATGAAGAAGTTGAGGGGTTGTGATGTTACACAAGCTTGCACAAGCATGGGGGGTTTCCATCTCAAGATGGAAACCCAAGAGCCACACGCTGGGAGTGTTTCATCTCAAGGATGAAACCTCCAAAAAAGACTTGAATGAGGGAGGTGAAAGGACATGAGAGTTACCAAGGGGTGTCACCAAAGGACACCACCTTTGGCCAACCCTCATTAACCAAGAAAAGGAGTTTTATTTCAAGTCACTCTCTCCCTCTCTCCCTTGGCCATTCCCACCTCTCTAGACAAGAACCTTGGCTGGTTGCTTCTCCACAAACCACACTCTTGGCCGATCATTTCTCAAGGTATAGACTTAGAAAAGATTGGTGATCTCAAACCATCATACAAAGACAACCACTCTCAAGACAAGGATTTGGAGCATTGTTCTAAGCTTCTCTCTCTATCCATATCACTTGGCCGAATTATTCCAAGGGGTTTGCAACAAGGTCAGTCTCGGCCAAAAGAACAAGAAGGAAGCAGGAGAGGCTAAGGAAGGAAAGGAACAAGCCGGAGCAAAGGACAAATTGGAGGAGTCGCGGAACCGGTGAGTAATTTGCTAGTTTTTGTTTATAAGAACCATAGGGTTCGGCCAAGGTTTATGGCCGAACCCCATGGATGAAAATTGGATATTGAATCAGTCTTTTCAATGGAAAGAATGGATCACAAGGTTCGGCCATAGTGCATGGCCGAACCCCAAGAAAAGACTTGGTTATTTTTATGGGTTTTTGAGAGATAAAAACCTTACAATGTTATGAAGGTTTTAAAGGTGTTTTAAATGGAGATAAGGTTAAGGTTGGGGGTCGGCCATTGCATGGCTGAACCATAATGTTATTATGGCTAAGGTGCTGAGCATAAACCATATATAAATATTGGAATACCTACTGGGCGCGTTGTCTAACGCCCTACTTCTACCCTAGTTGATGACATAGGGAATGAATGGAACAAGGAACGGGATCGGAGCCAAGCTTAGGAGCTTGGATGATTAAGTTATATTTTGTTAAAGTTATTCATGAACTATGTATTTGATTAGCTAGCATTTGGGACTATAATATCGTAGATATATTTGCTATGGATTGGATGGTTAATGTTTGGATGTTTAAAGTTTTGATAAGTATGGTTATGTGTTGGACTACTTTGCTATCTAAATTGGAATAGGATTGTTATCCTATTGTTATTCCGCATATATGAATTATTCCGTAAGTTAACTTAATACGTGTGAACCATTTTAGTGGACTTGGTCCACGCACACGTATGGTTGGCCAGTTAAGGGTCGGGCTTTGGAAGCTCAGACTTAGCTTGTGTCGTGACGTCTCGCTCTCTATCACTTATAAAAAAAAATAGACTCTGATTTTCGGAAAGCATAGTGAAAAAGGGAGGGGCATTACAGTTTGTATCAGAGCGAAACGGGAAGGTTGAATCTTTCGAAGTAAGATTAAGACGGTATCATGTCTCACTGAAAGATAAAAATCCCAACTGGCCGACTCTTCGGAGTCCGCTGCACGGGGGCCGGATTAATTTACTTCATTAGACTCAAACTGAGACAATCAATCTGAGAACAACAAGGAATGATAGCAAAGAAAGTACAGTCACCATAATTGGATTTATCTAACATAGCAAAATTAGGAGATACTTCCCCGATATCCCCAAATTGAGAAATACTTGATACTTAGGAAGTTTCCCCAAAAACAAAGAAATACAAAGAGTGTTGATTTGGCAATTTTCCCAAAGACAAGAAAAACAAGATGTTTATTTGGCAATTTCCCCAAACTAGAGACATTATTTGATACATAGGAAATTCCCCAAAACAAAGATTAGTTTGATTGGAACTGTTGTTGTCATTGATATGTTCTGTTGTTGTGATACAGATATGTCGAGCAACATTGAGTATACAAAGTTGTGGGACAGAGGAACCCCTAACTGTCCTATTGATCTTACTTCTTCTTCCAACAACTCCAACAGGCCAGACCGCGTTGTGGAAGTTAACGGAGACGTCTAGGTAAGATTTCTCGAGGATGTCGAAGTGTATCTAGTCCCTTTTCCAGAAGAGTATATGGGAGATATCCTAATGATAGGAGAATCAGTAGGGGAGATAGTGCCCGGGTATATGTGCGAGTTGTGTAATTAGGATGGGCACAATTGTACTTTCTGCCCCTACCCCTTTGAAGTTATTTGCCCTGTTTGTGGACTTCATGGGCACGGGAAGGAGAGGACTAATTGTCCTTACATTGGGGGACCGGGAATAATACCTTGTCTGACTTGTGGAGTGTTGGGGCACACGTCGAAGACATACCCTGACGGCTTCTTCGATTTTTATGATGATGCAGGGTCTTCTACGGAAGGTTAGGCTAAGAAGTGGTAAGAAAAAATCAGGAAAAAGGGGAAATTTTGTAAGGGTTGTGGGTACATTTTGTTCTTTGAAGGGTTTGTTCTAACCCTACCAACCCTTGTACTATGATGGAGTTTGAATGAGGACTTTGGCATTGAGATGTATGTGACGAGGTCACTTGATAATATTGAGACGTGGTATGGGTGCGTCCCTCACGTGATATTGATGAGATAAAGATTCCATGAGTAAGGCTTAGAGCAGCTATGAGACTGTGGGAGCCTCGATATGAGATACGGAGAATTGGTTCAATTAGGTTGCCGTTGAAGAGTGGGTCCCTCCCATGCTATGCGCTTGAGGGCGCTCTCACGGCTATTTCGTACACTTGACGTGCGTGGATGCGCAGAAGTAGTTACTGTTTTACCCCATGGGGGTGGTGCAAGCTTTGTTAGGCGCAGTTCGACCGCCTTAGAGCTTGACTGAATCACCCATGGGGTGAAGGGATACAGGGCGAGATAGACTTGATCACGTTGGACGTGGGTCTTCCGCTTAGTAAGTCATGGGCTCTAAGTCTTGCTAGGGGTCGGGATACATTCATGATTTGTTATTGGTACCACAGTCACGTAGTGACTCATTCGAGTGTTGTTCCGACGAATAGAATATCTCATGATAGACATATTGGTTCTACGAATGTATGAATTATGCCCATGAATGGATTATACCCAGAGGGGGGTTATATTCATGGATAGTTATTAACTATGGATAGATGATACTCATTGATAGAGTGATATCAGGGATGGATGCATATAACCGTGGATGATGATGTCCATGGTGGTTTGGATTGATGCCGGTAACGGTACCGTAGAAGTTTGAACAAAAGGTGTTAGTCACATAGTGACTTATGTACAAATGAGGATATGCTTAATTTTGGAGATGTACTTGGTGGATAAGATAAGAGTCTAGTGAAACTCGAATGGGAAGTTATGGACGACTGCCGAGTTAGTCTAGCTAGCTGACTCTGTAGTTAGCCGATGGAGTTCCAAGAGAATACAACTAGAAACCTAGTTAAAATGGAATCAGTGGAAACCTTGAGGATAGGCTCGTATTGGCAGGCTACCTCATACAGAGAGTAGACGAAAGAACGTATTGAGCGATTACAGATGGAAAATATCTTGGGAGCAAGTAAAGTGAAACAAAATACATTGATCTACATAAGATTGCAAATGGGCTCACGGGGAAAAGAGATAACATGAGACAGAACAAAGGATGTTACGAAATCGAGCGATTCAGTTCGTCAAGGTGGTATGGGATCGACATGGTAATGAGGAAGCCACTTGGGAACTTGAATCGGAAATGAGAATAGCTCACCTTGAGCTATTTATGTAAATCGTTTGAAACCCTACTTCACTCGATTTTCGGGATGAAAATTTTAAAAAGAGGGTTGTATTTTAACACCCCGTATTTTCAAGCTAGGGATATATATGGAAATTGTCAATTTAATTTATTAATTAATATACCTTAGATGGATAGGGTGTTGGGTCAATTGCCTAATTAAGACCCAACGGATATTGGATAAGGTTCAATTGAAATTAAATGGGTAAGCTGTATGCAATTGGGGCAAGATTGTTAATTGGGTCAAAAGTTGTTAAATGGGCCAAAATGGCCAATTGGGACCCAATAGGTCGTGGTTGACTTGGTTGACCACCAAGTAAGTTCAAGTTTAAATTATGTGGGGTTGAATTAAATTGGAAATCGAATTAAAGGAATGAGTTGATTTCAAGTGAATTAAATGAGTAGAATTAAATGAGTGAGTTGAGCTAAAATGATGAATTGAGTTAAATGAGTTGAATGGAAGTTAATGAGATTTTAATCTCAAGTGAGTGGAGTGGGAAAGTGGAGAGATGCACCTCATGAGACCCAAGATAAGGTTACACGTTGGAACTGGGGGAGTTTCATCTCATGGGATGAAACTCCAAAGGTGCATTAATGAAGAAGTTGAGGGGTTGTGATGTTACACAAACTTGCACAAGCATGGGGGGTTTCCATCTCAAGATGGAAACCCAAGAGCCACACGTTGGGAGTGTTTCATCTTAAGGATGAAACCTCCAAAAGAGACTTGAATGAGGGAGGTGAAAGGACATGAGAGTTACCAAGGGGTGTCACCAAAGGACACCACCTTTGGCCAACCCTCATTAACCAAGAAAATGAGTTTTATTTCAAGTCACTCTCTCCCTCTCTCCCTTGGCCGTTCCCACCTCTCTAGACAAGAACCTTGGCTGGTTGCTTCTCCACAAACCACACTCTTGCCCGATCACTTCTCAAGGTATAGACTTAGAAAAGATTGGTGATCTCAAACCATCATACAAAGACAACCACTCTCAAGACAAGGATTTGGAGCGTTGTTCTAAGCTTCTCTCTCTATCCATATCACTTGGCCGAATTATTCCAAGGGGTTTGTAACAAGGTCAGTCTTGGCCAAAAGAACAAGAAGGAAGAAGGAGAGGCTAAGGAAGGAAAGGAGCAAGCCGGAGCAAAGGACAAATTGGACAGTCACGGAACCGGTGAGTAATTTACTAGCTTTTGTTTATAAGAACCATAGGGTTCGGCCAAGGTTTATGGCGGAACCCCATGGATGAAAATTGGATATTGAATCAGTCTTTTCAATGGAAAGATGGATCATAAGGTTCGGCCATAGTGCATGGCCGAACCCCAAGAAGAGACTTGGTTATTTTTATGGGTTTTTGAGAGATAAAAACCTTACAATGTTATGAAGGTTTAAAGGTGTTTTAAATGGAGATAAGGTTAAGGTTGTGGGTCGGCCATTGCATGGCTGAACCATAATGTTATTATGGCTAAGGTGCTGAGCATAAACCATATATAAATATTGGAATACCTACTGGGCACGTTGTCTAACGCCCTACTTCTACCCTAGTTCATGACATAGGGAATGAACGGAACAAGGAACGGGATCGGAGCCAAGCTTAGGAGCTTGGATGATTAAGTTATATTTTGTTAAAGTTATTCATGAACTATGTATTTGATTAGCTAGCATTTGGGACTGTAATATCGTAGATATATTTGCTATGGATTGGATGGTTAATGTTTGGATGGTTAAGTTTTGATAAGTATGGTTGTGTGTTGGACTACTTTGCTATCTAAATTGGAATAGGATTGTTATCCTATTGTTATTCCACATATATGAATTATTCCGTAAGTTAACTTAATACGTGTGAACCATTTTAGTGGACTTGGTCCACGCACACGTATGGTTGGCAAGTTAAGGGTCGGGCTTTGGAAGCTCGGACTTAGTTCGCGTCGTGACGTCCTGCTCTCTATCACTTATAAAAAAAATATAGACTCTGGTTTTCGGAAAGCATAGTGAAAAAGGGCGGGGCGTTACATGAAGGCCCAATGTGTCCAAGAGTGAAGATCATGTTCCACCTGATTGAAATTCATAGTTATGGCATTCACAAAACATGTATTATGGACATAGATGACTTTAGGTGGTACCCACACCTTAGAAAGGACTATCCCTAGGCTTAGTGGAACAAATGGTTAAATCATAAAAAGCCTAGAGAGGAGTTTGACAGTGCATTGGAACCAACTTGGAACTATGTATTTGGTTTTACTGTCAGCTCAACCAGTTGTTCTCACCGACCCATCCGTGGAGACAGGATCGACCGTCATGGTCAAAGACTGGACGACCAGATTGACATAGGTTCTGGATCATTGAATTATTATTCTAGGAAAGCCTCTGATCGAGAATCTCGTATGCACTGACCCTTTGGTGAAAGGCTGAAACAACCTCTCATGGTCATTGACACTTCAATAAGAGTTTTGAGTTTTGGAACTTAGAACTCAGGTGCACTCTCGAGAAAATAGACATATCGGTAATTTAAGACCGATCAAGAGTATCCAGGACTGACCCCTCGGTAAAGGGCGACGGGTCATTATGGGTATTACAAGTTTCGGGACATGAAACTCTGTCATCATGGTGTTGCCCCAGATCTAGCCTCTCGTATGAACCGACCTATAGGTACCACTAGACAACGACATGTCGACCGAGAAAGAATATTACCGTTGGGAGTGCACTAATGCACAACGGTCGGAATTGTAACAGTTACATTTCTAGTAACCGACCCCTCGGTGCGACCGACCTGTCGGTACAATGTCATTACTTCAACTGGTTGCCTTCGATATATAAATCAATCCTTATGCAGCCATTTGGTATCCTTCGGACGGAGCAGTTGGTCCCTCATCTTTATCAGTGAGCTTAACAAGGGCCAATAAAAGGATCTGTCTCTCGTGCTTACACTAGGGGAATCAAAACAACCAATTAGATGGATTGAGTTGTGAGAGAGAGAGGATGGATGAAAATGCATAAACAACCAATCTAAGGATTGAGTTTCAAAGTGAGAATGAGAGAACCATAAACTAGGAAACCTTTGGTAGTACCATTTTCCTTGACACCCTGGACTGTGATTGCTAAACGACGGCTACAAGGGGGAGTGTCAGCATACATGGGTGGGATCTCGAGGAAGCACACATTAGAAGAAAGAGCTTCAAGGAAAGTGTTTCTTGGTTTTAAATTTATCTAAAACCTTTGTTCCGAAGTGGATTAAGCGGAGGTACCCTGAAACCACTATAAAAAATTGTAGAATGGTGTCTCCGGCACCGAGGTGGGTGAAACTCCCGGCCAAATGGATAGGTGGAATTCCTATTCGACAATGGTGGGTGAAATTTCCAACCGATTGAGTGAGATGGAATTCATAGTCTAATTGTGAGGGTGTAAATCCCCACTTAATGGATTTTCGGGATAGCTCAATGTTGAACAAGTCCTAACAGCGGATGTAGGTTGGCTAACCGAACCACTTTAAATTGGTCTTGTGGTGTTTGTATTTAGTATTTAAGTACTCGTCTTAACACACATCACTTTGCATATTGATTATCTCATTATACACATTGCGCACAAGCATCAATAATCAAAGTTTATGTAAAGGGTCATAATCTTAGTGTGATTGCTTAATGAAATTATCACACTAAACAAATCTCTTGATAAACATTCCACTGCACTTTAAATCAAGAAATTTGTAAATACCATGAAAAATGGGATTGAGCTATTAACCCAACCCCCCCTCCTCCTCCTCCTCCTCCTCCTCTAGGGTCAATCAAGATGTTCTAGCACATTGAAAATGGGAACTTTCAATTGGTATCAGAGTTTGGTGCTCTTGAGAAAGGATCTAGCCATCCGAGTTGATCTGTGCTAGAACAATGGCTATAAGAGAAAGCAATGATATTTCTAAGTCTCTAGTTTTTATGAAAAATAAAATAAAGAACTATAATTGTTTTCTTCATAACACATAGTTGCAAATAGGGGAACAAAAAGTGGTCTATGCCTATGGAAAAAGTATTGGGTAAAATTTCAACTTCCGTGACCACTCAGGCCAAAGACCAAAACTGCTTGGACAAGTGATGAATAGGCTATGCATGTAACGCCCCGCCCTTTCTGAGATAAAATCAGAGTCTAATTTTTTTTTTAAAATTAAAACCGGACAAGGGCGGAGAGACGTCACGACGCGAGCTAAGTTCGGACTTCCAAAAGTCCGACCTAACTGGCCACCCATGTGTGCATGGACTAACCCACGATAACAAACCAAACATGGAACTAAACAATAAATTGCGGAATAAACTAGACTAACTCCGGAATTAGGTTGAATAGATAGCAAGTACAAGTCTTAATTAATGAATAACTTAAACTAACCATTCATTGATAATATCATAAACAAACCATAGCAATGTATTATCTTATTACATGTCCACTAAATATAACTCAAACGACAGTAAATAAGAAGTCCTGATCAACAATCAAGCGCTTAGGCTTGGTTCCCCTCCCGATCATCGACCTTCTCTTTTCCCTTCCTTGTTCCTACATTATCCTCTAAGGATAGAATTAGGGCTTTAGATCAACGCGCCCAGTAGGTTTTCCGATCAGGGCTACCAGATGGTTAGCATATAAAACATGCATATATATCATAGTACATGATTATCAAAAACATATAAAACCATGCTATGTATGTATGCAAATGTAATGAGCCCCACCCCATTACACATACATAGCCATCAGTTGATGGGACTCTCACCATCAAGGTAAATCACAATACACTTTCATTTGGGACTCACACGATAAAGTAATCCACAGTAATCCTCATTACCTATGGAAAAACACTTCATCATTGAGTTGTTTCACAGTATTCTTTCATTGGGACTCACATGATAAGGTAATCCACAGTAATCCTCGTTACCTGTGGAAAGACACTTCATCATTGAGTTGTTTCACAGTATTCTTTCATTGCAACTCACATGATAAGGTAATCTACAGTAATCCTCGTTACCTGGGGAAAGACACTTCATCATTGAGTTGTTTCACAGTATTCTTTCATTGGGACTCTCAAGTCAAGGTAACCCATAATTATCACCCCATGCCATGCATGAGATGTCAATGTACATGTATATCATTTTGTAAATACATATCTCATCATTCAAAACCATATTTGAAACATAATATCAAATACAACATATCTCATAAAAACATGATAAAACCAAATCATAATTGTGGTTACAAGTAGGTAGGAAACCTACCGAAGATTAACTTCGATGTTTGTTCTTTCTTAAAGTGTCACCCGTTCATGACTAGCGCGTCGTTCAACTTCCGTTACCTTGTCCATATAACAATAAGTAAATCATACTATCATTTAAATATTCATTCACATCTAAGACCCAAAAACATCTTGTGGCGTTCGGCCATGCCCATGGCCGAACCTCACCCACTTTAATTTGATCTCTTTATCCATTCATAATTGTATTATGCTTAAACTTTAGAACCACTAATTATTTCCATGAAATGTAATCATAAAACCCATAAACATGGTCATGGGGTTCTGCCATACATATGGTTGAACCCTATGGCTTTCCCATTTAAACTTCCATATCTTAACTTAGCCATAGAAACCCTATGGTTCGGCCATGAAATGGCCAACCCATATCTTGTCCAATTGTTTACTTAGAATCCTTTTAAAATACCTCATATTGTTCCATAACCTTCAAACTTGAAACCCCTTGATTCAACCAAAATAGTCCATATAAAATGGTCCATGGGGTTCGGCCATACACATGGCCGAACCTAATGATTCCCTCCCATGTTCTTAACTTAGGTTCTACACCCTTTTACCAAGGTAATTACATGGTTCAGCCATATATTAGTCGACTAAAGGCAGCAAACATATTTCCATTTTAAATCCCATAAGCACCCATAAAATGACCCATGGGGTTCGGCCATTCACATGGCCGGTTGGCCCTTTTGGTGTAATTCTTCCAACAATTCTGCACTATTTATCTATTGTTTCTTAGTCATAAAAACAGCAAGGTTTAACCATCCATTGCCGATCCCATACAATTGATTAATTCCATTTTACAATCCTTTAGCATTCTTCACACATGGTATGGTTTTTATCCCCAAAAACCATACCATTTAATCAATTACTTTCATGGGGTTCGGCCATCCAAAGTGGCCGAACTCCATGCTCTAAATTTTCATCCTTTAAACCTCATCATAATACTTTACATCAGTACTTAATTCATCCACAAAATGACCGAATTAACATATGTAAAAATCACCATAGTTGACACGGTTCTTGACTTTCTAAAACATTGAACTAAAACCTCTCTTTTCATGGGGTTCGGCCAACCAAAATGGCCTGACCCAATGATATATTTTTTTATCCATTTGAGCCATCTAATCCAAGGTTTACTCCTTTGATATATTCGGCCAATCCATAGCCCAACATATGACACTCAAAACATGATTTTAGAACTTTTCCAAAACATGTAAATAATCTAACTTAGCATAAAAAACAGTCCATGGTTTTGTCCTACAAAAACCACCCAATTCAACCCATTCTTTTCATGGGGTTCGGCCATCGGGGATGGCCGAACCCTATGATCAGTTTTCCATCTTATTTATGAACTACCATCTAAGGTCTAACCCTTGATGGATTCGGCCAAATGATGGCCAAATCATACTCTTTTTTACAACTTGTTTAACTTAAACACTTAAGAAAATCTTACCAATTTCCTTTGCTCCTTCCCTCTTGCTTCCTTTCTTTCCTTCTTCCTTAATCCCTTGCCGAAATGGTGCTGAATCAAATGGTGAAACACAGCAACTGGTTCAGCCCAAAGATGATGTTCTTGAGAGGGGGGAAATGGAGATGATGGAACTCCAAGGTTTGCAATGTGCAATCGGCCATATAATGGTTGTTTTCCTTTTGTTAAAACAACTCAAACTATCTCATCACTCCTCATTAATCATTGATAAAAACAAGGAGGTGCTGGGTGCCATCCAAGGCACCCCTTGGTGCCAAACGTTGCATCTATTAACTTCAGCCCATGCATCTCATGAGATGAGATGCATGACGCCATTACTTGGTGTCCCTTGGCTTTGGTCAAGGCACCCTTTCACTCCCAACGGTTGGGATTTATTTCCTAAGTGTTGTGTGAGATTCAAACACCCTTTCAATATCCATTTAACTCACTTGACTCAAGGCCCTTTTTATTCCAACTCAACACATTTAATGCACCATATTTGAGTCAACTCTTTTCTTAATTAAAACTCACTCCAAATCAGTCCAACTC
Source organism: Chimonanthus praecox (assembly GCA_022113865.1). Taxonomy (NCBI): domain Eukaryota; kingdom Viridiplantae; phylum Streptophyta; class Magnoliopsida; order Laurales; family Calycanthaceae; genus Chimonanthus; species Chimonanthus praecox. The sequence continues at coordinate 29,497,517 of CM039088.1, read as the reverse complement.
GAGCTGTACTAACTCATACTTGAGTTCAATTGAGGGCCTACACGGTCATCCGTGCTCAACTTAGTCAACCCAACCCATTGGGTCCCCAATCAGCCCCTTGACCTTTTTGACAACATGACCCATTAATGGGCTTATTTTGCCACTTTTAAATGGTTTTCACTTGTGTATCAAGCCTACCCATTTTTGTTCCACTTAATTTCCAATCAATTCAGCTTAACCCCATTTAAATTGAGCTCACCCAATGGTCAAATAATCCATTATGACCCATTGGGTCCCAATTGGGTCCTTTGACCCAATTAGCCATTTTGACCAAATGTGATGTTCATTACCCATCCAATCAAATTTGACATTTATAATATGCTCATAGGGTATTCATTTGAACAATGGGCCCCACTATTTCCTTATTTACAATCACATTTATTGAATTCATCAATCCAGGGGCATTTTCGTAATTATTCCAATCATTGAGAATTCTGACCCAATTAACCATTTTGACCCAACTTGATGTTCATTACCTATTCATGATAAATTGGCCATTATAATATGTTCATATGATCTTAATTTGAACAATGGGCCCCACCATTTCCTCATTTGTAATCACATTTATTAAATTTACCAATCCAGGGGCATTTTCGTAAATATTCTTGTCTTTGAGAAATCGGGGTGTTACAATGCACGAAAACCAAACATATGTAGCATTCATCAGTGTTGTTTCATAACATGCTATCAAATTATTTAAAAGACATAAACAACAAAAGAGACTGAAAGAATCCACTGAAAATTGCCTCTTTTAGCCCAATGGATATCACCACCTATTAATAAATTTGTGAGCTGAAAAATATAGGTGATTGGTTAATTTCATCTATTGAAAAAGTCTAAGTTGTATCCTCTAAGAGAATAAGATGACTGAGGAATGAACTTGAATAAAGTAGTAACCTCCAAGTATCCTATAAGGCCATGTACCAAGATGTTTTAGAGACCAACATCATGGTACAAAATCTGAAATGTGGAACCACATGATCAAATGGGAAGGCACCCATGGCTAAAGCCAGATTCGACAAAAGGCCATCACGGAATTGTGAAGTTAGATTCAAGTCTCACAATGTTAGATTCAAATGCGTGAAGGGATACCACTATTGGTACCACATTTGAAACATGTTTTGGAATCATCACGTATCTTATTTTTAATACACGTTCTCATTTGATTGTTGGATTAATTTTATACAATATACTTGTCTGTACATGTTGGTATGCACTATTGTATTGGAATATACTTATCTCATTTCATTTCATATGCTATGTGATTTGTGCATCTTTAGAAAATGAATGTAATGTGTGAATTATCTCATTTATAGGGTATGTATGTGATTAAAACTGGTTTAATACACATACACAGTGTCATTTCATTACAAGGCTCTAAAACTTGCGAATCACATGTGGAATGAAACATGCTCTATGTCAATTAAATGGATATTTTGATTTGGTTTGTCCAAGCAAAAGTAATGATTGAATAATCTATTTAAGTACCAGCTCTTTTCAAGGAATTGAAGCTCCCTTTAAAGAATGATAAAATATTTAATCATGTTTTGGGTAATAACATGATAAAAAGCATAAGAGTTGTGTTTGTAGGGTCATACCTCATTCTTATATGCTTGATCAGTACTCAAATCAAGAAATGAATGTGTGACTAATGTGCTTTGAGCCTCACTCCTATGTACATCAATCTGTAAATTATGTGGAACGAATTATGTTCATAAAAGTCTAGCCTTGCTAAAGACTAAAAATGCCGCATCTCATTACATCACACACTTGGACAATATACTTAACTTGGTGAATTAAATGTGTCCAAGAATCTTGGATTGATTTGGATCCCTAAAAGAGATCTGTAATCCATGGTTTGTGCCTACTTTCAGAAAGGTGAATCGAATATTCAAATGTCACAAATACTGTGTGAATGTATGTATCATCACTAGCATTAAAAGGTGTATAAGCAAAGCTTGAAGAACTATGAACATCACAAGCACACATGCACACATACCCAATCTTCTTTCATTATAAAATCCAGGTCGAAGGATAGACTAGTCAGAGGTATAGACAGGTCGGTACTGGTGGATTTCAGAACACTGTCTGAAAGGAGGAAAAATCGCAAAGGGAGGCAAGTCGAGACTTATCAACATATCGACACAGACATATCGTTGGTCCCGACCGGTCAGTGACTTAGAAAGAGTATGTTAAAAAGGTCTCTTTCTGAGAAAACGATTGATCAATTCAAATCATCGTTTTATCATCCGCTGTGCTCTGGCGATTTCCCTCTCCCCTCCTGTGCCCTAAAGCAGCCTTTAGGACCTCCAGGAGCAAAATCTCTCAGGAAAACCTTAGGGTTTTTGCTTCCTTCACTTCCAGAAGCAAGGATGTCACGGTATTTGTGAGATTTAGTGATCGGAAAAGCCTTGGTCAGCTCTTCTCTAGCAACCATGCCGAAAAGGAGATAGTTAAATCTCGGTCTACGACCACAGGAAAAATCCATGAGTCCAAAATTCCCATTTCCTCAAGAGATCACCTAGGTTCCCACGGGATGTTCTTGAATCTAGCGCTGCCGGTTCTGCTCGGATGAATACTCCTCGCATAAAGACTCTTGCCTCAAATATTGTACCAGACCTTGGAGCTGAAAAATAAGTGATCCTAATCGAGGATCCCGAAGAGGAAGCATAACGCATGTCTGAGGTATATTTGAGAGAGTTTTAATCTCTTCGACAAATGAGGATCCCTCTTGATGAAAGAATCTCCTTGCTTGGAAGGAATATGGATGACCTTGAAGAATTAGTATATGAAATCAAAGTGGTTGTCCAGAAACTCCACGGAGAGGATATTTCTCTTAGATCTCAACGAACATCTTCCTCAAAGGAATCAGCTTCGGATAGTTTTTTCGTGTATCCCATGAAAAACTATACCTTTGATATTTTGATGCCCCTTCTCCTAAACCAAATGTACTGATCTAATAATCAATGAAATGATATGGTTAATTTTAGTATGTGTGCTGATTTGATGCATTTTTGCATTCTATCTTATGACTTTTGTAAAACTAACTAACATTCAGGTTGTTAGAGAGATAGAGATCTGGCTGTGAAATTACACATACTTTGGAGCATGGGGAGCACAAAATATGTGCTAATTAGCACCTGTCACTGGTCATGACAGTATGAGGATGACGATTAATGAGAGCTTTAACAGAAAGCTTGGAGAAAAATAAACTTAGAGGCAGCTAAGTTATTGGGGAACTGGGTCGAGAAAGCTGAGGGAGACAGCTTGGAGAACGGGGGAGAAAGACTCTATGAATGCTAGGACAATTTCCCCACTCATGGAAGAAATCAACGAAGCTGAAATCTTAGTTTGTGCAGGGACAAACTAATATTGATACACGAGAATTGTACATTGAACCAAAAGGGAAAACCATGAGTTTGAGTAAAACCTAGTCAAGCACTAAATTCGAAGAAGCATGGGGGAGTGGTTAAATCTCGATGTCTGCCTACTAATCTTTGTCAACAGAATGAAAAAATGGGGGAGAAATTAGTAGAAGCTAGAACACATCAAAGCCAATGGATATAAGGCGAATGTCTATGCTTGGAGTTTAAGAGATCAAACTAAAAGAAGATTGGGGGAGAAATCTTCTCAACACAGATAGCTTGGATAAACTATGGGGAGTGTTGGTCACTAGGAAATCAGGAAGTATGGGGGAGCATAAATATAAATATTATTTAGTCCATGAATGAATATTTATGTTTTGGGACTAACTCCTTTAATGAATTTCTAGTGTTGCTTGCTTAAGTACTTGAACAGGAAAATGAAATGAAGCAAGCTGAATAAGAATATGCGAAGACCATAGTCTTGTCTTCCATTCGAATATGTACATGTAATTAATGTAATATTTATATTGAAATGATATGTAATAAGGGTGGGATTGCAAATAGGTTAGCTTCTAGGTTTTGTCATGAAATTGACAAAAGGAGAAATCGTTAAGTTTGTCAATTCCATGACTCGGAAAGAAGCACTTGCTAGAAGCTTGAATACCCAAGGTGATCAAGAGTGAACATCATGCTCCACCGGATTGAAGCTCATCGTTATGCCAATCACAAAATAGGTATTTTGGCCATAGATGACTTTAGGTGGTACCCACACCTTAGAGAGAACTATCCCTAGGTTTAATGGAACAAATGGTTAAATCATAAAAAGCCTAGAGAGAAAACTTGACCGTGAATTAAAACCCAACTTGGAAATATGTATTTGGTTTCACTGTCAGCTCGACCAGTCGTTCTCACTGACCCCTCAGTGGAGACAGGATCTACCCATCGTCGTCAAGGACTGGTCGACCAGATTGACATAGGTTCTGGATCATTGAACTATCATTCCGGGAAAGCCTCTGATCGAGAGTCTCGTATGCACCGACCCCTCGGTGAAAGGCTGAACACTCCTCTTGGTCAATGACTCTTCGATAAGATTTTTTAGTTTTGGAACTTAGAACACAGGTGGGCTCTCGAGAAAACAGACATATCGGTAGTTCAACACCAATTGAGAGTAGCCAAGACCAACCCCTCAGTAAAGGGAGACAGATCGTTCTGGATATGACAAGTTTCTGGACATGAAACTCTATCAGCATGGTGTTTCCCCAGGTCGAGTCTCTTGTATGGACCGACCTATCGGTACCATTATTATCGACCCATCGGTGACAATGATATGTCTACCGAGAAAGACTATTACCGTTGGGAGTGCACTAATGCACAACGGTCGGAATTGTAACAGTTACATTTCTAGTCACCGACTCCTGGGTGCGACCGACCTGTCGGTAAATTACCGTTACCTCAACTAGTTGTATTCGCTATATAAACCAATCTCTATGCAACCAATTGGTATCCTTCGGAATGATCAATTAGAGCCTCATCTTTATCAGTGAGCTTAATAAGGGCCAACAGAAGGATCACTCTCTCTCTTGTGCTTACACTTGGGAAATCAAATACAACCAATCAAATGGATTGAGTTGTGAGAGAGAGAGGAAGGATGAAAACTCATAAATAACCAATCTGAGGATTGAGTTTCAAAGTGAGAAGGAGAGAGACATAAACAAGGAAACCTTTGGTAAAACCAGTTTCCTTGCATCTTGGACTGTGATTGCTAAACAACGGCCACAAGGGAGAGCGTTGGCATACAAGGGTGGGATCTCGAACAAGCACACATCAGAAGAAAAAACTTCAAAGGAAAGTGCTTCTTGGTTTTAATTTTATTTTAAGCCTTTGTTCCGAAGTAGATTAAGGGGAGGTACCCCGGAACCACTATAAAAAAATCTGGAGCGGTGTATCCGGTACAGAGGTGGGTGGAACTCCCAGCCAAATGGATAGGTTGAATTTCTATTCTACAGTAGTGGGTGAAATTCCCATCCGATTGAGTGAGGTGGAATTCTTACTCTAATTGTGAGGGGTAAGTCCCCACTTAGTGGATTTTGGGGATAACTCAAGGGTCTTGTGGTGTTTGATCTATGTGTGTTTGTATTTAGTATTTAAGTACTCTTCTTAACAAATCACTTTGCATATTGATTAGCTCATTATACACATTGCGCACAAGCATCAATAGTGAAAGTTTATGTAAAGGGGGTCCTAATCTTAGTGTGATCGCTTAATGAAATTATTACACTAAACAAATCTCTTGATAAACATTCTACTGCACTTTAAATCAAGAAATTTGTAAACACAATGAAAAATGGGATTGACCTATTCACCCCCCTCTAGGGTCAATCACGATTCTCTAACACATTTAAAATGGGAAATTTAAATTGGTATCAGAGTCTATTGCTCTTGAGAAAGGATCTAACCATCCAAGTTGATCCGTGCTAGTACAATGGCTATAAGAGAAAGCCATGATAGTTCCATGTCTCTATTTTTTATGAAAAATGGAATAAAGAACTATAAATGTTTTCATCATAGAACATAGTTGGAAACAAGTGAATAGAAAGTGTTTGTGCCTATGGAAGAAGTATTGGATAAACTTTCAACTTCCGTGACTAGTCAGCCCAAAGACCAAATTTGCTTGGACAAGTGATGAATAGGTTATGCACAAAAACCAAACATATGTAGCATTCATCAATGTTGTTTCTAAACATGCTGTCAAAATATTTAAAAGATATAAAGTAGCAAAAGAGGCTAAAAGAATCCACTGAAAATTGCCTCTTGTAGCCCAATGGATATCATCACCTATTAATAAATTTGTGAGCTGAAAGATATAGGTGATTAGTTAAGTTCATCCATTGAAAAGGTCCAAGGTGTACCCTCTAAGAGAAGACGAGGACCGAGGAAGGAACATGAATAAGGTAGTAACCTCCAAGTATCTTATAAGGCCATGTACCGAGATGTTTTAGAGACCAACATCATGGTACAAAATCTAGAATGTGGAACCATATGATCAAATGGGAAGGAACCCATGGCTAAAACCAGATTCGACAAAAGACCATCACAGAATTGTGAATTTAGATTCCACGTCTCACAATGTTCTTCTTTGACTGATTGTTGGATTAATTTTATAAAAGATATTTGTCTGTACATGTTGATATGCACTCTTGTTTTGGAATATACTTATCTCATTTCATTTCATATGCCATGTGATTTATGTATCTTTAGGAAATGAATGTAGTTTGTGCATTACCTCATGTATAGGGTATGTATGTGATTAAAACTGGTTTAATACACATACACAGTGTCGTTTCATTCCAAGGTTCAAAAAATGACCTAATTCATATCCTAACCTTCAACAGGTGGTTTCCTTATTTCAAATAAATTCCAAAAAATTTCAAGTATACTAACTCAATTTTGATGGCGTTCTCAGTAATATGTCCAGAATGAAGAATAATGAGATAAAAAATGACTGATTTGTAATCGAATTGACTCATAAGCCTCAGGTGAAAATAATGTCTCTAAAGCTTACTGGGTTAAGTCTCTAATGGTATTCCTCTAGTGATCACTCGACTCATGAATATGTTTCTTTTTCGGACTAACATTAATATGGCTGTGTACGAGGGTTTCCAAGTATAAATCCTATAAAAATATTTCCAGAAAAGTATGATATAAAGATCTCTATCTAAATATTAATGCTAAAATTGTGACTCTTTTTATGTCAGATCGTCAAGATGCATGCTTTTCTTAAGTTAAGATTGACAGTTTTTTCGGTCCCATGGAGTCTCAATCTTCGCCTACTCTTCCCTTAAAAGGGTTAAGTCTGCCTCTCTCTACCTAAGAAAACAATTTTTTTTCAAGGAGTCTTAGTTCTCATGAACTTACTCTTCTTAACTTTTTTTTATATATTATTTTTTTATTGGATTCAAGTGTAACCCCTCAATACCCCCAAACTCGAATTGAACATTGTCCTCAATGGTCCCTAATCTACAGTGATCATGTGCAAATCAGAAAATATTGGAACAGTGCTAACTAGGTTAGGATGTACCTAAAAGGGCTCACAATACAAAATCTTGAAATAGACCTAGAAACAAAATTCCTAAACTGACTCAATTAAAAATCCTAGGCTAGACTAACTCTAATTGTAACACCCCGATTTTTAGTCTTATAAAACAGTGTCATCATCTCTTAATGAGTGAAATGGAGTGGCATGAAGTATTCCACTTCAAGTGTAAATGATATGTGAAGTGCGGTGTAACCACATTTAAATGTGAATAATGATGTATGTATTTGGATCGGGGTACTTGAGAAGGAATGGAAGTTGCATGGTGTAATACCCTAGATTTTTCAATATATTAATATTTACGAAAATGCCATTGGAGTTATAAATTGAAGGGTTATGATCATAGATGAGAAAAAATGGTAGGACCCGTTGCTCAAGTAAGACCCAATGGCAATGTGTTATGTGTTGGAAATTAAATAAATGGGTAATGTATACCCAAGTGGGTCCAGAATTTTAAATGGGTCATAATTTAATAAATGGGTCAAAATGGCCAAAATGGGACTCAATGGGTCGAGGTGGATATGATTGATCAATTGGTGAGATCAAAGCTTAATTGGGATAAGTTAACTCAAATTTAATGATGGAGTTTGGATGGAGTTGAATTTATTGGTTGAGTTAGATTAAATGATTGAGTGGGATTAAATGTAGAGTTGCATGAAAAGGTTGAGTTGAGTAAAGTGGTGAGTTAATTTAAGTGTAAATGAAGTGTGTATATGAAAGGTGAGTGTGTTGATTTCAAATTTCAAAACAATGAAAAAAAAAACGTTGGTTGCATGGTTATCCCATGCATGTAACTCCTAAGATAGATGAATGATAATGGCGTTACATGGGAGTTACTTAGGTATGTTTCAAATTCAAATGAATATGCACGTTGGAAATGGCATGAGGGTTTATTCCATGCTTGGGTCTTCAAAAGGACAGCCAATGGATGGTTGGGAAGTCCAAAGATTAAAGAATTGAGTTAAAAGAGTGAGTTGATTGGAAATAAATTATAAGTAGGTGAGTTGATTTGAAATAAGTTATGAGTAAGTGAGTTGTTTAAAATGAGTAGAGTATGAGGTTGTAGGGCTGTTGTTTCATATTCAAATAAGATGGTTCACACGTTGGATGCATATGAGGTTACCTCATGCATGAAACTCCAAAGATGGAGAATGAATGGAGTTACCATTTTTGTGGAGTTACAAGATGGGTTCACACTTGGAGGGAGGGAGTTTTATCTTAAAAATGAAACTCTCACATGGGGTGTTGATGAAGATCAAAGGGAGCTGGATGGTTTGGTGGTCTAAGACAATACAAAACCGTTGGTTGGTGGGAGTTTCAACTCATGGATGAAACCCCCACAAGGATAAGTAAATGAGGAATGGCGGTTATAGATTTTAACCCATACATGCCGTTGGGGCTCATGGGTGTTTCACATGTTGGATGAAACTTCAAGATGGAAGATGAATGGGGTTTGAGGCTCAAGACCTTGCATGGGAAACGTTGGAGGCTTGGGGTGTTTCATTTCATAGATGAAACCCCCAAGTAACATAAAGGATTTTGGTTAAGGTGATGGGAGTTACACAAGGGTTTAATAAAAAACCATCACCTTGGCCGACCACCATTTTTGGAACAAAAGATTTGGATCTCCAACTCTCTCTATCTCTCTCTCTCTCCCTTGGACGGTTTTCATCTCACAAGACAAAAGTTGTTGGCTGATTGTATCTCATACCAATCAGTCCTTGGTTGATCCTTTCATCAAGACAAAAATCAGCAAAGGAGTTTGGCACCAAGGTTTAAGACCAAATTTCTATCTCTCTCTCTCTCAAATCTATACCTTGGCTGAAGTATTCCAAGGAGGTTGTAGCAAGGTTAGTCTCGGCCAAAAGAACAAGAAGAAAGAAGGAGAGGTCAAGGAAGTAAAGGACCAAGGAAGGAGTCAAAAGACCGAAGGAGTCGCGGTATTGGTAAGTGCACTTTGAACCCTTGTTAAATAAGTTGGTTAAGGGAATGTGATCCGGCCATTGTATGGCCAGAACCATCAATGGTTTAGATCAAGTATTGTGCTGTTTTAAAATAACAAAACATGGATCATAGGGTTCGGCCACTTTGGATGGCCGAACCCAATGAAAGAATGTGGTAATTGTTATGGTTTTTGAGGGATAAAAACCATACTAGGTTTTGAAGGTTTAAAGGGTCTTTAAAGGGAGATAATGTCACTGCTTTTGACCAGTTATTACATGGCTGAATCATGTGGTTATTATGCTAAGTGCTGATAAAAAACCATGGACAAATATTGGAGGGTTTACATCAAGGAAACCATAGGGTTCGGCTAGGTATATGGCCGAACCCCATGGATTGTTTTTATGGGTTAGTTAGAGCAAAAACATGGTTGGAAATTATGGACTATGATATGCTTTTGATTTAAGAATTATATATGTCTATCTATGGATTTAATATAGGTAAATAATCAGCCATCATGGATGATGGAAAGAGGAACAAAAACTAGTTTGGTGAGGTTCGGCCATGAAGGATGGCCGAACCCCACTAATGGTCATTGGTGGCCTTAGTGTATAACTAAATATGTGATTAAAGATGTATGTAAGAATTATTTAAAGGATCAAATAAAGATGGTGAGGTTCGGCCATGTTGTATGGCCGAACCCCACCAAGGTGGATTAGTTATGGTTATTGGTTTTTAAGTAAAAAATTAAACAAGGGTTAGTATAGTGGCATTATGGTAAATATGGATGAAATGATCAAAGATGAAATGACCAAAGGATTTGAAATATGGGCCAAAACCAAGATGGTAAGGTTCGGCCATGTTGTATGGTCGAACCCTACCAAGGTTCATTTGGAGGATTTGGTTATTTGGATGCTTTTGGGTTAAGTAAAAAAAAAGACCAAAGGTCAAATGGGTGAGAACCGGCCATGGGGTATGGCCGAACCCCACAAGGTGTTTTTTTGGGACTTAGATGTAATGGGAATCACATGATTAGTATCTTGACTTGCTGCTATGTAAATAAGTTATCAGGATTGCTTGAACGGTGTACTAGTCGTAAATGGGTGACGGTTCAAAAGAAGGGTCAAACTAAGTAAACATTGTGTAGGTTTCCTACCTTTTTGTAACCACATATGATATTTGCTGTTTTATGTTAATTTTGATAAGTTGTTTGAATGTAAAGTTATATTTACAAATGGCATGTTTGCATAGACATCTCATACATGGCTTGCGATGATGGTGTTGTAACCATAGGCCACACTCCGTCGGGGCGTCAGAAAGACCACTGTGAGGTACCTTGATGATGAGAATCCCATCAAGAGGAAGTCGGAGGCCACACTCCGTCAGGGCGTCTGAAAGCCACTGTGGGGTACCTTGACGATGAGAATCCCGTCAAGAGGAGGCTATGTATATTTGTGATGGGTGGGACTCATTACATGAGCATAACATACATAGCATTGTTTTTATGAGATTTTGATGGACATGTATTATTATATTATTTGCATGTTTTTATACTAACCTTGTGGTAGCCCTAAACGGAAGACTACTAGGCGCGTTGATCTAATGCCCTATCTCTATCCTTAGTGGATGACGCAGGCAAGGCTTTGAACAAGGATCGTGATGGAAACCAAGCACAGGCGCTTGGGCTTGAAATGGACTTTGAATTATGAACTCTTTATTTAAGTTATTTGGACAATGTAATTTGATAATTAGATGTTGTTGGCTTGTAATAAGTTAATTAACTATGGTTTGATAGGATTTGGATGGTTTAGAATGAATGCTTACTTTAAGGGTATTTTGGTAATTTTGAAGATATGACTTGTACTTGCTATCTAATAAAATGGAGCTGTCTTAGGATCTATTATAACCATCAGTTAGTCTAAGTAAATTTCGCAAGTTCATTGTACCATGTGTGGATCAGTACTTATGGACTTAGTCCATACACACATGGGCTTGGCCAGTTAAGGGTCGAACTTTAGAAGTCCGAACTTAACTCACGTTCGTGACATTCCGCCCCGATCACTTGATTATTATAAAAAAAAAACTCTGATTATTAGAGTGAAAAGGGCGGGGTGTTACACATGGTGTAGAGAATTAAAGGGGAATTATAAAAATAAATAGAAAATATAGTGGAAAACAAATATTTGAAAAATTTAGAAATTCCAGGTGGTCGATGTGTACACAGGATACATCGCCTTGGGGCGATGTGTATTTCAGGTGTCCATACATCTTAGCATGTATCGACTAAAGTCGATATAGCTTGTCTGAGAGCACAGGTGTTTGACAGTGTTGTACAACTCGAAGTTCGAATTCCCAATAGGATACATCGAGTTCTGTTGATGTATCCTGGGATATCCAGAAGACAGAATGAAGAAGAAAAATGGGAAGTTTAGAGTCATCCATATCGACTTCCGTCTATATGTGTAATAAAGTTACCAGAAGCTTGAATTTTTAGATGAGACGTATCGCATTCAGTTGATACATATCATTATGTAGAAAATATACCCATCAAAATTGTCAATGTGTCGTTCGTGCCCAGATCTGCTAAGTCAAATCGCACAACCATTGTCCAGTCCCTATCACCTCATGCATTAAATGAATGAGGGAAGTTAACACACAAATTCCACCTACCCATTCGTTTCCCTCTTCAGCCCTAGGGCAACCCAGCTGTAGAGTCGAGAGAAAAGAAAGACAAGAGAGAAAAATAAAGAAAACCGAAGGAGAAGAATAAACAAAGGGAAAAAGAGAGGAGAGGCATCCCCCCCCACCCCCCACTCCCCAAACTCAAACCACCACTCTCCCTCACGTCCTTCTCACCTTCATTCTCCTTCCTCTTTATCGGACGTCTGGAAAAAAAGAGAAGTTCGTGAATCAATAGAAGAAGAAAGAAAGGGAGAAAGAGGAAGAAACCCAAGACCCGAGCTCAAGAGATCTCCTCCACACTCGAAATCTCCAAAATCCGCCAAGGTATGTAGTAGATCTTGTGATTTTCAACTAAGAAATTAGCTTATACACTCAGAAGATGATTTAGGTAACGAATCTGAAGTAGAAATGTGGAAAATGGGAGCATGCAACTCAAGAAGAAGAAGTTGTTGAAAACCCAGTTGTATACATCGACCTGTGTCAATGTGTACCTAGGGATATGCATCGACGTTGGTCGATGTGTATCACTGGAATAGAAATGAAAGGAAGGAGAGAAAGACTTGGGACATTCGGATTAAACCCATGGATATACATCGATTGTGGTCCCTCATTCTCCTCTCTCGCGAAGGCCTAGTGGTCCCTCTTTCACGCGAAAGCATGGTGGTCCCTCTCCCGCGAAGGCCTTGTGGTTGGTCCTTCTCCTCCTATGCCTTAGACCAGTCGATAGGACCTCTCGGAGTGATTTTCCATAGGAAAACCATAAGGTTTTCGTTCCTCCAGTCTTCAGTAGCCTTAAAATCACGATTTTTGCGATTTTCAAAGAACAGGTTAGGCTCAGTTTTCGACCCTTCCATCTCCGAGTCACTGGTTGAGATCTCCTCTAGGAAAAACCATGCCTAGAAAGTTGGCAGCTCAGACACGTCCAAATCCCTCTATAGAACGAGGATAAACCAGTCATGCAAATCGATGGGCCAAACGAACCAAAAGGACAGCCTCTCGTTTTTGCCCTGGGTCAAGTTCTGAAAATCTTGTATATGTTTAGGATCAACAGGAAACCTAACCAGAGGAGGAAGAAGAACCCATCGTTCACAAAGGTGTCATCTTCGTATAAGAGCGACGTGAAGAAATGAGAGAAGATGCTAAAGAAGTGAATGGTCGTCGAACTAGTAATGAAGACCATGTCGGTATCCCCAATGACAGAAGAGAAGAGGATAATTCCAGTTTCGATGATTTTTGAAGAGAATACGATGAAGAAAAAAGAATACAAATATCCTTCTCAATAAAATGTCAATCTGGGAAGAAAGGTCTCAAGACTAGAAAGAAGAATAGACTATCTTGAAAATAGTTTGGAGAGTTTCCGGTTAACTGTCTGGGATTTAGTCTATGTTGTATCCCTCTCTTACAGAGTTCCAGACACCCTGTTTCCTCCTCCTCCAACACCTCCTCAAGATGGCTCTACTTAGGGTAGTTTTTCATGTTCTCTGTTTCTTGGAAAAGCTACACTTTTGATATCTTGACTAAGCATCCATGATGTCCCCATCTAAACCATATGTACTGAATGCACATTTTTTTAATGAAATGATTTGGTTTAGTATGATGTGTATATTGTTGTATTTGAATGCCTTATATCTCTTGACTATGGTTAACATGGTTTTTTTAAATAGACTAACATCCAAGTTTGAATGAGTTAGTTTTGTATTGGGATGTTAGGGAGATAGGGTTCGGACTGTGATGCTACACACATCCTTGGAGTATGGGGGAGTACAAAACTTGTACTGATTAGCTACTATCACTGGTAATGACAGTATAGGGAAGAAGGCTGATGCAAGCTTAAGAAGAAGCTTGATGAAAATGAACTTAGGGGCAGCTAAGTTTATGGGGGAACTGGGTAGAAAAGGCTAAAGAAGATAGGTTGGAGAAGAGGGAAAAGACTCTAGGGAAGCTAAGTATATGAGCTTGTCCCATGAAAGAAATCAGCTAAACTAGATTTTAGTTTGAGCGGAGAAAAATAAACCTTGTTGCACGAGGAAATGCATTAAACCGTGGGGAAGAACCATGAGTTGCAGCTAATCTTAATTAATCACTAAGTGCAAAAAGCATAAAGGAAGTGTTATTGATATCTACTAAACCTTTGTCAATTGTATGACGAAATGGGGGAGAAAATTAGTACAAGCTGTAAGCCATGGGCGAGTGCATGGTAAAGTCGAAGGCCAAAGTGCTTGGGATTCTAGAAAGAGAGAGTCATAAAGGAGAAGAATATGATGAATGCCAATGGACATGGGGAGAATGTCTATGCTTGCTTGGAGTTTGGGAAATCAAACTCAAGAAGATTGGGGGAGAAAATCTTCTCAACACTGAGTAGTGTTGTTGGCTAGGAAATCTCGTTTAGTACTTTGATCTATCGTTTGGACTAACTCTAATGATTTTTCTAGTGTTGCTTGCTTATGGGCTTAAATATGAAATCATGATTTGAAGCAAGTAGAACAAGAATATGTGAAGCCATAGTCTTGCTGTACCATTTGAATATGTAATTGATGTAATATTTTGTATTCAAATGTAATGTAATAAGGTGGGCCTGTAATTGGGTTAGCTTCTAGGCTTTGTCATGAAATTGACAAAGGGGGAGATTGTTAGTGCCCCAGCTTTGCCGAGTCTTGGTTTATCAATTCCATGACTCGGGAAGAAGCACTTGCTAAGAAGCTTGAATACTGAATATGATCAAGAAAGAAGATCATGCTCCATCAAGTTTAAAGCTCATCATAATGACAATCACAACAAATAAGTATTTGGCCACAGATGACTTTAGGTGGTACCCACACCATAGAGAGGACCATTCCTAAGCTTAGTTGAACAAATAGTAAAACCATAAAGAAGCTCAGAGAGAAAGTTGGACAGTGAATTGGAACCCAACTTGAAAATATGTAATTGGTTTTACTGTCAGCTCGACCAGTCGTACTCACTGACCCCTCGGTGGAGACAGGATCAACCCATCATGGTCAAGGACTGGTCTGCCAGTTTGATAGAGGTTCTGGATCAAAGAACCGTTGTTCTGGGAAAGCCTCTAACCGAGAGTCACGTATGCACCGACCCCTCTGTGATGAACTCAAACGACCCCTTGTGGTTGACGACTCGTCGGTAAAAGATTTGTGAGTTCTGGACTGTCAAACTCAAATAGAATCTTAAAGAGACAAACATATCAGTAGATCAAGACTGATCGAGAGTATCAGGACCGACCCCTCGATAAAGGACGACAGGTCGTTCTGGGTATGGCAAGTTTTGGAACATGAAACTCTGTCAGCATGGTGTTCCTTCAGACAGAGCCTCTCGTATGGACCGACCCCTCGGTGCCATATCAGTCAACCCATCAGCGACACCGACCTGTCGACTGGGAAGTAACAAAGCCAATGTAACGCCTGCCCGTTTTCATAGAAAAATCAGAGTCTATTTTTTTTTTTTTTTTGAATTAAAGAGAGATAAAGGGCGCGGGACGTCACGACGCGAGTTAAGTCCGAGCTTCTAAAGCCTGGCCCTTAACTGGCCAACCCTACGTGTACGTGGAACTAAGTCCACGAAGAACGGTTCACACGTAGAAGTAAGGTTGCGGAATATTAAACTAAGTGCGGAATTATAATAAAGACTAACCTACCAATTTTTAGATAGCAGGGAAGATACATTCATTTAATTACTAAAATACCTCCAAATCATAATGTCCAAAACAAAATCCAAACCATAGCAAGTAATATACATTTATACAGTCAGACGAGCTAAACTACTCAAATTACATTTCCCAAAATAAATCTTAAATAAACTAAGTAGCTCGCTTTCCCAAGCTCCTACGCTTGGCTCCCGTCGCGTCCACCGTTTCCGTCGTCTCCTGCGTCATCAGCTAGGGTAGAAGTAGGGCGTTAGACAACGCGCCCAGTAGGACTCCAAGTAGGGCTAACACATGGATTAGTGATAACAGGCACATAGGTAATAATATAATGAAAAACCATAAAATGAATGCAATATCATGGGTGTCTTATGTCATGTGTCCCACCCATCATCCATACCATCATGATATCCCCATGTTTGCTTCTCAGTCGCCCCGACAGAGCATGGACTCCGGTTATATCTCAACACATCAAGATATCCCCATATTTGCTTCTCGGTCGCCCCGACGGAGCATGGACTCCGGTTATAGCATATCAAGCTATCCCATGTTTGCTTCTCGGTCGCCCCGACGGAGCATGGACTCCGGTTCCTTTATTTTCCTGCCCATGCCATGCATGAGATGTAATTGCGATATGCTATATAGTATTTAAATCATTGTAAATATAATATGACATATGCCATATAATATATATAAATCATAATCTTAAAACCCATCTAATACCATTCATATAATTACCAAAATAAATCAAGGAAACCATCATATAACACGTAATCCACGGCTTACAAAAAGGTAGGAATCCTACCGAATACTGACTAATGTCCTCTTACGTTTCCGTCCGATAATCCGGTCGCCGATACGCGCACCGCTTGCGATATCTGATACCTTATTACATACAAATAATCAGCCCATGTTTTTAACCATTTAAATCCATTAATCATACCTTAGCGGGGTTCGGCCATACACCATGGCCGAACCTCACTAACTAGGTTTGTGGGTCCCATTTAATCCATTAATTATTTTAATTACATGGGTTTAAAAACCAGCACCCTAGGCTTTATTAATCACACATAAGGTTGTTACTTAGAGTCCCTAAGTCCATGATCATCTCCCACGGGGTTCGGCCAGGTACCATGGCCGAACCCATGGTTCTTGAATTTGGCCATCTCTCTCTTCCATGGTTAATCACCCATTTATCCATGCACACTTAAGTCCAAAATTGATCCATAACTTAGATCCATTAGTGACCCATCAACCATGTTACAAGATTATTAAAAAATCAGTCCTTAACTTAGCCTAATTTCCATTCATCTAACCACATGCATAGTTCCAATTTTTAACCCATAATATGACCTACATATGGGTCATGGGTCCGGCCATACACCATGGCCGAACCCATGATGCCTTTTTCCCATTTTTCTTGGGTTCATTTTACCTCATTTGGCCCCACCATAAGTCCTTCCATGAAGGGGTTTAATTCACACATTTAAATCATCATCCTTAATCATATTTGATACATTTTGGTCCATCAACTTAACCATAATTTCCTTTCATTTTCATGGTTCTAAAATACCCAATCCATAAAAGTCTCCCTATGGGGTTCGTCCATACACCATGGCCGAACCCATGGTCCATGGTTTTCCTCATTTAAAAACCTCTTTAAAAATTACTAACATTCATTCATTGAAAACTTTAAAAATCATTAACCACTTAACATAGCCTCCATTCTCTAAACCCATTAAAATTTCCTTAATCACCTACCATGGGGTTCAAAAACATTCCCTCCATAAAATCCCTCCATGGTTTTATTTTTAAAACCTTATTTAAAATGCTTAAAGTCCATTTAAAAACCATCACCCTTCTCCATCAATTTCCACATTTTTACACCCATTAAATTTACCAACACATCACCATAGGGTTCGGCCATACACCATGGCCGAACCCATGGTTCATGGGTCATGATTCATTTATGCCTTTTGAGACATAAAACCCTTTGCATCTTCATGAATTTCCTCATTTAAGATACCTTTAAAAAATTACTACATTTAATCATTTAAACCCTCAAAATCATTATCATCCTTTCATGATTCTAACCCTAAAAACCCCATTAAACATTTCTTGATTACCTACCATGGGGTTCATTAATCCTTCAAAAATCCACACTTCCATGTTTAAATAAACCTTATTACATAATGTCCTTAATACATCCATTTATTTTCTTGACCTAATTTAGCCATTAGGGTTTGTCCATTTTTCATCCTTTCATTGGATGGATTTGAGATCCAAGGCCGATGACAATTTGGCCACCATTAAATCCAAGAAGAATGGACCCCAAATCTTAAACCTTAACAAAATCTAACCTCTTGTTTAGAAATACTTACAATCCGACGGTTCCTCCGACTTTTCTTTCTCCTCTTAGATTCCTTGGCCTTTCTTCTTCTCCTTGGTTGGCCGACCAAGATGAGCTTGATCAATGGTATCCCCAATGCTTGGTTAGGCTAAGATGGGGTGTGATTGAGAGAGGGGGAGAGGGGGAGAGGATGGGGAAAGGATGCCTCAAGCTTTGGTCTTGAGGTGAAGGGCCCAAGCTTGATCTCCTTTCTTCTCTTCTTCTCTTCTAAGTTTTCTTCTTCTTTTCTCCTTGGTGTGGGACGGTTTTTGGAGAGAGCAAGAGAGGGAGAGAGTGAAATGAGAGTGGAATGGAGAGATGAGATGAAAACCCATCTCATCCCCTTGGTTGCTTAAGTTACACTCTACCATTAATTCTCCCACCAACCAAGCATGGGCTCCCATGCTTAGTGGTGGTGGTTGGAATAAACCCCTACTAGCCAACATTTTTGGGCTTTTGAAATGAGGTGGTTTGGTCTTCCAACTTTGATCATTTGACCACCTTTTGATTAGCTTAATTAATTAATTAATTGGATCATTAAGTTAATTAATTCCCATTTAACCTAATTCCATCTCCTTAAATTCCCTCCATATATCCACCCATGGTTGACCAATTCAACCATGGTGGCCGGCCCCACCAATCCTTGGTCCACACGCCACCTCATTTGGTGAGGTGGAGGTGGGTCCCATTCGTCCATGTCACCTAGGTTTAATAAATTCTAACTTAGGTGATTTAAATTTAATTAAATCCATTCCTCTTATTGGATCACCATTGGGCCCATGGCCCAATTAAATTCCCTCCTATCCATTTACCTTGGAGCTTAAATCCTCTTGGCCCATTGGGTTCCACATGGGTATTGGGCCCCATTTGACCATCCATGGCCCAATTAACCATCATTGACCATTTTAAATGAATTTAATCCAATCCATGGTCCATTGTCCATATTTTGATCCATTTACCATCTATTCAATTAAATTTCCCAATTTTCATCATTAAAATAAATAATAGCCACATATACATTGATTTAAAAATTCCGGGCTATTACAGCCGAAGGGAGTGCATTTAATACGTAACGATCGGGTGGTTCAACGGTAATAAATATGAACATCGACCCATCGGTGCCACCAACCTATCGGTTCTGGACAGTCAGAAAAGCCGTTAAGACTCTATAAATATGAGTGTTGGGTGATCGTTTTACCATCTTCCTTAGCTGAAAAGAGTTATATAATCTAAGGAGCAATCAACACTCCTATGAGAATAATCATAAACAACCAATCTATTGATTGTGTTTGAAAGTGAGAAAGAGATGATGAAAAGTCATAAACAATCAATTTATTGATTGAGTTTACAAGTGGGGAAGAAAGAAAGAAAAGACATAAACTACGAAACCTAAAACCTGTTTCATTGTCACCCTGAGATTGTGATTCCTCTACGACGGCTACAAGAAGGAGTGTCGGCACTCAGTGAATGGGACCTTCAAGAAGTACACATCAGCGAGAAAGAGCTTCAAAGGAAAGTGCTTCTTGATTTTAATTTTGTTTTTAAAACCTTTAACCCTGTAACACCCTCGAATTTCAAAGATAACAATTTACATGAATTTATTCATATTTACGGAATTGCCATTCTGATATATTTGATTTGAATTTAAATGGGTCAATGGTTCAATCAAGACCCAAAGGATGGTAGTTTTGTTTACAAGACAAATAAATGGATAAGATGTACTTAAACGGGTCAAGAATCATAATTGGGTCAAATTTCGTTAAATGGGTCAAAGTGGCCAAATGGACCCAATGGGTCGAGATGGGCATGATTAATCATGGAGTGAGCTCAAACCTTAATTGGTCTAAGTTTCATTAATTGTTTGAGTTTGGTTTGAGTTGAAATGAATGGTGGACTTTAGTTAAGCTAAATTCATGAGTTGAATTTATTAGTTGAGTTACATTAAATGAATGAGTTGAGTTGGGTGAGCTAAATAAATGAGTTGGATGGAATATTTATTTTTAAGTGAGTGAGGTGTGGAGATAAAAGGTTTGTGAGATTGTTCCAAATTCAAAACCATGAGAACGTTGGCTGCATGGAAGGCATTTCATGCATGTAACTCCCATTTTAAAAATGAATGGGTAACGGTTTTGGGAGTTACAATTGTGGGGAGTTATATTTCAAAGTTTAAAAGTATTATACACGTTGGGCTTGCATGGAGATGTTAGGTTATGCATGAGAGATTAATAGTTGCATGAAGATTAAAAGGGAATTGAATAATACAAGGGCTAAGGTACAAAAACTGTTGGCATGTAGGAGTTACATCTCATAGATGTAAACTCCCACATGAGTATCTAATGAAAGACGGCTGTTATACAAGTCAAAACAATGAGACAGCCGTTGGACACCTTGGGAGTTTCACCTCAAGAATGAAACCCCAAAGGAAGTAGTAAACAAATGAGGGTTACATTTGGAGTTGCATAGGATGGTTATGTCATGCATGTAACTCCCAAAGATGGAGCATGAATGGGCATGCTGTTTGGTGGAGTTACACTTAAGCTACACGTTGGAGGGGGCTTACACAAATCCATGACCATCTATGGGAGACGTTGGTTGCTTGGGGAGGTTTCATTTCATAGATGAAACCCCAAGTAACATAAAGGATTTTGAGTAATTAAGGTGAGTTACACAAGGTTAATCTTGGGCTGGTTTTGGTTAAACAAAGAGTGCCCATTTCACTCTCTATCCCTCTCTCTCTTTGCCGTTTTCTCCATTCTCACAACCAAGAACAACAGTTGGTTGATTAGCTTCAATCAATCCTAGGCTGATATCCTTTCATCAAGACAAAAAAAATCAGCCAAAGGGTTTTGACATCAAGGCGTAGCACATTCATCCAAAGCCAAAGTTCTCTTTCTTTCTCTCTCATTTTCTATCTCAAATTCATATCACCTAGCTGAAGTATTCCAAGGAGGTTCCAGCAAGGTCCATCTCAGCCCAAAGAACAGTAAGAGAGAAGGAGAGGTCAAAGAAATAAAGGGTCAAGGAAGGAGTCAAAAGACCGAAGGAGTCGCGGTAGTGGTAAGTGCACTTTGAACCTTTACTAAATAAAGTGGGTTAAGGGAATGAGATCTGGCCATCGTATGGCCAGATCCATCAATGGTTTAGATATAGGATTATGATGTTTAAAAATAACAAAATATGGACAATAGGGTTCGGCCCTTTGGATGGCCGAACCCCATGAGAAAATTTGGTGAATTCTATGGTGTTTGAAAGACCAAAAATCCATATTATGAAGTGAGGGTTTTAAAGGATTTTTATATGGAATTAAGGTTTCTGTTTTGATCAATTATGAGATAGTCGAATCAGGTAGTTTCCATGGTTAAGATGTGGAGCCTAATATGTACATAATTAATGGAAGCATTGTGTAAAGAGAACCATAGGGTTCGGCCATATGTATGGCCGAACCCCATGGACTGTTTTGGTGAATAATTGGGTAAAGTTTATGAGGGACATTAGGTAATAATTATATGCTTTGATTTAAGAATAATATATGTTTGTTTATGGACTTAAATTAGGTAAATAATCAGCCAACATGAATGATGGAAAGTGGGGATAAAAATCAGATTGGTGAGGTTCGGCCATGTGTATTGCCGAACCCCACTAATGGTAGTTGTTGGACATAGTGGTTAGTTTATATGGAGATATGAAGGGTTTAAAAAGGATCAAATTAAGTGGTGAGGTTCGGCCATGTGTATGGCCGAACCCCACTAAGATGGTTTTATGTTAGGCGATGGAAGATAGCTAATTTAAGCAAAGGTTAGTCTCAACGGCACAATCGTAATTATGGGTGAAATGATCAAAAATAAAATGATCATATGATTGGATAAATAGGCTAAAACCAAAGTGGTAAGGTTCAGCCATAATGTATGGCTGAACCCTACTAAGATTCATTTGGAAGTTTGGGTTAATTAGATGGTTTTAATTAAATAAAAGACTGACCAAAGTTTTAATGGGTGAGGTTCGACCATGGCTTTGGCCGAACCCCACTAAGTGGTTCTTGGAACATTAAGCTTTGCTGGAAATTAGGTGGATAAATGATTAACTTGCTGCTATGTACATAAGGTATTTGGATTTCTAGAACGGTGTACAAGCCGTGATCGGAAAACTGTTCAAAGGAAGGGTCAAACAAAGTAGTCTAGTGTAGGTTTCCTACCTTGTTGTAACCATATATCTTATTTGTTGTTTTATGTTTATTTGAATAAGTTATTTGAATGAAATGTTATATTTATAAATGACATGTTTGCATAGACATCTCATGCATGGCATGGGATGATAGTGTTGTAACCGGAGGCCACACTCCGTTGGGTTGTCCGAAAGACCACTGTAGGGTACCTTGATGATGAGAATCCCATCAGAAGGAATCTGGAGGCCACACTCCGTCGGGGCATCCGAAAGACCACTGTGGGGTACCTTGACGATGAGAATCTGGTCAAAAGGAGGCTATGTAGAATGGTGATGGGTGGAACTCATTACATGTTCATTTCATATATAGCATGTTTTATGGAATTTTGACACACATGTACTATTATATTATTTGCATGTTTTTACACTAACCTTGTGGTAGCCCTATTCGGAAACACTAATGGGCGCGTTGATCTAATGCCCTATCTCTACCCTTAGTGGATGACGCAAGAAAGTCAAAGAATGAGGATCAAGAAGGGGACCAAGCAAAGAAGCTTGGGCGGTTTGAATGATTTAAATGGACTTTGAATGGATTATTTATGTACTTGTTATTTGATTTATTTGGACAATGTAATTTGGTAATTAGATGTGTTGGCATGGAATAAGTAGTTAAGTAGATGCTATTGTTTGGTTTATTTTGGATGCTTTGGAATGAATGGTAGACTAAGGTTATTTAGTAATATTGGAGAATAAATCTTGTACTTTGCTATCTTAAGTTATAAATTGAGTAAATATAGGTTCTATTATAACCTCAGTTAGATTAAGACTAAGTTAATTCCGCAAGTTGTATTTGTACCATGTGCGGATCAGTTTTATGGCCATAGTACATACGCACATGGGCTTGGCCAGTTAAGGTTCGGATTTAGAGATCCGAACTTAACTCGCGTCGTGACACTCAGCACCGATCACTTGGTTGATTATAATATTTAAAAAAAAAAAATAAACTCTGATTATTAGAGTGAAAAGGGCGGGGTGTTACAAACCCGAAAGTGGATTAAGAAAGCTTGGCTCTGAAACCACTATAAAAAAAACTATAGAGCGTCGTCTCTGGCACATCTGGTGGGTGGAATTCCCAGCCGATTGAGTGAGGTGGAATTCTTACTCTAATTGTGAGGGTGTAAGTCCCCACTTAGTGAATTTGGAGATAGTTCAAGGTTGAGCTAAGTCTAACAGTGAATGTAGGTTGGCGAACCGAACCACTATATATCGCATATCGTGTGTCCTTGTGCTTGTAGTGTTAGAGCTAATTTCTTGTTTAGATTGCTTAATCACATTTGTTAACACACACATATTTGATTGTTGTATCTGCTGCACTTAATTAATCAATCAAGTTAATTTTAAAAAGGACCAACGGATTTGGATTGACCTATTCCCCCCCCCCCCCCCCCCCGCCCTCTCTCTCTCTAGGGTCAATCGTGTTGTTCTAGCACCCAAGGGAAGTTTCAAACTTGTGAATCGTTTGAGAATCCAATCAGACCTTTGATTGATATCAAGAAAGAAAGAAATCAAGCCTAGGATTCAACTTGCAAGTACATAATCTAGAACCTTCTCCCAAGCTTGAGGTTGCTCATACATTGGCACATCTTCGTCATCAAGGACATCAAGTGTGGAAAACTTTCCAAGAAATACACTTGTCATCGAATTTGAGCTACAAAGGCAAACGCTTCTTCTTGTGATTTAAATTCAAATCATCTTGTTAAGTGGATTAACGAATTATTCTTGAACCACTATAAAAAATAGAGGGTTAAGGATTAGACCGGGGTATAATGAACCCTTCAAAATTAGGTGATTGAGTTGGCGAAATTCCCACTCAATAGTGTAGGCGTAATTCCTACTCTATTGTGTTGGTGTAATCCTAACACTTAGTGAATTTGGGATAACCCAAAATTGGGTGAGTCCATCAGTGGATGTACGAGGGGTTTGCTCCGAAGCAATTTACATTGGGTGTTTGGTCTTTTTGATTGTGTGATTGTTCATTTTACTTATACACACTTGTTTTCACACACACTTGATTAATCTTACTTATTCCTTTGCATATTCCGTGATTAATTAAGAAATTTGGAAAGGTCATTAAATTTGGAGATTTCCCTATTCACAACCCCCCCCCCCTCTAGGGTTAATCGTGTTCTAGCACCAGTAACTTTCAAATAAATCAAGACGTACAAATTCACGTTTAAATAGTAAAAACTCGGTAACAATGCGTGTGATAATACACGCTAAATAATAATATACAAATGGAAGCAAAACGGACCAAAAAGTAGTAAAATAAAATAACACTGTGAACTTGGTGTTTTAAAAAAGAGTCGGCATACAAAACACAAAGAAAAATAAAATTCAGTGCCACTCTCGTATCATCAACGGGTGAAAGTTACTGCGATGTATTGAGAATAGCCAAGCAAATAAAGAGAAAAGCATTTTAATATCTATAACTAAGTTACACATCATTTTACCCGTTGCACTAGACGAGTTCGGAACAGAACATTAGTCACTAGAATCTATTCGTCACTCAAATGGCAAAAGGACATGGAGGTCCACAGATGGAGAAGTTCTACAAATACTAGGTGCAGAGGCCTCTAGCACATTCCGAACGGGTGTTCGCAACTCTAGAGCATACCCCTCAAGAGAAAAGTTCGAGAATGGACCTATTTTTCACGCGGCACCTACAGAAACACACAGTGTTGCACGTTTCCTTAGATAGGTAGAATGTTTGGCCAAGTGGCCTAAGTAAAAAGAAATATTTAAACAATCATTCGCTTAAAAATAAACACCGAATCGGTCAAATACATAAGTTTTAATAAAAACAAATCATTTCTACAAATTTGAAAATTTTGCAAAAATTACCATTTTGCCACTAGCATTATTCAAAAATGTCCAAAAAATGGATAGACTGTTTGACAGGTGTACCTTGGTCGACTGGTTGAACAGTTCCACTAAATCCTCTGTGGCTCTTTCGTTGGGTTGACTGTTCTTCACCTGGTGGAACTATTTTCCATTTTTCGGGCATAAGGTATTTTTCCATGAAATTTTAACCATAGCTTCCTCATATGATGCTATACAAAATAAAAATAATATCTGGGGAGAAAAGCATACCAAAAACCTTCAGAAAATCAACACAAAAGACTTGTTTGAGAACCACTGTTCTGCGGTTACAGAAGCAGAAAATTTTGATAAAACTCAATAGTTTTAACAGAGAAGAAGAAGAAGAAAAGTAGAGTAGCAGCAGCGATTGTTTTGATTTTTTTTTTTCGTTAACTCCAGCAAGATTTCTCTTGGAGACCCCAGCTACCCAATTTGAGATGGGAGTGTGCGGTGGATCAACAGTAGCAAAACCAGTATTTTTCTCTTTCATTTTCATTTCCAAAAATTCCAACAATCCACTTATATTCCTTTTTAACCTTCACTATAAAGTATTGTAAATTAGGCATGTTTGGGAAATCTTTCTAGAAAATCTGTTACCGCAGTTGGGTTGATGTTACGAGGTTTACTGATGGTTGTAACATCAGATTTTCATTTTATTCTAAAAATCTCATTCTTTTTACAAAAGGCAATATTTTAACACCTGGACGGTCTATATTATCCGATTTTTGACATTGTAAAAGGTGCTTAAAATATCAAATTGAAAATATCACAATGCCAAAGATTTTGACCTAATACAGATTTGACTATGATTCAAGTTTGCAAATTTTTGGATCACGGGGTATTTGAAAAATCGGGGTTTTTAGATAATTCTCGTTTAAAAATCTTATCCCAGGAAATTGTCGGAAAAATCTGGAAATACTTCTGAGTACAATACTAAAAAACATAGCGTGTGTGTAAATTTCAAAGTTTGGCCACGTCAGAAGAGTAGTTGCATATACTCTGATAGTTTTCAAGACACTATTCATGGATTTTTTATATAAAACAACCAATATTTTGAAATGACTATTTTGCCCTACGGACTTCAACAGGTTGGATCACTAAGCTAACGATATCAGATTGGGTCAAACTTGAGCTTTTCGGAAAGCTCACTCACCGTTCTACAAGATTAACCGGTTACAAAGCACTGTTAACAGTCTACAAATTCACTCATTATCCTAAACATGGGTCAGGCTCTCACACATGTTTTTAGGCACTTGTTTTAAAAACCAACACATCTCACGAACTGTTTAAATAAAAGGTTGGGTTAAATAACATTCAACTGTGGTCCAACTCAGTCAATCCTGTGCCATTAATATAAATATTATAAATAATATTAAATTATTATTTAAAGTTTAATTTAAGAATTAAAGTAAAATTTTAAACAAAAAATAGACTTCTCTATCAAATATCAACTTTTATTGTTTAAATAAATAAAATAAAAATTGATTTTATTGTATTATGTATATAGAAAAATTATGATTTAATTTAACCAACTGCATAAAGTAAATAATATGATGTGAATGGTTATTTATAAACAGAAATAATTTATCTTACAAAATTTGACCTTTAGTCAATTTGGTCAAAGGGATTTTTAGAATTTTAGTCAAAACTTAATGTTTTTTAGGATTACAGAAAAAATAGAATGTTTTTTAAATAAATTCAAAAGATAAGAGTGTTTTTTAAATAAAAAAATCCAAATATAAATTAATTCTTTATTCTTTTAAAATAAACAATATCACATTGCAGAAATATAGTTTTGCAATTATAATTAGTAAAAACTATTAATTAAGAATATCCATTTTCGGAAAATAAAATGTGAGGGGACAGAGAGAATCCATTACTTCAAAGTGAGATAACAGTGGGAATGTTAAAGACATTAAAACCGCATTAAATACAAGACTTAAAAGGTGAGAGGTGAGAAACGTTGTAGGCTTTTAAGGTCTGGAATGTGGAGAAGAGATTGGGAGTCCCACATCGACGGAATCAAAACTTCTACTCTAAGGTGAGGGTCATTAATCAAGGAGCTGAGAGAGATACATCATTACATGACTAATGTTTAACCTTTATTGGGTTGGGCAGAGTGTCGCCCATTGGGCTACATAAAATAAAATATATTATTTTAATGGTTGTATGAATTTATTTTTTTGAAAAATTATATTTTGAAAATTTTAAACGGTTATGGGTCACGAGTTGGTTAGCAAAACCTGGTTCAACCGCTGCTCACAGCCAATTTTTTAAGGTTTTTCAATCAAAATGGTTTTATTAAAACTCAGTATATAAAGTGGGCGGTCGCAGTTGAACCTACGGTTCAACTGTGGGTCAGGCCAAGTTTAAGAACATTATACAAAGATTTAAAGATTAAAAATATAGTTTGATTCACTCAAAATAACTTTTGATGAATTTTATACTTAAATATAGCAATTTCTAATAAAGTTTGTAGTGGCAAGGGGATGGTATGGACTGTAGTAAGGAAATAATGAGTTTCACAAGTTAATACCAAGGAGTCAAACAATAGGATGTAATGACCATCCTCTACTACGCTAGGTTCTCGAACACCAACGGCATTATTTTGGGATAGAACTCTACTCTGAAGCTCAATATAATGAAAAAAAACGAAGAAACTAACCAAAGAGACAACAAATGAGGGTAAAAACCCAATTCCGTTTACCCCAACTTAGTATCACTAGATTACAAAAATATAGCAATACATGGGTGAACTGATCACTAATCCCGTAATGCCTTTTTCCCTTGAAGACTCAAAGGCTTTTAATCTCAGTAGTTCAAATGCTTTGCTCTACATATGAATGAGACTCATACTCTTGAAAATCATTTAAAGAAATAGAAAGGCAATATTTATAGTTGATGGTACTCGAAAAGGATGTTGTTAACATCTATGGCACATTGACCTTGATTTACTCCAGATTGATTGGCAATCATCAAATGTTAATTGTACAACCTTCTCTTTTTGTAGTTGTTAGTGCCCGGCTTAACGAGTCCTTTGTTTGTCAAATCCATGACTCGTGTGAAAAATTGCCTTAATGTTAGAAGCTCAAGAATCAAGAATCAAGTGATGGGTGAACCAAACTCAAGTATGGCAAAACAATCATGATTCAACGGATCATCAAAGTGTATGGCAATCATGCAAGGTAATTGGGCTATAAAAGATTCTGGGTGGACCCCACACCTTAGGATGACCTTGTCTAGGCTTAGATGGAACATTTGGATGATTAATATAGCATAGTGGTTGTTTGACACCATAAACCAGAACATGGACTTAATATGCAAACCATTATTTTTATTGTCATGGCGACACATCGTGTCGGCGATCCATCACAGTGACAGAGGACGATCATTCGTGGTGTAGCGATGCATCGTCCTGGGAATCAAAGGTTCTGATTGGAAATGGTAAATAAATCTGGTCTCAGGATGATTGTATCGTGAAGACCAACATTGCTGGGACAGGGCCGATCTATCGGGCGTAACGATCAATCGTCAAGGCTTAAACAAAAGTCAGGACTGTCAAACATAGTCTAGTCTCAAGACGATCAATCGTGCAGACAATTCTTCGTCTGGTACAGGTCAGATCAATCGCCCACACGATCAATCACCTGGAGCTTGATTTGAATACACACTGTAAAAAACACTTCAGGCTCAGGACGATACATTCATCAGGCGACGACTCTTCATGAAAAATCTATCACGAGATATCACCAGAGACAGGGTCGACACATCAATACCACGACCAGTCGCCTTGGGAATTGTTTGACGTCTGTCTTGACAAACCTGTGAAGACAGGATAGCCTCAGGCCAATAAAATTGCCAACCCACGATATACCGCCAATGGATCCGTACTATCAATCGTGAGACACGATTAATCATGGGGTGACCATTTTTGAAACGTTGGATTGCATTTAATGTGCAATGGTCATATCATCGTGATGCATCGCGAGGCCGACCGATCTCTTGTGTCGAGTCTTTTGAGTTATCTTTTTAAGCTCCAGATTTTGTTGAGGGAGTTAAAGCTTTCACTTGCATTAAGAAAACCTGAAGAAAATTCTTGAGACTGCACTCCTCCCTCATTTTAGAGATCCAATCATCTTGTGTAGAGAAATGAAAAATGACATTTTTATCCTTGTTATTTGAACTAGTTAGCCTGCATTTTATATATATCACATACATTTAATGTTGTTTGTTAGTTTTGTAGATAAAGTTGGAAAATATAGGAAATCAATCAAAATTAGTGGAAAATTGCAAGTTTTGTGTTTAAATTGGAAGACCTAGAATTTTAAATAATTATTTTTTGACCACTTTTAGAATTTTAATTGTAAATTGATTAATCTGGATCCTATTATGAGAGACTAGATTAAATCAATATTTTTAGATTTCAAGTGGTGAGTTAATATTTTTAATTCTAGAGAGAAGCTGCAATTCAAGTGGCCAGAATCTGAATTTCAATCCATAGGCCAGAAATCCACTTCAAATGGGCCAAACTATACTCCATATGTAAAAGCATTAGGCCAGACTCAAGCAGTCCATGCGCATATCACAAAGTAAGCTAGGCCAATGTGAAATCCAAGTCCATGGGCTCCAAGTCCAAGAAGTCCAATGTGGAAGTCCAATTGTCCAAATCCAATAAGCTCTAAAGCCATATTCGAATTTTGTAGTGTAAACCCTAAGTCCATGTGCCCAAAGCCTTGTCCATCTCCATATCATCCACACCATCCATTAGCCATTCTTTACTCCAGACCATTCATTGCATTCATAAAATTAGGTAAACCCTAGAGCCACCTTTCTAAATCCAGTCCATGCAATAATCATCTTAGATCTAGGCCATCAATTTCATCATCCATTTAGATTAATCTTAAACTCTTAACCTTTCATGCATCATCATATCATTTATTAAATTCATCTCATCCATCCATTAGTAAGCCATTAGATTTAAACTCAAGCAATCCAACCCTATACATTCGAATTTGCCTTGTCACCAACACATCATCACCAATCCATCTCCACCTCACAAGATTTTCCCATATCCCAGTAGATTCCATTCGAATTTTACATAGAGTCAACCCTCCATGCCATAAATGCATATCCAACCATTCATCCATTTTAACTTTAGATCGGAACCACTCATCCATGCATTGCATTAAACCCTAACCGTACATGTAAAATTCGCCCAAGCCAACCCAATCCCATGATTTTCGAATTTCCTTGCTTAAGTCCCAAGCCAACTTGATCCCCAAGTCACTAAATTTGTGTATTCCTTGTAGCCCAAATCTCTTTCATTTTAAATCCCATCCCTTCATGTTTAAGTTACATGTAACCCAAGCCCTTCATGCATCATCTAAAATTAGATTAAATTTCCACCCTTCAGTCAAATCCCAATCCTATAAATAGTCCATTCCACCATTGTGAAACTCGAATTTAACTAGGAGCCAAAAGGGATTGAAGATTGGAGAATACTCAAGAGACAAGGAGCCATACACGAATTTTACAAGTGAGCGTCTCATATTGTAAATTTATTTTGATTGTCTTTAATGTAATTTTCCAACGCTTTGTACTTTAATTCTTTCATTAAATAATTTAAGATAAGCTCTTAGAACCCTGAGACATCCAATGTTTGAATTTCTTTTATGATTTGATTTAATTTTAAGGCTTGTATTGTTTGTTTAATTAAAAGGACATAATGAAATAGTTATAACTTAGAATTTAATTATTTAATTCTAAGGATTCTAAGGTTCGATTAACTAAATTAAAGTTTGTGAATTTTAATTTTAATGAAAGACACGAATTGAGATTTAATTTTTTACACGAATTTCAGACCTAGATCTTTTATTTATTTACTTACTTTTAGGCTACGTTTGATCCATTCCACTACCACCTTTAAATTATGTCTTGCTTTGTTATTTTATTTATTTTAATTGTCAATTTATTTCCTTCACTTGTTTTATTTTGTTATGTTATTTGTTGTATTTTCATGATTTACTTTTCTTGTTCAATTTAGTTTCATTCTTTACTTTGTTGTATAGTTTTGTATTTATTTCTTGTATCCACCTTTTCAAGATGTAGATTAAGATTTTAATTTAATTGGACTTTAATTTTGCTTTCTTAAATCAGGATGTGAGATTATTTATAAATTCTATATTAAAGTCGTTATCTTAATTGGATTTTGAAGCTGCATAATTGGTTAAGTTTTAGAATTAATTGATGCTTACATTATGGATATATTTATTTAAAACTGGAATATGATTAACTTAAAGATATAATTATAAGGATAGAACTTTATTTCTATGATGGAATAATTCAAAGATCTATATTTTTTACAACCTACAAAATTCCAATTTCATATATTTTGTTTTCTTTCATATAACTTGTTCCTCGTGGGATTGACCTCGTACTCTTTACGCTATACTATAAATGGTTCGTACTTTTGCGAGTAATGAGTAATATAAATTTAAAATAAGAAAACACGACAAGTTTTTGGCGCCGTTGTCGAGGAACATGAAATTATATGGAATATGACAAATATATGTTTTGAAACTTTTTGGTTTGTGAAAAATATTTCTATTTTTGGAAGCTTCTAATTCAGGCAACTTTTTAAAAGTGGAAAGTTCTATTTTTAGAAACTCTAATTTTGGAAGGTTACCTAAAATTAAAATTTTCTTTAAAATAGGAATATATCTTAATTTTTTTTCTAAGCATGGAAAATTTGATAAACTTGACACTTGGTGAGTTTAGAAGTTTCTATCTTTGTAGACATTTCTAGTTTTGGAAATCCGATAAATTTTCATCTTTTAGCCTTTTTCTAATCTTATAAATATACTTTACTTTATTTTAGTAATATTCTAATTTTGGAAAATAAATCTAATTTTGGAAAGTTTTAGAACTTTTTGTGTATGGAACATTTTAAAATATCTAATTTTGAAAACATTATATTTTTAGAAAATTGCCCAATTTTGGAGACGTCTAATTTTGGAAAATCTCTAATTTCAGAAAGTTTTTAATTTTAGATCATCATTTAAATTTAGAAAGTTTCCAAATAAAAAAATGTAATAGAGTTTAATTTAGAAATTTATTTATAGTCTCACACTAGTTTAGGAATCTTAATTAGAATTCAATTAATTTAATATCTCTCTTAGTTATAGGACTTTGCATTTAGTTAGTTCATGCATTCTTGAGTTAGAATCTTCACCTAGGTCCATGTGTTGTGCTTTACATGAATTTTAAAAATCGCAAGTTAAGATTGTTGGAAAATACACACATAGGCTAAGGTAAGTTCCTAAGTGCTTTATTTTGATTTTATCTTTCTCATGCACGCATATAGAGTCTGCCTCTCTCTGCTTAAGAAAACATTTTTTTTCAAGGAGTCTTGGTTCTCATGAACGCTTCCTAGATTTATATATATATATATATATATATATATATATATATATATTTATAGGACTCAAGTGTAACCCCTCAATACCCCCAAACTCGAATTGAACATTGTCCTCAATGTTCTCTAATCTACAGTGATCAGGTGCAAATCAGAAAATATCGAAACAGTGTTGAGTGGGTTTGGATGTACCTAAAAAGGCTCACAACGCGAAACCTTAAAATAGACCTTGAAACAAAATTCCTAAATTGATTTAATTAAAAATCCTAAGCTAAACCAACTCTAATAAATTAACTAAAATCCTAGACTGACTCAATGCAAATCTGAATTAGACACTTAGGACTCAGACCGACTCTAACATGGACAGATGGATTGGTGGGTCTGGGTGAAGGGAGATGAATATGGGTAAATGAGTGTGGGTGGATGTGCAAATGGGTGGATCGGTAAACGGGTGGATAGGTAAATAGGTAAATAGATAAAGGGGTGGATGGGTAAATAAGTAAATGGGTAAATTGATCTTCGTTATCAATTCTGGTCAGATGTTAGACCTACAGGTTGTCTATCAAGTTACGGATAGGCTAATAGGGCGGATCCTGTCATGGTTCTGGTGTGGATGAAATGGCTGGTTGGGTAGGGGTGATGGTGATGTGGGTGGTGATAAGGGTGGATCGTCTATATATATGACTGAGCCCCAGATGCAATAATTGGTGAACTGACGGGAAGTGTAACTCGAACCAAGCGATTGGTGGAGTCACGAGACCAATGAAGTATACACAGACACGATTACACAAGCTCAAACAAAAATCACACATATCATGCCTAAATCTAGATTCAAATTTCTTTAAGAGAAATTGAATTTTTATTGATTGCTAATAGGACCCTAAAATTTGTCTCTTGACTTGCTTCTACTTTTCTCTCTAAATAATCTAAGTCTCTAATAAGAGTTTAACCTCAAGATGGCCAGGTAAGTAGGGGAGCACAGATGACATCCCGTCCCAACTTATCCTTAGACATGCTCGACCTCATACCTTGGTGACATAATTAACCTTAGACACCATTCTTGAAGTTAAACTATTCATTGGTTACAAAAATTGATTTAACTAAAAAGGTTCCTAATAAGAATGAAATCCAAAAATCTAGCCTAATGGATCCTTAATTGATTTTATTAGAAGATGCATGAATCATTTTTATTAACTAATATTTTTTTTTCTATTTTCGTGAATGCAATCCTTAATCTAACAATCCAATACTCAAAGCAAATATGCAAACAATAAGCAAACAATCTAATCTAATGCATGGGACTAGCAACCTAAATGCATGATCAAAGTAAATATGCAATATTTTTTTTTTTAATATGCAAAATATATGCAAGCACCCTAATAAAATCTATATTAATGCATGGAAAATAAAAATAGAAAAATTCTAATTATAGCAGTTTCTAAAAA
Organism: Chimonanthus praecox; assembly: GCA_022113865.1. Lineage (NCBI taxonomy): Eukaryota > Viridiplantae > Streptophyta > Magnoliopsida > Laurales > Calycanthaceae > Chimonanthus > Chimonanthus praecox. The sequence continues at coordinate 29,463,417 of CM039088.1, read as the reverse complement.
TATTTCAATTCTAAAACTATTGTTATTTTAAAAAATCTCTAATAAAAGGAAACTTTCCAAAAATAGAAATTTTCAATTTTAAAGAGTTGTCTAAAATAATAATATTCTAAAGATAACAATCTTTTCTAAAATCACATAATTTTAATGGCGCACAATTTAATTATGATTTCCCCGTCAACCGTGCCAAAAACTTGTTTGTGTACAAATTTTACATTTATAATATCTCAAGCGCACGAACGATTTACTAGTAAAGCAATTGAGTGCGAGGTCAAACCCAAAGAAAATCCACAAAATATATGCTTAAATTAAATTGGTACATTTTAAAAGATGTAATCTTAAGAAATCAAATTCATGGAATTACAATTTAAATCTAGAAAGCAAAAGTAACACCATCATTACCTAACTTATGAATTTAAAAAGTCGAGAATCAAATCCATCTTCTTTTTGTTAAATTGGTGAAACATGAATATGTAGTCTCATCTTAATTTAAAATCACATGTTTTAAGATCAGAATATCATATCTCCGGCCTTACTTAGAGTATCTTGAGAGAGAGAGTTTGGATGCAAAGAATTAAATGATAGAATACATGAACATACAATAATAAAAACATGAAAATGAATTGAATATTTAGAAAACAACAATCAGACAAAGGAACTAATGTAACTAGAAGATTGAAAATAAAATTGCAGGTAAAGTAAATCACATAATTTAAAAGTGTAGAATTTAAAGGGTGGTTGTTTCGAATAAACCGTTCATCGCGTAAAATGAATAAATGAATAAACAAAATGAAAGCCTAGATCTGAAATTCGCATAAAGATCTAAAATGAAATTCATATTCACTTATAAAAACAAGACTTACAACTTTTAGTTTAATTAATCAAACCTTAGTAACCTAGATTCAACAATCACAATCAGGGTCCTAACTATTTCATGTTTGATTCAATAAACAAAAATTACAAACTTGAAATTATTGTACTTTATTAAATGGAAGAATTCAGTACATGCACTCACAAATTAAATACAAGAAAGACAACATAAAAATAAAAATCTACAACTCTCACTTGTAAATTCGAATGGTGCTCCTATCATCTTGTCTTTTCTCCCCAGCCTTTGGTCCTCTTGTGCTCCAAGTCAAATTCAAATTCTATGGTGTGCTTATTGCTCTAAAAATAAAAATATGAAAGGGTGTTTTTATTTGCCAAAAATACCATTCCATAGTTGATCAGGAAAAAAATTAAAATACCATTACTATTTAGGAATCAAATTCAAATAAAAACTTCAAAAACCATTGGAAATTCTCCTCGAAAATCCCAATAGCCGATTCTCTCTACAATGATAATAGTTGATATATCCTGTATCATACGTTAGAGAGAGGTATATTAAATCCCGGGTAAGGCAACGGGGTTGGAATGGACGGATGAGATTTAATCTGGGTTAAGTGAATTGATGGCTTTGATTGGATCTCATTTAGTAGTTGATGGAGGAGATTTTAAGTTGAAAAAAACTAGGGTTATAAGGCATACACGAAATTTGGGTGGCTTGGCTTAGTGACTAAGCAATGGTGGAGAAAGAATTGGGTTTTAGGATTAGTTTGGAAAATAGAGTGCAAATCCCGTTTTTCTACACATGTACCATCTTGCATCTCCATTTTTACCTAGTAAACGTCCGAATTATGAAACTTCGTGGACTACAAAGTTGTAACTTAAAGTCTTCCTTCCAACGCAATAAGAATCAACATAATCGGATATTGAAGTAGAACGTTATGGTCAAAATATGAAAGCTATGTCAAAACTTATCTTCCAAATCCCATTTTTCTCTCCATTTCTTCCTCCACAAGGTTTCACACGAAATTGACAAGTGTACTCCTTTCCTTGGGCGAATTTGGCTTTCTTGGAGGAAGGGTGATGAAGTGTAGGTGATGTGGCATGAACCTAGATGGGATTTTAGGTCAAGTGCATGGAGAGATTTTAGTTGTTGGGTTCCAAGTTGTTCTATATCTAGGGTTTATGAATGAATGGCTATGATTGAATGGGACCTAGATCTAATGGCTCTAAGATAAGTTGATTAAAATAGATTATATAAATGGTAGGTTTCCTAATGGAGGGTTGAGATTCAAAGGTTGATTAAGATGGATGATAAAATGCATGGCCTAAATCTAAGATAAGTTATGAATGCATTGGATATGGAATGGAGGTTCCAGGTTTGTAACACCCCGTATTTTCCTTAGCCTATAAACTTATTTGATTGGCACATTTGGATTGCAATTTAATTGATTTTGAGATTAAAAAGTGGAAATGGACACTAGATGGGCAAGAAATGGGTCAATTACCCAATTAAGACCCAATAGGTCATGGGTGAGCTTGATTTTAAAGTAATTGGGTAAAGTTAGTTAAACTAATTGAATTGGATAAATTAAGGCATTTAATACATTAAAGTCCACCTCATCAAATGAGGTGGCATGTGAGTGATGTGGCATTGCCATGTGGCATACATGTCATCACATGGAAGCCAACTAAGAAAGGATGCCACATCATCAAGTGACATGGCCAATGTGGGACTCAAGTGCCATGTGATGACCAAGTCACCACATGGATGGCTGGCCATGACATGGGTTGACTTGGTCAACCACTTGTGAGTTCAAATATTGAATTAAGGTTTTGTTGAGTTAAGAAGATGAAGGGATGAGATGGATGTCTTGTCTAAGTACATTGTACTTAGACACTTGGGAACCCAAGGGTCTTCCTCTCAAGAGCCATGAAGCCACCCTTGGGAAGCCAAGGGTCTCCTTGGTTAAACCAAGGGCCTCATTGGTTAGACAAACCATGATGAGAGGAAGGGAAGAGATTAGGCTTTTAACATAAAAAACCCAAACCAAGGGGCACTCCAAACCCCTTGGCCGACTCCTCCTCTTGCACAAGAATTTCTCTCCACTCCTCTCCTCTCTCTCTCCCACCACTACCTCCATACATTGGAGACTTTGAAGAACAAAGAAAGGAGAAGAAGAATTAAGGAAGAAGAGACAGATCAAAGAAAAGAAGGAGATTGGAGGAAGGTATGTCTAAGACTTAGTAATATGGGAATAAATCTAAGGAAACCATAGATTTGGCCATCGTGTGGCCGAACCCATGGGTTCCATGATTGGTTGAAACGAATGGGCAAAATTGTTGTAAGGCCACGGAGTTGGAAATCCATCCAAAGGATGGTTATGGGTTGAAACAAAACAACCATAAGATTAAATTCGAACCCATGCTATGATATTATGAATGGATGGATTATGAAAAACCCTAACCTTGGCTAGTGGGTAGGGTAAATTTACTAAGTGAAGTATGGAAGATGAAATCCATGTTTAAAAATGATAAGGATGGATTTCAAGGAGAAGGGTCTTACCATGCATGCAAACAAAAGGATCTGACACAAAGTCAGCCGATTGAATCTTACGATTCAGTCGACTGAACGTGTGCTGGCAAAGCAAACAAAGGATATGTTGGTCTTTCAGCCGACTAATTCTTGTGATTTAGTCAACTGAAAGTATACTGGCCACACACGTACGTAATCTGGTTGTGTTTCGGCCGACTGAATCTTATGATTCAGTCGACTGAAAGTACACTGGCTAAGCACAGATGGGATCTGTTGGTATTTCAGTTGACTGAATATTATGATTCAGTCGACTAAAAGTATACTTGCCAAACACGTAAACGATCTATTGGTATTTTAGCCGACTGAATCTTATGATTCAGTCGACTGAACATATACTGGCCGAACACACAAAGGATTTGACCCAAAGTCAGCCAACTGAATCTGTGTGATTCAGTCGACTGAAAGTGTACTGGCCGAGTACACAAAAGATCTGACCCAAAGTCAGCCGACTGAATCTTCGATTCAATCTACTGAAAGTATACTGGCCAAACACGTATAATATCTGGCTCTATTTCAGCCGACTGAATCTATGATTCAGTCGATTGAAAGTGTACTGACCAAGAACGTATGATATTTGGTTGTATTTCAGCCGACTGAATCTTATGATTCATTTGTTCGACTGAAAGTTTGCGAGTAAAGCACATAAGATATCTGATTGTGTTTCAGTCGACTGAATTCCAGATTCAGCCGATTGAATTAGAAGGTTATATTTTTGGATTATCTTCTAGAGCCTCTTGTAGGGTGTAAGGGGTGATGAAATTAGAATGAAAGATCAAACTAAAATGAATGTTTGAATTTGATGAGGTAAAGAGGTTCGCAAAGGGATTACGATTCATCTCACGCGACCGTTAGCGATATCTTTGCGAAACAATAAAGGATAATATATCGGACATTGGTAGGATTCCTACGTCATTGAGAACATTATGGAGTATAATATGACACTGGTTTATATTCAAAATATGATGATTATTTTTGTTAAATAAATGTTATATGGTTATGATCTGATTTTCATATGAACTGTTGAGATTTGGCTGCGTCCAGTGATAGAAAGTACGACGTAATTGGGCCACAGAGCTCCTGGGAAGGTCCCGAAACCCTGCGCATAAGGAGGAGTCCACACTCCATCAGTAATCCCGATTAATTTGTGGATGGGTATACAGTGCCCTAGTGGTTGCCGCCTCAAACACTGTGGACATAATTGGCCAAGGAAACCATTGATATGATTTATGATGTGATTGGATATGGACATGCGTGGGATATCATTTGGCATTGACACCCATGACATGATACATATGTTAGCATGATTTTGATATGGACATCATGCATTGTTTTAATACTTACAAGATGTTTTTTAAATAAGACATTAATGATGTGTATACCTTGGTTGATGTTATTCTAATATTAGTCCCCTGTGTATTATAACCCTAATTGGAATACCTACTGGGCATGTTGACTAATGCCCTACTTCTACCCTATAGATGATGGAACAGGGAATGATAAGGAAAAGGGTGTGGGACCGGAAGGTAGCCAAGCATAGGAGCTTGGGAAGATTTAATGTTTAAATTACTTGTGTTGATTTCAATGATGTATTCGAAGGACTTATATTTTGGATTGTAATAACTTGGAACTTATTTGCTATGGTTTGATTAATCCTTAAGTATATATGAATTTTATAGTGATTGGTTCTCCTTGCTTAATGATGAGAAGAATATGAATAACATCTTATTCATATGAATTATTCCGCAAGTATTAAGAAAAACGTGTGAAAATGTTTTAGTGGACTTAATCCATGCACATGTAGTAGTGGCCAATTAAGGGTTGGTTTTGGAAACTCGGACTTGACTCGGGTTGTGACGACCCGTCGTCTCTCACTTATTTAAAAAAAAATATATACTCTAATTTACGTGAGTGAAAAAGGGGGGAGCGTTACAGGGTTTACCTAAAATGTATGCATGAAATAGAGGGTGGAGATGAAATGTCCTAAATCTAATGGCTTTAATGAATGATGGTTGATCTAAATGGATGGATGATGAAATGATGTAAGGATGGTTATGGTCCTAAAGTTGATCTAGGTGATGGAAATGTTGGATGGCCTAGATTTTATGTCATGCTTGTGTGGGTTGGATTTGATAGGTGGTTGTAGGTTTTGACCTAATTTTGATGCATGAGATGAATGGTTAGGATGAAGGGATGAAGATAAGTGGTTAAGATTGCATTGGAGAGGAGATTGGATGGTGTGGATTGATAAGGAAATGGACAAGGCTTGGGCGTGTGACTGGGTTATGGACTTGGGTTTTGGACCTATAAATGAGGACATGGCCTTCAATGGACCTTGGACTTGAGCTTGAGGACTTGGACCTTTGTTGGAGTTTGGAGTGCACATTGGCATGGCCCATCTATGATATGCGCATGGACTGCCTGTGGCCTGGCCCAATGATCGCCTGTGGAGCTTAGCTTGGCCCAATTGAAGTGGATCTTGGCCCATTTGATCTGGAATTTCAACCTTTGTACCTTGAATTGCTTGTTCTCTCTTCTGGAATTAAAAAATTATTATACCCTATACACTTTAAAATCTAAAATATTGATTAAGTCTAGACTCTCATACTAGATATAGACTGAAAGTTCCCTTTACAAGGGTGCTAGAACAATTAGATTGACCCTAGAGGGGGTGGGGGGTGAATAGGTCAATCTAAATTCGTTGGTCTTTTTTAACTTGATTGATTAATTAAGTGCAACGGATACAACAATCAAGAGTGTGCGTGTTAGCAAATGTGATAAACAATCAACACAAGAAATTGGCTCTAACCATAAACACAAGGACACAAGATATATAGTGGTTCGGTTCGCCAACTTACGTCCACTTTTAGGACTCACTCAACCTTGAGCTTCCCCGAATTCACTATGTGGGGACTTACACCCTCACAATTAGAGTAGGAATACTACCTTACTCAATTGGTTAGGAATTCCACCCACCACTGTGCTATAGACAACGCTCTAGAGTTTTTTATAGTGGTTCCAGAGCAAATCCCCCTTAATGCACTTTCGGGTTACAAGTTTTAAACAGAAAATTAAAACCAAGAAGCATTTGCCTTAAAGCTCTTTCTCTCTGATGTGTGCTTCTTGAAGATCCCATCCAAGTTGTGTCGACACTCCTTCTTGCAGTCGTCGTGAGCAATCACAATCTCTAGGTGACAAGAAAACTTGGCTTAACCAAAGCTTTCATAGTTTATGTCTTCCACATTTGCAAACTCAATCCGAAGATTGGTCATTTATGATCTTTCTCTCATTCTCTCTTCTCACTTGCAAACACAATCAATAGATTGGTTGTTTATGATCTTTCCCACAATAGTGTTGATCGTTCCTTAGAGTGTATGACTTTTTTCAGCTCAAGGAAGATAGTAAAACGATCACCCAACACTCATATTTATAGAGGAGTCTTAACGGTAATTTAGACTGTCTAGGACCGACAGGTTGGTGGCACCGATGGGTCGGTGTTCATATTTATTACCGTTCAACCACCCAACCGTTGCGCATTAAATTCACTCCCATCGGCATAATTACTTCTCGGTTGACATGTCGGTGTCGCCGATGGGTCGACAATTATGGCACCGATGGGTCTGTCCATACAAGAGGCTTGTTCTGGTGCAAAGCATGCTTGACAGTAGTTTTCACTTTGGAAACCTATTACCCAGAACGACTAGTTGCCATTTACCGAGGGGTCAGTCTTGTTACTCTCGATCGATTTTGATATACCGAGATGTTTAGTTTATCGAGAGCCCTTATGAGTTCACAGTTCATAACTCATAAGTTTTATACCGACGAGTCGTCGACCACGAGGGGTTGTTCAAGTTCATCACCGAGAGGTTGGTGCATACGAGACTCTCGATCAGAGGTATATCCAGAATGACAGTTCGAAGATCCAGAACCAATGTCAAAATTGGTTGGCCAGTTGTTGACCAAGATGGGTCGATCCTGACTACACCGAGAGGTCAGTGAGATAGATTGGTCATGCTAACAGTGAACATAATTCATATTTCCAAGTTCACTTCCAATTCACTGTTCAGCTTCCTTTCTAGGCAAGTTATGTTCATTACCAACATGTGCAACTAGGCCTAGGATTAGTCCTCTATCAGGTGTGGGTTCCACCTAAGGTCATCTACGGCCATATACCTGTTTTTGTGATTGCCATGACGATGAGCTTTGAGCTTGGTGGAGCATGCTTTTCTTCCTCGATCATCTTGAGTCTTCAAGCTTCTTGGCAAGTGCTTTGTTGAGCGTTGAAATATTACATTTTTACCCCTGATTATTGGGTCAGTTAATCCTCAATTTTGTGTATAATGATGCATTTAATGTAGTTTATCAATTTTGTAGTAAAAAATGGAAAGTTCAGGAAAATGAAGCTAAAACAACAGAAGATTGTAAGTTTAGAGCGTTAAAGAGAAGAACTAGAATTATTTTATGTCACTTTCTAGGATTTTCATGTAAATTAATTAATTTAGATCCAGTTATGAGAGTATATGATTAATTAATAATTTTTAGATTTAAAGTGGCTGAATAATTATTTAGTTCTAGAGGTTAAAATCTGCAATCCAAGTGCCAAAGATTGAATTTCAAGTAATTGGGCCAAGACTCAGTTCAATTGGGCCAAGTTGTGCTCCACAAAGCTTCAATGGGCCAAGCCACATGCAAACCCATGCACATTGAGCTAGTGTGTAAGCTCAGTCCAACTAAGGTCCAAGGTCTCAAATCCAATTCAAATGGGCCTGAGTTGAGGTCTAGATCCAAATCCAAAGCCCAAATCTAATGAACTTCATGGTCCATGTTTGAATTTACCTAAGTCCAACCCAACTACCTATGTCCAAAACCCATAACCCAACTTCACATCCACACCATCAAACTTTCATCTTAAATCTTAACCCTCCATCTCACATTCCAAATTAGGTCAAACCTTAGATCCACCATCAAATCTAACCCATCCATTCATCTATCATTAGATATAGGTCATCCATCATCATCATGATCATCTTAACCTTAGATTAGTGTTCATCCATGCATCACCTATTAATTTTTGCATTCATTTCATGCATTGAGCATCTTAACCATTAGATATTAGGTTATTAATCTCATTCACTCTTTCATCTCTTAGAAACCCTAGAGCCTCCACATGCATCTATTAAATACACACATTAACTTAGATTTAGGTCATGCATTTCATCATCCATTTAGATCCACCTGTGCATCTAAACCCTCGATCAACCATCTACCCATTTCTATATTTATTTTACCCAAAATACCTTAGAGCCATTAGATCAAAACCCCATTTAATCAAGACCTCCATTCATAAACCTTAAGCAATGAACAACTTGAAGTACATGCTAGCCTCCATGCGCATTTTACACATCATCATCCCCATGATTTTTGCAACCTAAAACCTCTCCATGCACTTAGACCTAAAACCATCTAGATACATTCCTAGGATCTTAACACACCTCATCATCCTCATCATCCATATCATACACGATTTTTGCACAACTCCATCCCTCCATTCGAATTTCATGAAGTCAACTCCTTGCCACATCACCTTCTTATCATCCAACCATCCATCCATTTAAACTATTAATCTCATCCATTCATTCATCATCTCATTACACAAACCCTAAAACTAGATAGCAAATTCGAATTTCAAATTGCCAATCCCAATCCTATTTTCTCTCCCAATCTCCTATCTTCCCTCCACCTTAACTTAACCTCCAAGCCAAGCCACCTACACACACCAAATTCGTGTGACCTCCCTTTAGCAACCCTAAAATCCAAGCTTAAATCTCCATCATCCATTCCTAATTGGATCCAATCCAGTCCTTTGATTTCCCAACTTAAAACTTGATTTATAAATACCCCATTACCCCAAGGGTAAAATTCGAATATGACCTGGAATTCAAGAGGACTTGTAACACCCCGGATTTTCAAGCTATGGCTATATATGGAAATTATCCATTTAATTTATGAATTAATGGATATGGACCTTAGATGGGTAAGATGTTGGGTCAATTGGTCAATAAAGACCCAACAGATCATGGATAAGGTTCACTTGAAGTAAATGGGTAAGAGTTATTTAATTGGGGCAAAATGGTTAATTGGGTCAAAATGCCCAATTGGGACCCAATGGGTCTTGGCTGACTTGGTTGACCACCAAGTGAGTTCAAGCTTACTAAATTGGGGCTGAATTAAGTTAGAATGGAATCAAGTGATTGAATTGATCTTTAAGTGAGTTAAATAAGTTAGATTAAAGAGGTGAGTTGAGTTAAAAAAGTTGAATTAAAGAAGTGAGTTGAGTTAAAAGGTTGAGTTGAATGGAAGCTAATGGAACTTTAATTTCAAGCGTATGGAGTGGGAAGGTGGAGAGATACATCTCATGAGACCCAAGTTGGGAGTTACACGTTGGAAGTGGGGGAGTTTCATCTCATGGATGAAACCCCCACTTGGATCATTAATGGAGAGATGAGGAGTTTTCTTATTTCAAATTCAAACCAAGGGTACACGTTGGAGCCTTGGAGTTTCATCTCATGGATGAAACTCCCAAATGGAGAATCAATGGGAGGTGGGTGGTTACACATTTCAAACAAAGGCATACCGTTGGAGCCTTGGAGTTTCATCCATGAGATGAAACTCCCAAATGGAGAATCAAAGGGAGGTGGGCGGTTACACATTTCAAACAAAGGCATACCGTTGAAGCCTTGGAGTTTCATCTCATGGATGAAACTCCCAAATGGAGAATCAAAGGGAGGTGGGCGGTTACACATTTCAAACAAAGGCACACCGTTGGAGCCTTGGAGTTTCATCTCATGGATGAAACTCCCAAATGGATAATGAATTTGTGTTGTTACACAAGTAAACCAAGGCTACACCGTTGGAGACATGGGTGTTTCATCTCATGGATGAAACCCCCAAAGGCTTATTGATGAGGAGATGAAAGGGTTTTGGGGTTACAGAATTCAAACCCATAGCACACATTGGAATCATGGGAGTTTCATCTCATGGATGAAACCCCCAAATGGGTCACTAATGGGAGGGGACGGTTTTGTTGTTACACAAGGTAACCAAGGGGAAAACGGTTGGGAGTTTCATCTCAAGGATGAAACCCCCAATGTAAGTATCAATGAGAAGGTGATAAGTTATGGGAGTTACAAAAGGGCTTTACTAAAAGGCACCACCCTTGGCCGACCACCCTCATTTTGAACAAAACAAGTGTTGGTCTTCATCTCACTCTCTCCCTCTCTCAAGGCCGATCACTCTCTTGGACAAAGGAGGAAAAGACTAAGAGCTTCATCAAAAGGTTCTCTCCCTATCACTCAAGGCCAAAAACTCTCTCTCAAGCTCTCACTCTCGGCCAAAGGATTAAGAAGGAAGGAAGAAGAGGCTAAGGAAAGAAAGGATCGGAAGAACAAGTTGGAGCGAAAGAAAACCGAAGGAGTCACAGAACCGGTAAATATTTGATAGAATTTTGATTAAGTAAGATGGTCAAGGAAAGTGGTCCGGCCATCTAGTCTTATTATAGCAAAGGACTTCTTGCATAGACCCTATGAGGATTATGATTATGGATTATGGGCTGGCCTTGCACGGCCAAACCCTAAGGTTAATAAGCATGGACCACCAAGGACAAAAAGGGGTGGATGAGGTTCGGCCATACACCATGGCCGAACCCCATCAAGGGATATAAGTTTTGGTTATGTGATTTAAAAAGGAATTAATGAACCATAGGGTTCGGCCATGTTGTATGGCCGAACCCCATGGGAGTTTATTGGTAATTGTAAATGGTTTTTGAAGGATGAAAACCATAGAGGGACATTAGTTATTTTTAATGGTTTTGGAAAGATGAAAATCATAGACATATGCGTATGATTTTAAAAAAAGGCTTTAAAGGATTTAAATGTATGAGAACCATCAAAGGTTATGATCATGACGATTGGAGTTAAAAGAGGAAATAAGGAACCATAGGGTTCGGCCATGGTGTATGGCCGAACCCCATGGAAAAAAAATTAAGGGATATATGATATGTTTAAATGGAAGGTTGTTGATGCCTTTAAAAGGTTTAAAATGAATAAACCCCCATGGAGGGACTTGTTGATGGACTTAAATATGGTAAAGGATTTAATAGAGAATATGTAAATGAGACATCATGGGTTCGGCCATGGGGTATGGTCGAACCCCATGAATCATGTTAATGAGTTATTTATTAGTCTAAGCATGTTTTAGATGAATGAAATGGTTAGCCATGGATAGCATAATGGCAAAGTTGTAAATAGGTGAAAATAATAGACCATGGATTCGGCCATGGTGCATGGCCGAACCCCATGAGGAATGTTTGGTGGACTTAGGATGTTAAATAATTATTGTATGAGTGATTATATTTATGAATCATATTAATTGGGTCATTCATGGACTTAGACATGTTCAAATGAATGAAAAGGTTTAGTCATGGATTTATGTTATAGACATAAGTATGGGTAAGTAAAAGTGATTACCTAAGGAAAGAAATGATGGATAAAGGGGCGAAATTAAAAGACCATGTGTTCGGCCATGGTGTATGGCCGAACCCCATGGATTGTGTTTTTGAATATGAGTTGGTATAAAGGACTTAAAGGTATGATTAAATCATGGAAATGAAGGACCATGGGTTCAGCCATGGTGTATGGCCGAACCCCAAGGGGAATGAACTTTGTAGATTTAGGGTTTTTAAAATGGTTTACTTGGATGTGTTTGTTTAAATCAAAAGAGAGACCAAATTCAAGTAGGTGAGGTTCGGCCATGTTGTATGGCCGAACCCCACAAAAGTGTATCTTGTGGACTAAGGTTTTAAATAATTAACTTAGTGGTGATTGATTAATAAATCAAAGGAGGGACTAAAATCAAATGAGTGAGGTTCGGCCATGGTGTATGGCCAAACCCCACAAAGGATTATTTATGGATTTGGACATTATTATAAATCAAATGGGACATGGGATTGATTGCTTGGCATGTTATAAGGTAACGGGACCTCACAAGCGGTTCCGGACGAAAACGCAAGGACACTTTAGTGGTCATTGGTAGGATTCCTACATCATTGAAACCATGGATATGTATTATGTACTTATGATGATTTTATTTCATGTTCGATAAGTTATTTTGGTATCAAACAATATGTTACAATTATGGGATTTTCATGCTATGTTTTGTAACATTCCATAGCATGTTGACATTTGTATCTCATGCATGGCATGGGAGGGATGATATGTAATCGGAGACCCATGCTTTGTCGGGTTGTCCGTAAATCGTGAGGGGATATCTTGATGTGCATTATCCATCAAGAGGTAACCGGAGACCCACACTCCATCTGGGCTTCTGTAAGTCGTGAGGGGGTACCTTGATGTGCATTATCCATCAAGAGGTAACCGGAGATCCACACTCCGTCGGGACGTCCGTAAAGCAACCGTGGGGGATACCTTGATGAGGAGAATTCCATCAAGAGGATACATGTGTTTGTGATGGGTGGGACTCATTGCATATGATAGCATGGCATGGCATTGAATCGGCATGATTATGATCTTTATTATCATGCAAGATTTCTGGTTTTTATCTGTATGATTGGATCTCTATTATCATACAATGTTTTGGATACGATGCTTTACAAGTATGGTATGATATATTATATCTGGATTTTCGGTACTAACCCATGTGTTACCCTAATTGGAATACCTACTGGGCGCGTTTTCTAACGCCCTACTTCTACCCTAGTTGATGATACAGGGAATGGACTGAACGAGGACGAGATCGGAGCCAAGCTTTGGAGCTTGGATGATTAAGTTGCATTTTGTTAAAGTTATTCATGGAATGTGTATTTGAATAGCTAGCATTCGGGATTTGTAATAACGTAGATATATTTGCTATGGTTTGGATGGTTGATATTGGATAATTTAACTTAAGATAATTATGGTTAAGTATTGGACTACTTCGTTATCTAAAAATGGAATAGAATTGTTATTCTATTATTATTCCGCATGATTTATTCCGCATGTTTAACTTGAGTACGTGTGAACCATTTTAGTGGACTTGGTCCATGCACACGTATGGTTAGCCAGTTAAGGGTCGGGCTTTGGAAGCTCGGACTTAGCTCGCGTCATGACGTCCTGCTCTCTATCACTCATTGATTAGAAAAAAATAGACGTTGATTTTTGGAAAGCAAGTGAAAAAGGGCGAGGCGTTACAGGACTAGAGGCTGGAGAAAGATTAGAAGACTAAGCACTACACGATTTCCAAGTGAGCAATTAATTTTTCCATTTTAATTTTATTGTTTCCATGTAATTTCTTCCAAAGCCTTGTACTTTCATTCTTCCATTTAATGAAGTGAAGCATTCATTTAGAACCGTGGAACATCCAATTTCTAAAATTTTTTGATGATTATTTTACTATTAATTTCAAGATTACAACTCTTGTTTATTTGATTGAATATGAGCGTATGCAATAGTCAGGATCTTGATTGTAAGACTCGAATCATTATTAATAAGGTTTGATTAATTAAATTAGAAAGTTCTGGATCTTGTTTTATTAGTAAATATGAATTGCATTTTAGATCTTTACGTGAATTTCTGATCTAGGCCTTTACTTTGTTTACATATCTTGGGTGATGAATGGTCTATTCCAAACAACCAACCTTTACGTTACTGCACCTTTAATTTCAGTCATTTATTTTCATGCAATTTAATTCTCTACCTTTTAATTACATTAAATCTCATGTTTGTTGTGTAATATTTGTTTATAATAACCCAAATCTTGTACAATCTATTCTTGTAATTTTTTTTAATTTATGATTCATTCTTTAATTCTTTAATTTCTATTTAATCATTCTCTCAAAAAATCATTCAATTAAAGTTAGGAAGATGTGTTAAATAATTTTGTAAATAGAAATCGTAATCATGATTAAGGTTAAAATTTAATTCACCATGTAAGAATAAGAAATCACACATTTTATTTGTTGATTGTCCAAGTTAGATACATGACTCATATAACGATTCAATTTCTTAAAAACAATTCTTTTTAGAGCACATAAATTTAAATTCATATACTTTGAGATTTTCCATTGGGTTCGACCTCGCTCTTACATTGCTATACTATGAATGGTTCGTGCGCTTGCGAGATTTACAAATTTAAAACACATCAACATGCTTCTACCCGAGTCATGGAATTGACAAACAAAGACTCGGTCAAGCCGGGGCACTAACATAGACTAATCAATTTACATAAAAAATCCTAAAAGTCGAGTGAAATAAATTATAAAAATTCTAGGTCTTCTCTTTTAAACTCTAATCTTGCAATTACCCACTGAATTAAGACTATTTTTCTGAACTTTTCATTTTTATCTACAAAACTAAGAAATTGTATTAAATGCATCAATATATACAAACATGAGAGCTAATTGGTCTAATAATCAGGGGTAAAAATGTAATATTTCAGTGCTCAACATAGGTAGTTCTGGCTTTGTTAAGAGCTTTTATAGGTTAAACTGGTAGGGTTGACTGTTGAGACTCTAGTGGGCCTGGTGTATGGTCGATCTCGATGTATGAGTCAGTTGGGAGCTCAACACTTTGAGCATGGTACATGGGTTTTTTTTGTTCTTGACCCATGTAGTATCAAATTCTAGTGCTCCCTACTCTATTATTGCTTTGAGTTTTGCTGGTTGTGGACCAGATCTACGGATCGTGTGTTTTGACCCTTGGAGTTAGCGTTGGAGGTGGACTTTCGTGTTTTGCAAATGTCAGAATTCGACATCATCTTGGGGATGAGTTGGTTGTTCTCCCATTAGGTTGCCTTGGACTATTACTGTAGACGGGTGACAGGTCGATCACTCACGGGGGACACATTTCTCAAGCATTTCACCTCTTACAGTCTGAGTGTGACAGAGGTATACAGCTTGGTGGCTTGCTTCAGTTGGGAGAGAGTTCGGGTTTGGCAGATTTTGAGGAGCCTTATATGGTCTATGGGTTCCTGGATGTCCTTCAAGAGGAGGTCATTGGATTTTCACCACGTTGAGAGATAAGATTTGTTGTGGATCTGCTCCCCCGGTGCGGTGCCTGTTTTGTTTATTCATTATAGGGCGACTCTAATAAAGGTGTTGGAGCTAGAGATTCAGGTATGGGAGTTGAAATATCTTAGCTACAATTGACCCAACGCCCTCTTTGGAGCGCACCGAATTTATTGACCAAGTAAGGGATGGCTCCACGAGTTTATGCGTTAATCACCAGCAGATGAGTAGACTCTATGTGAAAAACAAACATCTGTTGTTTAGGAATGGCAAACTCTTCGCACTCACTTTGGGCACTTGGAGTTTATTGTGATGTCGTTTGGGGTGATTAATGCCCCGATGACATTCATGACCCCAATGAATAAGATCTTTAGACCATGCCTAATTCGTGGACGTGTTCATTGAGGAGTGTATTTCAGGTCTTGAGGGATCATCAGTTTTATGTGAAGTACAAGAAGTGTGACTTTAGTTGTTAGAGGTTCATTTTCTGGGCACATGGTGTCAGTTAACAATGTGGCCGCCGACTCGACCAAGGGTGAGGCCGTTCAGAGTTGTGAGGGACAGCTGGGTGTGACCAAGATTCGCAGCTTTTTGGTTGTCGTGGGTTACAATTGGCAGTTCATCAAAGACTTCTCCAAGATCTCCACACCCATGACAAGGTTGACCCATGGGATTGTGCCATTTGTCTGGAACGAAGCTTGTGGGACAGCCTACCGGAGGCTAAATGGGGTAGTTTGACTACTGCCTCGTCATTGACTTGCTTTAGAGAGAGACCGTGGCTACGCGGTGTACTGTGATGCTTCTAGTGATGGTTTGGACTGTGTATTGATATGAGATAGGAGAGTGATAGACCCATGAACAGAACTATCCTACTCATGACTTGGAATTAGTGGGTGTGACTTTTGTGCTCAAGGTTCGGAGACATTTTTTGTACGGTGAGAGGTTCGAAATTTTCTCAAAACATCATAACCTCAAGTGTTCGTTCACACAAAAGGAGTTGAACATGAGACAGAGACGGTTGATGGAGTATCTCCTTCGAGTGACGACCTCTCGTACCGTAGCCTCCTCGGGTGTCCTTCTCCAACCAATCAAGCCCGGAAATCGCATTGGAATTCCTTCCTCCAGCGTGTGGCACCCTTGCTCTCTTGGATTTGAGCAATTTCTTCAGTCGGTAAGCCTCAAACCTCCTCTATTTCGTGTTGTCCTTGAAATCAGTTTGCGAAATCTAGAAATCATGACTAGGAAGAAGATTTCTAGTACCTATGAAGCTCTTGCTAGTGAGGATAACCCAGAAGCATCCTCTCCTCTTCCCAAAAAGCCTAAGACTTTTAGATGAACTCACCCTAGCAAGAAAATTGCATAGAGATCTAGATCCTCTGCCATTCCTGCTCAAACCATTGAGGAAACTCCTACTGAGGAAATACCTTTTGAGAGACCCCCTAAGCTCCAAGTCACTAGGCATGGATCTTCATCTCAACCTTAGCCCCAACCTCAGCCTGAATCTGAAATTGTAGGAGAAGAAGAGGAAGTTGGTGAGGAAAACCCCTCTGAGTTTATTGAAGAGACTCAATCAGATAATGGGGAAGAATGAGATGAGGAAAAAGAAGGCGATGAGGAACATGGACCCCTTCTCCAGCCCATTGTGGAATATACAACGTTCAATAATTTGAACTTTGAGCAGAAAAGTTGTGCCAAGGACTTGGCTACTTGCAAAGCTATTCCCAACCTAAGGAAGATGGGATGGGAAAACTTGTTATAATGGGGTTGAAAAATGTACCTTTCATTGGCCAAAGCAATGTTCTGCTCCTTCAGACGGCACCAAGACAATAATTGTTTTAGGATTCAATTTCAATGTGGGGGAGACTGAAGTAGTTACTCATCAATTTGTGTCTTTAAACTTATTGAGATACCTATCTTCAAGAATGGCTTCATCCCTGAAATCCCCAAAACCATTCCTTTAAAGGATATAAACAAGTTTGCAAAGAAACTTTGTGGAAATGTAGTTATGTGGAAGAATGACATCTGGTTGAGATAAGGGGATTTGTTTCCTAAGTTTAGAGTCATTCATTTGTTGTGCTATGCAAATGTTTATCCCTGCTTTGGTAATAAAGGTGAACTCAATGGTCTCATGGTCACCTTCCTGTACTCGATTGCAACTGGTGCAAAGTTTTGCCTTCCAACCTTGATGTGTGCCACCATCATCAAATATTCAAACTCCTCCAAATCGAACCATCCTCCCTTCTGCTATCTTATGTCTAGACTTGCACATCATTTTTGTGTCAAGCCTCTCAAGGGTGATGTTCCCTCTGGCGTATGAATTCTTGACACAACTGCTATCAGGAAATGCTTCAGTGATGAACCTTTGAAGTTAATATTTGGACCCACTCTATCTACCTCGGCTGGCCCTTCCTCCTTTTCTATTCCTGTATTCGAAGATGTTGAAGAGGAAGAAAAGGTACCTATGTTCGACTTTGGTAGTCGAAGGTCTGCAGAGGATCGTCTTGAAGCTCTCTCAAGACAATAGGATGAGAGATTTGCTGCTCTTGAAGGACGTTTGAATGAACTGTCATAATTTGTGAAGAAATCAGTTCAGAGCATCCTCTCTGCTATCACCTCCTCGTGCAAGTCCTCTCACAATCACTCCTCCTTCTCCTTCAGTTGCAGCCACATAGTTTTTCATGTTTGTATATGGTTTTATGTTTTTGAAAAACTTCACTTTGAGATGTAATCTTAAGCACCCTTGGTGCATACCATATTTTGTGCATTGAATGGTTTGAATATTAATGCTATGGTTTTGTTTATATGACGTGTTGATGTGTATGTGTGCCCCTATCATCTTACTTCTCATGCTTGTGCTAATATTGTTTATTAAATAGAAATTCATGTAAGATTGCATGAGTTGGTTTTATATTGGCATTTTTTTAAGATGTGAAGTTTGGGGACGCACAAGTTTGTGCTTAGGATCCTTTGTCAATTTTTGACCAAAATGGAGAGAATATTAGAAACTTAGAATAAGTTTGAAGTATGGGGGAGACCAATCTTGAAGTATGGGGGAGTAAGAAGTTAAAAAATGAGAAAAATTCTCAATCTGTAGTCCATATATTGTGGGGGAGTAACTTTGTGCCTATTGTTTTTTGAAACAGTTGAGAGTAGATTATCATTAAGTAGAAAGAACAGTACAAAGGAGAAAACAAGAGGTGAAGGTCTAAGAGAGTTAGGCCCCCCACCCCAAGAGTAAAGCAGAAAAAGAGAAAAATACAAGTAAGCCTACAACCGGCTGCAACCCAACAAAGACATCGAAGAAGAAGCCGCTAAGCGCCCGAGGCGTCAAAGGTGCCACGAGTAGCCCCAACCACCCCATTCTTTGCAAGAAGATCTGCTACCCCATTTGCTGACCTACTAATTTGAGAAAAGGATACATCCAAACCAACCATTAACTCCTTAATATCCCTAAGTAAGGTAATTAATCTCCACGGGGGACACTTTAGACCCTTGGCCCATTTGGTAGCATTGGAAGAGTCACTTTCAATAATTAATTTCTCCCCCCTAAGAGGTGCCCCTAAGGATAAAGCCCTCCTCACACTAAGAAGTTCCGCCTCATTAGACTCCTTGATCCCGACAGACTCCGAGAAAGCGATACGAGTAAAACCCAGATGATTCCTAAGTGCACCCCCGATCCCAGCCGGACCAGGTTTGCCTATGGAGGCCCCGTCAATGTTAAACTTCCATGATCCCACAGGGGGAGGGACCCACCCAACCGTAGGTTTCCCCCTCTTTGTGCCTATTACTCATGTTTTTGGACTAATGTACTAATGAGGAGACTCTAGTTTCCATTCTAGCTTATTTGTGGTGTATATGTACATGTATACTTTGAAAATGAAGCAAGTCTAGAATATTCAATGTCATTTCAAATTATTTGTAATTGTTGTATTGTTTTCATTCAAATGAGTTGTATTGGGATTGGGTTATGTATTTTGAGTCTGTAATTCATAGTTTCTAGGTTTTTATCATGAAATTGACAAAGGGTAAGATTGTTAGTGCCCCGGTTGACACAGTCACCTTTTTGTCAATTTCGTGACTCAAGAGAAACATTGCCTTGGAATAATGAAGACATGAATCAAGACTCAAGTGGCATGAAGGTTGAATCAAGTTCAAGATTGGAAGATCATGTGAAGATTCAACATCATCTATATATGGAAATCACAAAGGTAAATTGGCCATATATGACTCTAGGGTGGATCCTCCACCTCTAGAAAGACCTTGACTAGGCTTATAAAACATATTGGTAAAATTAATTTAACCTAAGTGGACCAAGACAGTCAATAGAACCAAATGTTCTTAAACTTGTAAAACTGACATACTTTCAGGACGACCTGTTCTGTATTACGACCCATCACCAGGTATAGGACCGACCCATCGTGGTACACAATCCGTAGTCTGGAACGACAAGGGTTCTAGTTGGAAAATACTGTTAAACTGGTTCGCTTTCAGGCCAAGACATCGTGGATGCTGACCCATCGTAAATGACAGGGATGACCCATCGTTGTCCACGACCTGTCGGCTTGTATTTTCTGAGTTCTGGTTGGAAACCATCTGTAAAATACAGTTGGTCTCAGGATGATTCTATCGTCAGTGGCGACCCGTCGGGACTGGGCTCGATGACCCATCGTGGATTGCGACCCATCGTGGGTGACCGTTATTAATTGTTCTCCATGACCCATCGTTGACTTGACTTCGGGAAAAAAATTGTTTGCCTATATATACTCCAAATTTTGGAGAATTTAAGAATCCCTTACACATGATTTCTTAGAGGCATACTAGAGTATTCCAATCTCTTTTTAAGCAAATTAAACTTGTGAATCATTTGAGAATCTAATGAAACCTTTGATTGATATCAAGAGATAAAGAAATTAAGTCTAGAATTCAACTTGCAAATACATAATCCTAGAACCTTCTCCCAAGCTTGTGGTTCCTCATATATTGGCACATCTTCGTCATCAAGGACATCAAGTTTGGAGAAATCTCCAAGAAGCATACTCGTCATAGAATTTGTGCTGTAAAGGCAAGTGCTTCTTCTTGTTATTTAATAGAAATCATCTTGTTAAGTGGAACAACGATTTGTTCTTGAACCTCTATAAAAAATAGAGGGTTAAGGATTAGACCGGCGTAGGACGAACCCTTCAAAATAAGGTGATTGAGTTGGGTGAAATTCCCACTCAATAGTGTAGGCGTAATTCCTGCTCTATTGTGTTGGCGTAATTCTAACGTTTCGTGAATTTGGGATAACCCAAGATTTGGTGAGTCCACCAGTGGATGTACGAGGGGTTTACTCCATACCACATTACATTGGGTGTTTGGTCTTTTTTATTGTGTGATTGTTCAATTTACTTATACACACTTGTTTTCACACACTTGATTAATCTTACTTATTCCTCTACATATTTCGTGATTCATTAAGAAATTTGGAAAGGTCATTAAAGTTGGAGATTGCCCTATTCACATCACACCTCCCCCCCCCACCCCCCCCCCCCCCCCTTCCCCCCTCTCCCACCCCCACACCCCCCCTCCTCTCCTCCTCCTCCTTCTCCTGCTCTAGGGTCAATCGTGTTCTAGCACCAGGAACTTTCAGAGAAATCAAGACGTACAAATTCACTTTTAAATAGTAAAAACTCAGTAACATTGCGTGTGATAATACACGCTAAATAATAATAACATCCAAATGGAAGCAAAACTGACGAAAAAGCAATAAAATAAAATAACACTGTGAATGTGGTGTTTTAAAAAAAGTCGGCATATTAAAAAAAAAAAATTCAGTGCCCATCAAATAAAGAGAAAAACAGTTTAATATCCATAACTAAGTTACACATCATTCTACCTGTTGCACTAGACTAGTTCGAAGCAAAACGTTTGTCACTAGAATCTATTCGTCAATCAAATCGCAAACGTACATGGAGGTCTGCAGATGGAGAAGTTCTACAAATACTAGGTACATAGGCCTCTGAGATGTTCCGAACGAGTGTTCGCAACTCTAGAGCTTACCCCTCAGGAGAAAAGTTTGAGAATGGAACTATTTTGCACACGGCTCCTATGGAAACACAGTGCTACATGTTTCCTTAGATAGGTAAAATGTTTGGCTAAGTGGCCAAAGTAAAAAAAATATTTAAATGATCATTTGCTTAAAAATAAACACCCAATCAGTCAAATACATAAATTTTAATAAAAACAAATCAATTTTCCAAATTTGAAATTTTTACAAAAATTACCATTTTGCCACTGGCATTATTAAAAAATGTCCAAAAAATGGACAAACTGTTTGACTGGTCTACCATGCTCGACTGGTCGAACAGTTCCAAAAAATTCTACATGGATTTTTCGCTAGGTTGACTGTTCTTCAACTGGTGGAACAATTTTCCATTTTTCGAGCATTTTCTTCTTTGATTTTTCTTGGAAAAACTATATGGTATTTTTCAATGAAATTTTAACCATAGCTTCCTCTTATGATGCTCTACAAAATAAAAATAATATCTAGGGAGAAAAGCTTACCAAAACCCTTCAGAAAATCAAAATAAAAGGTTTGCTTGAGAACCACTGTTATGCAGTTGCAGCGATTGTTTTGTTTTGTTTTTCCTCTCAACTCCATCTCCTATTTTTAGGCTTCAGCAAGATTTCACTTGGATCACCCCAGCCATCCAACTTGAGATGGGAGGTGTGTGGTGGATCAAGAGTAGCAAAAATAGTCTTTTTCACTTTCATTTTCATTTCCAAAAATTCCAATAATCCACTTAAATTCTTTTTTAACCTTCACTGTAAAGTAATGTAAATTAGGCTTGTTTGGGAAATCTTCCGAGAAAATCTGTCACCGCAATCGGGTTGAGATTGTGAGGTTTACTAAGGGTGGTAACGTCAAGTTTTCATTTTATTCTAAAAGTCTCATTCTATTTGCAAAAACCAATATTTTAACAACTGGACGGTCTATATTATAACAACTGGACGGTCTATATTATCCGATTTTTGACATTGTAACAGGCGCTTAAAATATCAAATTGAAAATATCACAATGCCAAAGATTTTGACCTAATACAGATTGACTATGATTCAAATTTACAAATTTTTGGATCACGGGGTATTTGAAAAATCGGGGATTTTAGATAATTCTCGTTTAAAAATCTTATCTCGGGAAATTGTCGGAAAAATCTGGAAATACTTCTGAGTACAATACTAAAAAACATAGTGTGTGTAAATTTCAAAGTTTGGCCACGTCAGAAGAGTAGTTGCATATACACTGATAGTTTTCAAGACACTATTCATTGATTTTTCATATAAAACAACCAATATTTTGAAATGAGTATTTTTCCCTCCAGACTTCAGCATGCTAGATCACTGAGCTAATGAGATCAGATTGGGTCAAACTTTAGCTTTTCGAAAAGCTGACTTGGCACTCTACTAAATTAACCGATGATAAAGCACAGCTAACGGTCTAAAAATCGACTCATTATTCTAAACAAGGGTCAAGGTCTCACACATGTTTTGGACATTGTTTTAAAAAGCAACCCATCTCATGAACCATTTAAATAAAAGGTTGGGTTAAATAAGGTTCAATCAGGTTCAACCGTGGTATAACTCAGTCAATCCTGTGCCATTAGTATAAATATTATAAATAATATTAAATTATTATTTAAAGTTAAATTTAGGAATTAAAATAAAATTTAAACAAAAAATAAACTTCTCTATCAAATATCAACTTCCATTGTTTAAATCAATAAAATAAAATTATTTTATTGTATTCTGAATATAGATAAATTATGATTTAATTTATTAAACTGCATAAAATAAATAATATGATGTGAATGGTTATTTATAAACACAAATAATTTTTCTTACAAAATTTGACCTTTAGACAATTTGGTCAAAGGGATTTTTAGAATATTAATCAAAACTTAGTTTTTTTTAGGATTACAGAAAACATAGAATGTTTTTTAAATAAATTCAAAAGGTAAGAGTGTTCTTTAAATAAAAAATTCCAAATATAAATGAATTCTTCATTCTTTTAAAATAAAAATATCACATTGCACAAATATAATTTTGCAATTACAATTAGTACATAAAATGTTAATTAAGAAATTCCATGTTCGGAAAATAAAATGTGAGGGGAGAGAATCCATTATTTCAAAGTGAGATAATAGTTGGAATGTTAAAGCCATTAAAACCGCATTAAATACAAGACTTAAAAGGTGAGAGGTGAGAAACAATGTAGCCTTTTAAGGTCTGGAATGTGGAGAAGGGATTGGGAGTCCCACATCGACAGAATCCAAACTTCTACTCTAAGGTGAGGGTTATAAATCAAGGAGCTGAGAGATGTATCTTTTCATGACAAATGTTCGGCCTTTATTGGGTTGGGCAGAGTGTGGACCATTTGGCTACATAAAATAAAATATATTATTTTAATGGTTGTATGAATTTTTTTTTTTGAAAAATTATATTTTCAAATTTTAAACGGTTATGGGTCTTGGGCTGTTTAGCAAAACCTGGCTCAACCGCAGCTCATTGTCAATTTTTTAAGAGTTTTTAATCAAAATGGTTTTATTAAAATTTGGCACGTAAAGTGAGCAATCGCCGTTCAATTGTGAGTCAAGCTGGATTTAAGAACACTATTTTTAGATGTCACAAAGATTTAAAGATTAAAAATATACACTATTTTTAGATGTCACAAAGATTTAAAGATTAAAAATATAATTTGATTGATTTAAAATAACTTTTGATAAATTTTATAATTAAATATAGCAATTTCTAATCAAGTTTGTAGAGGAAAGGGGATGGTATGGACTGTAGTAAGGAAATTGGGAGTTTCACAAGTTAATATCAAGGAGTCAAACAATAGGATGTAATGACCTTATCCTCTACTACGCTAGGTTCTAGAACTCCAACGTCATTCTTTTGGGATAGAACTCTACTCTGAAGCTCAATATAATGAAAAAAAAGGAAGAAACTGACCAAAGAAAGGTAAAAATCCAATTCAGTTGACCCCAACTTAGTATCACTAGATTACAAAAATATAGCAATACATGAGAAATCTGATCACTAATCCCGTAATGCCTCATGCCCTTGAAGACTCAAAGGCTCTTAATTCTCAGTAGTTCAATATGCTTTGCTCTGCAGATGAATAAGACTCATACTCTTGAAAATCCTTTAAAGAAAGAGAAAGGAAATATTTATAGTTGATGGTACACGAAATGGATGTTGTTAACATCTATGGCAAATTGACCTCGATTTACTCCGGATTGATTGGTAATCATCAAATGTTAATTGTACAACCTTTCCTTTTTGTAGCTGTTAGTGGCCCAGCTTGCCGAGTCCCATTTTTGTCAAATCCATGACTCATGTGAATCATTGCCTTAATGTTAGAAGCTCAAGATTCAAGAATCAAGTGATGGTTGAATCAAACTCAAGTATAGCGAAACAATTAAGATTCAACAGATCATCAAAGTGTATGGAAATCACACAACGTAATTGGGCTACAGAAGGTTCTAGGTGGAACGCACACCTTAGGATGACATTACCTAGGCTTAGATAACACATTTGGATGACTAATATAACTTAGTGGTTGTTTGACACCATAAACCAGAACATGGACTTAATATGCAAATTGTTGTTTTTACTGTCATGGCGACACATCGTGTCGGCAATCCATCATAGTGACAGAGGACAATCATTCGTGGTGTAGCGATGCATCATTCTAGGAATCGAAGGTTCTGGTTGGAAATGGTCTGTCAAACAAATATAGGCACATGATGATTGTATCGTGGAGAGGATACATTACTGGGACAGGGCCGACCTATCGGGCATAACGATCAATCGTTAAGACTTAAACAAAAGTCAGGATTGTCATACATAGTCTAGTCTCAAGACGACCAATCGTGCAAACGATTCTTCGTCTGGTATAGGGCAGATCAATCGCCCACACGATCAATCACCTGGAGCCTGGTTTGACACACACTGTTAAATACAGTTCAGGCTCAGGACGATACATTTGTGAGGCAGCGACCCTTCGTGAAGAATCTATCACGACATATCGAGCGCATGACCAACACCAGAGACAGGGCCGACACATCGAGACCACAACCCGTGGCCCTAGGAATTGTTTGAGTTCTGTCTTCACAAACCTGTGAAGACAGGATAGCCTCAGGCCGATACAATCGCCAACCCACGATCCATCTCCAATGGATCCGTACGATCAATCGTGGCACAAATCAATCGTGGGGTGACCGTTTTTGAAACATTGGATTGCATTTAATGTGCAATGGTCATATCATCGTGATGCATGGCGAGGCCAATCGATCTCTTGTGTCGACTCTTTGAGCTATCTATTTAAGCTCCAGATTTTGGTGAGGGAGAAAAATCTTTTAGTTGCATTGAGAAAATCTGGAGAAAATTCATGAGACTGCACTCCTCCCTCACATTCTCTCTAAACTACTTTTGTGGAAAATCTTTTAGAGATCCAATCATCTTGTGTTGAGACATGAAAAATGACATTTTTACCCCTGTTATTTGGACCAGTTAGCTTTCAATTTTGTACATATCACATAAATTTAATGTTGTTTGTTAGTTTTGTAGATTAAATTGGAAAATACAGGAAATCAATCAAAATCAGTGGAAAATTGCAAGTTTTGTGCTTAAATTGGAAGACCTAGAATTTTAAATAATTAATTTATATCCATTTTTAGGATTTTAATTGTAAATTGTTTAATCTGGAGAAATTATGAGAGTCTAGATTAAATCAATATTTTTAGATTTCAAGTGGTGAGTTAATTATTTTAATTTTGGAGGGAAAAACTGCAATACAAGTGGCCAGAGTCTGAATTTCAATCCATGGGCCAAAAATCCACTTGGAATGGGCCAAATTACCCTCCATATGTCAAAGCATTGGGCCAGACTGAAGCAGTCCATGCGCATATCACAAAGTGAGCCAGGTCAATGTGAATTCCAAGTCCAGCAAGTCCAAGTCCATGTGCTCTAAGTCCAAAAAGTCCAATGTGGAAGGCCAATTGTCCAAATCCAATAAGCTCTAAATCCATATTTGAATTTTCCTGTGTAAACCCTAAGTCCATATGCCCAAAGCCTTGTCCATCTCCATTGTAGGGCCCCTCCCTCTCCCACTAGGAACAAAGTGGTATTTAATGAGAAAGAGAGAGAGAGAGAGACGGAGCGCCAAGATGCGAGTCAAGTCCGAGTCAGAAGACCCGACCCTCGACTGGCCCAACTAGTGTGTGCGCATGGACATAGTCCATTTTAACTTTTGCAACACACTAACATAAAACCTGCAGAAGCATATACATAGTATTTGATACATTTGAATGATAGTCATTCTCAATTCAAAGCAAAGCATATTAATCCCATATAAGTTAAATGTCAAATAACAAAGAAGTCTAACATCATTATCCAGGAGTTTATACATCATCAATTAAACTTCCAATCATATAACTCCTACAAAAATTACATGTTCTCTAGACAAAAAGAATGATAATGTCTTCTATCTCCAAAATGTCAAAATGTGTGATTCTCTGAAACTTTGCCCTTTGCTTTCATCTCCAATCATGCTTGACTAGCATTCGGCCCAGCCTCATTGCGCTTATCGCTTCCTGTATTAGATTCTAAAAAGGGGGAAAATTTGTGGGCTTAGTCAACGCCCAGTAGGAATTCCCATCGGTGTAGGTACCAATATGTGACATACAAAAATCATAATATAAGATAGGTGCTTACATTGTAATTCACATTTCATAAAAAAATCTCCCCTCCCCATTTGAA
Organism: Chimonanthus praecox; assembly: GCA_022113865.1. Lineage (NCBI taxonomy): Eukaryota > Viridiplantae > Streptophyta > Magnoliopsida > Laurales > Calycanthaceae > Chimonanthus > Chimonanthus praecox. The sequence goes on along the minus strand of CM039088.1, from coordinate 29,436,142 downwards.
ATTTCAAATCAAAATCAAATTCATGTGTAAATATCAAGTAATAAACATCTCGAAATCATAATACATCTTATAACCAAATATCAAATCATACTTTCCAACTTACTATATAAAATAATCATGAATGACATGCCATGGGTGCCATGAGGTCTATGCAATCCCTTTCATGCCCTATGCATTGGAAAGTTTGTCTTTCCCAATTCAACAGTTTTATCACTGGCCTCTTATGTCCATAGCTTTCCCGTGGCATCTGGCTGGGACCTACTTCCCTCTACTTAGCATTTATACTGGGACTAACGGGGGAGTGCTATCACCCATACAATCCTGTAATAGCTTGGATTTTCAATGCAATAATCATATTGGCTATCATCTATGTTAATTGTTAAAAATTAATATTTATAGATGGAATGGATTTTAGATGGATAAGAATTGGGGCAATGACCCAAGTATGGTCCAATGGATCATGGATAGGTAAATGTGGTCAATTGGGTCAAATGCCCAATTGGGACCCAATGGGTCAAGATGAATTGATGTTTAGGGTAAATGGGTAAAGAATTGACTTGATCGGGTCATGGACCCAAATAAGATCTAATGCATGGGGTCCACCTCATCGAGTGAAGTGGCAAGTGTAGGAGTTGACATCAAGGTGGCATAGCCAAGTGGGACCCAAGTCCACCTCATCAAATGAGGTGGCGTGTGGACTAAGGCACATGTGGGGCCGGCCACCATGGTTGATTGGTCAACCATGGGTGAGTTCATGGGTGAATTCAAGAGGATCAAGTGAAGTGAGTTGAGTTAAATTATTTAATTAAAATCACCTAAGTTAGATTGAAAGGAATTCAAATGCTTGAGTTAGGAGAATGTTCATTTAAGTGAGTTGGATGGGTGGTGAGCCACATGGAAGATGAAAGGATTTAAAGTGAGTCAAAGGGGAGGTGGAGGGTTTCCATCTCATGGAAACCCTAGACCACAAATTCGTTGGGTAGTGGGAGTGTGCCATGTGTAAGGCATGTGTCCTCTTGGTTATCCAAGGGACACATGGGAAAGACCCCATCTTCATGAGGTTGGGGAGCTTAGGGTTACAACTAAAACCTAAGGCTCTCATCTCATTCGTTCTCTCCCTCTCACTCTTTGGCCGACCCTCTCTAAGACAAAAGAAAAGAGTTGGGGTTTTTCCATCTCAACCTCTCTCCCTCTCCAAAACCCTAATGCAAGATAGAAATGATTCATCTCAACCTTCCATGGCCGATTCTCTCTAGACCAAATAGACTTAGGGTTTCTCATCTCAAACCCTCTCCCTCTCAAGCAACCTCTTTGGCCGAAATACATCAAGTAGGCTCTCAATCTATCTTCCTCTCATCTCGGCACTAACTTGGAGAAATCGAAGAACGGAGGAGGAAGAAGAAAGGACTAAGGAAAGAAAAGAATGGAGGAGGAAGACGGAACGAAAGAAAACGAATGAGTCGCGAAATCGGTATGTATGGTTTAAACAAGATTTATTAATTAGAAAGAGGCTAAGGGAACCATGGTTTCGGCAATGGAATGGCCGGAACCATGCGATTCCATATGGATTGAAAATGGTTGGCCAAAATGTTAGAGGCCATGGATTTAAGATCCTTTCAAGGAAAGACAAAATGAGGTTCGTCCATGTTGTATGTAATAGCCCGGACTTTTTAAATCAATATATATGTGGCTATTATTTATTTTAATGATGGAAATTGAAAATTTTGATGGGATAAGTGTTAAGTGGATCAAAAATTTGGGTAAAGGCCCAAGTATGGTCCAATGGACTATGGATTGGATTAAATTCATTTAAATGGTCAAGGATTGTCAAATTGGGCCCAATACCCATTTAGACCCAATGGGTCAGGATGATTTAAGCTCTAAGGTAAATGGGTAGGAGGTGAATGTAATTGGGCCATGGGCCCAATGGTGATCCAAGTGGTTGAAATGAATTTAATTAAAATCACCTAAGTTAGTGATGAATAGACCAAGGTGACATGGCTGAATGGGACCCACCTCCACCTCACCAAGTGAGGTGGCGTGTGGACCAAGGATTGGTGGGGCCGGCCACCATGGTTGACTTGGTCAACCATGGGTGGATACGTGGAGGGAATTTAATGAAATGGAATTAGATTAAATGGGAATTAATTAACCTAAGTTGAGGATTCAAATTAATTAATTACTTAGGTGAGTCAAATTGGGTCAAACGGGGAGTCAAAAAGGATAAGTCAATTGGTGGTTTCATCTCATTGAAATCACCCAAAGAAACACAAACTAAACCATGGGCTTAGGGTGGTGGTTTTATCCCAACCACCACCACTAAGGCACATTAGCCCATGTTTGGTTGGTGGGAGGAATTAATGGTGGAGTGTAGGTTACTCAACCAAATGAGATGGATCTTATCTCATTTCTCCATCTCTTTTCCATCTAACTCCCTCACTCTCTCCATCTCTCACTCTCCAAAACCGTCCCCCACTCAAGGAGAAAAGAAGAAGAAAAACTAAGAAGAGAAGAAAAGAAGAAAAGAGAGGAAAAGTGCAAGCATAAGGCCACCACTTCAAGATCAAGACTTAGGGTATTCTCTCTCACCATCTCCTCCTCTCTTAAACACACCCCATGTTGGCCAAACCCAAACCTTGATGTTTTCATTTGATCAAGCACATCTTGGCCGACCAACAAAGGAGAAGAAGAAGAAAGAAGGCTAAGGAAATCAAGAGGAGAAAGAAAACCGGAGGAGCCGTCAGATTTATAAGTATTCCTAAACAAGAGTTTACATTTTTTAAACGGTTAAGAAGAGACCATGGAATCCGTTTTTCTTGGATGTAATGGTGGCCAAAACATCATGGGCCTTGGATTTAAAATCCATCCAAAGATGAAGTGAGAAATAGACAAAATGGGTAAGATAAATTAGGGTAAGAAAAATAAAGGATTAAAATCATAGAAGGTGGTTAATGATTTTAAGGGTTTTAAAGGAATAAATGTTAGTGATTTTTGAAGAGGTTTTAAATGAGGGAATCCATGGATGAAGGTTAATGTTTTTATGGTCTTAAATATCACCAATGAATGATGACCCATGAACCATGGGTTCGGCCATGGTGTATGGCCGAACCCTATGGGTGATGTAATAGTGGTTTTAATGGGTAAAGAAATGGAAAAATGATTAAGAATGTTGATAGTTTAAATGGATTTTCAAGTATAGTATATAATGTTTTAAAGGGGGTTGATTTTAATGATTCTAAGACATGAGTGGTAAGTCATTGAGGGATCTAAGTTGTGGATCAAAAATGTGGTAAATGATTCAAGAGAAGTAAGGAGATTAACATCATGGGTTCAGCCATGGTGTATGGCCGAACCCATGACCCATTTTTGTGAGCCACTTGATGGGCTAAGTATGGGATTATGTATGTGTTTAAATGAATGGAGATTAGGTTAATTAAATGGCTAATTTCTAATGTTGTTATGTTATGGTTAATGAGACATCAATGGACCCATTTTGTGAACCAATTGATGGGCTAAGATTAAGATCTATGTATATGCATTAATTAATGGGAATTAGGTTAAGTTAGTGGCTGATTTTTAATGGTTGTATCTCATGATTGGTGAGTCATTAATGGATCCAAGATTATGGATCAATTATGGGTCTAAGAATGGAGAAATAAGATGAGAACTTAACCATGAAAGAAATAGTGGCGAAATCGTAAATATGGGCCAAAAATGAAGAACCCCATGGGGGATGATCATGAACCTAAATGTGTTTAAAGATGACCTTATGAATGGTTAAATGAAGCCTAGGGTGGCTGGTTTTTAGACTCATGTAATTAAAATGTTTGATGGATTAAGATGGGACCCACAAACCTAATTAGTAGGGTTCGGCCATGTAAGGCATATGTTAGGGACATGGACATGATTAAAACATGGGTTTAATTGTTAATATGTAATAAGGTATCGGACATCGAAAGCGGTGCGCGATCGGTGACCGGATTTGCGGACAGAAAACATAAAGGAACGTTAGTCGGTATTCGGTAGGATTCCTACCTTTTTGTAAGCCATGGATTATGTGTTATGTAATGGTTCCTTTGATTTATTTTGGTAATTAGATGGTTTGTTTTAAGATGGATTTTTATGGCTATGATTTAAATACCATATGGCATATTACATTTACAATGATTTAAATACTATATAGCATATTGCAATTACATCTCATGCATGGCATGGGCGGGAAAATAAAGGAACCAGAGTCCATGCTCCGTCGGGGCGACCGAGAAGCAAACATGGGGATAGCCTGATGTGCTATAACCGGCATGCTCCGTTGGGACGACCGAAAAGCAAACATGGGGATACCTTGATGAGGCTTTGCCATCAAAGGGGATACTTGTGTTGATTGATCTTGATGAGGTTTTTCCATCAAGGGGGACTTTATGAATGATTGAAAAGGCACCCATGGCATGACATTGATTTCATGTTTTGTTTGATATTATTCCCTATATGCATTATTATCACTAATCCATGTGTTAGCCCTACTCGGAGTTCTACTAGACGCGTTGTCTAACGCCCTACTTCTATCCTAGCTGATGACGCAGGAGACGGCGGAAACGGTGGACGCGACGGGAGCCAAGCTTAGGAGATTGGGAAAGCGAGCTACTTAGTTTATTTAAGATTTATTTTGGAAATGTAATTTGAGTAGCTTAGCTCGTCGGCCTGTAATAATTTATATTACTTGCTATGGTTTGGATTTTATTTTGGACATTATGGCTTGAGGTAATTTAGTAATTTTAATTATGTAATCTTCCCTGCTATCTAAAATTGGTAGGATAGTCTCTATTATAGTTCCGCACTTAGTTTAATATTCCGCGAGCTTACACCTACGTGCGAACCGTTCTTCGTGGACTTAGTTCTACGTACACGTAGGGTTGGCCAGTTAAGGGCCTGGCTTTAGAAGCTCGGACTTAACTCACGTCGTGACGTCCCGCGCCCTTTGTCACATTTAATTCAAAAAAAAAAAAAATAGACTCTGATTTTCGGATAATTAAAATTAAGCGAGTGAAAAGGGGCGGGCGTTATATTGTATGGCCGAACCCCATCAAGTGATAAACATGTCAGATGTAAAATACCTATGAGATGGGTTGAACAAATGAATGGTGATGAAGATTAGGGTTACATATATGATTAATGGATATGGTTAAGGATAATATGTATACATGACTTATGACAACATGCATGGTTAAACATGAGAAATGATCAAAACATAAGGACCTTATGCATGTTCAATATAAGGAATGGAGAATGATCAAAGATCATGGTTTGGCCCTTGCATGGCCGAACCCTGGATTTTATGTATGAGAATCATTGATGACAAAATGGATTGGATGAGGTTCGGCCATGATGTATGGCCGAACCCCATCAAATGATCTAATCATGGTTATGTAATTTTTAAGAGGAAACGATGAACCATAGGGTTCGGCCATGATGTATGGGCGAATCCCATGGAAGAATGTCGGTGATTTTAAATGGATTTCAAATGATGGAAAAATGTGTATGGATCTAGAGTTGTTTTTAAATAATTGAACCATGGGCTATCAACTAGGAAATGATGGAAAACAATGGACCATGGGTTCGGCCGGCCATGATGAATGGCCGAACCCCATGGAGAAATGTTGATGGATTTAAATGTGGCTAGACCATGAGAAGATGGAAATAAGGAACCATGGGTTCGGCCATGTTGTATGGCCGAACCCTATGAATCAATTTTATGGACATTTTGTGGACCCATGCATGTTTAAGAAATTAAACGATTAACTATGGGTGAGCAAGCTAATAAACAAAAGAAAAATAGATTATGATGGAATGGAAGAACCATGGGTTCAACCATGTTGTATGGCCGAACCCCATGGAGGATATTCTACGGACCTAAGTTGTTTAGCAAGTTAGATGATTAACTATGTAATGTTGGATTGGTTAAAAATAAGCAAGGACCAAAGGAAAGGGGGGTCAAAACAAAAAAAGGTGAGGTTCGGCCATGTTATATGGCCGAACCCCACCAATGCATTTTTGTGGACTTCGAAGTATTTTCAACCCTAAGGCATGGCCGAAACCCCTTGGGGGTCTTAATCTGGCTAAGGACTATAATCATTGGTGGAAATAAGCATGGAATGATGGGAATCAAATGGGTCATCGTTTTGATCTATTTTATGTGAAATAAGGTAATGGGATTTCACAAACGGGCGTACAATCGGCTTAACGCGATCGGTGATCGATTTTTGGACGAAAACACAAGGACATGATATTTGGACGTTGGTAGGATTCCTACCTTATTGAAAACCATGGAATATGTATATGTGATGATTTTACTTCATGTTTGATGATTTATTTTGGCATCAAAGTGCTATGTTTTAATAATGGGATTTCTATTATGAAATGACATGTGTACACTTACATCTCATGCATGGCATGGGAGGGATCACATGAGGGGAGTGCACTCTCCATTCGGATAGTCGATAAACAAATGTGGGGAGGAATCCGCACTGATTCCTGGTTATGATGTTTTTAATAAAACGAGGAGCCCAGTCTCCGTTCGGTGAGACCGATAAGGCATACTTGGGGAGTCATGACAATACCTTGATGTGGCGTATACATTAAGAGGAATACTATGTGATTGTGATATGGATGATGGGTGGGATTCATGACATATGACACCCATGGCATGGCATTGACTTGCATGGTTTTGGCATTATATATATATATATATATATCCATGTGATTTTTCTTATACTAATCCATGTGTTGACCCTACTCGGAGTACCTACTGGGTGCGTTGTCTAACGCCCGACTTCTACCTTAGATAATGACACAGGGAATGGACGGAGCGAAGGACACAATCGGAGCCAAGCTTAGGAGCTTGGATAATCTAGTTTCATTTTATTTAAGTTTTATTATGGACAATGTAATTTGAGTAGTTAGTATTTGAGACTATAATAACTTAGACTATTTGCTATGGTTTGGATTTTAATTTTGGACATTTTAACTTAAGATGATTATTATTAAGTGATGGACTTCCTTGCCAGTTAAGGGCCGGGCTTTGGAAGCTCAGACTTAGCTCGCGTCGTGACGTCCCGCTCTCTCTCACTCTTCTTTTAAAAAAAAAAAAATAGAGTCTGATTTTCGGCAAGTGAAAAAAATCGAGGCTTTACAAATCCTGCGCAGGTTTCGGGTCTCACACCAAGGAGCATTCAGCCCATCTTAATGCCATATCTTATCACATGGATGGGGCCAAAGGTCTATTTTGTACAATTCCTTTCATAAGGATAAATATTTGTAATGCTCATGCATTCCCATTCCTTATGAATGCATGATTCATATGCATGAGAACTCCATTGCTAATATTAAATCCATTTACATTTCATAATAATATAATATATTTACATCAAACTCCATGTTTAAAACACACCTGCAACAAATCTCAAAACATTGAAATCCAAACTAAAAATACATAAGCATAATTTCTTCATTCATCCCATGCATCATAAGCATAATTTTATATAAAAATCATAACCTTCTAATAAATAACTTGATAAGACTCTTTAATAAAATTCATTACTTCTACTTTGCTTCTTGAACCAAAATCTAGTTTAGTTCCTTTCCAACTAATTCTAGAAATAAAGAGCATAAGCCTTTTCTTGTGCTTTTCTTTCAAATTATACCTTATTTAGGCTTAGGGTTAAGAATCCCCAATTTCCACTTCAAATCTTAACTCTAGATAAAATCTAAATTCTAACATACATTTTCTTAACCTTAGATAAATTAGATTTCTCATACCTTCTTAGATTTCTTACCTGTTCTTCCCATTCCTTCCACTCATAATCATTTTCCACTATATTCCTAAGCATGCAATTGGATTATTTTAGCACAACAATGGTAAATTTCACATACCTTAGAATTGGAGGTTTTTGTTGTGAATGAACTTGGGCTTAATTTCTAAGCCTAATCATTTGTATTACTTTTTCATGTACTTGGTTACATATTAGGAGGCTAACATTTCCAATTTCATGAGTTAATTCATATATTTACATCAAGTTCCATGAACTTGGGGAAAACCCCTAAATCCCCAAATTCCATATCCTTAACTTGGGCTTAATTTCCAAGCCTCATCATTTGTATTACTTCTCCATGTAATTGGTCACATATTAGGAGGCTAACATTTCCAATTTGATGAGTTAATTCATAGACTTACATCAAATTCCATGAATTTGGGGAAAAACCATTAAATTCCCAAATTTCCCCAAATTCCATCATCTTAACCAAAATTTGTCTAAGGTTGGTCCCAAATCATTCTAAATTTCACATTAAACATAAATAATAAGCTTAGGGAAGAAGATTTTACCTTTAGATGAACTTTCTAAGTTTCCTTCCTCTCTTTTATTCTCTTCTTCTTCTTCTTTCTCAAACTTCTCTAATGGATGAGAAGAAATCCGTGTGGGGTGGAGTTGGAAAGATGATTCCCTCCTCTTTTGTTCTATTTTCTTCCTTTTTAGGTGTAGAGGAAGAAGAGGAGAGGACAGAGAGAGGACCGATTGAAGAGCGTGAGAATGGGAGAGAGATGAGGGAAAAAAGAAGGAGAGTGCACCACCGTATGGAGGAAATGAGAATAGAGAGGCCCTCTTTTCCTTTGGCTTGAGTGAATAATAAGTAATGGGATGAGGTGGAGAGCATGCATTGGCCCAAAATAGAATTGGAGTGGGTGGGTTCCTTTGCATTTAATGCAAAGGTGGGAAAATGGTTGTGGTGTGTCCTTGCCATGTCATGTGGCATCCCACCTCATTAAATAATATTAAATTAAATTAGCAACTTAATTAAATCACCCTTAATCTCACTTAATTAGTTAATCACCTCTCTAATTCTTGTTAATTAATGTCAACATTTCCACGGATCTCCAATCGAAGTTTAATTCTCAAAAATTTATTCAAAATAATCTGAGAAAATTACAGTGGGCCCCAGAGTTGAGATCCTGGGTCGTCACATCCATATCATCCACACCATCCATTAGCCATCCTTTAATCCAGACCATTCATTTCATTCATAAAATTAGGTAAACCCTAGAGCCATGTTTCTAAATCTAATCCATACAATAATCATCTTAGATCTAGGCGATCCATTTCATCATCCATTTAGATTAACCTTTCATGCATTATCATATCATTTATTAAATTCATGTCATCCATCCATCAGTAAGTCATTAGATTTTAACCCAAGCAATCAACCCTATCCATTCGAATTTGCCTTGTCACCAACACATCATCACCAATCCATCTCCACCTCACACGATTTTCCCTTATGCCTATACATTCCATTCGAATTTTACATAGAGTCAACCCTCCATGCCATTCATGCATATCCAACTATTCATCCATTTTAACTTTAGATCCGAACCATTCATCCATGCATTGCATTAAACCCTAACCATACATGTAAGATTCGCCCAAGCCAACACAATCCCATGATTTTTGAATTTCCTTGCTTAAGTCCCAAACCAAGTTGATCCCCAACTCACTAAATTCGTGTATTCCTTGTAGCCCTAATTTCTTTCATTTTAAATCCCATCCGTTCATGTTTAAGTTAGATTTAACCCAAGCCCTTCATGCATCATCTAAAACTAAATTAAATCTCCACCCTTCATTCAAATGCCAAGCCTATAAATAGTCCATTCCACCATTGCCAAACTCGAATTTAACCTGGAGCCAAAAGGGACTGAAGATTGGAGAATACTGAAGAGACAAGGAGCCATACACGACTTTTACAAGTGAGCATCTCATATTGTAAATTTATTTTGATTGTGTTTAATGTAATTTTCCAATGTTTTGTACTTTAATTCTTTCATTAAATAGTTTAAGATAAGCTCTTAGAACCCTGAAACATCCAATCTTTGAATTTCTTTTATGATTGTTGGATTTAATTTTAAGTTTCTATTCTTTGTTTAATTAAAAGGACATAATGAAATAGTTATAACTGAGAATTTAATTGTTTAAATCTAAGGAACTAAGGTTCGATTAATTAAATTAAAGTTTATGAATTTTAATTTTAATGAAAGGCACGAATTGAGATTTAACCTTTTACGTGAATTTCAGACCTAGATCTTTTATTTGTTTACTTTCTTTTAGGCAATGATTGATCCATTTCACTACCACCTTTAAATTCTTTCTTGTTTTGTTATTTTATTTTTTTAATTGTCAATTTATTTCTTTCGCTTGTTTTATTTTGTTATATTATTTGCTGTATTTTCTTGATTTACTTTTCTTGTTCAATTTATTTTCATTCTTTACTTTGTTGTATATTTTTGTATTTATTTGTTGTATCCACCTTTTCAAATGTAGATTAAGATTTTAATTTTACTTTCTTAAATCGGGATGTGAGATTATTTATAAATTCTATATTAAAGAAATTATCTTAATTGGATTTTGAAGTTGAATAATTAGGTTAAGTTGTAGAATTAATTAACGCTTCCATTATGGATCTATTTATTTAAAACTGGAATATAATTAACTTAAAGATATAATTATAAGGATAGAATTTGATTTCTATGATGGGATTAATTTAAAGATCTATATTTTTTACAACCTACAAAATTCCAATTTCATATATTTTTTTTTCTTTCATATAACTTGGTCCTTGTACCAACTAGTTTTTGATGCCGTTGCCGGGGGAACATGAAATTATATGGAATATGACTAATATATGTTTTGAAATTTTGTGGTTTGTGAAAATATTTCTGTAACGCCCCGCCCTCTCCGATAATTTCAGAGTCTAACTTTTTTTTTTTAAATAAACATCGGAAGAGAGCGGGCGGCGTCACGACGCGAGTTAAGTTCAGACTACCCAAGTCTGAACCTTAACTGGCCACCCATGTGTACATGGAATAGACCATGATAATGAATCACACATGGAACTAACATCAACATGCGGAATAATCTAGATTAATTGCGGAATAGAAAAACGAGATAGCAAGTAACAGTCCTAAACATTACTTATCATAGATCAAACATCCAAATGTTATCAACCTACTCAAACCATAGCAAGTAGTGAATTATTACATGTCCCACAAAAGTATTCAAAAGACAGTAATATAAAGTAGTTCAGTCCTTCATTCAAGCACTTAGGCTTGGCTCCCCTCCCGGTCAACGACCTTTCCTTTCCCTTTGCTTGTACCTGCAATCTCCTCTGAGGATAGAATTAGGGCGTTAGATCAACGCGCCCAGTAGGTTCCCGAATCAGGCCTACCACATTTTAGCATATAAAACATGCATATACATATCATAATATATGATCATCAAAACAGGTAAAACAATACTATGATGTATGCACATGCAATGAGCCTCCCCCATCATGTACATCCATAGCCATCACTTGTCGTGCCATGCACCGACAAGATAAATCACAATACAACTTCCATCTCTTCATCACTGACTGATTCATATCACGTATTAGTCCTCCTGGCGGGACTCTCTTCGCCTAAGGAGACCATTGTGACTATGATCATCATGTTACTCTTCCTGGCGGAACTCTCATCGCCTAAGGAGGACGTAACCCATAATTGTAACACTGTAGAACCTCATTCATCATCCCATGACCATGCATGAGATGCCAATGTCTGTATGCCATTTGTTAATGCATAATATATCATTTGAAACACATATATTAAAACAAGAGTATCATAAGAAAAACTGGGTAAAAACGATGGTTACAAGTAGGTAGGAAACCTACTGAAGAATCACTTCAGTAACTGATCTTTCTTTCGCATCACCCGGTCACGACTCGCGCGTCGTTCGACTTCCGGTACCTTATCCATATATCAATCAGTAAGTCATAACTTATTCAATCACATCTACAACCCATCCACATCATGTGGGGTTCGGCCATGCCCATGGCCGAACATCATTAACTTAAAGTTTGTCATTTTATGGGATTCGGCCCTATACTTGGCCGAATCTTGTATTCCCACTCTTCCATCAAATGGTTCTCCATTACAATACTTTAAACCCTTTACAAAATCATGGGAATAATATCAAACACAAACTATGAACTTAGTCCATTTATTCCAAAAACAGCCCATGGGGTTCGGCCATGCACATGGCCTAACCCAATGGTTCTCTTGATCTGATTGATCCATCAATTACCCATAATTTGAATCAGTAATCTTAACCCTAATATTGACATGGTTCAGCCCTACATTGGCCAACCAATAACAACAAGTTAAACTTCACCAAATTACATCAAACACCATATTTTATATGGTTTTAAACTCATCAAAATCATCAAATACTAACATGGGGTTCGGCCATCCAAGGTGGCCGAACCTCATGTCTATGTTTTGTTCTTTCAAACATGTTTTTAGGTGTCATAGTATCAGTATAACTTTGCTGCCTTACCTCTCAAGACCATCCAACTAAGTTCATCAATTTGTCCAAATGACCATCAAACTTCGTGGGATTCGGCCATCCAAGATGGCCGATCCTGATGGTCCAATTCATCAATTTTAAACCGTTGATTTAGACCCATGGTACCTTCAGTCCTTATATCATTCAGATCCATGTTTTTAACCCTGTTTAAAACATGCATTTGAGTCTCAATAAAACTCAAAAACAGTCCACCAAAAACTCCATGGTTTCCATGTTTCAAAATATGAAAACCAACCTAACTTTTACATGGGGTTCGGCCCTCCATGGTGGCCGAACCCAATGGTCATCTTTACCATTTTAAAGCCTCTCTTAATCAAGGTTAAAACCTTGGTGTATTCGGCCATAACCATGGCCCAATTCACCCCATTCATTCCATGTTATTAAACCAAATAACACATAAAATACTTACCAAATTTTCCAAGTTTTCTTCTTGTCTTTGATCCTTGATTTCTCCCTTTTATTTCTTCTTTCTTTCCTTAATTCCTTGCTGGTTTAGGCTTGATTAACTGATGCCAAACCTCTGCTGTTCAGCCAAGAAAACGAATTGGAGAGAGGGAGAGAGAGATGGGAATTCTTGGATTCTTTGGTGTGAAAAACGGCCATGTATGGTTAGGTTTTCTTTTATAGTTTCAGCCCCCAACTCCCATTCATCCTCCCTCATTAATGTTGTTAAAAACGATGGGGCAAAGGATGTTAACCAAGACACCTCTTGGTGCCAAACATTGCACCCCTTGGTGCCAAACATTGTATCACATGGGAAATGAACCAATGCAACCCTTCATGAAGAGGTGCCGCCCAACCTTGGTGTCTTTTGGCTTTGCCAAAGCACCCTTTCATACCAACGGCTGAGATTGCTTCAGATTAATTGTTGTGTGAGATTACAAACATTTCCATCTCCTCTTGACTCACCTAACTCGGAATATTTTTATTCTAAACCAACTCATCCAACTCATCACTTTTAATGCACTAAGTTTGAGTCAACTCATTTCTTAAATCCAATTCATTTCAAATCAACCCAACTCAAGTTGAATTAACTCACACTTGAGTTCAATTGAGGGCCCACACGGTCATCCGTGGTCAAACTGGTCAACCCGACCCATTGGGTCCCCCTTTAGCTCCTTGACCCATTTTTTGACTCTATGACCCAATTATGGTATTTTGGTCATTTGTAAGTGGTTTTCTCATATGGATCATGCCTACCCATTTCTTCTCTACTTGATTTCCCATCAAATAGGCTTAACCCTATTTAATTTAAGCTTACACAATGGTCAAATCATCCATTTTGACCCATTGGGTCCAATTGAGCCCTTTGACCCATTTAGTCATTTCCAACCCAATTGATGTACATAACCCATCCAAATCAACTTGATATACATATAATGTGCTCATACGACCTTAATTTGAGCAATAGACCCCAACATTTCTCACAAAACAATTAATTTAATAATTCAGGGACATTTTCGTAATTTTCCATTTTATTGAAAAATTGGGGTGTTACAATTTCTATTTTTGGAATCTCTAATTTAGGCAACTTTTTAAATTGGAAAGTTCTATTTTTAGAAACTCTAATTTTGGAAGGTTACTAAAATTAAAATTTTCTTTAAAATAGGAACAGATCTTAAATTTTTTTCTAAACATAGAAATTTTGCTAAACTTAGACAATTGTTGAATTTAGAAGTTTCTATTTTTGTAGACATTTCTATTTTTGGAAATCCGATAAATTCAACTAGTTTCTTCTTTTATCCTTTTTTCTAATCTTATAAATATACTTTATTTTAGTAATAATCTAAAATTGGAAAAGAAATCTAATTTTTGAAAGTTTTAGAACTTTTGTCTATGGAAAGTTTTAAAATATGTAATTTTGAAAACATTTTATTTTTAGAAAATTGACAATTTTGGAGACTTCTAATTTTGGAAAATCACTAATTTCATAAAGTTTTTAATTTTAGATCATCACTCAAATTTAAAAAGTTTTCAAATAAAAAAAAAGAAAAAAATGTTATATAATTTAATTTAGAAATTTATTTATAGTCTCACACTAGTTTTAGGAATCTTAATTAGAATTCAATTAATTTAATATATCTCTTATTTATAGGACTTTGCATTTAGTTAGTTCATGTATTCTTGAGTTAGAATTTTCACCTAGGTTCGTGTGTTGTGCTTTACAGGAATTTTAAAAACCGCGAGTTAAGATTACTGGAAAATACCCGTACAGGATAAGATAAGTGCCTAACTGCTTTCTTTTGATTTTATCTTTCTCATGCACGCATATAGATGTTTATTTTAGGGTTCTCTCATTTACTATTTGCATTTAAAAAAAATTGTATATTTAGTTTGCTCATGCATTTAGGTTGTTAGTTTAATGCATTAACTTAGATTGTTTGCATATTTTCTTTTGTATCTTGCATTGTTAGATTTAGGACTACATTCACAAAAAAAAAAAGATAAGTAAATAAAAATGGTTCATTCATTTTAAGTAAAATCAATTTCGAAACCATTAAATAGTTTTTAGAGTTTCATGCTCATTAGGGTAATCTTTCATTCAATTAATTTTAGATAACTGGTCTTAGTTTTTCTTCAATAACGCTTTTTAGGGCTAGTTTTGTCACCAAGACGTAAGGTCAAGCACGTCTAAGGATAAGTTGGGACGAGATGCAGTTTGTGCTCCCCCATTTACATGTAAACTTACCTGGCCGCGACTGAGGTTAAACTTCTATTGGAGGTTTATAATTTTTGGAAAAAAGATTAGGAGCTGTCTAGAGTCATAGGATTAGTTTTAGGAATTTTTAGAATTAGGTCATTTATTGTTTGAGTCTTGTTTTGTCTTGTTTGATCTTGAGTGAAAACGAGTATTTAAAGAAGCGATTGGTTAGAATTGAGGCACAAATTGGTGAACATCACGTTAGTCATCAATCCAATATGGACGACAGTAGAGTCTATGAGGTCATGTCAATTTCAACAATAGAACCTTCATCGAATCCCAATAGTTGCACCAGTGGTGAGGAGAGTCTAACCAAAAATCTTGATAATGTGAAAATTAAGAAAGAGCCTGAAATAAAAGAAGAGCCACATATTAAGGAAAAGCCAAGCATTAGGGAAGAACCTACCCAAGAACTTACCCCTTTTGACATTAATGATCCATGGGTATTCATCATACCCATAGGTGAAAATGTGGTGGAAAAACGATACTATGCTCATGACGTTATGTACTCACTCGATCACATTCATGATCACCAATTGCCAAACAGAATGAAACGCACCCAAGAAGTTCTAGGTTGTACATTATGTTAAAAAATAATTGAGTATGCATCCATCGTAGGTTTAGTCAGTCTAGGATTTTGTTTTTAGTCAGTCTAGGAATTTTTAACTTAGTTTACAGTCACTCTATGATTTTGATTGAGTGAGTCTAGTTTAGGTTTATTTTTGTTTAGGTCCATTGTGAGTGAACCCTCTTAGGTACATCTAAACCCTAATTAGCACTGTTCCAAAAAAAATTCTGATTTGCACCTGATCACTGTAGATTAAGGAACATTGAGGACAATGTATGAGACTACACCTTTGTAAAAACAGAACAAAAAAAGGAGAGTCAAAGTTAATTTTTTAGCATTAATGAGTAAATAAAAAAAAATATCATAATTTTTCGGGAAACAATTTATAGAATTTATACTTGGAACAAATTTTACACAGCCATGTTATGTTTAGTCGGAAAAAGGCAAATATTCATTGAGTCTCGTAATCACCGGAAAAATATTAGTAGAGACTTATACCCAGTGATCTTTAGTGCCTTTCAATTTTTCTTAGGGTTATAAGTAAATTCCAATTTTTTTGTTAAGCGCATTAAGTCGTTGTGTGATCTCATTATTTTTCAATTTTGTTCATATTACTGAGAACGCCATCAAATTTGGGTTAGTACACTTGGAATTTTTCTAAATTTATTTGAAATAAAGAAATTATCGTATGAATCGTTTGAGCCTTCATGCGTACCTATTTTTGGCCACTTTATCATATTAGTTCCCAGTTAAGCCTTATTAAAAAATTAGCCTGTTTTATTGATTAGTCATGTTTACCGTACCCAACTCCGGTTATGGAATCTAAGCCTCATTGAAATATCTATGACCTATTCTAAGAGCTTAATGAAGGTTAGAGATGAAATATTGGAAGGTACTCTAAAAAAATAGGCACTTCAAAAAAATGAATGAAAAAAACAAATAAAGGGAACATCCAGACATCAAAAGAAGTATGTGAACAAGAAAAGAAAAAGAAATATTTTGAAAAGGTACTGAAAGAAAAATAGAGGAAGAAATATCCCATTCAAAATTATGAAGACCTCTAACTTTTCTGATTCAAAGTATTTAAATTTTTAGAGCCTTATATCCTTCTTTGAATGGACCCGATCCCAAGTCATGTTCCCTCCTATTAGGAAGTCATATTGATCTTAAGTTGAAATATGGTGTTTCATGTGGAGAATAAATTAGGCAAAATGATAGTGTTCAACTGAACGTTCTCAGGAAAGTGGCATCCATTCATATGATCTTTTATTTTCTTAACTGTGCCGTCTTTTCTAATACATATATGAGAAATTTTGATTTGAATGCATAAACTTCGCTCACATATACTTTGAGAGAAAATAATCTTAACCTCTTAGTGTTAGTCTTTCTGAGAGATATATTCATGAGGTTTGAAGTCAAAGCGCATTTTCTGCTTCTGATTACAAAAGTTGTGTCTATTTGGAAAAAAAAACTATTTTAATATTGGCTAATTACATACTACACTCTCGGTATAAGTATTGTAAAAAGAATTTGGAAGCGTATGATGTCCATATTTTTATGTACATGTTTTTGCTGAAACTGAAACTTAGACTAAAAAAATTTGATGTAAGTGGGTATCATCACTGCATACACTAAATGCAATCGAGAGAACTATCGAAAGTGGTTAGTCTAGGTTTAGTTTTCATTTAGATTAGGATTTTTTTTTTAGAGCTTTAAGGAGTTTTGTTCGAAGACTAGCAAAATCTAAGTTTGGGGGCATTTGTTGAGACATGAAAATGACATTTTTACCCCTGTTATTTGGACTAGTTAGCCTTCAATTTTGTATATATCACATACATTTAATGTTATTTGTTAGTTTTGTAGATAAAATTGGAAAATACAGGAAATCAATCAAAATCAGTGGAAAATTGTAAGTTTTGTGCTTAAATTGGAAGACCTAGAATTTTAAATAATTAATTGCAGACCACTTTTAGGATTTTAATTGTAAATTGATTAATCTGAATCCAATTATGGAAGTCTAGATTAAATCAATAATTTTAGATTTCAAGTGGTGAGTTAATTATTTTAATTCTGGAGAGCAAAACTGCAATTGAAGAGG
The DNA here is from genome assembly GCA_022113865.1 of Chimonanthus praecox. Taxonomy (NCBI): domain Eukaryota; kingdom Viridiplantae; phylum Streptophyta; class Magnoliopsida; order Laurales; family Calycanthaceae; genus Chimonanthus; species Chimonanthus praecox. Next base: position 29,418,329 of record CM039088.1, on the reverse strand, counting down.
CCATAGTTTGAATTTCAATCCATGGGTCAGAAATCCACTTCAAATGGGCCAAGCTATGCTCCATATGTCAAAGCATTGGGCCAAACTCAAGCAGTCCATGCGCATATCAAAAAGTGAGCCAGGCCAATGTGAAATCCAAGTCCAGCAAGCCATGTCCATGTGGTCTAAGTCCAAGAAGTCCAATGTGGAAGTCCAATTGTCCAAATCCAATAAGCTTTAAAGCCATATTCGAATTTTGTTACGTAAACCCTATGTCCACACGCCCAAAGCCTTGTCTATCTCCATATCATCCACACCATCCATTAGCCATCGTTTAATCCAGACCATTCATAAAATTAGGTAAACCCTAGAGCCACCTTTCCAAATCCAATCCATACAATCATTATCTTAGATCTAGGCCATCCATTTCATCATCCATTTAGATTAACCTTTGAAATTTAACCTTTCATGCATTATCATATCATTTATTAAATTCATCTTATCCATCCATTAGTAAGCCATTAGATTTTAACCCATTTAATCATAGCCATTCACCAAGATCTAGATTAACTTGGAATCCAAGAAATTCAACCCTATCCATTCAAATTTGCCTTCTCACCAACACATCATCACCAATCAATCTCCAGCTCGCATGATTTTCCCATATCCCAGTAGTATGCCTTGTAGCCCTAATCTCTTTCATTTTAAATCCCATCCATTCATTTTTAAGTTAGACTTAACCCAAGCCCTTGATGCATCATCTAAAATTAGATTAAATCCCACCCTTCATTCAAGTCCCGAGCCTATAAATAGTCCATTCTACCATTGCCAAACTCGAATTTGATCAAGAGTCAAAAGGAATTGAAGATTGGAGTATACTCAAGAGACAATGAGCCATAAATGAATTTTACAAGTTAGCATCTCATATTGTACATTTATTTTGATTGTCTTTGATGTAATTTTCCAATGCTTCGTAATTTAATTCTTCCATTAAATAAATTTAAGATAAGCTCTTAGCACCCTGAAACATCTAATCTTTGAATTTCTTTTATGATTGTTTGATTTAATTTTAAGTTTGTATTTTTTGTTTAATTAAAAGAACATAATGAAATAGTTAGAACTTGGAATTTATTTGTTTAAATTTAAGGATCTAAGGTTCAATTAATTAAATTAAAGTTTATTAATTTTAATTTTAATGAAAGGCATGAATTGAGATTTAAATTTTTTACGCGAATTTCAAATATAGATCTTTTATGTGTTTACTTACGTTTAGGCTATGATTGATCCATTCGACTACCACCTTTAAATTATGCCTTGTTTTGTAATTTCATTTATTTTAATTATCAATTTATTTCCTTTGCTTGTTTTATTTTGTTATGTTATTTGTTGTATTTTCTTGATTTACTTCTGTTGTTCAATTTATTTTCATTCTTTACTTTGTTGTATATTTTTGTATTTATTTCTTGTATCCACCTTCTCAAGATGTAGATTAAAATTTTAATTTAATTGGACTTTAATTTTGCTTTCTTAAATCGAGATGTGTGATTATTTATAAATTCTATATTAAAGCCATTATCTTAATTGGATTTTGAAGTTGAATAATTGGTTTAGTTATAGAATTAATTGATGTTTACATAATGGATCTATTTATTTAATACTGGAATATGATTAAATTAAAGATATAATTATAAGGATTGAATTTGATTTCTATGATGGGATTAATTTAAAGATCTATATTTTTTATAACCTACAAAATTCTAATTTCATATATTTTGTTTTGTTTCGCATAACTTGTTCCTTGTGGGATCGACCTCGTACTCTTAACGCTATACTATAAATGGTTCGTGAGCTTGCGAGTAATGAGTAATAAATTTAAAATAAGAGAACACAACACCTTGTTAATTGAGATTAAGAGAGAAAAGGAAATCTAGATCTATGATTCAAACTTGCATATGTACAATCCTAGGAACCTTGTCCCTATCTTGTGATTGCTCCATACAATGCTATATCTTCATCATCAAACAAGATCAAAGGGAGAGCTCTTCAAGAAACACAACTTCATCAAAGCTTGAGCTTCAAAGGCAAGTGTTTCTTTGTGTCTTTATTTTCAAAACTTCATTTGTAAAGTGGACTAGATCAAGCTGGGATAAGTGGTTCCTGTACAGTCACAGAACCAACTGGGATAAACATTGGAAATTTGGTACTCTGTCAGGTCGATCCGTCGAGTCCATCGACCCATTAGTGAAGACAAGACAGACCCATAGAGGTCATCGACACTTCAACTGTATTGACAAGGGTTCTGGACTGGAAGGGCTTTCATTTAGGGTCGAGCGTATCGTGTCCACTGACCCCTCGCTGAACATAGGACCCACCCATCGAGGACTTCGATATATTGACTGGAATTTTGCAGGCTCTAGAAAGAACTGACTGTAAATTCCGTCTGCACTCTAATAATCGGGTTCGACCTGTCGGGGAACTTGACATGTCGATCTGGGTCAAGTATGAGTTCCGGACTTAGGAGTCTGGGGTACTCTCAAACAGACACATCGAGGTCATCAACCCATTGATGAACAGACATGTCGATCAGTATTTTCAAGGTTCCGGAAGAGCGGGCTCAGTATTTTTATGGGCGCCCCATATAGACACCTAGAAAATTTGCCTCTACACACCCTGTAACACCTCAGATTTTCAATTTATTATTTTTATGAAATTTATCCATTTTTAATTGTGAGTTTTAGATTTGATCTTAAATGGATAAAGAATTGGGCTATGACCCAACTAAGACCCAACGAATTGGGGGATTGGTTCCAATGAAAATTAAATGGGTTTGAATTAATTTAGTGGTGCAATTAATTAAAAGATTATGCATGGCCAAATTTTAGATAATAAATATATAGGTTATGCGCATGAGATAATTAAAGAAGGGAATATGGGCGCATAGTACTTTCTAAATAGGGATTAAGGAAGGATTTAATTAAGGAGAGCAAGTGCATTCGGTAATTGCTAATCCAAGCAAGAGGCCACACGACATTGCCATCTAACGCAAGGGAGGGGCGCATGGCACCTTCCCCATTTGGATTAATTGGAGCTTATATAAGGAGAGAGGGACAAGGTCACAAGGTTTACACCTTCATAGCCGAACTCTCTCTATCTCTCTCTCAATCTCTCTTTCTCGCCAAAGAGCAAGAAGAAGAAGAAGGTTGCTCGGCCAGCAAGAGGTGTTTTGGTTGGAGGAAAAATTAAGAAGAAAGGAGAAAGATTTGGAAGAGCCCGGAATTGGAAAAGGTTAGTATCTTGATTAATAATTTTATTTTGAAATAAAGAACCATAGGGTTTTGCCATGGTGTTTGGCCGAACCCCATGGAGGAAGATTGGTGATGATTTAATGATTGAAATGGAAAAGAAAGAACCCCATGGAAAGAAGTGTTTTAATTCATGGGTTTATGTTCATAGATTTTAGATCATGGAAAGACATGGTGATTTCATGATGGTTTTGAATGATAAAAACTATGGGAATGTATGGTTTAGATTTATAAATTTGAATGATGAAAACCAATGGGAGAGTTTGATAATTTTAAAGGGAGATTTGGATAGGAATGTGGGTTGGCCATGGCATGGCCGAACCATGATTTCTATATGGCCAAGTTGATTGGATCCATAGTAATGAAAAGAAGGGGTGAGGTTCGGCCATGGTGTATGGCCGAACCCCACCAAATATTTTAATGGATTGGTGTTTGAGTTTAATGGATCAAAACCATTGATGAAGATCATAAACCATAGGGTTCGGCCATGGTGCTTGGCCGAACCCCATGGGGTTGTTTTTGGAATGGGGATTAAATTTGGAAAGCAATCTAAATATGGAAGGAAGGTTATTATTTTTGGAAAGTGTTTGCTTAATAAGGAAAGCTTCCAAATTTGGAAGGAGTTGTTAAATTGGAAAGCACTCCTATTATGGAAAGGAGTAGGTTATTTAGGGAAAGTTTTACTTAATTTGGAAACCTTCCATTTTTGGAAGGAGGTTGTTAATTTTAGTAAGTTTAAATATGGAAACCTTCTAATAATAGAAGGTGCAGTCCAATTAAGGAAACCTTCCAATTAGGGAAAGTTAGAGTTTAATTATGGAAACCTTCCAATTATGGAAAGGTGGAGATTAAGTTTGGAAACTATTTATTTATAGAAGTGTGAATGATGAAAGCCATTGAATACTATTTATGGATTTTAAAAGAGAACCTTCTGAACCATAGGGTTCGGCCATGGTGTATGGCCGAACCCCATGGAGTTGTAATGGCATTTTTAAAGTATGTTAATTTTATTTAGACGGTAGGATTAAATTGGAAAGTCTTTAATTTAGAAAGGACCTATTTATGGAAAGAACTTGGAATTATGGATCCAAGATTAGGAAATGATAAATTAAGAAAGTTTCCATTTTAGGGACTTTCTAAGTATGGAAGTGGGATAATGAAATTTGGAAAGTTTCTAAATGTGGACTTTCTAAGTATAAAACATAAGGTAATTATATGAGAAATTATTTGGAGAACTTAGATGTTTAGGATCTATGTATTTGGATCTAAACATGGGAATTGATTGGCGGACCTAGAGTTATGTACTTTGGATTAAAACAAATAGAATATTAACTAAGGTTTGGACCAATGGCATTTTGGTAATTAATGGAATAAATGAACAAAAAGGGTGAGGCTCGGCCATAGGTATGGCCGAACCCCACAAGTATGGTTTATGGATTTAAATATTGTAAATCAAGTAGGACTTGGTGTTGACTTAATATTATACTATAAGGTAAGGGGATCTCGCAAGTGGTGCGCGATCGGTGATCGATTTTTGGACGAAAGACGCAAGCACGCGTTAACGGTCTTTGGTAGGATTCCACCTCTTTGAAACCATGGGTTTATGTACTTTGTTTTATCTTATGTTTGATGAAAATATGTTTCAAAGGATATGCTTTATTATTGAATTTTAAATGCTATGTTTATCTTATAAATAACATGTGTTTCATTGGCATCTCATGCATGACATGGGGTGGGGGATTTATAACCGGAGGGGTCATACTCCATCGGGGCGTCCGAAAAACCTATGTGCATTACCTTGATGTGATTTACATTAAGAAGATTCTGGAGGGCCCACACTCCGTCGGGGCATCCGGAAGACCTATGTGGTGGGTACATTTATGTACATGTGATGGGTGGGACTCATTGCATATTTGTCATCATTGCATGGCATGGATTTTACCTGGTTTTATATATTATGTTATAATATATGTTTTGTACTAACCATGTGTTATCCGTAACTGGAATACCTACTGGGCGCGTTGTTCTAAGGCCCTACTTCTACCCTAGTTGATGATACAGGTAATTAGGGGAACGATGAACGTAAGACGGACCAGGCATAGGAGCTTGGATGACTTATTTTACTTGTTTCGAATAAAGTTACTCATGAACTTGTATTTGACTATTTGGATCTCGGAATGTAATAACTTAGGCGGTCGAATGATTTAGTTTGATGATTATGACGTTTTAATAATGATTAAGGACTTGACGTACTTTGCTGTCTGAATGGAATAGAACTTGGTTCTATTATGATTTCGTATTTTGATGTTATGATTTCACAGGTTATGATTTTATTCTTCAAGTTGATATTGCTCTGTGTGAACCATTTTATTGGACTGAGTCCATACACACATAGGGTTGGCTAGTCAAGGGTCGGACTTTGGAAGTTCGGACTAAGCTCACGTCATGACGTCTGGCGCTCTATCACTCTACTCTGTTATAAAAAAAAAAAAAATATTCTCTGAATTTATGGGAAAAAACGAGTGAAAAAGGGCGGGGCGTACAGTTGGTATCAGAGCGAACCAGAAACTTGAATCTTTCGGGGTAGATTAATCCGGTCTCCGTGCATTAATTTACTCGTTAGACTTAGACGGATGATAGCAAAGGAAGTACAGTCAAAATAATCGGATTATCAAACGTAGCAACATAGGATGTATTTCCCCAGAAAACAAGGCAAAAATCAAGAGTGCTTATTTGGAAATTTTCCCCAACAGGTAGGAAATATAAATTTTGTTTATGGAAACTGAGTCTTGATGTTTTCAATAGCTTAGGGAAAAATGGCTCCAAAGGGAAAGTCAGTGAGAAATACCCTACAAAACCAAAAGGGGGGTGATGAGGAGGAGCGACACTCTCACCGTGAGGAAGAACAATCTCATCATGAGGAGGAACAATATTCTCATCATGAGGAAGAACATCACTCTCACCACGAGAAGGAAGAAAACAGTGTAAACATACCAGTGGTACCTCCTGAATTGCAGAATCTGGTTCAAGCGGTGGCTACTTCAGTGCTCCAACAACATATGAATGAGAATGGAACCGCCAACGGGACAAATGACAGGAGTATGGTCAGGGACTTCCAGCAACAGCGCCCTCCTTACTTCAAGGGAAGAGAAGGGGCTGTCAGAGCGGAAAACTGGCTAAAAAGATTTCTCAGATTCTGACTCTATTGAATATCACGAGTTATGCTCATAAGATTTTACTGGCCACATCACAGCTGATTGATGATGCTGGTAAATGGTGGGAGGTGATAGAAAAGCAGCGGGCACTTCTTCCAGAAGGAGAAAGGACTGCCATGACTTGGGAGCAGTTCTCAGCTACCTTCCTGGAATATTATTTTCCTGAGGAGGAGAAGGAGTGCCAAATACAGGCTTTCCTATCTTTGGTACGGGGTACCATGATGGTGGCAGAATACCACCAAGAGTTTCTCAGTCTATCTGTGTATGCATTCTATATGGTGGATACTGAGCATCGAAGGGCACGGAAGTTTGAGCGGGGTCTTCGGCCTAGCATAAGGGCCAAGGTAACTATATTCAAGGCACCTACATTGGCAGAAGTGGTCAGCAGGGCTACTATAGCAGAGCAGGAATTGGCTGAGTTGACGCGGTTTGACAATCACCGAGGTCAGAGTGGGAGGGGTACATTCCAGCCCAACAAAAGGTTCTGATCGAACTCTAGCAGACCCGTACCATCCACTGGGTCAACAAGGGGTTTCCTTCCCAACCATCCCTCCCCATTTGCATCAGTCACTCAGGCTCCCAGAGGGGTGAACAACTGCTTTCATTGTGATCAGCCTGGTCATTTTGAGAGGGAATGTCCGCAACTCAACAAACCCTCATATTCCAGAGGCTTATCTCGTCCACCAGTTAGGCCAGTAAATTCACGTGGAGGCAGGACAGTTAATCAGGCGGGGCGGCCACCTACAGGATCTGGACGGGTGTTCACTTTAGCACCTCCAGCAGCAGACGATCATTCTGTGATTCAAGGTATGGCAATAGTCAGTAGTTCCTACGCCTGTGCATTATTTGATTCGGGAGCATCACACTCTTTTATATCTGCTACATTTGTAACTGCTACTGGTACATTGGTACAAAAACTGTCCACATCATTCACTATTGTATCCCCGTCGGAGACACATCATTTGGACTTATATGCACAGTAGTTAATACGGAACTTGCTGGACTCATATTTGAGTTCAATTATTTGGTGCTTGATATGTCAGAATATGATATTATTTTCGGCATGGATTGGTTGGCTAGCTTTAAGGCCAACATTGATTTTTATCGTCGCAGGGTGACATTTTGGTCTCCCGAAGGAAAACAACATGTGGTACGTACTGATAAACAAAGCAGACTGCATGAAGGGTTGAATCACCTAGAATTATACAGTATCCAAATTAACAAGGCGCCGGTGACTGAACTTCCGGAAATAGTAAGGGATTATGTAGACGTCTTTCCAAAGGAACTCCCTGGTTTGCCTCCCATGAGGGAGATCAATTTTGAAATCAAGCTGTATCCTGGCACTGCACCAGTGTCATTACCACATTACCAGATGGCACCAGCAGAGATGTCTGAGTTAAAGAAGCAGATTGATGAACTGCTCAGATTGGGGTGCATTCGGAACAGTACATCGGCTTCGGGAGCTCCAGTTTTATTTGTGAAGAAGAAGGATGGTTCACTCTGCATGTGTGTGGATTACCGAAAACAGAACCAGTTGTCGGTTAGAAACAAGTACCCTCTACCCAGGATCGACGACTTATTTGATCAACTTAGAGGTTCCAGTCATTTCTCTAAGATTCATTTGATGTCCGGATATCACCAAATCCGGGTTAGGGAGGAGGACATAGAGAAGACAGCCTCCAGAACGCGGTATGGACTATTTGAGTTTGTAGTCATGCCGTTTGGACTCAACAATGCACCGGCTGTGTTCATGGATTTAATGAACAGGATTTTCCGTTCTTATTTGGACCAATTAGTCATTGTATTTATTGATGACATCCTAATTTATTCCAAAAGTAAGGAAGAGCACGTTGAGCACCTGAGGATAGTTCTGGATACTTTGAGGAAGAACAAATTATATGCCGAAGCAAGCAAATGTGAATTTTGGCTATCTGAGGTCAAATTCTTGGGGCATGGCATAACAGCAGACGGTATAGCCGTAGACCCGGCTAAGGTGGCGGCAGTGAGTGAATGGAAAGCGCCAAAGAATGTAACCGAGATCCGCAGTTTCTTGGGATTGGCTGGTTATTACAGGAAGTTCATCATGGACTTCTCCAAAATTGCATCTCCATTGACTCGACTCACTCAGAAAGGAGTCAAATATGAGTGGACAGATCTGTGCAACCGGAGATTTGAGGAGCTGAAAGATAGACTTACAACTGCACCTATCTTAATTTTGCCGGAAAGAGGCAAGGGTTATGAAGTACAATGCTATACTTCAGGAGAGGGACTGGGGTGTTCACTTATGCAACGTCATCGTGTGGTGGCTTATGGTTCAAGACAATTGAGAATACATGAACATCTTTATCCTACGCACGATCTTGAACTAGCCGCAGTGGTCTTCGCTCTCAAAAGCTGGAGACATTATCTTTATGGCGAGAAATTTGAAGTGTTTTCAGATCATAAGAGCTTGAAATATTTGTTTGATAAAAAAGAGCTCAACTTGAGGCAGCGTAGATAGATGGAATATTTGGCAGATTATGAGTTCGTACTTCGTTATCACCCTGGCAAGGCGAACAAAGTGGCAGATGCCCTCAGCCGTTTATCACATGCATCAGTGGCATGTTTGATCAGGACAGAATGGGAGATGTTGAATACCATTCGAGAGTTCAATTTATATATCAATAACTGCGGGAGTATGTACAATTTGATCATACGGTCCAACATGGTTACTAAGATTGAAAAGGAACAGCGAACAGACCCAGAAGTGGAAGAAATATGGGCTAAGATGTCTACTAGTAAAGTCATACCGGAATGGGAGTTACGACCATTACAGGGTTTTCTATTCCGAGGAAGGATTTATGTACCTAAAAGCCGCAGAAAAGAGTTATTGGTTGAGGCACATCAAACCAAACTCTCTATTCATCCCGGAAGCACTAAGATGTATCACGACTTGAAGAGACATTATTGGTGGTACGGACTCAAAAAAGATGTGGCATAATTTGTAGCACATTGCTTAACTTGTCAGCAGGTTAAGACGGAACATCAGAAGCCACCAGGGTCACTCAAACCCTTAGCAGTGCCGAAATGGAAATGTGAGCATATTTCCATGGATTTTGTTACAGGTTTACCAAGGTCTTCAAAGGGCAATGATGCGATATGGGTCGTGGTGGACCGACTGACCAAGTCTGCATATTTTATTCCTATTAGGATGACAGATTCATCTGAGACTTTGGGTCGGCGGTATATCAGGGATATCATCAGACTGCATGGTATTCCTCGGAGTATTGTGTCTGACAGAGATGGTCGATTCACAGGCAGAGTATGGCAGAGCATGCAGTCGGCCATGGGAACAGATTTACTGATTAGTACGACATTTCATCCACAGACTGATGGATAGTCTGAGAGAACAATTCAGACATTGGAGGACATGTTGAGAGCATGTATGCTAGATTTCAAGGGTGGATGGGAGGTTCACTTGCCGTTGGTAGAATTCTCATACAACAACAGTTACCAGGCAAGCCTCCAGATGGCACCATTTGAGGCATTATATGGTAGACCATGTAGGTCACCAGTGTGGTGGACAAAGGGCGGCGAGCCTGCATTGATTGGACCTGAATTGGTTGCAGAAACTACAGCGTAGATATAGTTGATACGGCAGCATCTACTGACTGCACAGAGTCGTCAGAAGAGTTATACTGACAAGAGAAGGAGGTTCCTTGAATTTGAAGTGGGAGACATGGTGTTCTTGAAAGTCTCGCTACGAAAGAGACACATGAGATTTGGAAAGAAAGGGAAATTATCGCCAAGATATGTGGGACCTTTTTCTATCATAAGACGGATGGGGGACGTGGCTTATCAACCGACACTCCCATCACAGTTGGCATCTATACACGATGTGTTCCATATATCAATGTTGAGGAAATACAATCCTGATCCTTCTCACGTATTAAACGTACAAGATATAGAAGTTCAGAGTGACGTGACATACGTCGAAAATCCTGTCCTAGTGGTGGACACAGAACAAAGGGTGTAACAAACCGAGCGATCCAGTTCGTCAAGATAGTATGGGATCGACACGGCATCGAGGAAGTTACATGGGAATTTGAGTCGGAAATGAGGAAAGCTCATCCTGAGCTATTTAGGTAAATGTTTGAAACCCTACTTCAGACGATTTTCGGGACGAAAATTTTGAAAAGAGGGTTGTATTGTAACACCTTGGATTTTCAATTTATTATTTTTATGAAATTTATCCATTTTTAATTGTGAGTTTTAGATTTGATCTTAAATGGATAAAGAATTGGGCTATGACCCAATTAAGACCCAATGAATTGGGGGATTGGTTCCAATGAAAATTAAATGGGTTTGAATTAATTTAGTGATACAATTAATTAAAAGATTATGCATGGCGAATTTTAGATAATAAATATATAGGTTATGCGCATGAGATAATTAAAGAAGGGAATATGGCCGCATAGTACTTTCTAAATAGGAATTAAGGAAGGATTTAATTAAGGAGAGCAAGTGAAGCAGGCAATTGCTAATCCAAGCAAGAGGCCACACGGCATTGCCATCTAAGGCAAGGGTGGGGCGCATGGCACCTTCCCCATTTGGATTAATTGGAGCTTATATAAGGAGAGAGGGACAAGGGCACAAGGTTTACACCTTCATAGCCGAACTCTCTCGATCTCTCTCTCAATCTCTCTTTCTCGCCAAAGAGCAAGAAGAAGAAGAAGGTTGCTCAGCCAACAAGAGGTGTTTTGGTTGGAGGAAAAATTAAGAAGAAAGGATAAAGATTTGGAAGAGCCCGGAATTGGAAAAGGTTAGTATCTTGATTAATAATTTTATTTTGAAATAAAGAACCATAGGGTTCGGCCATGGTGTTTTGCCGAACCCCATGGAGGAAGATTGGTGATGATTTAATGATTGAAATGGAAAAGAAAGAACCCCATGGAAAGAAGTGTTTTAATTCATGGGTTTATGTTCTTAGATTTTAGATCATGGAAAGACATGGTGATTTCATGATGGTTTTGAATGATAAAAACCATGGGAATGTATGGTTTAGATTTATAAATTTAAATGATGAAAACCCATAGGAGAGTTTGATAATTTTAAAGGGAGATTTGGATAGAAATGTGGGTCGGCCATGGCATGGCCGAACCATGATTTCTATATGGCTATGTTGATTGGATAGTAATAAAAAGAAGGGGTGAGGTTCGGCCATGGTGTATGGGCGAACCCCACCAAATATTTTAATGGATTGGTGTTTGAGTTTAATGGATCTAAACCATTGATGAAGGTCATGAACCATATGGTTCGGCCATGGTGCTTGGCAGAACCCCATGGGGTTGTTTTTAGAATGGGGATTAAATTTGGAAAGCAATCTAAATATGGAAGGAAGGTTATTATTTTTGGAAACATTCTATTTTCGGAAGGTGTTTGCTTAATAAGGAAAGCTTCCAAATTTGGAAGGAGTTGCTAAATTGGAAAGCACTCCAATTATGGAAAGGAGTAGGTTATTTATGGAAAGGTTTACTTATTTTGGAAACCTTCCATTTATGGAAGGAGGTTGTTAATTTTAGTAAGTTTAAATATGGAAACCTTCTAATAATAGAAGGTAGAGTCTAATTAAGGAAACCTTCCAATTAGGGAAAGTTAGAGTTTAATTATGGAAACCTTCCAATTATGGAAAAGTGGAGATTATGTTTGGAAATTATTTATTTATGGAAGTGTGAAATGATGAAAGTCATTGAATACTATGTATGGATTTTAAAAGAGAACCTTATGAACCATAGGGTTCGGCCATGGTGTATGGCCGAACCCTATGGAGTTGTAATGGCATTTTTAAAGTATGTTAATTATTTTGGAAGGTAGGATTAAATTGGAAAGTCTTTAATTTAGAAAGGACCTATTTATGGAAAAAACTTGGAATTATGGATCCAAGATTAGGAAATGATAAATTAAGAAAGTTTCCATTTTAGGGACTTTATAGGTATGGAAGTGGGATAATGAAATTTGGAAAGTTTCTAAATGTGCACTTTCTAAGTATAAAACATAAGGTAATTATATGAGAAAGTATTTGGAGAACTTAGATGTTTAGTATCTATGTATTTGGATCTAAATATGGGAATTGATTGGCGGACCTAGAGTTATGTACTTTGGATTAAAACAAATAGAATATTAACTAAGGTTTGGACCAATGGCATTTTGGTAATTAATGGAATAAATGAACAAAAAGGGTGAGGCTCGGCCATAGGTATAGCCGAACCCCACAAGTATGGTTTATGGATTTAAATATTGCGAATCAAGTAGGACTTGGTGTTGACTTAATATTATACTATAAGGTAACGGGATCTCGCAAGTGGTGCGCGATCGGTGATCGATTTTTGGACGAAAGACGCAAGCACGCGTTAACGGTCTTTGGTAGGATTCCACCTCTTTGAAACCATGGGTTTATGTACTTTGTTTTATCTTATGTTTGATGAAAATATGTTTCAAAGGATATGCTTTATTATTGAATTTTAAATGCTATGTTTATCTTATAAATAACATGTGTTTCATTGGCATCTCATGCATGACATGGGGTGGGGGATTTATAACCGGAGGGGTCATACTCCATCGGGGCGTCCGAAAAACCTATGTGCGTTACCTTGATGTGATTTACATTAAGAAGAATCCGGAGGGTCCACACTCCGTCGGGGCATCCGGAAGACCTATGTGGTGGGTACATTTATATACATGTGATGGGTGGGACTCATTGCATATTTGTCATCATTGCATGGCATGGATTTTAGCTGGTTTTATATATTATGTTATAATATATGTTTTGTACTAACCATGTGTTATCCGTAACTGGAATACCTACTGGGCGCGTTGTTCTAAGGCCCTACTTCTACCCTAGTTGATGATACAGGTAATTAGGGGAACGATGAACGTAAGACGGACCAGGCATAGGAGCTTGGAAGACTTATTTTACTTGTTTCGAATAAAGTTACTCATGAACTTGTATTTGAGTATTTGGATTTCGGAATGTAATAACTTAGGCGGTCGAATGATTTAGTTTGATGATTATGACGTTTTAATAATGATTAAGGACTTGACGTACTTTGCTGTCTGAATGGAATAGAACTTGGTTCTATTATGATTTCGTATTTTGATGTTATGATTTCACAGGTTATGATTTTATTCCTCAAGTTGATATTGCTCTGTGTGAACCATTTTATTGGACTGAGTCCATACACACATAGGGTTGGCTAGTTAAGGGTCGGACTTTGGAAGTTCGGACTAAGCTCGCGTCGTGACGTCTGGCGCTCTATCACTCTACTCTGTTATAAAACAAAAAAATATACTCTGAATTTACGGGAAAAACCGAGTGAAAAAGGGCGGGGCGTTAAATACCCGATTTCAAAAAATCGGGTGAAATTAACATTCTACCCCTTCGGGTATATTCATCCGAACAAATTGTCAATTCATTTTTAGTTCATTCGGATGAATATACTCATCCGAACGAACACATCGATATAATTTTAGTTCATTCGGATGAGTATATTCATAAGAACGAACTGAAATACACTGATGTGTTCGTTCGAACAAGTGAACTTATGTATGTTCATTCATTCGAATGATCACTTAGGATCATTCGAACGAATGTGCCTTCTCATTCACTTCCTCTATCTTGTCCTCTTCAGACTTGGCTCATGTTTTGGCTGCATACCCATATGAAGTTTGTCCACGTCAAACTTGGCCCATGTTTTGGCTACATCCCCATATTCCTCAAGTTTGTCCTCTTCAGACTTGGCTCATGTTTTGAGATCTGCTAGCAAACATGGCATTGCTTTCCTTTTTCAAGACAGAATCTAACACCAAGAACCTATACTGCAAGAGTTGCCAAAATTACTTTGAGGAATTGCTGACTAATACTTGGTATCTCCAGAACTAGCTCTCCATTGTATGTCTTGTGCACCACATTTACTCCAGCATTCTTTGACATTTATCATGTCACATTGTGTGTTTTGTGCACCACATTTACTCCAACATTCTTTGACATTTACCATGTCACATTGTTTACTCATCAAAGGAATATACTATTTTTAGGGTAAATCCAAATTGATCATTCGAACGAATGAACATATATAAGTTCATTCGTCCGAACGAATTGAAATTGCATTGTTCTGTTCTGATCTCTTCGTTCGGATGAGTATATTCATTCGAATGAGCATAAATTACATTGCCAGTTCATTCGAACGAGTATATTCATCCGAAAGAACTGAAAATGAACTGACAGTTCCTTCAGATGATAAAACATGGAGGGGTAGAGTGGTAATTTCACCCGATTTCTTGAAATTGGGTGTGTAGAGGCAGTTTTTCACAAAAATAAAAATCCTTAAATATACCACTTTCGCTGGCACTCTCGATTGCATTTAGCATATGCAACATGCCTTTAAATCCCTAGCTCACCACTAGTGGACGAGTTACAGTCTCGTGAGGGCTTTTAGTGATGATACCCACAAACATCAAATTTTATCAAAAATATCTAAACAAAAATTTAAACATCATACAACTCTAAAATTATTTTACAAAATTTATACTCGGAGTGTAGTGTGTGATAACCACTATTAAAGTAACCTTATTTTTCAAAATATGCCCAAGTTTGGCAACCACCAGCTGAAAATGCGCTTCGACTCCAAATCTCACCAAATATATCTCTCAGGAAGACTTTGACTCAGAGATTGGGTTCTTATTTTCTCTCAAAAGTATATGTGAGCGGAATTAATTTTCACAAATGCAATATTTCACATATTTATCAACAAAGAACGGATTACAACAAAAAATAAATACAAATCTCCTGAATGGATGCCATTTTCCTGAGAACGTTGAATCAAACACCATAATTCTTTTTCATCTATTCTCCACTTTAAATACCATATTAACTGAGGATCAATAGGACTTCCTAATAGGACGAAACATGGCTTAGGACCGGGTCATATCAAAGAAGGATAAAAAGACCATAATTCTACTTCCTCTATTTTTCTTTTTCATCACTTTCACAGCATTTTTTTTCACATCCTTCTTTTCTGCTGAATGAATGTTCCCTTTCTTTTCTTTTCTATTTTTTTCTCTTTTTTTCTCATTTCTTTTTTCAAGTGCCATATTTTTTCTAAGTAGCATCCCAAAAATTCATCTCTAACCTTTCCTGGGTCCTTAAAATAGGTCACAGATATTTCAATGAAAAGCTCAAACTCCACAGTCGGAGTTGGGTTTGGATAACATGTCTAATCAATAAAAAATTGGCTTCATTAAAGACTCAAAAGTGGGAACTAACAGTATAATATATGACCAAAAATAGGTAGGATTCAAAGGCTCAAACGATCCAAAATGTCCTATATCACTTCCTAAGTTTCATATGACTAATTATATAGCTTCAAATAAATTCTGAAAAAAAATCTGGTGCAATAGTCCAATTTTAATGTCATTCTTAGTATTTGACCAAAACAAAGAATAATGAGATCTAACAACAAATATACTGCGCATATCAAAGAAAATAAGAATTTACTTATAACCCTCAAAAAAATCGAATGGCTCAAACGTTCACTGGGTATAAGTGTCCACTGGTATTCCTCTAGTGATCACTCAACTCATGAATACTCTTCATTTTCAGACTAACATTAATATGGCTAGTGTAATGCTGAAAAACAATTTTTTTTTCCAAAATTTTTCAAATTTTTCATTATTTTTTTTTTGGACTAAAAAAACAAAACAAAAGTGTAGGCCCCCAATGCCCCCAAACTTAAATTGAACATTGCCCTCAATGTTTCTTAATCTACAATTGCCACTTGCAAACTAGAAGAAAATATCAGAACAAAACAATTTGAGTTCAGAAAATTCTTGAGATTACTCTCTTTATTCAAAACCTGCAAAAACAAACAGATAACAAAAACACAAACACACAACAAAGACTCTAGACTAACACAAAAACTGTAACACCCCGCCCTTTTCACTCTAAAAATCAGAGTTTTTTTTTTTTTTTAATAAACAAGTGATCGGAGCAGAGTGTCACGACGCGAGTTAAGTCCGAACTTCTAATATCCGACCCTTAACTGGCCAAACCTATGTGAGCATGGACTAAGTCCATAAGAATGGTTCTCACATAATAAAGTATAAACATTGCGGAATATCATTTAATCTATCTGCGGATTATAATGGAACCTAAATCTACTCCATTTTATTAGATAGCAAAGTACAAGTCATTTATCCAAAGTTATCTTAACTTAATCATTCAATCCAACCATTCCAAACCATAGTAAATATTAACTAAGTTATTACATGTCGACATCTAATTAGCAAATTACATGTCGACATCTAATTAACAAATTACATGTCCATGTGAACTTAAATAAAATGTCCATAAATAAGTCCAATCAAAAGCCCAAGCTCCTATGCTTGGTTTCCTTCGCGCTCCTCGACTTTCCCCTTTCCTGTGTCACCCACCTAGGATAGAGATAGGGCATTAGATCAACGCGCCCAGTAGGTGTTTTCGATTAGGGCTACCATAAGGTTAGTATAAAACATGCAAATATCATAATAGTACATGATCATCAAAACCTTATAAAAACAATGCCATGTATGTTATGCACTTGTAATGAGTCCCACCCATCACAAATATACATAGCCTCCTCTTGACGGGATTCTCATCGTCAAGGTACCCCACAGTGGTCTTTCGGACGCCCCGACGGAGTGTGGCCTCCGGTTTCCTCTTGATGGGATTCTCATCATCAAGGTACCCCACAGTGGTCTTTCGGACGCCCCGACGGAGTGTGGCCTCCGGTTTCCATAATCATCACCCCATGCCATGCATGAGATGTCAATGAGTTCATGCCATTTGTAAATACATCTTGACATACAAAACCACTTTGAAACATAATAACTTAGCACATATTTTATCAAAACTAAGATAAAATCAAATATAAGTGTGGTTACAAAAAGGTAGGAAACCTACAGAAAGTTACTTAAGTTGTCCTTTCTTCTCAATCCGCCACCCGTTCACGACTTGTGCACCGTTCAAGTCCCGTTACCTTGTTTATATAACAGCAAGTCAATCACATATCCTTTTGATTTCTAATTAAGTTTAAATCCCAAAAATCATCTTATGTGGTTCGGCCATACCCATGGCCGAACCTCACCCACTTTGGATTTGATCTTCCTTTTTCATTTGATCAATACTATCCATATAACTTAAATAAACACCTTATATTAAATATTATACCTTGGTAGGGTTCGGCCATACAACATGGCCGAACCATGCCACTTTGGTTTGACCCCTCTTTCAAGTCCTTTAATCCTTCATTCCATTATAACTTGTATTTACGGTTTTGCCACTAACCAACCCTTGCTTAATTTTTGCTTAATAATCAAGGTCCACCACAAATCCACCTTAGTAGGGTTCGGCCATACAACATAGCAGAACCTCACCACCTTAGATTTGGTCTTTTTCAATCCTTCATTCATAAGATTACTTACCAATCAATCCATTTAATTACCTTAGTCCTTAACCATCCACTAATATCATTTTATGGGGTTCGGCCCTATACATGGTTGAACCCTATATTTTTCTTTTATTCATCAAAACCTTTATCCATCAAAGGATGGTTCTTATAATTCTGTCCATTGGAATATTTTTAGACCTTTTGACAACCAAACACCATACATAGCAATTGGTGGGGTTCGGCCATACACCTGGCCGAACCTCACCCCTTTGGTTTTGGTGCTCCCCTTTGTCATCCTTTATGATGAACATAAATATCCAAATCCCTCATTCTTTCATCTATGTTAAACCCTTTTTAAAACATCATAAACACCATTAACAATTTCTAATCATAATCTTAAATCCAAATACCCATACAAGGGTCCATGGGGTTAGGCCATACTCATGGTCGAAACCTATGGTTCTCTTGACTCAATCCTTCCCATAATTATTCGTGGTTTTGACATAGTAATTTAGCCATAATCTTAGTATGGTTCAGCCATCCAATGGTCAACCCAAAACATCAATCTTAACTCCAATTAAAACACCTAAGAACCTCCATAATATTGCATGGTTTTTAACTTCCAAAAACCATCAAAATAACCAAAACATTTCATGGGGTTCGGCCACCCAAAGTGGCCGAACCCTATGATCCATGTTTTCTACCCTTTTTAACATCATCTTCCATGGGTTTTACCTTTGATAGATTCGGCCAAACCATGGCCAAATCATGTTCCCTTTAACCAATTTATTAAACAAAATTCCATGGAGTACTTACCAAATCTTTTTAGCCTTTTCTTCTTGCCTTTGATCCTTCCTTCCTCCCTTCTTGATCCTTTAATCCTTAGCTGATTGTGTGCTTTGATCAATGGTGAAAACACCAAGGGCTGGTTCGGCCAAGGAGGTAGATTTTGAGAGAGAAAATGAGAGAGAAACTTAGCCTTGGGTGAAAGTGATCAACCTAGAGATGCAACTCCTTTTCTCCAAGTCCTTTTGTCTTGATGGAGGGATAGGCCAAGGACTGAATTGTGTGAGAGACAGCCAGCCAATATTCTTTTTCTTGAGAGGTAGGGAACGGCCAAGGAAAGGAGAGGGAGAGAGTGATGTAAAACTCTAACTCCTTGGTTAATGAGAGTTACTCAAAGGTGGTGTCCTTTGGTGACACCCCTTGGTAACCCCCATGTCTTTTCATCTCCTCCATTATGGTTTACTTGGGGGTTTCATCCTTGTGATGAAACACCCATGCCTCATCACCTCCCTTGTCCAATCGGCTGCAACCTTTGGTGGTGTCTCTTGAGACCGTCCATCTCCCCTTGATTCCCATTAACACCCCATGTGGGGGTTTCATGCATGGAAGAATCTTCCCATTTAACCAACGTGTGGGGGAGCTTGTTTTGGAGTCTTTAAAATCAAGGCAACTCCTCACCTCCCCACTTGACACATTTAATTAAAAGGGTCTCCATGGCTTCCAATTTAACTCACCCAACTCATTAGCTCAACTCATCCCATTTATTACCACCCATTTAATGCACTTGAGTCAACTCCATTGTTTGATTCAAATCCAACTCACTTCAGCCCCAACTCAATATGATTTAACTCAACCCTTTTGGCTCACTTGATGATCCACATGGTCAACGTGGTCAACATGGTCAACTCGACCCATTGGGTCCCATTTGAACCTCTTGACCCAATTAGGCGCCATGACCCATTTGAGTGACCATTGTCCATTTAAATGGGGTTTACCCAATTGCACATAGCTTACCCATTTATCCTTCATTGCACTCACATTCCATTCAGCCTAACCCAATTTGAATTGAGCTCATCCAAGGGTCAAACAAGTCTACCACGACCCATTGGGTCCCAATTGGCCATTTTGACCCAAATAGTCACCATGACCCAAATAATTGTAACTTACCCATTTCCTCTACATACAACCATTCCATAACCTTTGGGTCTTAATTGAACAATGGACCCCACAATTTACCCATCTAAGGCCAAATCCTTTTAATTCATAATTTCAATGGTAATTTCGTAAATATTGATAGATTGCAAAGTCTGGGGTATTACAAAAACACAAAAAATCGACTCAGAAAAAACGAAAACCTAAACTTGACACTGACAAACATCGACATATATAAGACTCTAGGCAGACTCACAATCAAAACAACTATTATTATTATTTTTTTTATGCAACCTAATCTAACAATGTAATGCTCAAAGCAAATATGCAAATAATAATCAAACAACTAGACTAATGGATGAAACTAATACCCTAATATGCATGAGCAAATTAAATATGCAATTTTTTTATGCAAAATAAAATGCAAACACCCTAAGAAAATCTATATGAATGCATGAAAATTTTTTAAAAAAAATCAAAGAACATGAGTTTAGAAACATACCTCGGCCAATAGTGCTCACGTCCGAAAATTTTAAAATGCGCGATTAAAATCCTTGCAAAATAAAACACCACAAATTTTGGTGAAGATTCTGAATCTCATAAAGAAATGCATGATTCCTAAACTAATGCAATTTTCCTAATGTCATAACTAGTGGAGGAAATTAACTAATTGGAACCTAATTAAGACCTCTAAATTAAATTAAGACCATAAAAATTTTAAATTAACATCCACCAAATTAATCAAAATTAGATTTTTAAGTTTAAGAATATGTCATTAAAGTCCAAAGTTGTTCCATGAATTTTTTTTTTTCAATATAGACACCGTAATTGGAAACCTTCCAAATTTAGATGAGGGTCTTAAATTAGAAATTTTTTAAGCTTAGAGGCTATCCAAAATCAAATATGATCCAAAATTAGACACCTTCTAAGAATAGAAATTTCTAAAATAAGGCCAATTTCAAACTTTCCATAGACAGAAGTTCCAAAAATTTCCCAACTTTAGATCTATTTTCTAAATATAGAACTTGACTAAATTAAATTGAAATTCTAAGATTAGAAAATTCTAAAAAGAGAAAGTAGCTAATTTTGAAAATTTCTAAAAATAGAACTTTTCAAAAAAGGCAAATTTCTCATTTTAGCAGTGTTTCCAAATTTAGATCATCTTCAGATTTTTGATATTTTCAGAAACTTCTAATCTAGGTAACCCATTCAAATTAGAGTTTTTTAAAAAGTAGAAACTTCCAATTTAACAAAGTTACCAAAAAAAGAAATTTTCTTAAATTGTATTATTTCTAAAAATACATAATTCAAATTGCAATTTTTCTAAGTTCCCCGGCAATGGCGCCAAAAGCTTGTTGCGCAAATTTTAAATTTATAAATCGTAAGCACACGAACCATTAGATAGTATAGCGATTGAGTGCGAGGTCGAACCCATTGGAACTTAGGAAAATATATCCGTGAAAATTATTCCATTGAATTACGTATTTTAAGAACTTTAGGAAATATGGAGAAAAATCATTAAATATGAAGTGTTTTTCTAATCTATGAACTTTAATTTTAATTTAGAAATATTCTAGACTTAAATATAGAATTTAACAATGTAACTACTTTTAATTAAGATGGCGGAATTAATCTAAAAATATAAACAATATAAATCTAATTTAAAATACAAAATTAAGATGCAATTAATTAATTTACCAACATAGTTCCACAATTTTCAAGAATTTGAATTTATAAAAGAATTAAAAGAAAAATAAAACTAAAATTACCTATTTACATATTTACAATGGAATTGGATAAAGTACTAAGATGGCATCATGTCCCATATCTCTAATCGAATGAAAACAAAACCTAGAATTTCATTAAACACAGATTAAAGACCACATGAATTACATTAAACACAGATTAATCAAACCAAACCTTGGGCTTAGACAGATTTTATACTTAAAATTTAATTATAAAATAAATCTCACACTCTGATAGAGTG
The DNA here is from genome assembly GCA_022113865.1 of Chimonanthus praecox. Classification (NCBI taxonomy): domain Eukaryota; kingdom Viridiplantae; phylum Streptophyta; class Magnoliopsida; order Laurales; family Calycanthaceae; genus Chimonanthus; species Chimonanthus praecox. Next base: position 29,396,446 of record CM039088.1, on the reverse strand, counting down.
CCTTAGAATGAAAAATGAAGTTCCAGCAATACCAACAAATCTCATTCAATTTGAAAAACCTTAGATAAATCCTGACATGAATTCGTAAAAATATTAAAAATAAAATCAAACTTTCATCATCAAAATTTGAGAATTGGAAAACCATAAATCTACAACTCATCTTGATTTCATTAATTGAAATATAAATTGAAATTACAATACAATGGAACTTGGAATAAATAAAAAAATAGAAAATCCAACCTATAGAAGTTGACCCTTCTCCTTAATCTCAAAATCCACTCCTTGGGCTCTCAATTCGAATTGAAATTACAATACAATGGAACTTGGAATAAATAAAAAAAAATAGAAAATCCAACCTTTAGAAGTCGACCCTTCTCCTTAATCTCAAAATCCACTCCTTAGCCTCTCAATTCATTGATTCAGTTCGAATTGTACCTTTGGAGAGGGCTGGTATTTATAAAATTTGAGAGGAGATAAATTAAGTAATACAAGTGGGACCCAACTTCAGCCGATCTGCATACACGACAACTTCTCCTTTGTTTACACCGTCCAACTCTGTTTTTCTGTTTTTTTCTCTGCCGTGTTTCTCTTTCTTTTTCTCACCTCTTTTTGTTTGTAAAAACAACAACCACCTTTTTTTTTCTTCTTTCCTTTCTTGATTCTATCAGCACTTTCTTTTTGCTGTTATTTTCTTTTTCTCTTTCTGCTATAAATATTTCAGTCCTTTCTGTTGAATACAAGAGATCAACTGGTTGAAACATTCTCTCAATTTGTTTGCGGATTTGGGCGTGGAATGGTAGCTTTCAATTTCGGCCCAAGCTTCTTGTTGTTGTCTTTTTCTAATTTTCCCATCTCTTATTTGTGCAAAGTTGCTCATGGTGCTGCCTTACCACTGTTTGCTGATCATTTCCATCGTTGACAAAGGAGAGTGAAATTCGTTGGTTGCTTGCAAATTTCCGGCGCTAACAGGGGCAGTAGCATAGTTTCTGACAAATCAGTCTTTTTTTTTTTTCTAATTTTTGTATTTGTAGGATTCTTGGGTTCAACGCCTTGCTGCTTGAAATGGGTTTCTGCTCTAGCTTTACAATGGCTGATTGGCACAATTTGCTTCTATATGTTCAGCTCGCCTGCTCAGCAAAATCTGTTGTATTTTCTTTTAAGTTTCTTGCTAATTCTTGCAGTCCCTCATCTTCTTTCTTCTTCATTGCTCTGCTTTACATTGGCTCAAGCAGGCCCATGTCAACGCCAATTCTTGTTGAGGCTTTCAACCCATCGCCATTGATACTTCTTGTTAGGACCAGTGGCTGTTTTATGCAAAGGCGCTGCTTGACACCTTTTCTTTCTTCTTTTTCTTGAACCAACGCCAATCAAAGATTTCTTGTGTTTGGTTCTGTTGTTGTCCCTCTTTTGAACACTAGTTCTCTTGCTCTGTTTCAATTTGTATCTTGCTAGTTTACTGCCCAGCTCCTTTCCTCTCCTGGCTCTCAATGGTTGCAGCTTGGCTTCATGCGAATGGAATTGAACTCTATTTTGATTTGCAATTTCTTTAAACCTTCTTTTTGTATCTTGCTCGAGATTTTCTCTACTGTGCACAAGACAACTGGGTTTTCTTCTTTGCTTTCACAAGACCTCAAACCCCTTTCTATTATATTTCTCATCGTTTCAAATGTGGACATGGAATATATAAAACAATCATAAGAATTTCAAGGCAATAGGGACCTGCACTTGAACTTGCAACGTATTTCATGCTTCCCAAAAGATGTATAGTTATCATGTTATACCACCACAAGCATGCCTGTAGCCTCACTTTAAATCACGAAATCGCCATAATCAAGTATCAAATTCCATTCATGCAATTTTCTCCAATTTTTCATTTCTTTCATGTGAAATCTCCATGTCAACCTAAAATACACAAGAATATGCACTAATTAGATAAAATCAAGACTATATGCTAATTAGATAAAATTAAACAAAATAAGAGTATAACATTAAAAAATTTAAATATAAAATATATCATAATAGTAGTACAAAATAAATAAGATTCAAGAGCTAACTAATCTAATAATCAAAGGTAAAATTGTCATATTTCTGTGCTCATCAGTATGCAACACCAAACTCAACTATTTGGGTACCTAAGATGTAGATCACCTCTCATGTTTTGCATTTGTCTATGACTCACTTCCATATCTTAGACCATTACAAATGAACATCGCAAGAGACCATGTGAGTTCACATAGCCCAAGTGCTATGACATGAAAACAAAAATTGGCCAACTACAAGCTTTGAATTTACTCTTCCTGGCTATAGTACATGTCTTGCTTGGAAAGCTAAACATGGAATATCTCTTTCATGTAGATCTTTTCTAATTTAGAATATCGTGCATGGATGTTTGTGTGCATTGCATAAGTTGGGTGTATGTTTTTTAATGTGTTTTGATCAAAATGTGTATCTTGAACGTATAAATTTTGAAGTGTCTTGTGCAAGAATGTTCTATATCTTATGTGCACTTCACCATGATAAATGTAATGTCTACATGCCATGCATGTGTGAAAGGCAACAACTGGAATCATCAAAATGAAAAATGCACATATTATAAAAAAATCTACTTTGTCTTGTCGGCCCATCGACCAAATAGACATATTGGTAGTTAGACTTGTCAAAGTGTTTGACATGTCGGTTTGATGTTTAAGGTTAAGTTAAAAACCTCTTTCAAAATTCAGACTGTTTAGTCTTGTCGACACATCGTGGTCATTGATGTATCGAGGTATATAGCTATTGAGCTTGTCGACGTGTCGGTAATATGTAGAACTGATTAAAAGTCAAAGAACTCTCAGGAAAGTGAAGAGTGCATATATCGACATATCGCTTGGCATATATGTCGAGGAATAGACCTGTCGATCCTCTCGACATGTCGACAGTGGCAAAAACTTATGTTAAAATGTCTCTTTCTACAAAATCGAAAGACACATTCGAAAACCCCTATTCTCTCCCACGACTTGTCTGTGATTTTTTCCTCTTCCCCCGTGCACTAGACCTGTCGATCCGACCCAAATGGTGATTTCTCTAGGGAAAAGGCTAGTATTTTCGTTTTTCTTGCTTAGGGGAGTCTATTGCTCAGGGATTTGAGGCTCTCTCTTTGGTTAGGTAAGCACTAAATCGTCCCTCTTTCAATTTCTCTTTAATATTTATGGATATTTGTTGGAAATCATGCATAGAATGAAGATACCCAACGATTACCGAACTCTGGTAACGAAAGAACATGCTCAACCTAGTTCCCCTCCAACCATGAGACCCAAACCCACAAGAGGAAAAGAAATAGCCACCAAGCATAGTGGTGCACCTATGAATTTTGATGACTCTAAAAATGTGTCGTTTGCCAAACTCCCTGTCACTAGACCCAGTTCTCGCTCTCATCGTCATTCCCAACAACAACCAGAAATTGTGGAAGAACCCATTTTGGGAGAAAATGTAGAAGGAGAAGAGAATGTTGAGGAAGAAGAGGATAATGGAGAATCCTCAAACACTGTTGATGATGAGAGACCAAACCTTCAACCTCTAGTTAGGCATGCTTGCTTTAGGGATCTTAACATTAAGAGAGGATGATGTACAACTAACCTTCACAAGTGTGGATCACTTCAAATCTTAACGGACATGGGCTGGCAGAATATGGTGTATTGGGGTGGTAAGATGTATCCCTCATTGGCCATGAGGATGTACTTCTATCTTAGGGATAACACCAAGAAAAACTATTTCTGGATTGAATTCACCAATGGAAACACTGTTCTTGTTACACCCTAAGATTGTGTCAGAACTTATTAGCATTCCACTCGTCCCTAAAGTCCTTTACCAGTCATTTCACAAATCATAGACGTGATTGAACAGAAAAGGTTTGCCTTGCAATTATGTGGGAAAGAGATTGAGTGGAAAGAGTAAATATATTGGAGGTGGAAACCTGCTCCCAAAGTATAAGATTTTTCATCTCCTATTCTGCTCAAGCCTTTATCCAAGACATGGGAATTGAGTGGCCTGGAAGCAGCACTTGCCAGAAGATTTGAAGACTCAAAGTGATCAAAATATTGAAGATCAAAGTGAAAGTTTCTAAGCTCATCGGTGTAAGGCAATCACACAGGTAAAACTTGCCATAGATGACCTTAGGTGGAACCCACACCCTTAGTGGACCTGCCTTGTAACACCTTGGATTTTCAAGTTATAAATATTTATGGAAATTGCCCATTTAAATTATGAATTAATGGATATGGACCTTAGATGGGTAAGGCTTTGGGTCAATTGCCCAATTAAGACCCAACGGATTGTGGATATGGTTCAATTGAAATAAATGGGTGAGATTTATTTAGTTGGGTCAAGGTTGTCAATTGGGTCAAATGCCCAATTGGGACCCAATGGGTCATGGTTGACTTGGTTGACCACTAAGTAAGTTCAAGCTTAGTTAAAATATGGCTGAATTAAGATGGAAATGGAATCAAGTATTTGAGTTGATTTTAAGTGAGTAAATGAGTTGAATTAAAGTTATGAGTTGAGTTAAAGAGATGAGTTGGACGGGAAGTTAATGGGACCTTCATCTTAAGTGAGTGGAGTGGGAAGATGAAGGGTTTCTGTTGTTACACAAACATATCCTAGGGTTACACGTTAGAATGGTGGGAGTTTTATCTCATGGGATGAAACTCCAAAAGGAATATTAATGAGAAGTTGAAGGGACTTTGGTTGTTACACAAGGTATGCCCATGCATACACGTTGGAACATGGAAGCCCAAGGGTCATATGGTGGGGAGTTTCATCTCATGGGATGAAACCCCCAAAATAAGTATCAATGAGGAGGTGAAGAGTCATGGGAGTTACAAAAGGGGTATCAACCAAAGGATACCACCCTTGGCTAAACTACATTGGGCAGCAAAGAGATTTATTTGCTTTATCTCACTCTCTCCCTCTCTCACTCAAGGCCGATCCCCCTCTCAAGACAAAGGACTTAGAGTAGTTTTGATCTCAAGCTCCTCTCTCTCTCAAACCTACACCCTTTGGCCGAACCCTCTCTTTGGGTTTTCATCTCAAGACCTCTCAAGTCCACACTCGGCCAAGGATCAAGGAGGAAGAAGAGGCTAAGAAAGAAGAAGATCAAAGGAACAAGAATGAGTGAAAGAAACCGGAGGAGTCGAGGAATCGGTAAGTACCCAATGAGATTTTATTAAGTAAGATGGTCAAGGAACATGATTCGGCCATTGCATGGCCGAACCCTAATCTTGTTGTGGTTAAGGACTTATGCATTACCATATGGGAAATGGTGGATGATCGAGGATCATGGTTTGGCCCTTACATGGCCAAACCCTAAATTGTATATACAGGAACCATCAAGGACCAAAAAGGGGTGGGATGATGTTCGGCCATGATGTATGGCCGAACCCCATCAAAGAATCAATCATGGATGAATGATACATTTAAAGGAAATGATGAACCATAGGGTTCGGCCATGTTGTATGGCCGAACCCGATGGAAAAGATATGAGTGATTTTTAATGGATTTAAAGGATGAAAAATCATAGATGTATGTTAGTGATTTTAAAAGGTGTTAAAGGATGATAATGATGGGAGATGATGGATAATTTTAAGTAGGTCTTAAATGTTGGAAAACATGATCTAATATGTTATAATGGTGAAGAACCTTGGACCATGGGTTTGGCCATGTTGCATGGCCGAACCCCATGGAGAAGTATTAATAATTTTAAAAGGTGGTTAGACCATGGTAGGATGGAAACAAAGGACCATGGGTTCGGCCATGTTGTATGGCCGAACCCCATGAACCATTTAATGGGTCATTCATGGATCTATGCATGGTTAGATGAATGGATTATCAAGCTAAGGAAAAGAGGGAATGATCTTGGACCCATATTTATTTAAATGATAAGGGATTAAAAAGGGGACCAAAACCAAAAGGGTGAGGTTCGGCCATGTTGTATGGCCGAACCCCACTCACGGGTGATTGTGGACTTAAGCATATTTCAGCCCTAAGATATGGCCAAACCCCACTAGTGGACGGTGGATAGTGGACAGTGGACAGTGGATAGTGGGTAGTGGATAGTGGGTAACCTACTGATTTTATAAATGAAACGTTTATATGAATGTTTTACTTGATTTATGGACCTAAGTATGTAAAGATAAAATGAGTAATTATCTATGGAAAGAATAGATGGCTAAGATGGAAGTATGATGAAAATGATGAACCATGGGTTCGGCCATGGTGTATGGCCGAACCCCATGGAGAAATTTTTATGGACTTAGGGTTTTATGAATGTTAGATGATTAACTTATGTGTGTTGGAATGATGAATCAAAGATGGCATGACCTTGGACCCAAAACCAAGTAAGTGAGGTTCGGCCATGTTGTATGGCCGAACCCCACAAAAGTGTTTTATGGACTTAAGTACGGTTGGAAGTTAAACGGAACATTGGTTTAACTTATTAATATGTAATAAGGTAAGGGGACCTCACAAGCAGTGTACGATCGGTGAGCGGTTTTCGGACGAAAACGCAAGGACACTTTAGTTGATCATTGGTAGGATTCTTACCTCATTGAAACCATGGATATGTATATATGATGATTTTAATTCTTGTTTGATAAGTTATTTTGGTGTCAAACAATATGTTTCAATTATGGAATTTTAAATGCTATGATTTGTATTTTTACATAGCATGTTGGCATTTGCATCTCATGCATGGCATGGGAGGGATGATATGTAACCGAAGACCACACTCCGTCAGGGCATCCATAAGACAATCGTGGGGGATACCTTGATGTGCATTATCCCATCAAGAGGTAACCGGAGACCACAGTCCGTCGGGGCGTCTGTAAGACAACTGCGGGGATACCTTGATGATGAGTTTTCCATCAAGAGGATACTATGTTTGAGGATACCTTGATGAGGAGATTCCATCAAGAGGATGTTTTGGTGATTGTCTTATGGCTGATGGGTGGAACTCATGGCATATGACACTCATGGTATGGCATTGATTCAGCATGATTAAGATCTCTATTATCATGAACTGTTTCTGGTTTTATCTGTATGATTGGATCTCTATTATCATACACTGTTTTGGACACAATGTTTTATAGATACGACATGATGTATTATATCTGGATTTTTATACTAACCCATGTGTTTGACCCTAATTGGAATACCTACACAGGAAATGGACGGAATGAGGAACGAGATCGAAGCCAAGCTTAGGAGCTTAGATGTTTTAATTTCATTTTATTTAAGTTACTCATGGATAATGTAATTTGAGTACCTAGCACTCGGGAATGTAATAACTTAGATTATTTACTATGGTTTGAATGTTAACTTTGGATATGTTAACTTAAGATAGTTATTGTTAAGTGATGGACCTCTTTGCTATCTAAAATGGAATAGAATTGTTATTCTATTATATTTCCTTATTTATGTTTTATTCCGCATGTTAACTTGAGTACGTGTGAACCGTTTTAGTGGACTTGGTCCACGCACAAGTATGGTTGGCCAGTTAAGGTCGGGCTTTGGAAGCTCGGACTTAGCTCACGTCATGGCATCCCACTCTCTCTCACTCTTCTATTCAAAAAAAAAAAATAGACTCTGATTTTCGGCATAGTGAAAAAGGGCGGGGCGTTACATGCCTAGACGTAGGGATCATATTGGTAAAAAATAGTCTAAGTCTACGTGGTACGTGGACAGTCATAGAACCAGATGGGATAAATATTGGAAATCTGGTAATCTGTCAGGTCGACCCGTTGAGTCCACTGACCCATCGATGAAGACAAGATAAATCCATCAAGGTCATCGACACGTCGATTGTATTGATAAGGGTTCTGGATTGGAAGGGTTGTCATTCAGGGATCGAGCGCATCTTGTCCACTGACCCCTCTGTGAGCACAAGATCGACCCATCGAGGTCTTTGATATGTCCACTGGAATTTTGTAGTCTCAGGAAAGAACATACTGTAAATTCAGTCTGCTCTCTGATAATCGGGTTCGACCTGTCGGAGAACTCGACATGTTGATCTGAGTCAAATATGAGTTTTGGAATTAGGACTCTAGGGTACTCTCAGATAGATACATCGAGGTCATCAACCCATCAAGAGTACCGGACCGACCCATCGATCGACAGACATGTTGATAAGTATTTTCAAGGTTCTAGATGAGCATGCTGTGTATTTTTATGCTACTCTTTAATAATCTGGACCGACCCATCGAGAAAGATCGACATGTAGAACATAAGTATTGTCGACCCATCAGTGACATCGACCCATCGATTGTTCCCGTTACTGTACCGTTGGAGTGCATTTAATGCACAACGGTCGAGTGGTTGAACTGTCACATTTAAGTTCATCGACCCATCGGTCTGGTCGACCTGTAGGTGATGAACTGTTTCAAAAGACAACCTTGCCTCTCTATAAATATGAAACTATTTGGCACTATTAAGAGAGATCTCTCTTGAGCATTGATGACCCTGATCTACCAGAGTACATTGGTGAATTAATACCCTTGAATGAGTGGATCATCTCTTTTGTGAATACACGTGGTGAATCAATCAAATATCCAATTTTATTTGATTGAGATTGAAAGAGATAGACAGAGAGGGGAAAGGCAAACACTCCAGGATAGACATTGGTGAACCAATTTCCAAGTGGCTTCCCAAGTTCTTGTGATTTCTCTACACTCGGCGCATCATCGTCATCTTACGAGATCACATTGGGAAGGAATTTTAAAGAGCACATCTACACATTGCAAAGCTCCTAAGGCAAGTACTTCTTGGTTTAATTTTCTGTCTTATATCATCTTATTTGTAAAGTGGATTAAAGAGGGTGTACTCTTGAACTACTATAAAAAATAGAGGGTTTCTCTAGATATTGGTGTTGGGCCAAAGTCTCAACCAATTGGTTAGGTGGAATTCCTAATCTATTAGTGTGGGTGTAAGTCCCCACTAAGTAAACTTGGGATAGCCCAAGGTTGGGTGACTCCATGAATGGATGTATGAGGGTTTACTCCGAACCACTTTACATTGTTCTTGTGGTGATTGCTTGAATGTTTGTTTAATCACAATGTCTATCACACACACTTGATTATCTTGTATTTACTGAAAAATTGTTAATTAATCAAGTAATTTTTTAAGGGACCAACTAGTATGTAGATTGCCCTACTCACCCCCCTTAAGGGTCAATCTTGTAACGCCCTCCCCTTTTCACTAAAAATCAGAGTCTATTTTTTTTTTTGAAATAAGAGTGACAAAGGGCCTGGGACGTCACGACGCGAGTTAAGTCCGAGCTTCTAAAGCCCGGCCCTTAACTGGCCAACCCTACGTGTGCGTGGAACTAAGTCCACGACGAACGGTTCACACGGAAAAGTAAGCTCGCGGAATATCAAACCAAGTGCTGAATTATAATAGAGACTATCCTACCAATTTTAGATAGCAGGGAAGATACATCATTTAAATTACTAAATTACCTCAAATCATAATGTCCAAAACTAAAATCCAAACCATAGCAAGAAATATAAATTTATATAGACCGACTCAAATTACATTTCCAAAATAAATCTTAAATAAACTAAGTAGCTCGCTTTCCCAAGCTCCTAAGCTTGGCTCCCGTGGCGTCCACCGTTTCCGCCGTCTCCTGCGTCATCAACTAGGGTAGAAGTAGGGCGTTAGACAACGCGCCCAATAGGACTCCGAGTAAGGCTAACACATGGATTAGTGATAATAATGCATATAGGGAATAATATCAAACAAAACATGAAATCAATATCATGCCATGGGTGCCTATGTCATGAGTCCCACCCATCATCCATTACCATCGTACCATTCTCTTTTTCAATCATTCATAAAGTCCCCCTCGATGGAAAAACCTCATCAAGATATCCCCATGTTTGTTTCTCGGTAGCCCCGACGGAGCATGGACTCCGGTTATATCTCAACACATCAAGATATCCCCATGTTTGCTTCTCGGTAGCCCCGACCGAGCATGGACTCCGGTTATAGCACATCAGGCTATCCCCATGTTTGCTTCTCGGTCGCCCCGACGGAGCATGGACTGCGGTTTCTTTATTTTCTCGCCCATGCCATGCATGAGATATAAATGCATTATGCTATGTAATATATATAACTCATAGCCTTAATATATAATTCATAGCCTTTACATATAATGCATAACCTTAAAATATAATTCATAGCATTAACATATAATTCATAGCCTTAAAACCCACCATAAGATAAATCATATAATTATAAAAAATAAATCAAGAAACCATCACAGAACACATAATCCATGGCTTACAAAAAGGTAGGAATCCTACCGAATACCGACTAATGTCCCTTTACGTTTCCGTCTGATAATCCAGTCACCGATACGTGCACCGCTTACGATGTCCGGTACCTTATTACATATGAATAATCAGCCCATGTTTTTAACAATTTAAGTCCATTAATCATACCTTAGCGGGGTTCGGCCATACACCATGGCCGAACCTCACTAACTAGGTTTGTGGGTCCCATTTAATCCATTAATTATCTTAATTTTGTGAGTCTAAAAACTAGCACCCTAGGCTTTATTAATCACACACAAGGTTGTTACTTAGAGCCCCTAAGTCCATGATCATCTCCCATGGGGTTCGGCCATGTATCATGGCCGAACCCATGGTTCTTGAATTTGGCCATTATTTACGATTCTACCACTTCTCTTCCATGGTTAAATTACCTCTTCTACCCATGCACACTTAAGTCCATAATTGATCATTAAACTTAGATCCCTTAGTACCTCATTTAATCATGCCATAAAATCATTAAAAATAGCCCTTTTCCTTAACTTAATCCTCATTAATTAAAACACCTACATAACCCCATACTTAGCCCATCAAATGGCTCATACATTGGGTCATGGGTTCGGCCCTACACCATGGCCGAACCCATGATGTCTCTTTCCATTTTTTCTTGGACCTATTCACAATATTTAGGTCCACCATAAGTCCTTCCATGAAGGGGTTTAAATCACACTTTTAACCATCCTCCTCAACTACATTGGAGTCCATTACAACTATCAACATTCCCCCATTGTTTTTCCATCTTTGCCCCCATCCAATACACCACCATAGGTTTCAAAAACATTCCATCCATAAAACCTCTCCATGGTTTTTCCTCATTTAAAAACCCCTTTAAAATTCACTAACATTCATTCATTGAAAACTTTAAAAATCATTAATCACTTAACATAGCCTCCATTCTCTAAACCCATTAAAATTCTAACACCATCACCATAAGGTTCATGGTCCATCATTCATTCATGCCTTTTAAGGCCATAAAAATCATTCACATCTCCCATAAATTTCCTCATTTACAATCCCTTTAAAAATTACCACATTTAATCATTAAAACCCTGACAATCATAAATTATCCTCCATGGCTTCCATTCTTTATAACCTTATTAAAATCACTTAATCACCTACCATGGGGTTCGGCCACACTACATGGCCGAACCCTATGGTCCATGGTTCTTTCTAAAAATCATCACCTCTCCATGTTTAAATAAAATTTTAATACATAATACCCTTAAAGCATCCTTTATTTTTTCTTAACCTAATTTTCCCACTTTGTCCATTTTTCACTTCATCTTTGGATGGATTTGAGATCCAAGGCCCATGATGTTTTGGCCACCATTAAATCCAAGAAATGGACCCCAAATCTTAAACCTTAAGAAAATCTAACCTCTTGTTTAGAAATACTTACAGATCCGATGACTCCTCCGACTTTTCTTTCTCCTCTTGGATTCCTTGGCCTCCTTTCTTCTTCTTCTCTTTTGTTGGTCGGCCAAGATGTGCTTGACCTAATGAAAAACTCCAATGCTTGATTCGGCCAATGATGGAGTAGATTAGAGAGAGAGAGAGAGAGAATGGGAAAAACTATCCCAAGGTCTTGGTCTTGGAGTGATGGGCAAGCTTGAGCTTCTTTCTTCTCTTCTTCTCTTCTTAGTTTTTCTTCTTCTTTCCTCCTTAGTGTGGGATGGTTTTGGAGAGAGCAAGAGAGGGAGAGAGTGAAAGAGTTAGATGGAAAGAAATGGAGAAACGAGATGCATCTATCCCACTTTGGTTGAGTGACCTACACTCCACCATTAATTTCTCCCACCAACCAACATGGACCAATGTGCTTAGTGGTGGTGGTTGGGATAAACCACCACCTTAGCCAACGTTTTTGGTGTCTTGTGATAAGGTGGTTTTGGTCTTCCATTTGACCATTTGACCAACTTAATTAATGTAATTAATTAATTGGATCATTAAGTTAATTAATTTCCATTTAACCTAATTCCATCTCTTTAAATTCCCTCCATATATCCACCCATGGTTGACCAATTCAACCATGTTGGCTGGCCCCACCAATCCTTGGTCCACACACCACCTCACTTGGTGAGGTGGAGGTGGGCCCCATTCGGCCATGTCACCTTGGTCTATTCACCACTAACTTAGGTGATTTAATTAAATCCATTTCAACTACTTAGATCACCATTGGGCCCATGGCCCAATTACATTCACCTCCTACCCATTTACCTTAGAGCTTATATCATCTTGGTCCATGTTGGCCAGCCCCACCAATCCTTGGTCCACACGCCACCTCACTTGGTGAGGTGGAGGTGGGCCCCATTCGGCCATGTCACCTTGGTCTATTCACCACTAACTTAGGTGATTTAATTAAATCCATTTCAACTACTTAGATCACCATTGGGCCCATGGCCCAATTACATTCACCTCCTACCCATTTACCTTAGAGCTTACATCATCTTGACACATTGGGTCCCAAATGGGTATTGGGCCCAATTTGACCATCCTTGGCCCAATTGACCATCATTGACCCTTTAAATGAGTTTCATCTAACCCATGGTCCATTGGACCATACTTGGGCCTTTGATCCACTTAACATCTATTCTATCAAAATTCCCAATTTCCATCATTGAAATAAATAATAGCCACATATATATTGATTTAAAAATTCCGGGCTATTACAAATCTTGGATCGTGTTCTAGTACACGGGGAACCTACATGTTGAAAATAATAAGAGAGAAAATTTTGGATTCCGATGATGGTGATGCTTGGACTTCCATTCAAAATGAATTTTTGGATACCATCTCCTTGGAAGATGCAAACACCACATCGTGTCTAGATACTTGTTGTCTTGTAGATATTCTTGCTTCTTTGAAACCTATGACAAGTACTCTTTTCTGCAATCAAGAAAAGCTTGACTCATTGAAGGAAGACTTAGAGCACTCATTGGGAAAATCTGAGACTGCTACAAACGTGGAGAATCTTGGTGAAGGTACACCATTAAGTATATTTGTTGCTTCCATAAAATCTGAATCAAATTAATCAAATTATGAATCTGAGGATGAGGACAATACTGATGACCTTCTTGAATCGAACGGTGGTCTGTACCTTGAGAGCATGAATTTGGCTAAGAAAATTCATTAACTTAGAAATGAGAATGCCAATGTTTCAAGACATCTTGAAATTGAAAAATCTAAGAAAAGAGTCACTCAACAAGATTGAAAAACTCACTTGATGAAATATTAAAGTTGAGAGAAAATGAACAATCTCTTCAAGTTAAATTAAATTCATGTGAAAAGAATTTTAACAATCTATTGGAATGAGGAGATGCCTTGAAGATAAAATTTTAATTTGGTGCTCAGATTTGGAAAGGTTGAAACATTACAAAACTCAATTTCAAGACAAATTCACTCAAGGTGAGGAGAAATTAGAAAAGCTCCTAAATTCTGGGAAGAAGTATAAGGATAAATCTGGGATTGGTTACAATGGGGAACATGAAAGCAAAAATCAGAAATCCTATCATTTTTGTCAAACTTAAATCCTCCATTCTCTCAAACACAATATGCTATTAAAAGTCCCTTGAGATGTTAGAACACGATGCAAGATTGACCATAGAGGGAGGAGGATAACGAGGAGGGGGAGAGAGAGAAGAGGGGGGGGGGGGGGGGGGGGGGGGTTGAATAGGACATCAGCACTTTTATGGTCTTTGCAAAATTCTTGATTAATTAAAATGATTTTGTAACACCCCGCCCTTTTTCACTCGCTTTCCTTTCCGAAAATCAGAGTCTACTTTTTTTTTTTTATAATAACAGAATGATAGAGAGCGGGATATCACGAAGCGAGCTAAGTCCGAACTTCTAAAGTTCGACCCTTAACTGGCCAACCCTATGTGTGCATGGACTATGTCCATGAAAACGGTTCACACATAACAATGTCAACATGCGGAAATAAAATCAAACCTTGTGGAATTAAGATCAAAACATGCTGAAATATAATAGAACCCAGTTCTATTCCATTTCAGATACAAAGTACGTCCAATCTTTATTCATAATTAAAGTTAACTCAATTATCCAAATAAACATCCAACCACCTAAATTATTACATGTCCGAAGACTAGTTACTCAAATACAAGTCCATAAGTAACTTAATCAAAATATAAACTAAATCATCCAAGCTCCGTTTCGCTTTCATCATTCCCCTTGTTTCCTGTATCATCTAGTAGGGTGTTAGAACAACGCGCCCAGTAGGTATTCCAATTAGGGTTAACACATGGGTTAGTATATAAAATCCAGATATAATATATCATACTATATTTGTAAAGCATCGTATCCAAAATAGTGTATGATAATAGAGATCCAATCATACAGATAAAAACTAGAAACCTTGCATGATAATAAAGATCATAATCATGCCGATTCAATGCCATGCCATCCCATCATATGCAATGAGTCCCACCCATCACAAAACATCCTCTTGATGGAAAACTCCTCATCAAGGTACCCCCCACGATTGTTTTACGGACGCCCCTACGTAGTGTGGATCTCCGGTTACATTTCATACATAGTATCCTCTTGATGGAAAGCTCTTCATCAAGGTATCCCCCACGAGTGTTTTACGAATTCCCCGACGGAGTGTGGGTCTCCAGTTACCGTTCATCCCTCCCATGCCATGCATGAGATGCAAATGCCAACATGCTATATAGAAATACAAATTATAGCATTTAAAACTCCATAATTGAAGCGTATTGATTGATACCAAAATAACTTATCAAATATGAAATAAAATCATCATAAGTACATAATACATAACCATGGTTTCAATGAGGTAGGAATCCTACCAAAGACTACTAATGTGTCATTGCGCTTTTGTCCGGTAACCGCTCACGATCGTACACACCTTGTGAGGTCCCATTACCTTATAATATATCAATCAATTAAAACATGTCATGTTTGATTTACAATATTGTTTAAGTCCATAAACATAATCCTCATAGGGTTAGGCCATACACCATGGCCGAACCCATGATCTTTCATTTTTACTTATATTTACAACAATACCATTCATACCAATTCATTCATTTAATACGCCATACATAGACCCTATGTTCACCTCACAATCCCTATGGGGTTCGGCCATACACCATGGCCGAACCCATGGTCTTTCATTTTTTACCATATTTACATTTATGCCATTCATACCATATCCATAGCCATTTACCTTGCTTATGTTCCAAAATAATCCATACATAGTTCTTTAAT
Source organism: Chimonanthus praecox (assembly GCA_022113865.1). Lineage (NCBI taxonomy): Eukaryota > Viridiplantae > Streptophyta > Magnoliopsida > Laurales > Calycanthaceae > Chimonanthus > Chimonanthus praecox. Next base: position 29,380,844 of record CM039088.1, on the reverse strand, counting down.
CCAAACACATAATCCAACATATAGTTCATGGGGTTGGGCCATACACCATGGTCGAACCCATGGTCCCTTATTTCCATTTAAATTACGATATTGCCATTCATGGCTACCCTTCCATTCTATCATGTATTTACAACTTTGCCATTACCTTAGGTTTATGTCTCTCCATTAATCCAATCACCATATTAAGTCCATACATGATCCATAAAATTGATTCATGGGGTTCGGCCAAACACCATGGCCGAACCCTATTATGTCTAACTTTCCAAATATAGCAGTTGCCATCCTTGAATCCTTAAATCAAGATTCCTTCCAAAAACAATCGAAGAGTCTATAATTAGAAAGTTTCTAAATTTAATCACCATCCTTAGATCCTTTCTAAATTAATATCCAACTCCATGATTTTGATCCTCCAAACTTCCATTAAAATTACCAATCTTCATTCATGGGGTTCGGCCATACAACATGGCCGAATCCTATGGTTCATCATCTTCCATTATTTAAATACCATTAAAATTATTAACATCTTTTCCATGGGGTTCAACCTCCAAAAACCCATAAATCAAACCATGTCTTTCCATGGTTTTCATCATTCAAACGTCCATTAAATAATCCATGTCCTTCCATATTTTTCCATCAAACGGTTCATAATTGTCCATTCATTTTCTTCCATGGGGTTCGGCCATACACCATGGCCGAACCCTATGGTTCCATACTTTGATCATCCAATTTCCTTCCATGGGGTTCGGCCATACACCATGGCCGAACCCTATGGTTCCTTATCTTTTAAACAAAATTATCAAATATACTAACCGATTTCGCGACTCCTCTGGTTTTCCCTCGGTTGTTCTTGCTCTTCCAATCTTCTTCTTTCCTTAGCCTTTCACACAGCCAAGATCCTTCTTGTCAAATCATACCAGGGTCAAGACCCTTGCTGATTTGTGTTTGCCGTACGCCCTTGTTGCCCTTCTTGTATCAAACCTTCCACTCAATCATATATTTAGAACAATGCCTCTCTTTGAATATGAATGTCGTGCGCCCCTCTCCCTTGTCTTATAAAAACTCCACACGGTCTCAACTTATTGAAATGGCAATTGCCGTGTGCCCTTGCTTCCTTTTATAAAACATCCACTTAATCCTAATTAGAAGGTGCCAAGTACCCCTCCTTTCCTTTCCTTTCCTTTATTACTTCCAATTTATCCTAATATAGAAGGTAGTGTGCGCCCCTTCTCTTTCTTTTATTTAATCTCCAATGGGTCCTAACTTAGAAGGTGCCGACCCTTCAATTTAGCCATTGCCTTAATGCCATTCTTAATCAAGGGAAATACCCCTTTTAAAATGATATTATGCGCATAACCTTGGATAAGGAAATCCCTCATGCGGCCTATGCAACTCCTAAAATCTTTCATCATTATCTTCCATGCGCATGCAATCTTCCAATTCCTAAAATCTTTCCATGTCCACCTCACATACGCGCCCCAAGCAATCCATATTTAATTTTTTTAGACATATTGCATTATTATTTAATTCAGCCCCATTTTATTTAAATTGAACTAACTTGGTGGTCATCCAAGTTAACCATGACCCATTGGGTCCCAATTGGGCATTTGACCCAAATAAACAACCTTGACCCAATTAAACACATCTTACCCATTTATTTTAAATTGAACTTATAACATATCCGTTGGATCTTAATTGGGCAATGACCCAACACTTTACCCATCTAAGGTCCATATCTAAAATTCACAAATTAAATGGGTAATTTTCATATAAATTAATAACTTGAAAATCTGGGGTGTTACAGATTTGTAGAGGATTAATAAGATAATCAAGATGCAAAGTGTTTGTTTGAACAATAGAGTGTACCAATTGGATCAAACACAAAAACAATGTTAATAACCCACAACAATAGATTTTTAGTGGTTCGGAGTAAATCCTCCTACATCCACTCTAAAGACTCACTCAGCCTTGGGTTATCCTGAATTCACTATGTGGGGACTTACACCTTCACAAATAGAGTAGGAATTCCACCAAACTCAATTGACTGGGAATTTCACCTAATCCATAGGATTTTGAAAGGTTCGACCTATCCCTGTAACACTTCGGAATTCCATGTTATCAATATTTACGAAATTTGCCATTTTAATTGTGAATTAACAGATATGAACCTTAGATGGGTAAGGTGTTGGGTGAATGGCCCACTTGGGACCCGACGATTATGGTATAAGGTTCAATTAAAAGTAAATGGGTAAGGCACATTTAATTGGGTCAATGCTGTTATTTGGGTCAAAATGCCCAATTGGGACCCAATGGGTCGTGGTTGACTTGGTTGACCACCAAGCGAGTCCAAACCTAATTTGGTTGGGGCTGATTTGAGTTGGAAATGGAATCAAATACTTGAGTTGATCCAAGTGAATTAAATGAGTTGATTTTAAGATGATGAGTTAAGTGAGTTGAATAGATTTGAATTAAAATTATATGAAAGATAATGGAGGGGTTATGGTTACACTTTTCAAATTCAAACAAATGGGGTGGACGGTTATACATTTGAAATTCAAACAAGGCACACGTTGGAGCCTTGGATTTTCATCTCATGGATGAAACTCCCACATAGAGAGATAATGAAGGTGGTTTGTTGTTTCAAATTCAAACAAGGATACACATTTTAAATTCAAACACGGTTACACATTTCAAATTCAAACAAAGCACACGTTGGAGCCTTGGAGTTTCATCTCATGGATGAAACTCCCACATAGAGAGATAATGAAGGTGGTTTGTTGTTTCAAATTCAAACAAGGATACACATTTTAAATTCAAACACGGTTACACATTTCAAATTCAAACCCTCTCTTGGCCGACCACTCCTCAAGACAAAAGACTTAGAAAAGTTTTTGATCTCAAGCTAGCACACAAGGCCGAATACTCTCCCTCTCACTCAAGGCCGAATTTTGTCTCTCTCTCTCAAGCTCTCACACTCTGCCAAAGGATCAAGAAGAAGGAGGAAAAGGCTAAGGAAAGAAAGGATTGAAAGAACAAGCTGGAGCAAAGGAAAACCAGAGGAGTCGCGGAACCGGTAGGTATTTTTATAAATTTTGTTTAAAGAAAGGAACCCCATGGAAGAAAAATTAGGGGATGAATATTGTGTTTTAATGGAAAGGATGGACCATAGGATTCGGCCATGGTGCATGGCCGAACCCCATGGAAGGACATGGGTTATATATTTTTAATGGATTTGAAAGATAGAAATCATAGACGCATGCTTGTGATTTTAAAAGGAGTTAAAGGGTTTTGGATGGAGGTATGAATGTGAATCATTAAAAGATCAAACCATATGGTTATGATACAATTTTAAGGAAAATAAGGAACCATAGGGTTCGGCCAGGTTGTTTGGCCGAATCCAATGGAAGAGTATTTGATGGAACATATTAAAGGAACATTTAGAGTTGTTATGCATGTTAAATGAATGGAGGATTGAACAAAGAAATAATGGATTTAATCATATATATCTATGTTCATGGATTATGTTAATGGTCATGAATTTGTATAAATGGCAATGTTGTAATTACAGGCTAAAATGAAAGATCATGGGTTAGGCCAAGGTGTATGGCACCTTGGCCGAACCCCATGAGGAGTGTTTTTTTTTATGGACTTAGGTGGTTACCAAATTTAGATGATTAAGTTAAAGGATTAAAAGACTCAAAGGAAGGACCAAAACCAAAATGGTGAGGTTCGGCCATGTTGTATGGCCGAACCCCACTAAGGTATATTTGGTCGACATAGGGATTTTATGAATGATCAATTTTGGACCTAAGCATGAAGGGATGGGAATAATGGCAAATGTGTAAATGTGTAAATATGGGAGGAAATGATAGACCATGGGTTCGGCCATGGTGTATGGCCGAACCACATGAGAAAAGTTTTTTGTGGACTTAAGTGGTTACTAATGTTTAATAATTATTGTACAAGTGATTAGTGTCATGATTCAAAAATGGTAAGATTTTGGATCAAAGGATTACAAAGAGGGACCAAACTCAAGTGAGTGAGGTTCGGCCATGTTGTATGGCCGAACCCCACTAATGTTGGTTTATGGATTCATGTTAAGAGTTTAAAGGATTAACTTGGTGATGAATGATTGAACTTAAAAGATCAAAGAACTCAAAAGAGGGAACTAAAACCAAAAAGGTGAGGTTTGGCCATAGTGTATGGCCGAACCCCACAAAGTTGGGTTTATGGACTTAGACATAAATAGAAATCAAATAGAACATGGTTTGATTGATTGTTGTGTAATAAGGTGACGGGACCTCACAAACGGTGCACGATCGTGAGCAGTTGCCGGATAAAGAAGCAAAGACACTATACTGGTCTTTGGTAGGATTCTACCTTTTTGAAAACATGGTTTATGTATGATGGTTTTTATCTTATTTTGATGAATTAATGTTGTAAAAGATATGTTTCAAATGTGAGTTTTAATGCTATGTTTATAATATAAAATAGCATGGGTTTCATTAGCATCTCATGCATGGCATGGGGTGAAGGATATATAACCGGAGGGGCCACACTCCGTCGGGGCGATCGAAAAACCTATGTGGGGTACTTTGATGTGCATTTTCCATCAAGAAGAAACTGGAGGGACCACACTCCGTCGGGGGGTCCGAAAGACCTATGTGGGAGTACCTTGATGACGAGAATCCCATCAAGAGGATATATGTACTTGTGATGGGTGGGACTCATTGCATTTGACATCATGGCATGGCATTGTTTTATATGGTTTTGACATTATATTATTATATATGATTGTACTAACCATGTGTAGACCCTAAATGGAATACCTACTGAGCGCGTTGTTCTAACGCCCTACTTCTACCCTAGTGGATGACACAGGAAAGGAAAGGGATGATGAACGTGATTGGAGCCAAGCATAGGAGCTTGGATATGTGATTGGATTATATTTTATTTATGTCACTCATGGACATGTAATTTGAGTAGCTAGACTTCGGGCATGTAATAATTTAGATATTTGCTATGGTTTGTGAATGGTTACTTTGGTTATTTAAGTTAATCATTTATAATTGACAGAGTATTTTGCTATCTAACAAGGAATAGATCTAGGTTCTATTATAATCCGCAGTTTATGATATAATCTGCATGTTTATATTATTATGTGTGAACCGTTTTCATGGACTTTGTCCATGCACACATAGGGTTGGCCAGTTAAGGGTCGGACTTTAGAAGTTCGGACTTAGCTCGCATCGTGACATCCCGTTCTTTATCTCACTCTTTATAAAAAAAAAAAATAGACTCTGATTTTCAGAAAGCTTAGTGAAAAAGGGCGGGGCGTTACAATCCCGATCTACGTTTTTGTCCCTCTATTTTTTATAGTGGTCTCAGAGTACACCCTCTATAATCCACTGTACAAGATGTTTTAAAAGAAAATTAAAACACTAAGAATCACTTGCCTTGTTTGAGCTCTATTGAGTAGATGTTGTGCTTCTTGAAGAATCTCCCAATGTGATGACAATTGGTGACGAAGATGCGCTGAGTATGTGCAATCACAATCTATGGGAGGTTGTTAGGATATGGATTTGCAAGTTGATCCTAGGCTTAGTTTTTTCTTTTCTCTCTCTCTTAATCTCAATCAAGATGATTGGATTTCAAATGATTCACCAATATTTAGTGCATAGAGAGAGGTTGGGTGCAACGCCCCCCCTCTAACCACCATCATTAGAGTTATAATAATGATATTTGAGTGGAGATGGAGGTGAGCCCCACGACGCAAGCCGAGTTCGAGTCCGAAGACCCGACCCCTGACTGGCCCAACTAGTGTGTGCATTATAATTTTGCACACACTAACATAATCCTGCGGAAGATTTATAAACATTTCATATTATTGCATGAATAGTCAACATACAATCCATAGCAGATAAGGAAGTTCCCATCAATAATCACATTTATTCAATTACGAATCAAAGTACAAAACGGATGTAAAATTACAATCCTCAAAAAGAATATCATTATACAACTTCAATATCCTCACAACTCTCAAAACATAAAATATCTAAATCCTCCAAGCTTTCCACTTGGCTCTTCTCTTTGTCCATATCCAGCCATCCCTTGGCTCAATCTCAATTACGTACTTTGAACCTGCATACACATCTAGTGGAGGAATTTATGGGCTTAGTCAACGCGCCCAGTAGGAATTCCGATCATAGAGGTACACTGATGAACATTATAGAAAAATCATACTTTTACTTACACATTCGACTACAAAATCATATTTTATCATTAAAAGTATTATATACTATTCCATCTTCTACATGATTGTAAAATCCCTCATTCAAATCATATTTTATTCTCACATTTGAAATTCATATCTTTTCCTCATGAAAATATCAAACTTAATTCTCTTCTTCAAAACATCATCGTTTCAGGAAAACTTCATATTACAAATATCATTTCAAAACCTCCTTTCATAGTCTCATTCTTATAATGATATCAAAATCAAAACACATATTGAAATCATACTTACATCTTTATTTCCAACTTCAATTCATATAAAATACTCATTAATATGCAACATTTTCATGCCATGGGTGCCATTATCCATGTATGCTCTCATCATGCCCCATGCCTAGGTGTTTCCTAGACTCATTTACAACCACTGGGAATACTACCTTCCCATACTCTTATTTCAATTTACACTTTGGGGTACAATACCGCATACTATCAACTCAACCGGATTCACCGGGGAGTATTACATTCACAATTACCATCATTCACATTCTTACATTTGTTACATACTGACATGCACAGTGATATAAATTTCAGTCACAATACCAAGGTCTGTTCCGGACTGCTCAACCCATTGGTCTCATCATCTGTGACTACCACCATTCCCAGTTACGACATCAAGGTCTGTCCGGAATTGCTCAGCCCATTGATTCGTCAACTATAATGTCCATATCATTCATCACATTACTCAACACATAAACTGGACCAATGTCCCTCTATTTTATCAATAGTCTTCTAATCCTTTACCATGTACCCGAGGATGGATGCAAATGACCATACCATGCATGTCAATGCATTCTTTATCATGCTACTTCTATTCATGTATGTTTCATGCTCTTATTCTCTTTATTAAAAAATATAATAATAATTCATAAACCAAACTATCTCAAGATACATATCCATAATTCATAAACCCAAACTATCTCAAGATACATATCCTTATTTTCATTAAATACCAAATCATTTGAACACATCAAATTCACTTGATAATGTATTCATACCGTACATATATACTATCGTTCATAATTCCATTTCAAACACATCATAACGGAAATCTACAACATTTTCATAATCATAATCATACAGTCTTAAGTATGAAATCAAATTATTATTTACCATAAAACAGTGAGTACATAGTTCACCCCATAGTGTTTCCACAAAGTAGGAAAGCGTACTTGATCTAACTCGATTGGTGGAGGAATACAATCCACGAACTAGCTTAATCGACATCGGGTTTATCCTGGACCTTTCGTTCATTATTCATTATCTAGCTCGTCGAAGAGCATTTTGTCAAGTCACCAGTATGGGTTGGAAAAAAATTCAGAATCTTCAGACCATATCTGGATCAGTTTGTGGAAGCCTTTATTGACAACATATTGGAATGTATTAATTAAGTTGAGAAATAATAGAATTCGTTTGAGTTATGGTGTGTTGTGACACCTATAATACTTGAGTTTTGGAGATGGTTACATGTACTAAGTTACTTTGAGGGTAATTGTTGGATCAATGTGAAATGAGAATGTACTTGGAAGTTTTACCTTTGAGTGCGTGTAGGAAATCCATTATGGCACTATAGTTATGTTTGACATTGTTAGTGGGTTTTTAGTGGTACTCTAGATTATTTACACTCATTCCCAAGAGATGATAGCTATGTCAAAGATATTGGAGTATAGTTCTCATATGAAGGGTTCCGTTGTGAGATGTCATGAACACTACAAGAACTACCGAGACTAGAGGTAGACAACCCTATCATGTCGCGAGTGGTAAAGTTACCCGTGTAGGGACTACTGAACATGGAGGTGAAGGTCTTGTGGTGACGTGACATATGCGACGATGGAGTGATCGCTGAAAGAATGTGACTATCTATGTGGATAGGTTTTGTATCTTATGTTTGAGAGAGATCACAAACTATATGTGAAATGGAACAAGTGTGAATTTTTCGTTAATAAAAGTGTAATTTTTGGGTCATATAATTTAGCTAAGGGTGTAATAGTGGATCTTGCTAAAAGATGTGCTGAAGAGAGAAAGAACACGTAGTGTTTTTGTGCTTTGCAACTTCTTAGGTTTGGCTAGATATTATCAGAATATTTATTAGAGACTTCTCCAAACTTGCATCACCTACGACTAGATTAAAAAGGAAATGTGTTAAATTCGTTTGGGGAGAAACTTGTGAACAAGCATTCATGTAATTGAAGAAAAGATTAGATGTAAAAGTTATACCAGTACTTGTTTGATAATTAAGGTATTTACCTTTGCAAATTTTGGGGACAAAATTTCTTTAAGGGGGGAGGTCGTAGCAACCCAACCCAAATTAACAAGTTTTGACCCAATTAGAATTTTCGGGTAGATTTTTATCGGGTATTGTGTTTTTTGGCATGTTGAATTGTTTGAATTTGTTCAAAAAAATTAATATTTGATTTAAAAATCAAAATTGACTTGAGACTCTAAAATTATCATCTGTCTAATTTTGAAAACATTCTAAATTTAAAAATTTCTGAAATTTGTGTATTGATGGGGTCCACAACTGCTTGGAAAATTTATTGATAATTATCATTCAAAAAATTTAATTGTGGATCTAAATTTGGAAACATTCTAAAATTAGCATACGGGGGGCCAAATTGTGAAATTCCGTTTCTAGAGTAATGCACGACCTAGAGGGGGGGTGAATAGGTCTATTTTCAATTTTAATTCCCTTTTAAAATTCCTTAACCGAATTACACTTTAAGTGTATGAAATATGCAATGAGTTCATTTCACCTTTAAATTAATCACTGTTAATTAAAATGGCTGATCCAATATATGTGTGTGTATGTGACACAATATTCAATCCAAGCAATCAAGTTAAAACATCAACCACATATAAACATAGATATTTTATAGTGGTTCGGTTTCAACAAACCTACGTCCACTGTCAGAGTTCCCAACTCTAGGGTTGTCCCAAATATACTATGTATGGGTCTCACACCCAAATAATACAACCTAGTTTTTTATAGAGGTTCAACCCAAATGGTCTAATCCTCTACACCTATTTTTTTGAGTGGTTCAAACACACTGTTCTGATCCACTTTACAATGATTAAAATAAAGGAAAGGAGAAACACTTGCCTTGGGCCTTATCTAATGTTCTTTAAGTTCTTTCTTCTTTACTCGATTTGTGTGCTCCTTCCATCAGATTCGTTCCATCAGAGTGATTATCGGTACAACAGTATAGGACAGAAATATGACTAGTTTTAAGGTCCTAAGGGAACATCTTAAGCTTAATCAGAACTGGGGTATTGATTACCCAAACATCTATATAAGAAGATGGTGAAGAAGGTGTAAGAGGAGGTGGCTAATCTCTCTGGTCACACTGGTATTTTTCCAAGAGGTTCTCTGTGTAACTTATTTCAAACAGCTCTAAGATATAAATAAGAATCTCTGATTTTGTGCCCAGTCACGTCCACGAGGCCTCGAGGATTCCTATGAGGCCTCGTGACGGTAACAGCAAAGATAGCACATAATTTGCATGTAATTCCAATTATTCTGTTTTGCCAATCAGTTAATGACTAGCCAATTAACATGTCACCTGTGCATGATTGACCATCAAATCATTTCAATCATCAATCATGGATTTACATAGAGAGGCTTGATGATTATCAATCATACAGATTGAGGAGCCTTTCCAAATTGGTAGAAGACAACCATCCATGATGAGGCTCCCCAACGGTTCTATTCAAATTTGTGTGAGGTGGCACTTGGAGTTTCAAAATGAGGATATACCTTATTTCCATAATAAACTCTCAATTAAGGATTACAGATTTAATTTCCTAAATCAGTAAGAGGCTCGGTCAAAAGACACAAGATCATGCTGAGTTACAGTTGTCCAAATATTATTCAGTAAAAGACTTGCGAGGCCTCGAGGCTGAAAGTCAGTTATATTCTGACTTTGCGGTTGATAATCAAATGACTTCTAAGGTATTTGGTTTCGCCTAAGGTCTCCTAAGGTTCACTTACCTGTGTGCCAATAACATGTTCGGTGTAGATTCTTCAATTGCATAGTAGATCTTCACATACTTCCAAGGCAAGGTCCAACTGAGTCACGTAATTGACAATAAGGGTGACTCGGACGAACCAAGGCACTTACAAATTTTTCTATTTTTGGAAGGATTGATTTGAAATTTTATTTTGAGTAAATAAAATTTATTTTTGGAGACAAAATTTAATTTTATTAAAATCCAATTAATTTTGGATGTAATAGATGGAATTTTGTAAGTACACGTTGGAGATTTGATGGGCCATGGTCCCACGTGTTTTTATTTGGAAAGGAGTTTCAAATCAAAAAACTGAAACCCAAGAGTCTAAATTCATTCAAGAGAAAAAAAATAGATGAAATTGATTGGAGGCCTAAAATTTTAATTAGAAAAGAGTTTTTAGAAAATGAGTATTATTATAAAAGAGATAAAAGAGGGAAATCCAAATCCATCTTGGATTCCCCACGCCGACTACTCCTATTATATACAAAAAAACAATCGTATGAGGCCTTGTCACATACGGGAAAAAAAAGGTCGGCAATTCCTCTCCTTGGGTTGTGTCTCCCCTCTCTCTTTAGGAACGAATTGGAGATCTATATTTTGGGGATTTCTCTTATTTTACTTGAATTTTTCTTGGGGATCCATCTTCTCCAAAAAGGTATATACAAATTTTCCATCATTCTTAGTTAATTTTCCTTGAATTTGTTCTTGATTTTCATCCATTTTCTCTATGGAATTTCCTCTCAAAATTCGACAATAGACATATGAATTATTTTGTGAAATTCGAACATGGAGGATGAGACAAAGAGAAGTAAAAAGAAAAGGTGGATTTGATTCAAGAGGTTTTGACCAATTTAAAAAAATTAGAAATCAATTTGAAATTGGTTTAGAGATTTTAGGGAGAACCAACAATAGAAATTGAATTTTGAATTTAAAATTCGATCTCCATGCGTTTTATTTTTGTAAATGTGATTTTGGGGATGGTAAATGCAAATTTTGATTTTCAGAATCATCCAAGACTTTTTAGGATTTATTTTAAATGCTATAAATAATATTCAAATTTTTTATTATGGTTTAATTAGTAAAAATCGTTGCACGACGAACTCTCGGATCTGCAGTCCCGTTTTTTCTGCACTGTCGCGAGAAAAATCATATATGGGGTTCACGATGTAATTTTTCAACGAAATTTATTTTACTGGAAACTAGACTGATAGATGTAGCTTTTTTCCAAATTTGAGAGAAAAATAAGAGTATTTGATGCCCCAAATTAGATCAGGAATGCAAACCAAATTTCTGGTTCAAATCTTATATACAATTTTATTGTGCTTCACTAAATAAGTCATAACTTGATTTCCCGGTATCGAAATGATGTAAAATTTGTTCCTATTCTAATCTAGCCAAGGAGATCTATCTCCTGTTAAAATTTGGGAATTTTTGAATAAGTTTTACTACCACGAAATTAATCTGTAACCAGAATCAATTTTCTTAATCCAGATTTGAAGGAAATTTTGCAGCAGTTCGGTATATGAGTTTTATCTTGAGTTTCAGAAATCAAAATGGTGTGAAATTTTTATCTAAATTCAAGAGAGCAAAAAGACCTATCTCGATAGAATTTGAGAATTAAAAAATTAATTTGATGCGTTGAATTAGGTTTGTAAGCCATAAGTTTATGATAGACCTCAATCTGTTTGGGCAGTGTAACTCTCAGAGTAATTTGGCCATAACTTGGGCTAGGAATGTTGTCTCGGGCCAAATAAGATATTTTCGGAAATGGCATTCAGACAACAATCTATTTACAAAAGATCAGAATTTATTGATGAACATGTTGTTTTGAGAATATTATGCTATATGAGCGAATTTTCACCTTATTTTGATTTTTCCTTAGAAATGGTGGTAATTATGGAAACCATGGATTTTTAGGTTGTTATTTGCTGGACCAAAACCCCAATGATCTCAAGTGATGGACTCATTTAGTTTTTAATAATTAGGAATAAAATCCATAAGTGGTTTTCAAACTTGAAAATTAATTGCAGAGAATTTGGTTTGAAAGCTTGTTGATAAAAGCTTGGATTTTTTCCGTTGTGTTTCTTTGCAATTTTAGAGAAGGGAAACAATCCTTTTGTATGTTTCTTTATTACATAGTAATTGTTGTTTTAGATTGATTGTTGATGATTGAATTGAATGAAGGGGATGGACCACGGATGGTGTTTACTTTGATGAGGTTTTGACTACTTGTGTCCTTTGGAACACGTTCCTTTGAGGATGGACCAGGGATCGTGAGACATCCTTTGGGGATGGACTAGGGATTGTGACACATCCTTCGGGGATGGACCCAAGATTGTGTTTGCTTTTGATGGGTCATGTGTACATGTGCAACTTGATTTGTGAGTTGAGATGCATGGGTTGGGAGCATGCATCATGTCATTATTGGATATCATTTTTTGATATTGCTTGATATAATTTGATGAACTCCATGAATGCCTAATTTCTAAAAATTGTATAGAACATTTTGTAACACCCCGGATTTTCAAGTTATTAATATATATGAAAATTACCCATTTAATTTGTGAATTATTAGATATGGACTTTATATGGGTAAAGTATTGGGTCATTGCCCAATTAAGACCCAACATTTTTGGAAATGGTATCAATAAAATTTAAATGGGGTGAATTTAAATGGTAATGAAACATAATTATAAATAACGGATATGGATTAAGAATATGCGCATAAGGGGATTACTAAATAAAATAGGTGGCTTAGGCCGTGTATAGGGATTTCCATATCCAAGGTTAGGCACACAAGACCATTTAAAAAGGGGTCTTTCCCTTGATTAGAGCTACATTTAGGCAAGTGCCAAATTGGAAGGTCGGCAACTTCTAAGTAAGACACAATGAAGGGCCGCACGGCACTAAGGCAAGGGCTAAACATGGGGCGCATGGCACCTTCTAAGTTAGGATAAAATGGAAGTTTATAAAAGAGGCAACAAGGGGCGCATGACACCTTCTAAGATAGAACTGATTGGGAGTTTAATAAAAGAAAGACAAGGGGCGCATGACACCTTCCAAATTAGGATTAAATGGAGGTTTTATAAAGAGAGGAAGATGGGGCGCACGGCACATACACAACCATCAAGAAGGATTGACGCTGGTGTTTTCTAGCAAGAGGTGTTCTCAGCTTTGTGGAGGAACAAGGAGGCTAAGGAAGAAAAGAAGATTGGAAGAGCAAGAACGACCGAAGGAAAATCGGAGGAGTCGCGGAATCAGTAAGTAGTTTGATATTTTTGTTTAAGAAAAAGAACCATAGGGTTCGGCCATGGTGTATGGCTGAACCTCATGGAAGAGAATTGGGAGATGAAGATAGTAAATTTTAATGGAAGGTTATTGGTTATTTTTAAGGGATGAAAACCATGGAAAGACATTGTAACGCCCCGCCCTTTTTCACTCGCTTCTTCCCGTAAAATCAGAGTCTATTTTTTTTTTATAACAGAGTAGAGTGATAGAAAGTGGGACATCACAACGCGAGCTAAGTCCGAACTTCCAAAGTCCGACCGTTAACTGGCCAACCCTATGTGTGCATGGACTAAGTCCACGAAAATGGTTCACACATAACAATATAAACATGCGGAATAAAAATCATAACATGCGGAAACATAATCATCATTATCATAACGCAATTATCCAATAAAACATCCAGCCATATCAAATCCATCTAAGATTTTACAATCTGAATTCTAGATACTCAAAATACAAGCCCGTGAGTATCTTAAACAAAATATAAATTAAAAGCATCCAAGCTCCTATGCCAGGCCCGCTTTGCGTTCATCGTTCCCCTCGTTTCCTGTATCAACAACTAGGGTAGAAGTAGGGCGTTAGAACAACGCCCCTAGTAGGTATTCCAATTAGGGTTAGCACATGGGTTAGTACAAAAAGTCCAGATATAATATATATCAACCAGTTATAATAAATCATATCATACTTATAAAACATCATTTCCAAAACAGTGTATGATAATAGAGATCCAATCATACAGATAAAAACCATAAACCTTGCATGATAATAAAGATCATAATCATGCCGATGGAATGCTCCTCATCGAGGTTTCCCCCGCGATTCTATTACGGACACCCAGACGGAGTGTGGATCTCCGGTTACCATTCATCCCTCTCACGCCATGCATGAGATGCAAATGTCCATATGCTATGCAATTATACAAATCATAGCATTTAAAAGCTCATATTTGAAACATATACAACACATGCTATTTTATCATATAAACACAACATTTAAAGCTCACATTTTGAAACATATCTTTTGCAATATAAATTCATGAAATCAAGATAAAAACAATGTACATAAACCCATGGTTTCAAAGAGGTGGAATCCTACCAAAGACCGCTAATGTGTCCTTGCGTCTTTCGTCCGGTAACCGCTCACGATCGTACACACCTAGTGAGGTCCCATTACCTTATAATATAACAATAAATTAAAACCAAGTCCCACTTGATTTACAATAATGTCCTAGTCCAGAAACCAAACTCGTGGGGTTCGGCCATACACCATGGCCGAACCTCACCCCTTTTGTTTTAATTTCTTTATTTGGTTTATTAATCAATAACCCCTAAGTTAAACATTTAATCACTTCCCTTTTATTTCATCCAACATACATAAACCCTAAGTCCACCAAAACATAATCCATAAACCATTTCCCATTTGATTTAAATCATCCTTTAATTTTCTTCCAAATAAACTGAAGTTTTTCAGAAAAAATTACGTAAACATCACTTTTCAATTCAGTCGACTGAATACTTCCGGATACAGTCCTCTACCTTACCCGCGACTTACAGTCGGCTGAAATATACTTTCAATCGGCTGAACTATAACTCGAAATTGTTCTTACCTTGACTCGTAACCTTTCAGTCAACTGAAACACAAGTTCAGTCGACTGAATCAGAGTCAAAACCTTCGTATCACTAGTTAATCCTCTTTCAGTAGACTAAATCAGAGATTCAGTCGGCTGACTTTGAATCAGATTGACTGTCTGTTCAGCCAGTGTAGATTTAGTCTGCTGAATCCTCAACCAACAACTTTCGTGTTTGATAAGCAATTTTTCAGTCTGCTAAATCATAGATTCAGTCGGCTGAAACTTCCAAAATCCTTTTCTTATCCGTTACGTCTGAGTTTAGTCGACTGAATCACCAGATTCAGTCAGCTGAAACTCCCAGAAACTCATTCTATTTTCGGCCACCTTTAGTTCAGTCGACTGAATCCCATGTTCAGTCGACTGAAACTCCCAGAAACTCTTTCTATTTCCGGCCACCATTAGTTCAGTCGACTGAATACCATATTCAGTCGGCTGAAACTCCCAGAAACTCATCTCTGGTTCGTTCAATACCTAGTTCAGTTGATTGAATCAATGATTCAGTCGACTGACTGTTTCGTCAGTCTTCTCCTTTACACATTTTGTACGTCCTTTCTTCATGAAACTTCCTCCTAACATTATTCCAACATATTTAACATCATCCATATTTATCTATGATCTTCCATCATTTAAATCCATTATAATTCATTAATGACCTTCCATGGTTTTCAACCCATAAAAATACACCATGGCTTTCCATTAAACTTGCTATATTCATCTCCCAATTTTCTTCCATGGGGTTCGCCCATACACCATGGCCGAACCCTATGGTTCCTTATCTTAAACAAAACATCAAACTACTTACCGGTTCCGCGACTCCTTCGGTTTTCCTTCGGTTGTTCTTGATCTTCCAATCCTTCTCCTTCTTCTTGATCTTTCACAATCGTTGGCTGCCTTCTCTTTCTTCTCTTGATAATGCCGAGAATGAGACTAGAGAGAGAGAGAGAATTCGGATATAAGTGTGTATGCCGTGTGCCCCTTCCCTCTTTCTTTTATAAACAACTTCCTCTTGATCCCAACTTAGAAGGTGCTGAGATAGCAATTGCTAATCTTCCCTTCCTTTGCTCGGCTGCCTTTTCCTTTATTCCAGTCGATCCTATCTTGTTAAGATAGCAATTCACAATTCCAGCTGTGTGCAATATACATAGAAGTTGCCGTGAGCCCCTCTTGTAATTTAGCAACTTCCCTAGTATCACTCCTAACTTGGAAAGGACTCCTTTTTAGATGATCTTATGCGTCAAACCTTGGATTTGGAAATCCCTATACACGGCCAATGTAATTTCTATTTTTATTTGGTAATCCACTTATGCGCATAAACTTGGATATGCAAATCTCATATTCGGCCATGCTATCTTTCAATTTAATCTTAGATATCTTCTCAAGATATTCTAGCATATCACCTAGATATGGATATCTAAAATTCGGCCATGCATAATTATCCCAAGTTCCTTTTTTATATACTATTGCATTACTAATTAAATTCAGCCCCATTTAAATTTATTGAAACCATTTCACAATCCGTTGGGTCTTAATTGGGTAATGACCCAACACTTTACCCATATAAGATCCATATCTAATAATTCACAAATTAAATGGATAATTTTCATATATATTAATAACTTGAAAATCTGGGGTGTTACAGTGAAAATAAGGGACCACGGGTTTGGCCATGGTGTGTGGCCAAACCCCATGGGGATTGTTTTGATGAACATAGGGTTACATATGTTGGATTAAATGAATGAATTGTAAATTAAAGATTAGACCAATGGCAATTTGGTAATATCGCCTGAAAATGATAAACCCCATGGGAAATGATTTATGGGATTATGGGTTTTGTTTATGTTATTGGTCATAAAAAGGAATAATTGCAATATTGTAAATAACTAAATTAAATGGACCATGGGTTCGGCCATGGTGTATGACCGAACCCCATGGGGAAGGTCTAACGGACTTAGGGTTTATGTTTGTTGGATTAATTAAAATGAACAGCCATAGATTTAAGCAATGGCATGGGTGTGGACTTAATTGAATAAATGAGCAAAAAGGAAACTAAAACAAAAAGGGGTGAGGTTCGGCCAAGGTGTATGGCCGAACCCCACAAGTTTGGTTTATGGACTTGGACATTATTGTAAATCAAGTGGGACTTGGTTTTAATTGATTGTTATATTATAAGGTAACGGGACCTTACAAGGTGTGTACGATCGTGATCGGTTACCGGACGAAAGACGCAAGGACACGTTAACGGTCTTTGGTAGGATTCCACCTCTTTGAAACCATGGATTTAATGTACATTGTTTTTATCTTGATTTGATGAATTTATATTGCAAAGGATATGTTTCAAAATGTGAGTTTTAAATGCTATGTTTATATGATAAAATAACATGTGTTGTATATTTTTTCAGATATGAGCTTTTAAATGCTATGTTTATATGATAAAATAACATGTGTTGTATATTTTTTCAGATATGAGCTTTTAAATGCTATGATTTGTATAATTGCATAGCATGTGGACATTTGCATCTCATGCATGGCATGGAAGGGATGAACGGTAACCGGAAGGGCCATACTCCGTCGGGGCGTCCGTAAAACTTATGTGGGATACCTTGATGAGGAGCATTCCATCAAGAGGATACTATGTAAGAAATGTAACCGGAGATCCACACTCCGTCGGGGCATCCGTAATAGAATTGTGGGGGATACCTTGATGAGGAGCTTTCCATCAAGAGGATGTTTTGTGATGGGTGGGAATCATTGCATATGATAGCATGGCGGGGCGTTACAGTTGGTATCAGAGCGAACCCGAAACACTGAATCTTTTGGAGTAAATTGATCCGACCCCCGTGCATTAATTTACTTCGTTAGACTAAGACGGATGATAGCAAATGAAGTACAGTCAAAATAATCCGATTTATCCAGCATAGCAAAATAGGATATATTCCCCGAAAACAAAGAAAAATCAAAGAGTACTAATTTGGCAATTTCCCCAAGGACAAAAAACACAAGATGCTTATTTGGAAATTTCCCTAAACTATGAAGAACACAAAACTTTACATAGAAGCTAAGTCAACAGATGTTTCCATGACTTAGGAAAATGCTTCCAAAAGGAAGACAAACGCAACAGAACCAACAAAAGGAAGAAGAACATAATGGAGAGGGTCAGGACAGTGCAAACATTCATGAAGTACCTCCTGAACTACGGAACCTAGTACAAGCGGTAGTCACCTCCGTTCTACAGCAACTCTTGAGCGAAAATGGGAACACAACCCCCAATGAAACACAGGACCGAAAAGGTCGGGGTGGGGGAAATACTTTTTGCCCTCACAAAAGATTCAACCCTACTTTTGGAGATCTTCAGCCTTTACTGGTTCCACTGGAAGTTCCTGTTTCCGGTGTGGTCAACAGGGCCATTTCAAAAGAGAGTGTCCACAGAGCAGAAGATCTCCTCACTTTAGTGGTTCTCTCCGTCGTTCGGCTCGACTAGCTCAGTCACAAGGATCTGGACAACTGAATACTTCAACTTCTTCTCCAAAGACAGTGGACCATTCGGTAATTCAAGGTATGGCAGTGATTTGTAGTTCATATGCTTATGCGTTATTTGATCTACTACCTTCGCATATGTTACTCGCACCGTAGTACAACAAATGCCGACTGCACTTACTATAGTATTCTTTATTGATAGACAATGACGATATATGGATCCCACAATAGATACAGTGGCCCCATGGTAAATATGATGGATCTATGGATAGATATCATTTTACATGGATGAGAAGTTTCAATAAATTACAATAAAGTATGCAAATTTAAGAGTTTATGAGGACTTGGGCATTGACGAGGTCGCTTGATTTTATTGAGATGTGGCATGGGTGCGTCTCTCACTTAATATTGATGAGATAAGTATGTAGATTCTATGAGTATGGCTTAGAGTAGCTTTGAGACTTTGGGAACCTTGATGTGAAATACGGAGACTTGGTCCCGTAGGGTTACCGTTGAGGAGTGGGTCCTTCGCAGGCTACACGCTGGAGGGCACTCTCACGGCTATTTTTCACACTTAATGTGAGTGGATGCGCAGAGCTAGGTATTATTTTACCCCGTGGGGGTGGTACTAGCTTCGTTAGCGAGGTCCGACAGCCTTAGAGCTTGACTGAATCACCCTTGGGGTGAAAAGGATGCAGGGCGAGGTAGACTTGATCACGTTGGACGTGGGTCTTCCGCTTAGTAAGTCATGGGGCATAAGTCTTGCTAGGGGTCAGGGTATATTTGTGAGTTGATATGGTTGCCACAGTCGGGTAGTGACTCATTCAAGTGTTGTTCTTACAGGATATAATATCTCAAGGTAGATTATGTGCCCTAGATTAATTATGCAAAGGAAGGATTATGCCCATGAATGGATTATACCCAGAGGGGGGTTATATTCATGGATGATTATTAATCATGGATAGATGATACTCATTGATAGAGTGGTACCAGGGATGGATGTGTATAATCGCGGATGGTGATTCCCGTGGTGGTTTGGACTAATGTCAGGTATCGGTACCAAGTAGACATGTTGGTAGTATGATGGACCTGCTGGTCTCATAGATAACATATAGACCTAATGATTGGGACATGTTTCGATTCACATCCCACGTTATAAGAAAAAGGTATTAGTCGTATTACGACTTGTATCACAGGAAAGTTAGTGTTGAAAGATACTTAGTGTCGTAGAAGTTATGAACAAAAGGGTTAGTCACATAGTGACTTATGTGCAGATGAAGATGTGCTTAATTTTGGAGATGTACTTAAGGGAAAAGTTAAGAGTCTAGTGAAACTCGAATGGGAAGCTATGGGCGACTGCCGAGTTAGACTGGCCAGCTGACTCTGTAGTTAGCCGATGGAGTTCTAAGAGAGTGAATCTAGAAATCTAGTTATAATGGAATCAGCAAAAGACTTGAGCATAGGCTCATATTGGCAGGATACCTCACACGAAGAGTAGTCAAATGAACGTATTGAGCGAGTATGTATGGAAAATATTTTGGTAGCAGGTAAAGTGAAATAGAATACATTGATCTACATAAGATCGTAAATGGGTTCACGAGGAAGAAAAAAAAAGATAATATGAGACAGAGTAAATTTTACGAGAATGAAACTCATAGGTTGATATGAGTGATTTTGATGTAATTAAGTGGTAATTGACAAGATTGAACAGGAACAACGGATAGATCCAGAAATGGAGGAGATATGGGCCAAGATGTCTACTGGTGAAGTCTTACTAGAATGGGAGTTAAGACCAGGACAGGGTCTTGTATTCCGAGAAAGGGTATATGTACCAAAGAGTTGCTGAAAAGAGTTATTGGTTGAGGCACATCAAACCAAACTCTCTATTCATCCGGGCAGCACCAAGATGTATCACGACCTGAAGAGGCATTACTGGTAGCACGGACTCAAAAGGGATGTGGCAGAATTTGTGGCTCATTGCTTAACGTATCAGCAGGTTAAGACGGAACATCAGAAGCCACTAGGGTTACTCAAACCCTTACTAGTGCCGGAATGGAAATGGGAGCACATCTCCATGGATTTTGTAACAGGGTTGCTAAGGTCTTCAAAGGGCAACGATGCAATATAGGTCGTGGTAGACCGACTGACCAAGTCTGCACATTTTATTTCAATTAAGATGACAGACTCATCTGAGACTTTGGGTCGGCGGTATATCAGAGATATCATCAGATTGCATGGCATACCTCGGACTATTGTGTCTGACAGAGATGGTCAATTCACTAGCAGAGTATGGCAGAGCATGCAGGCGGCCATGGGAACAGACCTACTGACGAGCATAGCATTCCATCCACAGACTAATGGGCAGTCTGAGAGGACAATACATACATTAGAGGATATGCTGAGAGTATGTATGCTAGATTTCAAGGGTGGATGGGAGGATCACTTGCCGTTGGTAGAATACTCATACAACAACAGTTACCAGGCAAGCCTCCAGATAGCTCCATTTGATGCTTTATATGGTAGACCATGTAGGTCACCAGTGTGCTGGACAAAGGCTGGTGAGCCTACACTGATTGGACTTGAGTTGGTTGCAGAGACTACAACGTAGATACAGTTGATACGGCAACATCTATTGATTGCTCAGAGTCGTTAGAAGAGCTATGCTGACAAGAGGAGTAGGTTCCTTGAATTTGAAGTGGGAGACATGGTGTTCTTGAAAGTCTTGCCACGAAAGGGACACATGAGATTTGGAAAAAAAGGGCAAATTGTCTCCAAGATATGTGAGACCGTTTTCAATCATAAGAAGGATGGGGGACGTGGCTTATCAATTGGCACTCCCATCACAGTTGGCATCTTTACACGATGTGTTCCATATATCGATGTTGAGGAAGTACAATCCTGATCCCTCTCATGTACTGAACATACAGGATATAGAGGTCTAAAGCGACGTGACATACATCGAGAAACCTGTCCGAGTGGTGGACACAGAACAAAGGGTATTACAGAACCGAGCGATCCAGTTTGTCAAGGTGGTATGGGATCGACATGGCATTGAGGAAGCCACATGGGAACTCGAGTCGGAAATGAGAAAAGCTCATCCTGAGTTATTTATGTAAATGTTTAAAACCCTACTTCACTCAATTTTCGGGAAGAAAATTTTAAAAAGAGGGTTGTATTGTAACACCCCGGATTTTCAAGTTATTAATATATATGAAAATTATCCATTTAATTTGTGAATTATTAGATATGGATCTTATATAGGTAAAGTGTTGGGTCATTGCCCAATTAAGACCCAACGGATTGTGAAGTGGTTTCAATAAATTTAAATGGGGCTGAATTTAATTAGTAATGCAATATTATATAAATAAGGAACTTGGGATAATTATGCATGGCCGAATTTTAGATATCCATATCCAAGTGATATGCTAGAATATCTTGAGAAGATATCTAAGATTAAATTGAAAGATAGCATGGCCGAATATGAGATTTGCATATCCAAGTTTATGCGCATAAGGGGATTACCAAATAAAAATAGAAATTACATTGGCCGTATATAGGGATTTCCAAATCCAAGGTTAGGCGCATAAGATCATCTAGAAAGGAGTCCTTTCCTAGTTAGGAGTGATACTAGGGAAGTTGCTAAATTACAAGAGGGGCTCACGGCAACTTCTATGTATATTGCACACAGCTGGAATTGTGAATTGCTATCTTAACAAGATAGGATCGACTGGAATAAAGGAAAGGGCAGCCGAGCAAAGGAAGGGAGGATTAGCAATTGCTATCTCAGCACCTTCTAAGTTGGGATCAAGAGGAAGTTGTTTATAAAAGAAAGAGGGAAAGGGCACACGGCATACACACTTATATCCGAATTCTCTCTCTCTCTAGTCTCATTCTCGGCATTATCAAGAGAAGGAAGAGAAGACAACCAGCAATTGTGAAAGATCAAGAAAAATTAGAAGGATTGGAAGAGCAAGAACAACCGAAGGAAAACCAAAGGAGTCGGGGAACCGGTAAGTAGTTTGATGTTTTGTTTAAGATAAGGAACAATAGGGTTCGGTCATGGTGTATGGCAGAACCCCATGGAAGAAAATTGGGAGATGAATATAGAAAGTTTAATGGAAAGACATGGTGTATTTTTATGGGTTGAAAACCATCGAAGGTCATCAATGAATTATAATGGATTTAAATGATGGAAGATCATAGATAAATATGGATGATGTTAAATATGTTGGAATAATGTTAGGAGGAAGTTTCATGAAGAAAGGACGTACAAAATATGCAAAGGAGAAGAGTGACGAAACAGTCAGTCGACTGAATCATTGATTCAGTCGACTGAACTAGGTATTGAACGAGCCATAGATGAGTTTCTGGGAGTTTCAGTCGACTGAATATGGTATTCAGTCGACTGAACTAATGGTGGCTGGAAATAGAAAGAGTTTCTGGGAGTTTCAGCCGACTGAACATGGGATTCAGTCGACTGAACTAAAGGTGGCCGAAAATAGAAAGAGTTTTTGGGAGTTTTAGACGACTGAATCTTGTGATTCAGTCGACTGAACTCAGAGTAACGGATAAGAAAAGGATTCTGGAAGTTTCAGTCGACTGAATCATAGATTCAGTCGACTGAAAGATTGCTTATCAAACACGAAAGTTGTTGGTTGAGGATTCAGCCGACGAATCTAATCTGGCTGAACAGACAGTCAATCTGATTCAAAGTCAGCGGACTGAATCTCTGATTCAGTCGACTGAAAGAAGATTAACTAGTGATACGAAGGTTTTGACTCAGATTCAGCCGACTGAACTTGTGTTTCAGTCGACTGAAAGGTTACGAGTCAGGGTAAGAACAGTTCCGAGTTATAGTTCAGCCGACTGAAAGTATATTTCAGCCGACTGAAAGTCTGCGGGTAAAGTAGCGGACTGTATCCAGGAGATTTAGTCGACTGAATTGAAAAGTGATGTTTACGTAATTTTTTTTGAAAAACTTCAATTTAGCTGGAATAAAATTAAAGGATGATTTAAATCAAACGGGAAATGATTTATGGATTATGTTTTGATGGACTTAGGGTTTATGTATGTTGGATGAAATAAAAGGGAAGTGATTAAATGTTTAACTTAGGGGTTATCGATCAATAAACCAAAGAAAGAAATTAAAACAAAAGGGGTGAGGTTCGGCCATGGTGTATGGCCGAACCCCACGAGTTTGGTTTATGGACTGTGACATTATTGTAAATCAAGTGGGACTTGGTTTTAATTTATTGTTATATTATAAGGTAACGGGACCTCACAAGGTGTGTATGATAGTGAGCGGTTACCGGACGAAAGACGCAAGGACACGTTAGCGGTCTTTGGTAGGATTCCATCTCTATGAAACCATGGGTTTATGTACATTGTTTTTATCTTGATTTGATGAATTTATATTGCAAAGGATATGTTTCAAAATGTGAGTTTTAAATGCTATGTTTATATGATAAAATAGCATGTGTTGTATATGTTTCAAATATGAGCTTTTAAATGCTATGATTTGTATAATTGCATAGCATATGGACATTTGCATCTCATGCATGGCATGGGAGGGATGAATGGTAACCGGAGATCTACACTCCGCCGGGGTGTCCATAATAGAATCGTGGGGGAAACCTTGATGAGGAGCATTCCATCAAGAGGATACTATGTATGAAATGTAACTCGAGGGTCCACACTCCGTCGGGGCGTCCGAAAGACCTATGTGGTGGGTACTTGTATGTACATGTGATGGGTGGGACTCATTGCATATGATAGCATGGCATGGCATTGAATTGGCGTGATTATGATATTTATTATCATGCAAGGTTTTTTGGCTTTTATCGTTATGATTGGATCTCTATTATCATACACTGTTTTGGATACGATGCTTTATAATTATGGTATGATTTATTATAACTGGATTTGATATATATGATATCTGGATTTTTGGTACTAACCCATGTGTTAGCCCTAATTGGAATACCTACTGGGCGCGTTGTTCTGACGCCCTACTTCTATCCTAGTTGATGATACAGGAAACGAGGGGAACGATGAACGCGAAACGGGTCAGGCATAGGAGCTTGGGAGGATTATAGTTTATATTTTGTTTAAGATACTTATGGGCTTGTAATTTGAGTATCTAGAATTCAGATTGTAATAACTTAGATGAATTTGCTATGGTTGGATGTTTTATTGGATAATTAATTATGAATAAAGACTTGACGTACTTTGCTATCTAAAATGGAATAGAACTTGGTTCTATTATGATTCCACAGTTTTGATGTTATTCCGCATATTGATATTGTTATGTGTGAACTGTTTTCATGGACTTAGTCCATGCACACATAGGGTTGGCCAGTTAAGGGTCGGACTTTGGAAGTTCGGACTTAGCTCGCGTCGTGTCGTCCCGCTCTTTATCACTCTTCGTTTATAAGAAAAAATAGACTCTGATTTATGGGAAGAAGAAAGTGAAAAAGGGCGGGACGTTACATTTACTTAATTACAAAAATGCCATCCACGGCTATCATTCCATAATCCAATCCTTTCAATCATTGAAATTTTGCCTAAGTTCATGTTTGATCCACAAACCATCTCATGGGGTTTCTGCCATACATCATGGTCGAACCCGTGATCTTTCAATTTAGGTGATAATTACAAAATTGCCATTCAAAGCTATAATTTCAATATTCTCACCCTTCATCCCTTGATTTGGTGAACCATTCAATTACATTATACGAAGGCCCACAAATGGCCCATTAAATTGGTTCACCATCTTAGGTTCATAAATGACCCATAAAAAATCCTTAACCACTTAAGTCCATAAAGAACCTCATGGGGTTCGGCCATACACCATGGCCGAACCCATGATCTTTCATTTTAGCCTTTAATTACAACTTTGCCATTATTAGAAAATCCATAAATAGCAAGTCCATAATTAGAAGGTTTCCAAATTTATCATCCATCCTTCCATAATTAGATAGTTTCCAAATTTAGCATGCATCCTTCCATAATTAGATAGTTTATAAATTTAGCATGCATCCATCCTCCATGATCTTCATTTAATCAATCACCAAAATAAGTCCAATAATTAGAAGCTTTGTAAATCTAATAAAACATCTTCCATGGGGTTCGGCCATACACCGTGGCCGAACCCTATGGTTCATAATCCCCTTTGTAAAATTATTAGTCCTTGATCCTCCATGATCTAATCACCATATTAATTTCTTTTCCATGGGGTTCGGCCATACCCTTAGCCGAACCCAATGTTTCCACTTTTCCTCTTTTTAAATGCAATCAAAATAACATAACCCTCCATGGTTTTCATGATCTAATTGCATCTAAAACCATCAAACCTTCCATCCATTTAAAATAAATCACAAGTAACCTTTCCCATCATTTGCCATGATTTAATTTCATGAACATAATACCATAAATATTTATGGGGTTAAAAACATGGGCTGATTATTCATATGTAATAAGGTATCGGACATCGCAAGCGGTGCGCGATCGGTGACAGGATTATCGGACGGAAAACGAAAAAGGACATTAGTCGGTATTCGGTAGGATTCCTACCTTTTTGTAAGCCATGGATTATGTGATGGTTCCTTTAATTTATTTTGATAATTATATGATTTGTCTTATGGTGGGTTTTAAGGCTATGAATTTTATGTTAATGCTATGAATTATATTTTAAGGCTATGCATTATGTGTTAAGGTTATGTATGATAAATTAAGGTTATGAGTTATATATATTACATAGCATAATGCACCTACATCACATGCATGGCATGGGCGGGAAAATAATGAAACCGGAGTCCATGCTCCGTCGGGGCGACCGAGAAGCAAACATGGGGATAGCCTGATGCGCTATAACCGGAGTCCATGCTCCGTCGGGGCGATCGAAATGCAAACATGGGGATATTTTGATATGTTGAGATATAACCAGAGTCCATGCTCCGTCGGGGCAACCGAAAAGCAGACATGGGGATATTTTGATATGTTGAGATATAACGGGAGTCCATGCTCCGTCGGGGAGGCCGAGAAGCAAACATGGGGATATCATGATGGTATCGATGATGGGTGAGATTTATAACACAGACACCCATGGCATGGCATTCATTTTATGGTTTTTCGTTATATTATTATATGTATGCTTGTTATCATTAATCCATGTGTTAGCCCTACTCGGAGTCCTACTGGGCGCGTTGTCTAACGCCCTACTTCTACCCTAGTTGATGACGCAGGAGATGGCGCAGCGGAAGGGCGCGACGGGAGCCAAGAATAGGAGCTTAGGAAAGCGTGCTAAATAGTTTACATAGTTTTATTTTGGAAATGTAATTTGAATAGCTTAGCTCGTCGGAATGTAATATTTTAGATTACTTGCTATGTTTTGGATTTTATTTTGGACGTTGTAATTTTGAGCTTTCTTAGTAATCAAATGAATATTCTTCCCTGCTATCTAAAATTTGTAGGTTAGTCTCTATTATCATTCCGCATTTAATTTAATATTCCTCAAGCTTACTTCTACGTGTGAACCATTCTCCATGGACTTCGTTCCACGCACACGTAGGGTTGGCCAGTTAAGGGCCGGGCTTTAGAAGCTCGGACTTAACTCGCGTCGTGACGTCCGCGCCCTTTGTCACTCTTCATTTTCAAAAAAAAAAAAATAGACTCTGATTTTGGTGAAAAGGGGCGGGCGTTACAGTGACATACATCGAGAAGCTTTTCTGAGTGGTGGAGACAGAACAAAGGGTATTACGGAACCGAGCTATCCAGTTTGTCAAGGTGGTATGGGATCGACATGGCATTGAGGAAGCCACATGGGAACTCGAGTCGGAAATGAGAAAAGTTCATCCTGAGCTATTTATGTAAATGTTTGAAACCCTACTTCACTCGATTTTCGGGACGAAAATTTTAAAAAGAGGGTTGTATTGTAACACCCCGGATTTTCAATTTATTATTTTATATGAAAATTATCCATTAATTTGTGAATTTTATATATGAATCTTAAATTGGGTAAAGTGTTGGGACAATGCCCAATTAGGACCCAGCGGTTTTGGAAAGGTTCCAATAAAATTTAAATGGGTTGAATTATTTTGGTAATGCATTATGTCCAAAATTAATTAAAAGATTATGCATGGCCGAATATTGGATTTGAATATCCAAGGAGATGTTTAAAAATCAAATGAAGATTTTATGGCCGTGTATGGGATAGTGTGTGGCCGAATGTGGGATTTGTTTATGTGGTGCGCATAAGACCAATTTTAAATGGAGTCATTTCTTCTCTTAAAGAGTGAAACTATGGGATTACTAATTTAAGAAGGTGTTCAAATATAAATTGAAGAAGCCTTAGCCGTGTGGTGTGGTGCACACAAAGGAGTCCCTCTTTGATAAAAAATCGGCAACTATTAATTACAAAAGGGGGTGCACGGCAGCTCTAGTTATAATACACGGCAATTGCTAATGTATGAAGGGGAATTATTATTTTAGCACCTTCTAACTTTGGATCAAGAGGAAGTGATAAAAGGGGAGACATAGAGGGGCTCACGGTTTACACCATAGCCGAACTCTCTCTCTCTCTCTATCTCTCATTCTCGGCAATACAACAAGAAGGAAAAGAGGGCAGCCAGCAAGAGGGAAAAAAATAAAAAGAAAGGAGAAGGATTGAAAGAGCAAGAATCAACCGGAACCGGTTAGTATCTTATTTGATAAATTTATTTTGAGATAAAAGAACCATTGGGTTCGGCCATGATGTTTGGCCGAACCCCATGGAAAAGAATTGGGAGATGATCATGGTGTTTTAATGGAAGCATGCCGAACCCCATGAAAGAAAATATGATTAAGGTATGGATTGTTAATGAGGAAAAAACCATGGGTGTTGGTTAATAAATTCATGTTGTTTTAATGGATGTTTTTGGTGATTTTTAATGGAAGGTTATAGATTATATTTGAAGGAACGAAAACCATGAAAAGTCATGGTTTAAGTCATGGGTTCTTGATGCAGGCTAGGTAGGATTAAGAATACCCAACCTCAAATTATAGCGGAAGCTTGAATAATATCTTGAATAACCCTTCAATGTTCACAAAACAGTCCTTCGTTTTGCACTTGAATCTTCACAAAACAGTCCTTCGTTTTGCACTTGGATCTTCACAAAACAGTCATTCGTTTTTCACTTGAATCTTCACAAAATAGTCATTCATTTTGTTAAACAAAATAACAATTTTATTGATCAAATAATCTCCCTCTAAACTGGCTATTACAACTCCTTAAATAAAAATACCTACTAAATAAGAGTCCTATCTAATTAGGAACTCCTAATAATAAACACCTACTAAATAAGAGTCCTATCTAATTAGGAACTCCTAATAATAAACAACTACTAATTAAAAACAAATCCTAATAAAACTAAGCCACGTGGTGGCTGTTTTTCCATTCCACAAGGTGTCCCAATTTAAGTAGGTTTGGGATTCTCAAATCTTCCAATGTTGGGTCTTTATCTTAATTGGGCTTCAAATTTTGGCCCATTTTAAAGAGGCTCACCTTGGACTTTGGGCTGACCCAAATTGCTCATGCACCCGCCGGGATCAAAAATAAAATTTTCATCTTTCGTATCGAAGCCCGAGCTTGGTAAATTGCTGACGTACCCACCCGGGTCAAAATTAAAATTTTGATTACGTCCACATATGTCCGCATCATTCTCCTGCTCTCGGAGAAAACTCGTCCTCGAGTTTATAAGGTTCATCGACGAAGGGTGCAATCTTCTCTTAATCTTTCTCCTGTGCTTCCATGAAATTTCATTATGTTGAATACTCAATCGCTGTGGAGTACTTAATTTAGGAGATGTCGCCTTGGGGCCTACCAAAAGTGATTGGATGGTAGGTGTTGAGGATTGACTCTCATAATCTTCCCAAATAGAGTCAACATATGGCCGGATGGTGTGGGTTAAGTCCACAAGATGCCGGTCATCTATCCCCGGTGTACGAACCTGTACGGACCAATATTTGTCGCCGTTGTCTGTAGCATCTTCTTGCTGCTTCTCAATAGACTGTGGCTCAGGATGGGATCTGGGTGCTTCAAATTCCTACTTCAAGATGGAACTTGCCTCAAACTGTCGAATACGTCCATGTGTTGAACCTGTAACTGTTGTAGCTTCATGAACTGCTAACACTGGTGAGATACTGGCTGTAGCCAACTGGTACATGTGTTCTTCCAACATTGGATCAACATAAGGTCTATGCTCACCCAATGTTTCCATGGGATAAATATCACAAAACACAAACTCAGTGGTGGTCTCGGCCTCTGTGCCACTGTGTTTAATGTCATCCACTCGGGGTTCACAACTTGGAACTCGATGTTCCTGTACCGTCTCCAATAGTTGCACACTCATGGAGTCCGTCTCCACAGAATCATCGGCATCTTCCTCACTAGAGGAATCTGAGTCAACAATTTTGACTTGTGCAGTCGTGTCTACTTCATCAGCAAATCGGACGAATCATTGCTTCTCTCAGGTTGTCGGACGACATGTTTTGCCCTATGTCTGTGATAGTAGAAACTTTCGTCTGAACTTTGAATTGAATTGTCATCTGAACTTTCTTCAGAAGATGAATATCTGGAGTACCTTGATCTCACTGATGGCAAATTAGAAGGGTGTTGGCTTGTTTGATTCTTTAGAGCCGCAATCTCTCTTTGTAGATCAACACATGACTCAAATAACCGATCAAACTGTCTGTCGCGGTCTTTAGAGAATTCAACTCGATCATCTTCTGGAACATGTCTCACATGACGACTCTGACTAGAATGAAACCAGTCACTATTCCTGCCTTGTCGGCTACGAGGGCAGTCACGCCTTGCCATAACTAACCCTTGATCGAAGGATGAGTCTCAATTGACTTCGAAGCTCTGATAGCCATTCTGATGCAGGCTAGGTAGGATTAAGAATACCCAACCTCAAATTATAGCGGAAACTTGAATAATATCTTGAATAACCCTTCAATCTTCACAAAACAGTCCTTCGTTTTGCACTTGAATCTTCACAAAACAGTCCTTCATTTTCCACTTGGATCTTCACAAAACAGTCATTCGTTTTGCACTTGACTCTTCACAAAACAGTCATTCGTTTTGTTAAACAAATAACAATTTTATTGATCAAAATAATCTCCCTCCAAACTGGCTATTACAACTCCTTAAATAAAAACACCTACTAAATAAGAGTCCTATCTAATTAGGAACTCCTAATAATAAACACCAACTAAATAAGAGTCCTATCTAATTAGGAACTCCTAATAATAAACAACTACTAATTAAAAACAAATCCTAATAAAACTAAGCCACGTGGTGGCTGTTTTTCCATTCCACAAGGTGTCCCAATTTAAGTAGGTTTGGGATTCTCAAATCTTCCAATGTTGGTCTTCATCTTAATTGGGGTTCAAATTTTGGCCCATTTTAAAGAGGCTCACCTTGGACTTTGGGCTGACCCAAATTGCTCATGCACCCGCCGGGATCAAAAATAAAATTTTCATCTTTCGTATGGAGCCCGAGCTTGGTAAATTGCTGACTTACCCACCCGGGTCAAAAATAAAATTTTGATTACGTCCACATATGTCTGCATCAGTTCTTTGGTTTGAAAACCATGGAATAAGATGAACCCCATGGAAAGGATATTGATAAAAATATAATGGATTTAAATGATGGAAGATCTTAGATAAATATGGATGATGTTAAATATGTTGGAATAATGTTAGGAGGAAGTTTCATGAAGAAACGACGTACAAAATATGCAAAGGAGAAGACTGATGAAACAGTCAGTCGACTGAATGATTGATTCAGTCGACTGAACTAGGTATTTAACGAACCAGAGATGAGTTTCTGGGAGTTTCAGCCGATTGAACATGAGATTCAGTCGACTGAACTAAAGGTGGCCAAAAATAGAAAGAGTTTCTGGGAGTTTAAGCTGACTGAATCTGGTGATTCAGTCGACTGAACTCAGACGTAACGGATAAGAAAAGGATTCTGGAAGTTTCAGCAGACTGAAAGATTGCTTATCAAACACGAAAGTTGTTGGTTGAGGATTCAGTCGACTGAATCTACACTGGCCGAATAGACAGTCAATCTGATTCAAAGTCAGCCTCAGATTCAGCCGACTGAACTTGTGTTTCAATCGACTGAAAGGTTACGAGTTAGGATAAGAACAATTCCGAGTTATAGTTCAGCTGACTGAAAGTATATGTCAGTCAGCTGAAAGTCTGCGGGTAAGGTAGAGGACTGTATCCGGGAGGATTCAGTCGACTGAATTGAAAAGTGATGTTTACGTAAATTTTTCTGAAAAAGTTCAGTTTATCTGGAAGAAAATTAAAGGATGATTTAAATCAAATGGGAAATGATTTATGGATTATGTTTTGATGGACTTAGGGTTTATGTATGTTGGAATGAAATAAAAGGGAAGTGATTAAATGTTTAACTTAGGGGTTATTGATTAATAAACCAAAGGAAGAAATTAAAATAAAAGGGGTGAGGTTCGGCCATGGTGTATGGCTGAACCCCACAAGTTTGGTTTATGGACTTGGAAATTGTTGTAAATCAAGTGGGACTTGGTTTTAATTGATTGTTATATTATAAGGTAACGGGACCTCACAAGGTGTTTACGATCGTGAGCAGTTACCGGACGAAAGACGCAAGGACACGTTAGCGGTCTTTGGTAGGATTCCACCTCTTTGAAACCATGGGTTTATGTACATTTGTTTTATCTTATTTTTGATGAAATTATGTTTCAAAGGATATACATTATATTGAATTTCAAATGCTATGTTTAATTGTATAAATATCATGTGTTGATTATGTTTCAAAAGTTGATTTTAAATGCTATGTTTATGTTATAAAATAGCATGTGTTTCATTGGCACCTCATGCATGGTATGGGGTGGAGGATTTGTAACCGGAGGGGTCACACTCCATCGGGGCATCCGAAAACCTATGTACGATACCTTGATGTGCTTTTCCATCAGGAGGAATCCGGAGGGTCCACACTCCACCGGGGCGTCCGGAAGACCTATGTGGTGGGTACTTTTATGTACATGTGATGGGTGGGACTCATTGCATTTGTCATCATTGCATGGCATGGTTTTACATGGTTTTGGATATTATGCTATAATATATGTTTTGTACTAAGCATGTGTTAGCCGTAACTGGATTACCTACTGGGCGCGTTGTTCTAACGCCGTACTTCTACCCTAGTTGATGATGCAAGAAATCAGGGGAACAATGAACGCAAGACGGGCCAGGCATAGAAGCTTGGATGATTTAGTTTATTATTTTAATAAAAGTTACTCATGGATTTGTATTTGAGTATCTAGATTTCGGAATGTAATAACTTAGATGGATGGATGTTAATTTTGATAATTATGGTATTTGAATGATGATTAAGGACTTGACGTACTTTGCTATCTGAATGGAATAGAACTTGGTTCTATTATGATTCTGTAATTTTGATGTTAATATTCTGCATGTTTATATTGCTATGTGTGAACCATTTTCGTGGACTTGGTCCATGCACACATAGGGTTGGCCAGTTAAGGGTCGGACTTTGGAAGTTCGGACTTAGCTCACGTCGTGACGTCCCGCGCTCTATCACTCTTCGTTTATATAAAAAAAAAAATAGACTCTGATTTACGGGAAGAAGCGAGTGAAAAAGGACAGGGCGTTACAAAATGAGCCATGGATTTCGTTATTCCAAGTATTGGATCTAGTTCGATTCGTGTAAGGCTCCATTTGTTGTGCTGGAATGGGCGGATCCTTACAAAGAAATTTTAGAACTTTTGAGAATGAGGAGTGAGAGGAGAACAACCTTATTCAGATTGCATATGGAGACTCTACCCATGACTCTTATCTGGGGCAAAGTTAAAGGGACTTAAAATGGTAGACTTCTAAATCTTCACCTAGTGTCCATGCCACTTGGTGCCCCTTTCAACTGGATACACACATATTCAATGTTAACGGGGCAACAAAGGGAAAATTGGGTCTAGCAGGTATAGGTGGAGTAGTCCTCAACTGCAATGGTAGAACGTCCATAGTTTTCTCTGAACCAATAGGTTAAAGGGATTCAAATGAGACAAAACTTATCAGTATAAAGAAAGCCTTGTCCATGAAGTCTTCATTGTGAAGGGGAAACTAATTATCAATGGGGGGACTCTACAAACATGATTAAGTTGGTAAAGGGGCTAAAAAGACATCTGTAGAAGATGATCACAATAATGAGAGAAATTAAGACTCTTTGTTCAAGTAAAGAGATTTCTTTTGGTTTGATTCGAAAGTCAGCAGATGGAGTAGCCAACTTTTTTTGCTAAGAATGGGGTGGACTCTATTACTACCGGTGAGTTCCACCTTTGAGAACCCTTTAGGTGGATGAGATTCGCTGATATTTTTTTTTTTTTTAATCGAAAAAAAAGCAATTTTTATTAGAGCAATAAAAAATAAAAATACATTAATGGAAAAAAGAGTCTAAAAGGAATAGACCCTAAAAAATCACATGTCAGAAAAACAAAATCAAAATATCCATATAACAAATAGAATCAGTTGAGCTTCAATCATGCTTTAATTTGTCTTATCTCAAAGATGCAAGATGCTAGAGACTGAATTGTCGATTCAGTTCTTTGAAAAGAAATTTCCACACTATTAGCGTGCAATTGACTTGGGCGATGGATACATCGATTCACAAAGCAAGAGCCCTAATCTCCTTAACCATGGTAATCAATCTCTAGGGAGGTTGCTTCAGTTCCTTTACCCATTTGATTGCATTTGTCGAATCCCCTTCTATCACTAATTTTTCAAACCCAAAACATGTCCAAATGGTCAAATATCTTCTAATATTAAGGAGTTCCACCTCACTTGAATCCCTAATCCCACCAACTCTCTCAATACTAGGATCTTGGTCGTTATGGTACTTAATCCCCATCAACTTTGTGTATTTTCTCTTTTTTTCCCCCTTCACAACACCCTTTGGGTTTAGACATTTTAGACCCATCATTGTCGTCTCATGTACCTATTTCTTTTCATCAATATAATTTATTATATTTGTTAGCTTTAAAATAGTCCAAAATCAAATTTGAGTTTATTTTTCTTTACTTTTTTGGCTGACAATTACATTTTGTTCGCATAGCATAGTGGAACTTTTAGCCTAATATATATTTTTAGTTCAAATTTCAAAATAATAAACTGGGTCAAAGTTTAGTCCATTAAAAATTGAGCTTCTAAAGTAACTTTAGTTTTTTTTTCAAAATGTCTCAAAGATACATATTAATTAGTTATATATAAGCATTTTTTTTGAGACATAGACTGATCTAAAACAACACCACCAGAGATTGAGTATACACAACATTAATTGCTTTATAAGAAATAATATTCATAATCAGTTAACTAAAAATTGTTATTGAATTTCTTTCATAGATTTTTTTATTAATATGAGTTATTTCTATATATTTTTATCATTAAGCTTCATAAAATCAATCAAAATCTCTTGAGAGACTGTATAAACCGTGTTAAAATATAAAGTGGGACACACTTCATTCGTGGGAGTTAAAGAAAATGTTAGGGGCCGTGGGTGAATAAAAATTAACACTCATCCTGTCATTTTTGGACTTTTGATTTTAGACCTATCCATTAAAAGCTATTGACATTTTACTGTTATCAAAACTACTATCACCAAATAGAGGAGATCCCACTATATCCTCCACACAAGGATCTTCTATCTCACCCAACCATAGAAAGTTTACTCTATGACTTGGGTAACGAATTTGAAATTCTGAGGGTTGAACCGTATTAGCCGCAACACATCTATGTTGCAGTCATACATAAATTCAGCCGTTACGATATATTCGATATAAATTCGGCCATTATGGTATAATTTGGTATAGATTTAATATAAATTCGATATGTTATATTCAGAGGAGAAGAGAAACTATTGTAGAAACTAATGATGGAAAAAAATAAAAGAGAAGTAGAATATTGGAGGAGAGGAATCTCTCTATTTTGTTTTGTATTGAATGTGTAAATCGTAAAAGATTGCAAGAAATAAAAAACAGGGAGCCAATGCTAGTGGCTAAAAATAGAAAGAAATAAAAGAATCATAAATTACATCAATTACAATAAATCATAAGTGAAAGTTCCTTTGTGCTAGAATCAAATTAACCCAAGAGGGGCGAATAGGGTAACCATAAATTTTTTGGTCTTACTAAATTTCCTTGATTAATGTGAAATATATTGCAGAATTAAAAACAATTAATCAAGTGTGTGATTTCCAAAGTGTGCAAGAATAAAAGAAATCATACAAGTAGACACCAATGCACACAATGTATATTGGTTCGGTTAAACAACTTACATCCACTATAGAGACTCAGCCAACCTTGGGCTATCTCCAATTCACTAAGTGTTGAAATTACACCAACACAATAGAATAGGACTTCCACCTGTCCAATTCATTGGGACTTTCACCCAATTCCTATCCCACTATTTTTTATAGTGGTTCAAGAGAAACACAATCTCTTTAATCCACTTCACAATGATAATTTGATTTTTCAAGTAAAAATCTAACTAAGAAGCACTTGCCTTAAAGCCTTGCAAATGAATATGTTCCCTTTGAATCACTCCCAATGTGAGCTCGTACAATCCCGACTGTAATAGCCCGAATTTTTGGATAAATATATAGTGGCATTTATTATTTTAAATTTGAAGTTTGATGTGATAAAATGCCAAATGGACCAAATTTTGGGACAGTGGCCCAAGTGTGGTCCAATGGGCCATGGATTTGATTTATTCATTTAAATGGGTCAATGATGATAAATTTGGGTCAAAGGTGGTCAATTGGGTCAAATAGCCATATGGGACCCAATGGGCCAAGGTAGCTAAGCCCTAAGGTAAGTGGATCAGAGGGAATTTAATTGGGCCATGGGCCCAATGGGTACCCAATAGACCATGAATTGAAATTAATTCATTTAATTGGTCAATGGTAAGTAACTGGGTCATGGATAGTCAAATTGGGCCATGGACCCAATGGTAATCCAATAAGAAGGATAGATTTAATAAAATTTAAATCACCTAAATTGGTGATGAATTGAACAAGGTAATATGGCCAAATGGGGCCCACCTCCACCTCACCAATTGAGGTGGCGTGTGGACCCAAGGGTGGTGGGGCCGACCACCATGGTTGACTTAGTCAACCATGGGTGGATCTTAGAGGGAATTTAATGAGATTAAATTAAGTGGGAAGAAATTAATTAACTTAACCTAAGGATCAAATTGACCTAAGTTAATTAACCTAAATTAAAATGGCCAAATGGTCAAAACCACCCAAACAAACACAAACCACTCCAACAAACACAAACCACTCTTAAAGAAACACAAATTGAAAACCATGGGCTTAAGTGGTGGTTTTATCCCAACCACCACCATTAATGCCATGTTGGTTGGTGGGAGGAGTTAATGTGGAGTGTGACCTACGTTAACCAAAAGATGAGATTCCATCTCATTCTTTCCTAACCATTTCACTCATCTCCATCTCCTCCACTCCCAAAAACCGTCCCTCCATGTGCTAAGGAAAAGAAAAAGAAGACTTAGAGGAAAAGAAGAGAAGAAAGGAAAGATCAAGTATTGACCAACCATCACCACCTCAAGATCAAGGAGGCTAGACAATTTCTCATCACCTTCCCCTCTCCCTCTCTCAAAATCAAGATCTACCTTAGCCGATCCAAGCATGTTTCACCATTGATCAAGCACACCTTGACCGATCAAACATCAAGGAAAAGAAGAGAAGAGAAGGCTAAGGAGAACAAGAGGAGAAGCAAAGAAAGACCGGAGGAGTCGTCGGGTGGTAAGAATTCTTAAAAACAAGAGTTTAGATATTTCTTTTAAGATAAGTTATGGAATCCATTTCTTAGACTAAATATGGCCAAAAATGTTGTGGGCCATGGATCTAAGATCCATCCAAAAGTAGGATAAGAAATGGATGAAATGGAAGAGATGGTTTAAGGAAAAAAAAAATATAAATGGATTAAGGATGGTTTGGATTTAAATTTTTAAGTATGGATTTGTGTAGTTTGAAAGAAAATCATGGGCCATAGGGTTCGGCCATGTAGCATGGCCGAACCCCATGGTGGGTGATTAGGTGAAGTATGAATTTAATTAGGGTTTTTAAGTACTAAAATGATTAATGGTTTTATGAGGATTTCAAAGTTGGAAAAATATGGAGAAAGGGTTAGGGTTCTTAAATGCTAAGTGATTAATGGTTTTATTAACATTTTAAGGTTTAAGAGTTTGGAAAATGGTTAATGAGATTTAGGTTTTTAAATGAGTAAACATTAGTGGTTTATGATTTTAAATAATGGAAGACATGGAGATGATTATAATTTTGGAATTTTTAAGGTTGTATTAAAGCATGGAGAGTATGAAATTTTTTAATGAATAGATAGACCATAGGATTCGGCCATGTAGCATGGCCGAACCCCATGGTGAATGGGGATGATGTTAATGTGGATTGTTAAGGTTTTAAAGTTGATGATTTTTAAAGAGCTTTAATGAGAAATGTAAATAAGTATTTTGGTTTCAAAAAATGGCATGGATAAGATGGACCATGAACCATGGGTTCGGCCATGGTGTATGGCCGAACCCTATGGTGTTGGAAAGTGATTTTTTTTAATGGGTTTAAAGGATGGAAATGATGGATTAATAGGTTAATATTTTGGAAGTTTTAAAAAGGGCCAAAATGAATGAGGGTTATTGATTTTAAAAAAATAGATTTTTCTTGGACAAACATGAGTGAGATAATGGCCTTAAAATGGCACCCATGAAGGTGAGCCATGAACCATGGGTTCGGCCATGGTGTATGGCTGAACCCTATGGTGAGGTTTGGTGATTTTGATGAAAGGAAAAAGAATGGAAAATTATGGAGGGAGATGATAATTTTAATGGATTTAAGAGTATGGTATGTGATGATTTAAAATGGGATGAAAAATGGGGACTTAAATGGATGATTTAATTTCATTAGAG
The DNA here is from genome assembly GCA_022113865.1 of Chimonanthus praecox. Lineage (NCBI taxonomy): Eukaryota > Viridiplantae > Streptophyta > Magnoliopsida > Laurales > Calycanthaceae > Chimonanthus > Chimonanthus praecox. The sequence continues at coordinate 29,342,125 of CM039088.1, read as the reverse complement.
ATAGGATTGAAATGAGTAAAATGGACCCAAGAAAATGGAAATTAGGTACCATGGGTTCGGCCATGCACCATGGCCGAACCCATGACCCCTTTTGTGGGCCACATCTTAGGCCAAATATGGAATGTTTTATGGGATTAAATGTTTTCAAAGTTAATTAAATTAAGTGGCTATTTTTATGGATATTAGGTCATGGTCAATGAATGCCTAGTGGATCTAATTTATGGATGAATTTTGGATTTAAAATACACATAAAAGAGGGAATGATTAACCATGGAGGTATAGTGGCAAAACCGTAATTAGTGGCCACATTGAAGAACCATGGGTTCGGCCATGAGGCACGGCTGAACCCTATGTATGTTAGACATAAAATTGGATACATTGCGAATGATTAAATGAAATGGATAGATGCTGCGTTTTAGGCTCGCAACTTGGAATATTTAAAATGGCCAAAATTGGATTTATGGATGTGTTTTAAACCACGGAAAACGAGGCTAAGTTAGGGGCTGATTTTGGTAAACGGATAACGTAATTAGGAACCTAAGGTTGTAATAAGTTAAGGACTTAATCATGGATAACATATGGACTAATTCGGTAAATATGTAATAAGGTACCGGGACGTCGCAAAACGGTACGCAATCGGCGACCGGATTATCGAACGGAAACGTAACGGGATGCGAAGCGGTATTCGGTAGGATTCCTACCTCTTTGTAAGCCGTGGATATGTGATGTTTATTTTAATCTATTTTGGTAATTTATGTGCTTTGTATTATGATGGGTTTTTGATTTATGAATTATATATTCATACTATGGTTTATATTTTTAATGTTATGCATTATATGGCTATGTATGATATATATTAAGTTTATGAGATATATATATGTATATTACATAGCATAATGCACTTACATCTCATGCATGGCATGGGCGGGAAAATAATGAAACCGGAGTCCATGCTCCGTCGGGGCGACCGAGAAGCAAACATGGGGATAGACGAGGGGCTATAACCGGAGTCCATGCTCCGTCGGGGCGACCGAGAATCAGACATGGGGATAGCTCTTATGCTATAACCGGAGTCCATGCTCTGTCGGGGCGACCGAGAAGCAAACATGGGGACACCTTGACGAGGCTTTGCCGTCAAGGGGGATACGATATTTTATGATGATATGGTGGATGGGTCGGACACATGACATAGGCACCCATGGCATGGCATTCATCATATGTGTATTATATTATTGTCGGTATGCATGTTATCACTAACCCATGTGCTAGCCCTACTCGGAGTCCTACTGGGTGCGTTGACTAACGCCCTACTTCTACCCTAGCTGATGAAGCAGGAGATGGCGGAAACGGTGGACACGCCGGGAGCCAAGCTTAGGAGCTTGGGAAACAGATATCTAGTTTTATTTCAATTTCATTTTGGAGATGTAATTTAAAGTAGCTTAGCTCGTCGGGCTGTATAATTTATATTTCTTGCTATGGTTTGGACTACATTATGGACAATATCGTTTTGAGGCATAAATGTGAACATATGGGTACTTTGGTAATTTAATGTTGTATCTTCCCTTCTATTTAAAACTGGTAGGATAGTCTCTATTATAACGTTCCGCACGTAATTATATTCCGCGAGCTTACTTCCTACGCGTGAACCGTTTCCGTGGACTTAGTTTCGCGCACGCGTGGGGTTGGCCAGTTAAGGGTCGGGCTTTAGAAGTTCGGACTTAACTCGCGTCGTGACGTCCGCGCCCTCTCTCACTCTCCATTTAAAATATATATATATATATATATATATATATATATATATATATATATAGACTCTGATTTTCGAAAAGCGAGTGAAAAAGGGGCGGGCGTTACACCGACGATCCTCCATGTAGAGAAATCACAATCCTTGGGTGTCTAGGAAATTAGAGGTCCACCGTCTATCCTAGAAGTGAGTTTAATCCTTCTCTCTTAATCTCAATCAACACCGATTGGATTCTTGAATGGTTTGAATGTGAATTGCCAAGAGAGAGTAAACAACTGATTTTGCATTTGATTATTGAGAGTTTGCACTGGTAGATGAGGCTCTTTAATGCTCAAGAGATGTGTTTTTAACTCTCTAATTAGTGATCCTATTTATAGGCAAACTAAAATTTTTCATAACCCTGAAACACACAATTGATCATGTACTGGCGATCAATCGTCCATGTTCAAATAACTTTTCACCAACCTGACCATTGAGAATTTAATGCACAGTAACGGCACAAAAACGGTAACCAGCGATTGATCGTGCCACACGACTGATCGTCTGTGTAACCTGGCAACAAATAGTAGTTTGGCGAATTTATCGGCCTGAGACTGACTGTATTTTCCATAGTCAAGTCTTATCGAGACCCAGGGCGACTAATCGTGATGCCGATGTGTTCCAGCCCTGTACACACAATTGATTATGGAATCGACTGATCGTATATGATAAAGTTTCCAGGCTTTGTTCAATTCCAACGTATGTCCTGTCTCAGCGATAGTTCACCTGCACAATTGAATCGTCAAGGTACCAGACGATCTATCGTGGCCATGGTTGTATCGTCTTGAGACCACATGCGTTTTCCTGTCGAGTCCAACCAGAACCTTTGATTTTCCACACGACATATCGTAAAGCCACGATTGGTCGTATGTTGTCACTAGCGAATGATTGTCGACATGATGTGTCGTCTTGACAGTGAGTTTATATTTCCAAGTTAGGTTCTGATTTGGTGTTAAACACATGTTAGGCTAGATTAATTATCTTGATGTGATCTCTAAGCCTAGGCAAGGTCAACCTAAGGTATGGCTTCCACCTAAGGTCATATATGGTCACTCACCATCTGTGATTGCCATACACGTTGATCTGTTGAGTCTTTACACTTCAATGAATGCTTAAGATCGTGAGTCTTCAGCTTCTCTCATCAAGGCAATGCTTCACCCAAGTCACGAACTTGACAAATAGGTGACTCGACAAGCCGGGGCACTAACAATCTCCCCCATTGTCAATTCATGACAAAACATAGAATCTACAAATTACATACTCAAAGAATTTTCCCCCAAAACCCAATTATACATCATTTGAATCAATACATATACAAAGTACAAATTACATTCAAATGACAACATGGAATCTAGTCTTGCATCACATTTAAATGGTTTTCAAAATCACATGTAAACAAAAGCAAGCTACCAAAGACTAGAAAATCATCTGTGGTGTTAGTCCAAACATAATATATGTATCCATGGACCTAACATTCATTCAATTTCTTTCATATTCCCCATGTTTGAAATGTTTCTCCCCCATTCTCCAAGCTATACCAAGCTTGCAATTTCTCCATTTTACTCCTTGAGTTTGAAATCCCAATCTCCGATGCATTTCAATGCTTCTCCCCCAAAGACCAAGGAAACAAGCTTATAAAAATTCTCCCCCATTTTGTCATCAATTGACAAAGGGCTAATAAGCACATATTTTGTGCTTCCCCAAACTCCAACATTCAAACATACATGCCATTACCATCCATGTATCTATATTGAAAAATAAACCATTCAATACACATGAACATACACATAAAATATCCATCATGGCAAACATCACAAATATGGAGAGAGGGAGAAAGAGAGAGAGAGAGAGAGAATATCATGGCATCAAAATTAAACCAAACCATTGAATTGACAAAAATATCAACATTCCATGCAACAAGGTTTTAAGAGATGCATGCCAAAATACATAGTTTTTCAAAGACATAAGGAAAAACTATCCTAAGTTGCGCCAGCTGGAGGGGAGGAGGAGGAATAGGAGATCGATGACGAGGAACAGTGTCATATCTTCTACATGACATGACTGAGAGGAAGCTCTAAAGGGTCTTCTTCACAGTGTTGGTGAAAGCTTTAAATTTGCTTTCCAATTTGGCTTCCAAGGCATTGTGTCGTGCAATCTGCCTATCTTCGAGAGCCTGAAGAGGATCCTCAAAGAACCTTCAATAGCTGGGTCGAACTCTGGTTCTTCATCTCCCTTTGTTGTTTCTTCTGCTTGCATTGCAGGGATTGAGGTGGAGATGGAGGCTTGAGTCGCTGACTGAGAGGGTCCCATGCCAAGTATCTGGTCATACAAGTCTTTCCCAAGGGACTTCTGAACACTTGTGGCCTTGATTGGCCCGACACTCTTGGGCACATCTCCCTTGGAGGGATTCACTGTAAAATTCAAAGCTATCCTATACATGAGGTAGCAAAAGGGAGGATGACTCGTCATAAAAAAGTTGATGTATTTGATGATTGTCTTGCACATGAGTGTAGCCAGGCAGAACCTATTCCCGGTCACTGCTGCATACATGTGGACTAATATAAACTGGTTCAGATCTCCTCAATTTCCATGTCGGGGGTAGATATTCGAGCAGAAGAACAAATGCAACAACCTGTATTCTGAAAGCATGTCGGCTTTTATGAGCCAAATCTTCATCCTTCATTCAACTCTCTTCCCTTTTCCATAGAATTTGTCCACTATGGAGCAAGGTAAAATGACTATTTTACCCTTGTTATTTGGACTAGTTAACCCTTGATTTTGTGTATTTTAGGTATGTTTAATGTTATTTTTAAGTTTTGTAGGAAAATTTGGAAAATACAAGAATTCAGAAAAAAATCGTGAAGAAATGCAAGTTTTGTGCTGAATGTGAAGTCTGGATTTTTAATAATTGTTTTGCCACACTTTAGGATTTTATCGTAAATTGAATAATCCAAATCCAATTATGAGCGTTTGGATTGTTTCAATACATTTTAGAATTTAATATAAGTGGTGAAATAATTATTTAAAATCCCATGGAAACGGGAGTCTGACGCGGCCCATGAAGATTTGAGGTCCATCAAACGCCCAAGCCCACTCGCACAAGGCCATAATCATTAAGTTAGAAGGAAGTTTTGACACAACCTCTGTATTGTGGTCATAACTTTTGACTCTGGTATCCTATTACATTGATTTTTGTTGTGTTGGAAAGAAACGTCAAGGGCTACGAAATTGTATGTCACGGAATTTTCGTGCTTCAGACGTTTACTGGGTCAAAACTAAGCTGCAAGATGGGGCATGTATTGAAAAACGGGATTTCTACCTACCTACTTCCCTAATCAATCTTGGCCTTCCATTCTACCTTTGCCTCCTAAAATCTCACCCCTCCATCTATAAATAAGAGGCCATGGGCACACATCAAAATATGAATTTGGCATGGAGATTTCAAGGCTTGGCCAAGGAAGGAAGGATAGAAAGAACAGAGAAAGGAAAAACAAAGTGGAATATCGACTTCCACAGTGGATTTCGGGTCAGTGTTTTGAATTCTTTTTGTAATTCCATTTCCAAATTCTATTGTTTTGTAATTCCAATTTCAAGTTGTTAATAAGATTTAAGCGCGATGAAATATTTATTTTCCGGTTTTCCAATTAGATAATGTATGTGTTATGATTGTTTTCCATTTAATTTTATTTTTGAATCTAATACCATGTTCAAATTTTATTGTGTATACTCTAAGATTAGATGTGATGAAAATTTAGGCTTGAATGGTCCTTCAGGTGTCTAAGGCTTTTGTTTACAAAAGTGTGATGAAAGTTTTGAACCTGGAATCGAACACCTGTTCAGACTAAGGTCTAATTTTTTGGTATTTATTTTAGATTCATGGATTAATTTTGAATTATTTTAAAATGGACAATATGAATGCAGTGTTATTTACTTTACATGAGCTTTAGATTCTAGGCTTAGATTTTATTAATAAAACTTGGAATCAAGCATGATAAATACAATAGCTAGGAAAAGTACAATCAATTGGTTGAAAGAGTCAAGTTTGCCAATCCACAACACATGGTTGTTTGAACTTACTTATACAAAGATTGAATTCAACTACAATTGGTCTAGAGATACAACAATTTGGCTCAAGTCTTAGAACAATGTAGGCCATGAATAAGGTCCCATCCTTTGGAGATCCATATGAAATTTTGATCAGGACCTTTCCTCTCAAATCCTTGGAATTTGGGCAATTTGAACATTTGACCCAATTTTGGAGGTTTGAGACTAGACCCTCCTTTTTATGTTCCTATTCATAGAAAGAGGAGGTTTTCACCAATCCCTATTAGATTTTACATTGTAGGGATGATGCATGGAGTGAGGTGCTTTGTGTTTCCTAGGAGGATTCACATGAACATAATGATTTACCTTATTCTTCTTGGCAAAGAATTTCCAGTCACCTCAATCTTTCTCTTCTTTGATCTTGGAGAAAGAACTTTAGCCACTTTTGATTTAACCTGCATTCTTATTTTCTTGCTCTCATGCTTGAAATGTTCGATTAATCCACAATAAAAACATAATATATTTGAAGTGTGTGTGCTGTGGCTTTTACCTAAAATGGATTGGTTCATGGGTCTCCTTGGGTTAGATTGAGAATTACCATGCCAATCACCATGAGGTTCACCCAAAGTAGATTCTTCCAATCTCAGATTTCCTTGGGTAAACATGTCTTGAGATTTCTTAACATTTTTACCTCCAAGACATTTTCCAACTTCCATAAGCTTCAAGATTTCATTCTCATGAGATTTTAAATTTTCTTGAAGCTACTTATGTGATTCTCTCAAATTCATGATTTCATCATTTGCAATTTTCAAATTTCAGGAGATAGAATCATTTTTAACATTTACATTTTGAAGTTGGGTGGAGAGTTCGGCATTTTCAATTTTCACCTTGTCAAGATCCTTAGCCAATCTCATACTCTCTAAGTACAAGTCATTGTAGGATTCTTGGAGGTCATCTTCCTCTTCAAGATCCTCTACATCATCTTCTTCCTCACTTGAGGATTCCTCTTGGTTGGGTGCAATGGAGGTAATAAAACATTTCAAATTTTCACCTCTTTCTTGTTTTTCCAAATGGTTACAAGAGGTGAAGCCTTCCATTGAGTTATCCACGGATTTGCAAAACCTTTCATTAAATTCATCTTGGATAGAGGTCCAATCTTCATTCTCAGTTTCATTGTTAGATTTTGTGATCTGGAAAACAGATTCTTTAACATTTTCATCAAGTGAAAAAAGGTTCTCCACATTGGCTTTCCAAGAAACCAAGTTTGAATATCTAAGAAATGAAGATCCCGAAATGAATTTGCTTGCACCCAAGGTCATTTTTCTAGTACGGATCAACTCAGATGGTTAGATCATTTACGAAGAGCACTAGGCTCTGACACCAATTGAAAGTTCCCAACCGGAGGAAAGTTCCCAGTGTGCTAGAACACGATAGTCTAAATTGACTTGAGAGGGGAGAGGGATGGGGTGGCGGGGGGCAGCGGCGTTGAATAGGGCAATCACAAATTTTAATGCTTTTTAAAAATTTCTTGATTAATCAAATGATTTGTATCAGATTAATTAAATTAATCAAGTGTGTGATAAGAGAGTGTACCAATTTAAAAGTGCAATCACACAAATAAAGACCAAATCACCCACAACGCACAATGTATAGTGGTTCGGTTAAACAACCTACATCCACTGTTAGACTCACGCAACCTTGGGCTATCCCAAATACACTATGTGAAGAATTACGCCCTCACGAATAGAATAAGACTTCCACTATTGAGAATTTCACCCAATCGCCTAGGTTTTGAAAGGTTCGACCAACCCCGGTCTACTTCCTTATCCTCTATTTTTTATAGTGGTTCAAGCGCCTTGCTTTAGTCCACTTCACATGATGATTTGAGAAATAAATTCAAACACTAAGAAGCATTTGCCTTTTGTAAGCTCCCTTGTAGATGATATACTTGAAATATCCTCAACAATGTGATGTCGACGATGTCGAAGATGTGTCTTGTGTGTGCTCTATCATAATCCTTGGGAGGGTTCTAGTATTTAAGATATGCATATTATTATCCTAGATGGTTTTTTTCTCTCTCTCTCTCTTAATCACAATCAAGACGATTGGATTTCAAATGATTCTCCTAAGTAATGTGCTTAGATAGGAGGGGGAGCTCTAGTTTTGCCTTGTTTTTTTCCAAGTAAGAGATCCAACCAAAACAGAACAAGGTTTGGTGTTTAAATAGGCAAATAAGAAATCCCGAAGTTACAACGGGGGATTGATCGTGCAACCACGACTAATCGTGTGTTCAAAAGAGTCGTTGTAATGTGACCGTTATACAGTAATTGTTTTCTAACAGCTATAAAACAGTCACGAACTTGTGTTTTTCCAAGTTGGAGATCCAACCAAAACAGAGCAACGTTTGGTGTTTAAATTGGCAAACAAGAAAATCTCGAAGTTACAACGGGCGATTGATCATGCAAACACGATTGATCGTGTGTTCAAAAAAGTCGTTATAATGTGACCGTTGTTCAGCACTGAAAATGACTATTTTACCCTTTAATTTTGGATTAGTTAGCCTTTGATTTGTGTATATTAGATGCGTTTAATCGAGTTTTCGAGTTTTGCAGTGTATTTGTGAGAATAGAAGAAAATGGAATTAAAATGCAGAAAAGTGGGTCATAGTTTTATTTTTGGAAAGTTTGTAATTTTTACCACCTAATTTGATTTGGAATTATTGTAAATTGTTATAATTCAGATCCGGATGTGAGAGTTTGAATTATTATAATATTTTTTAGACAGTGTTAAATTGTAAAGGTGGTAGAAATTTATAAACACACAAATGGACCCACTGCTCGAGTCTGAAGCCTATAAGCCAAAGTCCACTAGTATTCCGAGCCAGATAAAAGTCCAAGTATGGGATCCAAGTCCAAAAGACCAAGTGGGACCAGTGAATTTCGTTTGAAGGATTGTCGAAGCAAGAATGAGAGAAAAAAATGGGATTTGGATTGACTAGAGTGAATTTTGGAAAGAGGAATATTTTGACACAGTTTCAGTATTGTGGCCATAACTTTTCACTCCGATGTTCAATTGCAATTATTCTTTTTGCGTTGGAAAGAAGACTTCAAGGGTTACAACTTTTTAGTGATGAAATTTCATGATTCGGACCATAACAAGGTCAAAATTGATATTCAAGTTGGTATATGTGTAGAAAAATGGGATTTGTACCGTACTTTCCAAATTAATCCTAAATCCCTAAACTCATGGTGCCTTATCTACAAAATTCGACCATGTCTTGGAAAAGACAGTTAATTTGGATAAATAAGAGAGAGGATTCTGGATAAAGTTTTGGAGAGAAAATTGTGGAGGAATTCTCTCCAAGCCTTACCGAATCTGGTTTCTTTTGAGCACTATAAATAAAGGGGTTCAGACATTGTAAAATTGGAATTTGAGAAAGGATTGAAGAAGCACTGAAGATTGGAGGCTGAAGAGACTAGAGAAGAAATGAATTTTTGAATTTAATTTGTAAGTTCTTGTGTTTTCTGTCTTTGATGCAAAACTCCAAAAGCATTGTAATTCCATATTCCGATTTATTTGAATAAAATTCATGCTAGCTTATTTTAGATATATGGTTTTCCAATTATTAAATATCGTGTAATGATAGTTTGAATTTTTATTTTAATTTCTCTTATAAATGTTATGTTAGAAATTATTTTGAGAATTTTCAAGAAAAAATAGAACCCCTTTTAGGATCGGTGGAACTTGATCTTCCCAGTCTAAGGTTCCTTTTAAGAACAACTTCTTTTAGAATTGGAAAGGCAAGTATAAATTTCTACCCAAGCCTAATGCTTGAATTGGGAATTTCTTATTTAATGGAAGCCATAATATTTTTAATTGGAGTTTTAATAAAAGGCAAATTTGAAAATGTATTTGATGATTCTTGAAGATTTCATAGTCTAGGCCATGATTTTATCATCGAATGGGATAAAATGCCTCCATAAATACATGTCTCAATTCCATTGTACATTATGTAAATATTTTATTATTTTTATTAAATATTTTATTTTTTTCTTATTCTATCAAATTCTTTTGAACAAGGTTGAGATTGATTTAATTGATTTTAATTTTGTTCTCTTAAACTGGTTTGAGATTATTTACAAATTCTAGATCCATACCATTACCTTAATTAAATTGGATTTATTGGTTAGATTTTAGATTTAGATGATGATACTCTAACTTTTAGATTTGATTCTTACAATTGGAATGCCACTAATTTAAAATCTTCTTTATAAAAATTAGAATTTGATTTTCCTATTTAAATTATTTCTAAAGATCTAAATTTTCTTTAATCACAACATTTCAATTTCATATATTTTGTTTTTGCATATATTTTTTTGTTTCCTTATGGGATCGACCTCACACTCTTAACGCTATACTATTTAATGGTTCGCGCGCTTGCAAGTTATAAATTTAAAATTTGCACAACAAGTTTTTGGCGTCGTTGGTGGGGAAACTGTAACGCCACTCCCTTTTCGAGATTCAGAGTCTAATTTTTTTTTAAATAATAAAATAATAACACCGGAAGAGGGCGGACGACGTCACAACGCGAGCTAAGTCTGACCCTTAACTGGCCACCCATGTGTGCATGGACTAAACCATGAATAACAATCCACACATGGAACTAATCAAGTCATGCGGAATTATACTAGACAAATTGTGGAACTAAACTGAATAAATAGCAAGTACAAGTCTCCCATTAAAACTGTTTAAACTAAGCATCCAATATCAAACCATAAACACACCATAACAAAGTTACTAGTTATTACATGTCCATAAAATGTAATTCAAATAACTGTAAAATAGAAATTTCATTTATCATTCAAGTGCTTAAGCTTGGCTCCCCTCCTGGTCCTCGACCTTCTCTTTCCCTTTTCCTTTTCCTGCATTATCCTCTAAGGATAAAATTAGAATGTTAGATCAACGCGCCCAGTAGGTTTTCCAATCAAGGCTACCACATGGTTAATATATAGAGCATGCATATATCATAGTACATGATCATCAATAAAACATCTGAAAACAATGCTATGTATGTAAGTGCATATGTAATGAGTCCCACTCATCACAAGTATACATAGCTAGCACTTGACGGGATTCTCACATCAAGGTAATCCAGAGTACTCCTCATTTCTTCCGGATAGGATTCTCATGTCAAGGTAATCCAGAGTACTCGTCATTTCCTCTGGATAGACCTCTCATTTCAAGTTATTTCACATGTAATCCAAGTACTCCTCATTTCCTATGGATAGGGCTCCATTTCCCAAAGTCATCACCCCATGCCATGCATGAGATGTCAATGAATTATATATCATTTGTAAATGTAAATCTAATCATTCAAAAACCAATTGAAACATAATAGTAATAACAACATATTTCATCAAAATCATGATAAAACCAATCATAATAGTGGTTACAAGTAGGTAGGAAACCTACAGAAACTTCGCTTAAGTGTCCGTTCCGTTTTAAGCTTCACCCGATCACGACTCGTACGCTACTCAAGTTCCGTTTCCTTGTTTATTCAACAAGTTAATACTTAATCTTCTTGATTTCTAATCAAGTTTAGATCCCATAAATCATCTTGTGGGGTTCCGCCTGTAACACCCCGCCCTTTTCACTCTAAATTTTCAGAGTTTATTTTTTTTTTAAAATACTAATAATCAATAAGTGATCGGGGCGGAATGTCACGACGCGAGTTAAGTTCGGATCTCTAAATCCGACCCTTAACTGGCCAAGCCCATGTGCGTATGAACTAAGTCCATAAAACTGATCCGCACATGGTATATATATAACTTGCGGAATTAACTTAGTCTAAATCTAACTGAGGTGATAATAGAACCTATGACTAATCCAATTTTCCATTCTTAGATAGCAAAGTACATAACTTATTTTCCAAAATTACTAATCAATCTTAACTATTCGTTTAATAAAATCATCCAACATAAAACAAACCATAGCATCTATCTTAACTACTTATTACAAGCCAACATAACTAATTACCAAATTACATTGTTCAAATATATCAAATATCAAGTCCATAAAATAGTCCATTCATAATCCATTCCATTCATTCAAACCGCCCAAGTTTCCGTACTTGGTCCTCTTCTCGATTCACGTTCTTGACCCGTTTAAATTCATCTTATCCATTTATTTGTTTTGTAAACAAACTACCATCCTTTGGGTCTTGATTGAGCCATTGACCCATTTAAATTCAAATCAATTTTATCACAATGGCAATTCCGTAAATATGAATATTTTCATATAAAATGATAACTTTGAAATTCCAGGGTGTTACAATACAAGACTCTTCTGAATGGTGTGACTTTTCAGAGTGATGTGACCTTTCAGAATGATGTGACTCTTCCTCTGGTGGAGATCTTTCCCTTCCTTCTTCATACTGAACGAGTGGTATCTCTTTTTCTTTCCCTTTCTTGCTTTGTAGGATCTTCCTTTTTTGTGCCATTTCCTAAGTCATGAAAATATAATTGACTTAGTTTCTTCATACAGTTTGTGTTTTCACTACTTTGGGGAGATTTCCAAATAAGCAATCTTGATTTTCTTTTGTTTTTGGGGAAGTTTCTAAATCCCCGCCATACCCATGGCCGAACCTCACCAACTTAGGATTTAATCTCCCTTTTCATTTGATCAACCCTTAAACACTTTACCCTTCAAACATATCTTGGTAGGGTTCGGTATACAACATGGACGAACCATACAACTTTGATTTTGGACCCCTCTTTTCAAGTTCTTTGATCAATCCTTTCATATTACACTTTGATTTGTATTTACGGTTTTGCCATTGACCTAACCATTTTTAATCTTGCTTAGAAAAACAAGATCCATAAAAACCACCTTAGTGGGGTTCGGCCATACTACTTGGCTGAACCTCACCATTTGATTTGGTCCTGCATTCACCATCTCCAATTATATTATAACTTAGCCTAAGTCCACCAAATGATCATTGATGGGGTTCAGCCATACAACATGGCCGAAGCTCATCCTATGGATTTTTATCCCATATTCCATCACCTACTATGATTGGTTATTTACTTACACTAAGTCCATAGATAATCATATCATCATCCATAATTTTCAACCATGATCTTATCCTAATTAATCCATAAAAACAGTCCACTAAATTCCATAACCAAGAAACCTTACATCCATATAAAATGGTCCATGGGGTTCGGCCATACACATGGCCGAACCCTATGGTTCTCTTGGTTCAATAGTTCCCATGCTTATTCATGGTTTTGACATGCTAATTTAACCATAATCAATATATGGTTCCGCCATACATTGGCCGACCCAATATATACACTTTATCTCCATTTTTAAACACCTTAACCCTTCCACAACTTGTATGGTTTTTATCTTTCAAAACCATTAAAATCACCATAAGCTTGACAACTCCTTTCATGGGGTTCGGCCATCCCCAATGGCCGAACCCTATGGTCTATGTTTTGAACCTCTTTAACACATAATTTGAGTCTCGTTAAAACACATAAAATCTTTATAATTTTGCATGGTTTTTAGCCTTCAAAAACCATCAAAATACCCAAATAATTTCATGGGGTTCGGCCATCCAAAGTGGCCGAATCCAATGATACATTTTTACCATTTTAAACAACCTTATCCAAGGTTTAATTCCTTGATGCATATGGCCATTCCATGGCCCAAAACATGCTCCCTTTTCACCAAATTAATTAAACCAAATTCCATGGAGTACTTACCAATTTCCTTTGCCTTTCCTCTTGCCTTTGATCTTTGCTTCCTTCCCTCTTGCTTCCTTCTTTCTTCCTTAGTCTCTAGCCGAATATGTGCTTGATCAATGGTGAAAACACCAATAGCTGGTTCGGCCAAGGAGGGGTGTTCTTGAGAGAGGGAGAGAGAGATGAATTCTATGGTTTCATGGAGTGACAATCGGCCAAATGAATGGTGTATTCCTTTTGTTAAACAGCCCCATATTATCTCATTACTCCTCATCAATCCTTGATCAAACCAAGAAAACATTTGGTGCCAACCAAGGCACCCCTTGGCACTCCCAACGTTGGAGCCTTGGGTTTCCATATGAGATGGAAACCCTCCCAATTCCCATGAGATTTTTATTGGTTTTCATGCATTAACCTTTAATTCCAACCCACCAACGTGTGGGACTTGTTTTCTTGGTGATGTTTGGGACCAAGGCAACTCCCCACATTCCATTTGACTCACTTGAACTCAAGGCCCCTTTGATTTCCAACTCAACTCACCCAACTCACTACACTTAATGCCATTCATTTAATGTACTTGAGTCAACTCATTTCTTAATTCAAATCCAACTCACTTCAGTCCCAACTCAACTTGATTTGACTCATATTTAAGCTCAATTGAGGGTCCACACGGTCAAACATAGTCCACATGGTCAACACGACCCATTGGGTCTCCATTTAACCCATGTATCCAATTTGACGCCATGACCCAATTATGGGTTGTTTTAGCCATTTGCATGTGATTTTCATAGGTGCCTCAAGCCTATCCATTTATGTTCCATTTAGTTTCCAATCATTTCAGCTTAACCCCATTAAATTTGGGCTCACCCAGTGGTCAAACAAGTCCATTATGACCCATTGGGTCCCAATTGGGTCCTTTGACCCAATTAACCACATTGACCCAATTTGATGTTCATTACCCATTCATGATAATTGACCCTTATAATATGTTCATATGGTCTTAATTTGAAAAATGGGTCCCACCATTTTCTCATTACAATCATATTTATTAAATTCACCAATCCAGTGGCATTTTCGTAAAATATTCATATTATTGAGAAATTGGGGTGTTACAATATAACCTTCTTTTTAATATTTTCGTCCCGAAAATCGAACGAAGTCGGGTTCCAAAATATATTACATAAACAATTCAGGGTGAGCTGTTCTCATCTCCGATTCGAGTTCCCATGTGGCTTCTTCAACACCATGTCGGTCCCATACCACTTTTACGAACTGAATCGTCCTATTTCGCAACACCCTTTGCTCAGTCTCCACTATTCTGACCGGCTTCTCGACGTACGTCACGTCGCTTTGCACTTCTATATCTTGGACATTCAATACGTGGGACGGATCGGGATTATATTTCCTTAGCATTGACACGTGAAACACATCGTGTAACGCTGCCAATTGTGAAGGAAGTGCTATCTGATAAGCTACATCCCCCACTCTTCTTATGATGGGAAACGGTCCCACAAATCTTGGTGACAGTTTCCCCTTCTTTCCAAACCTCATGTGTCCTTTTCGTGGCGAGACCTTTAAGAATACCATGTCTCCCACTTCAAATTCTAGAAACCTTCTTCTTTTATCAGCGTAACTCTTTTGCCGACTCTGTGCAGTCAATAAATGTTGACGTATCAACTGAATTTGTGTTGTGGTCTCTGCGACCAGCTCAGGTCCAATCAGTGCAGGCTCACCAGCCTTTGTCTAGCACACTGGTGATCTACACGGTCTACCATATAAAGCCTCGAATGAGGCCATCTGAAGGCTTACCTGATAGCTATTATTATACGAGAATTCTACCAGTGGCAAGTGGTCCTCCCATGCACCCTTGAAATCTAACATGCATGCTCTCAGCATGTCTTCCAAGGTTTGTATCGTCCTTTCTGATTGTCCATCAGTCTGTGGATGGAATGCGGTGCTAGTCAGTAGATCTGTCCCCATAGCTGATTGCATACTTTGCCACACTCTGCCAGTAAATCGGCCATCCCTGTCAAATACTATAGTTTGGGGAATGCCATGTAGCCGAATGATTTCTTTGATATATCGCCGACCCAACGTCTCAGATGAATCCGTCATCTTGATAGGGATAAAATGTGCAGACTTGGTCAGTCGGTCTACCACGACCCATATAGCATCATTGCCCTTTGAGGATCTCGGTAACCCCGTCACAAAGTCCATGGAAATGTGTTCCCATTTCCATTCTGGCACTGATAAGGGTTTGAGTAACCCTGGTGGCTTCTGATGTTCCGTCTTAACTTGCTGACAAGTTAAACAGTGCGCCACAAATTCCTCCACATCTCTTTTGAGTCCGTACCACCAATAATGTCTCTTCAGGTCGTGATACATTTTGGTGCTGCCGGGATGAATGGAGAGCTTGGATTGATGTGCCTCAATCAATAGTTCTTTCCTACAGTTCTTTGGCACATATACTCTTCCTCGGAATAAAAGACCCTGTCCTGGTCGTAATTCCCATTTCGGTACTACTATGCCCGTAGACATCTTAGCCCATATCTCTTCCACTTCCGGATCTGCTCATTGTTCTTGTTCAATTTTGGTGACCATATTGGACCGTATGATTAAATTATACATACTCCCATGATTGTTGATATACAGATTGAACTCTCGAATGGTGTTCAGCATCCGCCACCTTGTTTGCCTTGCCTGGATGATATCGAAACGTGAATTCATAATCCGCTAAATACTCCATCCATCTACACTGCCTTAGGTTGAGCTCTTTCTGATCAAATAAGTATTTCAAACTCTTATGATCAGAAAATACCTCAAATTTCTCGCTGAAGAGATAATGTCTCCAACTTTTGAGAGCGAAGACCACTGCAGCTAGCTCCAGATCGTGTGTGGGATAAAGACGTTTGTGTATTTATAACTGTCTTGAACCATATGCCACCACACGATGACTTTGCATGTGTGAAAACCCTAGTCCCTCTCCTGAAGCATCGCATTGTACTTCATATCCTTTGCCCCTTTCCAGCAAAATTAAAATAGGAGCAGTTGTAAGTTTAGATTTCAGCTCCTCAAACCTTCGATTGCACAGATCTGACCACTCATACTTGACTCCTTTTTGAGTGAGTCGAGTCAATGGAGACGCTATTTTGGAAAAATCCATAATAAATTTCCGATAATAACCCGCCAATCCTAAGAAACTACAGATTTCGGTTACATTCTTTGGCGTTTTCCAGTCTTTCACTGCCGCCACCTTAGCCGGATCCACGGCTATTCCTTCCTCAGATATAACATGTCCCAAGAAATTCACTTGAGATAGCCAGAACTCACACTTACTGGCCTTGGCATATAGCTTATTCTGCCTCAAAGTATTCAAGACTATCTGTAGGTGCTCTGCATGTTCCTCCTGACTCTTAGAATAGATCAGGATATCGTCAATGAACACGATTACAAACTGGTCCAGATACGGACGGAAGATCCTGTTCATTAAGTCCATGAACACAGCCCGCGCATTTGTGGGTCCAAATGACATGACTACAAACTCGTATAGTCCATACCGAGTCCTGAAGGCTGTCTTCTCTATATCTTCCTCCCTAACCCGGATTTGATGATAACCAGACATCAAATCAATCTTTGAAAAATGGCTGGAACCCCTCAATTGATCGAATAAATCATCGATCCTGGGTAGAGGGTACTTGTTCTGGACAGTTAGCTGATTCAGCTTCCGATAATCTACACACATTCAGAGTGAACCGTCCTTCTTCTTTACAAACAGCACTGGAGCTCCCCATGACGATGTGCTGTTTCGGATGCAACCCAGCCTGAGCAGTTCATCAATCTGCTTATTTAGCTCAGACATCTCTGCTGGTGCCATCCGATAATGTGGTAGAGACACTGGTGCAGTGCCAGGGTACAACTTGATTTCGAAATTAAGGTCCCTCATGGGTGGTAAACCAGGGAGTTCTTTTGGAAACACATCCGCAAATTCTTTTACAATTGCCAGAAGTTCAGTAATTGGTGTTTTATTTATGATGATATTATTTAATACCACATGGTTCAACCCTTCCTGCAGTCCACTCTGCTTGTCTGCACGAACCACATATTGTTTTCCTTCAGGTGACCAAATTGTCACTCTTCGGCGATAACAATCAATGTTAGCCTGGAACTTAGCCAACCAATCCATGCCGAAGATTATATCATACTCTGTCATGTCGAGTACTAGATAATTGAACTCAAATCTGAGTCCAGCTAGTTCAGTATTAACTGCCGTGCATATAAGTCCCAATGCCGAGTCTCCGACAGGGGACACAATTGTGAGTGTTGTGGCTAATTTTTGAACTAAGGTACCGGTAGCTGTTATAAATGATGCAGCTATAAAGGAGTGTGAAGCTCTAGAATCAAATAGTGCATATGCATAAGAACTACTCACTACCGCCATACCTTGAATCACCCAATGATCCTCATCCGCTGGAGAAGTTAAAGTAAACAATCGTCCAGTTCCAGTAGGATTAGACACCCGTCTTGCCTGGTTATACGTCCTGCCTCCTCGGGAGTTAACTGGTCTGGCCGGCGGACGGAATGATCCCCTAGAATATGAAAGCTTGTTGAGCTTTAGGCAGTCTTTCTTAAAGTGACCCTGCTGATCACAGTGGAAACAACTGTTCACTCCTCTAGAAGCCTGAGTGATTGCTACAGATTAAGAGGGTTGGTTGGGACGAAAGCCCCCAGTAGATCCAACAGACGGTGAGGGTCTGTTGAAGTTCGGTCTGAACTTCTTGTTAGGTTGATATGTACCCCTCCCACTGGGTGCTCGACGGTTGTCAACTCATGTGAACTCAGCCAATTCCTGCTCAACAATGGTGGCTTTGCTAACCACTTCCACCAGCGTAGCTGCCTTGAACACGATCACTCTGGCCCTAATGTTTGGCCGCAACCCACGCTAGAACTTACGAGCCCTCCAGTACTCCGTGTCCACAATATAAAATGCATAAATTGATAGACTGAGAAATTCCTGATGATACTTAGCTACCGTCATCGAGCCTTGCACTAATGACAAAATGGCTTGGATCTGGCGTTCCTTTTCTTCTTCCGGGAAATAATGATCTAGAAACGTCGCTGAGAATTGCTCCTAAGTCATAGCCGTCCTTTCCCTTTCTGGCACAAGTGCCTGCTGTTTCTCCACTATTTCCCACCACTTACCAGCGTCATCTATCAGCTGTGACGTGGCCAGTAGAATCTTGTGGGCATGACTCTTGATATTCAATAGAGTCAGTATTTGGGAGATCTTTTTCAACCAGTTCTCCGCTCCAACAAGCCCTTCTCTCCCCTTGAAGTAAGGAGGCCACTGTTGTTGAAAGTCTCTGACCATGCTCCGGTCATTGGCCTCACTCGTGCTTCCACCTCCATTCATATGTTGTTGGAGGACAGAAGTAACTACCGCTTGTACCAAGCTTTGTAGTTCAGGAGGCACGAATGGTAAACTCACGTTGCTGTTGCTGTTCCCTTCTTCCTCCCGTCGATATGAATGTTCACTATCGTCCTCTTCTCGCAGGGAGTGTTGTGATTCTTCCTCATGTACTGATTTCTCCTTATCATGTACCAATGGCTCCTTCTCATGTACCACTTTCTCCTTCCCTTTATCGTCTTGTCAAGTCTTTTTTTTTGGAGCCGTTTAGCCAAAGCCAATTTGTAATACTTTCTCCTTCCCTTTTTTATTCTGTAGGCTTTTTCTTGTTGGAGCCATTTTTTTTCCTAATTCATGGAAAAATTATTGGCTTAGTTTTCTTCGCAACATACATTTAATGCAATAAATCCTCATAGAATCATAAAATTGCATATTTTATATATATTCATATTTCATCTTTGTACAAGGGTTGGTAGGGTTAAAACAAACCCTATAAGGAACAAAATGCACCCTTACAAAATAATATTCCCCTTTTTTTCTCACTTTTCTTTCTAACTCTTAACCTAATCTTCCGTGGGAAGATCCTGCATCATCAGCGAAGATAAAGTAACTCTCAGGGCATATCATCGACATGTGACCCAGTACTCCACATGTCAAGCAGGGTATTATCCCCAATCCTCCAATGTAAGGACAATTAGTCCTTGCCTCTCCGTGCCCATGAAGTCCACAAGCCGGGCAAACAATGTCTAGAGGGTGAAGACAATATGTACAGTTGTGCCCATCCTGGTTGCACAACTCGTACATATAGTCGGGATCTATCTCCCCAACCGATTCCATTATCAAAGGAATATCTTCCATAGGATCCTCTGGAAAAGGTGCTAGATCCTCTTCAATTTCCTCGAGAGGTCCCTCCTGAAAGTCCAGGTTAACTTCCATGCTGGAGTTGTTGGAAGCAGACACCAAATCTACGGGATTGCTAGGGGTTCCTCTGTCCCACAACTCCGTATACTCCACATTACTCGACATATCTGTATCATAACATAGAACTCATAAATAATCAACAGCAGTTCTAGTAAAACGAATCTTGGTTTTGGGGAATTTCTTATGTATCATATCATGCATTGTGTTTGGGGAAATTGCCAAATCTTCACACTTTGTTTTCTTTTGTTTCTAGGAAAATCTCTAAATTTATGTTGTTTGTTTCTCAATGTGGCGATATCGGGGAGTGCATCCTACTTTGCTATGTTTGATATGTCCAGTTATGATGACTGTACTTTACTTTGCTATCATTCATTGTCGTTCTCAGATTGATTGTTCAGTCTGAGTCACTCAAAGTAAATCAATCCGGCCCCCAGTCAGCGGACTCCGAAGAGTCAGTTAGTTGGGATTCTTATCTGTCAGTGAGACATAAAACCATCTTAATCTTACTTCGATGATTCAACTTCCCGTTTCGCTCTGATACCAACTGTAACGCCCCGCCCTTTCCGAGATTCAGAGTCTAATTTTTTTTTAAAATAATAAAATAATAATACCGGAAGAGGGTGGACGACGTCACGACGCGAGCTAAGTCTGGACTACCCAAGTCCGACCCTTAACTGGCCACCCATGTGTGCATGGACTAAACCATGAATAACAATCCACACATGGAACTAATCAAGTCATGCGGAATTATACTAGACAAATTGTGGAACTAAAATGAATAAATAGCAAGTACAAGTCTCCCATTAAAACTGTTTAAACTAAGCATCCAATATCAAACCATAAACAAACCATAACAAAGTTACTAGTTATTACATGTCCATAAAATGTAATTCAAATAACTGTAAAATAGAAATTCCATTTATCATTCAAGCGCTTAAGCTTGGCTCCCCTCCTGGTCCTCGACCTTCTCTTTCCATTTTCCTTTTCCTGCATTATCCTCTAAGGATAGAATTAGAGCGTTAGATCAACGCGCCCAGTAGGTTTTCCGATCAAGGCTACCACATGGTTAACATATAAAACATGCATATATCATAGTGCATGATCATCAATAAAACATCTGAAAACAATGCTATGTATATAAGTGCATATGTAATGAGTCCCACCCATCACAAGTATACATAACTATCACTTGAAGGGATTCTCAAGTCAAGGTAATCCAGAGTACTCCTCATTTCTTCCGGATAGGATTCTCATGTCAAGGTAATCCAGAGTACTCCTCATTTCTTCTGGATAGGATTCTCATGTCAAGGTAATCCAGAGTACTCGTCATTTCCTCTGGATAGACATCTAATGTCAAGTTATTTCACAGTGTAATCCATAGTACTCCTCATTTCCAATGGATAGGGCTCCGAATTCCCAAAGTCATCACCCCATGCCATGCATGAGATGTCAATGAATTATATGTCATTTGTGAATGTAAATCTCATCATTCAAAAACCAATTGAAACATAATAGTAATAACAACATATCTCATAAAATCATGATAAAACCAATCATAATAGTGGTTACAAGTAGGTAGGAAACCTACAGAAACTTCGCTTAAGTGTCCGTTCCTTTTTAAGCTTCACCCGATCACGACTCGCACGCTATTCAACTTTCGTTTCCTTGTTTATACAACAGCAAGTTAATACTTAATCTTCTTGATTTCTAATCAAGTTTAGATCCCGTAAACCATCTTGTGGGGTTCCGCCATACCCATGGCCGAACCTCACCAACTTAGGATTTAATCTCCCTTTTCATTTGATCAACCCTTAAACACTTTACCCTTCAAACATATCTTGGTAGGGTTCGGCCATACAACATGGCCGAACCATACCACTTTGATTTTGGACCCCTCTTTTCAAGTTCTTTGATCAATCCTTTCATATTACACTTTGACTTGTATTTACGGTTTTGTCATTGACCTAACCATTTTTAATCTTGCTTAGAAAAACAAGATCCATAAAAACCACCTTAGTGGGGTTCGGCCATACTACTTGGCTGAACCTCACCATTTGATTTGGTCCTTCATTCACCATCTCCAATTATATTATAACTTAGCCTAAGTCCACCAAATGATCATTGATGGGGTTCGGCCATACTACATGGCCGAAGCTCATCCTATGGAGTTTTATCCCATAGTCCATCATCTACCATGATTGGTTATTTACTTACACTAAGTCCATAAATAATCATATCATCATCCATAATTTTCAACCATGATCTTATCCTAATTAATCCATAAAAACAGTCCACTAAATTCCATAACCAAGAAACCTTACATCCATATAAAATGGTCCATGGGGTTCGGCCATACTACATGGCCGAAGCTCATCCTATGGATTTTTATCCCATATTCCATCATCTACCATGATTGGTTATTTACTTACACTAAGTCCATAAATAATCATATCATCATCCATAATTTTCAACCATGATCTTATCCTAATTAATCCATAAAAACAGTCCACTAAATTCCATAACCAAGAAACCTTACATCCATATAAAATGGTCCATGGGGTTCGGCCATATACATGGCCGAACCCTATGGTTCTCTTGGTTCAATAGTTCCCATGCTTATTCATGGTTTTGACATGCTAATTTAACCATAATCAATATATGGTTCCGCCATACATTGGCCGACCCAATATATATACACTTTATCTCCATTTTTAAACACCTTAACCCTTCCACAACTTGTATGGTTTTTATCTTTCAAAACCATTAAAATCACCATAAGCTTGACAACTCCTTTCATGGGGTTCGGCCATCCCCAATGGCCGAACCCTATGGCCTATGTTTTGAACCTCTTTAACACATAATTTGAGTCTCGTTAAAACACATAAAATCTTTATAATTTTGCATGGTTTTTAGCCTTCAAAAACCATCAAAATACCCAAATAATTTCATGGGGTTCGGCCATCCAAAGTGGCCGAATCCAATGATACATTTTTACCATTTTAAACAACCTTTATCCAAGGTTTAATTCCTTAATGCATATGGCCATTCCATGGCCCAAAACATGCTCCCTTTTCACCAATTTAATTAAACCAAATTCCATGGAGTACTTACCAATTTCCTTTGCCTTTCCTCTTGCCTTTGATCTTTGCTTCCTTCCCTCTTGCTTCCTTCTTTCTTCCTTAGTCTCTAGCCGAATATGTGCTTGATCAATGGTGAAAACACCAATAGCTGGTTCGGCCAAGGAGGGGTGTTCTTGAGAGAGGGAGAGAGAGATGAATTCTATGGTTTCATGGAGTGACAATCGGCCAAATGAATGGTGTATTCCTTTTGTTAAACAGCCCCATATTATCTCATTACTCCTCATCAATCCTTGATCAAACCAAGAAAACATTTGGTGCCAACCAAGGCACCCCTTGGCACTCCCAACGTTGGAGCCTTGGGTTTCCATATGAGATGGAAACCCTCCCAATTCCCATGAGATTTTTATTGGTTTTCATGCATTAACCTTTAATTCCAACCCACCAACGTGTGGGACTTGTTTTCTTGGTGATGTTTGAGACCAAGACAACTCCTCACATTCCATTTGACTCACTTGAACTCAAGGCCCCTTTGATTTCCAAAAACTCACCCAAACTCACTACACTTAATGCCATTCATTTAATGTACTTGAGTCAACTCATTTCTTAATTCAAATCCAACTCATTTCAGTCCCAACTCAACTTGATTTGACTCATATTTAAGCTCAATTGAGGGTCCACACGGTCAAACATAGTCCACATGGTCAACACGACCCATTGGGTCTCCATTTAACCCATGTATCCAATTTGACGCCATGACCCAATTATGGGTTGTTTTAGCCATTTGCATGTGATTTTCATAGGTGCCTCAAGCCTATCCATTTATGCTCCATTTAGTTTCCAATCATTTCAGCTTAACCCCATTAAATTTGGGCTCACCCAGTGGTCAAACAAGTCCATTATGACCCATTGGGTCCCAATTGGGTCCTTTGACCCAATTAACCACATTGACCCAATTTGATGTTCATTACCCATTCATGATAAATTGACCCTTATAATATGTTCATATGGTCTTAATTTGAAAAATGGGTCCCACCATTTTCTCATTTACAATCATATTTATTAAATTCACCAATCCAGTGGCATTTTCGTAAATATTCATATTATTGAGAAATTGAGGTGTTACAGAAACATGCAAATTATATGTTTTGAGATATTGTGATTTTAGAAAATATTTCTACTTTTGGAATCTTCTAATTTAGGCAACTTTTTATAATTGGAAAGTTCTATTTTTAGAAACTCTAATTTTGGAAGGTTACCTAAAATTAAAATTTTCTTTAAAATATGAGGGATCTTAGAATTTATGGAAATTTTGCTAAACTTAGATACTTGTTGAATTTAGAAGTTTCTATTTTTGTAGATATTTCTATTTTTGGAAATTTCATGGATTCAACTAGTTTCTCGTTTTAGTCATTTTCTAATTTTATTAATATGTTTTATTTTAGTAGTATTCTATTTTTTAGAAAACAAAATCTAATTTTGGAAAGTTTTAGAACATCTATTTATGGAAAGTTTTAAAATATCTAATTTGAGAAACATCCCATTTTTAGAAAATTCTCTAACCTTGGAGACGTCCGATTTTGAATAATTTCTAAACCTAAGAAGTTTTTAATTTTAGATCATCATCTAAATTTAGAAGGTTTCCAATTAAAAATAATTTTTTTTAGTTAATGATATTTAATTTAGAGATTTATTTATGATCTTGTATTAGTTTAAATGTCTCAATTAGTATTCAAATATTTTAATCTCTCTTAGTTATAGTTTAGGAATTTGCATTTAAATAGTTCATGCATTCTTGAGTTAGAATCTTCACTTGTGTTCATTTATTGTTCTTTTCAGGAATTTTTAAAAATCGCGAATTAAGATTGCTTGAAAATACATGCATAGGCTAAGGTAAGTGTCTAACTACTTTATTTTGATTTTAACTTTTTCATGCATTCATATAGATTGTATTAGGGTACTTGCATTTATTTTACATTTAAAATAAAAATAAAATTGCATATTTATTTTGATTATGCATTTAGGTTGCTAGTTTGATGCATTAGTGTAGATTGTTTGCTTAATTTTTTGCATATTTGCTTGTGTATCTTGCATTGCTAGATTTAGGTTTGCCTTCACAATAGAAAAATAAAAAAATTAATAAGTAAAAATGGTTCATGCACTTTAAAGTAAATCAAAGTAGCAACCATTAGTTTGTTTTTAGAGTCTTTCATGCTCATTAGGACAAACTTCAGTTCAATTAATTTTCTATCACCAATAATAGTTTTTCTTCAATCATGGTATTTAGGATTAGTTTTGTCACCAACGTGTAAACAACCTAAGGATAAGTGGAATATAAGTAGATTGCCAAGTGCTCCTCCACTTACCTGAAAACTTACCTGGCCATGATTGTGGTTAAACTCTTAATTGGAGATTTAGAATTTTTGGAAAAAAGATTAGGAGTCAGTCTAAAGACCTAGGTTAGTTTAGGTTTTTATTTTCAGTTTTAGGTCATTTATTCTGTTTGAATTTGTTTTGGTGTTGTTTTGTCCTTGTTGGTGAAAATGAGTGTTTAGAGACGCGATTCGACCAAGTGATTGTTTAGAATTGAGTCTCCAAATTGTGAACATCCCATCAGTCATCAATCCATTATTAATGACAGTAGGGTCTGTGGGGTCATGGTAATTTCAATGTTAGAACCTACATTAGAACCCAATCATTGTAAACATGGCGAGGAAAGTTTGACCAATGGTGGCAAGAACCTAATTCTTGAGGGGAATGATGAGGTAAATCTTATCTTTGAGGAGAATCCTATCCAAGACTTTCCTCCGTATGACATGAACAATCCATGGAATTTTACCAGATATGTAGAACCGGGAGTGTACTTAAAATCAAGATATTTTGTATGCTCTCAATTTCTCAATGATTTACGTTCCATTATACCATTTCTTCCATACATAGAGCCACCCAAGTCATCTAACTCACCATAATCACCATCTTAGGTCAACTGTTGTGTCAGTCAGTCTAGAGTTAGTCTAGTTTAGGATTTTTTGTTTTAGGTCCATCATGAGTAAACCCTTTTAAATACACTTGAACCCTAATTAACAATGTTCCAAAAAAAATCTGATTTGCACCTGATCACTGTTGATTAAGGAACATTGAGGATAATGTTAAATTTAAGTTTGGGGGTATCTAAATGGGATACACTAGTTGAGTCCAATAAAAAAAAATTGAGTCCACTAAAAGTTTTTGTGAGTCAAAAAAAAAAACATCAATCCAAGGAAGAGTAAGTGAACACTGAGCCTACCCTTTGTGAAAAAAAAAAAAAGAGATTTGTTGAGTCTAAGTGATTTTTCAGCATTAATAGGTAAATAAAAATTTTCATATCATACTTTTTTCGATAAGATTTTCGTCATATATCTTAAAGACCTCTAATATTTTGATCAAAATATTTATTCTTAGAGTCATATTATCCTTCTTTGATTTGACCCAATCCCAAGCCATTTTTCGTCCTATTAGAAGTCCTATTGATCTTAAGTTGAAATATGGTATTTCATGTGGAGAATAAAAGATGAAAAATGATAATGTATAACTCAACGTTCTCAAGAAAGTGACGTCCATTCATGAGATCCAACAATTATTTTCTTTGTCATGTACCGTCTTTCTAATACATATGTAACGCCCGCCCCTTTTCACTTGCTTATTTTTAATTATCCAAAAATCAGAGTCTATTTTTTTTTTAATTAAATAGTGACAAAGGGCGCGGGACGTCACGACGCGAGTTAAGTCCGAGCTTCTAAAGCCCGGCCCTTAACTGGCCAACCCTACGTATGCGTGGAACTAAGTCCACGAAGAATGGTTCACACGTAGAAGTAAGCTCGCGGAATATTAAACTAAGTACGGAATTATAATAGAGACTATACTACCAATTTTAGATAGCAGGGAAGATTACATCATTAAACTACTAAATTACCTCAAGCCATAATGTCCAAAATAAAATCCAAACCATAGCAAGTAATATAAATTATTACAGGCCGATGAGCTAAGCTACTCAAATTACATTTCCAAAATAAATCTGAAATAAACTAAGTAGCTCGCTTTCCCAAACTCCTAAGCTTGGCTCCCATCGCGTCCACCGTTTCTGCCGTCTCCTGCGTCATCAGCTAGGGTAGAAGTAGGGCGTTAGACAACGCGCCCAGTAGGACTCCGAGTAGGGCTAACACATGGATTAGTGATAATAATGCATATAGGGAATAATATCAAACAAAACATGAAATCAATGTCATGCCATGGGTGCCTATGTCATAAGTCCCACCCATCATCCATTACCATTGTACCATTGCCCTTTTTCAATCATTCATAAAGTCCCCCTTGATGGAAAAACCTCATCAAGATCAATCAACACAAGTATCCCCCTTGATGGCAAAGCCTCATCAAGGTATCCCCATGCTTGCTTCTCGGTCGCCCCGACGGAGCATGGACTCCGATTGTACCTTATAGTACCCCTCTTGATGGATAAAACACATCAAGATATCCCCATACTTGCTTCTTGGTCGCCCCGACGGAGCATGGACTCCGGTTCCTTTATTTTCCCGCCCATGCCATGCATGAGATGTAATTGCAATATGCTATATAGTATTTAAATCATTGTAAATGCAATGTGCCATATAATATTTAAATCATAGCCATAAAAATCCATCTTAAACATATCACATGATTACTAAAATAAATTAATAAAACATCCATACACACATAATCCATGGCTTACAATAAGGTTGGAATCCTACCGAATACCGACTAGCGTTCCTTTACGTTTCCGTTCACGAATCCGGTCACCCAAACGCACACCGCTTACGATGTCCGATACCTTATTACATATTAATAATCAGCCCATATTTTATCCATGATTAAGTTCCTAACATATGCCTTAGTGGGGTTCGGCCATATACCATGGCCGAACCTCAATATCTAGGTTTGTGGGTCCCATCTTAACCCATTAAATATTCCAATTAGTGAGTCTAAAAATCAGTAACCTTAGACTCCATAAATTAGCAATTAAGACTATTACTTAGAGCCCTTAAATCCACAAACATCCCCCATGGGGTTCGGCCATACACCATGGCCGAACCCATGGTTCCTTATTTTGGCCATTTTTACGTTTTATGCGACTACCTCTTCCATGGTTAATCATTCACTTATTCATGTACATTTTTGTCCATAAATGATCCATAACTTGGATCCATGAGTGTCGCATTTAATCATGCCATAAGATCATAAAAAGAACAGCCATTTACGTAGCCTAATTTACATTCATCTAAACACATACATAATTCCAAATTTTAGCCCATAAAATGACCTACAAGTGGGTCATGGGTTCCGCCATATACCATGGCCGAACCCATGATGTCTTTTTCTTATTTTTCCATGGACCCATTTACATCATTTAGATCCAAAATAATCCCATGAGGGGGTTTACATCATGCATTTAAATCATCACTTTTTGGTCAATATTTACCATTTTACCACTATTCCTTTCCATGACTAATCACTCATTTATCCATGCATACTTAAGTCCATATCTGATCCATAAACTTAGATCCATTAATGATCCATCAACCATAACATGAAAACATTAAAAATCAGCCATTAACTTATTCAAATTCCCAATCATCTAGACACATGCATGGACCTAACCTTAGCCCATAAAAATGACTTAAAAATGGGTCATGGGTTCGGCCATACACCATGGCCGAACCCATGATGTCTTTTTCCCCATTTTTTCTTGGACCTTTTTCCACATTTTAGGTCCACAAAAGGTCTCTCTTGAGGGGGTTTCCATCATGTATTTAGATCACCATGTTAGATCATCATTAAGTATATTTTGGGTCCATCAAGGCTACCAATATTCCCCATTACTTTTCCATATTTTACACCCATTAAAATTACCAATACATCACCATAGGGTTCGGCCATACACCATGGCCGAACCCATGGTTCATGGGTCACCTTCATCTATGCCTTTTGAGGCCCTAAAACCATTTACATCTTCCATGAATTTCCTCATTTAAAATCCCTTTAAAAATCACTAATATTTACTCATTAACACCTTAACATCATAAATTACCCTTTCATGGTTTTAATCCCTAAAACCCCATTTAAATTTACTTAATTGCTCACCAGGGGGTTCGGCCATACTACATGGCCGAACCCTATGGCCTATAATTCCTTAAAACACCCATACCTCCATACTTAATTAAACCTTTATACATAGTGTCCTTAATATCCATTTATTTTTCTTAATCTATCTCTCCCATTTCATCCATTTCTCATCTTTCCATTGGATGGATCTTAGATCCAAGACCCATAACATTTGTGGCCACCATTTTAATCTAAGAAATGGATTCCATAATTACCTCTTAACCCTTAAAATGTAAATTCTTGTTTAAGAATTACTTACCACTCCGACGACTCCTCCGGCCGGCTTTTCTTTCTCCTCTTGATTTCCTTAGCCCTTTCTCTTCTTCTTCTCCTTGATGTTCGGCCAAGATGTGCTTGATCAAGATGGAGTCTCCAGGGTTTGGGTTCGGCTAAGGTAGGGTTAGATTTGAGAGAGGAAGAGGGGAGGAGGGGATGGAAAATTTATCTCAAGCTTTGGTCTTGAGGTGGTCGGCCAACACTTGAGTTCTTCTTCCCTTTCTTCTAAGTTTTTCTCCTTCTTTTTCCTTGGATGTGGGTCGGCAATGAGAGGGAGGAGGAGAGGAAGAGAGTGAGATGAGAGTGGGCTTGAGAGGTGAGATGAAAACCATCCCATTTTTGGTCACTTAGACCACACTCTTCCATGATGGCCTCCACCAACCAAGCATGGGCTCCCTTGACCTTGGTGGTGGTGGTTAAGACCAAACCACCACCAAGCCAACGGTTTTGGTGCCTTGTGAGGGAGTGGTTTGGTCTTCCCACTTTGACCATTTGACCATATCATGGGGGTTATAGGTCACCATACTTTGGGTGGTGGTGGTTGAGATGAAACCACTGCCCTAAGCCCATGGTTTAGTTTGTGTTTCCTTTGGGTGGTTTCAATGAGATGAAACCACCCCTTGACTTGTCCCTTTGACTTATCCATTTTGACCCAATTTGACTAATCTAATTAATTTAATTAATTGGATCCTTTAGGTTAATTAATTCCCATTTAATTTAATTCTATTAAATTCCCTCTATGAAGTCCACCCATGGTTGACCAAGTCAACCACGGTGGCCGGCCCCACCAACTCCTAGCCTACCCGCCACCTCACTTGATGAGGTGGAGGTGGGCCCCATTCGGCCATGCCACTTAGGCCCAATTAATATTAACTTAGATGATTTAAAATAATTTAATCAACTTAATCCACTTTAATCCCCTTTGATTTATCCATGGTTGACCAAGTCAACCATGATGGTCGGCCCCACCTAAACCTTGGTCCACACGCCACCTCACTTGATGAGGTGGAGGTGGGCCCCACTTGGTTATGCCATCTTGATTATTTCATCACTAACTTAGGTGATTTTAAATCAATTCAATCCATTCCCCGTATTGGATCACCATTGGGCCTATGGCCCAATTAAATTCCTTCCTATCCATTTACCTTAGAGCTTAAATCATTTTGACCCATTGGGTCCCAAATGGGTATTGGACCCAATTGGACCATCCTTGGCCCAATTAACTATCATTGACCATTTGAATGAATTTCATCCAACCCATGGTCCATTGGACTATATTTGGGCCTTTGCCCATATTTTGATCCACTTAACATTTATTCTATTAAATTTCCCGATTTTCGTCATTAAAATAAATAATGGTCACATATATATTGATTTAAAAATTCCGGCTATTACAACATATGTGAGAAATTTTGAATTTGAATACATAAACTCTGCTCACATATACTTTTGAGAGAAAATAACCCAACCTCTGAGCATTAATCTTTCTGAGAGATATCTAGTGAGGTTTGAAGTCAAAGCGCATCTTCCGGTGTTGGGTACGAAACTTGTGTCTATTTGGAAAAGAAAACTAATCTTAATATTGGCTAAGCACACACTACACTCCGAATATAAGTCTTATAAAATAAATTTTGGAATCGTATGATGTCTAGATCTTTATGAACTTGTTTTTGCCGAATCTGAGACTAAGACTATAAAAAATTGATGTTTGTGGGTATTATCACTGAAAACCTTCACGAGACTACAACTCATCTAGTAGGGGTAACCTAGGGGTTTAAAGGCTTGTTGTATACGCTAAATGCAATCGAGAGTGCCAGCGAAAGTGGTGTAATTTAGAATTTTAATTTCTCATTTTTAGTTTTTAGTTTTTGTTTTGTTCGAAGACTAGCAAAAAATAAGTTTGGGGGTATTTGTTGAGCGCTGAAAATGACTATTTTACCCTTTAATTTTGGATTAGTTAGCCTTTGATTTGTGTATATTAGATGTGTTTAATCGAGTTTTTTAGTTTTGTAGTTTATTTGTGAGAATACAAGAAAAATGAATTAAAATACAGAAAAGTGGGCCATAGTTTTATTTTTGGAAAGTTTGTAATTTTTACCACCTAATTTGATTTGGAATTATTGTAAATTATTATAATTCAGATCTGGATATGAGAGTTTGAATTATAATAATATTTTTTTTGACAATGTTAAATTGTAAAGGTGGTAGAAATTTATAAACACACAACTGGACCCATTGTTCGAGTCTGAAGCCTATAAGCCAAAGTCCACCAGTATTCCGGGCCAGATAAAAGTCCAAGTATGGAATCCAAGTCCAAAAGACGAAGTGGGACTAGTGAATTTCGTTTGAAGGATTGTGGAAGCAAGAATGAGAGAAAAAAATAGGATTTGGATTGACTAGAATGAATTTTGGAAAGAGGAATATTTTAACACAGTTTCCGTATTTTGGTCATAACTTTTTATTCCAATGTCCGATTATATTCATTCTTATTTTCTTGGAAAGAAGACTTCATGGGTTACAACGTTTTAGTTTATGCCATTTTGTGATTCGGAACTGAACAATGTCAAAATTGAGCTTCAAGTTGGTACATGTGTAGAAAAACGGGATTTGCACCCTACTTTCCAAATTAATCCAAAATCCCTAAAATCATGGTGCCTTATCTACAAAATTCGACCATGGCTTGGAAAAGACAGTTAATTTGGATAAATAAAAGAGTGAATTTTTTATAAAGTTTTGGAGAGAGAATTATGGAGGAATTCTCTCCAAACCTTGCCTAATCCGGTTTCTTTTGAGCACTATAAATAAAGGGGTTCAGACATTGTAAAATTGGAATTTGAACAAGGATTGAAGGAGCACTGAAGATTGGAGGCTAAAGAGACTAGAGAAGAAAGGAATTTTTTACTTTAATTTGTAAGTTCTTGTGTTTTCTCTCTTTGATGTAAAACTCCAAAAGCATTGTAATTCCATATTCTGATTTATTTGAATAAAATTCATGGTAGCTTATTTTAGATGTATAGTTTTCTAACTATTAAATATCGTGTAATGGTAGTTCGAATTTTTATTTTTATTTCTCTTATAAATGTTATGTTAGAAATTAGTTTCAAAATTTTCAAAGAAAAGTAGAACCCCTTTTAGGATCGGTGGAACTTGATCTTCCCAATCTAAGATTCTTTTTAAGAACAGCTTCTTTTAGATTTGCAAAGGCAAGTATAAATTTATGCCCAAGCATAAGGCTTGAATTGGGAATTTCTTATTTAATGGAAGCCATAATATTTTTATTTGGAGTTTTGATAAAAGACAAATTTGAATATGTATTTGATGATTCTTGAAGATTTCATAGTCTAGGCCATGATTTTATCATCAAATGGGATAAAATGCCTCCATAAATACTTGTCTTAATTCTATTGTACATTATGTGAATATTTTATTATTTTTGTTAAAAAAATTATTCATTTCTTATTCTATCAAATTCTTTTAAACTAAGTTGAGATTGATTTGATTGCATTTTAATTTTGTTCTCTTAAACTTGTTTGAGATTATTTATAATTCTAGATCCATACCATTACTTTAATTAAATTGGATTTATTGATTAGATTTTAGATTTAGATGATGATACTCTAACTTTTAGATTTGATTCTTACAACTGGAATGCCACTAATTTAAAATCTTTTTATAAAAATTAGAATTTGATTTTCATATTTAGATTATTTCTAAAGATCTAAATTTTCTTTAATCACAACATTTCAATTTCATATATTTTATTTTTGCATATATTTTGTTGTTTCCTTTTGGGATCGACCTCGCACTCTTAACGTTATACTATTTAATGGTTCGTGCGCTTGCGAGTTATAAATTTAAAATTTGCACAACAAGTTTTTGGCTCCATTGCTGGGGAAAAATGCAAATTATATGTTTTGAGATATTGTGATTTTAGAAAATATTTCTATTTTTGGAATCTTCTAATTTAGGCAACTTTTTAAAATTGGAAAGTTCTATTTTTAGAAACTCTAATTTTGGAAGGTTACCTAAAATTAAAATTTTCTTTAAAATAGGAGGGATCTTAGAGTTTATCTGAACATGGAAATTTTGCTATACTTAGACACTTGTTGAATTTAGAAGTTTCTATTTTTGTAGATATTTCTATTTTTGGAAATTTGATGGATTCAACTAGTTTCTCCTTTTAGTCATTTTCTAATTTTATAAATATGTTTTATTTTAGTAGTATTTTATTTTTTAGAAAACAAATCTAGTTTTGGAAAGTTTTAAAATATCTAAGTTGAGCAACATCCCATTTTTAGAAAATTGTCCAACCTTGGAGATGTCCGATTTTAAATAATTTCTAAACCTACGAAGTTTTTAATTTTAGATCATCATCTAAATTTAGAAGTTTTCCAATTAAAAATAATTTTATTTTTTTAGTTAAAAGTATTTAATTTAGAGGTTTATTTATGATCGTGTATTAGTTTAAAAGTCTCAATTAGGATTCAATTATTTTAATCTCTCTCTTAGTTATAGTTTAGGAATTTTCATTTAAATAGTTCATGCATTCTTGAGTTAGAATCTTCATTTGTGTTCAGGTGTTGTGCTTTTCAGGAATTTGTGAAAAGTCGCGAATTAAGATTGCTGGAAAATACGCGCATAGGCTATGGTAAGTGTCTAACTATTTTATTTTAATTTTATCTTTTTCATGCATTCATATAGATTTTATTAGGGTGCTTGCATTTATTTTGTATTTAAAATAAAAATAAAAATATATTGCATATTTATTTTGATCATGCATTTTGGTTGCTAGTCTCATGCATTAGTGTAGATTGTTTGCTTAATTGTTTGCATATTTGCTTGTGTATCTTACATTGCTAGATTTAGGTTTGCATTCACAATAGAAAAATAAAAAGATTAGCAAATAAAAATGGTTTATGCACTTTAAAATAAAATCAAAGTAGCAACCATTAGTTTGTTTTTAGAGTCTTTCATACTCATTAGGACAATCTACAATTCAATTAATTTTTTTATCACCAATATTAGTTTTTCTTCAATCATGGTGTCTAGGATTAGTTCTGTCACCAAGGTGTAAACAGCCTAAGGATAAGTGGAATATAAACAGATTGCCAAGTGTTCCTCCACTTACCTGGGAACTTTCCTGGCCATGATTGTGGTTAAACTCTTAATTGGAGATTTAGAATTTTGAAGATTTAGAAATTATGTTAAAAAAAGTCATTGTAAATCACAGGCAATTGACCATTGGGTGACGATTGTATCATCCTGAGGCTAACCTGTTTTGACAGTGTTGCCTTATCTTGACACAACATAAACCAAAGGCGATGGGTCGTCGATCCGATGTGTCGTGCTCCCTGTCTCGGCGATTGGTCATGCGCCCAATGCATCGTGCTCTGTACAACACGATGGGTCACAGCCTAACAAATGTATCGTCCTAAGACCATACTATGAATGATAGCCTTCATCTTCCCTGAATCCCACCGAATGATTATTATGCCCGATGGGTCAGCGTCATGTCTCAGCGATTGATTATGGTTTTCATATTTCCAAGTTTGGTTTCCATTGGTTTTGATTTGGTGTCAAACACACACTAGGCTTCTTATGACTTACCAGATGAGTATTAAGCCTAGGCAACGTCATCCTATGGTGTTGGGTTCCACCCAAAGTCATCTACGGCCATTTTACTTTTGAGATTGCCATAGACATAGTGATGCTTGAATCTTGCACTTGATCTTCCTTCTTTGAACTCTAGAGTCAATCTTCATCATTCATTGAGTCTTGATCATAGCTTCAAGCTTCCGAGGCAAATGCTTCACCTAAGTTCACCATAGCCGGAGCACTAACAGTATCATATGTATTATGTTTGTTTTATTTTAATTCTTTGATTCGTTTAATTCTTTGATTCATTATTATTTTTATCTTATTTTTCTCTCCAATCCTGATTTAAATGGTGAACTAGGTTGAGACTAGAATGACTAATTTTTTATTGAATATGAGTTAGATCTAAATTATCTTTGATTGTCTATTTAATTCACTAACGCAAGTTAAGAGTTGGATTTTTAAACTAAATAATTGATAAATAATTGTAAATGCTCAAGATATATTTTCTTAAATTCAATTGGGTTCGACATCACACTTTTATTGCTATACTATAAATGGTCTGTACACTTGCGAGTAATAAATGTAAAACTTTTGTTAGTGTCATGGCTTGCCGAGTTGCCTATTTTTTAATTCCGTGACTTAGGTGAAGCATTGCCTCGAAAGATTGAAGTAAGAATACAAGACTCAAGTGGTAGTGAAGAGTGAAGATCAAGTTGGAGAATCAAGCATCACCATGTGTATGACAATCGCAAAGGTAAACTGGCCATTGATGACTTTAGGTGGAACCAACACCCTTAGTGGACCTTGCCCAGACGTAGGGATCATAGTGGTAAAAATTAATCTGAGTTTAAGTAGTGCATGAACAGTCACAAAACTAGATGGGATAAAGATTGGAAATCTAGTAATCTTTCAGGTCGACCCGTTGAGTCCACCAACCCAGCGGTGAAGACAGGACAAACCCATTGAGGTCATCGACACGTCGACAGGATTGACAGAGGTTTTGGACTTGAAGGACTGTCACTCATGGCTACTCTTAGTTCGAGCATATCATGTCCACCGACCCCTCAGTGACACAGGACTGACCCATATGTCCACTGGATTTGGGCAGTCTCTGGACATAACAGACTGTAAATTCGGTCTGCTCTCTGATAATCATGTACAACCTGTCGAGGAACACAACATGTCGACCTGGGTCGAGTTGAGTTCTTGACTTAGAACTTTGGGGTACTCTCAGACAGATATATCGAGGTCATCGACTGATCAAGAGTACCAGGACCGACCCAACAATGGACAAACATGTCGTGTAACGCCCAGTCCCACTACGGGCGCATTATCTCCAGAATATCCTAAACCTCACAAAATGACGGATATCGAATTTTTTTTAAAACGGGTAACTACCTCCCGCTCGGCAAAGCACAAGTGCATAATACTAGGAAACATAACAAGCAACCATAGACTGTTCAAATATGGTTATACAGTCATCCGAACAGACAACATACGAATAGAGTTTGAAAATCCCCTTTAGGAGCTAGAACATAATTGACCCGAGAGAGAGAGAGAGAGGGGGGGGGTTGAATAACTCCATCTAAAAATTGTTGGTCCTTTTAAAATATTACTTGATTGATTAGTGCAACGGATACAACAATCAAATGAGTGTGTGTTAGAAAATGTGATTAAGTAATCAACATAAGAAAATAACTCTAACACCACAAGCACAATGACACAAGATATATAGTGGTTCGGTTCGCAACCTTACATCCACTGCTAGGACTCGTTCAACCTTGAGCTATCCCCAAATTCACTAAGTGGGGACTTACACCCTCACAATTAGAGTAGGAATTCCACCTCATTCAATCGATTGGGAATTCCACCCACCACTGTGCCAGAGACGATGCTCTAAAGTTTTTTATAGTGGTTCTGAAGCCAATCCTTCTTATTCCACTTTCGGGACAAAGGTTTTAAATAAAATTAAAACTAAGAAGCACTTGCCTTTGAAGCTCTTTCTCATTGATGTGTGCTTCTTGAACATCCATCCAATGTGGCCGACGCTCCTCCTTCTAGTCGTCGTAAAGCAATCAATATCTCAGGGTGACAAGGAAACTGGTTATATCAAAGCTTTCCTAGTTTATGTCTTTTTTTTCCTTCTCTCTTTCTCACTTTCAAACTCAATCAATAGATTGGTTATTTATGATTCTCAGCATAAGAGTGTTGATCGTTCCTTAGAGTGTATGACGCTTCTCAGTTCAAGGAAGAGGATAAAACAATCACACAACAATCATATTTATAGAGGAGCTTTCACAATTTTTCAATTTTTCCAGTATCGACAGGTCGGTGGCACCGATGGGTTGGTGTTCATATTTATTACAGCTCAACCACCCGACCGTTGCACATCAAATGTACTTCCAATGACATTATTACTTCTCAGTTGACAGGTCGGTGTCTTCGATGGGCCAACAGTTATGGCACCGAGAGGTCGGTCCATACGAGTGTCTTTATGTGGGGCACCACCATGCAGACAAAGTTTCATGTGCCGAAACTTGTCCTGCCCAGAACGACTTGTCACCCGTTACCGAGGGGTCGGTCCTAGTACTCTCGATCGCTCTTGAATTACAGAGATGTTTGTTTCTTCGAGAGTCCACTTGAGTTCTAAGTTCCAGAACTCATAAGTTATCATCGACGAGTCGTTGACCACGAGGGGTTGTTTCAACCTTTTACTAAGGGGTCAGTGTATACGAGACTCCCGATCAGAGGCATACCCAGAATAACAGTTCTATGTTCCAGAACCTATGTCAATCTAGCCGACCAGTCTTTCGACCATGATGGGTCGATCCTGCCTTGACCGATGGATCGGTGAGAATGACTGGTCGAGCTGACTGTGAACTTAATTCATATCCCCAAGTTCACTTCCAGTTCACTGTCCAACTTCCTCTCTTAGGCTTCTTTATGGATTTACCATTTGTTCAACTAAGCCTAGAGATAGTCTTTCTAAGGTGTGGGTACCACCTAAAGTCATCTATGGCCAAATACCTGTTGTGATTACCATATACGATGAGCTTCAATCCGGTGGAGCATGATCTTCACTCTTGATCACCTTGAGTCTTCAAGCTTCTTAGTAAGTGCTACTTCCCGAGTCATGGAATTGACAAATATAGGGACTCGGCAAGCTGGGGCACTAACAATCTCCCCCTTTGTCAATTTCATGACAAAACCTAGAAGCTAACTCAATTACAAGCCCACCCATATTACATCACATACAAAATATTACATCAATTACATGTACATATTCAAATGGAAAAATAAGACTATGATCTTCACATATTCTTGTTCTGCTTGTTTCAAATCATGATTTCCTATTTCAGCACATAAGCAAGCAACACTAAACAATCATTATAGGGGTTAGTCCAAAACATAGATATGCATCTATGGACTGCACAAGATTAGCATTTCAAACTCTCCCATACTCCAATTATTTCTCCCCCGATCTTCTTTAGTTTGACCTCCCAAACTCCAAGCATAACATATGTCCATTGGCTTCTTCAAATTCCTCTCTTCATGGCTCTCTCTTTCTAGAGGCCCAAGCATTTAGGCTTCACCAATTACTTCACCTAATTGGTTTTGATGTTTTATAGCTTCTATTAATTTCTCCCCCATTTTGTCATACAATTGACAAAGATTAATAGGAAGACATCAACAGCACTTCCTTTATGGACTGATCCCCCACAGTTCGAAGCATACTCCTAATTTATTAGCCCATGCACAAACTAAGTTCCAGATTAATTGATTTCTTCATGGGACAACCTCATTTACCTAGCTTCCCTAGAGTTTTTTCCCCCATTCTCCAAGCTATCTTTTGTAGCTTTTTTGACTCAACTCCCCATAAACTTAGCTGCCTCTAAGTTTATTTTTCTCCAAGCTTCCTTTCAAGCTTATATTCACCTTCCTTCATAAACTGTCATGACCAGTGACAGCAACTAATCAACACATATTTTGTGATCCCCAAAACTCCAAGGATGTGTGTAACCTTAGCCCAATCCCTATCTCTCTAACAACCAGCATGTTTGTCTATTTAAACAAAATCCATGTTAATAATAGACATGAGATAGAAGGCATTCCATAAATTGGCACACACACTAAGGTAAACCATATCATTTCATTGATAAATAAAATGTGCATTCAGTACATATGGTTTAGGTGGGGACATCATGGATGCTTAGTCAAAATATCAAAAGTATTGTTTTTCAAAAACCATGCAGAACTATCCTAAACAGGGCCGTCTTTTGGAGGTACTGGAAGAGAAGGAGATAGGGAATCTGGAACTCTGTCAGATGGGAGACTGTAGAGACTAAATCCTAGACAGTTAACCGGATACTATTTAGACTTCTTTCAAAATAGTCCATTCTTCTTTCTAGTCTGAAGACCCTTCTGCCTAGATTGACATTTTTTTGTGAAAGGTGTTCGTATTCTTCTTCTTCCTCGGAGTCTCTCAAAAAATCCTCAGAACTGAGACTTTCCTCCTCACTAGTGTTATCAGAGATAACGACATAGTCTTCATTTCCAGTTCTAAGACCATTCCCCTCTTATGCATCTTCTTTTTTTTCTTGACGTCGCTCTTCAACGAAGATGACACCTTTGTCAACGATGAGGTCTTCCTCAACTTCTGGTTGGGTCTCATGGTGAGAGAGAATTGGAATCTAGTCCAGACGCAGTATTTCTAGAGCTAGAACCGGGGCAAGATCGAGAAGCTGACCTTTTGGTTCGTTTACGCCACTAACTGGTTTATCCTCGTTCTTCAGAGGGCTTAGGACCTGTTTGGGATGCCATCTTTCTGGGCATGGTTTTTCCAAGAGAAGATCCTCAAACACTGGCTTGAAGGTGGATGAGATGACTACTAAGCCTAATCTGATCTTTGAAAATCATAAAAATTGATTTTCAGGATTCTAAAGACTGGAGGAATGAAAACCCTACGGTTTTCTAGTGAAAATCACTCTGAGAGGGCCTATTTACTGGTTTAGGGTACGAGAGGCAAAAGAGGGACCACCAGACCTTCGCGGGAGAGGAGACAACAAATTCGAATGAATTGTCGCTTTTGCAGAAAAGGTCCCTTTTAATTTAAACTTCCTGTCTCACTGACATGTCGGTTCCATCGGCAGGTCGACCCTTTCGACATTTCCCCCTTTTTCGACAGTGCTCGATTTAGCACAATACCCACATGTCTGTCACACCGACCAGTCCATTCATCGATATGTCGACTACACCGAGACATTCAGATTACAGAGCAATCATCTTTGATTTTTGCAACTTGATGAAATCTTATTCTAAGCACGGTATACATAGATTCCAATGCATAAATATGCCAAACATAATTCATCAAATAATGCACACAATAAAAAATCACATTCCAAGACACCTAAAGTTCAAACTTGATGGAATGTATGGCTTTCCAAGTAGAATATGTACTATAGCTAGGAAGAGTACATTCTAGACTTGAAGTTAGCCAATTTCTCTCTCTTCATGTCACAACATTTTTCTGTTATGTGAACTCACATGGTCTCTTGTGAGTCCATTTGTAATGTTCTAAGATATGGAAGTGAATCCTAAACCAAAACAAAACATGAATGGTGTTTTATCTCCTAGGTACAAAGATTGTGGCATTTAGTGTTGCGTATATACCCCTATGATCGTACCTTTGATGATCAACCTTGGGATCCTCCTGTAACGCCTCGCCCTTTTTCACTTGCCGAAAATCAGAGTATATTTTTTTTTAAATGAAAGAGTGGGAGAGAGTGGGAACGTCACGACGAGAGCTAAGTTCGGGTTTCCAAACCCGACCCTTAATTGGCCAACGATACGTGTCCGTGGACCAAGTCCACTAACACAGTTCACACGCCTTATAATTTAACTATGAAATTATTATATGAATAGAATACTATCCATATCCATGATATAAATAAGCAAGGAAGCCAATCACTATTGAATTAACTAAAACTTAAATATCCAAAACATCATCCAATCATAGCAAAATAAACTAAGTTATTACAATCCCAAAATGCTAATTATCTCAAATACATTGTTCCAAAAAATCAATTAAGTAAAGTAAACATAATTTGCCCAAGCTCCTCTGTTTGGCCTCCTTCACATCCCATGTCCTTTCCATTTCCTGTTCCATCATCTAAAGGGTAGAAGTAGGGCGTTAGTCAACGTTCCCAGTAGGAATTCCAAATAGGGTTATACACATAGGTTTAATATAAAAATCAGAATAAGAACATCATATAAAAACTGTAAACATATCATAGTACCAAAAACAGCGCATGATAACCATATCCAAATCATGCAAATGTATGTGTCATGCCATGGGTGCCAT
The DNA here is from genome assembly GCA_022113865.1 of Chimonanthus praecox. Lineage (NCBI taxonomy): Eukaryota > Viridiplantae > Streptophyta > Magnoliopsida > Laurales > Calycanthaceae > Chimonanthus > Chimonanthus praecox. The sequence continues at coordinate 29,300,736 of CM039088.1, read as the reverse complement.
ATCCCTCACCCAATCTCCATATCAAACACCATACAAATCATAATAACATTTTCCTTGATATAATGAAACCATATCAAGGTGTTCCCTTGGCCATTTACGTCCGCAGTGTTTTGTGATGGCACTGCTAGGTCACTGTTATACCTCCCCACGTGTGTTAATCGGAATTACCGATGGAGCGTAGACTCCTCCCTCTGCGCAGGGTTTTTGGACTAGTTATCCCGGAGCTCTTTGGCCCATCTTACGCCGTACCTCTATCTAGCAATCCCGGACAAGGCCAACATATCAATGGTTCACATAGCTTCTTTGAAGCTAGTTTTCAAGCCCCAAGTCATGTCCGGACAGCTCATAACTTGGCTTGTTGCCCCATATACTCTCTCCCATGCCATGCATGAGGTCATGAATGAAATAATGCCTTTTCATTTTCACATTACATATTGCCATAAAAAACAGCTCATACACATGTATGTTTCATAAATCAAAGTCATCATATTAGGAAATACAAAACCAGTAACACAATTATATATAAGATCCACATGTATTTCAATAAGGTAGGAATCCTACCAAATCCCAATATACTATCTTTGTTGTTTACGAAGATTTCGTACGTCGATCACGTCACACCCAAATCGCTAACCCTTTTGCGAAATCTCTTTACCTTAATGAATTTAATCGTATACAATAATCAATTTAATTATCCATTTAAGTTAAACCATCCTTTATATCCTTCTAGATAGACTGAGGTCTCTGGAATCATCAAATAAAATCAAATTTTCATTTCAGTGGACTGAATCACGCTCAGCTACAGTGTTCTGCCTTACTGCAGACTTTCAGTTGGCTGAAATACACATGCAGTCGGCTGAAACCCAACTCAGTATTGTTATTCTTTGACTCACTAACATTTCAGTCGGCTGACTTCGGATCAGTTTTACTGTGTGTTCGGCCAGTATAGATTTAGTCGACTGAATCCATGATTCAGTCGGCTGAATCCTCAACCAACAGTTTACGTGTTTCACAAGTATTGATTCAGTCAACTGAATCATAGATTTAGTCGGCTGAAACACGTTAGATCACTTTACTTCTTCATTACGTTTGTGTTCAGTCGATTGAATCCTAGATTCAGTCGGCTGAAACATCATTATAACCCTTATATTTAAATCTAACCCTTGTTCAGTCAACTGAATCACAAATTCAGTCGGCTGAAATACCCAGAAATGGTTTTCTGTCTTTAGCCACACCAGTTCAGTCGACTGAATCCCTGATTCAGTCGACTGACTGTTTGTCAGTCCCTTTTGTTTGATCCTTCGGTTAGACTTTTCTTCATGGAATTCACTCTTAAAATCATTTAAACATAAATAATATCATACATGTCACTCTTAGTGAGTTCATTCTATCCTCTAGCCGAAGCTAGAGTCTTTTCACAATATATTTCAATCTTAGGCCATTAAAATATGATTATAAATTAAATCCCTTGGTTGTGGGTTTCCAACACATATCCATTCAATGGCTTATAACAGTTTAGCCAGTCCTTTCAACCAAATTTGGAACCCATAGGTTCGACCATATCATGGCCAAGCTATGGTTTCCCTTAATCCCATATTGTTACTAAGCTTAACATATCTTATTTTCCCGTCTCCTTATTTTCTTTAAGTTCCGAATTCCTTCCTCAGTCTTTCTCCTTCCTTGATGCTTCACTGATCCTCTAAGTGTCGATGGTGTAAGTGGAAGAGAGAGATAGGGAAGAAGATGAGGGATTTCTTTGTTTTGGAAAGAGTGGTCGGCCAAGGGGTGTGAAGTGCCCCTAGGTTGTGCCCCTTTGTAACAGCCCATGTCTTTCCATCTTCCCTCATTATGTCTTGTCTAGTCATGGTGTCCCTTGGCTAAACCAAAGAGACACTTGGCTTAAGCTAAAGGGGTCTTCCACCTTCCTAACGTGTACCAAAGTTTCCTCTCTCATGAGATGGAAACCCTCCATCTTCCAATTCAACTCACTTGAGATAAAGGTCTCTTCAACTTCTCATCTTAGCTCACCTTAATTCATTTGAACTCAATTCCCACTCAACTCAAGTAATTTAATTTCCAACTCAACACTTGAATTCCTCCATGGTTGACCAAGTCAACCATGTATCATATAGCACTCGGGTCCCACCTTGGTCATATCACTAGATAAAGTGGCCCCTTGCCTAGTTTACTTCATGCATGCCACATGGCGATGCCACCTCATATACATGCCACCTCACTTGATGAGGTGGATTTATGCATTGGGTCTTAATTTGGGTAGCTGGCCCAATTAAATTAATCCTACCCATTTACCTTCAAATTAGTTCATCTATGACCCATTGGGTCCCTATTGGGTAATTGACGCATTTAATTACATTTACCCAATTATTTTCAAATCAAACCCTATCCATGATCCATTGGATCTTAATAGGGTTATTGACCCAACTCTTACCCATCTAAGGTCTATTTCAACCTTTAATCTTAAATTCAATACATTGGTAATTCAAAGTAGACCAGATCCAATATATTATAAATAATGAAAATTTGGAGTGTTACAATATTACCCTCTTTTGAAATTTTCGTCCCGAAAATCAAGCGAAGTAGGGTTTCAAACAGATTACATAAATAGGTCATGATGAGCTGCTCTCATTTCCGATTCAAGTTCCCAAGTGGCTTCCTCATTACCATATCGGTCTCATACCACCTTGACGAATTGAATTGCTCGGTTCCGTAATACCCATTGTTCTTTCTCCACCACTTTGACAGGCCTTTCGACATAAATCACGTCGCTTTGCACTTCTACGTCTTGTACATTCTGCACATGCGAGTGATGAGGATTGTACTTCCTCAACATGGATACATGAAATACATCGTACAGTAATGACATATGTGGAGGAAGTATCAATTGATAAGACACTTCCCCCACCCTCTTTTGGATTGGAAAGGGCCCCACAAGGTGATAGTTTTCCTTTCTTTCCAAATAGTACATATCTTTTTCGTGCAAGACTTTCAAAAACACTAAGTCTCCCACTTCAAACTCAAGGAACCTCCTTCTCTTATCAGCCTAGCTCTTCTGTCGACTCTGTGCAGTGAGTAGATGTTGTCGTATCACCTTGATCTATTCTGTGGTTTCTGCAACCAGATCAGGTCCAATAAGAGCATACTCACCGGCCTCTGTCCAACAAACTGGTGATCTATAGGGTCTACCGTACAATGCCTCAAATGGAGTCATCTTGAGACTTATCTGGTAACTGTTGTTGTATGAGAACTCCACCCGTGGTAAATGATCTTCCCAACCACCCTTGAAGTCTAGCATGCAAGCTCTCAACATATCTTCCAACGTCTGTATTGTTCTTTCTGACTGACCGTCAGTCTGTGGATGGAAAGTTGTGCTGATTAACAAGTTGGTCCCCATAGCTGACTGCATGCTCTGCCACACCTACCAGTGAATCGGCCATCTCTGTCGGACACAATGGTCCTGGGGATACCATGTAGCCTGATGATATCCTTGCTATATCGTTGTCCCAAAATCTCAGATGAATCTGTCATCTTAATTGGGAGAAAATGTGTAGACTTGGTCAATCGATCTACCACAACCCATATTGCATCGTTGCCATTTAATGACCTTGGCAATCCTGTCACAAAATCCATGGAAATATGTTCCCATTTCCATTCCGACACTGGTAAGGGTTTGAGTAATCCTGGTGGTTTCTGATGTTCAGTCTTGACTTGCTGACAAGATAGGCAATGCGCAACAAAATCTGCTACATCTCTTTTAAGTCCATGCCACCAATAGTGTCTGTTCAGGTCATGGTACATCTTGGTGCTACCCGGATGAATAGAGAGTTTTTTTTGGTGTGCCTCGATCAATAGTTCTCTTCTGCAGCTTTGGGGCACATATGTCCTGCTCGGAATAAAATACCTTGTCCCGTTCGTAATTCCCATTCCGGTACAACCTCACCAGTAGATATCTTAGCCCATATTTCTTCCACTTCCGGATCTGCTCGTTGTTCTTGCTCAATCTTGGTAACCATGCTGGACCGTACCATCAGATTGTACATACTCCCACGGTCCTTGATATACAAATTAAACTCCCGGATAGTTGTCAGCATCTCCCATTCCTTCATAATCAAACTAGCCAATGTTGCATGTGTCATGCAACTGAGGGCATCCGCCACTTTGTTTGCCTTGCCAGGATGATATCGAAGTGCGAACTCATAATCTTGCAGATACTCCATCCATCTGCGCTGCCTCATATTGAGTTCCTTCTGATCAAATAGATACTTCAAGCTCTTGTGGTTAGAAAATACCTCAAATTTCTCACCATAAAGATAGTGTCTCTAGCTTTTGAGGACGAAAACCACCGCGACTAATTCCAGATCATGTGTGGGATAGTGGCGTTCATGGATTTTCAGCTGCCTTGAACCATAAGCCACTATATGATGACTTTGAGTGAGAGAACACCCAAGTCCTTCTCCGAACGCATCACAATATACTTCATAGCCCTTACCTCTTTTCAGTAAAATCAGAATAGGAGCAGTCGTAAGCTTCTCCTTCAGGTCTTCGAACCTTCGGTTGCACACATCAGACCATTCAAATTTGGCTCCTTTTTTAGTGAGTCTGGTGAGTGGAGCTGTAATCTTGGAGAAGTCCATAATAAACTTTTGATAATAACCAGCTAATCCTAGAGCGCTGCGGATTTCGGTCACATACCTTGGAGCTTTCCAGTTTCTAAACTTTAGCCGAGTCCACGGCTATTCCTTCCGCTGATATGACATGTCCTAAGAAATTGACCTCGGATAGCCAGAACTCGTACTTGCTTGCTTTGGCATATAATTGGTTCTTCTTCAGAGTGTCCAAAACTATCCTCAGATGCTCAGCATGCTTCTCTCGACTTGTAGAATAAATCAGGATATCGTTAATGAAGACAATCACAAACTTGTCCAGATAAGGACGAAAGATTATGTTCATTAGATCCATGAACACAGCTAGTGCATTGGTGAGTCCAAACGGCATGACCACATTCTCATATAATCCATAACGAGTTCTGAAAGCCGTCTTCTCTATGTCTTCATCCCTGACACGGATTTGATGGTAGCCTGACACCATATCAATCTTGGAGAAATGACTGGAACCTCTAAGTTGATCGAATAGATCATCAATTCTGGGTAGAGGGTACTTGTTTCTAACTGTCAGCTGGTTCAATTTCCAATAATCTACACACATCCGAAGCATACCATCCTTCTTCTTCACAAATAATACGGGTGCTCCCCAAGATGAAGTGTTATTCCGGATGCATCCTAGTCTGAGTAATTCATAATTTGTTTCTTTAACTCGGACATTTCTGCTGGGGCCGTAATGCAGCAAGGATACTGGAGTAGGGCCAGGATACAGCTTGATCTCAAAATCAATCTCCCTTTTTGGAGGCAAACTAGGGAGTTCTGTCGGGAATACTTCTGCGTCATGAATTAAACCTGACTCACCAATTGAGAACGTCCTCGACCATCTAAGACCGCCGCTAGACAAAACTTGTGGTCTACTGTGACCACTACTGATAGCCAACTACAGGCCTTAATCTCTTGGTCTAGGCTGAAAGTTATTGTCCAAGCAATTCTTGGCTGAAGTTCTGTACATTCAAAACCAATGCCACAAATACACATACCATCTAGTTTTCCTCCTACATGGAATCAGTGATGACCTCACTTGTCTATCGGGTGGTTACCTACCAGCACACCACTGCTTGGTCTATCTAACCCCTATCACAGGTCTCTCGGCCTATTGGTCTCACTCCCATTTTTCAAGAAGACGAGGTCATCTACACTTCACAGGGTGTTCTGCATACGGTTCCATACTGTCAATCATACTTTGCGACTTTCTCAAGCCTAACCATCTCCAGTACCTCTCAACTCGTGATCGTCGTGAGTCTAACCCTCTTATGTCCAGCCCATACTTTGATATCACACTAGTCACCCCATCTGAGGTATGTCTAAACAGTAGTCACCTAAATATGGTGGCAATACGAGGTCTCAACCTCAACTCATGATCGTGCTCACCCTATTACGACCCAAAACAAATTCATACTTCCATCAGAGTTTCAAACCTTAGACGGCTAGCGGTCGATTCGACACGCACAGTCCTAGGGGAAAATGAGCCTAAGCTCTGATACCAAGTTGTCACGCCCTGACCCAAAAACATAAGCATGTGACGCGGAATAATTTTACTTTTTCGAATATCACATGTGGGAAACATACGTGTACTCACAACTCAATCATCAAGATCATAAATGAACACAAATACCATTAATATCTAAAAGGGGATATAAATTTCTACCATAAATGTTATCAAACATTCTAGAATTTATTACAACCAAATCCACAATGAATACCATGCCAAATATGAAATCAAACTTTGTCATGTCCATAACCAGATAGTCGAATTTGAATTTGAAATCGGCTAGTTTGGTGTCAACATAAGTGCAAATCAAACCAAGGGATGTAGCCCCAACTGGTGATACCATAGTGAGTGTAGTTGATAAATGTTGTACAAACAAACCAATAGCAGATACTAAAGATGTAGATAAAAATGAATGTGATGCTCTGGAATCGAACAATGCTACCGCATAAGAACTGCCAATAACTGACATACCTTGGATCACTGAGTGATCTGCTGTCTCAGGTGTGGGGACCAAGGACTACAGTTGTCCTGAAGCTGCTGGAATAGGTGGTCCTCCTGACTGAGTCTGTGCTCAAGATATCTGCAACTCTTCTGGCCTACCTGGTGGACGGAATGAGTTTCGTGCTTGAGGTGATTTGTGGAGCTGTGGATAGTCTCTCTTCATGTGTCCCGCTTGGCCACATTGAAAACATGTGATGCCACCCCTAGATGTTTGTCTTACTGGTGCTGAGGCTGAAGGGTGGCAGGGGCCATGTCTACCAATAGATGTTGTAGAAATGGAAGGCTTTCCGGAGTTGGGAGGAAATTTTTTGTGAGGTCGATAAGAGTTTCCCCCGCTCTGGCTCCTTCTATTTTCTATGTACATGGCCGACTCAATCAACTCTTGTTCTGCACTACTAGCTCTGCTGACTACCTCTGTTAAGGTTGTGAATTTGAATATTGTCACCTTGGCCCTAATGTTGGGGGTAGACCTCTCTCAAACTTTCAAGCTTTCTTATATTCTTTGTCCACCATGTATGGAGCATAGCAAAAAAATCTGATGAATTCTTGTTGATACTCTACAACTGTCATACGTCCTTGAGCTAGGACTATGAATTCCTGGGCCTTGAGTTTTTTCTCCTCCTCTGGGAAAAAATATGCAAGAAAGATCTCTGTGAAGTTCTCCTAGGTCCTCTCTACCACTATCTGACTCTGTTCCACTATCTTCCACCATTTACCCCCATCATCTATCAGTTGAGATGTGGCCAACAGAATTTTATCCTGGTCATTCGTGATCCTTAAAAATTTCAGTATCTTATTGGTGTTCTCAATCCAGTCTCCAGCTCCAATGGGCCCTTCATTTCCACGAAAGTAAGGGGGACGCTGCTGCTAAAAATCACTGACCAGAGTCCTATATTGGGAATCGGTTGCGGCATTGGCGCCACCGCTTGTTTAATTCTGCTGCAACACTGAATTTACTACTGCTTTCACAAAACTTTGGAGCTTGGGAAGCACGGGTGGAATATTGCCACTTGTCTCTTCAACGCGTTCTACATTGCATCGGGTGTGCATTCTTTGTGGCGGCATTCTTCTATGTCATGAATCATTCATTTAGTAGTTTCATAAGATGCTTCCCAACTTGTCATGATTCAATGATATGTAAATCATTTCTTATTACCGATTTGATTGGGGAAGATTCCTAGGTTTTTATCGACATCCTTTGCTTGGGGGTGTTGATGTTTTAAATTTGTAAATCACGCAAGCAAACGAACCATGTATAGTATAGCAATGTGAGAGCGAGGTCGAACCAAATGAAAAATCTCAAAGCATATGAATTAAAATTAAATTTTTGTGCTCTAAAAAAGAATTATTTTTAAGAAATTGAATCTTTATATGAATCATTTATCTAACTTGGAAAATCAGCAAATAAGATGTGTGATTTCATATTTTTACCTGGTGAATTAAATTATGACCTTAATCATGATTAGAATTTCAAGGTACAAAATTAGTTAACACATCTTCCTATCTTTAATTGAATGAATTTTGAGAGAGAGATTGATTAAAAAGAAGTTAAAGAATTAAAGAATGAATCATGAATTAAAGAATTAAAATATTAAATTATACAAGATTTGGGTTAGAACAAAAATTACACAACAAACATGAGATTTAACATAATTAAAAGATAGAATTAAATTGCATGAAAATAAATGACTGGAAATAAAAGTGCACTAACGTAAAGGTTGGTTGTTTGGAATAGATTGTTCATCACCCAAAATGTGTAAACAAAGCAAAGGCCTAAATCTGAAATTCACGTACAGATCTAAAATGCAATTCATATTCACTGATAAAACAAGATTCACAACTTTTTAATTTAATTAATCAAACCTTAGTAATCATTATTCAAAGCTTACAATCAAGATCCTAACTATTGCATACGCTCATGTTCAATCAAATAAACAAATGGTGTAATCTTGTAATTAAAAGTAAAATCATTATAAAAGAATTTTAGAAATTGGATGTTCTATGATTCTAAATGGATGCTTCACTTTATTAAATGGAAGAATTAAAGTACAAGGCTTGAAAGAAATTACATTGAAGAAATAAAAATACAATGGCAAAATTAATGTGGTGCTCTGTCTTCTAGTCTTTTCTTCAGCTTCTAGTCCTCTTGAACTCCAGGTCATATTCTAATTTTACCTCTTGGGTAATGGGGCATTTATAGACTTCAAAAGCAAATGCATGGCTTGGATTAAATCAAGGTTTAAGTTGGGAAATCGAGGGATTGGATTGGATCTATTTGGGAATGGGTGATGAAGATTTAAGTTTGGATTTTAGGGTTTCACAAGGAGGGTCACACGAATTTGGTGTGGCTTTCCTTGGTGGCTAAGTCAAGTTGGAGGGAAGATAGGAGATTAGGAGAGAAAATAGGATTTGGATTGGCAATGGTGATTTTCGAATTTGCTATGTAGTTTTAGGGTTTGTGCATGAGATGATAAATGGATGGATGAGATTTGAAGATGGGATGATTGAATGGTGGAGATGGAAGGTAGTGATGTGGAGAGTTGATTATGCAACATGCGAATGAGGTGGCTATGGATGGAGAAAAATCGTGTGAGATACTTGGGGATTGGGTGGTGAGATGTGTTGAATGAATGTGGATGGAAAATGGGTTAAAAAATGGAGAAAAATTAGATGCAAAAATCATGGCGATGATGATGCGTAAAATGTGCATGGAGGCTAGCTTGAACCACAAATTGTTCATTGCTTAGGGTTTTATGAATGGAGGGCTTAGATTAAATGGGGTTTTGATCTAATGACTCTAAGGTATTTTGGGTAAAATAAATATAGGAAGTGGATGATGATTGATGGAGGGTTTGGATTCTAAGGTTGATCCTAGATAATTAATGGAATGCATGACCTAATTTTAAGATGATGTATGTATGTGACGGATGCATGTGGAGGCTCTAGGTTTTCTAAGAGATGAATGAATGGATGTGATTGGATTACCTAATATCTAATGGTTAAGATGATCAATGCATGAAATGAATGTATGGATTCATAGGTGATGCATGGATGAATACTAATCTAAAGTTAAAGATGATCACGGTGATGATGGATGACCTAGATCTAATGATAGATGAATGGATGTGTTAGATTTAATAGTGGATCTAAGGTTTGACCTAATTTGGTATGTGAGATGGAGGGTTAAGATCTAAGATGGAAGTTGGATGGTGTGGATGTGAAGTTGGGTTATGGGTTTTGGCCATGGATAATTGAGTTGGGCTTAGGTGAAATTCAAACATGGACCATGGAGTTGACTTGGGCTTGAACATGGATCTAGACCTCAACTTAGGCCCACTTGAATTGGATTTGAGAGCTTGAGCCTTAGTTGGACTGAGTTCGCACACTCGCGTGGCCTAATGTGTGAAATGTGCATGGGCTTGACCCATTGAAGCTTTGTGGAGCATAGCTTGGCCCATTTGAACTGAGTCTTGGCCCAATGACTTGAAATTCAGGCTTTGGCACTTGGATTGCAGCTTTTAACCTCTAGAATTAAATAATTATTCAGCCACTTTAAATCTAAAATTTATTAATTAATCTTAGACTCTCATAACTGGATCCAGATTAATTAATTCACATGAAAATCCTAAAAAGTGACATAAAATAATTAGTCAACTTGCCCAGTAGGAATTCTGATCAATGTAATGCACTATGTGTGTAATATCATAATAACATATAATCATAACGATGTTGGAGAAAATCACATGTTATAACAAATATATGTTTCTCAAATAAAAGAATATCCAAATTTCATGATTTAGAAATCATACTCGATTACTTATCACGTGTTGAAATGCCATGGGTGTCATGTATTAATGAAATGACATCCTACACCCATGCATCAAATCACAATTCTCATTTCATTTCAATGGTTCTCATTATTGGCTACTTATGTCCACAACATTTGAGGCGGCAACCACCAGAGTGTTGTTACTCATCCACAAATTAACCGAGACTATTGGTGGAATGCAGACTCCTCCCTCTGCGTAGGGTTTCGGGACCTACCTAGGAGCTTTTTGGCCCAATTAATGTCGTAACAATCATACACAAGGACGGGGCCAAAGTTTAACACTTGTAATATCCTTGTACACGAGACCAAGCAATGTCTGGACAATTCATTATTAGCTTAGTAATGCAATTCCCTCCCATGTAGCCATGCATGAGAATCATGTATGCAATCATGATGACAAAACATGCATCATATAGTTCTTCATAAAACATCATATTCATATAACACATTTTGAAATGCTGATCTCATAAATAAAAAATTAAAAATTTAAATTATAAGCAATACTAAATATAAAATTATAAGCAATAAAGTAGAAACTCCTACCTGACTTAGAATGATCAACTAAATGGGAATTCACTCGATTAATAGAGCAGCGTCGGGATTACCCTTGGTTCTTTTGTTCATGTACATGTGTCAAATCATAATTTCATGTTATTAAAATGTAGAATCCTTCTAATTCCAATTATGTAGGTTAAACCAAGACCTAAGGGTCATCTGTATGATCTTCAGAGTCTAAGATATTCCATGTAAATCTGATTTAACATCAGGTTTATAAGCCTTATTAAATTGTCCATGATTCAGGCCGACATATCGACATTGTCGATACATCGTACTCTGGACACAGCTGACACATCGACCATCTCGATATGTCGACTAGGTTTTGTCTGTTTCAGTTCATATTTTCCAGTCCTTCTTCTGATCATATGTATCGACCCAGTCGATACATCTAGGGATTCATTGGCTCGAGGTGTCGAGCAATGTCGACGTGTTCTTCTGAGTTGATCTATCAATGTTCGTGTTTGTCCTCTGTTTCCAACCCATATGTATCAACTAGGTCGATACATATATTGGTGCATATATTTGATGTGTCGACTTCGTCGACATGTCCTCAGGGGTTCAGTCTATCAGTTTTATCATTCATTCTTTGTTCCCGGCCAGATATGTAGGCCTGGTCGATACATCTACAAAAGATTCGTGTGCACATCGACACTGTCAATATGTCCACAGATTCATTATTCCTTCGTTAACTTCATGTTCATTTCTCGGTATATCGAGGCCAATACGTCGACCTAGTCGATATATTGTCCTACAACCAGTTTGTCATTCATACGTTTCATTTTCATTTCTATGGTACCCAGGTCGAGACATCGACACACGAGATGTGTCGTCCTGGGTTCGATTTCTGTCGATTCAACACTTCGAGGTTCCGGTTTATTGGACTCATGCTCCAAATGACACATCGACAGATTCGATATGTCGACTAGGTTGAGTCTGAACCCATGGATTCATTTTCCATGCCTTTCCTCCCCTTATAGGTTCATTAATCTTGGTCCTTTATTCTTTAGATCTGCATTTACATGATTTCTAAACACCATAGTGTTATTAGTTTACTTAAAAACACCATAGATCTACCTACCTCGAGGGATTAGTGGGTGCACTTCAGGTGAATGAAGGATAAGGTTCTTGCTTCCTTTGCTTCTTGTCAGTTCGGTTTCTCATTCCTCTTTGCCTCGTTCCTCTTTCTTCTTTGAGGTAGATGAAGTGTAACGCCTCGCCCTTTTTCAATTGCCGAAAATCAGAGTCTATTTTTTTTTTTTTTTGAATAGAAGAGTGAAAGAGAGCGGGATGCCACGACGCGAGCTAAGTCCGAGCTTCCAAAGCCCGACCCTTAACTGGCCAACCATATGTGTGCGTGGACCAAGTCCATTAAAACGGTTCATACTTACTCAAGTTAAACATGCGGAATAAATCATAGATGCGGAAATACAATAGAATCACAATTCTATTCCATTTTAGATAGCAAGGAGTCCATCACTTAATAATAATTATCTTAAGTTAACATATCCAAAGTTAACATTCAAACCATAACAAATAATCTAAGTTATTACATTCCCGAATGCTAGCTATTCAAATACATAGTCCATGAATAACTTAAATAAAACGAAACTAAAACATCCAAGCTCCTAAGCTTGGCTCCAATTTCGTTCCTCGTTCCGTTCATTTCCTGTGTCATCAACTAGGGTAGAAGTAGGGCGTTAGACAACGCGCCCAGTAGGTATTCTAATTAGGGTCATACACATGGGTTAGTATAGAAATCCAGATATAATACATCATGTCGTATCTGTAAAACATCGTGTCCAAAAGAGTGTATGATAATAGAGATCCAATCATACAGATAAAACCAAAAATTGTGCATGATAATAGAGATCATAATCATGCTGATACAATGCCATGCCATGGTGTCATATGCAATGAGTCCCACCTATCGCCCATATCACAAATCACAAAACATCCTCTTGATGGAAAACTCATCATAAAGGTATCCCCCACAGTTGCCCTACGGACGCCTTGACGGAGTGTGGTCTCCTGTTACCTCTTGATGGAAAATGCACATCAAGGTACCCCCACAGTTGCCTTACGGACACCCCGACGGAGTGTGGTCTCCGGTTACATATCATCCCTCCCATGCCATGCATGAGATGCAAATGCCAACATGCTATGAAATAATACAAACCATAACATTAAAAATCCATATTTGAAACATAACCTTTGATACAAAATAACTCATCAAAATGTGAATTAAAACCATCATACATATCCCATGGTATCAATGAGGTAGGAATCCTACCAATGACCACTAGTGTGTCCTTGCATTTTTATCTGAAACTGCTCACCGATCGCGTCAAGCCGATCGTACACCGCTTGTGAGACCCCCGTTACCTTATTACATATAAATAAGTCAAACCAATGACCCCTTTAATTTCCAACCATGTTTACGTCCATAAACATAACTTAGTGGGGTTCAGCCATACAACATGGCCGAACCTCACTCACTTGGTTTGGGTCCCTCCTTTTAATCCTATGATCTTTTAATTAAGTCCAAGATCATGCCATCTTTGATTCATTAATCTAATGACATATAAGTTAGTCATTTAGCATCAATAAAACCTTAAGTCCACAAAACTTTTATGGCCGAAGCCATGGTCCATCATTCTCATTCCATTTACATCTTAGTCATTATTTCCATCACCTCATACTTAGATCCAAAACATAGATCCATAATTACACATTTCATGCATGGATCCACAAATGATCCATCAACATAAAACCCATACTAAAATCCTTCCATCTCCTAGCATATACATTCATTTATTAAATCATACATAGATCTCTAAATGAACGTCTTTAAAAATAGTCCCGGCCATATACCATGGCCGAATCATGATGTCTCAATTTCCATCTTCTCCTTTAAATCCTTTATAATCTTAGGTCCATAACTGATCCATAATCATAGATCCACAAATGATTCATTAATCATCATAGATTATATATTTAAAATGGTTTATGGGGTTCGGCCATGATGATGTCATTTCTTTCCTTCTTTTTCTTAAATCATTCCCAACACTAGATCCATAAACCAAGTCCCTCCATGTGAGGTTTAGTCATATACTTAGATTCATCAATTAAACCCTAGGATCCATAATACATCCATTATTTTTTCTCCATAGGGTTTGGCCAAACACCATGGCCGAACCCATGGTCCATGGTTCTTCATCATTATAACATTTTAGATCTACTTAAAATCACCAATCATCTCCAATCTTATTATCCTTTAACACCTTTAAACATCACAATATACCTCCATGGGGTTCGTCCATACACCATGGCCGAACCCTATGGTTCATCATCTTCTCTTAAAATCATTTAGACCCATATAAAATCCTTAATACCTTTCCATGGGGTTCGGCCATACAACATGGCCGAACCCTATGGTTCATCATTTCTATTAAAATAAATCATATATCCATGATTGATCCTTTGATGGTTCTTGTACATACAATTTAGGGTTTGGCCATGCAAGGGCCAAACCATGATCCTTGATCATCCACCATTTCCCATATGGTAATGCATAAGTCCTTAGCCACAACAAGATTAGGGTTCGGCCATGCAATGGCCGAACCATGTTCCTTGACCATCTTACATAATAAAATCTCATTGAGTACTTACCGATTCCGCGACTCCTCCGGTTTCTTTCACTCCTTCTTGCTCCTTTCCTTCCTTAGCCTCTCCTTCCTTCCTTCTTGATCCTTGGCTGAGATTGATCTTGATAAAATCTCTAGGAGTGGTTTGGCCAAGAGGTATAGGTTTGAGAGAGAGAGAAAGAGAGAAGATAAAAACTTTAAGTGTTCTCCCTTTGCCAATGAGAGGGGTCATCCTTGAGTGAGAGAGGGAGAGAGTGAGATGAAGCAAGGAATTCTCTTTGCTGCCCAATGTAGTTTAGCCAAGGGTGGTATCCTTTGGTTGATACCCCTTTTGTAACTCCCATGACCCTTCACCTCCTCATTGATAATTCCTTTGGGGGTTTCATCCCATGAGATGAAACTCCAACCATATGACCCTTGGGTTTCCATCATAAGATGGAAACCCTCCATGTTCCAACATGTACACTTGGACATGTGTTGTGTAACATCAAAACCCTCCAACTTCCTTGTCTTGATCAATGAGGGTCGGCCAAGGGTGGTGTCCTTTGGTGATACCCCTTTGTAACCACCATGGTTCTTCACCTCCCTCATTAAAGCTTCCTTTGAAGTTTCATCCCATGAGATGAAACTCCCACCATTCCAACGTGTAACCGTTGAAGGTGTCTTTTGAAACAACAAAACTCTTGATCTTCCCACTCCACTCACTTAAGATGGAAGTCCCATTAACTTCCCATTCAACTCACCTCCTTAACTCAACTCATATCTTTAAATCAACTCTAGTTAACTCACTTAAAATCAACTCAATTACTTGATTCTATTTCCAACTTAATTCAGCCCTAATTTAGTTAAGCTTGAACTCACTTGGTGGTCAACCAAGTCAACCATGACCCATTGGGTCCCAATTGGGCATTTGACCCAATTGACAACCTTGACCCAATTAAATAAATCTCACCCATTTATTTCAATTGAATCATATTCACAATACGTTGGGTCTTAATTAGGCAATTGACCCAACACCTTATCCATCTAAGGTCCATATCCATAAATATTCCTAACTTGAAAACCCGAGGTGTTACATGAAGTCTGTAGTGAGGGGAAGGGTTCACTGCCGAGCTGGGGTTGAGGGGTGAGTGAGGAAGTGAGATTTGAGTGAATGAAACTGGGTGGTCTCTCTCCTTTCTTCTCTATTTTTCTTCTTTTTTTTTCTTTCTTTCTCTTCTCTATTTCATTTACTCTTCCTTTATTTCTTTCTTTTTCCCTCCATTTCCACTTTTCCTTTGGTTTCCCTAGACCCTTAAATAGGTGTTTGGAAGATGTAAACGATGTAGTAGATAAACATGCATGACAAGTTGTGCATGGTCGGCGATAGACAAAGCGTCTGCTAGAGATGTTTTGTTAGTGCCCCGGCTTGCCTAGTCAAATATTTTTCAATTCCATGACTTAGGTGAAGCATTTTCTTGGAAGTTTGAAGCAATGATCAAGACTCAAGTGATGAAAATTGAATCAAGAACTCAAGCATTGGAGGATCAAATGTGGATTCATCAACACTGTGTATGGCAATCACAAAGGTAATTGGACATAGATGACTTTAGGTGGTACCCAACACCTTAGAGAAGACCTTACCTAGTCTTAAAACTCATATTAGTAAAACATAAGTAAGCCTAGAGAAAATGGACCAATGACTTGGACCATCCAAGAACAAATCTTGACAAAAATGTTGAGTGTGAAAATGTCATGACTTGGTTGACTCTTTCAACCAACCAAATGTTGTAATCCACTGGTAAGACGATAGATCATTTAAAGAGCTTTTCATAGAGCCCAAGAACACTCAAAACGGAGCTCAGGAGCCCAAGATATGGCCATTTTAGTGAAAGACAGTTTTGTTGAAAAACCCTTGATCGACCTATCGTGGATCACGACCCGTCAGTGGAGCCAGGACCGACCCCTCGATGGAAACGACCTGTCTATATGAAAAAAACTCTTTGTGACTGTCAAAAAACTATTTTTTCATTTCTCTTCAGACAGACTCTCATGGGATCACGACCTGCCGATGAACCCAAGACCGACCCCTCATGGATACAGACCTGTCGAGCGCGTATGATTTATATCCGTTGCAAACGCACTCAACTCTCAACGGTCGTATTCCAATGGTCATTTTAATGCACTGACCTCTCGACCAAAACGACCACTCGGTGACTGCGACTTAGAAAAACTTCGGGATGCTAATTTAAACTCCGGATTTTGGAGGTGTTGGTTGGACCCTTCAAATTGAAAAGTCTTAAGGCAATCCCAAAGATCCCAAACCTCTCTCAACCTCTCTTAAACACACATTAATCACTTGGTAAATCATTTGTTTGATCATATCCTTTTTATATGCCTCAACCTTGGTAAATCATTTTCCAATCAACCATTTAATTGAGATAGAGAGAGAGAGAGAGAAAGAATCAAGCCTAGATCAACTTACAAATCCATATCCTAGCAACCTTGTCCCAACTTGTGATTGCCCATACACAATGCACATCTTGAACATCACATTGGGAAGGAGAAATCTTCAAGAAGCATACATCTACAAGTGAGCTCATACAAAGGCAATTGCTTCTTAGTGATTTTATTTTACAAATCATCTTGTGAAGTGGACTAAGGCAAAAAAGATGGGACCACTATAAAAATAGAGGGATAAGGAAGTAGACCTTGGGTTGATCAAACCTTTCAAAATCTAGGACAAGTGGATTAAGGAGGCTTGCCTCTGAAACCACTATAAAAAATCTAGAGCGTCGTCTCTACCACATGTGGTGGGTGGAATTACGAGCCAATTGAGTAAGGTAGAATTCCTACTCTATTTGTGAGGGTGTAAGTCCCCACATAGTGAATTCGGGATAACCCAAGGTTGGGAGAGTCCTTATAGTAGATGTAGGTTGTTTAAACGAACCACTATAAATTGGTGTTGATCTTTATTTATATGATTGTTCTTATAATTGTGCACATTATAATCACACAACAGACATGCATCTCGATTAACTTCTTATTTCCTTTGCAAACATTTCATTTAATCAAGATAATTGCTAAGACCATAAAAATTGGGGATTGTCCTATTCACCCCCCCCCCCCCCCCCTCTCCCTCTCCTCTCTCTTCCTCTTCTAGGGACAATCTCGGTCCTTGTTCCACTCAAAGGGACTTTCACGTTTAAACTAGCCCAACATATCGATTTCGTCGATATGTCCATTTGTTTGATTATGGTTTTTCACTGATACATCGACCACATCGATGCAACCCTTTGGTAACTTACGCCTTGGTTTGGATTTCAGCTGTCACCGACACATCGACCTAGTCGATGTATCATCTAGGAAAGTTTAGTTCACCGACACATCAACCCAGTCGATGTATCGTCAGATGGAAATTGTAACGCCCCGACCCGAAAGTGGGTCCGGAACGCTACTGATTTTTTTTTTTATAAACTATCTCAAGATTTCTAACTGGGCTGGATTAAAGGTTAAGCCCAACCACACATGTTTTCAACATGTGGGCTCAAACACAAACCATAAGCCTACCTATAAGCAAACCCAAACCACACAATCACATATTTCCATAAACGAAAATTATTCAATCAATACAGAGTAGCTTCGGTCACATAGTGGTTTAATACAAGCCAACACGTAAAAAGTACCACATACAGTACTTTACATAAATTATGGTTTCAAAGAACCAAAAATCAACAAGTCCCCGTCAAAAGGAAAAATCCAAGACCACACCAAAGCTTATCCTTCCTAAGCTCGATACAGATGTTCCTCCTCCTCGGGTACATCTCCTGAAATGTGAGTGGTGTAGCTAACTAGCCTAGTGAAAGAAATATAACAATGCAGTTTAGTGAACATCAGGTTAGTCAAATAATCAACATTTTCAATATAACAGTTCGAAGCTTGCCAAAAATCTCAACATCATTCCATAACTGCTGTCATCCACCGTAACACCTAAAATACTATGCTGAGACCATTGTATTAAGTCCCGACACAGTCAAAATACATCCTTGCAAGTACATCTCCGACCCTCACATGGTCGGTACTGACACTCCCGAAGTCAGCAACTGTCGACACCCCTGGTCTAGTAGACGTAAACCAACCCACACATGGCCGATAATGGTTCAATAGTCAAGGGTACATGGAAGTAGTATCAACATAACTGCTGACCATTTATGATCAATATCATAAGTATTTACAAACACTTTTCACAATAGTGCAGCATGTCTAGGCATATGAGTGGGTTCATCAACACTGATTCTTGAAACTACTCATTACTCAAGATCCAATCTTTTTAACCTGATTTACCCCTTCTACAATGTTAAGTCTCCTCACCGAAAATGTGTGGTATCAAAGTGTAACACCTCGGATTTTCAATTTATTATTTTTATGAAATTATCCATTTTAATTGTGAATTTTAAATTGGATCTTAAATGGATAAAGAATTGGACCATGACCCAATTAAGACCCAATTGATTTTTGAATTGGTTTTATATAAATTGAGTGGGTTGAATTAATTTAGTGATGCATTATATCTAAATTTAAATAAAAGATTGTGTGGCCGAATTTTAGATGTAAAATCTAGGATTATGCGCATGAGATAATTAAAGAAGGGAGTAAGGGCGCATAGCACATTCTAAATAGGGATTAAGGAAGGATTTAATTAAAGAGAGCAAGGGAGGTCGACAATTGCTAATCTAAGCAAGAAGGCACACGGCATTGCCATCTAAGGCAAGGGAGGGGCGCATGGCACCTTCCCCATTTGGATTAATTGGAGCTCATATAAGGAGATAACCCCTTAGGCCGATTTCTCTCTCTCTCCCAATTGTTTATTTTCGGCTACACCAAAGAACAAGACAAGAAAAGGCAGCAACAAGAAGGTGTTTTTGGTTGAAAGAAATTAAGAAGAAAGGAGAAGGACTAGAAAAGCAAGGAATCGGAAAAAGGTTAGTACCTTGTTTGTTAAATTGATTTTTGAAATAAAAGAACCATAGGGTTCGGCCATGGTGTTTGGCCGATCCCCATGGAGGAAGATTGGAGATGGGTTTAACGATTGAATGAAAAGAAAGAACCATAGGGTTCGGCCATAGTGCATGACCGAACCCCATGGAAAGACTTGATTTATTTTATTGGGTAATAGATTCATACGGTCTTGATAGATGATGTTGGTCATTTTAATGGAAGATCATTGATGATGTAGAATGATGTTTGGAGGGGTGAGGTTCAGCCATGGTGTATGGCCGAACCCCACCAAATAAATTTATGAATTTGGGGTTTTCTTAGGCATTGAATTATATGGACCTAAGATTAATGATCTTAATGGAAGTTTAAATGATGGATTCTTGGTTTAGAATAACATGAACCATAGGGTTCGGCTCTGGGTATGGCCGAACTCCGTGGAAAGGATATTGATAAAAAACTAATGGATCTAAACCAATGGACAAGATTATGAACCATAGGGTTCGGCCATGGTATATGGCCGAACCCCATGGAGATGGTTACAATTTTGGAATGGTTGATGGAAGGAGTTGGCTAAATTGGAAAGCACTCCAATTTTGGAAAGAGGGTTTCTAATCTAAGAAACTATCCAATTATGGAAAGGAGAGTTTATTTATGGAAACCTTCTAATAATATAAGGTGGAATTTAATTATGGAAAGAGTTGCAAAAATTAGAAAGCATACAAGTATGGAAAGAAGGTTGCTAAAATTGGAAAGTATTCCAATTATGGAAATGTGTAGTTTATTTATGGAAACTATCTATTTATCGAAGGTTGGCCATGTATGGCACTTTTCTAATTAAGGAAGATTGGATTTAAAAAAAAAGGGAATGAATGGATTGGTTGCCATAAGTGAGGTTCGGCCATGGTGTATGGCCGAACCCCACTAGGGTTGATTTTTGGAAACCTTTTTATTTATAGAAGGTTGTTTATTAATTAAGTTTTTAAAAATAGAAGGAAGAGATTAAAAAGGGGAAAGTTTTATTTTTGGAAGGTGGAAACTAAATTAGAAAGTTTTAATTTAAGAACTTTCTAATTAAGGAAATCTAAATTTAGAAACTATCCAATTATGGATTGGCTAAAAAATGGAAGTTGATGGAAAAAGGAAACCTAGACATCATAGGGTTCGGCCATGGTGCTTGGCCGAACCCCATGAATTAATTCTATGGGTTAGGCTTATTTTATGGACCTAAGATGGAACTAAAATGTCATAGGGTTCGGCCATGGTGTGTGGCCGAACCCCATGAATCAAGTAGAATGGATTGTATGGATTTAATATGATGTTTGGATTAATGGGAAGACATAAACCTAAGCTAGTGGCAAAATTGTAAATAGCTCCTAAATTGAAAGATCATGGGTTCGGCCATGATGTATGGCCGAACCCCATGAGATGTTTTGTGGATCAAACATTAACTTAGGCAATTGTTTTAGTGATGGAAAAGATAGGATTATGGAATGATAGCCATGGATGGCATTTTCGTAAATAGGTGTAAAAATGGTAAGCCATGGTGTATGGCCGAACCCCATGGGGTTTTGTTTATGGACTTAGAACCTTGTAAATCAAGTGGGATATGTTGTTGATTTATTATTATATTATAAGGTAACGGGATCTCGCAAACGGTGCGCGATCGGTGATCGAATCTTGGACGAGAGACGCAATCACACGTTAGCGGTCTTTGGTAGGATTCCACTTCTTTGAAACCATAGTTTATGTACTTTGTTTTATCTTATGTTTGATGCAGATATGTTTCAAACAATATGCTTTATTATTGAATTTCAAATGTTATGTTTAATTGTTTAAATAACATGGATTGATTATGTTTCAAAAGGTGATTTTAAATGCTATGTTTATGTTATTAAAATAGCATGTGTTTCATTGGCATCTCATGCATAGCATGGGGTGGAGGATTGATAGCCGGAGGGGTCACACTCCATCGGGGCGTCCGAAAAACCTATATGCGGTACCTTAATGTGATTTCCATCAAGAAGATTCCGGAGGGTCCACACTCCTCCGGGGCGTCCGGAAGACCTATGTGGTGGGTACATTTATATACATGTAATGGGTGGGACTCATTGCATATTTGTCATCATTGCATGGCATGGATTTTATATGGTTTTGACATCACTATATTATTATATATGTTTTGTACTAACCATGTGTTAGCCATAACTGGAATACCTACTGGGCGCGTTGTTCTAACGCCTTACTTCTATCCTAGTTGATGATACAGGAAATCAGGGGAATGATGAACGTAAGACGGGCCAGGCATAGGAACTTGGAAGACTTATTTTACATGTTTTGAATAAAGTTACTCATGAACTTGTGTTTAACTATTTGGATTTTCGGAATGTAATAACTTAGATGGTTGGATGATTTATTGATAATTATGATGTTTTAATAATTGACAAGGACTTGACGTACTTTGCTATCTGATTGGAATAGAACGTGGTTCTATTATGATTCCGCATTTTGTTGTTATGATTCCGTAAGTTATGATTTTATTCCGCATGTTGATATTGTTATGTGTGAACCATTTTATTGGACTGAATCCATACACACATAGGGTTGGCCAGTTAAGGGTCGGACTTTGGAAGTTCGGACTTAACTCGCGTCGTGACGTCCCACGCTCATCAGTCTACTCTGTTATAAAATTAAAAAAATATACTCTGAATTTACGGGAAAAAGCGAGTGAAAAAGGGCGGGGCGTTACACGAAGTCTCTGTCAAGATGTAAACAGATATACAATCAATAATGAGTCAGAATACATAGCATACAAAGCAATACATATTTGTAATATTTCAAATCCATCCTGTTTTTTCCAAAAATCTCAAGGGAAAATGGAACTAAGTCTCCTACTTGGTTTCTAACCATTTTAAGTTGCAATAATCCACAACATATAGTACATAAGTGCTCAGGTCACTTCTCATATTGTCTTCTAGACATGACTAGTTTGACATATTGAGTTAGGCCTAGATGTATTGTGCTCAGGTCACTACTGTTATAGCGAGTTAGACCTATAGGTCACTCAATGCCCGAAACCTTCTTTTCTACCGAGCGGCGAAGAAAATCGTACAGCTACAGATAGCTATCGGGCTGGAGTCAGCCACAGATAGAGAGTATCAGCCTGGAAGTGAATACAATAAGTAATACACTATAGTATTAAGAGAAAAAAGGGTTAGTATCATTTTTGTTTATCAAAAAGGGTTTAAACATCACATTAAAACCTAGGGTCTAACACATGCATCTTAAATCAAACAAGGATTTACAAATCAAAACTGGGTTCCTCGAAACATGCCTCAGAACGAGGTACTGTGGCTTCGGATCTTCTGAGCCACTGCTTAAACCAGTCTACAGAACTTCGGAACATGGTTCTGTTCTTCGGAACGTCCGAGCTCAAGTCTCGGATCGTCTGAGGGTGTTTCTGAGCCAAAGATAGAAAATAGGACATTTTGTGGGTCTCGGTCTGTCTCAGAACTTGCCGAGGAAGCTCGGAACTTTCGATGTAACACCCCAATTTCTCAATGAAGTGGATAATTAAGAAAATGCCCCTAGTTTGTTAAATTAATTATTTTGTGATGTCAAATAAGGAAATGGTGGGGCCCATTGCTCAAACTAAGATCATATGAGCACATTATAAATGTCAAGTTTGATTGGATGGGTAATGTACAGCAATTGGGTAAAAAATGGCTAAATGGGTCAAAGGGCCCAATTGGACCCAATGGGTCATAATGGGTGTTTCGACCATTGTATAAGCTCAAATTAAGTGGGGTTAAGCTGAACTGATTGGAAATCAAGTATAGCAAAAATGGGTAGGCTTGATGCATAAGTGAAAACCATTTAAAAGTGGCAAAATCAGCCCATTAATGGGTCATGTTGTCAAAACGGGTCAAAGGGCTAATTGGGGACCCAATGGGTCGGGTTGACTAGGATGACCATGGATGACCGTGTGGGCCCTCAATTGAACTCAAGTATGAGTTAGTTCAGCTTGAGTTGGACTGATTTGGAGTGAGTTTGATTTAAGAAAAGAGTTGACTCAAACTTGGTGCATTAAATGTGATGAGTTGGATGAGTTGAGTTGGAATAAAAATACCACGAATCATGTGAGTCAAGAGGAGATGAAAAGGTGTCTTAATCTCACCCAACTCTTAATCAAATCAATCCCAGCCGTTGAGAGTGAAGAGGTGCCTTGGCAAAGCCAAGGGACACCAAGGTTGGGCGGCACCATGCATCTCATGAGATGCATGTGTCAAATTATGAAGAGATGCAACGTTTGGGTGAAGGGGTGTCTTGGATGACACCCAACATCCCATCGTGTTGAGCAAAATTTAATGAGGGAGGATGAATGGAAGATGGGGCTGAAAATACAAAAGGAAAAGGTTACCATTCTTTGCCGATTTTCACATTGAAAATCCAAGAAATTCCTATCTCTCTCTCCCTCTCTCCAAATTCATTTCTTGGCTGAACAACAGAGGTGTTGGCACCAATTAATCAAACGTAAACCAGCAAAGGATTAAGGAAGAAAGGAAGAAATAGAGGGGAGAAGGCAAGGATCATAGGCAAAGGAAATTTGGTAAGATTTCTTAAGTGTTCAAGTTAAACAAGTTGTAAGGAAAGGGTGTGTATTGGGCCATGGTTATGGCCGAATGCACCAAGGTTTTAACCTTGAGTAATAGAGGTTTTAAAATGGTAAAAATGATCATTGGGTTCGGCCACCTTGGAGGGCCGAACCCCATGTAAATGATTGGTTGGCTATGATGTCTTTGAAACATAGAAACCATGAAGTTTTGTGGATTGTTTTTGATGTTTCTTTAAGACTCAAATGCATGTTTTAAAGAGGGTTAAAAACATGGATTTAAATGACATGAAGGACTAAAGTTATCATGGGTCTAAACAGTAGATATAAACTGATGAAATGGACCATTGGGCTCGGCCACCTTGGATGGCCGAACCCCAAGAAAGTGTTTGATGTTTGGTAGGGCTTTCAAGAAGATGGAAATCATATCAATTGTGGAGAGCTTATGTGTTTTAAATAAAGCTATTTATTTGACAAAAAGGATCTAAACCATAGGCCATGAGGTTCAGCCAATTGGGATGGCCGAACCCCATGAAATGGTATGACATTCCATGAAAGGATTTGATGATTTTGTGAGATAAAAACCATATAAGATTATGATGTTTTATCGGAATTAAATGAGGTTATGTTTACTGTTTTTGGTTGGTCAATGTATAGCTGAACCAAGTATGGTTCATGGTTGAATTAGCATGTTAAAACCATGAGTGATCATGGTGAATATTGAACTAAGTGAACCATTGGGTTTGGCTATGGGTATGGCCGAACCCCATGGGCTGTTTTTGGGTTAAATGGACTAAGTTTATGGGTTGTGTTTGTTATTGCTTCCATGATTTTATAAAGGGTTTAAAGTATTCCAATGGAGAACCATTTGGTGATGGATAAGTGGGATTACAAGGTTCGGCCATGTATAGGGCCGAACCCCATAAAATGACAATTGTTTTGATATGGCTTAGCGTAGTGGCAAAGCTGTAAATAAGGATGATAATGTAAATATAGATAAAGAAAGTTTAAAAGGACATGAAAGAAGGTTAAACCAGGGAGGTATGGTTCGGCCATGATGTATGGCCGAACCCTACCAAGACACGTTTAAAGGGTTAAGTATTTAAGAATTGGTTAAATGAAAAAGGAAATTAAATCCTAAGTTGGTGATGTTCGGCCATGGGCATGGCCGAACCTCACAAGATGGTCTTTGGGTCTTGGATGTCAATAGACATTTAATTAATAGTATGATTTATTTACTGTTACACCACAAGGTGACGGAGGTGAACAGCGGGCAAGTCATGAGCAAGTGACGCTAAAGAAAGATCGAACACTGAAGAGAATCTTCAGTAGGTTTCCTACCTACTTGTAACCACAATTATGATTTGGTTTTATTATGTTTTTATGAGATATGTTGTATTTGATATTATGTTTCAAATATGGTTTTGAATGATGAGATATGTATTTACAAATGACATACATGTACATTGACATCTCATGCATGGCATGGGGTGATGATTATGGGTTACCTTGACTTGAGAGTCCCAATGAAAGAACACTGTGAAACAACTCAATGATGAAGTGTTTTTCCACAGATAATGAGGATTACTGTGGATTACCTTATCATGTGAGTCCCAATGAAAGAATACTGTGAAACAACTCAATGATGAAGTGTCTTTCCACAGGTAACGAGGATTACTATGGATTACCTTATCATGTGAGTCCCAATGAAAGAATACTGTGAAACAACTCAATGATGAAGTGTCTTTTCACAGGTAACGAGGATTACTGTGGATTACCTTATCGTGTGAGTCCCAAATGAAAGTGTATTGTGATTTACCTTGACAGTGAGAGTCCCGTCAAGTGATGGCTATGTATGTGTGATGGGTGGGGCTCATTACATATGCACTTACATACATAGCATTGTTTTCAGATGTTTTATTGATAATCATGTACTATGATATATATGCATGTTTTATATGCTAACCATGTGGTAGCCCTAATCAGGAACCTACTGGGCGCGTTGATCTAACGCCTTAATTCTATCCTTAGAGGATAACACAGGAACAAGGAAGGGAAAAGAGAAGGTCGATGACCGAGAGGGGAGCCAAGTCTAAGTGCTTGAATGATGAACAGGATTTCTTTATTACTGTCATTTGAATTATATTTTGATGGACATGTAATAAGTTAATACTTTGCTATGGTTTGATTAGGTTATTAACTATGGATGGTTGTTTTATGTTAATTAATAATTGAGACTGTTACTTGCTATCTATTCATTCTATTTCCGCAGTTAGACTAGTTTTTTCCGCATGTTGTTGTTTAGTTCCATGTGTGGATTATTTATCATGGTCTAGTCCATGTACACATGGGTGGCCAGTTAAGGTTCAGACTTGAGTAGTCTGAACTTAACTCGCGTCGTGACGTCCCTCCTCCCTTGTCCGGTGTTTAAGTTAAAAAAAAAAAATAGACTTTGAAATTGTCTCGGAGAGGGCAGGGTGTTACATTCGAACCGTTCAGTCCTTCCGAAATAGGCTCGGAACATCCCGGTAGCAGAGGCGGGAAAAAGGTTAGCCTTTGGACACCTCGAAATCCCGAAACAAGGCTCGGAACGTCCGGAGGTGTCAGCTTCGGAAGGTCTGAAGCCCAACTCTCGGACCTTCCGAGAGTCGTCTTCTTCCTCTGTCTGCAGCAGCGGACAGTAATGGAGCCGGGAGAGTGAAATACGAATCCAGAAATAGTGGGTTTTCTGGGTTCTTTTTCATATTCAACTAGTCAGATGGACTCCTATGTGGAATAAATTAATACTTTAACACTTACTTAAAATTTCTGATTTTAGCATGAGAACCAAAGAAGCAGAAGAAATCCGAGTTTTTCCTTAAACTTCAAATTCATTTTACACACTCAAATGTTGATCTTTTAAGCTTACGGTAAGAAATTTTGGAATAGAGAGGGAGAGGTTTGGTTTGAAAGAGCTGAGATGAAATCTATCTGAGGGGGGGGGGGGGGGGGGGGGGGGGGTGTGAAACCAGTTGGGAGGAAAGTGAATTTTATAGACTCATCTAATGGCTGGGTGAAAGGTACCTCACCGGTAGCCCACGGGCGCTGCATGGGAGCGGTTAGCCACGTACCAGCGGCCACAGTAAACGGCAACAGTAAATAAATTTTTCAGATAAGTCTCTTTGGGGATTTTGCAAATTGGTCCTATTTTAACTAAAATCAATTTTTAACTAAAAACATGATTTAAAAAGCATAATTAATTTAGTCCAACTTAACAGAAATGTTGCGTTTTAAAAACTCTAATCATCACACATTTTTTTTTTTGGAGACTTGAATTTCATTAAAAACCATAGATTTAAACAAAATCCACATTTTGACACTATGTACTTAATTTAACTTGTGTTAAATAAAAGGGTTTAAATCCTTTATTTTCAAGGTTTAAAGAAATAAGCTAAACCATAATAAAATGATCTAAAATAATATGCTTATCTCAAAAAAATTCTCATTTCTAAAATCATTTAAAAAAAAATATTTATTTCTCCTTTTCGAGGTCTTTTCGAGTTAAATAACATTTTCTGAAAATAATTCAAAATCATATTTATAAGTTATAATCCTTGGTTAAGGAAAAATATATCAATCAATAATAATCAAGTAATGACATAAATAATAAAATAATATCGATAAATGGTAAATTACCATTTTGCCCTTCCAACTAGACAAGTTGGATTACTGAGCTTTCGAGCTCTGACGGGGCCGAAACTGGGCTTTTCGTAAAGCCCTAACCGTAATCTTAGGGATTAATTTGCTAAAGTATGATTTATCATACGGATTACGCCTAATTCGGGTCAGGGTATTACAAAAAATCTATTTTCCTAACTTATTTTCAATGTAAATTCAATTTCACATTTTATTCACATTATTTGGACCAAAATCCCATCATGCATTTCATTCATTTAAAGAGAAGTTACATAAAATAGAGAGTTAAACTCTCATGGCATATGTTGACACATTTACCTCAACTCAAAAGGTCGATGTAGATTTGATAATGCTAACAGTAAGGCTTCAGAATTTTTTCTTTTAAGTAATTCAAAGGTGTCGTCGTGCTTCTTCGACCACTCAAACTTCTGATTTTCCTTTGTTAAAGAATGCAAAGGCGCAACAATATGTGAGAAATGTCGAATGAACATGATCACGTGAAGCTCAT
This sequence comes from Chimonanthus praecox, assembly GCA_022113865.1. Classification (NCBI taxonomy): domain Eukaryota; kingdom Viridiplantae; phylum Streptophyta; class Magnoliopsida; order Laurales; family Calycanthaceae; genus Chimonanthus; species Chimonanthus praecox. Next base: position 29,272,264 of record CM039088.1, on the reverse strand, counting down.
TACTTCAGTCACTAACGGAGGTGCTGGTTGTTTGGTAATGACTTCAATTTTCGCAGGATCAACTTTCAACTCACCTGCTCCAACTATGAACCTTAAATACACCAATTTTTTTTTCTAAATTCCCATTTCTCGGCATTCAACTTAGCTCATTCTCTTTTAACACCCCAATACCATAGCAATATGATGAATATGATCCTCCCAAGTTTTACTATAAATGAGAATATCATCTAAGTAAACAATTACAAAAATCTTCAATAAAAGGACAGAGTACCTCATTCATCAAATGCATAACGGTGGCTGGTGTATTGCATAGTCCAAACGACATGACAAGCCATTCGAAGCCCTTGCTTTGTTTTGATTGCAGTCTTTATGTTTCTTCTTCTCGAACCCGAACTTGATGATAACCCGATTTCATATCCAACTTCATGAAGTAGTGAGCTCCTTGTAATTGATCCAACAAATAATCAATCCTCGGTAAAGGATACCGATTCTTGATGGTGATTTCTTTTAGTGCCCCTTAGTCAATACACATTCTCCATCTGTCGTCTTTCTTCAGCACCAACAATACTGGTAACCCACAAAGTGAGCAGCTGGGCTTAATGACTCCTTGCTCTAAAAGGTCTTGTATTTGATTATGTATCTCATCATTCTCCATAACGGATGTATGATACATATCAAGATTAGGTAGGGGTTCATCTCTTACTAACTGAATATCGTGCTTTACAGGTTCCGTGGTGGTAAGCCTTGAGCCTCCTGGAATACCTCCTTGAATATCACATGTACCTTCTCGGTCTCAGTCAATTGTTTGGGAGTTAAAGATAATGTCGAAAGTGTCATCACTGCTTGGTGTTGCTCCTTTGGTCTTATCATCAACAAAACAAACTTCCCGCAATCATTTACCATCCTTTTGGCCTGAGCTGCAGTGTCCAAGGTAGTGGTAGACTATGGTTTCCAAGTGTTGATATGGATATCCTTGTCATCTTTCACAAATCTATACTTGCGTAGTCGTCTGTAGTGAATCACTTCCCAATCCCATAGATAGGGACTACATAGGATTGCTTGACACACATCCAAAGGTACCACATCACATGTAACCTCATCAATATACTTCTCCATGATAGCAAAATTGAAGGTACACTACTTGGTGATCTTCATTTCCACATCTTTCTAGATCCACCGCAACGGACATAGTTTAGGATGAAGAGTTGTCTCTAGACCCATCCTTTGTAAACATTCCGATATCAAATTCTTTTGACTACCAGGGTCTACTATGGCTTTAATGACAATTTGTTTCACTTGAATGTTCCATTGGAATAGTCCTTCTTTCAACTCAAAGTCTAGAGGAACGTCTATAGTTCTAGCCATGAGGGTGAGTTTACTATTAGCTTTCAGTAACTCTTGAATTTCTTTTACCTCATGGGTGCTCAATACAACCTTCTTCTTCTTGGGTTGCAATTCGAGATGGAGCTTCCAACATTTATCTTTCACGTTTCCACTGATTTTACAATGGTTACAGGAATTGTCTCTTGCACTGTTGGGCTCCTTCTTGCTGGGTTCCCCCTTCTTGCCATATTTCCCTTCATTTTTACTATTTTTTTTTTTATTGCTTGTCTTCTCTCCTATCTGATTTTTGGTTCTTTGCTTCAATAGCAATTGCCTTCACTGTAGCTTCATCTATGGTACTACTTTGAAGACTTTTAGTTCATTCCGAATGTATTCTGCCAATCCACCAACATACTTCATGAAAACATCGAATTGTTAGATGGAGATTCCCAAGACAATGGCCTGATTATGGAATTCAGTGTTGTAATCATGAACCGATTGCTCAAATATTTATCTCAAGTGCTGCCATTTAATCCAACGATCTTCTTCATAGCCAATGAGGTAAAATTGTTTTCTGACCAACTCCTTAAACTTCCTCTATGTCAACCATGATACATCATGACGCTTTAGATAAGCATTCCACCATGTTAGAGCAGGAGTCAACAATTTCAGTCATGCAAAACTAATCTTTTGGGCACTGGTGTACCATAGAGATTGAAGTAATTTTTTAATTGGTCAATCCAATTATCCAATTTTTCTGCATCAATCACACCATCATAAATGGCTATTTCAAGTTTGGAATCAATCCTAAATGGTTTTATACCAGATTGTTAGTCACCCAATAGAGATGTTTTAAGTCTGTTGTTGATGGTTTTAAATTTGTAAATCTCGCAAGTGAACGAACCATTCATAGTATAGTAATGTGAGAGCGAGTCGAACCCAATGGAAAATCTCAAAGTATATGAATTTAAATTAATGTCCTCTAAAAATGAGTTGTTTTTAAGAAATTGAATCAATATATGAGTCATGCATCTAACTTGGAAAATCAGCAAATAAAATGTGTTGATTTTTCATATTTTTACATGGTGTATTAAATTTTAACCTTAATCATGACTAGGATTTCAAGTTACAAAATTATTTACACATCTTCCTAACTTTAATTGAATGGATTTTATAGTGAGACTGATTAAAGAGAAATTAAAGACATAAAGAATTAAAGAATTAAATATTAGATTATACAAGATTTGGGGTAAAACAACTATTGCACAACAAATCTGAGATTTAACATAATTAAAAGGCAAAGAATTAAATTCCATGAAAATAAATGACTAAAATTAAATGTGCAGTAACGTAAAGGTTGATTGTTTGGAATAGCACCCAAGATGTGTAAACAAAGTAAGGGCCTAGATCTGAAATACACGTAAAGATCTAAAACAAAATTCATATTTATTAATAAAACAAGATTCACAACTTTTTAATTTAATTAATCAAAACCTTAGTTGCATACGCTCATGTTCAATCAAATAAATAAAGTTGTGTTCTGGAAATTAAAAATAAAATAATCATAAAAGTATTTTAGAAATTGGATGTTCCAGGGTTCTATATGAATGTTTAATTTTATTAAATGGAAAAATCAAATTACAAGGCTTTTATAAATTAAATACAAGAAAGACAACATAAAAATAAAAATCTACGGCCCTCACTTGTAAATTCGAATGGTGCTCTTGTCTTCTTGCCTTTTGCTTCAGCCTTTAGTCCTCTTGAATTCCAGGTCATATTTGAATTTTACCCTTGGGGTAATGGGATATTTATAGGTTTTGAAAATAGACGGATGGTTTGGAATAAATCAAGGTTTAAGGTGGAAAATCAAAGGACTGAATTTGATCTAAGTGGGAATGGATGATGTGGATTTAAGCTTGGATTTTAGGGCTGCACAAGGAGAGTCACACGAATTTTGTGTGGCTTTCCTTAGTGGCTAAGTCAAAGTAAAGGGAAGATAGGAGATTACGACAGAAAATAGTATTTGGATTGGAACTGTGAAATTCGAATTTGCTATGTAGTTTTAGGGTTTGTGCAATGAGATGATGAATGAATGGATGAAATTAAGAGATGAGATGAATGAATGGATAGACGATAGGAAGGTGAAATAGAGGGTTGACTAGGTGTGAAATTCGAATGAAGGGATTGAGTTGTGCAAAAATCGTGTATGACATGGATGACGAGGATGATGAGGTGTGTTGGGATCTTAGGGATGTATCTAGATGGTTTTTAGGTCTAAGTACATGGAGAGGTTTTAGGTTGCAAAAATCATGGGATGATGATGTATAAAATGCGCATGGAGGTTAGCTTGAACTACAAGTTGTTCATAGCTTAGGGTTTATGAATGGAGGGCTTAGATTAAATGGCTTTTGATCTAATGGCTCTAAGGTATTTTAGGTGAAATAATTATAGGAATGGGTAGATGATTGATGAAGGGTTTAGATGCATAGGTGGATCTTAAATGGATGATGAAATGCAAGCCCTAAATCTAATGTAAAGCGTGTATGTGATGGATGCATGTGGAGGCTCTAGGGTTTCTAAGAGATGAATGAGTGAATGAGATTAGTTTACCTAATATCTAATGGCTAAGATGATCAATGCATGAAATTAATGCAATGATTAATAGGTGATGCATGGATGAACACTAATCTAAGGTTAAGATGACCATGATGATGATGGATGACCTAGAACTAATGATAGATGAATGGATGGGTTAGACTTGATGGTGGATCTAAGGTTTGACCTAATTTGGTGTGTGAGATGGAAGGTTAAGATCTAAGATGGAAATTGGATGGTGTGCATGTGAAGTTGGGTTATGGGTTTTGGACATAGGTAGTGGTGTTGGACTTAGGTAAATTCAAATATGGACCATGGGGTTTATTGGACTTGGGATTTGGATTTGGATCTAGACCTCAACTTAGGCCCATTTAAATTGGATTTGAGAGCTTGGGCCTTAGTTGGACTAAACTTGCACACTGGCCTGACCCAATGTGTGGAATGTGCATGGTCTTGCATGTGGCTTGGTCCATTGAAGCTTTGTGGAGCATAACTTGGCCATTTGAGCTGAGTTTTGGCCAATGACTTGAAATTCACGCTTTGGCATTTGGATTGCAGCTTTTAACATCTAGAATTAAATAATTATTCAGCCACTTTAAATCTAAAAATTATTTATTAATCATATGCTCTCATAACTGGATCTAGATTAATTAATTTATATGAAAATCCTAGAAAGTGACATAAAATTATTATAATAATTCTAGGTCTTCTCTTTAAAGCTCTAAACTTGCAATCTTCTATTGTTTTAACCTGATTTTCCTGAACTTTCCATTTTTTTACTACAAAATTGACAAACTACATTAAATGCATTATTATATACAAATTTGAGGATCAGCTGACCAAATAATCAAGGGTAAAAATGTAATATTTCAATGCTCAACAAATACCCCCAAACTTAGATTTTGCTAGTCCTCGAGCAAAAACTAAAGCTAAAAAAATTCTAAGACACACAGAAATCATATTCTAGACCAACTGAATAAAATGAAAATCCTAAACTAAACCACTTTCATTGGTACTCTCGATTGCAATAAGCCTTTAAACCCCTAGCGCACCACTATTGGACTAGTTATAGTCTCGTGAGGGCTTTCAGTGATAATACCCACAAATATCAACATGTTTAACAGGAACACAGGGACAAGAGGTCTAGACATCATACAACTCTAAAATTCATTTTACAAGGCTTATATTTGGAGTGCAGTGTGTGCTTAGCCAACATTAAGATAGACCTCTTTTTCCAAATAGACCATGATTTGTTCATACCGTTGGAAAATGCGCTTTGACTGCAAACCTTACTAGATATATCTCTCGGAAAATTAACACTCAGAGGTTTGGGTTCATTTTCTCTCAAGTATATGTGAGCAGAATTTATAGACTCAAAATCAAAGTATCTCACATATGTATTAGCAAAAATGGCTCATATTAAAGAAGATGAATGATCTCATGAATAGATGCCACTTTCCTGAGAACCTTAAGTCAAATACCATCATTTGTCTTCCTTTATTCTCTACTTGAAACACCCTATTTTGACCTAAGATTAGTAGGACTTCCTTTTAGGACGAAACGTGGCTTGGGATTGGGTTAAATCAAAGAAGGATATAAGGCTCTAAAGATAAATACTTTGAATTGGTTAGAGGTCTTCATGATTTGAATGAGATATTTTTCCTCTATTCTTCTTTTTGGCACTTTTCAAAGTATTTCTTTTTTTTTGTTTTACATCCTTCTTTTGATATCTGGATGTTTCCTTTTTTGGATGTTATTTTCTTTCTTTTTCTTTTCTTTTCTTGTGTCCTTATTTTTAGAGTACCATCCCTTAATTTTTCGTCTCTAACATTTTCTAAGAATAGGTCATGGATATTTTTTATTGGCTCATACTCATGGACTAGAGTTGGATATGGTAAACATAGCTAGTCAAGAAAGTAGGCATATATAAGGCTCAACTGGGCAACTATCAAGATAAGATGACCAACAATAGATGGGCTTTTAGGCTCAAATAATCCAACAATGGCCTAAATCATATCTTAAGTTTCAACAGGTGGTTTCCTTGTGTCAAATAAATTCCAAAAAATTTTAGGTGTAAGAACTCAATTTTGATGGCGTTTTCAGTAATATGATCAAGATGAAGGATAATGAAATCAACAATGATTTATTTACGCTACCAAACAAAAATGGAATTGACTTATAACTCTCGGAAGAAAGAATGGGTCTAAAGCTCACTAGGTTAAGTCTCCACTGGTATTCCTCTAGTGATCACTCGAATCGTGAATATTTTTCTTTTTCAGACTAAACTTAATTTGGTTGTGTACAATGGTTTCCAAATATTAATCCTATAAAAATCTTTCCGGAAAAGTATGATATAAAGATCTCTATGTAAGTATTAATGTTAAAAATGTGACTCTTTTTACGTAAGTTTGTCAAGACGCGGGTAATCTTTTTCAAACAAAAAATTGGCAATGTTTAAGCTCCCGAAGTTAAAGTCCTCACTTACTCTTCTCTAAAATGATTTTGCCTATTTTTATCTAAACAAGATTATGACTCGTTTAACTTCAGATTGTCAAGATGTTTGTAAGCGCTTAGTTGAAAATCAACAGTTCTTTGGAGTTCAAGGCATCTTAGTCTTTCTAGACTTACTCTGCCCTTGCATAGATCTACATAGATCTGCCTATTTCCTACAAGTCTACTTACTTCTGTGTTACAACGGACTCCATAATCTAATCTTATTCCATTACAATTCCAACGTCCGCATTTGTGACAGATATCTAGCCTCTTAGCTTTCCTTTTTAAAGCCAGAGTGCTTCGACCACAAAGAGGTCTGGATTGCTCATCTTGGATTTTCAGCTTTCTCACCCTCATAGCTAAGGAAATTATTTTCCTACACAAGTCTGGAGGAACTTGTGTTCCAGATAGACACAATGCAAAAACTAAACTCGACCGTCTACGTGTATGACTTATATCCAGTTCTTTAATGTCTACGGGTCACAAAGACAAAGATGGATGATGGATGCTGAAATTTTTCTTTAAGGGGCCTCAGTTTTAAACTTACTCTCCCTTAAGAATTTTTATGAAAAATGACACATGATGACCTTAGTACCCCCAAACTCGAATTGAACATTGTCCTCAATATTCCCTAATCTACACTGGCCAGGTGTAAACGAAGAAATATCTTAGAAAATGAACAATCTAAATATGAGTTGTACCGTGCTATTAAATGACTGACTTTGTAACGCCCCGCCCTTTCCGAGAATTTCAGAGTCTAATTTTTTTTTTTAAATAAACATCGGAAGAGAGCGGGCGGCGTCACGACGCGAGTTAAGTTCAGACTACCCAAGTCTGAACCTTAACTGGCCACCCATGTGTACATGGAATAGACCATGATAGTGAATCACACATGGAACTAACATCAACATGCGGAATAATCTAGATAATTGCGGAATAGAAAGACGAGATAGCAAGTAACAGTCTTAAATATTAAATAACATAGATCAACCATCCACAGGTTATTATCCTAATCAAACCATAGCAAATAACGAATTATTACATGTCCAACAATAGTATTCAAATGACAGTAATATAACGTAATCCAAATCCATCATTAAAGCACTTAGGCTCAGCTCCCCTCCTGGTCAATGACCTTTCCTTTCCCCCTTGCTTGTACCTGCAATCTCCTCTGAGGATAGAATTAGGGCGTTAGATCAACGCGCCCAGTAGGTTCCCGAATCAGGGCTACCACATGTTAGCATATAAAACATGCATATACATATCATAATACATGATCATCAAAACAGGTAAAACAATGCTATGAAATATGCACATGCAATGAGCATCCCCCATCGTGTACTTTCATAGCCATCACTTGACGTGCCTTGCACCGACAAGGTAAATTACAACACACCTTCATCTCTTCTATAAGCGATGTACATGTAATGAGCAACCCCCATCATGTACCATCGTAGCCATCACTTGACGTACCTTGCACCGACAAGGTAAATTACAACAACATTCATCTCTTCTATACAATATGTACATGTAATGAGCAACCCCCATCATGTACATTCGTAGCCATCATTGTAGAACTTCATTCATTATCCCATGACTATGCATGAGATGCCAATGCCTGTATGCCATTTGTTAATGCATAATATATATTTGAAACACATATATTAAAACAAGAGTATCATAAGAAAACTAGGTAAAAACCGTGGTTACAAGTAGGTAGGAAACCTACTGAAGGATCACTTCAGCGTCCGTTCTTTCTTAGGCTTTAACCGGTCACGACTCATTCGTCGTTCAACTTTCGGTACCTTATTATGCAACAATAAGTAAATCATAATCTTATTTACATGTCCATTCACATATGAGACCTAAGACATCTTATAAGTCCTTTTGATCAATCTCTTCATTTGGCTTGTATTCACAGATTTGCCATTGATCTGTCCAATCTTTAATCCACCAAACCTACTCCATGGGGTTCGGCCATACCTTTGGCCGAACCCAATGGTTCCCTTATCCATTACTACATGGTTCTCCATTAGGGTATTTTAAACCTTTTAAATCAACATAGAACCATTACCAACTACTACTCATAAGCTTAGGCTATTTAACCCATTCATTATGAATTAGCATAAAGTCCAATTCTCCTAATGATCTCTCATCATTTATCATACATCTTAGCCATAAAAACAACAACCATAATTCTATTTAAAATCACATATACATCCATAAAATGACCCATGAAAACAGTCCATTAATTATCAAAACAGCCCCATGGGGTTCGGCCATACTCATAGCCGAACCCTAGGGTTCACTTGATCCAATCATCACCATGATCACTCATGGTTTAACCATGCTAACTCAACCATGAATTAAACATGGTTCAGCCGCATATTAATCCATTAAAACAGTAACATATTAATCCATTTATTACCATAAGAACACCATATCTTCATATGGTTTTTAACTCACCAAAAACATGAAAGACTTACATGGGGTTCGGCCATCCAAGGTGGCCGAACCCTAGGTCCATGTTTTGGTCTTTCATACATATTTTTGGTGTCACTTATTCATATAAAAATCAGCACATCATTGCTGCACTTTAACCTCTCAAAACCATCTAATAAATTCATTATTTTGTCCAAATAACCATAACACCTCATGGGATTCGGCCATCCAAGATGGCCGATCCCCATGGTCCATTTTTCCAGTTTTAATCCACTGTTTTAGATCAGTAACTTAACCATAACATTATCATGGTTCAGCCATATATTGGCCAACCAAAATCAGTAAATAATCTTCATGTAAATCACATAAAGACCCCATGGTAATGTATGGTTTTTATCTCTCAAAACCATCACCATTAACCATAAAATGATCACACCATTTCATGGGGTTCGGCCATGCTCATTGGCTGAACCCTATGGCCTTTGGTTTGACCACTTAAACATGTCATCTTATGTCTAATCTAATCATCCAAAACAGTAAGACATTTGCATGGTTTTATCTTACAAAAATCCTCAAAATTCCAACATCAATTCATGGTGTTCGGCCATCCAAGACGGCCGAACCCAATGAACCCTTTCATCATTTGATACCCAAGGTCTTAGACCCATGATACATTCAGCCATTCATGACATCCGAATCCATGTTTTAAACCTTTCTAAAACATGCATTTGAATCTTAAATCAAACCCAAAAACAGTTCATAAAACCCATGGTTTTCATGTTTCAAAACATGAAAACCAAGCCATCTCTCACGTGGGGTTCGGCCCTTCATGGTGGCCGAACCCAATGGTTATTTTTACCATTTTAAATCCTCCACTAATCAAGGTTAAAACCTTGGTGTATTCGGCCATAACCATGGCCCAATTCACACCCCATTTGTCCATGTTATTATACCAAAATAACATATAAATACTTACCAAACTTCCAATCTTTCTCTTTGCCTTTGGTCCTTGGTTTCTCCCTTTTATTTCTTCCTCTCTTTTGCTGTTTTGTGCTTGATCTACTGGTGCAAACACCTCTGCTATTCCAGCTAGGAAAAACGAATTTGAGAGAGGGAGAGAGAGAGAGATGGAAATTCTTGGATTTCCAATGTGAAAAATGGCCAACCTTGTGTGCTTATTGTTTTTGTAGTTCAGCCCCCAAAACTCCTCCACTCCCTCATAATTTCTTGCACAAACCAATGGGTATTGGGTGCCATCCAAGGCACCCCTTGGCAGCTACCTATGCAGACATTCAAATCCCCAAGCATCTCATCACAATCCCATGTATTCCCATTTAATACATCATGGAAATCACCCCAAACAAGTCCCCAACGTGTGGGACTTGTTTGGGTGGTTAAAGCTGGGCCAATCTCTTCAAATTCCCATTAGACTCAATGATTTACAGTCCCTTGAATTTCCATTTTGACTCACCCAACTCAAGGTATTTTTATTCCAACCCAACTCATCACATTTAATGCATTTCATTTAATGCACATGAGTTAACTCACCTTTTGATTTAATTCCAACTCACCTCAGTCCCACTCAACTGATTTGACTCGTGTTTGAGCTCCCTTGAGGGTTCACACGGTCAACAATAGTCAACTCGACCCGTTGGGTCCACTTTTAGCTCCTTGACCCGTTTTGACAACATGACCCATATATGGTATTTTGGTCATTTCTAATTGGTTTTTACATATGGATCAAGCCTACCCATTTTTCCTCCACTTGATTTCCAATCAAATAGGCTTAACCCCATTTAATTTAAAATCAGAAAATTGTCAAATAACCCAGCAAGACCCGATGGGCCCCATTTGGGCCCTTTGACCCATTTAGCCATTTTTTACCCAAATGATGTACATTACCCATCCAATCAAACTTGACATTCATAATGTGCTCATATGATCTTAATTTGAGCAATGGGCCCCAACATTTCCTTACTTAACATCACAAAATAATTAATTTAACACATCAGGGGCATTTTCGTAATTATCCACTTCATTGAGAAATTACCCATCCAATCAAACTTGACAATCATAATGTGCTCATATGATCTTAATTTGAGCAATGGGCCCCACCATTTCCTTATTTACAATCATATTTATTGAATTCACCAATCCAGGGGCATTTTCGTAATTATTCCAATCATTGAGAATTCTTTGACCCAATTTGATGTACATTACCCATCCATTATAATTTGACCCTTATAATATGTTCATAGGACCTTAGTTTGAGCAATGGGCCCCACTATTTTCTCATTTAACATCATAACTATTAAATTCACCAAATCCAGGGGCATTTTCGTAATTATCCATTTCATTGAGAAATTGGGGTGTTACAGACTTTAAGGCTAGATTGACTCAAAGAAAAACTAGACTCAAGAAAAATAACAACTAGTCACTAACGACTCTGATGAACTTAGAACAACTCAGACATAGATAAATGGGCTGGTGGGTCTGGGTAAAGTCGATTGGGTAAGGGTAAATGGGTTTGAGTAAACGGGAGGATAATGGATGTGTAAATCAGTTTTGGTAAATTGGATCAATGAGCAGAATTTCCTCTGTTCCTTCTAGAGTGTAGGGCTCTAAAAATGGTTTCAAACGATGACCATTGATTTTGAAAGGATCATCATTTTTAGGATACTTGATCTAGATGGAACCATGTGGAAATATGGGTGTGACTATGAATGGACAGTACCATTGGGATTTCAATTTTCCAGGAAAAAAGATGTAACCTAGAATTATACAATAGGACCTTTTGAACAACAGTAAACACTTTCCGGAGAATGTATTTATCATGAAAGATTTTCATTGGGTCTTTGTACTTTCTACCTGTATCATAAGCTTCATTTCTGATTTCTTTCAACGCTGTTAATTGAAGCTTTCTGAGTTGTCCAGCCGAGTCTAGAGCAAAATTGAAACTCTTGATTGCCCATTAGGCTTTGTGTTCTATTTCAACTGGCAGATGACAAACCTTTCCATACACTAAGCGATAGGGTGACATTCCTATGGGTGTCTTGAATGCAGTTCGATAAGCCCATAGTGCATCAGTGAGTCTGGAAGACCAGTCTTTCTGAGATGGATTGGTTGTCTTCTCAAGTATATGTTTGATTTCTCTATTTGATATTTCCACTTGTCCACTTGTTTGAGGGTGATAGGGGGTAGCTACTTTGTGAATCACCCCATATGATTTTATCAATTTTTTGAATGGGCGATTACTAAAAAGCTTACCACCATCAATGATGATAGTTCCTGGAATACCAAATCTAGATAAGATATTTTCTTTCAAGAAACGAGTGACAACCTTGTGATCATTGGTTTTGCATGATGCTTCTACCCACTTTGATACATAGTCAACTCATACGAGGATATATAGATTGCCAAAAGACTTAGGAAAAGGTCCCATGAAATCAATGCCCAAACATCGAAAAGTTCAACAATTAAGATTGGGTTTAAAGGCATCATGTTCTGGCGGGATATACTTCCTAATTTTTTATATTTATCGAATGAAACACAGAAGGTATGGGTATCACGAAACATAGAGGGCCAGTAAATTCCACACTGCAAAATTTTTTCAGTTGTCTTTTTAGCACTGAAATGGCTTCTACATGCTTGATCATGACAGAAACTTATGACACTTTGTTGTTCTTGTTCAGGAACACAACGACGATAAATTTGATCGCACAATGCTTAAACAGATATGGATCATCCCAAATGAAATTTTTGACTTGTGCCAGAAATTTAACTCTATCTTGTTTAGTCCAATCTGGATCCTTATGTTTGATTGGAAATGTTTGTTGCAGCAGTGCACTGGCATTTTCTGCTAGGAAAGCCTTTGTGGGAATATTGGTTCTCCGTATCACCGTACACGAGTCTTTGAGAAATTTTTCATACGAAGGTACCTGATTGATGGCATCCAATAGAGGGACATTAATGCTGACATGTTTAAAAACCTCTTGTATGTCACCATAAGGTATCTTTTGTTTTACGAATAACCTATGAGGATATGGAGCCCTTGGTGAAAATATTTTCTTAGCAGATAAATTCGATGGATTTTGGACAGGGGATGAACTCAGTGAGTTATCCGATTGCTTTCATTGATCATTGATTGATTCTTTAGGCATTTCCACTTTGTTATCTACCTGTTTCCTTGTTCTCAAGGTAGCAATTGATTAACATCGTCTAGTTTAGATGATGAAACTTCATACTGTCCCTTAGGATTTGTTAACTGGGAAATTTGTCTTGTTCTCTATCACCAATAGCAATGGCTAATTGTCCAAGCTGTGTTTCAAGCTTGTACATAGTCTGCTGGGTAGATTGCATGAATTGCTACAACGTATCCTCAATCGAAGGTTTACATTGTTGTGAAAGATAAGACTAATTTGACTGATTTGACTGGGGTGGATGATATGATTGATTTTGAGGTGGTGGCTGATATGGAGGTGGTCGAAATGACTGATTTTGATGTTGAGGAAAGTTTTGATTCATTGGAGATTGATTCTGTTGCCAAGAAAAATTGGGATGATTTCGCCAATTAGGATTAAATGTAGCAGAGAACGGGGTTCCTTGCTGCCTTCCAAAATTATTGAATGCATTTACTTATTCAGTTGAACACTCAGAATTTGATTCTAGGGAAGATCAATTTTGAACGGTGTCCTAGACTAGAACACATAGCACAAAATTCAACATTTACTCCTATTGATGGATTCATCGCCTGAGTCATTACTAATGAGTCGACTTTTTTCGTTAGGTTTGCAATTGCTAACCTAACATCAAAATCACTACTCACTTCGTAAAAACCCCCTTTTCTTAAGGTTTGTGCTAGAATATCTTTCTTGGAAAAATCCCATCGCTAAGAATTTTCCGCCAATGTTTCCAAGAATGTCCACCCATTGTTTTCAGTTAGCTTCAAGTCCCCATTTTTCATAGACTTGACCATTTGACGGGTAGGTGTGGTTAAACCATCATAGAAAAATTGAACAAGTCTCCACATTTCAAAACCATGGTGTGGGCATTTTGCTAATATTTCTTTGAATCTTTCCCATGCTTCATAGAATTGTTCACTCACCTTTTGATTGAAGTTTATCATTTCTTTCTTGAAAGTGCTTGTTTTTTATAATGGGAAAAACTTATTCAAAAATTTATTAACTAGTTGATCCCAAGTGGTGATGGTATTCGCAGGTAAAGCATTTAGCCATGATTTCGCTTTTTCTTTGAGAGAAAAAGGAAATAATCGAAGTCGAATAGATTCATCAATAATTCCTTGGATTTTATTAGTGACGCAGATCTCTAAGAATTCTTTCACATGGAGGTAAGGATCCTCTCTATCAAAACCATGAAAAGCTGGTAGTAGATGTAAAGTCCTGGCTTAAGTTCAAAGGTAACATTAGTTGCAGGTACAACTATACCTGATGGTGTATTGGCTGTGACTGGTAAGAAGTAATCTTAGAGAGTTTTCTCCGCTATTTCTTCTGCCATGGGAGACGAAGGAGGAGTAGATAAGGTTGATGATGATGGTGAAGTAGGTAAATCGTCTATGTCGGACTGAGCTGGACTGAGCTCCAGATGCAACAGTCGATGTACTGACGGGAACAGTAACTCTAACCAAGTGATTGGAGGAGTTACGTGACCAATGATGCATACACAGACACGATCATACATGCTAAAACAAATTCACAAAAAAAAATGCCTAGATCTAAATTTAAATTGCACTAATGTAATCAATTTTTTTATTGGCTAATAGGACCTTAAAAATTGTCTATAGATTTGCTCCTACTTTTTTTCCAAACAATCTAAGTCTCCAATGAGAGTTCAACCACAAGATGGCCAAGTAAGTTCCCAAGTAAGTGGGGGAGCACACGGCATCTCTTCCCAGCTTATCCTTAGGTCATGCTCGACCGCAATGCCTTGATGACAGAACTAACCTTAGACACCATTCTTGAAGATGAACTAGTCATTGGTTCCAAAAATTGATTTGAATAAAAAAGGTTCCTATTGAGCACGAAATTGGATGTTCCAAGGTTCTAAATGAATGTTTCACTTTATTAAATTGAAAAATTAAAAATACAAGGTTTTTATAAATTAAATACAAGAAAGACAAAATAAAAATAAAAATCTACAACTCTCACTTGTAAATTTGAATGGTGCTCCTGTCTTCTTGTCTTTTGCTCCAGCCTTTAGTCCTCTTGAATTCCAGGTCATATTAGAATTTTACCCTTGGGGTAATGAGGTATTTATAGGTTTTGAAAAGAGATGGATGGCTTGGATTAAATCAAGGTTTAAGGTGGAAAATCAAAGGACTGAATTGGATCTAAGTGGGAATGGATGACTGAGATTTAACCTTGGATTTTAGGTTTGCACAAAGAGTCACACGAATTTGGTGTGGCTTTCCCTGGTGGCTAAGTCAAGGTGGATGGAAGATAGGAGATTAGGAGAGAACATAGGATTTGGATTGGCACTGTGAAATTCTAATTTGCTATGTAGTTTTAGGGTTTGTGCAATGAGATGATGAATGAAAGGATGAGATTAAGAGATGAGATAAATGAATGGATGGACGACAAGAAGATGAAATGGACGGTTGACTAGGTGTGAAATTCGAATGGAGGGATTGAGTTGTGCAAAAATCATGTATGACATGGATGATGAAGATGATGTGGTGTGTTGGGATCTTAGGGATGTATCTAGATGGTTTTAGGTCTAAGTGCATGGAGAGGTTTTAGATTACAAAAATCATGGGATGATGATGTATAAAATACGCATGGAGGCTAGCTTGAACTACAAGTTGTTCACAGCTTAGGGTTTATGAATGGAGGGCTTAGATTAAATGGTTTTTGATCTAATGGCTCTAAGGTATTTTAGGTGAAATAATTATGGTAATGGTTAGATGGTTGATGGAGGGTTTAGATGCATAGGTGGATCTTAAATGGATGATGAAATGCAAGCCCTAAATCTAATATAATGCGTGTATGTGATGGATGTATGTGGAGGCTCTACGGTTTCTAAGAGATGAATGAGTGAATGAGATTAGTTTACCTAATATCTAATGACTAAGATGATCAATGCATGAAATGAATGCAATGATTAATAGGTGATGCATGGATGAACACTAATCTAAGGTTAAGATGACCATGATGATGATGGATGACCTAGATCTAATGATAGATGAATGGATGGCTTAGACTTGATGGTGGATCGAAGGTTTGACCTAATTTGGTGTGTGAGATGGAAGGTTAAGATCTAAGATGGAAATTGGATGGTGTGCATGTGAAGTTGGGTTATGGGTTTTGGACATAGGTAGTGGGGTTGGACTTAGGTAAATTCAAACATGGACCATGGAGTTTATTGGACTTGGGTTTTGAATTTGGATCTAGACCTCAACTTAGGCCCATTTAAATTGGATTTGAGAGCTTGGGCCATAGTTGGATTGAACTTGCACACTGGCCTGACCCAATGTGTGGAATGTGCATGGGCTTGCATGTGGCTTGGCACATTGAAGCTTTGTAGAGCATAACTTGGCTCATTTGAACTGAGTTTTGGCCCAATGACTTGAAATTCAGACTTTGGCACTTGGATTGCAGCTTTTAACATCTAGAATTAAATAATTATTTAGCCACTTTAAATCTAAAAATTATTAATTAATCATAGATTCTCATAACTAGATCTAGATTAATTAATTTACATGAAAATCCTAGAAAGTGACATAAAATAATTATAATAATTCTAGGTCTTTTCTGTAAAGCTCTAAACTTGCAATCTTCTGTTGTTTTAACTTGATTTTCCTAAACTTTCCATTTTTTTACTACCAAACTGACAAACTACATTAAATGTATCATCATATACAAAATTGAGGATTAGCTGACCTAATAATCAAGGGTAAAAATGTTATATTTTAATGTTCAACATCCGCCGTCCTCACCTTCTCCTTCCTCATCTTTAGATTCATCCTTCTGTTCTTATTCATTCTTCTTTGTGTACGAACTCGAGGACTCTTGTCTATGAGTGGGTTTTGTGGCAACACTATCCACCAATTTGGATACAAGTCTGTCAATGCAGCAACTTGTTCCTCCAATTTTGAGAAAGACTCCTTCATATCATCATTTCCAACCATGTTTGCACTTCTCGACCTTTTCCTCTTTAGTGCTTGAAGGGGTTCCAAGAGTTCTTCACTGGATTTTTGGTACTAATCACGTGTTGGGACCATAAAACGTGGTTCCAAAATGACGAAACCTGGCTCTAATACCACTTGTTACGTTCTTGGATGTTAATAAAGAAGTATAAGGGTCAAAATAAAAGAGATTGAGAGAGATAGACAAGAGATAAGATTTTTGGGAAGAATTTTCTTCCTTTTTTTGTCCTTTTATTCTATTCCCTTTCAAAAATTCATGTACAGACTCTTTGGTCTAGTCCCAATTGCCAGGAAACGTCCATTTTACATGAAAAGTAAAAGAAAACTCACAAGAATTGTCGATAACTAACACTTGACACGTGTCGGTTGATCAATCAGTCGACTGATGGGTCGATTAAATGATTTTAATTGCTTATACAATCGATGGTTCAGTCAACTGACAAGTTGATTGGATCCATCAGACAGTTTACAAACAATCTTCAGTAGGCTGATGGATTGATTGAATGTATCAGAGAATTTTCTGATTTTACAGACAATCATTAAGTCTATCAATCAATCTATTGATGGATCGATTGAATGCCTTTTTTCTCAGATTTTGAGAGACTTATTCTCAAATTATGCAACTGTACTGCATGTAGATCCTCCTGGATCACAATAACCTGCCTAATATTCAAAACGTCTTAGGTTCAAGTCACTCTCAGCACAAAATGGTTACTCCCTATAGTGCTAGTTAGTGTGTGTGGATAGGGGGTTTGCACATACCCTAAAGATTAGTGAGGTACTCTAACAGGCTTGGATACCTTGGTCTTAAAAACAAAATCTTATAAGACTTGATGTGAACTTTGTTTTGTGGTCTATGTAGTATATCCAATAAATCAATTCGTCTCTCACATGATAATGCCGCTTGTGAATTGCACCTCTACCTACTTTGACGCTAATTTGAATTTCAAAGCCAACAATCTTTCCTATTAAATTTTCACTGTTAGAGAAAGTTAAATTTTGAAAAATTTAAAAAATATAACTTTAATTATCTAATAAAGATAAAATTTTATAAACACGATATATAAGATAAGTCTTTTCAATTCTACTTATCTATGTTAGTCCAAATAGCACTCATTTGTTGTTTGCATTAAATGTAGTGCAAACTCATTTGTTAGAGAGAACTTATCAAAAGAAAAATCTTTATTTAAAAAACTTTTAACTATTTATTTCAAGAAAAATACGATAACTAAAATTGAAATTGTCATTTAGCATTTGTTGTATTTAATTTGTATCAAGTGCTCATATATTAATAAATAAAATTACTAATTTGTAGGAGAGAACTATCGATTAAAAGAAAAAAAAAATCCTTTTTTAAAACTCATTAACTATCCATTTCAAGGAAAATAAGATAAATAAAATTGAAGTTTTTATTCAGCATTAGTTGTATCTAATTTAAATAAATTGATTATATATTATTTAATAAAGTTATTTTTAAATTTAAAAATCAACAACCACTTGTTTGACGTTACAGACTTTTATCTACATTCCTCTTTTATCACAAAAAATTTTGTAACAACGAATTCATTGCGCACGTGCAGGCGATACACAGACGCCTTCTTACTTTCCTGCCATGTCTCCCTTCCACCAATGAAATGCAGGATCAGCAAATCCAACGTTCCACAACAAAAGGAGAATATATCACACGGATTACTACTCGATTCAAAGGACAAGATATAACTTTAGTCTCTATATAAGGACTCGAGCGTCGCTGGATGGTAGGTAGCAGAAGCTTGCTCTCGTTGATTGCTCAAGGGATTTGAATTTCCATCTACTTGTGAGAAGACGTCAGGAAGAGGGAAGGGAGGAAAGGGCCTCGGAAAGGGTGGGGCGAAGCGTCATAGGAAGGTGTTGAGGGACAAAAATCCAGGGCATCACCAAGCCCGCTATCCGGCGGCTGGCCCGTAGAGGTGGCGTCAAGCGCATTAGCGGACTTATCTACGAGGAAACGAGAGGCGTTCTCAAGATCTTCCTTGAAAACGTCATTCGAGACGCTGTGACGTACACGGAGCATGCCCGTCGGAAGACTGTCACCGCCATGGACGTTGTCTATGCCCTCAAGCGTCAGGGCCGTACTCTTTATGGCTTTGGTGGCTAAGCTCCTTTTTGTTTCTTCTGCAACTTGTTGTTTGGGCTTTTTCTGGGGCATGTGATGTAAAAAATTAACACGAGATAGTATTAGGGTTTCTCTATCTTGATTTTGCTTGGATTGAGTAGATGGAAATGGGTTACTTTGAGGTATGTATGTATTAGGCTATTGATTGGATGAATGAATGGATTAACATGAATGAAGAGATAATACTTTTTTGTTTCTTTAATTTTAGTGGTATGCTTGTGATAGACGTTATTTGTAAATTGTAATGTTTGAGAATGCTTCAGAGGTATTTGACTCGTGCCTGAGATCTGTTTGATAGAATGCCTCAGAAATTTTATCTGTGCACAATCTGAGGCTGAATCTATGAAAGTTATTTCTTCTATTTTGGATAGCAATTTGAGTGGTGCTTCAAATACATAAAAACTAAATTGCAATGAGACTAATTTGTATATCATCGCTGTCCAAACAATTTTCTAGGAAATGATAGAAAAATAGTATTTTCTTAATGATATTTCCAGAAGAGGGTAGTGGCGAAATCAAACCCAACCAAGTAACTTCTCTAAGCTAGCTTGAAACAGATCCATAAAGTCATAAAAAGTACTATCTTTCAAGTTGGTTGCGCTGTCATGAGCACACTCAGAATGTGAGAGAGAAGCATTTAATAATCTTTTGACAACCAAATCAAAGGTTCAAAGTACATTTTTTGGCATTTCAATCAAAGAATAATAGCTCTTCTCAGCCATAATCCCATTTTTGGGGAATTGTTTTTTAGTAAAACCTTTTCAGTTTCTATTGCAATTGGAGAATCTCTTCCCCGCACGCCGCAACTCATCCCTCCCCCCCGCCCCGGGTTTTATTTCATTGTAATTCTTGGTTTGAGAGTGGGAAACAGGGAATTGAATATGTACAGAACTTGATGTCACTGTCATTATAATCCAAAATCTATAGTCTACTTGAACAGAGAAAATTCTTGTTAAAATTCTCATATGAATTTGACCTGATCAACTTGTTGTAAAGAGTTCTGGCGGTCTGACGTAAAGGAAATGGAGAGTATACGTCATGTGGCGGTCTGACATGATTCCCAACAGACACCGATGGCGGAGATACTTTGGGTGATAAATAACACCATTGTGGATCTACACGTTCCACCTAGATTGCTGCTTCGCAGAAGGGTTGTCCACCATGGTGAGAAACAACTTCTCACCCCACAAATGGGCTGTTCACTATGGCGAGAATAATTCTTTTATTGGGGACATGCTCCACCGGTTGGGCTTGGTTGAAAAGTCTAATATTAAATTGGGTTTAATAGGCTCAAGTCTTTGCCCTAAATATTATAAGAGTTATTTTTCGTTTTCTTTATGCTAGGGGTTTTTTCTGAGAGAGAAGATAGGAGAGACTACGAAGGTTGTAGTACCCATTTTATCTTATTCATAGTGAATTAAGGTTGTAGTACCCATTTTATCTTATTCATAGTGAATTAAACAATCACTCCGTGTGACGTAGCCTTACAATTGGTATCCGAGCTGGAGTTTTTTGGATCCCGACGGCAAAGGAACAATCACAGATCAATCCAAGGTTTTCTCAGTTTCAGAGAAATTTGAAAAAAAGGGTGCTGAGAGGCAACTGGAGTGCGGCTGCGCTACAGACCAGACCTGTAGCAGATCCAGTTGAGAACAGAGAACAAAGGGACAACCGTCGTAAGCACTTGCAGAAGCAGATCTCAAGCTGCGAGAAGTGAGACAAGGAAGCCAAATCCCATAGCACGGACATGCTGCAGCAAGAAAGAGGGATCACCGTAAACAAAGGGGTTTTTTCAGAGGAAAACACTGTAGCAAACCATCGTAGATCTGAGGAGAACAGAGGGACGAGTGCAGGAATCCCTCACCACCAGGCAGCACGGCATCTTGAGGAGTTGGATTCTCACATGGCTCCCCACAGGTTTCCTAATCAAGACCAGCAGAGAACCCATGTGCGCAGGCATTGAAACCCATCTCTTTCCATGCAGACATAATCCCGTCCAGATCTGAAGAAGACGAACGAAAGCAGAGCAGCAGGAAGTCGCAGAGCAGTTGGATCTGGGCTGGGTTTGTCTAATCGCAGAGCACAAAAGGGTCGAGTGTTGCAACGCACAGATCCAAGGTAGGCTGTGCACGGCGAAAGCAGGGACAACATCCAGTCGTGCGCCTGAAGGGTTGCAGTGGGCGGAACCCAAATCGCCAGAAACCCAGAACAACAAAGAAGAAGGCAGCGCAGACGAGCTGATTGCAGAGGGGAATCCTATCGCCAGATCTGAAATCGTCTCTCTTGGTTTGAGAAATGGGGCTTTTTCGCAGATCAGATCTCATACGCAGAAAGCCAGGCAGATCTAGCAGACCCTCCTTTCCATCGTCGGTGCATGAGAAGCAGAGAAGGCTTCAGGCTCTCCAATTTCGAGCAGAGACCAAAGCAAGGAACGACAACAGCTTGCAGAACCAGGGATCAGCCAGAAAGACAACACGCAAGGAAGGGCAATAGCAGAACGCACTTGCATCGGCAACGCGAAAGCAAAACCCAGTTTTGGGGTTTCTTTCTCTAGCACAGGCGTGGATCCAAGGCAGCAACAAGCAATTGTTCTCAGAACTGTTCAATTGTGGAACAGAGAACAACAGACCCGTTGCTGTTGTGCACAGAACAACAAGCACTAAGTGGAACGGCAGCCAGTCAATGACAATTTTTTTTCATAAACTACAGTGTGCAGATCAATTCTTAATCCAGGCAGATTCAGCCAGGCGCAGTCCACCGTCCATCAGGTTCTTCAGTGCATAGAACAACCAATGCATACCAAGTGTTCGACAGATTGTCAGTCAGTGCTTAGAACAGTCAGAATCAACAGGCCAAATCAACGGTCAAGATTATTTCGCAGTTTTTGGAACCATACAGACTCGGAATTCAGACCCATCTTCGCCAGTGTATTCACAGTGATGAGATCTACGCGGTGACCGGAGTTGGTTTACTGTTTGGACTTAAAGCACAAAACTCCCTTCAATCCTAAAAATGGAATCAATGGGATCAACCAAAGGCATCAAATTTGAAGTTGACGATGGTAGAGGTAACTTCGGATTATGGCAGTTGAGAATGAAGAATATTTTGATCCACCAAGATTTCGATGTAGCATTGTCAAGCAAAGATAAAAAGCCAGTGGAGATGAAGGATGCGGAGTGGACAAGAATTGACAAGAAGACAGTTAGTCTCATTCAACTCTATATCTCTGACGAAGTGTTGTACAACGTCATGGAGGAGACGACTACAAAGGGTTTATGGGAAAATCTTGAGAAGCTCTACATGGATAAGTCGTTGTCGAACAAGCTCCACTTGAAGGAACAACTGTATGTGTTGAAGATGGCTAAAGGGTATGATGTGTTGGAGCACATGAATACATTCAATAAAATAATCAGTGAACTGTTGAGGCAATAGGCTACGTTCAACGTTAAAGACAAATCGATGATATTGTTGACTTCTCTCCCAAACTCTTATGATCATTTTGTGACTGCCTTGGAAAGGACACAGTCAAACTTGATGAGGTTATTCAAGCTATCATCTCCAATGAAGCAAGAAAGAAGTCCACCAGAAACAACTCATGTGCAGAGGGCCTTCTAATGAAAGAAGGATCCAATGATCGTGGTAGGACTCGGGATAAGAGCAAATCGTGAAGAAATAACTTCAGGTCAACGTCAAGAGGCAATGACTCAGAAAGTGCTTCTACTGTGGCAAGAAGGGACACTGGAGAAAGGATTGCTGGAAATACAATGCAAAGAACACAGATAGGAAGGAGGCTGACAAGACTGACACAACCGTCATTGCTTCACAAAACGAAGCATGTATTTTATCTATCTCCCAAGGTACATTTCTATCCTATTCTTGGATTTTAGATTTCGGTTGTTCTTATCATATGTGCCCTAACAGTGATTTTTTTTTTATACGTACGAGTCTTATAATGGTGGTAGCATTCTCATGGGTAATGTTGCACCATGTAAAGCCATAGGAATAGGTACCATCAAAATCAAAATGTTTGATAGAATTGTGAGAACATTGGGAGAGGTGAGATGTAATACCTCAGAATTTTTAAATCAATGAATATGTAGATATTATTTATTTTAATGATGGAAATTGAGAATTTTAATGGAATAAATGTTAAGTGGATCAAAATATGGACAATGGACCAATTATGGCCCAATTGGATCATGGATTGGATGAAATTCATTTAATGGGTCAATAATGACTAATTGGGTCAAGAATGGTCAAATTGGGTCAAATACCCATTTGGGACTCAATGGATCAAGGAGATGTAAGCCTTAAGGTAAATGAGTAAGATGAAAATGTAATTGGGCCATGGGCCCAATGGTGATCCAATTAGAATGAATGGAATGGGTTTAAATCACCTAGGTTAATTTGAAGTTGACAAAGGTGACATGGTCCAATGGGACCCACTTCCACCTCACCAAGTGAGATGGCGTGTGGGCCAAGGATTGGTGGGGCCGACCCCCATGGTTGAATTGGTCAACCATGGGAGTATGTATGAAGGCAATTTAAGCAAGTGGGATTAAGTTCAAATGGGTATTAATTAACTTAACCTAATGACCCAATTAAGTAATTAATTAAGCTAAGTTAAAATGGTGGTCAAAAGGTGATCAAAAGGTGGGAGACCAAGACACCTTATCCATGAAAAACGTTGGCTAGTGGTTGGGTCATAAAGCATGAGAAATATCTCATGTGGGGTGGTTGGGAGAATTAATGTAAAGTGTAAATTAAGTAACCAAATGGGGATAAGCCTTATCTTTTCTTTTCTCCCTCTCCTTTCATCTTCATTTCACTCTTTCCTCTCTTTCACTCTCTCATGGCCGTCCCACACTAGGAAGGAGAAGAGAAGAAGGAAATTAAGGAAATGAAGCTAAGAAGAGAAGAAAAATTCAAAGCAAAGGCCCACCACTCCAAGATCAAAGGTTGGGATCTTATTTTTCACCATCTCCTCTCTCTCTCTCTCTCAAGCAAACCCTACCTTAGCCGACCCTAAGCTTGGAGGTTTTCACTATGGATCAAGCATCTTAGCCGATCAAACAAGGAGAGGAAGAAGAAAGGAGGCCAAGGAGTCCTACGGGAGCGAAGAAAGTCGGAGGAGACGACAGATTTTAAGTATTTTCTAAAACAAGAGATTTAGATTTTCTTAAGGTTTAAGAGGCTATGAAATCCATTTTTTTTTGGATTTAGAGGTGGCCAAATCATGGCCTTGGATCTAAAATCCATAAAATGGAAGGATGGAAAGATGGGTAAACCCTAAATGGGTAAATTAGGGTTAAGGAAAAAATAAGTGGATTAAGGAGGTGATGTATTTAAATTATTTAAGCATGGAATTATGTAATTGGAAGAAAATTATGGGCCATAGGGTTCGGCCATGTAGTATGGCCGAACCCCATGGTGGGTGATTAGGTGATTGGTTATGTGATTGATTAACTCATTCAAATCCACGTCATAATCATTTTATGCAAATAAGAATCATAATACTTTCAAATACACTTAAAATCAACATGATGCATTATGTCATGGTGACATGAATTGAGTAACACCCTTCTCATGCTACATGCATTGGTCGATCTTTCTTTCTCATTCAATGGTTATAAACATTGGTCATTTATATCCGTAGCTTTCAT
This sequence comes from Chimonanthus praecox, assembly GCA_022113865.1. Lineage (NCBI taxonomy): Eukaryota > Viridiplantae > Streptophyta > Magnoliopsida > Laurales > Calycanthaceae > Chimonanthus > Chimonanthus praecox. The sequence continues at coordinate 29,247,432 of CM039088.1, read as the reverse complement.
GGGGCACTGGTTGAAAGCTTTACCCAATACTAGCAATTTAATGGGGACTACCAAGGGAGCGCTATACACCTATACTCCTGTGCATGTTTCGGGACTTCTTCTGACCCTAGAGTTTTCTGCCTAATTAGAATACCATATTTTTTGTAACCCATGGACACGACCATATACAATGGTTATTTATTCCATACATATATAAATGTTTCCGAGTAAAGTACGTCGTCCCTTTATCTCGGTCTCGTGCTTTCCCATCCCATGCAAATGCATGAAGTTCATGTCCATACAATGACATCAAATCCATTTGACAATATACAAAATAATTCATATTTTTCATACTTGAAATTACACTTTATCAAATCATCATCAAAATATAAATTCAAATCAATTTATAGAACTTTGAATCAAATATATATTTATAGTATCACTTTGGTACTTCAAACAGGTAGGAAAACCTACTTGACTGGAGATAAATCGATGGGGAGGACGAATCACTAAATGGCTTGTACACTTCTAAGTCACCTTCGGGTCCTTCTGTTATTTCTATGGATTAAGACACAATAATCACATCATTAGTTAATGTCCTTGGTTTCCAAATCTAATACTTAGTGCTTTTATTAATTATCATTGAGGGAGTCAGATTTGGAGAATGTTAATGGTGTCTTCCTAATCCCACATTAATGATCAAAACAAGTGTGTGGGGTTAAGATCAAAACAGTCTGGTCATTGCCAGTTAGGAACTTGGGTCACTCTGTTTGGAACGTCTAAAGATTCGGAACGCTTGGGTTATCCTTCGGATAGTCCGAAGTATACAGTCATGTTAATCTGCTCGGAACTTTGTCTCGGAACCTCCGAACCAAGTTCTGAGACTTCGGAAGTTCTAGGCTTTCTCTTGGCACTTCCAATTCATGTAGATTTTCAATTTAAACTTGATTGCTCGGAACTTGTTCTCGGTACTTCCGAGCCAGGTTCCGAGACCTCGGGTCCTCTTTTGGACTTAATAGGTTTTTCTGATATTTACTAAGTATTTAGTCCTTCCGGAGGTTCATTGGTCTTCTCGGAATTTGGCCTAGGAATATCCGCGCCAGGTTCTGAGACCTCATACCTTCATATAATCTTCGGAACTTCATCCGTTCCCTCAGTCGGTCCGAGCCTTCGGAACTTGTCTCGGAATGTCGAAGCGCTGTCTTTTTCAGATAGTCACTTGCAGAAAACTGTAGAAAATGCAGTGCGGGCCAAGTTCCTTGAACTCGAAAATCACTAAAGAGTGGGTCATTGGTCTTGATTTCTAAACCTAACATCTTAGATTGATTCCACATGTGATTTATCACTTTTTAGAAGGCTAATACTCATGATTTGATCAATGAACGCATGGATCTTAATCAACTTTCATGAGTTGTGGGAAAACAAAAAATCTCCAATTTTTCCAATTTCCATTTCCTTAACCCAAGTTTGTCTAGTGTTCATTTTAAACCATCCTAATCCTAAAATTTGGTCATAATACTAAGATTAGGGAGAAGAATTAATCTCTTGTGAAGCTTTCCAAGATCTCTCTTCCTTCTTTCTTCTTCCTTTCTTCCCTTCTTCTTTTGCTTTCTTCCTTACTTGAGTTTCACTAATGGAGCAGAAGAGAGGAGGAAAATCGTGTGAAGATTGGGAGAAGGGAGGTGCACGATGGTGAGGAATGGAGAAGGGAGTGGTTGCCGTGTGGGGAGAAGAGAGAGAGAGGGTGCCGTGTGAGAGGGAGAGAAAAAGAAAGGTAAAGACTCTTCTCACCCTTGGTTGCCCTAAGTTAAAGGGAGTGGGGTTGAGTGTGGTGTTGGGTCACACCTTTCCAAGTGGCATGCCATGTCATCATTTATGTGGCACGATGCCACATCATCAATTATTTTTTATTAATTAATAATTCATCATATTACATAATATTAAATTAATTTTTAATTACTTAATTAAATCATCTTTAATCTCACTTAATCATTAATCACCCTTCTAATTTTATCAATTAATATTAAATTTTTCATAAATCCCAAAACTGAGTTTAAATCTCCAAAATTCATTTCAAATATTCCAAGAAAATAAAATGGCTGCTAAAGTTAAAACTCCGGGTAGTTACAATACCAACACTTTTTGGAATTTTCGTCCAGAAAATTGGGTAAAGGTGGGGTTTAAACAAAATTACATAAAGAGTTCTGGATGGTACATCCTCATTTTTTATTCTAACTCCCATGTTGGCTCTTCCTTGCCGTGTCTTCCCTAATCACTTTGAAAAAAGGAATTGCCAGATTCCGTAGTACCCTCTGTTCTGCATCTATGATCTTGGTTGGTCTTTCGATATAAGAGACGTCACTTTGCACATCCATCTCTTGCACATCCAAGGCATGTGATGGGTTTGGATTATACTTCCTCAACAACGACACATGAAAGACATTGTGCATGCTGGATAGTTTTTCAGCAGAAAAACTTAAGTTCACTAGCGCGCCATAGTCTCTGTGACTAATTCTTGCCCAATGAGTGCAGCTTCACCTACCTCAGTCCAACTATATGAGATCTACAAGGCCTACCATACAGTGCCTTGAAATGTGTCATCTGTAGACTTGCTTGGTAGCTATTGTTATATGAGAACTCCACTAATGGGAGGAGGTCTTCCCAACTACCCTCAAAGTTGAGCATGCAAGCTCTCAACATGTCCTCCAAATTCTGTATGGTCCACTCAGATGACGATCTGTATGTGGGTGAAAAGCTATGCTGTATAAAAAATCTATCCCCATAGCCGCTTGTAAACTTTGGCATACTTTTCTTGTGAATCTATCATCGCGGTCCGATATGATAGTCTTGGGTATTCCACACAATCTGAAAATGTCTTTGATATATCATCTACCCAAGCTTTCTGATGAGTCAGTTACCTTGATAGGTATGAAGTGTACGGACTTCGTGAGGCGATCAATCACAACCAAATTGCATCATTGTCATTGGAAGATCTGGGCAATCCTGTCACAAAGTCCATGGCAATGTGTTCCCACTTCCATTCTGGTACGGAAATGGATTGGAGTAAACCGGGTGGTCTCATATGTTCCGCTTTGACTCGTTGACATGTGAAACATTTGGAAACAAAGTCTGCAACATCTTTCTTAAGTCCGGACCACCAATATTGTCTCTTGAGATCTCGGGACATCTTTGTGCTCTCGGGGTGTATTGAGAATTTTGACTGGTGTGCCTTTTTCAACAATCCTAACCTACAATTTTCGGGTACGTATATCCTGCCTTGGTACATAATGCCCTACCCTGGCTGTAGTTTCCAGTCTTGAACTCTCTCTCCTCTTGTTAGCTTCTCCCATATTTAGGTCAATTCTGGACTTAACCTCTGTGCTTGTTCTATCCTCGATGTTATAGTGGAGTGTACTATGAGATTGTACAAACATCCCCTATTAGTGATCTACATGCTCAGGTTTTTAATTGCTGACATCATCTCCCACTATTGTCTAATCAGACTGGTTATTGTTCCATGGCTCATACAACTGAGTGCATCCGCGACTTTGTTTGCCTTGTCTAGGTGATAATGGAAAGCAAAATCATAATTCTGAAGGTACTCCATCCACCTCTTATGCCTCATGTTGAGCTCTTTCTGTCCAAACAAGTATTTGAGATTTTTGTGATCAGAGTAAACTTCAAACTTTTCTCCATAGAGATACTGCCGCCAGCTTTTGAGTGCGAACACCACTGTTGATAACTCAAGGTCATGGGTGGGATAGTTACGCTCATGAATCTTCAGTTGTCGAGAACCATAAGCCACCACATGTGGGCCTTGATTGAGGGAGCATCCCAATCCTTCACCTGAAGCATCACAATACACTGTGTACCCTTTGCCTCGTTCTGAAATGAACAATATGGGAGCTGTTATCAGTATTTCTTCAGCTCTTCGAACCTCCTGTTGCACTGATCTGTCCATTCGAACTTGACTCTTTTCTGAGTCAATCGGGTGAGTGGGGCCGCAATTCTAGAGAAGTCCATGATAAACTTGCGGTAGTACCCCGTGAGACCCATAAAACTTCGGATCTCTGTGACGTTCTGAGGTGGTTTCCAATCTTTCACCGCAGCTACCTTTGCCGGTTCCACTGCTATCCCTTCCGTCGTCATTATGTGTCCCAAGAAGTTGACTTTAGACAACCAGAATTCACATTACTTGCCTTGGCAACCAATCTGTTGTTTCTCAAGGTATCCAAGACAATCCGCAAGTGCTCTGCATGTTTTTCTTCAATTGTGGAGTAGATGAGAATGTCATCTATGAATACAATCACAAACTTATCTAAGTAGGGCAGAAGATCCGATTCATTAAGTCCATAAAATTGCCGGCGCATTTGTCAATCCGAAGGGCATCACCACATACTCATATAGTCCATATCTGGTTCTAAATGTTGTCTTTTCTATATCTCCTTCTTTGACACTGATCTGATGATAACCTGACATGAGGTCGACCTTGGAGAAAGTGACTAGACCCTCTTAGCTGATCGAATAAGTCATCAATTCTGGGCAGATGATATTTGTTCTTGATTGTGACTTGATTGAGGTATCGATAATCGACACACATTCTTAAGGAGCCGTTTTTCTTCTTAACAAACAATGTAGGTGCTCCCCATGACGAAGTCCGGATGAATCACAATCGAAGTAGCTCATCAATTTGCTTCTTCAGTTCGGACTTTTCTGCTGGTAATATCCTGTAATGTAGGAGTGACACAGGTGTGGTGCCAAGGAACAATTTGATTTCAAAATCAATCTCCCGCTTGGGAGGTAAACTTGGAAGTTATGTTGGAAAGACATCAGCATAGTCTTTCACTACTGCCTATAGGGTGGAGACGGGTGATCCTCCAATATGATGTTGTTTAACAGAACCCGTCTGGCTTCCTTTTGAGACTTTCCACATATAGACATCTTCTGTGTGTCCCCATACACAATGTATCTCTGTCACTCAGGTGACCAAAATGTTACTCTCCTACGATAAGAATCGATGCATGCCTGATAGGTACTTAACCAATCCATGCTAAAGATCACATCATACTCAGTCATATCCATTACTAAATAGTTGAACTCAAACTGGAAATCGGCCAATTCAGTATTGATAGAAGTGCAAATCAATCCAAGTGATGCACCACCAACAGGTGATATGATAGTGAAGGCATATGACAATTGTTATACCAACATATCCGTAGCGGAAACAATGGATGCAGACAAGAAATAATGTGATGGTCCAGAGTCAAATAATGCAACAGTATGTGAAATACCGATAATGGCCATACCTTGGATCACAAAATGATCAATTGTCTCTGGTGTGGGGACAAAAGAATATAGTCGCCTCGAAGTTGCTGGTACTGGGGTTTGTTTTGGTTGACCCTGTGACCGAAACATGTGGGTCTGAGCTAGTCTACTTGGCGGACGGTAGAATGTCCGCGCTGGAGGTCCTTCGCGAAGCTAAGGACAGTTTCTCCTTATATGATTTGTCTGCCCACACTGGAAGCATGAGAAGGTGCTCTCAGAAGACTGCGTGGCCGATGTTTTGTTGAGCTGTGGACAACTCCTTTTTGTGTGGCCTGCTTGCCTGCAGTGATAACAGGAGAACGTGCTGCCAGTAGACTGTACAACAGATGCAGAAGTTGAAGGACGTGGTGCATTTGGTCGGAATTTCTTATGATGTTGAGAGGAACTTGCACCACTTTGTTTCCTTCTACATTCCATGAAACTTGCTGAGTCTGCTAGATCTTTCTCAATGGTGATTGCCCTGCTCACTATCTCTGCATATGTCTTTGCCGCCGGGGATATTACCCATGACCGGATAGCAGGTCGAAGACCACTTTCAAACTTGCGGGACTTCTTCAACTCAGTATCCACCATGTAAGGAGCATAAGTGCAAAATCAAGTGAACTCCACTCGGTAATCCGCAACTGACATGTTTCTCTGCATTAGGTTTATAAATTCTTGTGTTTTGACTTCTTTCACTTCTTCAGGAAAATAGTGTGCGAAGAATAGTTTAGTGAAATCTTTACATGTCCTATCCATCAATAACCCATCTTCTTCGACCATTTTCCACCACTTTCCAGCATCATTGACGCATTGGGAGCTAGCCAGAAGGATTCAATCTTCCTCATCTGTGATTTTGAGTAACTTGAATGTACGTGTGATGTCCTCCACCCAATTCTCAGCTTCTATTGGTCCTTCCGTGCCATTAAACTTAGGAGGATGTTGTTGCTGAGAGTCTCTTACTGTAACGCCCCGCCCTTTTTCACCCGTTTTCCGAAAATCAGAGTCTATTTTTTTTTTTTTTTTAAATAGAAGAGTGAGAGAGGGCGCGGACGCCACGATGCGAGTTAAGTCCGAGCTTCTAAAGCCCGGTCCTTAATTGGCCAACCCCACGCGTGCGTGGAACGAAGTCCACGAGTACGGTTCACGCGTAGGAAGTAAGCTCGCGGAATATAATTACATGCGGAACATCATAATAAATACTATCCTACCAACTTTAGATAGAAGGGAAGACACAACATTAAATTACCAAAATACCCCCATGTTCACAATTATGTCTCAAAATGATAGTGTACTGCTATGAGATCCATATCATAGTAGGAAATCCAAAATTATTACAACCCGACAAACTAAGTTACTTAAATTACAACTTTCCCAAAATTAAACTTTAATAATTAAAGTAGTCGCTCCCCCAAGCTCCTAAGCTTGGCTTCCGTCACGTCCACCACTTCCTCCGTCTCCTGCGTCATCAGCTAGGGGAGAAGTAGGGCGTTAGTCAACGCGCCCAGTAGGACTCCGAGTAGGGCTAGCACATGGGTTAGTGATAACATGCATACTGATAACAATACTGATAATAATATAGTAAAATCATATGATGAATGCCATGCCATGGGTGTCTATGTCATGTGTCCCACCCATCATCCACATCATCATAAATGTCAGATCCCACTTGACGGCAAATCCTCGTCAAGATGTCCCCATGCTTGCTTCTCGGTCACCCCGACGGAGCATGGACTCCGGTTATAGCATAAGTGTTATCCCCATGCCTGATTCTCGGTCGCCCCGACGGAGCATGGACTCCGGTTATAGCATAAGAGCTATCCCCATGCCTGATTCTCGGTCGCCCCGACGGAGCCTAGACTCCGGTTCCTTTATTTTCCCGCCCATGCCATGCATGAGATGTAAGTGCATTATGCTATGTAGTATATGTATATAATTCATATCTTTAACATAGATTCCATATCATTGGAAATATAATCCATAGCATTTAATATATAAACCATAGCCTTTAAAATATAATGCATAAAACAAACCATATAATTACTGAAATACAATACGGAAACGATCACATAAACATAATCCACGGCTTACAAAGAGGTAGGAATCCTACCGAATACTGGTTAGCGTCCCGTTACGTTTCCAGTCGATACTCCCGGTCGCCGATCGCGTACCGTTTGTGACGTCTCGATACCTTATTATACATTTTTCCAAGTTAGTCTATAACTTGTCCATGATTAAGCCTCTAACTGATTATAACCTAGGTTCATTAGTGCTCTTTAACCATGTTACAAGATTATCATAAATCAGCCCTTATCTTAGCCTCTTTTCCGTGGTTTAAAATACATCCATAAACCCAATTTTGGCCATTTTAAATATTCCGATTTGCGAGCCTAAAACGCAGCATCTATCCGTTTCATTTAATCATTCGCAATGTATCCTATTTTTATGTCTAACATACATAGGATCATTAGACTCAGCCCCTTTAACTTAACATAATCTCCATTCATCCTACCGGATTAACAGCGACCACTGAAAAATACTCCAACCGTACTCTTCAATTCAGTCGACTGAATTAGGAGTTCAGTCGACTGAATCAGGAGTTCAGTCGACTGAATCAGGAGTTCAGTCGACTGAATCACAGATTCAGTCGGCTGACTTTGAATCAGATTGTCTGTTTGTTCTACCAGTTTTCTTTCAGTCGACTGGAATACTCATTCAGTCGGCTGAAACATGGTTTGTGCCCTTTCAGTCGACTGAATCACAGATTCAGTCGGCTGACTTTGAATCAGATTGTCTGTTTGTTCTACCAGTTTACTTTCAGTCGACTGAATCATAGATTCAGTCGGCTGAACTATCAACCATCCGTTTACGTGTTTAATAAGCAACCCTTCAGTCGACTGAATCATACATTCAGTCGGCTGAAACTTCCATAACCCTTTTCTTATTCGAGAAGTTTGTGTTCAGTCGACTGAATCATCACATTCAGTCGGCTGAAACTCCAAGAAACTCCTTCTGTTTTCAGCCACCATTAGTTCAGTCGACTGAATCCCTCATTCAGTCGGCTGAAACTCCCAGAAACTTGTTTCTGATTCGTTTATCACCAGTTCAGTCGACTGAATCAGTGATTCAGTCGGCTGAAACTCCAGAACTTCGTTTCTGGTTCGTTCATTATCAGTTCAGTCGACTGACTATTTTGTTAGTCCTTTCCATTTCATGTTTTGTACCTCCTTCCCTTGCGATTTTCTCTTAAAAGAACCATAACAGCGTGTTTGGAGATACTTACAATCCTTGGTTCTCCCGGTTGTCTCTTGCTCATCTTGCTCCTTAGTCTTTCTCCTTCTTCTTCCTCCTTGATACTTGGCCAATGGTGGGCTTGATCAAGGTAAGGTCACCAGGGTTTTGGTTCGGCTAATGGTAGGGTTAGATTTCGAGGGAGAGAGAGAGAAGGAGGGAATGGAGAAGATATCTCAAGATTGGTTCTTGGAATGGTCGGCCAACACTTAGTTTCTTCTTCCCTTTCTTCTAAGCTTCTTCTCCTTCTTTCTTCCTTGTATGGGGTCGATGGTGAGAGGGAGGAGGAGAGAAAGAGAGTAAGATGAGTGCAACGGGATGGAAGACCCCTCTTTCCCTCTAGCCTTGGCTTGCTTGGTTTACACTCCTCCATGATGCTCCCACCAACCAAGCATGGAGGGGTATGGCCTTGCATGCCCCCATTTTAGGGCGTTTGTCCCCTTAGTGGAGGTGGTCGGCATAGGTTTGACCATTTGACCATGATTAACTTAATTAATCTAATTCAATTGATTCTTAGGTTAAGTTAATTAATTAATTCCTACTTAATTTCAATCCCATTAATTCCCTTTATAAGATCCACCCATGGTTGACCAAGTCAACCATGGTGGTCGGCCCCACCATCCTTGGGTCCATACGCCACCTCAATTGGTGAGGTAGAGGTGGGCCCCATTTGGCCATATTACCTAGTTCAATTCATCACCAATTTAGGTGATTTACATTTTATTAAATCTACTCTTCTTATTGGATTACCATTGGGTCCATGGCCCAATTTCATTTTTGTCTTACCCATTTACCTTAGGGCTTATATTAATTTGATCCATCGGGTCCCAAATGGGTGTTAGACCCAATTTGACTATCCATGACCCAATTACTTACCATTGACCAATTACATGAATTAATTTCAATTCATGGTCTATTGAGTAACCATTGGGCCCAGGGCCCAATTAAATTCCCTCCTATGCACTTACCTTAGCGCTTAGCTACCTTGGCCCATTGGGTCCCATATGGCTATTTGACCCAATTGACCACCCTTGACCCAAATTTATCATCATTGACCCATTTAAATGAATAAATCAAACCCATGGCCCATTGGACCACACTTGGGCCATTGTCCCAAAATTTTGTCCATTTGGCATTTTATCACATCAGACTTCAAATTTAAAATAATAAATGCCACTATATATAGATCCAAAAATTCGGGCTATTACACTTACTATGCCTCGGTCTCGAGAATCAGTAGATTGGGCCACACCAGCCCCAGTCTGCGCCAACTACATCACTATATGTACCAGATTCTGTAGGAAACACTGGACTTCCAGTGTTACAGGGGGAACATTCCCGCTAGTCTCATCGGCACATTCCGCGGTTCGTCACGTACGTCTTCCAGGAGGCGGCATTTTCCTATGTCGAACAGTGACGGTTAGAAAATTCCTCATCTTATAAACGCATGACTATGTTCATTCTAACAAGTACTATCATATCATATCGAGAAAATTATTTCATGCATTTATCCTACTTTCTTAGATCGGGGAAATTCCTAAGTTTCGACTTCTACCTCTCCACTCACGTACATGTCATGATACGACTAACACCTTTTATTCACAACTTCTAGGATTTATTCGAATTTAACTTAGGGAAAATCCTTACTTTACTTTTCAATACTCTGATACCAACTGTAACGCCCCTCCCTCTTCCACTAGGATGAGAGTAATATAAAAAGGATATTTGAGTAGGGAGAGAAGCAAGCGTCACGACGCGAGCCTATTCCAAGTCCGAAGACCCTACCCTCGACTGACCCATCTAGTGTGTGAGCATAGACAAAAGTCCATTATCACATTTACAACACATTAATATAAACCTGCCGAAACATATAAAAGTATTTCATGCATCTGAATGATAACCATTCACATTCCAACAGCAAAGAATAAGGATCCCACATAAGTTAAATTACAAATATCAAATCTAACACAAGTATCTAGTAGTTTATACATCAATAATTAAATTTCCATTATCATAACTCTTGCAAAATACATTCTCTCAAAAGATAAACAAAATAACAAAATGAATTAAGTCTTCTTCCAAAATATCAAAAATGAGTAAATCTCTCCAAGCTCTTTGTTTTGGTTTCTTTCTATTCACGCTTGACTATTACTCGGCCCGGCCTCATCTTCTTTCTCCTTATCTACATTAGATTCTATAAAGGAGAAAGAATTGTGGGCTTAATGACACGCCCAGTGGGAATTCTCATCAAAGTAGGTACCAACATGTGATGTAATAAAAATAGAAAACAAATCATATGTATTAAGCATACTATACTTCTCATTCGAAAATCATATCCCATCCCACATTTCAAATTCCATTTTATACTAGTACTAAGAACTCATTCAAGTCCACTTTATAATCATTTCATACAAATAAGAATCATAATACTTTCAAATGCACGTAAAATCAACATGATGCATTATGTCATGGTGACATGAATTGATGTATACCCTTCTCATGCCCCATGCATTGGTCGATTTTTTCTTTCTCATTCAATGGTTATAAACGTTGGACATTTAAGTCTGTAGCTTTCCCGGGGCACCGGCTGGGAGCTACTATCCAATACTAGCAATTTAACCGTGGACTACCGACGGAGCTCTACACACCCATATGGGGTTTCTTTGACCCTGGAGCTTTCTGCCTAATTAGAATGCTATATTTTCTGTAACCCATGGACGCAACCATATACAATGGTTATTCATTCCATACAAATATAAATATTTCCAAGTAAAGTACGACGTCCCTTTATCTCGGTCTCATGCTTTCCCATCCCATGTAAATGCATGAAGTTCATGTCCATACAATGATATCAAATTCATTTGACAATATACAAAATAATTTATGTTTTTCATACTTGAAACTACACTTTTTCAAATCATCATCAAAATATACATTCAAATCAATTTATAGAACTTTGAATCAAATATATTTATAGTATCACTTTGGTACTTCAAACAGGTAGGAAAACCTACTTGATTGGAGATAAATCGACATGGAGGACGAATCACGAAATGGCTTGCACACTTCTAAGTCACCTCGGGTCCTTCAGTTATTTCCATGGATTAAGACACAATAATCACATCATTAGTTAATGTCCTTGGTTTCCAAATCTAATACTTAGTACTTTTATTAATTACCATTGAAGGGGTCAGATTTGGAGAATGTTACTGGTGTCTTCTTAATCCCACATTAATGATCAAAACAAGAGTGCGGGGTTAAGATCAAAACAGTCTTGTCACTACCAGTTAGGAACTTCGGTCACTCTGTTTGGAACTTCCTAATGCAGTCCAAACTGCAGTTTGTAATATTTTTTTTGGGTTTTTGGGTTTTATGAAAAGGATAGAATTTAGACTCGGGGTTTTAAGCCGAATCACGGTCGCAATGAATGAAACCTGAAGGAGCCTTCTCTTAGTTCACTCGATCACTCAAGGAAAATGAAAGATGGCACCAATTTCAATGGGACTGTTGGCGGAATCAATCTCATCATAGAAATTGGGTGTTCAATCGAATTGAAATCGAACGTGGAATTGTTATTCTAGATACTTGAATTTAATCGAAGGTAATCAAGACTTTAAATCCAGCACTAATTTCAATTTGAAAACACTTAACCTTCTAAGAACTAATTTGGATGTGGAATAAGATTTAATTATTAATGGAAAATTAAAATGCAAGACATGAAATAATTCACCATGCAAAAATACTAATTCCAAATAATTAAATTTAATTCTAACACAAAGCCAAATTAAAATTCAAAGAACCAAACATGTACTCACCTCAAACTTAGTGAGACTCCAAACTTTGTTCACAGCAAATAATTAAATTACACTTAAAATTCTGATCCCCAATATCATCCATGTTGCTGCCTTTAAATATGCTACATTAAGATCTCAAGTCGGCTAATACTTGCTAATTAAGAATAAAATATAAAAAAGAAAAGGAAAATTCCTTAGTAATCCAACGAGAAACATTGGATTTTATTTAGACATAAAATAAAAACCAAAAAAGGACAATACTAATAAAGCTCCATCGTTTTGGATATGCTATGATAAGGTCCACCAGCGATTGAGTTTGCATTCTATACATGAATCAAAACTTCTAATTAAGGACCTGAGAATCTAAAATGAATTTTGTTTCAACAAACCTTTTCCTTTTATTAATTTCTTCATACGACAACCCGGCTGAATGGAAACTTCCATTCTCAACTGCTTGGGGTCGGTCACAACACATGGAGAGCTGACCCGTGCGTGCATCCCCACTGGCTTCTGAGTGGGACCCTCATGGAACCCACATGGCTGATGTGGAAAATTAAAATAGGGCCTTGAGATTAGGTTGAGTTTGGGCCTTTTCTTCCCTCCGTCGAGCCGATCGTAAATTTAAAGAGCCATCTCATCGATCGGGTCCAATCGGGCCGACTCATTGTCGATCGGATCAAACTCAAACTTAATCCCTACATCATTCCCTCCTGGTTGGAAAGAACTCGCCCTCGAGTTATGCTGGGTTGCACTAAAGAGAAGGGAATTGGCATTCCTAGACCTCCGTTGTCTATTCCTAACATTGAAATCATTGTTACGACCTCTAGCTAGCCCACTTCTTCGCTGAGTGACTTGTGGAGTCCTGTCAAACACAAAATTTGTCAACTTAGGTTGACTGTCGGTATGAGACATCAAAAAGGCGTCTGTATATGGCTCGATGGGTTGAATCATATTTTGAATGTATGTTTCCATCGGCACATGATGTTGCATAGCCTCCTCAACTGCCTGCTTTTCTAATTGCCCACTACCTTCACCTTGTTCCAATGTCGTGAATACACTCACAAAATTGTTAGTGTTTGGGTAATCGTCGTACACTGGTAGTGGTGGTTTTGTTTGTTGTCTTGTTGATGAGATGTCATGTCGCTCAATGTAGCCGACAGTTACTGTCGTTTCTTCGGACTGAATTGTTCCCAACTTGATTTTCATGTCATCTTTGGTGAACGCAAAAATATTTTTTTCACCATCGTGCACTGTCTTCCTGTCATATTGCCATGGTCTACCCAATAATAATTAACAAGCATCCATGGGTATGACATCTCACCATGCCTCATCAAAATATTTATTTCCTAAAGAAAATGAAACTAATCTTTTGCTTACCGGTACCTCTCCACCTTTTTTGAACCAAGAGATATTATAGGGTTTATGTAGCTTTTCTGTTCGTAGTTTCAATTTCTCCACCGCGCGCTTCGACACCACGTTCGTGCAACTGCCTCCGTCAATAATCATGTTGCAGATATTTCCGTTGATTGTGCACTTCGTCCGAAAGATGCCCGTGCGAAACCAATCTTCTTCCTCTTGATCTATCATCAATGTCTGCCTGATGATGAATACTTCACTGACGGTATTGCCATATATGATCTCATCTTCATCTGGCTCACAGTCTGTATCAAACAGTGGCTACTTTTCTTCGTCGACCAAATGAAAGTTTCTTTTCGGACATTCAGATGCAATGTGCCCTTCTTCATTGCACTTGAAACACTTAGTCTTTTTCCTGCCTCTCATCCACCTTTTGTGACTGTTTAGAACTAGATTTACTTCGATCCAAAGTAACTTTATTAGGCAAACTAGATTTAGAAGTAAGTTGAGATCTAGTTACCCGTGTTCGAATTTTCTCAAACTGGACTGCCTTTTGGAATCTGCCAGATCTAGGTAGTTGATCTGTGCCATCGCCTCTGAAATGGAAGGCCTGAGTCCGTCATTGAATCTCCCCACGGTTTGGAACTCAGTCTCCGACAAATTGTTGCATGTGAGTAGCGGGTGGAACTCCTCGGCATATTCGGTGACATATTTATCTCCTTGCCTCAACATTTGCAACCTGTGGAATAGATCTTCCTCATAATTGTTAGGCAAGAATGACTTCTGCATCATGGATTTTAGTTTTTTCCATGATTTGATTTTGTCTTTGCCCCTTCTCTGCCGACCATCCTGACTTTTCTGTACCAAGATAATGCTCTACCCTTGAGCTTTGTCGCCACTAACTGCATTGTCTTCGATTCTGGTATGTCCCTGAATTCAAAAATATTTTCTACATATTCCAGCCAATCAATGAAGTCATCTCCATATATACCTCCAGTAAATTCGGGTATCTCAAGTCGAATACCAAAAGTTTTGTCATCATCTTCTTGGTGATGCCGCTTTTCTGATTTTCCTTTCCGCTGCTTGGAAGTCTTAGCAAAGAGATTCTTTATCTCTTCCTCCGATGAAGAGGATTCAGAGCTGGTGTATGAATAGTCAGATTCATCACTTTTGCTAGATCTGTTGCTCTGCTTATCCAATCTTTCCCGTAGCTTCAAATTATCTACAAGAGCTTCCTCCAATCTTTGAGTCAGTTCTGCAATCTGTCGGGCCTACGCATTTTTGTCTTGACTATAGGATTTTTTCTAAGTCTTCCTCTAGGCATGTTGAAAATCTGAAAACCTGTCTCAAGAAGCAGAGTCTCAATCTGAAAACAATAATGGTTCCAAACCGACAGGTCGGTAGGAATCTGGCTCGAGTGACCAATTGATGCAGTCCAAGCTGCAGTTTGTAATATTTTTTTGGGTTTTTGGGTTTCATGAAAAGGATAGAATTTAGACTCGGGGTTTTAAGTCGAATCAAGGTCTCAATGAATGAAATCCGAAGGGGCCTTCTCTCAGTTCACTCGATCACTTAAGGAAAATGAAAGATGGCACCAAGTTCAATGGGGTTGTTGGCGGAATCAACCTCACCAAAGAAATTGGGTGTTCAATCGAATTTAAATCAAACGTGAAATTGTTATTCTAGATACTTGAATTTAATCGAAGGTAATCAAGAATTTAAATCCAACACTAATTTCAATTTGAAAACACTGAACCTTCTGACAACTAATTTGGATGTGGAATTAAGATTTAATTATTAATGGAAAATTAAAATGCAAAAATACTAATTCCAAATAATTAAATTTAATTCTAATGCAAAGCCAAATTAAAATTCAAAGAACCAAACAAGTACTCACCTGAAACTTAGGGAGACTCCAAACTTTGCTCAAAGCAAATAATTAAATTCCACTTAAAATTCTGATCCCCAATATCATCAATGTCGTTGCCGTTAATAGGCTACATTAATATCTCAAGTCGGCAAATACTTTCTAATCAAGATAAAAAAAAATTCCTTAGTAATCCAACGAGAAACATTGGATTTTATTTATACATAAAATAAAAACCAAAGAAGGACAATACTATTAAAGCTCCATCGTTTTGCATATGCTAAGATAAGGTCCACCACCGATTGAGTTTGCCTTCTATACATGAATCAAAACTTCTAATTAAGGACCTGAGAATCTAAAATGAATTTTGTTTCAGCAAACCCTTTCCTTTTACTAATTTCTTCCTTCATACGTCAAACCGGCTGAATGGAAACTTCCATTCTCAACTGCTTGGGGTCGATCACAACACATGGAGAGTTGACCCGTGCGTGCATCCCCACTGGCTTCTGAGTGGGACCCACATGGCTGATGTGGGAAATTAAATTGGCCCTTGAGATTAGGTTGAATTTGGGCCTTTTCTTATCTCCATCGAGCCGATTGTAAATTTGAAGAGCCATCTCATCGATCGGAACCAATCGGGTCGACTCATTGTCGATCAGATCTAACTCAAACTTGATGCCTATATCACTTCTGAAGCTTGTTCCGAAGCTTCAGAACGCCCGGGTTATCCTTCGGATCGACCGAAGTGTAGAGTCATGTTAGTCTGCTTGGAACTTGGTCTCGGAACCTCCAAACCAAGTTCTGAGACTTCGGAACTTCTAGGCTTTCTCTCGGCACTTTCGAAACATGTAAATTTTTAATTTACACTAGATTGCTCGGAACTTGTTCTCGATACTTCTGAGCTAGGTTCTAAGACCTCGAGTCCTCTGTTGGACTTAACAGGTTTTTCTGATTTTTCCTAAGTGTTTAGTCCTTCCAGGGATTCATTGGTCTTCTCGGAACTTGGCCTCAGAACATTCGACCTAGGTTCTGAGACCTCATACCTTCCTATAGTCTTCGGAACGGCATCCGTTCCCTCGGGTTATCCGAGCCTTCAGAACTTGTCTCGGAACGTCCAAGACAAGTTCCGGGGATTCATTGGTCTTGATTTCTAAATCTAACCTTTAGATTGATTCCACATGTGATTTGTCACATTTTAGAAGGTTAATACTCATGATTTGATCAATGGACACATGGATCTTTATCAAATTTCATGAGTTGGGGGAAAACCCAAAAATCTCCAATTTTTCCAATTTCCATTTCTTTAACTCAAATTTGTCTAGAGTTAATTTTAAACCATCCTAATCCTCAAATTAGGTCTTAATACTAAGACTAGGGAGAAAAACTAATCTCTTGTGAAGCTTTCCAAGATCTCTCTTCCTTCTTTCTTTCTTCCCTTCTTCTCTTGCTTTCATCCTCGCTTGAGTTTCACTAATAGAGGAGAAGAGAGGAGGAGGAAAATCATGTGAATAGTGGGAGAAGGGACGTACACGATGGTGAGGAATGGAGATGGAGTGGTTGCCGTGTGGAGAGAATAGAGAAAGAGAGAGTGTCGTGTGCGAGGGAGAGAAAAAGAAAGGTAAAGGCTCTTTCCTCCCTTGGTTTCCCTAAGTTAAAGGGAGTGGGGTTGAGTGTGGTGTTGGGTCACACCTTTCTAAGTGGCATGCCATGTCATTGTTTATGTGGCACGATACCACATCATCAACTAATTTTCATTAATAATAATTCATCATATTATATAATATTAAATTAAATTTTAATTACTTAATTAAATAAACCTTAATCTCATTTAATCATTAATCACCCTTCTAATTTCACCAATTAATATTAAAATTTCCACTAATCCCAAAACTGAGTTTAAATCTCCAAAATTCATTTCAAATATTCCAAGAAAATAAAATGGGTCCTAAAGTTAAAACTCCGGGTCGTTACAGGTCTGGGTCTACTTCATGAGGGAAAAAACAGAAGTCTTCACTAAGTTCAAAGAGTGGAAGGCGGAGGAAGAAAATCAAACAGGTAGAAAAATCAAGTATCTAAGAACTGACAATGGTGGTGAATACAGACATGGAGGGTTTCTACAGTTTTGCAGAGACGAGGGCATCACAAGACACTTCATCGTTCCAAAGACTTCTAGCAGAATGGAGTTACGGAAAGGATGAACAGGAATATTCTAGAAAGAGCGAGGAGCATGAGGATTCATGCAAGCTTATCCAATGGTTTTGGGGCAGAATTAGTCAATCATGCATGCTACTTGATCAACAGGACACCAAATACATTCCTAAATAAAAAAGCTCTAGAAGAGGTGTGGTCAGGTAAAGAAACGAACTACTCTATTAATTTAGAAAGTGAATAGAAATGTTTGGATTGTCTCTATGGGTGAGGTTCGGTCATGGTGTATGGTCGAACCCCACTAGGGTTTATTTATGGAAGTTGTATATTGAATTTAGAAAGTTTTTATTTAGACTTTCTAATTATGAACTTTTGATCAAAATGGAAAGTTAGACATCATAGGGTTCGGCCATGGTACTTGGCCGAACCCCATGAACCAATTATGGATCTATTATGTTCATGTGTTAAGGAGTGGAAGGTTTGAAATGATTAGACCAATGGCAAAGTTATAAATACATGCTAAGATGGAAGGTTAGCCATGAATGGCAATATTGTAATTTAAATGGAATTAAGATATCATACGGTTCGGCCATGGTGTGTGGCCGAACCCCATGAATCAAGTTAAATGGATTTTTATGAACTTAAGATAGTGATTGGATTAATGGACAGACAATGATAGAGGTAATGGCATGTTGGTAATTAAGTGAAAATAAGGGACCATGGGTTCGGCCATGGTGCATGGCCGAACCCATGCAGAATGTTTGCTGAACTTAATGTTTGATGTATCTTAGATGATTAATTGAGTTATCATCAATTTAATGCATAAAAATGGTAAGAATGACATTATTGTAAATATGGTCAAAAAAATGAAAGGCCATGGGTTCGGCCATGGTGTGTGGCCGAACCCCATGGGGATTGGTTTATGGACTTAAAATATTGTAAATCAAGTGGGACTTGGTTTTGATTGGTTATTATATTATAAGGTAACGGGACCTCACAAGGTGTTTATGATCGTGAGCGGTTACCGGACGAAAGACGTAAGGACACGTCAGCGGTCTTTGGTAGGATTCCACCTCTTTGAAACCATGGGTTTATATACATTGTTTTTATCTTATTTTTTATGAATATATGTTGCAAAGGATATGTTTCAAAATGTGAGTTTCAAATGCTATGTTTATATGATAAAATAGCATGTGTTGGATATGTTTCAAAATGTGATTTTAATGCTATGTTTATATGATAAAATAATATGTGTTTCGTTGGCATCTCATGCATGGCATGGGTTGAAGGAATTGTAACCGGAGGGTCCACACTCCGTCGGGGCGTCCGTAAAACCTATGTGGGGTACCTTGATGTGTTTTTCCATCAAGAAGAAACCGGAGGGTCCACACTCCGTCGGGGCGTCCGAAAGACCTATATGGTGGGTACTTTTATGTACATGTGATGGGTGGGACTCATTGCATGGCATGGTTTATATGGTTTTTGACACTAAAATATTATATATGTTTTGTACTAACCATGTGTTAGCCCTAATTGGAATACCTATTGGGCGCGTTGTTCTAATACCCTACTTTTACCTCAATGGATGACACAGGAAATCAGGGGAACGATGAACGCAAGGAGGGCCAAGCATAGGAGCTTGGATGATTTAATTTATATTTTGATTAAGTTATTTATGGACATGTATTTGAGTAACAAAATTTCAGACATGTAATAACTTAGATGGTTGGATGTTTATTTGGATAATTATGATATCTGAATGATGATTAAGGACTTGACGTACTTTGCTATTTGAATGGAATAGAACTTGGTTCTATTATTATTCCGCATGTTATGATTCCGCAGTTATGATGTTATTCTGCATGTTGTTATTATTATGTGTGAACTGTTTTCATGGACTTAGTCCATGAACACATAGGGTTGGCCAGTTAAGGGTCGGACTTTAAAAGTTCGGACTTAGCTTGCGTCGTGACGTCCAGCTCTCTATCACTCTTTGTTTATATAAAAAAATAGACATTGATTTTTCGGAAAGGGAAGCGAGTGAAAAAGGGCGGGGCGTTACATGTACACATGATCCGGAAACTTAGGATCAACAAATCCTTTTGGTTGCTCCACATATACTTCTTCATTTAAAATTCCATTCAAGAAGGCACTCTTGACATCCATTTCGTACAACTTGACCTTGAGAAAGCAAGCTATGAAAACATTATCCTAATGGATTCCAATCTAGCCATAGGTGCAAATGTTTCATCAAAATCAACTTCTTCGATTTGTGTGTACCCTTCGGCTACCAATCTTGCCTTGTTTCTGACAATGGTTCCATGCTCATCCATCTTGTTCTTGTATATCCATTGGGTTGCAATCACATTTGTTTCCTTGGGTCTAGGGACTAAATATCAAACATCATTCCTTGTGAGTTGACCAAGTTCTTCTTGCATTGCATTTACTGAATCCTCATCATTAACGGCTTCTTCAATCTTCTTGAATTCTATTTGTGAGGTGAAACATGCATAGTTGGCAAGATTTTCAATTTGCCTTCTAGTTTTAACTCCCTCTCTTGGTTCTCCTATGATTTGAACAATGGGATGATCTTTTACATTCTTGAGAGGTCTAGGAGCAGGAGGAGGTTCTGGGGATTCATCTTCTTGATCTTCTATAGGTGAGGTTAAGGAACAACTTTTTCATCCTTTTGATCTTTACTAGGAACAAGGACATGATCATCTACTACAACAATCACAGATTCTTGAATGGCTTCTGTTCTCAAATTCTTCACTCTATATGCATGATTGGTATTAGAGTAACCTAGGAAGATACCTTCATCATTCTTGGACTCAAATTTCCTTATGTGTTCTCTATCTCTAAGTATATGACATTTACTTCCAAAAACTTTGAAATACTTAGAATTAGGCTTTCTACCAGTCCATAGTTCAAAAGCAATTTTGTCTGACCCAACTCTAATGTAAACACAATTGTTTATAAAACATGCAATGTTTATAGCTTCAGCCCAAAGGGTTTTGCAAATGTTTTTACTTTCCAGTAAAGTGGTGGCCATTTCTTGGAGAACTCTATTCTTCATTTCAGCTACTCCATTTTGTTGTGGAGTCTTGGGGGCAGAATATTCATGATGAATTTCATGTTTTTCACAGAATTTGTGAAAATGTCGATTTTCAAATTCTTTTCCATGATCAGTCCTTATCCTATGAATACTGGATTCTTTAGCATTCATAATACGTATTGCAATGATTTTGAATTCGTGGAATGCATCAGATTTCTCCTTAAGAAAAACCACCCAAGTATATCTAGTGTAGTCATCAACCGTTACTAGGAATTACCTCATGCCACCAACACTCAAATGTTGAAAGGGTCCAACCAAGTCCATATGAATCAACTCTAGAGGGCTAGAGGTTGCAATAATGTTCTTGTTTTTGTGAGATGGTTGTTTGCCTTTTAGGCAATCACTACAAATGGCTTTATCTTTTCGATTTACCTTTGGGAACCCCTTGATATGATCACTTAACTTGGACAAATCTTTAAAATTTACATGTCCAAGTCTTTGGTGCCAAAGTTCAACCTCACTTATTTTAGACATTAGGCAAGAGCGTTTGATGGGAGTCGAATCACTATCTAGAACATAACAATCATCCAAATTAAGAATGCCATTTAAAATAACTTTACTTTCTTTGGAGTAAACCTTACAATCACTCTTCCAGAAGGTGACTTCTTGATCTTTTGCACACAACTGAGATATACTAAGAAGATTATGTTTAAGACAATCAACAAGATGGACATCATTAATCACAGCTGAGGATGACAAATTGAATTTCCTTTCCCAATAATGTTTGCCATATTGCCACCACCAAAAACAATGGCACCACCATTGTAATTAACCAAATCAGACATATATGAGTTGTTACCACTCATGTGTCGAGAGCATCCACTATCTAAATACCATTTGGATTCTCTCTCAACATTCAAGGTTGTATGAATCATGAGGCTTTTAGCCTTAGGAACCCATTCATGAGAAAGGAAGGAACACAGGGCCTTTTGATAAACCTTTTGGCCAGATTTGAAATACAACTTCCCATTGATGGTTTTGAGTTTTGGGTTCCCCAATTTGATAAGTATTTTTTAACTTCTGATTCAAGGTATTGAAATTTGAATTTTCATTCCTCATTTGCCATCTATAATTCACAACATTGGATTGAGGCACTAGGGAATGCTTTCTCATATGACCTTTTCTAAGAGGACATTCAAATATAAAATGTCTATGTTTACCACAATAATAACACATAGCGTTTGAAAGGATGGAGGAATTACTTTTGACAAAAGTAATAGGATTTTTGGGTTTTTTATCATTTTCCACATTATAACCGAGCCCAAATTTATCCTTATACTCATTCCCAGAGTTGAGGAGTTTCTCTAATTTCTCCTCACCTTGAGTGAATTTGTCTTGAAATTGAGTTTTATGGTGTCTTAATTTATCCAAATCTAAACTCAAAATCTTGATCGTATCTTCAAGGCACCTTCTTATTTCTAATAAATTTTCGAGACTCCTTTCAAATGAGTCTAATTGCCATTGAAGAGATTTTCCTCTCTCTCAACTTTGATATTTCATCATGTGAGGTTTTCAATTTTGTTGAGAGTGCTTCTTTTCAAATTTCTCAATTTCAAGATATTTTGACAAATTGGCATTTTCATTTCTAAGTTCATGAAGTTTCTTCGCCAGTTGCATACTCTCAAGGTATAAGGCATCAAATGATTCATGGAGTTCATTAGTATTATCCTAATCCTCTGATTTACTATTGAATTCATTTGAGTCAGAACTTATAGAAGCAACAAAATTATTTAAAGTTTTACATTCCTTGCAATGCTCCAAGTTTGTAGTAGGCTCGGACTCTTCAAAGCTATCCAACGAGGACATCAAATCTTCTTCAAATGAATTACTCCTTTGATTTCTAGTGATGGAACTTATCTTTGGATACATAGGAGGAAGGATATGTACTAGATAGCATGAGTCTAGACAAAATGTGGTGTTCGGATCTTCTATGGAAATGTATTCCAAGAATTTGTTTTGAATCGAGATCCAAACCTCATCATCACAGGAGTCCAAGAATTTGTTTTGAATCGAGATCCAAACCTCATCATCACAGGAGGCCAACCATTTTTATATTTTTGTTTATAAAAACACTAGGATGGTATGCACAAATAGAAGAAGATGATAGATAAATTTTCGGGCATCCAAAGTGAGAGTTCTAGCATAAGGATCTACTCAGACGGTTAAACCCTTATAAAGAGCACAAGACTCTGATACCAATTGAAAATTCCCAAAGTGCTAGACCAAAATTGTCTAGAAGGGGATGAATATGACAATCCCCAGATAATTGGTCCTACTAAAATTTCTTGAATAAAAGTAGGTAATTAAAATTTAAATTAAGATTAATCAAGATGAGCTGATGATGTGTGAGGCAAATATGAACAAGTGAGAGAGTCAAACACACAAGGATTCATGCACAAGGACACCCAATGTATAGTGGTTCGGTTAAACAACCTACATCCACTGTTGAGACTTGCCCAACCTTGGGTTTTCTCCAAATTACTAAGTGGGGAATTAGACCCTCACTAATAGTGTAGGACTTTAATCTACACACTCCTAGGTTTGAAAGGTTCGACCACCATTGGTCTACTTCCTTATCCCTCTATTTTTTATAGTGGTTTGATCACCTTGATGTAGTCCATTTTACAAGAATGATTTGAGAAGTGAGGACACCAAAGAAACACTTGCCTTTGAAGTTCACACTTGATGGAGATGTGTTTCTTGAACGGTTCTCCCAATGATTTTGTTGATGGTGAAGATGTGTAAGTGTGTACCATTGAACAAACTTTCTTTTTCTTTCTTGATCTCAATTAACTAGATGATTGAATCTAAAAAATGATTTTCCAAGTTTGAAGATTGAAGAGAGCATCAGGGAGGAGAAGAGTTCCAAGCATTGCTTTAAGGTTTTCAAATTTCAAAAATGAAAGCTCTACCACCCAATAGGAAAATCGAAACTTAAATAAATAGTTCAGACACTTGACACAGACGATTGATCGGCAACAGGCGATCGATCGTCCTTGTTCAAATTCCTTCACCAACTCCACCATCGTACAATAAATGCACAACAACGGTAATAAAACGCTAATATCACGATTGATCGTCCGAGTTTCTGGCGACAAATTTGTTGTTGACGAAAGCATTAGCCTGTGACTCACTGTATTTTCCATTGTCAAGTCCCATCCAGGCCTAGGGCAATTGATTGTGTACCCGATTGGCTATTACCCTGTCTCGGTGATGGGTCGTGCGACCTATTGATCGTACTCTACCACACGAAGGTCGCCGCCAGACGAAAGTATCTTCCTGAGCCTGACTGTATCTTTCAGTGTGTATCTGACAAGACTCCAAGCGATTGCTCGTGAGGGCGATTGGTCGGCCCTTTACGCAGATGAATCATCGTCTGCACGATCTGTTATCTGAGACTTTGACTTTCAATGACAGTCCATTTTTTTTCTAATGCCCAGGGAGATTGATTGCATGTACGATTGGATCGGCTCTGCCTGCGATATATAATAAACACAAATGTATCATCGTGAGAATGTTGGATTTTGATAGACCATTCCAAACGATAACCCCCGTTTTTCTAGGCAATTGACAACAATACTACGATTGGTCGCCTGATGTCAATGGCGATGGATCGCTGACACGATGTGTCATCCTGATAGCAAAATCAATGGTTTGAAACATTAAGTCCATGTTCTCATTTGGTGTCAAACATCCACTAGGCTTACTTGTGATTTACCAAGGTGTTCTCTAAGCCTAGACACGGGTATCCTAAGGTAAAGATTCTACCTAAAGTCTTGTATGGCCATTTTACGAGCTTCTTTATTCAGGAAGTGTTTCACTCAAGTCATGGATTTGACGAACAAGGGACTCGGCATCTAACGCCCCGCCCTTTTTCACTCGCCGAAAATCAGAGTCTTTTTTTTTTTTTGAAATAAAGAGTGAGAAGAGAGAGGGACGTCACGAAACGAGCTAAGTCCGAGCTTCCAAAGCCCGGTCCTTAACTGGCCAACCATGCGTGTGCGTGGACTAAGTCCACCAAAACGGTTCACACGTAATACAGTTAAGCTTGCGGAATTATAATAGAGTTCTATCCTATCCAATTTTTAAATAGCAAGTAAGTCCATCACTTAATAATAATCACGTTACGTTAAAATGTCCAAAATTAAAATCCAAACCATAGCAAATAGTCTAAGTTATTATAGTCCCAACAAACTAATTAATCAAATTACATGTCCAAAATAAAAACTTAAATAAAATAGATCTAGCTCATCCAGCTCCTAAGCTTGGCTCCGATCGCGTCCTTCGTTTCGTCCATTTCATGTGTCATCATCTAAGGTAGAAGTAGGGCGTTAGACAATGCATCCAGTAGGTACTCCGAGTAGGGTCAACACATGGATTAGTATAAACAAAATCACATAGATATAAACAATATCAAAACCATGCAAGTCAATTCGTTGCCATGGGTGTCATATGCCATGAGTCCCACCCATCATCCATATCACAATCACATAGTATTCCTCTTGATGGATAATTCACATCAAGGTATTGTCATGACTCCCCACGAATGCCTTATTGGTCCCACCGAACGGAGCGTGGACTCCGGTTACAATTCCATTGGAATCAGTGTGGATTCCTCCCCACATTTGTTTATCGGAAATCCGAATGGACCGTGCACTCCCCTCATTTGATCTCTCCCATGCCATGCATGAGATGCAAGTGCAACCATGCTATGTAATAATTGTAACACCCCATATTTTCAAGCTAGGGATATATATGGAAATTGTCCATTTAATTTATGAATTAATGTATATGGACCTTAGATGGGTAAGGTGTTGGGTCAATTGCCCAATTAAGACCCAATGGATTGTGAATATAGATCAATTGAATTAAATGGGGTGAGATTTATTTAATTGGGTCAAAAGTGTTAATTGGGTCAAAATTGTCAATTGGGTCAAAATGCCCAATTGGGACCCAATGGGTCGTGGTTGACTTGGTTGACCACCAAGTGAGTTCAAGCTTACTTAATTGGGGCTGAATTAAGTTGGAAATGAAATTATGTGATTGGGTTGATTTTAAGTGAGTTGAATTAAAGAGGTGAGTTGAGTTAAATGAGTTGGATGGGAAGTTATGGGGACCTTCATCTCAAGTGAGTAGAGTGGGAAGAGGAGGGGTTTTTGTTGTTTCAAAGAACAACACAAGGTATACACGTTGGATGTATGGGAATTATATCTCATGCATGAAACTCCAAATAAGAACTAATGGGAGGTGGGCCGTTTGGTGGGGGTTACACAAATCACACACGTTGGGAAGCTTGGAGGGTCTCCAACTCAAGATGGAAACCCAAGAGTCACATGTTGGGAGTGTTTCATCTCAAGGATGAAACCTCCAATTGAGACTTAAAAGAGGAAGATGAAAGGACATAGGAGTAACCAAGGGTTGTCACCAAAGGACACCACCTTTGGCAACCCTCATTAACAAAGAGAAGGTTTCATTTTAAAGCCACACTCTTCCTCTCCCTCTTGGCCGTTCCCACCTCACAAAGGTAAGAAACTCTTGGTGTTTTTCTCATCTTACTCTCTCCCTTTCTTAGCCGAACAGCACTCTAAGGAAAGAAGAGAACACTTTGAGAATTCTATCTCATTCTCTCTCTCCCTCTCAAGGCCATTTCTCCTCTCAAGATCAAAGGAACAAGAAGGAGCGAAAGAAACCGGAAGAGTCGTGAAACCGGTAGGTATTTTGATAAATTTTGTTTAAAGTAAGGAACCATAGGGTTCGGCCATAGTGTATGGCCAAACCCCATGGAAGAAAAATTAGGGGATGAATATGGTATTTTAATGGAAGGATGAACCATAGGGTTCGGCCATAGTGCATGGCCGAACCCCATGGAAAGACATTGCTGATTTTATGGGTTTTGAGGGATAAAAATTATGGAGGTTATGATAATGATTTTAAGTGAGTTTGAAAGGTTGTAAATGATAAACTTAAATGAAGCAATGGTGAAGAATCATGAACCATGGGTTCGGCTATGTTGTATGACCGAACCCCATGGGGAAATATTGAGGTATTTAGACCATAAAAATGATGGAGAAAGGTGGTAATCTTAATAAGTTTTTAAATAAAGAAGATGATGTTTTTAAGAGACCTAAGTGTATGATTCAACCCACCATGGAAGGACTTGGGTCATGGATTTATTATTGTAAATAATTTAAGAAAGAGGATGGAAAAATGATATCATGGGTTCGGCCATGATGTATGGTCGAACCCCATGAACCAACTTAATGGGTCATTTGGGGTTTTATGTTGTGATTTATGAATCATTTATGAATCTAGGTTATGGATCAATTTTGGACCTAAGCATGAAGGGATGGGAATAATGGCAAATGTGTAAATATGGGAGGAAATGATAGACCATGGGTTCGGCCATGGTGTATGGCCGAACCCCATAAGGAAAGTTTTGTGGACTTAAGTGGTTACTAATGTTTAATAACTATTGTATAAGTGATTAGAGTTATGAATAAAAAATGGCAAGATCTTGGATCAAAGGATTACAAAGAGGGACCAAACTCAAGTGAATGAGGTTCGACCATGTTGTATGGCCGAACCGCACTAAGGTGTAGTTTTGTGGAATAAGTGTTTAAATGAAGAATTTGGTGATGAGTGATTAATAAATCAAGAGAGTCGCTAAAACCAAATGAGTGAGGTTCGGCCATGGTGTACGGCGGAACCCCACAAAGTGTGTTTATGGACTTGGACATTATTGTAAATTAAATGAGACTTTAGTTTGACTTGTTGATATGTAACAAGGTGACGGGACCTCACTAGGGGTGCAAGATCAGTGAGCGGTTTTCGAATGAGAACGCAAGGACAAACTAGTGGTCATTGGTAGGATTCCTACATCATTGAAACCATGGATATGTATTATGTACTTATGATGGTTTTATTTCATGTTTGATAAGATATTTTGGTATTAAACAATATGTTGCAATTATGTTTTGTAATATTCTATAGCATGTTGGCATTTGCATCTCATGCATGGCATGGGAGGGATGACAGGTAACCGGGGACCCACACTCCGTAGGGGCGTCCGTAAAACCCTAGTGGGGGATACCTTGATGAGGAGAATTCCATCAAGAGGATACATGTGCTTGTGATGGGTGGGACTCATTGCATATGGTAGCATGGCATGGCATTGAATCGGCATGATTATGATCTTTATTATCATGCAAGGTTTCTAGTTTTTATCTGTATGATTGGATATGATGTTTTACAAGTATGATATGGTATATTATATCTGGATTTTATATACTAACCCATGTGTTAGCCCTAATTGGAATACCTACTGGGCGTGTTGTCTAACGCCTTACTTCTACCCTAGTTGATGACACAGGAAGGTAACGGAACGAGGACGTGATTGGAGCCAAACTTAGGAGCTTGGATGATTAAGCTATATGTTGTTTATGTTATTTGGAATTGTAATAACGTAGATTTATTTGCTATGGATTGGATGGTTAATGTTTGGATATTTAAGTTATGATAATTATGGTTAAGTATTGGACTACTTTGCTATCTAAAGTGAAATAGGATTGTTATCATATTGTTATTCCGCATATATGATTTATTCCGCAAGTTAACTTGAGTACGTGTGAACTATCTTAGTGGACTTGGTCCACGCACACGTATGGTTGGCCAGTTAAGGGTTGGGCTTTGGAAGCTCAGACTTAACTCGCATCGTAACGTCTCTCTCTATCACTTAAAAAAAAATATACTCTGATTTCGGAAAGTAAGTGAAAAGGGGTGGGGCGTTACAATAGTAAACATCATAGCATTAAAATCTCATAGTTGAAAAATAGTACTCTGATACCAAAATTAACGTAGAAGTAAAAACATCATATATACATATTCCATGGTTTTCAATAAGGTAGGAATCCTACCAACGACCAAATATCGTGTCATTGTGTTTCAGTCCAAATACCGATCACCGATCGCGTCAAGCCGATCGTACATCGTTTGTGAAATCCCATTTACCTTATTACATTTAACACATATACATACATCAATTTGGTGATCCATTTAATTCCATCAACACCTACATCATCCTAGGTTCATCTCCCTTTACCATCCTAGTCTTTTATCCGATTAAGTCCCCTAAGAGGTTTCCATCATACATTGGGGTTGAACCATGTTTTAAGTCCACAAAAATGCCTTAGTGGGGTTCGGCCATACAACATGGCCGAACCTCACTCTCTTGGTTTAAGTCCCTTTTTAATCCTTTAATCACCATGGGTCAAGCATCATTCCATCCTTTGATTTATTAATCCAATCACATAAGTTAATCATTTAATTTGATAAAAACACCTAAGTCTATAAAATATTATCCATGGGGTTCGGCCATACAACATGGCCGAACCCATGGTTCTTTCATTCCATCTTCTTTCCATTTTAACCCTCATTTCTTAGCTTGATCATTCAATCACTTAAACATGTATAGATCTACAAAATGACCCATCAAAATTATTCATGGGGTTCGGCCATACAACATGGCCGAACCCATGATGTCTCATTTTCATCCTTCCTTTCTTAACTCATTTACAAATATTAGATCCATAAACAAAATCCCTCCATGGGGTTTGTAACACCCCAATTTCTCAATGAAGTGGAAAAATTACCAAAATGCCCCTGAGTTGTTAAATTAGTTATTTTGTCATGTTAAGTAAGGAAATAGTGGGGCCCATTACTCAAAATAAAATCATATGAGCATATTATGAATGTTAAGTTTTATTGGTTGGGTAATTTTCATCAATTGGGTCAAAAATGGCTAAATGGGTCAAAGGGCCCAAATGGGGCCCATCGGGTCTTGCTGGGTTATTTGACCGTTTTGTAATTTTAAATTAAAAGGGGTTAAGCCTATTTGATTGGAAATCAAGTGGAGGAAAAATGGGTAGGCTTGATCCATATGTAAAAACCAATTGGAAATGACCAAAATACCATAATGGGTCATGTTGTCAAAACGGGTCAAGGAGCTAAAAGTGGACCCAACGGGTCGAGTTGACTATTGTTGACCGTGTGAACCCTCAAGGGAGCTCAAACACGATTCAAACCAATTGAGTGGGATGGAGGTGAGTTGGAATTAAATCAAAAGGTGAGTTAACTCATATGCATTAAATGAAATGCATTAAATGTGATGAGTTGGGTTGGAATAAAAAATACCTTGAGTTGAGTGAGTCAAAATGGAAACTCAAGGGGCTGTAAATTCAGTGAGTCCAAGGGGAATTGGAGGAGTTTAGCTGGTCTCAAATCAGCCAAAACAAGTCCCACACGTTGGGGACTTGTTTTGGTGAGTTCCATGGTACATATTAAATACAAGTGCATGGGTTTGAGGTGGGTTACTTAGGGATGTGAATGGCTGCATTGGTAGCTGCCAAGGGGTGCCTTGGATGGCACCCAATGCCCACCGTTTTGAGCAAGAAGTTATGAGGGAGTGGAGGAGTCTTGGTGGCTGAAAATGCAAAAGCAAACAACACCATGCTTGGCCGAATTTCTTGTGCAAAAGTTTTAGAATTCATCTCTCTCCCTCACTCAAAAGAAAAACACACTCTCTTGGCCGAGTTTACCTTGGTGTTTTCTCACCATTAGATCAAGCACAAGACAGTAGAAGAAAGGAAGGAACAAGAGGGAAGAAGGCAAGGAGCAAGAGGCAAAGGAAATTGGTAAGAATTCCTTACAATGTTATTTAATAAGTTAGATTAAGTGGAACATGAATTGGCCATGGAATGGCTGATTTTATCAAGGACCTAAGCCTTGGTTAAAGGTTGTCTTAAGTGGTAAACAAATCACATTGGGTTCGGCCAGTTTGGATGGCCGAACCCCATGACATTTGTTTGGGTATTTTGATGGTTTTTGGAGGCTAAAAACTATGCAAAAATGATGAACAATTGTATGTGTTTAGATGAAAGATAAAGGATTTTTAATCTTGGATTTGGATGGCATAATTCAGCCTTGGAATAGCCAAATGCATCAAGAGTCTAAAACATGGAAGAAGGTGTCAAAAGAAATGAAATGAACCATTGGGTTTGGTCACTTTGGTGGCCAAACCCCATGAAAAGAGTTGGTTAATGGTTATGGTTTTTGAAATTTAAAACCATCCATTTGGGGACTGTTTTTACATATTTTATTAAGATTTAAAATACATACTTAAAGAGGGTTAAAACATGGTTTGGATATCAGAAAGGCTGAAGATATGTGGTCTAATCAGTGGAGTAAAATTGGAGAAGATGGACCATGGGGATCGGCCATCTTGGATGGCCGAATCCCATGATATCATGTTGGTTTTTGGATGATTTCTTTGAGAGTTAAAACTTGATATTAGTATACTGTTTATGCATGTTTATATGAGGTTCAAAAACAGCAACATAGCATTGGGTTCGGCCACCATGGAGGGCCGAACCCCATGCAAATGATGGTTGGTTCTAAGGTGTTTGAAACATGGAAACCATGAACTTTCAAGGGCTGTTTTTGGATGAATTTAATTAGATGGTTACTAAGAGGTATGAAGGCAGCAATATGATATTGATATTGCATGTTTAGATAAGGCCTAAAGCATGTTTGAAAGACCAAACATGGGCATAGGGTTCGGCCACATTGGATGGCCGAACCCCATAAAAGTGTGTGATAAATTGTTATGGTTTTTGGAGAGATAAAACCATACCAATTGTGGAGTTTTTTTTTTTAAGAGATAAGGTTACTGTTTTGGTTTGGCCATGGGATGGCTGAACCATGTGGTTAACATGGCAAAAGGGTAGTATTCAATTGGTATATGAAATAAGGGAATCATTGAGCAAAAGAACTCCATGGACTGTTTTATGGTTATATGGAGTAAGAACATAGTGGAGATTTTGAATGAATCCGTGCCTTTGATTCAAGAATTATGTATGTATAATAGGTATTTAATATCAGTAAACAATCAAGCATGATAGATAAGGGAATATGGGATGAAAATACATAGGGTGAGGTTCGGCCAAGTAGTATGGCCGAACCCACCAAAGATTATTTGATGGACTTTGTACTAATTCATAATGAATGGGAGATGTATGTATGAATGATGTAAATGAACCAAGTAATTTGAATGGTCATGGAATGTGATTGGAATGGATTAAGAGATTCAAATGGGAAAGGTGAGGTTCGGCCAAGTAGTATGGCCGAACCCCACCAAGGTAGTTTTGTTATGAACCATGGTTTATCAAGGAAAATTAAACAAGGCTTGGCCTAGTGGCAAAGCTGTAAATACAAGTGATTTAGTGGTTTGAAGTGTTAATAAATCATTTGGATGGTGTTAATCCAAAACCAAAGAGATCAAGTTAAAGTGGGTAAGGTTCGGCCATGGGTATGGCCGAACCCCACAAGATGTTTGGGTCTTATATGTGAATGGATATTTAAATATTAGAATGATTTACTTATTGTTACATCACAAGGTGACGAGAGTTGAAGGAAGTGCGAGTCGTGACCGAGTGAAGCTCAAAAGGAACGGACACTTAATCAAAGTTTAAGTAGGTTTCCTACCTACTTGTAACCACGGTTTTACCCAGTTTTTCTTATGATACTCTTGTTTTAATGTATGTGTTTCAAATATATATTATGCATTAACAAATGGCATACAGGCATTGACATCTCATGCATAGTCATGGGATAATGAATGAAGTTCTACAGTGATGGCTACGATTGTACATGATGGGGGTTGCCCATTGCATGTACATATTGTATAGAAGAGATGAATGTTGTTGTAATTTACCTTGTCGGTGCAAGGCACGTCAAGTGATGGCTACGATGGTACATGATGGGGGTTGCTCATTACATGTACATCGCTTATAGAAGAGATGAAGGTGTGTTGTAATTTACCTTGTCGGTGCAAGGCACGTCAAGTGATGGCTATGGAAGTACATGATGGGGGATGCTCATTGCATGTGCATATTTCATAGCATTGTTTTTACCTGTTTTGATGATCATGTATTATGATATGTATATGCATGTTTTATATGCTAACATGTGGTAGCCCTGATTCGGGAACCTACTGGGCGCGTTGATCTAACGCCCTAATTCTATCGTCAGAGGAGATTGCAGGTACAAGCAAGGGGAAAGGAAAGGTCATTGACCGGGAGGGGAGCTGAACCTAAGTGCTTTAATGATGGATTTGGATTACGTTATATTACTGTCATTTGAATACTATTGTTGGACATGTAATAATTCGTTATTTGCTATGGTTTGATTAGGATAATAACCTGTGGATGGTTGATCTATGTTATAAAATATTTAAGACTGTTACTTGCTATCTCGTCTTTCTTTTCCGCAATTATCTAGATTATTCCGCATGTTGATTAGTTCCATGTGTGATTCACTATCATGGTCTATTCCATGTACACATGGGTGGCCAGTTAAGGTTCAGACTTGAGTAGTCTGAACTTAACTCGCGTCGTGACGCCGCCCGCTCTCTTCTGATGTTTATTTAAAAAAAAAAATTAGACTCTGAAATTCTCGAAGAGGGCGGGGCGTTACAGTTGGTATCAGAGCGAAACGGGAAGTTGAATCATCGAAGTAAGATTAAGACGGTTTCATGTCTCACTGACGGATAAGAATCCCAACTGACCGACTCTTCGGAGTCCGCTGCCTGGGGGCCGGATTAATTTACTTCGAGTGACTCAGACTGAACAATCAATCTGAGAACGACAATGAAAGATAGCAAAGTAAAGTACAGTCATCATAATTGGACAAATCAAACGTAGCAAGGTAGGATGTACTCCCCTGAAATCCCCACACTGAAAAAAAAACAGACAATAGGAAATTAGAGATTTCCCCAGAAACAAAAGAAAACAGAGAATGTTGAATTGGTAATCTTCCCAAACAAAGTACATGACTTTATGCCTGATCAAATTCCCCTGAAAACCAAGGTTGGTTTATTAGAATTGTTGTTAAATATGCTTGTGTTCTATTGATATGATACAGATATGTCGAGTAATGTGGAGTACTCGGAATGGCACAGCGGAACTCCTAGCCATCCCATAGACTTGGTATCTGCTTCTAACAACACCGACGTAGAAGCTCAAGTGGACCTTCAGGAGGGACATCCTGAAGAAGTTGAGATGCACTTAGCACCTATTGCAGAGGATTTGAGGGATGATATTCCTGGGATGGTGGAACCTTCTGAGGAAGAAGAGGAGGAGGATCTGGGATTTTTCTTTTATGAGGATCCGATGGAAGACTTTCCTATAATACTGGAATCGGCGGGGGAAGTAGATCCCTATGATACCTGTGAGTTGTGTAATCAGGACGACCACAACAGGTTGTATTGTCCTCATCCATTGGGAGTTGTGTGTCCGGTTTGTGGACTACACGGGCATGGAGAGGCGAGGACTAATTGTCCTTGTATTGGAGGACCTGGAATAATCCCCTGCACGACATGTGAAGTATTGGGGCACACGGCGATTACGTGTCCTGATAACCGATTCAAGTTCGCTTTTGATGCGGAGTCTTCTACGGAAGACTAGGATAGGAAGTAATAGTAGGGGTATTAAAAAGAGGGTTATTTTTGTAAGGGGGTATATTTTGTTATACATAGGGTTTGTTTCACCCTACCCACCTTTGTACAAAGATGCAGTTTGAATTTATATAAATATGTGATTTCATGTTTTTATGAGGATTCATGGCATGTGTTGCATATTGTTAATGGAAACTAAGTCTATGATGTTTCCATGAATTAGGACTAAATGGCGCCACAGAAAAAGGTGGTAAAAGATCCGAAGGGAAAAGAGAAGGTTTTACAGATCGGACTAGGTGAGGGGTGTCAAAGAGGAGGACTCGTCAGGACGATAAAAAGAAGGATGACGTGCTCATTATCACACCACAAGGGAAGGTGGTACCCCGACGCAAGAAGGCGTCATCGGAACCTGAAAGAGAGCCGTCCGTTCATGACAAAGAGAGATCTGTTCATGAACGATCTCACAGTGAGGAAGAGTCTCACCACTCTAGGCGGGAAGAAGAAGAGAGTGACCCTACATATCAACAGGACGAAGAGGAGGGATATGACTCGTCATATCGATGCGAGGAGGATGAGAACAGTAACATGACTGTACCCTTTGTGCCTCCTGAACTGCACAGCTTGGTGCAAGCTGTGGTTACATCCGTCCTCCAACAACATTTGAACGGAGGGGGAAGTACGAGCGAAAATAATGACCGTAACATGGTCAGAGATTTTCAGCAACAGCGGCCACCTTACTTTAAGGGCAGAGAAGGGCCAGTCGGAGCCGAGAACTGGTTGGAGAAGATTTCCCACATATTGACTCTTCTGAACATCAGGAGTCATGCTCATAAAATATTATTGGCCACGTCACAGCTGGTAGATGACGCTGCCAAATGGTGGAAGGTGGTGGAGAAACAGCAGGCACTTGTGCCAAGAAGAGAAGGAGTTGCTATGACCTGGGAGCAATTCTCAGCGACATTCTTAGAGCGCTACTTCCCAGAGGAAGAAAGAGAACGACAAATTCAAGCCTTTATGACTTTGGTGCAAGGCTCAATGACGGTGGCTGAGTATCACCAGGAATTCCTCAGCCTGTCAATCTATGCATACTATATTGTGGACACGGAATATCGAAAAGCTCGCAAGTTCGAGCGTGGGTTACGGCCAAACATTAGGGCCAGGGTAACCGTGTTCAAAGCAGCCACACTGGCAGAAGTGGTCAGCAGGGCCACCATTGTGGAACAGGAAATGGCGGAATTTGCCAGAGTTGACAACCGCCGAGCTCCAAGTGGGAGGGGTGTGTACCAACCCATCAAAAAGTTCAGATCGAACTTCAGCAGACCCTCACCGTCTGTTGGATCAAGTGGGGGCTTTCGCCCCAACCAGCCCACTCAATCTGTTGCGGTCACTCAAGCATCTCGAGGAGTGAATACTTGCTTTCACTGTGATCAACCTGGTCACTACAAAAAGGACTGCCCAAAGCTCAACAGGCTGTCTAACTCAAGAGGATCATTTCGTCCGCCAGCTAGACCGGCATACTCCAGAGGAGGCAGAATGCAGGGCCGGGGAGGTCGAAGGTCTAACCCTGCTGGAGCGGGAAGATTATTCACTCTAACTTCTCCAGAGGAAGAGGAGGAGGATCATCCTGTGATACAAGGTATGGCGGTAGTGAGTAGCTCATATGCATATGCACTATTTGATTCCGGAGCATCACACTCCTTTATAGCTGCATCGTTTATTACTGCTACTGGTACATTAGTTCAAAGATTAGCCACAGAACTTACTATTGTATCCCCTGTCGGAGATTCGGCATTGGGACTTATTTGTACTGCGGTTAACACCGAATTAGCTGGACTCAGATTTGAGTTCAATTATTTAGTGCTGGACATGTCGGAATATGATATTATATTCGGAATGGATTGGTTGGCAAAGTTTCATGCCAACATCGACTGTTATGGTCGAAGAGTGACATTTAAGTCACCCGAGGGCAAGCAATATAGTTCGTGCAGATAAACAAAGTGGATTACAGGAAGGGTTAAACCACGTGGTATTGAATAATATCACCATAAACAAAGCTCCAGTTACTGAACTTCCGGAAATTGTGCAAGAATTTGTGGATGTGTTCCCAAAGGAACTCCCTGGTTTACCACCTATGAGGGAGATTAACTTCGAGATCAGGCTGTACCCTGGCACAATACCAGTGTCGTTACCACACTATCGGATGGCACCAGCGGAGATGTCGGAGCTAAAGAAGCAGATTGATGAACTGCTTAGGCTGGGTTGCATCCGGAACAGTACGTCATCATGGGAGCACCAGTGTTGTTTGTAAAGAAGAAGGACGGTTCACTACGGATGTGCGTGGACTACCGGAAGCTGAATCAGTTAACAGTCCGGAACAAGTACCCTCTACCCAGGATTGACGATTTATTTGATCAATTGAGGGGTTCTAGTCATTTTTCAAAGATCGATTTGATGTCTGGTTATCATCAAATCCGAGTTAGAGAGGAAGATATAGAAAAGACAGCTTTTCGGACGCGATATGGACTGTTTGAGTTCGTGGTCATGCCATTTGGACTCACAAATGCGCCGGCTGTGTTCATGGATTTAATGAACAGAATCTTCCGTCCCTATCTGGATCAGTTTGTAATCATATTCATTGATGATATCCTGATCTATTCTAAGAGTCAGGAGGAACATGCAAAGCATCTACGGATAGTTTTGAATACTTTGAGGCAGAATAAACTGTATGCCAAGGCCAGTAAGTGTGAATTCTGGCTATCTCAAGTGAATTTCTTAGGACATGTTATATCTAAGGAAGGAATAGCCGTGGATCCGGCTAAGGTGACTGCCGTGAAAGACTGGAAAGCGCCAAAGAACGTAACTGAGATCCGCAGTTTCTTAGGATTGGCGGGTTATTATCGGAAATTTATTATGGATTTTTCCAAATTAGCGTCTCCATTGACTCGACTCACTCAGAAAGGAGTCAAGTATGAGTGGTCAGATCTGTGCAACCAAAGGTTTGAAGAGCTAAAAAACAGACTTACAACCCTCCTGTTTTGATTTTGCCGGAAAAGGGCAAAGGTTATGAAGTAGAATGCGACGCTTCGGGAGAAGGACTGGGGTGTGTCCTTAGTCAAGATCATCGTGTGGTGGCTTATGGTTCAAGACAACTAAAAATACATGAACGCCTCTATCCTACGCATGATCTTGAACTAGCCGCAGTGGTCTTCGCTCTCAAAAGCTGGAGACATTATCTTTATGGCGAGAAGTTTGAAGTGTATTCTGATCATAAGAGTTTGAAATATTTATTTGATCAGAAGGAGCTTAATCTAAGGCAGCGTAGATGGATGGAGTATCTGGCGGATTATGAGTTCGAGCTTCGATACCATCCAGGCAAGGCGAACAAGGTGGCTGATGCTCTTAGCCGCATATCACATGCATCCGTGGCATGTCTGATCAGAACCGAGTGGGAGATGTTGAATACCATTCGAGAGTTCAATCTATACATTACAAACCGTGGAGTTTTGCACAATTTAATCATACGGTCCAATATAGTCACCAAGATTGAACAAGAACAAAGAGCAGACCCGGAAGTGGAGGACATATGGGCCAAGATGTCTACTGGCACCATTGTACCTGAATGGGAATTACGACCGGGACAAGGTCTTTTATTCCGGGGAAGAACGTATGTGCCACAGAGTTGCAGGAAAGAGCTACTAATTGAGGCACATCAGTCCAAGCTCTCTATTCATCCGGGTAGCACCAAAATGTATCACGATCTAAAGAGGCATTATTGGTGGCATGGACTAAAAAGGGATGTGGCAGAATTCGTGGCACATTGTCTAACTTGTCAACAAGTTAAGACTGAACACCAAAAACCACCAGGGTTGCTCAAACCCTTAGCCGTGCCAGAATGGAAATGGGAACATTTTCCATGGACTTTGTATCTGGGTTGCCGAGGTCCTCAAAGGGTAATGACGCCATTTGGGTCGTAGTCGACCGGCTGACCAAGTCTGCACATTTCATTCCTATCAAGATGACGGATTCGTCTGAGACGTTGGTCGGCGTTATATTAAAGAGATCATTCGACTACATGGCATTCCCCGAACGATAGTATCGGACAGAGATGGCCGTTTTACCGGCAGAGTATGGCAAAGCATGCAATCCATGGGGACAGATCTACTGACGAGCACCGCATTCCATCCACAGACTGATGGACAATCTGAAAGGACAATCCAGACCTTGGAAGACATGCTGAGAGCATGTATGTTAGATTTCAAGGGTGGATGGGAGGACCACTTACCACTGGTGGAGTTCTCGTATAATAACAGCTATCAGGCAAGCCTTCAAATGGCTCCATACGAGGCTTTGTATGGTAGACCGTGTAGGTCACCGGTATGTTGGACAGAGGCAGGTGAGCCTGCATTGATCGGACCGGAACTAGTCGCAGAAACTACTGCACAAATTAAGTTGATACGTCAACACTTACTGACTGCACAGAGTCGGCAGAAAAGTTATGCAGATAAAAGGAGACGGTTTGGAATTTGAAGTGGGAGACTTGGTTTCTAAAAGTCTCACCACGGAAGGGACATATGAGGTTTGGTAAGAAAGGAAAACTGTCGCCAAGATATGTGGGACCGTTTTCCATCATAAGAAGGAGGGGGATGTAGCTTACCAATTAGCACTTCCATCGCAATTAGCAGCTCTACACGATGTGTTCCACGTGTCGATGCTAAGGAAATACAATCCGGATCCGTCCCATGTTTAAATGTTCAAGATATTGAAGTACAAAGCGACGTGACGTACGTCGAGAAGCCGGTCAGGATAGTGGAGACCGAACAAAGGGTGTTGCGAAACAGAGCGATTCAGTTCGTAAAAGTGGTATGGGACCGTCATGGTGATGAAGAGGCCACATGGGAACTTGAATCGGAGATGAGAACAACTCACCCCGAATTGTTTGTGTAATTTAATTTGAGAACCCTACTTCACTCGATTTTCGGGACGAAAATTTTAAAAAGAGGGTTATATTGTAACACCCCAATTTCTCAATGAAGTGGAAAAATTACCAAAATGCCCCTGAGTTGTTAAATTAGTTATTTTGTCATGTTAAGTAAGGAAATAGTGGGGCCCATTACTCAAAATAAAATCATATGAGCATATTATGAATGTTAAGTTTTATTGGTTGGGTAATTTTCATCAATTGGGTCAAAAATGGCTAAATGGGTCAAAGGGCCCAAATGGGGCCCATCGGGTCTTGCTGGGTTATTTGACCGTTTTGTAATTTTAAATTAAAAGGGGTTAAGCCTATTTGATTGGAAATCAAGTGGAGGAAAAA
Source organism: Chimonanthus praecox (assembly GCA_022113865.1). Lineage (NCBI taxonomy): Eukaryota > Viridiplantae > Streptophyta > Magnoliopsida > Laurales > Calycanthaceae > Chimonanthus > Chimonanthus praecox. The sequence goes on along the minus strand of CM039088.1, from coordinate 29,207,757 downwards.
TGGGTAGGCTTGATCCATATGTAAAAACCAATTGGAAATGACCAAAATACCATAAATGGGTCATGTTGTCAAAACGGGTCAAGGAGCTAAAAGTGGACCAACGGGTCGAGTTGACTATTGTTGACCGTGTGAACCCTCAAGGGAGCTCAAACACGATTCAAACCAATTGAGTGGGATGGAGGTGAGTTGGAATTAAATCAAAAGGTGAGTTAACTCATATGCATTAAATGAAATGCATTCAATGTGATGAGTTGGGTTGGAATAAAAAATACCTTGAGTTGAGTGAGTCAAAATGGAAACTCAAGGGGCTGTAAATTCAGTGAGTCCAAGGGGAATTGGAGGAGTTTAGCTGGTCTCAAATCAGCCAAAACAAGTCCCACACGTTGGGGACTTGTTTTGGTGAGTTCCATGGTACATATTAAATACAAGTGCATGGGTTTGAGGTGGGTTACTTAGGGATGTGAATGGCTGCATTGGTAGCTGCCAAGGGGTGCCTTGGATGGCACCCAATGCCCACCGTTTTGAGCAAGAAGTTATGAGGGAGTGGAGGAGTCTTGGTGGCTGAAAATGCAAAAGCAAACAACACCATGCTTGGCCGAATTTGTGCAAAAGTTTTAGAATTCATCTCTCTCCCTCACTCAAAAGAAAAACACACTCTCTTGGCCGAGTTTACCTTGGTGTTTTCTCACCATTAGATCAAGCACAAGACAGTAGAAGAAAGGAAGGAACAAGAGGGAAGAAGGCAAGGAGCAAGAGGCAAAGGAAATTGGTAAGAATTCCTTACAATGTTATTTAATAAGTTAGATTAAGTGGAACATGAATTGGCCATGGAATGGCTGATTTTATCAAGGACCTAAGCCTTGGTTAAAGGTTGTCTTAAGTGGTAAACAAATCACATTGGGTTCGGCCAGTTTGGATGGCCGAACCCCATGACATTTGTTTGGGTATTTTGATGGTTTTTGGAGGCTAAAAACTATGCAAAAATGATGAACAATTGTATGTGTTTAGATGAAAGATAAAGGATTTTTAATCTTGGATTTGGATGGCATAATTCAGCCTTGGAATAGCCAAATGCATCAAGAGTCTAAAACATGGAAGAAGGTGTCAAAAGAAATGAAATGAACCATTGGGTTTGGTCACTTTGGTGGCCAAACCCCATGAAAAGAGTTGGTTAATGGTTATGGTTTTTGAAATTTAAAACCATCCATTTGGGGACTGTTTTTACATATTTTTAAGATTTAAAATACATACTTAAAGAGGGTTAAAACATGGGTTTGGATATCAGAAAAGGCTGAAGATATGTGGTCTAATCAGTGGAGTAAAAATTGGAGAAGATGGACCATGGGGATCGGCCATCTTGGATGGCCGAATCCCATGATATCATGTTGGTTTTTGGATGATTTCTTTGAGAGTTAAAACTTGATATTAGTATACTGTTTATGCATGTTTATATGAGGTTCAAAACAGCAAATAGCATTGGTTCGGCCACCATGGAGGGCCGAACCCCATGCAAATGATGGTTGGTTCTAAGGTGTTTGAAACATGGAAACCATGAACTTTCAAGGGCTGTTTTTGGATGAATTTAATTAGATGGTTACTAAGAGGTATGAAGGCAGCAATATGATATTGATATTGCATGTTTAGATAAGGCCTAAAGCATGTTTGAAAGACCATAACATGGGCATAGGGTTCGGCCACATTGGATGGCCGAACCCCATAAAAGTGTGTGATAAATTGTTATGGTTTTTGGAGAGATAAAACCATACCAATTGTGGAGTTTTTTTTTTTAAGAGATAAGGTTACTGTTTTGGTTTGGCCATGGGATGGCTGAACCATGTGGTTAACATGGCAAAAGGGTAGTATTCAATTGGTATATGAAATAAGGGAATCATTGAGCAAAAGAACTCCATGGACTGTTTTATGGTTATGGAGTAAGAACATAGTGGAGATTTTGAATGAATCCGTGCCTTTGATTCAAGAATTATGTATGTATAATAGGTATTTAATATCAGTAAACAATCAAGCATGATAGATAAGGGAATATGGGATGAAAATACATAGGGTGAGGTTCGGCCAAGTAGTATGGCCGAACCCCACCAAAGATTATTTGATGGACTTTGTACTAATTCATAATGAATGGGAGATGTATGTATGAATGATGTAAATGAACCAAGTAATTTGAATGGTCATGGAATGTGATTGGAATGGATTAAGAGATTCAAATGGGAAAGGTGAGGTTCGGCCAAGTAGTATGGCCGAACCCCACCAAGGTAGTTTTGTTATGAACCATGGTTTATCAAGGAAAATTAAACAAGGCTTGGCCTAGTGGCAAAGCTGTAAATACAAGTGATATTTAGTGGTTTGAAGTGTTAATAAATCATTTGGATGGTGTTAATCCAAAACCAAAGAGATCAAGTTAAAGTGGGTAAGGTTCGGCCATGGGTATGGCCGAACCCCACAAGATGTTTGGGTCTTATATGTGAATGGATATTTAAATATTAGAATGATTTACTTATTGTTACATCACAAGGTGACGAGAGTTGAAGGAAGTGCGAGTCGTGACCGAGTGAAGCTCAAAAAGGAACGGACACTTAATCAAAGTTTAAGTAGGTTTCCTACCTACTTGTAACCACGGTTTTACCCAGTTTTTCTTATGATACTCTTGTTTTAATGTATGTGTTTCAAATATATATTATGCATTAACAAATGGCATACAGGCATTGACATCTCATGCATAGTCATGGGATAATGAATGAAGTTCTACAGTGATGGCTACGATTGTACATGATGGGGGTTGCCCATTGCATGTACATATTGTATAGAAGAGATGAATGTTGTTGTAATTTACCTTGTCGGTGCAAGGCACGTCAAGTGATGGCTACGATGGTACATGATGGGGGTTGCTCATTACATGTACATCGCTTATAGAAGAGATGAAGGTGTGTTGTAATTTACCTTGTCGGGCAAGGCACGTCAAGTGATGGCTATGGAAGTACATGATGGGGGATGCTCATTGCATGTGCATATTTCATAGCATTGTTTTTACCTGTTTTGATGATCATGTATTATGATATGTATATGCATGTTTTATATGCTAACATGTGGTAGCCCTGATTCGGGAACCTACTGGGCGCGTTGATCTAACGCCCTAATTCTATCGTCAGAGGAGATTGCAGGTACAAGCAAGGGGAAAGGAAAGGTCATTGACCGGGAGGGGAGCTGAACCTAAGTGCTTTAATGATGGATTTGGATTACGTTATATTACTGTCATTTGAATACTATTGTTGGACATGTAATAATTCGTTATTTGCTATGGTTTGATTAGGATAATAACCTGTGGATGGTTGATCTATGTTATAAAATATTTAAGACTGTTACTTGCTATCTCGTCTTTCTTTTCCGCAATTATCTAGATTATTCCGCATGTTGATGTTAGTTCCATGTGTGATTCACTATCATGGTCTATTCCATGTACACATGGGTGGCCAGTTAAGGTTCAGACTTGAGTAGTCTGAACTTAACTCGCGTCGTGACGCCGCCCGCTCTCTTCTGATGTTTATTTAAAAAAAAAAATTAGACTCTGAAATTCTCGAAGAGGGCGGGGCGTTACAGGGTTTAATCATACACTTAGGTCACTTACACATACTTAGATCCCACAAACATGATCCATGGGGTTCGGCCATGTTGGTCCTTCATCTCCATTTATTTCTTAGCTTACTAGGCATGGTTCATCATTTTAAAACCCAAAATCCATCAACATTTCTTCCATGGGGTTCGACCATACAACATCGCCGAACCCATGGTCCACTGTTTTTCACCATCTCCTCATTTTAAATCATCATTTACAACATTTAAAACCCATTTAAAATCACCAACATTCTTCCATCATTTTCATCCTTTAAAACCCTTTAAAATTAATAACCTACTTCCATGGGGTTCGGCCATACAACATGGCCAAACCCTATGGTCCATCTTTTCCTCTTAAAAATCACATCCCCATGATTAGATCATTTGATGGGGTTCGGCCATACATCATGGCCGAACCTCATCCAATCCTTTTTGTCCTTAATGGTCCTTATACATAAAAATCTAGGGTTTGGCCATGCAAGGGCCAAACCATGATCTTTGATCATTCTCCATCGCTTATATGGAACATGCATGAGGTCCTTATGCACAACAAGATTAGGGTTCGGCCCTTGTGTTCTTTGACCATTCCTTATGTTTAGCCATGCATGTTGTCATAAGCTATATATATACATATTGTCCTTAATAATCTTCATTTACATAACCTATCTTACCCATTACGGTTTTGCCTATTTTTTTTATCAAATTCCTTGGATGGATTTTAAATCCATGGCCCATAACATTTTGGCCAACTATTTTCAATCCGAAATGAAATGTTCCGTTAACCTTCTTTTAATTTATAAATCTTGTCAAGTACTACTTACCGATTCCGTGACTCCTCCATTTTCTTTCGTTCCACCTTGCTCCTCCGATCTTCTCCTTCCCTAGTAATTTCTTTCTTCCTCCTTGATCTTCGGCCAAAGTTTGTTGCTTGAGAGGGAGAGGGTTTGAGATGAAAAACCCTAAGAGAGGGTTCGGTCAAGGAGAAGGTTTGAGAGAGGGAGAGGATTTGAGAATGGAAAAACCCTAAGTCTTTTTCTTGTCTTGTCAGAGAGATTGGCCCCTAGGGTTTTTGGTGAGAGGGAGAGGAGTTGAGATAGAAAACTCCAAGTCTTTCTTGTCTTAGTGAGAGGGTCGGCCAAAGAGAGAGCTTGAGAGAGGGTGAGAGTGAATGAGATGAAGAGCTAACTTTCCATCTTGTCTTAGGGTTCCTTGGGTATGACTCCACCTCCAACCACCCTCATCAATGGGGAGTCTTCCCCATGAGTCCTTTGACTAACCAAAGGGGTGCATGCCTTCCACATGGCACACACACCCTCTCCAACGGTTTTGGTGGCTAGTGGTTTCCATGAGATGGAACCCTCCACCTCCCCTTTGACTCACTAAGTGGATGCATGTCTCACACATGGCACACACACACTCTCCAACGGTTTTGGTGGCTAGTGGTTTCCATGAGATGGAAACCCTCCACCTCCCCTTTGACTCACTCCATCTTTTCATCTTCCATGTGACTCACCACCCATTCAACTCACTACATTAAATAAAACTCATTCTCCTAACTCAAGCACTTGAATTTATTTTCAATTAATCAATTCCTTAACTCCACTCATTTTACTTAATCCTCTTGGACTCACCTTTGAACTCACCCATGGTTGACCAAGTCAACCATGGTGGCCGGCCCCACATGTGCCTTAGTCCACACGCCACCTCACTTGATGAGGTGGACCTGGGTCCCACTTCGCTATGCCACTTTGATATTACCACATACACTTGCCACCTCACTTGATGAGGTGGACCCCATGCCTTTGATCTTAATTGGGTCCATGACCCGATTAAATCCTTTCCTTACCCATTTACCCTAATCATCAATCCATCTTGATCCATTGGGCCCCAATTGGGCATTTGACCCAATTGACCACATTGACCCAATTAAATAGAATTAATCATATCCATGATCCATTGGACCATACTTGGGCCATTGCCCCAATTCTTATTCATTAAACATCCATTCCATCTATGAATCTTTATTTTTAACAATTAAAATAAATAATAACCAATATATTTATTGCATTGAAAACCCGGGCTATTACATGGCATGCCGGGGCACTAGCAGAGATCATTTCCCATTTGCTCATTTTCTTATTTGCATATCTTGGTGCATTTGAAAATGATTTTGCAAGTGTTTGTTGTTTTTGGCATTTCATGAGCTCTAATCGTGTTGCTTATTTTTGGAATGCCATATCTCTCATACTTCATTTCCATGCTTCTCATTGGTATAATATATGTGAAATGGATGTATGTCTTATGTGTTTGTGCCCTCATTCCTATTCTCATTATTGCTAAATCGTATGAGGAATGAATTCGGTTCATAAAGCATCAAGTTTTTGCTAAACCTAAGAATTCCTTATCATATGACATCACACATGGGCAATGGTCTTTCAAATGGTATATTGAATATGCCCAAGGTTATTGGATTTGGTTTGGATGAAACATGCTAAATGGACTTTCAAAGGTACATTGATCCAAAATCCCATGAATTTGTGTAAGTGTTTATAGTTTGGTTGAATCATCAAATGGCACAAATTGGTGTGTGAATGTATGGACATTCATTGGAATTCAAAGGTGGGTTGAAAAGCTTGATGTCTTGTGGACCTACATGAATCACAAGCGCACACATTTTTCGTCCCTCAAATTGAATTTTTTTTTTTGGGATGTCTTATGTCTTTCCATGTCTTGATATGCACTATATTGTAAAATCATTTTGACATTGGAAATGAGTTGTTTGGGGAAGTGTTAAAATAAGGAAAATCATCCTTCTCCAAAACCTTATGTACCTATGTTGTGGCTTTCAAGAACTATTAAAGGTGAATATTCATACCAAATGGATTTTGGTAGTGAAAGCCAACATGGTTAAGTGGTCCAAAGGTTAATGGACTTCATGCATTGTGCTCTCAAATTATTGAGCAAAGGAGAGCAAACCTTGGAAAGTTTTATGGGAAGAAATATGTGTTCATCTTCCAAGTGCATAATGAATTTCCAAGGATGTGTTTTGTTCATCCATAGACTCATTATTGGTATATGATATGTTGAATGAACTTGGTTGATTTTGATGCATATGTTCTTGTATTGGTGAATTTTTATGCATCACCTTGGTTGTCAAGAACTATGTGCCTAATTGGTGTATGTTTTATTTAGTTCATGATGTTTTTCACGCATATGCTCCTTTCATGGAAAATTCCTTGTACGAGTGAGTCCCTCCTCTTGCATGCATGACTTATGTTTTCAAAAATGGTACAATTCTTGAAAATGCATGTAGCCCTTGCCCCTATTTCTCCATTTCCTCTTAGTCCAACAATTGGGACTTGTTGAAGCTCCATTTCCTCTTAGCCCAACAATTGGGACTTGTTGAAGCATACTAACTGTGGTATATTTGTGCTTATTACCCTATGTCTATATGTATATACATACTAACTGTATATGTGTATATATGTATATGTGTATATGTCTATATGTATATATATGTATATATATATATATATTGTATATATGCATATGTGTATATGTCTATGTGTATATATGTATGTGTATATGTCTATATGTATATATATATATATATATATATATATATATATATATATATATATATATATCAGAGTGGAATGAAAAAGCAAGGAAGGAAATTACTATAAGTCAAACTTATCCAACAAACTTAGAAAAAAATCCCCTCAAAACAAAGAATGTCGATAAAACCTAGGAGATTGCGTTAATCTAGTCAATATTAATAAATAATTGACTATGCATGAATCATGGATGCTTGAAGAAACATTTTTTTAATATTACTAAGTGGATTCTTCGTGAATTAGGAAACATGCCACCACGAAGAAAGAACACCCGACGCAATGCGGGATGCACCGAAGAGACAAGTGGTGTTGAGTATTGAAATATTACATTTTTACCCCTGATTATTGGGCGAGTTAATCCTCATTTTTGTATATAATGATGCATTTAATGTAGTTTGACAGTTTTGTAGTAAAAAATGAAAAGTCTAGGAAAATCAAATTAAAATAGCAAATGATTGTAAGTTTAGAGCTTTAAAGAGAAGACCTAGAATTATTATAATTATTTTATGTTACTTTTTAGGATTTTCATGTAAAGTAATTAATGTAGATCCAGTTATGAGAGTCTAAGATTAATTAATAATTTTTATATAACGCCCCACCCTTTTTCACTCGCCGAAATTCAAAGTCTATTTTTTTTTTTTTTTGAAATAAAAGAGTGAGAGAGAGTAGGACGTCATGACGCGAGCTAAGTCCGAGCTTCCAAAGCCCGGCCTTTAACTAGCCAACCAAGCTTGTGCGTAGATTAAGTCCACGAGAACGGTTCACACGCAATAAGGTTATACATGCGGAATAATTTGTAGATGCGGAATTATAATAGGATAACTATCCTATTCCATTTTAGATAGCAAGGAAGTCCATCACTTAATAATAATTACCATAAGTTAAAATATCCAAAATTAATAGTCCAAACCATAGCAAATAATCTAAGTTATTACAGTCCCAAATACTAGCTACTCAAATTATATTGTCCATGAATCAACTTAAATAAAATGAAACTAGATCATACAAGCTCCTAAGCTTGGCTCCAATCGCGTCCTTCGTTCCGTCCATTTCCTGTGTCATCATCTAAGGTAGAAGTAGGGCGTTAGACAACGCGCCCAGTAAGTACTCCAAGTAGGGTCAACAATCATCATAACCCGGAATCAGTGTGGATTCCTCCCCACGGTTATTTATCGGAAATCCGAATGGAGATTGGACTCTCCTCATTTGATCCCTCCAATGCCATGCATGAGATGCAAGTGCCAACATGCTATTTAATAATTAAACATCATAGCATTAAAATTTCATAGTTGAAACATATCATTTGATACCAAAATAAATCATCAAAACATGAAGTAAAATCATCACATATACATATTCCATGGTTTTCAATAAGGTAGGAATCCTACAAACGTCCAAATATCGGATCCTTGTGTTTCCGTCAAAAAACCGATCACCGATCGCGTCAACACCGTTTGTGAAATCCCGTTACCTTATTACATTTAACACATATATATATATATATATACATTAATTTGGTGATCCATTTAATTCCATAAAATAACCAAATTAATTACTCCAATTGATTTAAACCATTCCCTTCATCCTTCCAATTTAACTTAACCATTTGGAAAATCATATAAATATTTCATCTTTAAAATCGGTCGGTTATGACCAAGTCAACCATGGCTTAGCCGACCATGAACTACATGGTAATTAGGGTCCCACTTAGCCATTTCATTTACATGCCACCTCACTTGATGAGGTGGACCTACACTTGAATCTTAATTGGGTATTTTGACCCAATTAAATTAATCTTACCCATTTATTCCAATTGAACCTTATCCATAACCCGTTGGGTCTTAATTTGGCAATTGACCCAACTCCTTACCCATCTAAGGTCCATCTCCATTATTTAATTTCAAATTCCATTAATTCACAAATTAAATGGACAATTTCTGTAACGCCTCGCCCTTTTTCACTCGCTGAAAATCAGAGTCTATTTTCTTTTGAATAAAAGAGTGAGAGAGAGCGGGACGCCACGACGTGAGCTAAGTCGTAGCTTCCAAAGCCCGACCCTTAACTGGCCAACCATAGTATGGGTGGACCAAGTCCACTAAAACAGTTCACACGTACTCAATTTAAACATGCGGAATAAATCATAGATGCGAAATTATAATAGAACGTAATTCTATTCCATTTAAGATAGCAAGGTAATCCATTACTTAACAATGATTATCTTAAGTTAAAATATCCAAAATAAACATTCCAAACCATAGCAAATAATCTAAGTTATTACAGTTCGAATGCTAGTTACTCAAATTACATTGTCCATATATAATTTAAGTAAAATGAAACTAAAACATCCAAGCTCCTAAGCTTGGCTACGATCTCATTCCTCATTCCGTTCAATTCCTGTGTCATCAACTAGGGTAGAAGTAGGGCGTTAGACAACGCGCCCAGTAGGTACTCCAAGTAGGGTTAACACATGGGTTAGTACAAAAAATCACATAGATAATATAATATCAAAACCATGTAAAACAATGCCATGTCATGGGTGCCATATGTCATGAGTCTCACCCATCATCCATATTACACACATACTATCCTCTTGATGGAATCTCCTCATCAAGTTATCCCCACAATTGCCTTACGGACGCCCCGACGGAGTGTGGTCTCCGGTTACCTCTTGATGAATAATGCACATCAAGATACCCCCACAAATGCCTTACGGACGCCCCAACGGAGTGTTGTCTCCGGTTACAAATCATCCCTCCCATGCCATGCATGAGATGCAAATGAACACATGCTATATAATATTACAATCATGGCATTAAAATCTCATATTTGAAACATATTATTTATACAAAATAACTCATCAAAATATGAATTAAAATCATCATACATATCCCATGGTATCAATAAGGTAGGAATCCTACCAATGATCAACTAACGTGTCTTTGCGTTTTTTGTCCGAAAACTGAACACCGATCGTACACCGCTTGTGAGGTCCCGTTACCTTATTACATATCAATCAATCAAACCCATGTTCCATTTGATTTCCAATCATGTCTAAGTCCATAAACACACCTTAGTGGGGTTCGACCATACAACATGGCCGAACCTCACTCACTTGAATTTGGGTCCCTCTTTTCATTTATTAACCAATCCACATAAGTTTAACCATTTAAGAAACCCTAAGTCCACAAAATATTCCCCATGGGGTTCGACCATACACCATGGCCGAACCCATGGTCCATCATTCTCATCCCATTTACATCTTAGCCATTATTTCCATCACCTCATGCTTAGGTCCAAACCATTTATCCACACTAAACATTTTTCATGGTTCACTCATACACTTAGGTCACTTATACAAACCTAGATCCAAAAACATAATCCATGGGGTTCGGCCATACACCATGGCCGAACCCATGGTCCTTTAATTTCACCTATTTGACCATCATTTCATTCCTTAGGTAATCACTTTACTTACCCATACTTAAGTCCATAACATAGATCCATGACTAAACATTTCGTTTATTTAAACATGCCTAGATTCATAAATAACCCATTAAAATGGTTCATGGGGTTCGGCCATACAACATGGCCGAACCCATGGTGTCCCATTTTAATCCTCTCTTTAAATCATTTACTACCTTGGGTCCATAAATCAAGTCCCTCCATGGGGAAGTTTAATCATACCCTTAGGTCATCATTTACAACCCAAAGTCCATCAACATGACTTCCCTTATTTTCATGATCCAATTGCATCTAAGTCCATCAACATACATCCATTTAAAACCTTTTAAAATCATTAATAACCTTCCATGGGGTTCGGCCATACAACATGGCCGAACCCTATGGTTCATTACTTTCTCTCATGAATCAAATAACCATGATCATATTCTTTGATGGGGTTCGGCCATACATCATGACCAAACCTCATCCACCCCTTTTTGTCCTTGAGAGTTCTCATACATACAACTTAGGGTTTGGCCATGCAAGGCCAAACCATGATCCTTGATTATTCACCATTCCATACATGAGTCATGCATAAAGTCCTTAACCATAATAAAATTAGGGTTCGGCCATGCAAGGCCAACCCATGATCCATGATCATAATCCTTATATTGTTCATGTAAGAGGTCTTTAGCCATAGCATGACTAGGGTTCGGCCATTGTTCCTGGACCATCTTTTCTTACTCAATAACATCTTATCAAGTACTTACCAATTCCCCAACTCCTCCGGTTTCTTTTAGTCCTTCTTGTTCCTCCGATCTTTTCCTTCCTTAGCCTCTTCTTCCTTCCTTCTTGATCCTTGGCTGAGATTGATCTTGATAAAATCTCTAGGAGTGATTCGGCCAAGAGGTATAGGTTTGAGAGAGAGAGAGAAAGAGAGAAGATTTAAGATAAAAACTCAAAGTGTTCTCCCTTTGTCAATTAGAGTAGTCGGCCTTGAGTGAGAGGGAGAGAGTGAGATGAAAATACTCTAAGTGTTCCTTGTCTTGAGAGGGGGATCGGCCAAGAGAGAGAGGGAGAAAGTGAAATGAAACTCCAAGTCTTTCTTGATCAATGAGGGTCGGCAAAGGGTGGTGTCCTTTGGTGATGCCCTTTTGTAACTCCCATGACCTTTCACCTCCCTCCTTAATGTTTCATTTGGAGGTTTCATCCCATGAGATGAAACACTCCAAACGTATGACCCTTGGGTTTCCATCTTGAGATGGAAACCCTCCATCTCTCCAACGTGTATGCCTTGTATAACATCCAAAAACCTTTCACCTCCTCATTAATGATCCATTTGGAGTTTCATCCCATGAGATGAAACTCCCATGTCTCCAACGTGTAGCCTTGATTTGGTTTTGTGAGATGCATCCCTCCACCTTCCCACTCCACTCATTAAAATAAAAGTCCCATTAACTTCCCATTCAACTCAACTCATATCTTTAAATCAACTCTAGTTAACTCACATAAAATCAACTAATTTCCTTGATTCCATTTCCAATTTAATTCAGTCCCAATTTAATTAAGCTTGAACTCACTTGGTGGTCAACCAAGTCAACCATGACCCATTGGGTCCCAATTGGGCATTTGACCCAATTGACAACCTTGACCCAATCAAATAAATCTTACCCATTTATTTCAATTGAACCATATCCACAATCCGTTGGGTCTTAATTGGGCAATTGACACAACACCTTACCCATCTAAGGTCCATATCCATTAATTCACAAATTAAATGGGTAATTTCCATAAATATTTATAACTTGAAAATCTGGGGTGTTACAATTTCCATATATATCCATGAAATGAAAATCCGGGGTGTTACATTTTAGATTTAAAGTGGCTGAATAATTATTTAATTCTAGATGTTAAAAGTTGCAATCCAAGTGCCAAAGCCAAAATTTCAAGTTATTGGGCCAAGATTCAATTCAAATAGGCCAAGTTGTGCTCCACAAAGCTACAATGGGCCAAGCCACATACAAGCCCATGCACATTTCACACATTGGGCCAAGTTCAGTCCAACTAAGGCCCAAGCTCTCAAATCTAATTCAAATGGGCCTGAGTTGAGGTCTAGATCCAAATCGAAAACCCAAGTCCAAAAAACTCTATGGATCCACATTCGAATTCACCTAAGTCCAACCCATCTATCCTTCCAAAATCCCATAACCCAACTTCAAATCTAGACCATCCAACTTTTATCTTAGATCTTAACCTTCCATCTCACATACCCAATTAGGACAAACCATAGATCCACCATTAAATCCAACCCATCCATTCATCTATCATTAGATCTAGGTCATTCATCATCATCATGATCATCTTTACCTTAGATTAGTATTCATCCATGCATCACCCATTAATTAATACATTCATTTCATGCATTGATCATCTTAACCATTAGATATTAGGTCTTCTAATCCCATTCACTCATTCATCTCTTAAAAACCCTAGCGCCTCCACATGCTTCCATCACATACACACATTACCTTAGATTTAGGTTATGCGTTTCATAATCCATTTAGACCCACCTGTGCATCTAAACCCTCCATTAGGTACCTATCCATTTTTATATTATTTTTACCCAAAATACCTTAAACCATTAGATCCTAACCCCATTTAATCTTATCCATTCATTCATTTAAACCTTAGTTTACACAACTTGTAACCCAAGGTAGCCTCCATGCACATAAGCCACTTCATCCATTGCCTTATCACTCCACACGATTTTAGCACTAATTTCTCTCCATGTTTTTAACCCATTTTCCATCAATATTCATTCATGACACATCACCATCCAATCCCCAAGTATCCCACACGATTTTGCTCCATCCATAGCCACTTCATGCGCATATTGCATAGTCAACTCTCCACATCAATACCTTCCATCTCCACCATTCAATCATCCCATCTTCAAATCTCATCCATCCATTTATCATCTTATGCACAAACCCTAAAACTACATAATAAATTCGAAAATCACCATTGCCAACCCAAATCCTATTTTCTCTCCTAATCTCCTATCTTCCCTCAACCTTGACTGTAACGCCCCGACCCGAAAGGTGGGCCCAGAACAAGACTGATTTTTTTTTTTTGAAAGCTAAGACAACACTCAAGAATTCTAACTGGGCTGGATCAACAGTTAGGCCCAAAGGTCACACATAATCCCAACATGTGGAGTCAAACAAATACCATAAGTCCCCCCAACAATAGACACAAAAAATAACACATAACATGATCACATAATTCCAACCATTGAATTATCATTCAAACATCAAAGTAACTACAGAAGCGTAGTAGTCTTAGTACATAACATTTAAACAAATCAAGTACCACACCCGATACTTTACAAAGGAAAATGGTCCAACAACCAAAAAGCAAAGATAAGGGTATTCCCCTCAGTGGGAATCCCAAAACAACGCCGCATCTTATCCACTCTAAGCTTCATATAGAGGGTTCTCCTCCTCGGGTTCATCTCCTGAAAGGTGAGTGGGGTGAGCTAACTAGCCCAGTGAAGGAAATATAACAGTGCAGTTTAAGTAAACAATATGTTAGTAAATAATCAACAGTTGCAATAATATCTCATGCTTGATAACAAATAAGCATAATATCATCAACATTCCTATAATTCATCATTCCTTCCAATACTGCTGTCATCCAACGTAACGCCTACCGACTACACTGAGACCATTGTATTAAGTCCCGACATGGTCAAAATACATCATTGCAAGTACATCTCCGGCTCTCCCATAGCCGATACTGACACCCTCAAGTCAGCAATTGTCGACACCCATGGTCCAGTAAACGTAAACCATCTCACACACATGGCCGATATTAGTTCAATAGTCAAGGGCACGTGGAAGCAGTTTTACACATTTCATATGATCAACATCATAGCATTCATAAGCATCATAAGCACTTCTTACAACAGTGCATCATATCTAGGCACATGAGTGGGTTCATCAAATCTGAAACCACCCATTGCTCAAGATTCATCTCATTAAAAACCTGTTTACATCTTACTGCAAAGTTAAGTTCCCTCACCGTATAAATGTGGTATCGCGGTCTCTATTCAAACAAACAAACAAGTGCACAATCATTATCACGTCAATATACATAGCATCACATACATATACACAAGTAGTATTTCGAAATCACACTTGTTTTCCCAAAAATACCAAGGTACATGGAATTGAGTCTCCTACTTGGTTTCTAACCATTTTAAGTTATGATAATCCATAAGATAGTAAATAAAAAGGTGCTCAGTCCAAAACTCATATTGTCTTCTGGGCGTTGACCAGATTGACTTATTGAGTTAAGTCTATATTCTCAGGTCACTTCTCAGTTGTCTTCTGGATAGGACCAGATCTGACATTTTCAGTAAGGCCTCGAGGTCACTCAGTGCCCGACAATATAGCGTCGGCCTGGAAGTGAAATCATTCAGTGCCCAACCAATAGAGTAGGCCTGGAAGTGAATACAATAGTAGATATACTATAGTAATAAGAGAAGATGGTTAGTACATTTTTAGATTAACAATGGGGTACTAACATCACATGCAATCAATAACAATCAAACAAGATTTGACACTTCAAAAACTGGGTCCCTGAGAACATGCCTCGGAACTAGGTACTGTGGCTTCGGATCATCTGAACCACTGCCTAAACTAGTCACTGACCTCGGATCTTGGGTCTGACTTCGGATCGTCCGAAGATCGGGTCTCGGATCATCCGAAGTCCTTCTGAACCGATTAAAATCCGAAAAAAAAGTCTCGGTGGGTCTGTGTCTCGGAACATCCGAAGTAGGGCTCGGATCGTCCGAGTGGGGTTCGGTCCTTCCGAGCTCTGCTCGGAACATCCGGGCGAGTCAGGCTAGCCTCGGGCTCTTATCGGCTTCGGGTGAAGCTCGGAACGTCCGACGGGTCCTCTCGGACTGTCCGAAGGGCTCAGACCGTCCGAAGATCGACTCTTGGACCGTTCGAGAGTCGTCTTCCTCCACTGTCTGCACTAGCAGACAGTGACGACAGACACTGTATGAAATACGAATCCTGAAATAGTAGGTTTCTTGGATTCGATTTCCACATCTACCCGGTCCGATGGACTCCTCTAGGAGTCCTCTTTCCATAGGGAGAGGTTTGGAGCTTTGAAGCTCAGTAGGCCAATGGATTTAAACACTGAAAGCCCATGGGTACAAAAGAACCCATGGTTTTTCTTAAACCTCAAACTGGTTTTCCTTACTCAAAACCTAATCAAAATCAGTTTTTCTTGATTCTTAACCACTTAAAATTTGAAAAGGAACACAGTGGCTACCTTCACTAGAGTTCCTAGGTTGAAAATCCAGATTTTGAAAATAACTCCTTCTTAAGCTACCGGTGGCTGAAACTGAGAGGAAACAGAGGGTCGGTTGGTTTTTAATCAGCTGGAACTGAGATTGAGAGAGGGAGAAGATAAAAAAAATCGGTGGGAGTTTGAGCTGCTGGAGAAGGGCTGAATATATAGAAAATTTGTCCGTAGAAGCTGGCAGGGTGGCCACTGCATGCTGCTGCATGTAGCTGCAGCGGACGTCCGGTACAGTGAAAACACTGTTCGGAAGTCCCAGGTGCAAATAAGTCCCTCTAAAATTTTGGTCTTGCAAAAAGGCCCCTGATTTGATAAAAACTCGATTTTTAACTTAAAGGCATGATTTTAAAAACTCAAAATCTTAATCCAAACTAGCAGATAAGTTGGGTTTTGAAAACTTTAATCACCATAAAAAATTGGAGATTTAACTTTCACTAAAAACCATTGATTTAAAATAAAACTATAATTTAACACTATTTACTTAATTAAACAAATGTTAAATAAAACAACTTAGAAATCTCATTTTGGGTTTTGAAAGAATAACTAGACCATACTTAAAATGGTCTAACATAAAATACTTGTTTCAAAATTTATCTCATTTCCAAAACCATTTAAAATAATTATTTCACCCTTTCGGGGTTTTGACAGGCGATTTTAAATACTATTTTCTGAAAATAAAATTATTTTAAAATCAGAAATACAAATCCTTGATTAAGGAGAATAATATTATCCAAATATAATCACATAATAACACAAATTATATAATAAGCGGTAAATTACCATTTTGCCCCTCCAACTGGACGAGCTGGATCACTGAGCTCTCGAATTCGGATTGGGCCACACCTGGGCTTTCCTCAAAGCCCTAACCGTAATCTTCGAGATTAACCGGTCAAGGAAGATTATTAAGCTAAACTACGCCTAATCTGGGTCAGGGTATTACATTGACTTAGCCAACAAGGAAAGCCACACAAAATTCGTGTGATCCTCCTTGTGAAACCCTAAAATCCAAACTTAAATCGCCATCATCTATTCCCATTTAGATCCAATCCAGTCCTTTGATTTCCCAACTTAAACTTTGATTTAATCCAAGCCATCCATCTCATTTTGAAGTCTATAAATACCCCATTACACAAGAGGTAAATTTCGAATTATGACCTGAAGTTCAAGAGGACTAGAGGCTGAAGAAAATACTAGAAGACAAAGCATCACACGATTTTCCAAGTGAGCAATTAATTTTGTCATTTTATTTTTATTTTTTCTATGCAATTTCTTTCAAGCCTTGTACTTTAAATCTTCCATTTTATAAAGTGAAGCATCCATTTAGAACCCTAGAACATCTAATTTCTAAAATTCTTTTATGATTATTTTACTTTTAATTTCAAGATTACAACTTTTGTTTATTTGATTGAACATGAGCATATGTAATAGTTCGGATCTTGATTGTAAATTTTGAATCATGATTATTAAGGTTTTATTAATTAAATTAAAAAGTTATGAATCTTGTTTTTGTAACACCCCGGATTTTCAAGCTATGGATATATATGGAAGTTATCCATTTAATTTATGAATTAATGGATATGGACCTTAGATGGGTAAGGTGTTGGGTCAATTGGTCAATAAAGACCCAACGGATCATGGATAAGGTTCACTTGAAATAAATGGGTAAGACTTATTTAATTGGGTCAAAATGCCCAATTGGGACCCAATGGGTCGTGGTTGACTTGGTTGACCACCAAGTGAGTTCAAACTTACTAAATTGGGGCTGAATTAAGTTAGAATGGAATCAAGTGATTGAATTGATTTTTAAGTGAGTTAAATGAGTTGGATTAAAGAGGTGAGTTGAGTTAAAAGAGTTGAATTAAAGAAGTGAGTTGAGTTAAAAGGTTGAGTTGAATGGAAGCTAATGGAACTTTAATTTCAAGTGTGTGGAGTGGGAAGGTGGAGAGATACATCTCATGAGTCCCAAGTTGGGAGTTACACGTTGGAAGTGGGGGAGTTTCATCTCATTGATGAAACCCCCACTTGGATCATTAATGGAGAGATGAGGAGTTTTCTTATTTCAAATTCAAACCAAGGGTACACGTTGGAGCCTTGGAGTTTCATCTCATGGATGAAACTCCCAAATGGAGAATCAATGGGAGGTGGGCGGTTACACATTTCAAACAAAGGCACACCGTTGGAGCCTTGGAGTTTCATCTCATGGATGAAACTCCCAAATGGATAATGAATGAGAAGATGGCGGTTTCGTGTTGTTACACAAGTCAACCAAGGCTACACCGTTGGAGACATGGGTGTTTCATCTCATGGATGAAACCCCCAAAGGCTTACTGATGAGGAGATGAAAGGGTTTTGGGGGTTACACAATTCAAACCCATAGCACACATTGGAATCATGGGAGTTTCATCTCATGGATGAAACCCCCAAATGGGTCACTAATGGGAGGGGACGGTTTTGTTGTTACACAAGGTAACCAAGGGGCAAACGGTTGGGAGTTTCATCTCAAGGATTAAAGCCCCAATGTAAGTATCAATGAGAAGGTGATAAGTTATGGGAGTTACAAAAGGGCTTTACTAAAAGGCACCACCCTTGGCCGACCACCCTCATTTTGAACAAAACAAGTGTTGGTCTTCATCTCACTCTCTCCCTCTCTCAAGGCCGATCACTCTCTTGGACAAAGGAGGAAATGACTTAGAGCTTCATCACAAGGTTCTCTCCCTATCACTCAAGGCCGAACTCTCTCTCTCAAGCTCTCACTCTCGGCCAAAGGATTAAGAAGGAAGGAAGAAGAGGCTAAGGAAAGAAAGGATCGGAAGAACAAGTCAGAGCGAAAGAAAATCGGAGGAGTCGCGGAACCGGTAAGTATTTGATAGAATTTTGATTAAGTAAGATGGTCAAGGAAAGTGGTCCGGCCATTTCATGACCGAACCCTAGTCTTATTATGGCAAAGGACTTCTTGCATAGACCCTATAAGGATTATAATTATGGATTATGGGCTGGCCTTGCACGGCCAAACCCTAAGGTTAAAACGCATGGACCACCAAGGACAAAAAGGGGTGGATGAGGTTTGGCCATACACCATGGCCTAACCCCATCAAAGGATATAAGTTTTGGTTATGTGATTTTAAAAAGGAATTAATGAACCATAGGGTTCGGCCATGTTGTATGGCCGAACCCCATGGGAGTTTATTGGTAATTGTAAATGGTTTTTGAAGGATGAAAACCATAGAGGGACATTAGTTATTTTTAATGGTTTTGGAAAGATGAAAATCATAGACATATGCGTATGATTTTAAAAAAAGGTTTTAAAGGGTTTAAATGTATGAGAACCATCAAAGGTTATGATCATGACGATTGGAGTTAAAAGAGGAAATAAGGAACCATAGGGTTCGGCCATGGTGTATGGCTGAACCCCATGGAAGAAAAATTAAGGGATATATGATATGTTTAAATGGAAGGTTGTTGATGTTTTTAAAAGGTTTAAAATGAATAAACCCCCATGGAGGGACTTGTTGATGGACTTAAATATGGTAAAGGATTTAATAGAGAATATGTAAATGAGACATCATGGGTTTGGCCATGGTGTATGGCCGAACCCCATAAATCATGTTAATGAGTTATTTATAAGTCTAAGCATACTTTAGATGAATGAAATGGTTAGCCATGGATAGGATAATGGCAACGTTGTAAATAGGTGAAAATAATGGACCATGGGTTCGGCCATGGTGTATGGCCGAACCCCATGAGGAATGTTTGGTGGACTTAGGATGTTAAATAATTATTGTATGAGTGATTAGATTTATGAATCATGTTAATTGGGTCATTCATGGACTTAGGCATGTTCAAATGAATGAAAAGGTTTAGTCATGGATTTATGTTATAGACATAAGTATGGGTAAAGTAAAAGTGATTACTTAAGGAAAGAAATGATGGCTAAAGGGGTGGAATTAAAAGACCATGGGTTCGGCCACCCGAACCGCATGGATTGTGTTTTTGAATATGAGTTGGTATAAAGGACTTAAATGTATGATTAAATCATGGAAATGAAGGACCATGGGTTCGGCCATGGTGTATGGCCGAACCCCATGGGGAATGTACTTTGTAGATTTAGGGTTTTTAAAATGGTTTACTTGGATGTGTTTGGTTAAATCAAAAGAGAGACCAAATTCAAGTAGATGAGGTTCAGCCATGTTGTATGGCCGAACCCCACAAAAGTGTATCTTGTGGACTAAGGTTTTAAATAATTAACTTAGTGGTGATTGATTAATAAATCAAAGGAGGGACTAAAATCAAATGAGTGAGGTTCGGCCATGGTGTATGGCCGAACCCCACAAAGGATTATTTATGGATTTGGACATTATTATAAATAAAATGGGACATGGGATTGATTGGTTGGCATGTTATAGGGTAACGGGACCTCACAAGCGGTGCACGAACGTGAGCGGTTTCCGAACAAAAACGCAAGGACACTTTAGTGCTCATTGGTAGGATTCCTACATCATTGAAACCATGGATATGTATTATGTACTTATGATGATTTTATTTCATGTTTGATAAGTTATTTTGGTATCAAACAATATGTTGCAATTATGGGATTTTCATGCTATGTTTTGTAAGATTCCATAGCATGTTGGCATTTGCATCTCATGCATGGCATGGGAGGGATGATATGTAACCGGAGACCCACGCTCCGTGGGGGCGTCCGTAAATCGTGAGGGGGTACCTTGATGTGCATTATCCATCAAGAGGTAACCGGAGACCCACGCTCCGTCGGGGCGTCTGTAAGTCGTGAGGGGGTACCTTGATGTGCATTATCCATCAAGAGGTAACCGGAGATCCACACTCCGTCGGGGCGTCCATAAAGCAACTGTGGGGGATACCTTGATGAGGAGAATTCCATCAAGAGGATACATGTATTTGTGATGGGTGGGACTCATTACATATGATAGCATGGCATGGCATTGAATCGGCATGATTATGATCTTTATTATCATGCAAGATTTCTGGTTTTTATCTGTATGATTGGATCTCTATTATCATACATTGTTTTGGATACGATGCTTTACAAGTATGGTATGATATATTATATCTGGATTTTTGGTACTAGCCCATGTGTTAACCCTAATTGGAATACCTACTGGGCGCGTTGTCTAACGCCCTACTTCTACCCTAGTTGATGATACAGGGAATAGACTGAACGAGGACGTGATCGGTACCAAGCTTAGGAGCTTGGATGATTAAGTTGCATTTTGTTAAAGTTATTCATGGAATATGTATTTGAATAGCTAGCATTCGGGATTTGTAATAACATAGATATATTTGCTATGGTTTGGATGGTTGATATTGGATAATTTAACTTAAGATAATTATGGTAAAGTGTTGGACTACTTTGCTATCTAAAAATGGAATAGAATTATTATTCTATTACTATTCCGCATGTTTAACTTGAGTACGTGTGAACCATTTTAGTGGACTTGGTCCATGCACACGTATGGTTGGCCAGTTAAGGGTCCGGCTTTGGACGCTCAGACTTAGCTTGTGTCGTGACGTCCCGCTCTCTATCACTCTTTGATTAAAAACAATAGACTCTGATTTTCGGAAAGCATAGTGAAAAAGGGCGGGGCGTTACAGTTTTATCTGTAAATATGAAATGCATTTCAGATCTTTACGTGAATTTCAAAGATAAGGCTTTGTTTTGTTTACACATTTTTGATAATGAACGGTCTTTTTCAAACAACCAACCTTTACGTTACTGCACTTTTATTTTTAGTCATTTATTTTCATGCAATTTAATTTCTTTGACTTTTAATTATGTTAAATCCCATGTTTGTTGTGTAATTCTTGTTCTAACCCAAATCTTGTATAATTTAATCTTTTAATTCTTTAATTCCTGATTCATTCCTTAATTCTTTAATTTCTTTTTAATCACTCTCTCTCTCTCGAAAATTCATTCAATTAAAGATAGGAAGATGTGTTAAATAATTTTGTAACTTGAAATTCTAAGCATGATTAAGGTTATAATTTAATTCACCATGTAAGAATATGAAATCACGCATCTTATTTGCTGATTTTCTAAGTTAGATACATAACTTATGTAAAGATTCAATATCTTAAAAACAATTCTTTTTTAGAGGACTTAAATTTAATTTTAACTTATATATTTTGAAATTTTCCTTTGGGTTCGACCTCGCACTCAATAGCTATACTATTTACATGGTTTGTGCGCTTGCGAGATTTACAAATTTAAAACATCAACAAGTTTTTGGCGTTGTTCCCGTGGAAAATCATAAAATTAAATTGTGTTCTCTTTAAAAATTAATTACTTTTAGGAAAAATTGTTATTTTTTGAAACTTCTATTTTTGGCAACTCTTTAAAAATGGAAACTTTTTCTATTTTTGGAAATTTACCTTAAATAAGAAATTCTTGAAAATCTCAATAATTTGAATTGATTTATTTTTTTATTTTTTGAAAAATCTGTTTTTGGTAATTGATCTATTTTTGGAAACCTTCCAATTTTAGCAAAATTTCCATACTTATAACTTTTCTAAAAATTAGAACTTCTATCTAACTTATGAAATCTTCAAAATAAGATGCCAAATCTTGGGAAACATGGAATAAATTTTTAATTTGGTGAACTTTGAT
Organism: Chimonanthus praecox; assembly: GCA_022113865.1. Taxonomy (NCBI): domain Eukaryota; kingdom Viridiplantae; phylum Streptophyta; class Magnoliopsida; order Laurales; family Calycanthaceae; genus Chimonanthus; species Chimonanthus praecox. The sequence goes on along the minus strand of CM039088.1, from coordinate 29,185,056 downwards.
TTAACTTCCATAATCTTATCATAGTTTGGAATTCTTATTTATAAATTGAAAATATCACATGTCCCTCTTTAATTATAGATTAAAAACAATTCTTATAGTTTAGGTATCATGCATTATTTGATTTAGACTTTACACCACAGTTAGCTTGTGTTGTTTTGCAAGATTTTTAAAATGCACGCTTAAAAATTGCTTAAAAATTAATAGAAATATGCTTGCGTGGATAAGGTGAGTGCCTAATCATTTTCTTTTAATTTTCACTTTTATCATGCATTCATATAGAAATTTTCTAGATGTTCTTTAATTTAATTTCATATTTAAATGCATATTAGGGTGCTAGATTCATGTATTAGTTAGATTTGTTTTATTATTGTTTTGAATATTTGTTTGATGTTTGTGTGTTAAAGAAGGAGTGCATTCACAATATCTAGAAAAACAAGATAGTAAAATGGTTCATGAATCTCCTAATAAAATCAATTGAGGAACCATTAGGCTAGATTCTTAGGGTTTCATGCTCATTTGGAACCTTTTTAATTCAAATCAATTTTTGTAACCAATACATAGTTTATCTTCAAGAATGGTGTCTAAGGCTAGTTCTGTCACCAAGGTATGCAGTCGAGCATGACTTAAGGATAAGATGAGACGAGATGCCGTGTGCTCCCCCACTTACCTGAGAACTTACCTTGCCATCTTGTGGTTAAACTCTCATTAGAGACTTAGATTGTTTGGGAAAAAAAAAGTAGGAGAAAACCTAGAGACAATCTTTAGGGTCCTATTAACTAATAAAAGTTTGATTGCATTAGTGCAATTTAAATTTAAATCTAGCCATTTTCTTGTGTGAATTTGTTTTAGCGTGTATGATCGTGTCGTGTATGCATCATTGGTCACATAACTCCTCCAATCGTTTGGTTAGAGTTACACTTCTTGTAATACCCCGGATTTTCAAGTTATAAATATTTACGGAAATTACCCATTTAACTTATGGATTTTAGATGGATAAAGTGATTGGGTCTTTGCCCAATTAAGACCCAACGATTTTGATAAATGGTTTCAAATAAATTTAAATGGGTTGAATTATTTTAGTAATGCAAAATTAAATAGATAAAAGATTGCATGGCCGAATATAAGATTTTATATCACAAAAATCAAGGGGGTTATATGCGCATAATATTTTGGATGAGATGAGATATATAAGATTAGAAATAGAGATTGTCTTAGCCGCATATGAGATATGCGCATGGGTTGGAGTCCTTAAAGAAAGGTCTTTCCTTGATTAAAATGGCACTTTCTATTTTGGGATTAAATGGAGATTTTATAAAGAGGCAATTGTTAAACACAATGGGCGCATAGCACATTCTAAATTGAGGATTAAGAATGGCTAAACTTAAGGGTCTTGCTATTTTAATAAGATAGGACTGATTGGGAGATTAATTAAGGCAATGGCTATTTCAAATAAGGGTGGCCGTGTGGAGTGTTATTTAATAAAAGAAAGAGAAGCAAGAGGCGCAAGGCCTTGTCTAAGTTGGGATCCAAGAGAGGTTTAATAAAAGAAGGCAAGGAGGGGCGCATATTGCCTTCTAAATATGGGATTAAGTGGAGCTTTTTATAAAAGAAAGAACCATAGCAAGTGCACACGGCAATAATGATTTAAGCAAGGGATACACAGCATTGGAGTGAGTATTATCTTAAGTAACTTCCAAAGATGGAACCAAGGGAAAATAATAAAAGGAGAGAAAGACATGGGCGCATGAATTTCACATCTTTCTCCAATTTTTCTTTCTCTCTCTCTCTTTCTCAAACTCTCATGCACGACAATCATTATCAAAGGAAGAGAGGCAGCAACAAGCACAAGAGAAGCAACACAAAGTGGTTCACGACATACACAAGAAAAGGCTAAGGAAAGGAGAAGGATTGGAAGAACAAGATCCACCGACGGAAACCGAAGGAGTCGCGGAACCGGTAAGTGATCTTATGACTTTTGGTTTATTTTAGATAAGGAACCATAGGGTTCGGCCAAGGTGTATGGCCGAACCCCATGGAAGAAGAATTAAGAGATGATCATGGATGAACAATAGGGTTCGGCATGGTGCATAGCCGAACCCCATGGAAGGGTTTTGGTGATTTTATAGAAGAAACATGGGTCATATTATTATGCTTAATGTATGGAATTTTAAGGATAAAAACCATGGACTAATTGTAACACCTCGGGTTTTCAGTTTATTATTTATTTAATTTTAGTTATGAATTTTAGAATTAAATCTTATATGGATAAGGAATTGGGCCATGACCCAATTAAGACCCAACAAATGGTGGAACTGGTTTTTTTTAAAATTTAAATGGGTAGGATTAAATTAGTGGTGAATCATACCCAATTTTGAATGAAGGATATTATGGCCGAGTAGTGGATTTGAAATATCCAAGTAGATGTTAAAAAAATCAAATAAAGATTATCTTGGCCGAATTTTAGATAATGATTTACATATTATGCACATGAGAGATATGTGGGATTTTTAAATCCACAATGATATGTTAGATATTTAAAAAGGGATGAAATATCTATGAATTAAATTAAAAGATTATTTGGATTATAATTAGGGTTATGTGCATAGTACTTGCTAATAAGAATTAAAGGAAGTCTTAATAAGGCAAGGGAAAGTCGGATATGGCTAATTAAAGAGGGAAAGTCGGCCATGGTTAAATAAGGAAGGTTTGACATATGTCCAGTGTTTTGGTTATAACTTTTCACTCTGATATCCGATTGCTTCGATTCTTTTTGTGTTGGAAATAAGATTTCAAGAGCTACAACGTTGTAGTTTACCACGTTTTCTGATTCGGAATTTAACAAGGTTGAAATTGAGCTATAATATAGTACATGTGTAATAACCGGGAACATAAGGGTACACGGCTAAGGGTTGATTATCTTGAGAAACTTCTTGTAAGGGCCCGGATTTTTTAAATTAATAAAAATGTGGATATAAGTTAATTAATGATGAAAATTGGGAAATTGGTGGGATAAAAGGTAATGGGCCAAAATTTGGACAAAGGCCCAAGTATGGCCCAATAGACTAATGTTTGGATTTAAATTTATTTAAATGGTTAATGAGGGTTGAATGGGTCAAGAATGGTCAAATTGGGTCAAATACCCATTTGGGACCCAATGAGTCAAGATGGTTGTGCTCTAAGGTAAATGGGCTAGATGGAAGTGTAATTGGGCCATGGGCCCAATGGGGATCCATTTAGAGTGAATTCAATGAAATTAAATCACCTAAGTGGTTTAAAAAAATTAAACCAAGATGGTGTGGCCAAGTGGGACCCACCTCCACCTCATCAAGTGAGGTGGCGTGTGGGTCAATGTTTGGTGGGGCTGACCACCATGGTTGATTTGGTCAACCATGGGTGGAATAATGGAATTAGGTTAAGTATAATGAGTTAACCTAAGGTGATTAAATAAATAAATGGGAATTAAAGTAACTAAAATATCTAAATATTAAATGATTAAAATTATAAAAATAAAGTGGTCAAATGGGAGACCAAGCTACCCCACTTCAAATGAGAAAAAACGTTGGGCTTGGGTGGTGGTTTGGATAACCACCACCATAAAGCAAATAAAATATCTTAAGGTTGGTGGGATCATTAAATTAAAGTGAAAAAAATGGAGATAAGTCTTATTGGTTATCTCATTCTCATTTTTTCTTCACAAACTCCATCCCTCCCATTTCCCATTGCCGTCCCATGCTCTAAGGAAGGAGAGGAAGAGAGTTAAGGAGAAGAGAAGAGAAGGAGAGAAGAAAAAAGTGGAAATTGGAGGGAAATCACTCTAAGGTTAGGGTTTAACATCTCTCCTCTCATGATTTTTCCCTCTCTCTCTCTCACACAAACCCTACCATGGTCGATTCTAGGGTTGGGTATTGCCACCATTAATCAAGAGTCTTGACCTATCAAAGATCAAGAGGAAGGAGAGAGGAGGCTAAGGAGACCGACGGGAACGGCGGAAATCGGAGGAGACGTCGGATTGTGAGTATTTCTTAAACAAGAAATTTTTGATGTTTAGGGTTTAAGAATTGGAATTTATTTTTGTAGAATTTAGTGGTGGTTACATAAATGTATGTCACGGATGTTAAACCCATCAAATGAGAGGGTGGAAGATAGAGGAAACCCTAAATGGGTAAATTAGGGTTAGGGAAAGAAAATGAATAAATGGGTTATGTGCATTATGTAAATTATGAGATTAAGCATAGAATGGGATGATTGGAAGAAAAAATATTGGCCATAGGGTTCGGCCATGTAGCATGGCCGAACCCCATGGTGGGTGATTAGCCAATTGATGTAAAATAGTTAGGGTTAATGAATGGAAGATAATGACGGTGGCTAATGGATTTTTGGGTTGTAAATGAATGAATGTGGATGAGTATTAAAATGGTTTTATGATGAAAAATGCAATGGGATTTTATGGCATTAAGAAGGCATAAAAGAGAAGGAATTGTGAACCATAGGTTCGACCATGGTGCATGGCCGAACCCTAGGTTGTTATGTGTGAAATTAGCTAGGGTTTTAGGGTTTAAAAAGCCATGGAAAATGGGAAGATGGGTGGATTTAATATTTTGGGTGAATATAGGTATTATGGAGCAATGAATGATGAATCATGAACCATGGGTTCGGCCATGGTATATGGCCGAACCCTATGGTGATGAAATGATGATTAAATGGTGGGTTTAAAGGATAATGTGTTGATGAATTTTGGGTTTCAAATGAACAAAAGTAATGATCCAAATGGGGCTAAGAATATGGTTTAGTTGCATGATGTAAACCCCTCAAGGAGGGATTATTGGTGGATCTAAAGTGTAACAATGGACCCAAGAAAAAAATGGGGAAATGACACCATGGGTTCGGCCATGGTGTATGGCCGAACCCATGGCCCAATTGGGATCCATTTGGTGGGTTAAATTGGATGATGAATGGTGATTTAAATGCATGATGTAAACCTCTCATGGGAAGACTTGTGATAGATCTAAAATGTGCCAAAAGATTCAAGGAAAATGGGGAACAAGACATCATGGGTTCGGCCATGGTGTGTGGCCGAACCCATGACCCATTTTGTAGGTCATTGTATGAGCTAAGGTTGGGTCCATGTTTGTGTTTAGATGATGGAGAATCTTATTAAATGAGATGGCTGATTGTGTTTCATGTTGAGTCATGGTTAGTGAATCCTTAATGGATCTAAGTTATGGATGAATTTTAGACTTAAAATATACATGAATAGAGGAGATATTAAACCATGGAAGTTTAGTAGCATAACCGTAATTATTGGCCACAATGAAGAACCATGGCCGAACCCCATGTATGTTGGACATGAACTTGGGTGCATTAAGATGACCTTATGAATGATTAAATTAAGCTTGGGGTTGATGCATTTTAGTTTCATAAATTAGAATGCTTAAAGGGCTAAAATTTGGAATTACCATGTGTTTAAATCAATGGAAATGAGGCTAAGTTAAGGGCTGATTTTTAATGATCTTGTAACGTGGTTAGGGATCATTAATGGACCTAGGTTGTGGATCAATTTCTGGACTTAATCATGCATGGATAAATGGGTGATTAACCATGGAAAATGAGGTAGTGGCAAAACCGTAATTAAATGCCAAATTCAAGAATTCCATGGAGATTGATCATGGAATGAGGGGCTCTAATGTAATAACCTTATAAGTGGTTAATCAAGCCTAGGGTGGCCAAATTTTAAGACTTATGGGAGTAAAAGGTTTAATAGATGACATGGGACCGGACCCACAAAACCTAAATAGTGACCGGTTTTTCATATGGGCTTAGAAATGGTTAAAACATGGACTAATGATAAATGTGTAATAAGGTATTGGACATCGCAGGCGGTGCGCGATTGGCGACTGGGTTTATCGAAAGAAAAACGTAAAAGGACGCGAGTAGGTATTCGGTAGGATTCCTACATTTTTGTAAGCCATGGATTGGGTGATGTTTTCTTTAATTTATTTTGGAAAACATGTGGTTGCCTTTAAGATGAGTTTTGGATTATGTATCTTGTGATGTTTTCCTTTAAATTATTTTGGAAATCATGTGAATGTCTTAAAATGGGTTTTGGATTAAATATTATGGGATGTTTTTCCCTTTAATTTATTTGATAATCAAGTAATTGTTTTAAGATGGGTTTTTGTGTTACTATTGAACTACATATATTACATGGCACATGGCATCTACATCTCATGCATGGCATGGGAGGGATATGGCAGGGGAAGGATGAAATGAAACCAGAGTCCATGCTCCGTCGGGGCGACCGATAAACGCATGGGGATATTCATTATGTATTATTATACCTTGATGATGGTTTTCCATCAAGGGGGATGTTGTATTATTGTTATACCTTGATGATGGTTCTTCCATCAAGAGGGATGCCTAGTGTGGATCGCATCTTGATGAGGCTTTTCCATCAAGAAGATCATGGCACGATGATGGTATGGATTTTATTTGGAACACTTTGTATGGTTGAAAAAGGGACATTATACGATGAGGATGAGATGGATGGGTGGGGTTCATGACATAGAACACCCATTGCATAACATTGCCCAAAGTGCATGGTTTTGCTATAATATTATCTGCATGCTGTTATTACTAATCCATGTGCTAGCCCTACTCGGAGTCCTAGTGGGCGCGTGGTCTAACGCCCTACTTCTACCCCCTAGCTGATGACGCAGGAGGTGGCGAAACGGAAGGACGGGACAGGAGTCAAGCTTAGGAGCTTGGGAAGGCAGATTAATTATGTTGTTTAAGTGTATGTTGGAAAAATGTAATTTGAGTAGCTTAGCTTGTCGGAATGTAATAAATTAGATTACTGGCTATGTTTTGGGATTTTATTATGGACATTATGGTTTTGAGGTATTATAGAAATTTAAATGAATGTTATCTTCCTTGCTATCTCAAATCTGTAGGATAGTCTTTGTTGTTAATTCCGCACTGAGAAGTAATATTCCTTGAGCTTACGTCTACGAGTGAACTGTACTCGTGGAATTGGCTCCACGCACGCGTAGGGTTGGCCAGTTAAGGGCCGGGCTTTAGAAGCTCGAACTTAACTCGCGTCGTGACGTCCGCGCCCTTTGTCACTTTTCTTTTTTAAGAAAAAATAGACTCTGATATTTCGGCGAAAAGGGGCGGGCGTTACATTTCTAATGTGGGATTAAGGAAAGCTTAATAAAAGGAGAAGCCCAAGGGGTTACACGATTTTTACAACCCATTAGCAAGTTTTATTCTTCTCTCTCCCTCTCTCAATTCATCATTCTCTTCCACGCCAAAGCAAGAGAAGAAAGGGCAGCAACTAGAAGGTGTTCTTGTTTGGAGAAAAGAAATAAGAAGAAGGGAGAAAGATTAGAAGATCAAGGAAGAGGTTAGTATTTAAGTGTTTAATGTTATAATTTGATTTATGAAATCAAAAGAACCATAGGGTTCGGCCATAGTGCATGGCCGAACCCCATGGAAAGATTGTTTAATTAATTGGTTTTAAAAGATGGAAAACCATGGTTGTTCTTGATCCATTGATGGGGTTTATATTTTAGATCTTGGATCATGGAAATCATGGTTATTTCATAATGGCTTGAATAATGAAAACCATGGGGATTTATGGTTTAGATTAACAAATTTAAATGATGAAAATCCATGGAGGAGTTTGGTGATTATTAAAGAACAATTGGATGGACATTGGGTCGGCCTTTGTATGGCCGAACCATGATGTTTTGTGGTTAAGCTTTGGGATCCAAAATAATAAAAGGAAGAGGTGAGGTTCAGCCATGGTGTATGGCCGAACCCCACCAAACTTTTTATGGAAGTGATGATCGATTTTGATGGGATCTAAACTAATGGCTAAGATCATGAACCATAGGATTCGACCATGATGTATGGCCGAACCCCATGGGGTAGATTTTGAATGGAGATTAAAAATAGAAAACTTCTAATTAAGGGAAGGGGTGGTTAAATTAGAAAGCACTCCAATTTTGGAAAGGAGTTCTAATCTTAGAAAGTTTCCATTTATGGAAAGTTGGAATCTATATATGGAAACCTTCCATTTATGGAAGATGTTGTTAATTATGGAAAAGCCATCTAATTTTGGAAGGTGTTTCCAAATATGGAAAGGAGGTTGCTTATTGGGAAAGTTTCTATTCTTGGAATTAGATATTAAAATTAGAAAATATCTACTTAAAGACCATGAAGATTACTTATGGAAACCATCCCAAGAATGGAAGGTAACGCTTGATTATGGAACCTAATTTAAATGAATGGATTGATTGACATGAGTGAGGTTCGGCCACAATGTATGGCCGAACCCCACTAGGGTTTAGTTTTTGGGAACTTTGTTATTTATGGAATATGATATTCAATCATAGAAGGGTTGGTGTTTAATTAAGAAACCTTCTAAATGTGGACCTTAGGTTAAAAATGGAAGGAAGAGTTATTTTTAGAAACTTTCCATTTATGGAAGGAGGATGATATTATGGTAAATTAATTAGGAAAACCTTCTAATGATAGAAGGGGAGATTAATAAAGGGGAGTTCTATTTATGGAAAGTGAAATATAAATTTGGGGACTTTCCAATTATGGAAAGGTAGAGATTAATTGGAGATTATGCACCATAGGGTTCGGCCATGGTGTATGGCCGAACCCCATGGTCTAAATTAAGGGACTAAAGGTGTATTTAAATTATGGTTTAAGGGCTGGTTTATAAATCAGATTATGAACCTAAGTCATGAGTTAAGTTATGTGTAGTTTTAAATAAAATAAAAGGGTACAATGTATGATAAGAAATGATGGAGAAGGGAATGACAAAAGTGTAATTAAGATACCAAAGTAGGAGAACCATGGGTTCGGCCATGATGTATGACCGAACCCCATGTGTTATGTTTGATGAACTTATTTGATTAGGGAAGTTTTTAAGGCCTAATTAGGGAAGATTTAAAAGAAGAATGAAACTTATGGCAATTTGATAAATATGAGAGAATGTTGGACATAGGGTTCGGCCATGGTGTATGGCCGAACCCCATGAGTTATTTTTATGGTATTTAGCATTTTGGAAACATGAAAGGATAACTTGAAACCTAAGCAAAGAAAAGGGGCTAGGGTTACCAACATTGGCATTTTTGTAAATATGTATAAAAATGGTAAACCATGGGTTCGGCCATGGTGTATGGCCGAACCCCATGGGATTTTGTTTATAAACTTAGAACCTTATAATTAGGTGAGTTTTGGTGTTGATTTATTATTATATCATAAGGTAACGGGATCTCGCAAGCGGTGCGCGATCGGTGATCGAATCTTGGACGGAAACGCAAGGACTTGTGAACGGTCTTAGGTAGGATTCCACCTCTTTGAAACAATGGATTATGTACTTGTTTTTATCTTATGTTTTGAAGAAAATGTGTTTCAAAGGATTTGATTTATTATTGAATTTCAAATGCTACATTTATCTTGATTTAAATAGCATGGATTGATTATGTTCCAAAGGTGATTTTACATGCTAGGTTTTGATTGTATAAAGAGCATGTATTGGATATATTTTTCAAATGATGATTTTCAATGCTATGTTTATGTTATAAAATGGCATGTGTTTCATTGGCATCTCATGCATGGCATGGAATGAAGGATTTATAACCGGAGGGGTCACACTCCGTTGGGGCGTCTGAAAAACCTATGTGCAACACCTTGATGTGATTTCCATCAAGAAGATTTCCAGAGGGTCCACACTCCGTCGGGGCGACCCAAAGACCTATGTGGTAGGCGCATTTATGTACAGGTGATGGGTAGGAGTCATTGCATATTTGTCATCATTGCATGGCATGGATTTATATGGTTTTGATATCACTATGTTATATGATATGTTTTGTACTAACCATGTGTTGGCCGTAACTGGAATACCTACTGGGCGCGTTGTACTAACACCCTATTTCTACCCTATAGTTGGTGATACAGGTAATCAGGGAAACAATGAATCTAAGGCGGACTAGGCATAGGAGCTTGGAAGATCTAGTTTATATGCTTTGAATAAATTACTCATGAACTTGTATTTGAGTATTCGGATTATGGGATGTAATAACTTAGATGGTTGAATGTTTTGGTTTGATGATTAAGATGTACTTTGCTATCTGAATGGATTAGAACCTGGTTCTAGTATAATTCCGCATATTGATGATTATGATTTTGTAGTTGTATGATTTTATTCTGCAAGTCGGTATTGCTATGTGTGAGCCATTTTATTGGACTGAGTCTATACACACATAGGGTTGGCCAGTTAAGGGTCGGACTTTGGAAGTTCGGACTTAACTCGCGTCGTGACGTCCCGCTCTCTATCACTCTACTCTGTTTAAAAAAAAAATATACACTGAATTTACGGGAAAAAATGAGTGAAAAAGGGTGGGGCGTTACACTAATTCTACATGTTTTAAAAAGGGATTTTGAATGGTTTAATGAGAAGTTGATGAACCATAGGGTTCGGCCATGATCAAGGGCCGAACCCCATAGAAGGTTGATGGTTTATTTTATTGGATTGTTAATAATGAAAACCATGGAAATTGTTAATAAGTTTATGGGGTTTCAAGCATGAAGATTATGGATTCATGCCTGTGATTTTAGAAAGGTTATTATGTTGTTTGATTGGATGAAAAGAATAAAAAAAGAAAAGAAAGGGGTGACATTCGGCCATAGTGTGTAGCCGAACCCCACCAACTATATTTATGGATTTAATTTATTAATGGAATTTGATTGGAGTTGGTTAAAAAGGGGTTTAAATCTTTTAATAAAAAGGATGGTGAACCATAGGGTTCGGCCATGGTGTATGGCCGAACCCCATGGAGTTGTTTTGTTAAGGTTGATGGATTTTGATTGGTTTAATGGAAACTTTCTAATTATGGAATCTAAATTTGGAAACTATCCAAGCATGGAAAGATGCATACAAAGTTTGGAAACATTCTAAATATGGGGAAGGGTTATTAAATTAGTAAGTTTCTAAGTGTAGAAGTTGGAGATTAAATTAGAAAGCTTCTAATTAAGGAAAGGGGTTTGCTAAATTGGAAAGCACTCCAATTTTAGAAAGAGGATTTCTAATCTAGGAAACCTTCCAATTATGGAAAGGTGTTGGTTATTTATGGAAACAATCTAAGTATCGAAGAATTGTGGTAAATATGGAAATTATAGGGTTCGGCCATGGAATTGGTTTGGTATTTTTAGTGTAAATAAATATATGGTTATTAATTTAGAAAGTGGAGATTAAATTGATAAGTCTCCAATTATGGAAAGTGGAGATTAAATTGGTAAGTCTCCAATTATAGAAAGTAGAGATTAAATTGGAAAGTCTCTAATTTTGAAAGGTAAAGACCAAATTGGAAAGTTTCTAATTAAGGAAAGTGGAGATTAAATTAGAAGCTATCTAAGTATGGAAACCTTCTAAATATGGAAGGTGGAGATTTAAGTTGGAAACTTTCTAAGTATGGAATTTATATATTAAATTTAGGAAGTTTCTATTTATGAACTATCTAAGCATGGACCTTGAATGATTATGGATTTTGTGGACTTGATATAGATTATGTGTCATTTATGGACCTAAGATGATGAACCAATTTTATGAGTTTTGAATGAGCCTAATATGATTAAAGGAAGGGGAGGTTTTATTTATAGATCTATGGTTGTGGATTATTGGAGTGTTATGTATAATGTATAAAATTTATGAATCAGTTATCAGTTTATGTTTGGGTGTATTTTAAAGGGATGAAGGGTGAGAACAATGGAATTACAGCCTTGGATGGCAATATGGTAATTATGTAGAATTATTGGAACTATGTTTTGAAATTCAAACATATTTGATGGAATCAGTTATGAATTATTTTAAAAGGGTTATTGGGAGTGTTATGGATGTTTAAAATAAATAAATGGATCTATGTGTTGGAACCTAAGCCTAAGTTGTTGAAGGCAATGGCAAGGTTGTAAATACTTGCTAAAACGGGTTATATTAGCCATGGATGACAATCTTGTAAATATATGAAAAATAATGAAGGTAAATGGCTATGGATAAGTATAATGGCAATCTTGTAATTAAAATGAATAAATTGTTAATTAAAGATTAGATCAATGACATTTTGGTAATTAATGGGATAAATGAACAAAAGGGGTGACGCTCGGCCATGGGTATGGCCGAACCCCACAAGTTTGGTTAATGGACTATAAATGTGATAAATCAAGTGGGACTTGGTTTTAATTGATTTTATATTATAAGGTAACGGGACCTCACCAGGTATTTACGATCGTGAGCAGTTACCGGACGAAAGACGCAATGACACGTAGCGGTCTTTGGTAGGATTCCACCTCTTTGAAACCATGGGTTTTTGTACATTGTCTTTATCTTATTTTGATGATTTTATATTGCAAAGGATATGTTTCAAATGGTGATTTTATATGCTATGTTTATTTGATAAAATAGCATGTGTTTTAAATATGAACTTTTAAATGCTATGATTTTTGTATAATTGCATAGCATGTGTATTTGCATCTCATGTATGGCATGGGAGGGATAACAGGTAACCGGGGACCCACACTCCGTCGGGGCATCCGTAAAGCACTAGTGGGGGATACCTTAATGATGAGAATCCCATCAAGAGGACATTATGTATGAAGACCCTGGTGAGGAGCATTCCATCAGGGGATACCTTGATGATGAGAATTCCATTAAGAGGATACTAAGTAACCGGAGCTCACACTCCGTCGGAATGTCCGTAAGGCAACTGTGGGGAATACCTTGATGAAGAGAATTCCATCAAGAGAGAAGACCTTGGTGATGAGAATTCTACCAGGAAGATACCTTGATGAGGAGAATTCCATCAAGAGTATACCATATGTTCTGCAATGGGTGGGACTTATTGCATATGATAGCATGACATGGCATCGAATCGCATGAGTATGATCTTTATTATCATGCAAGATTTTTTGTTTTATTGGTATGTTTGGATCTCTATTATCGTACACTGTTTTGGATACAATGTTTTGAAAGTATGGTTTGATTTATTATAACTGGTTTTGATATATATTATATCTAGATTTTTGGTACTAACCCATGTGTTAACCCTAATTGGAATACCTACTGGGCGCGTTGCGCCCTACTTCTACCCTTTAGTGGATGATGCAGGAAACGAGGGAAACGCTGAACGCGGAAAGGGACAAGCATAGGAGCTTAGATGAAATAACTTAGATGAATTGCTATGGTTGGATGTTTTAATTGGATAATGATGATTGTGATTTTTATTGACTAAGTACTTTGCTATCAATGAAATGGAACTAGGTCCTATTATGATTCCGCAAATTGATGTTATGATTCCGCAGGTTGTGATTTTATTCTGCATGTTGATATTGCTATGTGGGAACCATTTTAGTGGACTGAGTCCATGCACACATAGGGTTGGCCAGTTAAAGGTCGGACTTTGGAAGTTCGGACTTAGGTCGCGTCGTGACGTCCCATGCTCTATCACTCTACTCTGTTATAAAAAAAAAATAGACCCTGAATTTACGGGAAAATGCGAGTGAAAAAGGGCGGGGCGTTACACTTCCCTTCAGTACATCGATTGTTGCATTCGGAGCTCAGTCCAGCTCAGTCATAGAGATATACAATTCACCTATTTCACCATCATCATCAGCCCATCTACTCCTTCATCATCATCTTTTTCTTCACCACCATCATCACCCATGGCAGAAGAAGTTGCGGAGAAAACTCTCCAAGATTACTTATCACCAGTCACAGCCAATACACCATCAAGTATAGTTGTACGTGCAACCAATGTTACTTTTGAACTTAAGTTAGGACTTTTACATCTACTACCAGCCTTTCATGGTCTTGATAGAGAGGATCCGTACTTCCATGTGAATGAATTCTTAGAGATCTGTGCCACCATTAAAATCCAAGGAATCACTGATGAATCTATTCGACTTCGATTATTTCCTTTTTCTCTCAAAGGAAAAACGAAATCATGGCTAAATACTTTACCTGCGAATACCATCACCACTTGGGATCTGCTAGTTAATAACTTTTTTAATAAGTTTTTTCCAGTATAAAAAACAAACTCTCTCAAGAAAGAAATGATAAACTTCAATCAAAAGAAGAGTGAACAATTCTGTGAAGCATGGGAAAAGTTCAAGGATATATTAGGAAAATGCCCTCACCATCATTTTGAAACATGGAGGCTTGTCCAAATTTTTTATGATGGTTTAACCACACCTACCCGTCAAATGGTCGAGTCTATGAAAAATGGAGACTTTTTGAAGCTAATTAATGGATGGACATTCCTGGAAACATTGGCGAAAATTCTCAATGATGGGATTTTTCCAAGAAATATATTCTAGCACAAACCTCAAGAAAAAGGGGTTCGCACGAAGTCAGTGGTGATTTTGACATTAACTTAACAATTACAAACCTAATGAAAAAAGTTGACTCACTAGTAATGACTCAAGTGATGAATCCATTAATAGGAGCAAATGCTGAATTTTGTGGTATGTGTTCTAATCTAAGACACACCGTTCAAAATTGTTATTCCTAAGAATCAAATTCTGAGTGTTGAACTGAACAAGTAAATGCACTTAGTAATTTGGAAGACAGCAAGGAACCCCATTCTCCACTACATATAATCCTAATTGGCGAAATCATCCCAATTTTTCTTGGCGCCAGAATCAATATCCAATTAATCAAAACATCTCAATATCAAAATCAGTCATTTCGACCACCTCCATATCAGTCACAACCTCAAAATCAATCATATCATCTACCCCAGTCAAATCAGTCAAATCATTCTTATCCTTCACAACAACGTAAACCTTCGGTTGAGTATACGTTGCCGAAATTCATGCAATCTACCCAGCAAGCTATGCACAAGCTCGAAACACAGCTTGGACAATTGGCCACTACTATTGGTGATAGGGAACAAGGCAAATTTCTCAACCAACCTATTACAAATCCTAAAGGACAGTATGAAGTTTCATCATCCAAACTAGACGATGTTAAATCAATGACTACCTTGAGATCAGGGAATCAAGTAGATAACAAAGTGGAAATGCCTAAAGAACAAATCAATGATCAATCAAACCAATCGGATAACTCACTGAGTTCATCCCTTGTCCAAAATCCATCAAATTTATCTGCTAAGAAAACATTTTCACCTAGGGCTCCATATCCTCATAGGTTATCAGCAAAACAGAAGATACCTTATGATGACATACTAGAGGTTTTTAAACATGTCAGCATCAATATCCCTCTATTGGATGCCATCAATCAAGTATATTCATATGCCAAATTTCTCAAAGACCTATGTACGGTGAAACGAAGAACCAATGTTCCCACAAAGGCTTTTGTAGCAAGAATGCGAGTGACTCTAGCAAACATTTCCAATCAAACATAAGCATCATGGATGTCCAACCATTGCTTGTACAATTGGTACATACACAATTGACAGTGCCTTATTAGATCTTGGAGTAGTGTCAACCTATTGCCATATTCTCTCTATAAGCAGTTAGGTTTGGGAGAATTGAAACCCACTTTTGTAATACTCTGACCCAGAATAGGCATAGTTTAGCCTAATAAATCTTGCTTGAACGGTTAATCTCGAAGATTTCGGTTAGAGCTTTGTGAAGAGCCCAGGTGTTGGCCAATCCGAGCTCGAATGCTTAGTGATCCAGCTCGCCCAGCTGGAAGGGCAAAATGGTAAGTTACCGCTTATTATTATTATTATTTTATAAATTATGTTATTATGTGATTATTATTGGATGATATGATTGTCCTTAATCAAGGAATTGTAATTCTGATTTTAAAATAATTTTATTTTCAGAAAATGGTATTTAAAACCGCCTGTCAAAACCCCAAAAGGGAGAAATAATTATTTTAAATGATTTTCGAAGTGAGATAAATTTTGAAACAAGTATTTTATGTTAGACCATTTTAAGTATAGTCTAGTTATTCTTTCACACCCCAAAATGAGGACTCTAAATTGTTTTACTAAACATTTGTTTAATTAAGTAAATAATGTTAAATTATGATTTTTGTTTAAATCAATGATTTTTAGTGAGTTTTAAATCTCAAAATTTTTATGGTGACTACAGTTTTTAAAACCCAACTCATCGATGAGGTTGGATTAAATTTTTGAGCTTTCAAAATCAAATTTTAAGTTGAAAATCCAGTTTTTTATCAAAATAGGGGCCTTTTTGCAAAATCAGTTTTTCAGAGGGGCTGAATTGCAACCAAACAGTACTTACTGTTTCAGGCGTCACCCGCAACTTCATACGGCCGCATGCAGTGGCCATCCGGCCAGCTTTCACGACTGATTTCCTATAAAATGAGGCCCTTCCCTTCAGATTTAACTCCCACACTTTCTTCTTTTCTCCCTCTCTCTGTCTCAGCTGTTGCTTAAAAACCAGACCAGCCGACCCTTGCCTCTCTGTTTTACTGTGTTTCTGTCACCCGTAGCTTAAGAGGAAGATTTTTCAAACTTCAGATTTTCAGCCCAGGAACTCCAATGAAGGTAACCATTGTGTTCCTTTTCAAATTCTAGGTGGTTTAGAGTCGAGAAAAACTGATTTTGGTTAAGTTTTGGGTGTGTAAAATGGTTTTGAAGTTTAAGGAAAAACTTGGTTTTCTTAGTGTCAGTGGGCTTTTGGTGTTAAGATCTAATGGCCTACTGAGTTTTGAAACTTTAAACCTCTCCTTATGAAAAGAGGACTCCCAAAGGAGTCCATCGGACTGGCTAGATGTGGAAACCGAATCCGGGAAACCCACTGTTTCCAGATTCATTTTTCATACAGTGTGTGCCCTGTCACTGTCTGTTGTTGCAGACAGTGAAGGAAGAAAAAAAATTATTGTTGGATTATTGTTGATGTTTGTGATGTTAGTACCCATTGATAAATTAAAAAATGTACTGACCCTCTTCTCTTATTACTATAGTATAAATACTATTGTATTCACTTCCAGGCCGACCCTATTGGTCGGGCACTGAGTGATTTCACTTCCAGGCCGACACTATATTTGTCTGGCACTGAGTGACCTCGAGGCCTTATTCAACATGTCAGATGTGGTCCTATCCAGAAGACAACCAAGAAGTGACCTTAGTATCTAGACCTAACTCAATAAGTCAAATCTAGTCAATGCCCAGAAGACAATATGAGTTTGGACCGAACACCTTTTTATTTCTATATATTGTGGATTATTGTAATTTAAAAAGGATAGAAACCAAGTAGGAGACTCAATTCCATGTACCTTGGATATTTTTGGAAAAAACAAGGACAATTTCAAAATACTACTTGTGTGTATGTATTTGATGCTATGTATGTGGCTTAGGATTGATTGTGCACTTATTTGGTTTTTGAAAAGAGACCGCGAAACCACACATATACGGTGAGGGAACTTAACTTTGCAGAAAATGTAAACAGGTTTTTATTATGAGATGAGTCTTGAGCATTGAGTGGTTTCAGATTTGATGAACCCACTCATGTGCTTAGACATGATGCACTATGGTAAGAGTGCTTATGATACTTACGAATTCTATGATGTTGATCATATGGAATGTGTAAGACTGCTTCCACGTGCCCTTGACTATTGAACCAATATCAGCCATGTGTGTGAGATGGTTTACATCTACTGGACCATGGGTGTCGACAGTTGCTGACTTGAGGGTGTTAGTATCGGCTATGGGAGAGCCGGAGATGTACTTGCAAGGATGTATTTTGACCGTGTCGGGACTTAATACAATGGTCTCAGTGTAGTCGGTAGGTGTGACGTTGGATGACAGTAGTATTGGAAGGAATGATGAATTATGGGACTGATGATGATATTATGCTTATTTGTTATCAAGCATGAGATATTATAGCAACTGTTGATTATTGCTAACCTGTTGTTTACTTAACTGCACTGTTATATTTCCTTCACTAGGCTAGTTAGCTCACCCCACTCACCTTTCAGGAGATGAACCTGAGGACGAGAACCCTCTATTTCAAGCTTAGAGTGGATAAGCTGCGGCGGAGTTTTGGGATTCCCACTGAGGGGAATACCCTGATCTTTGCTTTCTGGTTCTTGGAACCTCTTACTTTTGTAAAGTACCGAGTGTGGTACTTAATTTGTATCAATGTTATGTATTAAGCTACTACGTTTCTGTAGTTACTCTGATGGTGTTGATTTTGAATGATAATTCAGTGTTTGGATTTATGTGTATTGATGTTTGTGTTTGTGTCTCTTGGGAGGGACCTATGGTATATGTTTGAGTCCACATGATGGGATCATGTGTGATCCTTGGGCCCAACTGTTGATCCGGTCCAGTTAGAATGCTTGAGTGTTGTGTTACTTTAGTCTTAGCTTCAAAAAAAAAAAATCAGTCGCGTTCCGGGCCCACCCTTCTGGTCGGGGCGTGACAACTTCAATCACACTACAGTTACCGAGCTCAGTAAAAATTCCCAGAGGTCTTATAGAAGACGTTCTAGTTAAGGTTGACAATTTCTACTTCCCTGTAGATTTTGTGGTATTGGATACACAATCAACTCAGAACGATAATGGACATATCCCAGTCATTCTTGGACGACCATTTCTGGCCACTGCAAAAACGGTGATCAATTGCCAAAATGGTATGCTTAGATTATCATTCGAAAATTTAACAACTGAACTCAACGTTTTTGGCCTTTATCGACAACCTCTCTGCACGGATGATCCATGTGAGGTTAACTTAATTCAGAATTTTGTTGATGAATTTTTCTTACACTCCATTTGCAATTATCAGTTCGAAAATTAACTGTCTACCTTAAACTAGGATTTCAATTTCAATGTAGTGAATGTTATCACCAAATCTGAACCTCTTTCTGTCAATCCATCTGTGTCAATCCCATCTATCGTGAAACCACCAAAATTAGAACTCAAAGTTGTTCCTGAAACTCTAAAATATTTAAATCTTGGACCTTCAAACACATTGCCAATTATCATTGTAACGACCTGACCCGATTTGTCGGGATTTTAGGATCTCAGTAGCAGTCGGGAGAGTGTGGGTCCCGTGGTACGCCTTATCTCGCTCGACCCCGAGCTTAGAGACTCGAAGGATGTTTTAGTAATTTGTATTATTTAATATTTTGTCACGCCAAAATAATTGAAAATCACATATTTTCCTCACCCAAGGTTCAACATCTGATTCTCATTCGGCCCAGTTTTCAATTCTGGATCCAGTTCAGCTGTGTTTAGGCTCGACCCACTTTCAGGCCCATTTTTCAGTTCAGACTTAGTTTGTCTTGTTTTACTCGACTACTTATTCTCGTATTATTGTTTCGATAAATTGAGCCCCCTTCAACTCCGCGGAACCGTTTTCTCCCAGTTATTTCAAAACACACACAAATGTGGGGACTATCACACTTTTAACATACGCATTTCTGCATATATCTATATTTAATTACTTGAATGACATGAGATACGCGGAATGGAAACCCTATGTTTATTTAGCCACTCGACAAAGGAACCATTCAGATGATTATGTGGTGAGGGGACCACTCTGAATATTCGTGTCCGACGATGGTGAAAATCATGATGATTGGATGTGATAATGTGTAGTATATGCATGTTTAATTGTTTGGATGTAATTGATTGACAACATGATGGTGTGATAGCATGCTAAAATGTGATAGACGATAATGTATATGTCTGATTATGATCCGTTGTATAATGTTGATAACATGTCAAACATTATCTATGCATGTAGTAACTGGTGTACGTGGGATGACAGTGGGGCTTAGAGATTAGGCTATACCAGTACCTAGATATTTCCCCTAAGTTGTAGGACAGTTGGGGTTGGGGCATTATGTGAGATCATACATTGGACGTGTGACATAGACTACCTGGTGGTTGGATATGGGTAGGTATGCTCTCTGATGAGGATTAGGTAGTTAGACTTATCTTGCGTTCCTCGGACATGCCCATGGAGGAGGCGTGGTCCGGTTGAGCGGGCGTGGCATCCGGGAGTCCTAAGGAGGGACAAGCTGAGAGGTGGTAATGGTGATTCGAAGGAAATCTTTGGGCTGAGCGTCGGTTCACCCAGGGTAGATGTAACGTCCCACCCCCTTTTCACTCGTTTCTTTTCGTAAAATCTGTAACACCCCAATTTCTCAATGAAGTGGAAAAATTACCAAAATGCCCCTGAGTTGTTAAATTAGTTATTTTGTCATGTTAAGTAAGGAAATAGTGGGGCCCATTACTCAAAAATAAAATCATATGAGCATATTATGAATGTTAAGTTTTATTGGTTGGGTAATTTTCATCAATTGGGTCAAAAATGGCTAAATGGGTCAAAGGGCCCAAATGGGGCCCATCGGGTCTTGCTGGGTTATTTGACCGTTTTGTAATTTTAAATTAAAAGGGGTTAAGCCTATTTGATTGGAAATCAAGTGGAGGAAAAATGGGTAGGCTTGATCCATATGTAAAAACCAATTGGAAATGACCAAAATACCATAAATGGGTCATGTTGTCAAAACGGGTCAAGGAGCTAAAAGTGGACCCAACGGGTCGAGTTGACTATTGTTGACCGTGTGAACCCTCAAGGGAGCTCAAACACGATTCAAACCAATTGAGTGGGATGGAGGTGAGTTGGAATTAAATCAAAAGGTGAGTTAACTCATATGCATTAAATGAAATGCATTAAATGTGATGAGTTGGGTTGGAATAAAAAATACCTTGAGTTGAGTGAGTCAAAATGGAAACTCAAGGGGCTGTAAATTCAGTGAGTCCAAGGGGAATTGGAGGAGTTTAGCTGGTCTCAAATCAGCCAAAACAAGTCCCACACGTTGGGGACTTGTTTTGGTGAGTTCCATGGTACATATTAAATACAAGTGCATGGGTTTGAGGTGGGTTACTTAGGGATGTGAATGGCTGCATTGGTAGCTGCCAAGGGGTGCCTTGGATGGCACCCAATGCCCACCGTTTTGAGCAAGAAGTTATGAGGGAGTGGAGGAGTCTTGGTGGCTGAAAATGCAAAAGCAAACAACACCATGCTTGGCCGAATTTCTTGTGCAAAAGTTTTAGAATTCATCTCTCTCCCTCACTCAAAAGAAAAACACACTCTCTTGGCCGAGTTTACCTTGGTGTTTTCTCACCATTAGATCAAGCACAAGACAGTAGAAGAAAGGAAGGAACAAGAGGGAAGAAGGCAAGGAGCAAGAGGCAAAGGAAATTGGTGACGAGAGTTGAAGGAAGTGCGAGTCGTGACCGAGTGAAGCTCAAAAAGGAACGGACACTTAATCAAAGTTTAAGTAGGTTTCCTACCTACTTGTAACCACGGTTTTACCCAGTTTTTCTTATGATACTCTTGTTTTAATGTATGTGTTTCAAATATATATTATGCATTAACAAATGGCATACAGGCATTGACATCTCATGCATAGTCATGGGATAATGAATGAAGTTCTACAGTGATGGCTACGATTGTACATGATGGGGGTTGCCCATTGCATGTACATATTGTATAGAAGAGATGAATGTTGTTGTAATTTACCTTGTCGGTGCAAGGCACGTCAAGTGATGGCTACGATGGTACATGATGGGGGTTGCTCATTACATGTACATCGCTTATAGAAGAGATGAAGGTGTGTTGTAATTTACCTTGTCGGTGCAAGGCACGTCAAGTGATGGCTATGGAAGTACATGATGGGGGATGCTCATTGCATGTGCATATTTCATAGCATTGTTTTTACCTGTTTTGATGATCATGTATTATGATATGTATATGCATGTTTTTATATGCTAACATGTGGTAGCCCTGATTCGGGAACCTACTGGGCGCGTTGATCTAACGCCTAATTCTATCGTCAGAGGAGATTGCAGGTACAAGCAAGGGGAAAGGAAAGGTCATTGACCGGAGGGGAGCTGAACCTAAGTGCTTTAATGATGGATTTGGATTACGTTATATTACTGTCATTTGAATATATTGTTGGACATGTAATAATTCGTTATTTGCTATGGTTTGATTAGGATAATAACCTGTGGATGGTTGATCTATGTTATAAAATATTTAAGACTGTTACTTGCTATCTCGTCTTTCTTTTCCGCAATTATCTAGATTATTCCGCATGTTGATGTTAGTTCCATGTGTGATTCACTATCATGGTCTATTCCATGTACACATGGGTGGCCAGTTAAGGTTCAGACTTGAGTAGTCTGAACTTAACTCGCGTCGTGACGCCGCCCGCTCTCTTCTGATGTTTATTTAAAAAAAAAAATTAGACTCTGAAATTCTCGAAGAGGGCGGGGCGTTACAGTTGGTATCAGAGCGAAACGGGAAGTTGAATCATCGAAGTAAGATTAAGACGGTTTCATGTCTCACTGACGGATAAGAATCCCAACTGACCGACTCTTCGGAGTCCGCTGCCTGGGGGCCGGATTAATTTACTTCGAGTGACTCAGACTGAACAATCAATCTGAGAACGACAATGAAAGATAGCAAAGTAAAGTACAGTCATCATAATTGGACAAATCAAACGTAGCAAGGTAGGATGTACTCCCCTGAAATCCCACACTGAAAAAAAAACAGACAATAGGAAATTAGAGATTTCCCCAGAAACAAAAGAAAACAGAGAATGTTGAATTGGTAATCTTCCCAAACAAAGTACATGACTTTATGCCTGATCAAATTCCCCTGAAAACCAAGGTTGGTTTATTAGAATTGTTGTTAAATATGCTTGTGTTCTATTGATATGATACAGATATGTCGAGTAATGTGGAGTACTCGGAATGGCACAGCGGAACTCCTAGCCATCCCATAGACTTGGTATCTGCTTCTAACAACACCGACGTAGAAGCTCAAGTGGACCTTCAGGAGGGACATCCTGAAGAAGTTGAGATGCACTTAGCACCTATTGCAGAGGATTTGAGGGATGATATTCCTGGGATGGTGGAACCTTCTGAGGAAGAAGAGGAGGAGGATCTGGGATTTTTCTTTTATGAGGATCCGATGGAAGACTTTCCTATAATACTGGAATCGGCGGGGGAAGTAGATCCCTATGATACCTGTGAGTTGTGTAATCAGGACGACCACAACAGGTTGTATTGTCCTCATCCATTGGGAGTTGTGTGTCCGGTTTGTGGACTACACGGGCATGGAGAGGCGAGGACTAATTGTCCTTGTATTGGAGGACCTGGAATAATCCCCTGCACGACATGTGAAGTATTGGGGCACACGGCGATTACGTGTCCTGATAACCGATTCAAGTTCGCTTTTGATGCGGAGTCTTCTACGGAAGACTAGGATAGGAAGTAATAGTAGGGGTATTAAAAAGAGGGTTATTTTTGTAAGGGGGTATATTTTGTTATACATAGGGTTTGTTTCACCCTACCACCTTTGTACAAAGATGCAGTTTGAATTTATATAAATATGTGATTTCATGTTTTTTATGAGGATTCATGGCATGTGTTGCATATTGTTAATGGAAACTAAGTCTATGATGTTTCCATGAATTAGGACTAAATGGCGCCACAGAAAAAGGTGGTAAAAGATCCGAAGGGAAAAGAGAAGGTTTTACAGATCGGACTAGGTGAGGGGGTGTCAAAGAGGAGGACTCGTCAGGACGATAAAAAGAAGGATGACGTGCTCATTATCACACCACAAGGGAAGGTGGTACCCGACGCAAGAAGGCGTCATCGGAACTTGAAAGAGAGCCGTCCGTTCATGACAAAGAGAGATCTGTTCATGAACGATCTCACAGTGAGGAAGTCCACCACTCTAGGCGGGAAGAAGAAGAGAGTGACCCTACATCAACAGGACGAAGAGGAGGGATATGACTCGTCATATCGATGCGAGGAGGATGAGAACAGTAACATGACTGTACCTTTGTGCCTCCTGAACTGCACAGCTTGGTGCAAGCTGTGGTTACATCCGTCCTCCAACAACATTTGAACGGAGGGGGAAGTACGAGCGAAAATAATGACCGTAACATGGTCAGAGATTTTCAGCAACAGCGGCCTTACTTTAAGGGCAGAGAAGGGCCAGTCGGAGCCGAGAACTGGTTGGAGAAGATTTCCCACATATTGACTCTTCTGAACATCAGGAGTCATGCTCATAAAATATTATTGGCCACGTCACAGCTGGTAGATGACGCTGCCAAATGGTGGAAGGTGGTGGAGAGAAACAGCAGGCACTTGTGCCAAGAAGAGAAGGAGTTGCTGACCTGGGAGCAATTCTCAGCGACATTCTTAGAGCGCTACTTCCCAGAGGAAGAAAGAGAACGACAAATTCAAGCCTTTATGACTTTGGTGCAAGGCTCAATGACGGTGGCTGAGTATCACCAGGAATTCCTCAGCCTGTCAATCTATGCATACTATATTGTGGACACGGAATATCGAAAAGCTCGCAAGTTCGAGCGTGGGTTACGGCCAAACATTAGGGCCAGGGTAACCGTGTTCAAAGCAGCCACACTGGCAGAAGTGGTCAGCAGGGCCACCATTGTGGAACAGGAAATGGCGGAATTTGCCAGAGTTGACAACCGCCGAGCTCCAAGTGGGAGGGGTGTGTACCAACCCATCAAAAAGTTCAGATCGAACTTCAGCAGACCCTCACCGTCTGTTGGATCAAGTGGGGGCTTTCGCCCCAACCAGCCCACTCAATCTGTTGCGGTCACTCAAGCATCTCGAGGAGTGAATACTTGCTTTCACTGTGATCTGGTCACTACAAAAAGGACTGCCCAAAGCTCAACAGGCTGTCTAACTCAAGAGGATCATTTCGTCCGCCAGCTAGACCGGCATACTCCAGAGGAGGCAGAATGCAGGGCCGGGGAGGTCGAAGGTCTAACCCTGCTGGAGCGGGAAGATTATTCACTCTAACTTCTCCAGAGGAAGAGGAGGAGGATCATCCTGTGATACAAGGTATGGCGGTAGTGAGTAGCTCATATGCATATGCACTATTTGATTCCGGAGCATCACACTCCTTTATAGCTGCATCGTTTATTACTGCTACTGGTACATTAGTTCAAAGATTAGCCACAGAACTTACTATTGTATCCCTGTCGGAGATTCGGCATTGGGACTTATTTGTACTGCGGTTAACACCGAATTAGCTGGACTCAGATTTGAGTTCAATTATTTAGTGCTGGACATGTCGGAATATGATATTATATTCGGAATGGATTGGTTGGCAAAGTTTCATGCCAACATCGACTGTTATGGTCGAAGAGTGACATTTAAGTCACCCGAGGGCAAGCAATATGTAGTTCGTGCAGATAAACAAAGTGGATTACAGGAAGGGTTAAACCACGTGGTATTGAATAATATCACCATAAACAAAGCTCCAGTTACTGAACTTCCGGAAATTGTGCAAGAATTTGTGGATGTGTTCCCAAAGGAACTCCCTGGTTTACCACCTATGAGGGAGATTAACTTCGAGATCAGGTGTACCCTGGCACAATACCAGTGTCGTTACCACACTATCGGATGGCACCAGCGGAGATCGGAGCTAAAGAAGCAGATTGATGAACTGCTTAGGCTGGGTTGCATCCGGAACAGTACGTCATCATGGGGAGCACCAGTGTTGTTTGTAAAGAAGAAGGACGGTTCACTACGGATGTGCGTGGACTACCGGAAGCTGAATCAGTTAACAGTCCGGAACAAGTACCCTCTACCCAGGATTGACGATTTTTGATCAATTGAGGGGTTCTAGTCATTTTTCAAGATCGATTTGATGTCTGGTTATCATCAAATCCGAGTTAGAGAGGAAGATATAGAAAAGACAGCTTTTCGGGCGATATGGACTGTTTGAGTTCGTGGTCATGCCATTTGGACTCACAAATGCGCCGGCTGTGTTCATGGATTTAATGAACAGAATCTTCCGTCCCTATCTGGATCAGTTTGTAATCATATTCATTGATGATATCCTGATCTTCTAAGAGTCAGGAGGAACATGCAAAGCATCTACGGATAGTTTTGAATACTTTGAGGCAGAATAAAACTGTATGCCAAGGCCAGTAAGTGTGAATTCTGGCTCTCAAGTGAATTTCTTAGGACATGTTATATCTAAGGAAGGAATAGCCGTGGATCCGGCTAAGGTGACTGCCGTGAAAGACTGGAAAGCGCCAAAGAACGTAACTGAGATCCGCAGTTTCTTAGGATTGGCGGGTTATTATCGGAAATTTATTATGGATTTTTCCAATTAGCGTCTCCATTGACTCGACTCACTCAGAAAGGAGTCAAGTATGAGTGGTCAGATCTGTGCAACCAAAGGTTTGAAGAGCTAAAAAACAGACTTACAACCTCTCCTGTTTTGATTTTGCCGGAAAGGGCAAGGTTATGAAGTAGAATGCGACGCTTCGGGAGAAGGACTGGGGTGTGTCCTTAGTCAAGATCATCGTGTGGTGGCTTATGGTTCAAGACAACTAAAAATACATGAACGCCTCTATCCTACGCATGATCTTGAACTAGCCGCAGTGGTCTTCGCTCTCAAAAGCTGGAGACATTATCTTTATGGCGAGAAGTTTGAAGTGTATTCTGATCATAAGAGTTTGAAATATTTATTTGATCAGAAGGAGCTTAATCTAAGGCAGCGTAGATGGATGGAGTATCTGGCGGATTATGAGTTCGAGCTTCGATACCATCCAGGCAAGGCGAACAAGGTGGCTGATGCTCTTAGCCGCATATCACATGCATCGTGGCATGTCTGATCAGAACCGAGTGGGAGATGTTGAATACCATTCGAGAGTTCAATCTATACATTACAAACCGTGGAGTTTTGCACAATTTAATCATACGGTCCAATATAGTCACAAGATTGAACAAGAACAAAGAGCAGACCCGGAAGTGGAGGACATATGGGCCAAGATGTCTACTGGCACCATTGTACCTGAATGGGAATTACGACCGGGACAAGGTCTTTTATTCCGGGGAAGAACGTATGTGCCACAGAGTTGCAGGAAAGAGCTACTAATTGAGGCACATCAGTCCAAGCTCTCTATTCATCCGGGTAGCACCAAATGTATCACGATCTAAAGAGGCATTATTGGTGGCATGGACTAAAAAGGATGTGGCAGAATTCGTGGCACATTGTCTAACTTGTCAACAAGTTAAGACTGAACACCAAAAACCACCAGGGTTGCTCAAACCCTTAGCCGTGCCAGAATGGAAATGGGAACATATTTCCATGGACTTTGTATCTGGGTTGCCGAGGTCCTCAAAGGTAATGACGCCATTTGGGTCGTAGTCGACCGGCTGACCAAGTCTGCACATTTCATTCCTATCAAGATGACGGATTCGTCTGAGACGTTGGGTCGGCGTTATATTAAAGAGATCATTCGACTACATGGCATTCCCCGAACGATAGTATCGGACAGAGATGGCCGTTTTACCGGCAGAGTATGGCAAAGCATGCAATCAGCCATGGGGACAGATCTACTGACGAGCACGCATTCCATCCACAGACTGATGGACAATCTGAAAGGACAATCCAGACCTTGGAAGACATGCTGAGAGCATGTATGTTAGATTTCAAGGGTGGATGGGAGGACCACTTACCACTGGTGGAGTTCTCGTATAATAACAGCTATCAGGCAAGCCTTCAAATGGCTCCATACGAGGCTTTGTATGGTAGACCGTGTAGGTCACCGGTATGTTGGACAGAGGCAGGTGAGCCTGCATTGATCGGACCGGAACTAGTCGCAGAAACTACTGCACAAATTAAGTTGATACGTCAACACTTACTGACTGCACAGAGTCGGCAGAAAAGTATGCAGATAAAAGGAGACGGTTTTGGAATTTGAAGTGGGAGACTTGGTGTTTCTAAAAGTCTCACCACGGAAGGGACATATGAGGTTTGGTAAGAAAGGAAAACTGTCGCCAAGATATGTGGGACCGTTTTCCATCATAAGAAGGATGGGGGATGTAGCTTACCAATTAGCACTTCCATCGCAATTAGCAGCTCTACACGATGTGTTCCACGTGTCGATGCTAAGGAAATACAATCCGGATCCGTCCCATGTTTTAAATGTTCAAGATATTGAAGTACAAAGCGACGTGACGTACGTCGAGAAGCCGGTCAGGATAGTGGAGACCGAACAAAGGGTGTTGCGAAACAGAGCGATTCAGTTCGTAAAAGTGGTATGGGACCGTCATGGTGATGAAGAGGCCACATGGGAACTTGAATCGGAGATGAGAACAACTCACCCCCGAATTGTTTGTGTAATTTAATTTGAGAACCCTACTTCACTCGATTTTCGGGACGAAAATTTTAAAAAGAGGGTTATATTGTAACACCCCAATTTCTCAATGAAGTGGAAAAAATTACCAAAATGCCCCTGTTGTTAAATTAGTTATTTTGTCATGTTAAGTAAGGAAATAGTGGGGCCATTACTCAAAATAACATCATATGAGCATATTATGAATGTTAATTTTATTGGTTGGGTAATTTTCATCAATTGGGTCAAAAATGGCTAAATGGGTCAAAGGGCCCAAATGGGGCCCATCGGGTCTTGCTGGGTTATTTGACCGTTTTGTAATTTTAAATTAAAAGGGGTTAAGCCTATTTGATTGGAAATCAAGTGGAGGAAAAATGGGTAGGCTTGATCCATATGTAAAAACCAATTGGAAATGACCAAAATACCATAAATGGGTCATGTTGTCAAAACGGGTCAAGGAGCTAAAAGTGGACCCAACGGGTCGAGTTGACTATTGTTGACCGTGTGAACCCTCAAGGGAGCTCAAACACGATTCAAACCAATTGAGTGGGATGGAGGTGAGTTGGAATTAAATCAAAAGGTGAGTTAACTCATATGCATTAAATGAAATGCATTAAATGTGAGTTGGGTTGGAATAAAAAATACCTTGAGTTGAGTGAGTCAAAATGGAAACTCAAGGGGCTGTAAATTCAGTGAGTCCAAGGGGAATTGGAGGAGTTTAGCTGGTCTCAAATCAGCCAAAACAAGTCCCACACGTTGGGGACTTGTTTTGGTGAGTTCCATGGTACATATTAAATACAAGTGCATGGGTTTGAGGTGGGTTACTTAGGGATGTGAATGGCTGCATTGGTAGCTGCCAAGGTGCCTTGGATGGCACCCAATGCCCACCGTTTTGAGCAAGAAGTTATGAGGGAGTGGAGGAGTCTTGGTGGCTGAAAATGCAAAAGCAAACAACACCATGCTTGGCCGAATTTCTTGTGCAAAAGTTTTAGAATTCATCTCTCCCCTCACTCAAAAGAAAAACACACTCTCTTGGCCGAGTTTACCTTGGTTTTTTCTCACCATTAGATCAAGCACAAGAAGAAAAAGGAAGGAACAAGAGGGAAGAAGGCAAGGAGCAAGAGGCAAAGGAAATTGGTGACGAGAGTTGAAGGAAGTGCGAGTCGTGACCGAGTGAAGCTCAAAAAGGAACGGACACTTAATCAAAGTTTAAGTAGGTTTCCTACCTACTTGTAACCACGGTTTTACCCAGTTTTTCTTATGATACTCTTGTTTTAATGTATGTGTTTCAAATATATATTATGCATTAACAAATGGCATACAGGCATTGACATCTCATGCATAGTCATGGGATAATGAATGAAGTTCTACAGTGATGGCTACGATTGTACATGATGGGGGTTGCCCATTGCATGTACATATTGTAGAAGAGATGAATGTTGTTGTAATTTACCTTGTCGGTGCAAGGCACGTCAAGTGATGGCTACGATGGTACATGATGGGGTTGCTCATTACATGTACATCGCTTATAGAAGAGATGAAGGTGTGTTGTAATTTACCTTGTCGGTGCAAGGCACGTCAAGTGATGGCTATGGAAGTACATGATGGGGGATGCTCATTGCATGTGCATATTTCATAGCATTGTTTTTACCTGTTTTGATGATCATGTATTATGATATGTATATGCATGTTTTATATGCTAACATGTGGTAGCCCTGATTCGGGAACCTACTGGGCGCGTTGATCTAACGCCCTAATTCTATCGTCAGAGGAGATTGCAGGTACAAGCAAGGGGAAAGGAAAGGTCATTGACCGGGAGGGGAGCTGAACCTAAGTGCTTTAATGATGGATTTGGATTACGTTATATTACTGTCATTTGAATACTATTGTTGGACATGTAATAATTCGTTATTTGCTATGGTTTGATTAGGATAATAACCTGTGGATGGTTGATCTATGTTATAAAATATTTAAGACTGTTACTTGCTATCTCGTCTTTCTTTTCCGCAATTATCTAGATTATTCCGCATGTTGATGTTAGTTCCATGTGTGATTCACTATCATGGTCTATTCCATGTACACATGGGTGGCCAGTTAAGGTTCAGACTTGAGTAGTCTGAACTTAACTCGCGTCGTGACGCCGCCCGCTCTCTTCTGATGTTTATTTAAAAAAAAAAAATTAGACTCTGAAATTCTCGAAGAGGGCGGGGCGTTACAAAATCAGAGTCTATTTTTTTTTTTTTAAACGAAGAGTGATAGAGAGCGGGACGTCATGACGCGAGCTAAGTCCGAACTTCTAAAGTCCGACCCTTAATTGGCCAACCCTATGTATGCATGGACTAAGTCCATGAAAACAGTTCACACATAACAATATCAACATTCGGAATAACATCATAACTGCTGAATCATAACATGCGGAATAATAATAGGACCAAGTTCTATTCCATTCAGATAGCAAAGTACGTCAAGTCTTTAATTAATAATTAACGTAACATAATTATCCAATCAAACATCCAACCATCTAAGTTATTACATTCCGAAATCTAGATACTCAAATACAAGTCCATGAGTAACTTTATTCAAACATATAAAACAAATCATCCAAGCTCCTATGCTTGGCCTGTCTTGCGTTCGTCGTTCCCCTGATTTCATGTGTCATCCACTAGGGTAGAAGTAGGGCGTTAGAACAACTCGCCCAGTAGGTATTCCAGTTAGGACTAACACATGGTTAGTCCAAAACATGCATACAATAATATCATATTGTCAAAACCATATAAAACGATGCCATGCAATGATGACAAATGCAATGAGTCTCACCCATCACATGTACATAAAAGTACCCACCATATAGGTCTTTCGGACGCTCCGACGGAGTGTGGACCCTTCGATTTATTCTTGATGGAAAAGCACATCAAGGTACCCCACATAGGTTTTTCGAACGCACCGACGGAGTGTGGACCCTCCGGTTACAAATCCTTCACCCCATGCCATACATGAGATGCCAATGAAACACATTCTATTTTATCATATAAACATAGCATTAAAATCACATTTTGAAACATATCCAACACATGCTATTTTATCATATAAACATAGCATTTAAAATCACATTTATTAAAACATACCCTTTGCAACATAATTTCATCAAAAATAAGATAAAACAAATGTACATAAACCCATGGTTTCAAAGAGGTGGAATCCTACCAAAGACTGCTAACGTGTCCTTGCGTCTTTCGTCCGGCAACCGCTCACGATCGTACACACTTGGTGAGGTCCCGTTACCTTATAATATACTAATCAATCAAAACCAAGTCCCACTTGATTTACAATCTTTTAAGTCCATAAACCAATCCCCATTGGGTTCGGCCATACACCATGGCCGAACCCATGGTTTATCATTTTTAGCCAATATTACCTAATTGCCATTGGACTAAACTTTAATTAACATTTCATTCATTTAATCCATCATACGTAACCCTAGGTTCGCCAAACATTCCCCATGGGGTTCGACCACACACCATGGCCGAACCCATGGTCCATTAATTCACTTAATTACAATAATACCACTATAATCCATAGCCATTCACCTTCTTTATTTTCATAAGGCTTAAATTCCAAAATAACCCATACAATAGTTCATGGGGTTCGGCCATACACCATGGCCGAACCCTATGTCCAATATTTTCACATATTTACAAGATTGCCATTGATTCCATAACATAATCCACCATTGATTCATGGGGTTCGACCAAGCACCATGGCCGAACCCTATGATGTCTAAGTCCCAATTATTTTCATTGCAACCATTATTAGAAACTTACTAATTTAATCAATAGTCCAAAATTAGAAGATCCATATTTAGAAACTTTCTAATTTCAATATCCAACTTCCATACTTAGAAAGTTCCTAAATAGAAACTTTCTAAATTTATCAATTCCTATTCTTAGATCCATAATTCCAAGTCCTTTCCCTAATTTGAAAGTTTCCAAATTAGAAAGTCCATATTTAGAAAGTTCATAATTAGAACTTTCTAATTTAATCTCTACCTTTGAAAAATAAAACCTTGTGGGGTTCAGCCATTCACCATGGCCGAACCTCACCCATAGAGACAATCCATCCTTTCATTATTTCTATCTTTAAATCCTTTCTAAAAAAATCCACCTTCCATAAAATAAACTTTAATGGGGTTCGGCCATACACCATGGCCGAACCTCACCCATAAAGACAAATCTAACCCTTTCCATTTATTTTTTAAATTAGTAACATCCTCCATGGGGTTCGGCCATAGTGTATGGCCGAACCCTATGGTTCATGATCTTGACCATTATTTACTCCTTGATCTTCCATTATTTAATCCCATTAAAAATTCAATAATAATACCAAAACAACTCCATGGGGTTCGGCCATACACCATGGCCGAACCCCATGGTTCATAATCTTCCTCTAAAAATTATTAAACAATAACATTCATCCCTTCAAAACATTGGTATTCCTTCCATGGTTTTTATCATTCAAACCTTCATTAAAAAAACCATGTCCTTCCATGGGTTTCTAACCAATAAAAATAATCAAATCATCTCCCAATCTTCTTCCATGGGGTTCGGCCATACACCATGGCCGAACCCTATGGTTCCTTATCTTAAAACAAATTTATCAAATATACTAACCGGTTTCGCGACTGATTCTTGTTCTTCCAATGATTCTCCTTTCTTCTTGATTTTTCCCAAGCCGAGAACACCTCTTGCTGGCTGCCTTTTCTTTATTCTCTTGGTGTATTGCTGAGAATGAGAGCTTGAGAGAAAAAGAGAGAGAGAGAGAGTTCGGCAATGGTGTAAACCGTGTGCCCCTCGTTGTTCCTCTCTTTTATAAATCCTCCTTGGTCCCAACTTAGAAGGTGCTTAAGATAGTAATACCCCTATGCCGTGTGCCCTTGTGTTTCCCTTTTATCAAATTCCATTCGATCCTATTAAGATAGCAATTGCCGACTTTGGCTTCTCACTTTAGCAATGTCACACACGGCCATATAATCTCTATTTAAATAGACATCTTCTTTATTTAATTTTAAACAATTTGCATACCCTTTTTAAATGATCTTATGCGCCCAACATAGATATGGTAATCCCTATACACGGCCAATGTAATCTTCATTTGATTTTTAAACATCTCCTTGGATATTCAAATCCAATAATTCGGCCATGCACAATCATTTATTTAATTTAGACGTAATGCATTACTCTTTTAAATCAGCCCCATTTAATTTATTGAAACCATTTACACAATCCGTTGGGTCCCAATTGGGCAATGACCCAACACTTTACCCATATAAAAATCCATATATCTAATAATTCACAAACTGAATGGGTAAATTTCATATATATTAATAAATTAAAAATCCAGGGTGTTACAGTAAAATGAGGTGGAGTGTGATGTGTTATTCCAGACTATGACACCTACAAGGTGAGGAGAGTTTGAGTTGTGACATGATGTGTTATTCCAGGCTATAACATCTGCAGGGTGAGGATAGTCTGAGTAGGGTACAATGTGTTACTCCAGACTATGACACCTGTAAGATGGGGACAGTCTGAGTGTGATATGAGGTGTTATTCCAGACTATGATACCTACACGGTGGGGATAGTCTGAGTTGTGATATGATATATTATTCCAGACTATGACACCTGCGGGGTGGGGACAATCTGAGGAGTGGTGTGATACAGTGTTCCAGGATATGATACCTATAGAATGGGGACAACCTGTGACGTGAGATTGTACGATGTTTCAGTCTAGGACACCTTCGGGTTAGGGACAACAAGAAGTGTAGTAAGACATTCAGGGCTACAACCCGAGGGTGGGTCTGGTCGGTATGAGCCATGGTGGACGGGTTGGTCCCATGGCAGGGTGGTGATGGTTCGATCGAATACGTACTGGATGGTTCGTACCGTGAGTCTTTTGTGTATTACGTGGGACTATGTATGTAGATTTTTTTGATACCTTATGATGGTAGTTACGCAGTGTGTGATTTATGTCGTGTGGATATATATATATATATATATATATATATATATATATATATATATATATATATATATATATATATGTTCTTTCACTGGGTATGTAATATCCCTTGCCTTTCAGTTGGCTCGTGGAGGCAGGACCCAACGAGCCCCATTACCATGTCTAGGTGGTGACAGTTGAGGATTGTTCGGCTTATTCCCCTTTTGTTATCTAGAGAGAAGTTTAAGTGTTTATTTCAGATGTTGTTTGATGTTATGAGCAACTGTAATAACTGTTTCGCTGCAGTGTGGTTAAATTTTGTGGTACTTTTGTTAAACCCTTATAGTTGTTGTCGGTGGTTAAAAAAAAAGGGTACTTGTATTTTGTCTCACTACTTTGTAGTTCGATATCAGTGGTAACATACCCGTAGCAGGATGGGGTGTTACAATCATAGCTTCAGACTTAACTTCTGAGCAGGAGTCTAGACTTTTGATTGTTTTAAGAGATCACCACGAAGCTATTGGTTGGTCCATTGCCGATCTCGAAGGAATTAGCCTTTCTATGGTCATGCACAAAATTCATCTGGAAGAAAATTCCAAAACATCTAGAGAACCACAGAGACGGTTAAATCCAACAATGCAGGAAGTAGTGAGGTAAAATTTTGAAACTTCTCGAAGCTGGAATCATTTACCCAATTTCAGACAGTACATGGGTAAGTCCAATCCAAGTTGTCCCAAAAAAGTCTAGTGTCACTGTAATAAAAAATGAGGAAAATGAATTAGTTCCAACACGAGTTCAAACGGGTTGGAGAGATTGTATTAATTACAGGAAGTTGAACGCCGCCACTCGAAACGATCACTTCCTTCTTCCATTCATTGATCAAATGCTTAAACGCTTGGCCGGTCATGCGTTCTATTGTTTCCTTGATGGTTATTTCAGCTATAACAAGATATATGTTGCTCTTGAGGACCAGGAGAAAACAACATTCACCTGCCCATTCGGTATGTTCTCCTATCGTCGTATGTCCTTCAGACTATGTAATGCACCTGCTACCTTTCAGAAGTGCATGATCAATATTTTCTCCGACATGGTAGAACGTTGCCTTGATGTTTTCATGGATGATTTCTCAGTCTTTGGATCAACTTTTGACCAGTGCCTACACCATCTGATCCTTGTGTTAGTCAGGTGCAAAGAAAAGAACTTAGTACTCAATTTAGAAAAATATCACTTTATGGTGAAATCAAGCATAGTACTTGGGCACATCATCTCAGAAAAATGAATTGAAGTGGATAAAACCAATGTTAACCTAATCTCTAATTAACCAAAACCAGAAATTGTTAATGAGATTAAGTCATTCTTAGGTCACACTAGATTTTACAGAAGGTTTATCAAAGGATTCAGTGACATATCGTGACCTCTCTGTAGACTCCTGACCAAGGATACCTTTTTCAATTTTGATGAAAAATGTGTCATAGCCTTTGAAAATTTGAAAATTGCTTTGACTTCTGCTCCAATCATACAGCCACCTGATTGGTCTGTACCTTTTGAAATTATGTGCGATGCCTCTGACTATGCAGTAGGAGTTGTGTTAGGACAAAGAATGAACAGATTGTCTCATGTTATCTACTATGCTAGTAAAACATTGAATGATGCTCAGTTTCATTATTCCACCAAGGAAAAAAAGTTGTTAGCTGTTGTATTTGTGCTAGACAAATTTCGATCTTACTTAGTACGTTCGAAGGTCATCGTCTATTCAGATCACGCTGCACTCAAGTATCTTCTTTCTAAGAAAGATGCTAAGTCCCGCCTGATCCGATGGATACTTTTGCTACAAAAATTTGATATTGAAGTCCGGGATAAGAAATGTTCCGAAAGTGTGATAGCAGACCATTTGTCGAAATTGGTATTGGGTTCACTGAAAATAACCGTCCTATCTTGTGACTAGTCAAATGCCTCCTTATTGGACTAAACAAGATAGAGTTAAACTTCTGGCACAAGTCAAACATTTCATCTGGGATGATCCATACCTGTTTAAGCATTGTGTGGACCCAATTATTTGTCGTTGTGTTCCTGAAGAAGAACAACAATGTTTCATAAGTTTATGTCATGATCAAGCCTGTGGAGGCCATTTTAGTGCTAAAAATACAACTGCAAAAATTTTGCAGTGTGGATTTTACTGGCCCTCCATGTTTCGTGATACCCATACCTTCAGTGTTTCATACGATGGATGTCAAAAATTAGGAATTATATCCCGCTGGAACATGATGCCTTTAAACCTAATCTTAACTGTTGAACTTTTCGATGTTTGGGGCATTGATTTCGTGGGACCTTTTCCTAAGTATGTTGGAAATCTGTATATCCTCGTAGGAGTTGACTATGTATCAAAGTGGGTAGAAGCAGTGACATGCAAAACCAATGATCACAAGGTTGTGACTCGTTTCTTGGAAAAGAGTAACTTCTCTAGATTTAGTATTCCATGAACTATCATCAGTGATGGTGGTAAGCATTTTTGTAATCGCCCATTCGAAAAATTAATAAAATCATATGGAATGTTTCACAAAATATTTATCGGGAATAGAACAAACCTTGAGCAGAGGGAGGATACCACACTCCACCGATAGTCTTGGTTAATTTGTGGATGGGTAACAACACCCTGGTGGTTGCCGCCTCAAATGTAGTGGACATAAGTGGCCAATATTGAGAACTATTATTTGAAGTAATTTTTTATGATCTAATACATGGAAATGGGTGGGCATATCATTGATGCATAGCACCCATGGCATGTCATTTTTATGATTTCTGAGTTATAAGATTTTGGTATTCTCTCATCGTATTTTGATAAACACGCATTGATCATTACCTGTGATTTTTCTCATTTGTTATTTTTAACATATGTTATTATGAAACTTCACACTTAGTGCATTATATGATCGTTCCTACTGGGCAAGTTGACAAAGCCCGTATATTTTTCCCCTAGATGTTAGCATAGATCAAGGTAAAGGAGAAGAAGCTGGACCTAGTGATAGCCATGCTTGATAAAGAGAGGGTTCCAGAGATGTTTGAAGATCTCTTAGTTCTCATTTTGGCATTTTGATAGAACTATGTAAATTCATAGGATCCAATGATGTAATAATTGAGATAACTTTTATTTTGGATTTTCTTTGATGTTGTGACTTATATGGCTA
Source organism: Chimonanthus praecox (assembly GCA_022113865.1). Taxonomy (NCBI): domain Eukaryota; kingdom Viridiplantae; phylum Streptophyta; class Magnoliopsida; order Laurales; family Calycanthaceae; genus Chimonanthus; species Chimonanthus praecox. Next base: position 29,147,685 of record CM039088.1, on the reverse strand, counting down.
AGTAATTTTCATCCTTGCTATTGGAATATTTTGTATTATAATTCCACAAGTATTATTTCCTTACATTTTATTTCACTAGTGTTATGCTAGTACACACATAAATATTTCGTGGGTTACCCCACGTGCGTGCTAGAATTGGCCAGTCGAGGGTTGGGTGTTTGTACTTGTACTCGGCTTGCGTCGTGACGTATCCATCCTTTTATATATATATATATACTCTGATTTAATCAATGGAAAAAGGGCGGGTTGTTACAGCTGGTCTCAAAGCGGAATGAAAAAACAAATAAAAGAAATTATTGTAAATCAAACATATCCAACAAACTTAGAGAAAAACCCCCTCAAAAGAAAAAATGTCAATAAAACCTAGGAGATTGCGTTAATCCAGTCAATATTAATAAATAATTGATTATGCACGAATCATGGTTGCTTGAATAAGCATTTTTATAAGATGACCAAGCGGATGCTTCGTGAATTAGGAAACATGTCACCACGAAGAATGAACACCGACGCAATGTGGAACGCATCGAGGAGACAAGTTGTGTTGAGCATTGAAATATTACATTTTTACCCCTGATTATTGGGCCAGTTAATCCTCAATTTTGTATATAATGATGCATTTAATGTATTTTGTCAGTTTTGCAGTAAAAAAATGGAAAGTTCAGGAAATTAAGCTAAAACAACAGCTGATTGCAAGTTTAGAGCTTTAAAGAGAAGAAATATAATTATTATAATTATTTTATGTCAACTTTTAGGATATTCATGTTAATTAATTATTTTGGATCCAGTTATGAGAGTCTACAATTAATAATTTTTAGATTTAAAGTGGTTGAATAATTATTTAATTCTAGATGTTAAAAGTTACAATCCAAGTACCAAAGCCTGAATCTCAAGTCATTGGGCCAAGACTCAGTTCAAATGGGCCAAGTTGTGCTCCACAAAGCTACAATGGGCCAAGCCACATACAAGCCCATGCACATTTCACACATTGGGCCACGCCAGTATGCAAGCTCAGTCCAACTAAGGCCAAGTTCTCAAATCCAATTCAAATGGGCCTGAGTTGAGGTCTAGATCCAAATCCAAAGCCCAACTCCAAAGAACTCTATAGATCCACATTCAAATTTACCTAAGTCCAACCCATCCATCCATAACCAAAAACCCATAACCCAACTTCACATCCACACCATCCGACTTCTATCTTAGATCTTAACCTTCCATCACATACCCAATTAGGACAAACCATAGATCCACCATTAAATCTAACCCACCCATTCATCTATCATTAGATCTAGGTCATCCATCGTCATCATGATCATCTTTACCTTAGATTAGTATTCATCCATGCATCACCTATTAATTCATAGATTCATTTCATGCATTGATCATCTTAACCGTTAGATATTAGGTCATTTAATCTCATTCACTCATTCATCTCTTAGAAACCTTAAAGCCTCCACATGCATCCATCACATACACACATTAACTTGGATTTAGGTCATGCATGTAGACCCACCTGTGCATCTAAACCCTCCATTAGGTACCTATCCATTCATATAATTATTTTTACCTAAAATACCGAACCATTAGATCCTAACCCTATTTAATCTTAGACATTCATTCATTTAACCCTAAGTTTACACAACTTGTAGCCCAAGATAGCCTCCATGTGCATAAGCCACATCATCCATTGCCTTATCACTCCACACAATTTTAGCACTAATTTTTCTCCTTGTTTTTAACCCACTTTCCATCAACATTCATTCATGACACATCACTATCCAATCCCCAAGTATCCCACATGATTTTTCTCCATCCATAGCCACCTCATGCGCATATTGCATAGTCAACTCTCCACATCACTATCTTCCATCTCCACCATTCAATCATCCCATCTTCGAATCTCATCTGTCCATTTATCATCTTATGCACAAACCCTATAACTACATAGTAAATTCGAAAATCAACATTGCCAACCCAAATCCTATTTTCTCTCCTTATCTCCTATCTTCCCTCTACCTTGACTTAGCCACCAAGGAAAGCCACACAAAATTTGTTTGACCCTTCTTGTGAAACCCTAAAATCCAAACTTAAATCTCCATCATCCATTCCCATTTAGATCCAATCCAGTTCTTTGATTTCCCAACTTGAACCTTGATTTAATCCAAACCATAAATCTCCTTTTTAAAGTCTATAAATACTCCATTACCTAAGAGGTAAAATTTGAATATGACCTGGAGTTCAAGAGGACTAGAGGTTGAAGAAAAGACTAGAAGACAGAGCCTCACATGATTTTCCAAGTGAGCAATTAATTTTGCCATTCTATGTTTATTTCTTCTATGTAATTTCTTTCAACCCTTATACTTTAATTCTTCCATTTAATAAAGTGAAACATCCATTTAGAATCCTGGAACATCCAATTTCTAAAATTCATTTGTGATTATTTTACTTTTAATTTCAAGATTACAACTTTTATTTATTTGATTGAACATGAGTGTATGCAATAGTTAGGATTTTGATTGTAAATTTTGAATCATGATTACTAAGGTTTGATTAATTAAACTAAAAAGTTGTGAATCTTGTTTTATCAATAAATATGAAATGCATTTTAGATCTTTATGTGAATTTTAGATCTAGGCCTTTGCTTTGTTTACACATTTTGGGTGATGAACGGTCTATTCCAAAGAACCAACCTTTACGTTACTTCACTTTTATTTTCAGTCATTTATTTTCATGCAATTTAATTCTCTGTCTTTTAATTATGTTAAATCCCATGTTTGTTGTGTAATTCTTGCTCTAACCCAAATCTTGTATAATTTAATCTTTTAATTCTTTAATTCCTGATTCATTCTTTAATTCTTTAATTTCCCTTTAATCACTCTCTATTGAAAATTCATTCAATTAAAAATAGAAAGATGTGTTAAATAATTTTGTTACTTGAAATTCTAATCATGATTAAGGTTATAATGTAATTCACCATGTAAGAATATGAAATCACACATTTTATTTGCTGATTTTCCGAGTTAGATACATGACTCATGTAAATATTCAATTTCTTAAAAACAATTCTTTTTTAGAGGACATAAATTTAATTTTAACTCATATATTTTGAGATTTTCCTTTGGGTTCGACCTTGCACTCAATCGCTATAATATTCGCTAAAACATCAACAAGTGGCAATATCCCACCTGTGACTCCCGAGCTCCAAAGTTTCGTACAACAAGTAGTGAATTTAGTACTATAATAGAACCAAGCAGGCGGTGGTGCCAATGCTGCAACTAATTCTCAAGACAAAGCTTTACTCAGGGATTTTCAACAGCAGCGTCCCCCATTCTTTCATTGAAATGAGGGACCCATTGGAGCTGAAAACTGGATCGAGAACATCACCAGTATCTTGAAGTTATTAAGGATCACGGGCGATCAGGATAGGATTTTGTTGGCCACATCTCAACTGATAGATGATGCGGACAAATGGTGGAAGGCAGTGGAACAAAACCAGGCAGTGACAAAAATGACTTGGGAGAATTTCACAGAAGCTTTCCTAGATTATTATTTTCCACAAGAGGAGAAGGAACTCAAGACCCAAGAATTCAGTTCTAGTTCAAGGACGTATGGCAGTTGCTGAATATCATCAAGAATTCATCCGACTCTCTTGTTATGCTCCATACGTGGTGGACACTGAATATGAGAAAGCTTGGAAGTTTGAAAGAGGCATACATCCTAACATCAGAGTCAAGGTCACCATATTCAAATTAGCAACTTTAGCAGAACTTGTAAGTAGAGCAAGCATTGTTGAGCAAGAACTGATTAAGTCAGCTAAGTACATGGAGAGCATAAGGAGTCAGAGTAGGGAAAACTCTTTTCTCCCTCATAAGAAATTTTGGCCCAACTCCGGAAAACCTTCAATTTCTACAGCTTCCACTGGTGGATATCATCTCAGTCATCCTTCAGCCTCAGCTCCGGCAGCGCAAACATCCAGGTACGACATCACTTGTTTCCAGTGTGCCCAGATAGGGCACATGAAGCGGGACAATCCACAACTTCACAAGTCACCTCAAGCACGAAATTATTTCCGTCCACCTGGCAGACCAACACAGTGTCAGATATCAAGAGCAAAAAACCAGTCCGGACGGCCACCTATTCCAACCACTTCAGGACGATTGTACACCCTCGTCCTCCTCGAGAGACAGCAGATCACTCTGTGATCAAAGGTATGGCAGTTATTAGCGGTTCTTATGCAATAACACTGTTTGATTCGGGAGCATCACACTCCTTTTTATCTGCATCTTTAGTATCTGCTACTGGTTTACTTGTACAACAATTATCAACTACACTTAATGTAGTATCACCAATTAGTGACACATCAGTTGGGTTAGTTTGCACTTCCGTGGACACTGAACTAGTCGACCTTAAATTTAAGTTCAGCTATCTGGTTATGGACATGTCAGAGTTTGATGTCATTTATGGCATGGATTGGTTGACCATGATTCATGTAGGTATTGATTGTCACCTCAGAAGGGTAACATTTTGGTCAACAGAGGGACGACAATTTGTAGTTCATGGAAACAAACAGAAAAATCTAGTGTATGGAAGATTAAATGGTAAAACAAACAAGATTTTGTTGAACAGTATGAGGTTTGAAAAGTCACCTGTATCCAAATTACCTGCAATAGTGAGAGACTAAGCAGAAGTATTTCCGACAGAACTCCCGGGTTTACCTCCAAAGAGGGAAATTGATTTTGAGATCAAGTTACTCCCTAGCACTACACCTGTGAGACTTCCACATTATCGGATGGCACCTGTAGAGATGTCAGAGTTGAATAAACAGATTGATGAGTTACTCAGATTGGGATTCATCGGGCACAGTACTTCATCGTGGGGAGCACCGACGTTATTTGTCAACAAGAAAGATGGCTCTCTACGTATGTGTGTAGATTATAAAAAGCTAAACCAAATCACCATCATCAATAAATATCCTCAACCTCGAATTGACGAATTGTTCGATCAAGTTAAAGGATCCAGTCATTTCTCTTAGATAGATCTCATGTCGGACTATCATCAGATCAGTGGCAAGCGGCAGTGATGGAATGAAAACTTCCTAAGAATGTTACTGAGATCAGAAGTTTCCTTGGGTTGGTAGGGTATTATCAGAAGTTCATTTTAGACTTCTCCAAGATTGCAGCCCCACTCACCTGATTGACTCAGAAAAGAGTCAAATTTGAATGGACAGAGTTGTGCAATAGGAGATTTGAAGAGCTAAAAGAAAGACTCACAACAGCTCCTATTTTAATTCTCCCAGAAAGAGGCAAAGTGTATATAGTAGAATGTGACGCATCAGGTGAAGAACTTGGATGCTCACTATCCTAGGGTCCACATGTGGTTGCTTATGGTTCCCGTCAATTGAAAACTCACGAGCGAAATTACAGCAGCAGTGGTATTCACTCTCAAGATTTAGCGACATTATCTATACGGAGATAAATTTGAGGTATATTCTGACCACAAAAGTTTGAAATACTTGTTTGGGCAGAAAGAACTCAATCTGAGACAGAAAAGGGGGATGGAATACCTCCAAGACTACGACTTTGCCCTACATTCCCTGTAACGCCCCGCCCTTTTTCACTCACTTTTTCCCGTAAATTCAGAGTCTATTTTTTTTTTTTAATAACAGAGTAGAGTGATAGACCGTGGGACGTCACAACGCGAGCTAAGTCCGAACTTCCAAAGTCCGACCCTTAACTGGCCAACCCTATGTGTGCATTGACTCAGTCCAATAAAATGGTTCACACATAGCAATATCAAGATGCGGAATAAAAATCATAACCTGCGGAATCATAACATCAAAATGCGGAATCATAATAGAACCAAGTTCTATTCCATTGATAACAAAGTACTTAGTTAATAAATCACAATTATCATTATCCAAAATAAAACATCCAACCATAGCAAATCATCTCTAAGTTATTACATTCCGAATTTCGGATACTCAAAATACAAATCCCTAAGTATCTTAAACAAAATATAAAACTAAAAGCGTTCCAAGCTTCTATGCTTTTCCCTTTCCGTGTTCAGCGCTTTCCTCGTTTCCTGCATCATCCACTAAAGGGTAGAAGTAGGGCGTTAGTACAATACGCCCAGTAGGTATTCCAGTTACGGCTAACACATGGTTAGTACTAAACATATCATATAACATAGTGATATCAAAACCATATAAATCCATGCCATGCAATGATGACAATTATACAATGAGTCCCACCCATCACCTTACATAAATACGCCTACCACATAGGTCTTTCGGTCGCCCCGAAGGAGTGTGGACTTTCTGGAAATCTTCTTGATGGAAATCACATCAAGGTGTTGCACATAGATTTTTCAGACACCCCGACGGAGTGTGACCCCTCCAGTTATAAATCCTTCACCCCATGCCATGCATGAGATGCCAATGAAACACATGCTATTTTATAACATAAACATAGCATTGAAAATCATCATTTGAAAAATATATCGAATACATGCTCTTTATACAAATAAAACCTAGCATGTAAAATCACATTTGTAACATAATCAATCCATGCTATTTAAATCAAGGTAAACGTAGCATTTGAAATTCAATAATAAATCAGATCCTTTGAAACACATTTTCATCAAAACATAAGATAAAAACAAGTACATAATCCATGGTTTCAAAGAGGTGGAATCCTACCTAAAACCGTTCACAAGTCCTTGCGTTTCCGTCCAAGATTCGATCACCGATCGCGCACCGCTTGCTGGATCCCGTTACCTTATAATATAATGATAAATCAATGCCAAGTCTCACCTAATTACAAGGTTCTAAGTCCATAAACAAAACCCCATGGGGTTCAGCCATACACCATGGCCGAACCCATGGTTTACCATTTTTTATACATATTTACAAAAATGCCACTGTTGATAATCCTAGTCCCTTTTCTTTGCTTAGGTTCCAAGTCATCCATTCATGCTTCCAAATCACATAATCCCTTAAAATAATTCATGGGGTTCGACCATAGTGCATGGCCGAACCCAATGTCCAACATTCTCTCATATTTACCAAAATGTCATTGGTTTCCTTCTTCATTTAAATCTTCCATAATCAGACCTTAAAATTTTCCTTAATCAAATAAATTCATCAAACATATCTCATGGGGTTCGGCCATACATCATGGCCGAACCCATGGTTCTCCTACTTTGGTATTTTAATTACATTTTTGCCATCCCTTTCTCCATCAATTCATATCATACATTGTATCCTTTATTTTATTTTAAAACTACACATAACCTAACTCATAATGTACGTTCATAATCTGATTCATAAATCAGTCCTTAAACCATGAATTAAAAATACCTTTAATCCCTTAATTTAGAACATGGGGTTCGACCATACACCATGGCCGAACCCTATGGTGTATAATCTCCAATTAATCTCCACCTTTCTATAATTGGAAGGTCTCCAAATTTAGATTTCACCTTCCAAGAATAGAACTTCCTTTTATTAATCTCTCCTACTATCATTAGAAGGTTTCCCTATTTAACTTACCCAAAATATAAACCTCCTTCCATAAATGGAAAGTTTTCTAAAAACAATTCTACCTTCCATTTTTAACCTAAGGTCCACATTTAGAGGTTTCTTAATTAAACAACAACCCTTCTATGATTGAATATCATATTCCAAAATTCACAAGGTTTCCAAAAACTAACCCTAGTGGGGTTCGGCCATAACTATGGCCGAACCTCACTCATGGCAACCAATCTCTTCATTTAAATTAGGTTCCATAATCAAGCCTTACCTTCCATTCTTGGTATGGTTTCCATAAATAACTTTTATGGTCTTTAAGTAGATACTTTCTAATTTTAATATCCATTTCCAAGAATGGAAACTTTCCTCAATAAGTAACCTCCTTTCCATATTTGGAAACACCTTCCAAAATTAGATTGTTTTTCCATAATTAACCACTCTTTCCATATGTGGATTGCTTCCCAAATTTAGCAATACTTTCCATAATAAGGTTTCCAAAAATAACTCTAGTGGGGTTCGGCCATGCACTATGGCCGAACCTCACCCTTTTAGATCTAGGTCCATCTTTTACATCTACTTTCCAATTTTAACCCATGGGGGCCGAACCCTATGGTTCGGCCAAGCACCATGGCCGAACCCTATGGTTCATGATCTTGGCCCTTGGTTTAGATCTAATCCAAAATTAATCATCAATCCATAAAATGTTTGGTGGGGTTCGGTCATACACCATGGCCGAACCTTACTCCTCCTTTTTATTATTTTAGATCCACTCAATTAGCCATAAAACAGCCATGGTTTGGCCATGCCATGGCCGACCCATATTCCATATTCTTTCATTGATTTTCTTGAATCTAAAACATACAATCACCAAAGGTTTCTATGATTTAAGATCTAGGAACATAAACCCAATTAATAAATCAACACTCTCCATGGTTTCCAATCTTTAAAACCTCGTAACTAATCATCTCTTTCCATGGGGTTCGGCCATGCACTATGGCCGAACCCTATGGTTCTTTCTTCTCCTTTAAACCATTAACCCATCTCTAATTTCTTTTCATGGGGTTCGGCCAACCACCATGGCCAAACCCTATGGTTCTTTTGATTTCATAAATAAAATTATAACATTAATACTTAGATAATAACCTCTTCCTTCCTCTTCTAATCTTTCCTCTTCCTTTCTCTTTGATTTTCTCCAAACAAGAACTCCTTCTAGTTGCTGCCCTTTCTTCTCTTGCTCTTGCCGTGTAAGAGAGGACTTGAGAGAGGGAGAGAGAGAGAGGAATATAACTTGGTAATGGGGTTGTAAAAACCGTGCACCCCTATGGATCTCTCCTTTTATTAAGCTCTCCTTAATCCCATATTAGAATGTTCTTAATAGAATCTTGCCCTCTTGTGTTTCCCTTTTTTTTTTTACACATATACTATATTGTAGTTCAGTTTGAACCTTGTTAACTTCTGAATTAGAAAAAGTGGTAAACTAAAAAGGTGTAGTTCTTGAAGTCGTCTTTCCAATGCAAAAAGAATCAAAGCAATCGAATATCAAAGTAAAAAGTTATAACCAAAACACTGGACATATATCAAACCTTCCTCATTTAACCATGGCCGACTTTCCCTCTTTAATTAGCCATATCCGACTTTTCCTTGCCTTATTAAGACTTCCTTTAATTCTTATTAGCAAGTACTATGCGCATAACCCTAATCATAATCCAAATAATCTTTTAATTTAATTCATAGATATCTCATCCCTTTTTAAATATCTAGCATATCATTGTGGATATAAAAATCCCACTTATCTCTCATGTGCATAATATGTAAATCATTATCTCTAAAATTCGGCCAAGATAATCTTTATTTGATTTTTTTAACATCTACTTGGATATTTCAAATCCACTACTCGGCCATAATATCTTTGTTTAACATTAGATATAATTTATCACTAAATTAATTCAACCCATTTGCATTTAATAAAACCAATTCCAACATTGGTTGGGTCCTAATTGGGCCATGGCTCAATTCTTGATCCAAATAAGGTTTAATTCTAAAATTCACAATTTAAAAGAGTAAGTGTCATATAAAATAATGATCTGAAAATCCAAGGTGTTACATTACCATCCGGGCAAAGCAAATAAAGTGGTAGATGCACTTAGTCGTCTGGCTCACGGGACCGTAGCAGGTCTCATTATGCAAGAAATGGGAAATTCTCACAGCTATTGAAAATGTGAACCTACATATAAGAAGCAGAGGATGCGTGTACAATTTAATCGTACACTCTACTATGACGGCATGAATGAACTCAGGCACAAAGGTCAGATTCGAAAATAGCTGAGATATGAACTAAACTATCTACAAGAGAGACAATGCAAGATTGGGAATTACAACCTGGACAGAATCTTATGTCCAGAGGTCGAGTCTATGTGGTTGAAGAATGCAGGGAAGAATTATTAGCAGAAGCTCACAAGTCTAAATTCTCTATACACCCCGGAAGTACAAAAAATATACCAAGTTCTTAAAAGACAATATTGGTGGTGAGGACTTAAGAAATACGTTGTAACACCCTGGAATTTCAAAGATATCCGTTTACATGAATTTATTCATATTTACGGAATTGCCATTGTGATTTATTTGGATATGAATTTAAATGGGTAAGGTGTTGGGCCAATGGTCCAATCAAGACTCAATGGTTAGTAGTTTTGTTTACAAGACAAATAAATGGATGAAAAGTACTCAAACGGGTCAAGAGTTGTAATTGGGTCAAATGGGTCAAAATGGCCAAATTGGACCCAATGGGTCGTGGTTGACATGTTTGACCATTAATTGAGTTCAAAACTTAATTGGGTTAAGTTTATTTAATGTTTGAGTGGGATTGAGATAAATTAAATGATGGATAATAGTTGAGTTGAATTTATGGGTTGAGTTGCATTACAATGAATGAGTTGAGTTGGGGAGTTAATTAAATAAATTGGATGGAATATTTATTTTAATGAGTGAGGTGAGTGTAGATGAAAGGTAAGTGGTTGATTTCAAATTTCAAACGGTGGCTGCATGGATACTCCATGCATGTAACTCCTAAGTTAGAAAATAAGTGATAATGGCGTTACATGGAGTTACAAAGGTGAGAGGGTTATTTCAAATTCAAATTTGTATGCACGTTGGAAATGGCATAGAGTTCATAGTTTAGGTCTTCAAAAGACAGCCAATACATGGATTGATAGTTCATGCATGTAACTCCAAGGTTGGAGAATAAATGGGTTGCTGATTGGAGGAGTTACACATAATAGATTATGGCATTTCAAATTCAAAATTATAGGCTACAACGTTGGGAGCATGGGGATTGTGGCTTATGCATGAAGCTCCCAATGGAGAGGTAGTGATTACTTAAGCTAAAACAATGGCTGTTTGAGAGTTACAAATACAAGGTTAACCAAGGGGCTAGCCGTTGGAACATGGAGAGTTTTTTATTTAAAAGTTGAAACTCCAAAATAGATATTAAACCAATGGGAGTTACAAAGTGTGTTCACACTTGGAGGAGGGGAGTTTCATTTCAATGATGGAACTCCCACATGGGACGTTGATGAGGATCAAATGGAGCTGAATGGAGGTGTTGTCTATGGAGTTACACATTAGAGAGGTGGCTGTTACACAAGCCAAAACAAAGAGGCAATGGAGGGACGGTGCAACACATGGGAGTTTCATCTCAAAATGAAACCCCCATGTGAGACCTTAAGGAAAGGGGAGATTACATAAACACCATCCATGGGAGACGTTGAGAGCTTGGGGAGGTTTCATTGCATAGATGAAACCCCCAAGTGAGCATAAAGGTTTATGTTGAATGCAAATGGGAGTTACAAATGTTGTCACTTAGAGACACCACCTCTTGGGCTGGTTTTGATTAAACAAAGAGTGCTCATTTCACTCTCTATCTCTCTCTTTGCCATTTTCTACATTCTCACAACCAAGAACAACAGCTTGTTGATTAGCTTCAATCAGTCCTAGGCTGATCTCTTTCATCAAGACAAGTTCAGCCAAAGGGTTTGGCATCAACGCTTAGCACATTCATCCAAGGCCAAGTTCTTTTCCTTTCTCTCTCATTTTCTCTCTCAAATTCATATCACCTGGCTGAAGTATTCCAAGGAGGTTCCAGCAAGGTTTGTCTCAGCCAAAATAGCAAGAAGAAAGAAGGAGAGGCAAGGAAAATAAAGGACCAAGGAAGGAGTGAAAGACCGAAGGAGTCGCGATAATTGGTAAGTGCACTTTGAACCATTGATAAGTAAAGTTGGTTAAGGGAATGAGATCTGGTCATTGTATCGCCAGATCCATCAATGGTTTAGATATAGGATTATGATGTTTAAAAATGGTAAAAAATGGACCATAGGGTTCGGCCCCATTGGATGGCCGAACCCCATGGGAAAACTTGGTGATTTTTATGGTGTATGAGAGACAAAATCCATATTATGAAATGGAGGTTTTAAAGGATTTAAAAGGTAGATAAACTTCCTGTTTTGGAGTAGCTATGACATGGCTGAACCATGTCAATGTTATGGTTAAGTTACTGATCAACATCATAGATAAATATTGGAGTGTTTTCGTTAAGAGAACCATAGGGTTCGGCCATACACATGGACTGTTTTTGATGGATAATTGGATCAAGTGTAGGATGGAAATTATGTAATCATTATGTACTTTGATTTAAGAATAAGATAGGTTTGTCTATGGACTTAATATAGGTATATAATCAGCCATCAAAGATGATGGAAAGATGGACAAATCAGTTTGGTGAGGTTCGGCCATGTAGTATGGCCGAACCCCCCACTAAAGGGTCACTTGGTGGACTTAGTGCTAAGTTTATAATTGGAATTGGATTAATGAAAGATTAAAGGATTAAAAGTTAAGTGGCCGAACCCCACTAAAATGGTTTGGTGATGGACTTTGTTTAAGATAAATTAAACCAAAGGATAAGCTAAATGGGATGATGGTAATTATGATGAAATGATCCAATATGAAAAGATCATAGGAATGGACATGTGAGCCAAAACCCAAGATGGTAAGGTTCGGCCAAACAGTATGGCCGAACCCTACCAAGGTTCATTTTGGAGTTTTGGGTTAATCAAAATGGTTTAGATAAAAAAAAAGGGGTGACCAAAGTTTTAATGGGTGAGGTTCGGCCATGGCTTTGGCCGAACCCCACTAAGTGGTTTTTGGAACATTAAGCTTTGCTGGAAATTAGGTAGACAAATGATTAACTTGCTGCTATGTACATAAGGTATTAGGATTTTTAGAACGGTGTACAAGCCGTGATCGGAAGACGGTTCAAAGGAAGGGTCAAACAAAGTAACATAGTGTAGGTTTCCTACCTTGTTGTAACCACATATGTTATTTGCTGTGTTTTATGTTTATTTGAATAGCTTATTTGAATGAAATGTTATATTTACAAATGACATGTTTGCATAGACATCTCATGCATGGCATGGGATGATGGTGTTGTAACCGGAGGCCACACTCCGTCGGGGCGTCTGAAAGACCACTGTGGGGTACCTTGATGATGTGAATCCCATCAAGAGGAATCCGGAGGCCACACTCCGTCGGGGCGTCCGAAAGACCATTGTGGGGTACCTTGACGATGAGAATCCCGTCAAGAGGAGGCTATGTAGAATGGTGATGGGTGGGACTCATTACATGTTCATTTCATACATAGCATGTTTTTTTTTTTATGGAATTTTGACACACATGTATTATTATATTATTTGCATGTTTTATACTAACCTTGTGGTAGCCCTATTCGGAAACACTACTGGGCGCGTTGATCTAACGCCCTATTTCTACCCTTAGTGGGTGACGCAGGAAAGACAACGAATGAGGATCGAGAAGGGGACCAAGCAAAGAAGTTGGGCGGTTTGAATAATTTGAATGGACTATTTATGAACTTGCTATTTGATTTATTTGGACAATGTAATTTGATAGCTAGATGAAGTTGGCATGTAATAATGTAGTTAAGTAGTTACTATGGTTTGGTTTATTTGGATGGTTTGGAATGAATCGTAGATTAAGGTTAAATAGTAATTTTGGAGAATAAATTATGTACTTTGCTATCTAAGAATGGAAAATTGGAATAGTCATAGGTTCTATTATAACCTCAGTTAGATTAAGATTAAGTTAATTCCGCAAGTTGTATTTGTACCATGTGTGGATCAGGTTTTATGGACTTAGTTCCTACGCACATGGGCTTGGCCAGTTAAGGGTCGGATTTAGAGATCCGAACTTAACTCGCGTCGTGACACTCCGCCCCGATCACTTGGTTGATTATTATATTTAAAAAAAAAAATAAACTCTGATTATTAGAGTGAAAAGGGCGGGGTGTTACATACGTGGCAGATTTCATCTTCAGATGTTTGACATGTCAGAGAGTCAAGGTAGAACATCGAAAACCACCTGAATTACTCGAACCCCTTTCTACACCTGAGTGGAAATAGGAACACATTGCAATGGATTTTGTGACCGGATTGCCCAAATCTTCAAAAAGGCAAAGATGCAATATGGGTTATAATTGATCGTCTCACGAAATCGGCACATTTCATGCCTATCAAGATGACAGATTCATCTTAGACATTGTGTAGGCGATACATCAAGGACATTGTCCGATTGCATGGGATACCCAGGACTATTGTGTCCGATAGGGACGTAGATTTACAGGTAGGGTGTGGCAGAGTTTGCAGATAGCAATGTGGACACATCTGTTATACAACACAACATTTCATCCCCAGACGGATGGACAGTCAGAAAGGACCATAAAAATGTTGGAAGATATGCTGAGAGCTTGTATGTTAGACTTCCAGGGAAATTGGGAGGATCACCTTCCACTGGTGGAGTTTTCTTATAACAACAGCTATCAGGTGAGCCTATAGATGGCTCCATTTGAAGCATTATATGATCGACCATGCACATCACCAGTTTGTTGGACCGAGGTAGGAGAGGCAGCACTCATTCCTACCTCGCAGAAACAACCGAGCAGATCAAAGTTATTCGACATCATCTGTTGACTGGTCAGAGTCAGGAAAAGAGCTCTGCTGATAAGAGAAGAAGACCCTTGACATTTGAAGTGGGAGACCTAGTATTCCTAAAAGTCTCATCAAGAAAAGGGGAAATGAGGTTTAGGAAAAAAGGGAAGCTCACCCTGAGGTTTATAGGACCATTCTCAGTCCTTGATTAGATTGGCGAGGCTGCATATCGCATAGAACTTCCCTCACAGTTATCCAACATGCACAATGTATTCCATGTCTCAATAATACGAAAATATAATCTTGATCCTTCGCATGTTTTGGATGCACAAGAATTGGATGTTCAAAGCGACATAACCTATGTCGAAAGACCTATCAAAATCATAGGTGCAGAACAAAAAGTACTAAAGAATAGGGTAATTCCTATTGTCAAGGTGGTCTGGGAGAGACACGGAAATGAATAACCCACTTGGGAAATGGAATTGAAAATGAGAGTAAATCAACCTGAGTTATTTCTGTAGATTTGTTTTTCTTTTGGAAGCCAACCTTTGTCTAATTTTCTGGACGAAAATTCCAAAAGGTGGAAATATTGTAGAGACACGGAGTTTGAACTCTTCATCTATGTAAAATTTATTTATCATATAAATAAAATATATGATTTTGGT
Organism: Chimonanthus praecox; assembly: GCA_022113865.1. Classification (NCBI taxonomy): domain Eukaryota; kingdom Viridiplantae; phylum Streptophyta; class Magnoliopsida; order Laurales; family Calycanthaceae; genus Chimonanthus; species Chimonanthus praecox. The sequence continues at coordinate 29,132,503 of CM039088.1, read as the reverse complement.
CTAAATAATGTAAATATCTATTAAAATAAATAAGGGAAACTAAATTCCCTTAGACGATACATCGACTAGGTCGATGTGTCAGCAAAGCTGAACATTTCCAGACGATGCATCGACTGGATCGATGTGTCGAGGAAAACTGATATCCAAACCCGAGGTATAAATTGTCAGAGGGATACATCGATGTGGTCGATGTATCGGAGAAAAGACAATCGAATAAATCTACATATCGACAAAATCGATGTGTCCAGTAGGCCAAACGTCTTCAGCAGACGTTCTGTCTACCACCGTCCAAACCTTCCATTTTTCCATGCATGGGCATTCACAATGCCTCTTCTGTTTTCAAGCACTCAATTAAGAGTCTAGGGATAGTAAGAGAATAAGATAAAAAGAAGAAAAAAAACAAAGGGAAATAAGAAAATAAAGAAAGAAAAGGAGAGGAAAAAATAGTGAAGATGATAGGATAAACAAACTGTCTGAGTACCTCTCTTACTCACCCGAGTTCACCCTCTTACTCACATCTCAGCCCTAAACTCGACCAAGAACCTCTTCACCTCCCACGGACTTCCTCTGTTCCGAGAAAGGAAGGAGAGACCAAGCAAGGGGAAAGAGAAATCGAGCTAGCAAGGATGAAGGAGAGCAATGAGACAAGGGATATCAGATTGCATCCATTTGAGCACAACTACGAATCACTCGAGGTAGGTGAATTCCTGATATTTTTGAGTAATCATTAATAATAGGTTGTTTAGAAAACTTGTATGATTGAAATTGGAAAGAAAGAACATAAGAAGGACAAACACACGAATAAAGGGAAGCCATGGATGATGGGTCCATGACTTCTTACTCAACCCAGTCGACATATCGACTTTGTCGATGTGTCTTCTGGGGCAAGAATCCAGCGACCAGAAATCCACGACGACACATCGCCTGTGTCGATGTATCGGCCTGGGTATGACAAAAATAAAAAGGGATCAATGGATGATGAATTGACATTCGAATAATCCATCGACATATATATATATATTGGCCAGGGTGATGTATCAACCAGGCCAATATATCGGCTTGGTAATGATCTGAAATAATCATAGAAATAACCAAGGAAGAATGGATCAAGGAACATATCAACATTATCGATATATTCATAGACCTTTGACAGGTACATCGACTAGACCAACAAAGATTGAATATAAGTTCAAATAAACCAAAACTTAGAAGGCATGTCGACAAAGTCGACATATCGAATATATACATCTGTAAATGTATTGACTAGGTCGATACGTACTATCAGGAACAGAGAACAAACATAAGTATGAATGAACCAAACCAGAGGATGTGTCGATATATGGGAACCGAAGAGGAATTGAAAAATATGAACTAAAACAAACAGAGTCCAGTCGATATATCGAGATGATCGATGTGTCGACTGTGTCCAGTGGTGATGTATCGGCATTGTCAATATGTCGGCCTGAAATAGAGACGATTTAACAACGTTAATATACCTATTATTAAAAATCAAATATTGAAGTTCTTTTTGGGAGTTGTTATTAATTATTTGATTGATTAGTTTAATTTACTTGATCAAATATACCTGTTATTAATTACTTGATTGATTAGTTTAAGCGTTGCAAATACAACAATTAAGTAAGTGTATTAACAAATGTGGTTAAACAAACAGCAAAAGAAAATAGCTCCAGCACCACAAGCACAAAGACACAAGATATATAATGGTTCAGTTAGCCAACCTACATCCACTGTTAGGACTAGCTCAACTTTGAGCTATTCCCAAATTCACTAAGTGGGGACTAACACCCTCACAATTAGAGTGAGAATTCCACCTCACTCAATCGGTTGGGAATTCCACCCACCACTATGCCAGAGATGACGCTCTAAAGTTTTTTATAGTGGTTCCGGAGCCAATCCCCTTTATTCCACTTTCGGGACAAAGATTTTAAAAATAAAATTAAAACCAAGAAGAACTTGCCTTTGAAGCTCTTTCCCGTTGATGTGTGCTTCTTGAAGATCCACCAATGTGTGCAGACATTCCGCCTTATGGCCGTCGTAAAGTAATCACAATCTCAGGATGACAAGGAAACTTGTTTTACCAAAGCTTTCCTAGTTTATGTCTTTTCTTTCCTCCTCTCTTTCTCTCTTTCAAACTCAATCAATAGATTGGTTGTTTATGATTCTCAAGTGTAAGAACAAGAGAGCTGATCATTCCTTAGAATGAGTGACTCTTCTCAGTTCAAGGAAGATTATTAATTGATCACACAACACTCATATTTATAGAGGAGTCTTAATAGCTTTTCAAACTGTCCAGTACCGACAGGTCCGTGGCAACGATGGGTCAGTGTTCGTATTTATTACCGTTCAACCACCCGACCGTTGCGCATTAAATGCACTCCCAACGGTATAATTACTTTCCAGTCGATGGGTCGGTGTGGCAGATGGGTCGATAGTTATGGCACCGAGAGGTTGGTCCATACAAGTGTCTCAATCTAAGGCAACACCATGCAGATAGAGTTTCATGTTCAGAAACTTATCCTGCCCAGAACGACCTATTGCCCTTTACCGAGGGGTCGGTCTTGGTACTTTCGATTGGTCTTAAATTACTAAGATATCTGTTTCTTCAAGAGTCCACTTGAGTTCTAAGTTCCAGAACTCATAAGTTATCATCGACAAGTCATTGATCACGAGGGGTCGGTGCATATGAGACTCTTGATGGGAGGCATACCCAAAATGACAATTCTATGTTCCATAACTTTTGTCAATCTGGCCGACCAGTCTTTTGACCATGATGGGTCGATCTGTCTCGACTAAGGGGTTAGTGAATACGACTGGTAGAGCTGACAGTGAACTTAATTCATATTTCCAAGTTCACTTCTAATTCACTGTCAAGCTTCCTCTCTAGGCTTGTTATGTCAATTACCAACATATGCAACTAAGCCTAGGGATAGTCCTCTCCAAGGTGTGAGTACCACCTAAAGTCATCTATGGCCAAATACTTGTTTTGTGATTGCCATAAAGATGAGCTTCAATCCGGTGTAGTGTCATCTTCAATCTTGATCACCCTGGGTCTTTAAGCTTGTAGCAAGTGCTTCTTTCCGATTCATGGAATTGACAAACTGGGACTCGGCAAAGCCAAGGCACTAACAATCTCCCCTTTGTCAATTTCATGATAAAACGCCAAGGCACTAACAATCTCCCCTTTGTCAATTTCACGATAAAACCTAGCAGCTAACCCAATTACAAGCCCACCCTTATTACATCACATTTGAATACAAAGTACTGCATCAAATGTATGTACATATTCAAATGGAAAACAAGACTATGGTCTTCGCATATTCTTGTTCAGCTTGCTTCAAATCATTTTTTTCTGTTTAAGTACATAAGCAAGCAACACTAGAAAAATCATTAGTGAGGTTAGTCCAGAACATGAATACGCATCAATGGACTAAACAAGATTTGCATTCATCCCCCCCCATACACCAATGATTTCTCATAGCATACCCAAGCTATTGGTGTTGAGAAGATTTTCTCCCCCAATCTTCTTTAGTTTGATCTCCCAACTTCCAAACATAGACATTTGTTGATGTTTTAAATTTATAAATTGCATAAGCGCACGAACCATGTATAGTATAGAGATTGAGTACCAGGTCGAACCCAAAGGAAAATATCAAAATATATGAATTAAAATTAATTTTGTGTTCCTTTAAAAAGAATTATTTTCAAGAAGTAGAACCTTTATATGAGCCATGTATCTAACTTGGAAAATTATCAAATAAGATGTGTAAATTAATTGTCCTTGATTTAAAATGGTGAATAAAATGATAATCTTAATCATCGTCAAAATTATAAGTTATAAGATTAAAATACCACATCTCCAATCTTTAATTAAATGAATTTTGATAGAGAGTGTAAATACAAAGAATTAAAAGAATAAAATAATAACATCAATTAAATAATTTAAAAAGAATAAAACTTACAAGATTTAGGTCAAACAAAAGTTATACAACAAACATAGAATCTAGCATGATTAAAAGACAGAGAATTAAATTGCAAGAAAATAAATGTCTGAAAATAAAAGTGCAGTAACGCAAAGGTTGGTTGTTTGGAATAGTCCGTTCATCACCTAAAATGTGTAAACAAAGCAAAGGACTAGATTTGAAATTCACATAAAGATCTAAAATGCATTTCATATTCATTGATAAAACAAGATTCACAACTTTTTAATTTAATTAATCAAACCTTAGTAATCATGACTCAAAGCTTACAATCAAGATCTTAACTATTGCATACGCTCATGTTCAATCAAATAAACAAAGGTTAATCTTGAATTAAAAGTAAAATAATTATAAAAGAAATTTAGAAATTGGATGTTCCAAGATTCTAAATGGATGTTTCACTTTATTAAATTGAAGAATTAAAGTACAAGGCACTTATAAATTAAATACAAGAAGGACTACATAAGAATAAAAATCTACAATTCTAACTTGTAAATTCGAATGTTGCTCCTATCGTCTTATCTTTTCTCCCCACCCTTGGTCCTCTCAAACTCCAGGTCAGATTAGAATTCTATGGTGTGCTTAGTGCGCTAGTTATAGGCTCAAGGTTGGAACAAACGACTGAGATTAAATCTAGGTTTAAGTTATGGATTGATGGCTTGGATTAAATCTCATGAAATTTGGATGGATGGGATTTAAGATTGAAAACTAGGGCTTACAATAGGGTATACACGAAATTTGGGTGGCTTATCTTGGTGGCTAAGCAACGGTGGAGAAAAAATTGGGATTTAGGATTAGTTTCGAAAGTGGAGTGCAAATCCCGTTTTTCTACACTTGTACCATCTTTTAGCTCCATTTTGACCCAGTAAACATCCGAATCATGAAATTTGGTAAACTACAAAGTTGTATCCCTTGAATTCTTCTTTCCAAAGCAATAAGAACAAACACAATCGGATATTGAAATGGAAAGTTATGGTCAAAATACCAAAGCTGTGTCAAAACTTGTCTTCCAAATCCCATTTTTTCTCCATTTCTTCCTCCACAAGGCTTCACACGAAATTGACAAGTGTGTCATTGCCTTGGGCGAATTTGGATTGCTTGGAAGAGGGGTGATGAGGTGTAGGTGATGTGGTATGAACCTATATGGAATTTTGGGTCAAGTGCATGGAGAGATTTTAGTTATTTGGGTTCTAAGTTCTTCTATATCTCGGGTTTTTATGAATGAATGATTATGATTGAATGGGACCTAGATCTAATGGCTCTATGGTAAGTTGTTTAAAATAAATTATATAAATGGTAGGTTTCCTAATGGAGGGTTGAGATTCAAAGGTTGATCAAGATGGATGACAAAATGCAGGCCTTAAATCTAAGATGATGAATGTATGCATTGGATAAGTAGGTGGCTCTAGGGTTTTTCCTAGGCTCATGAATGATATGAATGGATGTGATGAAATGTCCTAAGATCTAATGATTTAGATGGTTGATGGATGATCTAATTGAATGGGTGTATAGGTGATATATGAATGCATGTGATCCTAAGGTAAATCTAGATGATGGATGGGTTGTGGTCTAGATCTAATGTTAATGCATGTATGGGTTGGATTTGATAGTGGATCTAGGGTTTTATCTAATTTTGGTATGAGATGAAGGGTTAGGTCTTAAGATGATGATTGGATGGTGTGGATGACAAAGAAATGGATAAGGCTTGGGTGTGTGAATGGGTTATGGACTTGGGTTTTGGACCTATAAATGAGCACATGGGCCTCCAGTGGACCTTGGACTTGAGTTTGAGGACTTGGGCCTTTGTTGGACTTTGGAGTGCACATTGGCCTGGCCCATCTTGTAATATGTGCATGGATTGCCTGTGGCCTAGCCCAATGTTGGCCTGTGGAGCATAGCTTGGCCCAATTGAAGTGGATCTCTGGCCCATTTGATCTTGATTTTCAGTATTTGGCACTTGAATTGCATGTTCTCTCTCTCGGAATTAAATAATTAACTCCACCACTTTAAAATCTAAAATATTGATTAAGTCTAGACTCTCATAACCGGATCTAGACTAACCAATTTACATGAAAACCCTAAAAGTGGCCCGAATTAATTACTAAAATTCCAGATGTTCTATTTTAGGCTCAAAACTAGTAATTATCCACTGACTTAACTTGATTTCCTATATTATCTATTTTTAATCTAGAAAACTAAGAAATTGTATTAAATGTACTAATATACACAAAATTCAGAGCTAACTGGTCCAATAATTAGGGGTAAAAATGTAAGATTTCAGTGCTCAACAACATTCCCCCATGTCCATTGGCTTCTTCATATTCCTCCCCTTCATGACTCTCTCTCTTTCTAGAGACCCAAGCACTTACGCTTCACCAATTACTCCCCATAATTGGTTTTGATGTCTTATAACTTCTACTAATTTCTCCCCCATTTTGTCATACAATTGACAAAGGTTTAGTAGGCAGACATCAATATGATTTGAAGCACTCCCCTATGCTTCTTGTATTTATTGCTTCCATGAGTTCTTACACATTCAAACATTGGTCTTCCCCTTCAGTACAATGCAAATTTTCAATGCATTACTATTTTTCTTCTTCCTTCCCTTTAAGATCTATGATGTCTCAAAGGTGCTCTCCCATTGGGGTCAAGGTACCTTACTTAGCTTTCCTTGAATCTTCTTCCCCCATACTCAAAGCTATCTTCTCTAGCTTCTTTGGTTATCTCCGCCAAAAACTTAGCTGCCTCTAAGTTTATTTTTCTCCAAACATCCTTTTAAGTTTGCCTCCACTTACCTCCATAAATTGTCATGACCAGTGACATCGACTAATCAACACATATTATGTGTCCCCCAAACTCCAAGGATGTGTGCAACATCACATCCCGATCCCTATCTTCCTAACATACCAATACAAAAACCAACTCACTCAAACCTGTATGTTAGTCTATTTAACAAAAACCATGTTAACCATAGACAAGAGATAGAAGGGATTAAAACATAGCAATGTACACATCAAACCATAGCAAATCACAACATTAATGCATAAACAGTAGAGTTTGCACCAAATGTGCTTAAAGTTTACACAATCAACACAGAATGTGAGAAGCTAAGGTCGTGTAACATCAGAAAGAGGAGCAGAGGTAGAAGGTTGAGACTGACTCAAGGTAAGGGCAGCAAGGATCTGTTTCAGAAGGACTTCATGCTTGTCAAGTCTGTTTGACAGGTGGTTGAACTGGACTTGGAGTCGTTCTACCAAAGCTAGCAAACTTGTTGGAGTAGATCCAGTTGTTTCTCCCTCTTGTTTTTCTTCATCATCTTCTTTTGGTTCTTCAAACAAAGGATGGTCAGAAGAGGAAGGATCATTTTTCCCAGAGATGGACTCAACTAAACTTCTGGGGAAGACTTTTTCGAAGAATAGCCTCGTCGACGGGTCTGGTGAATCTTGGCACTTCCCCCTTTCTTGGTTTGATTTTGAAGTACTCAGCCAGTTTAGACATGAGATAACAAAAGGGAGGATATCCTTTTGTTGCCGATTTCCAGTACATAGAGATGGAATGGAACATCCAAGTAGACAGACAAATATTTTTTTTACAAGCAACCCTGTCTAGGAGAATAATCATGGGAGAATTCAGATCAACCTTGTTCCCATGTCTAGGATACAGATTAGAGCAGAAGAGAAGATGGAGAACATTGTATTGTGGCATTAGGTCTGCACTTCTAATCCAAATATTTTTACTTCCACTCTACTTCTTTTCCACACAGTCTTTTGGCAAATTTCTTTTGATCTTTCACTTCTATCTTTGGAGGAATGATGGGTAGAGCAGTATTTGGCACAAGGGGGATCCCAATAAGTTCAAAAACAAGCTAAGGAGAAACTAGTATGACTCTCCATTTTTTAACAGAATTTTGAAACAGTTTGCTTTGGAATCATCTCTGATGGAGCAGTACATTCTCATGGCCAAAGAAGAATACACCTTTCCACCCCAATGCACCAGATTTGACCAGCCCATCTCATGTAGTATCTGCATAGCCCCACATTTTAGCATCAGTTGCACAACTATTTCGTTCTATATTAAAGTCTTTAAAGCATTTATGTCGAACTAGGGGGTTGAAGATAAGGACCATCACCCTTTTCATCTGAGGATTCCCCTTCCTCATTACTCATACCAGAAGCCCTCACTCCTTCTTCATTCCTAATGTCGGTGATTTCCTTTTCCTTATCAATGTCTCCTTCTTCTCTGACTTCTTCCTCATCATTGTGTTCTTCTACAGCAGGATCTTCTACCCTTTCAGTTGGGAATTGAGAATGGGGTTGACCTACAAACTTGGATATGACAAATGGCTGTTTGGTTAGAAGGGTATTGTCAGAGTTAGAATCCCTAAGTCTTAGAGGGATACAGCTAGGTCTCGAGGAAGTAGATGCTTTTTCCCTAGAAGGTTTTGGTCTCTTGGGAGGTGGAGAACTAGCCTCAGTTTGTTCCTCCAAATCAAGAGTTCGGAAGTTCTTTGGCATGATTTGTTCGAGTAAAGCTGATTCAAGGAAAAACAACAAAAATTCGTTTATTTGAATCAACCTTTCGAAGGCCTCATTCAAGACTTACTCAAACTATTACTCAATAGAAAATGAGAGCTTTGGTTTCCACTCAACGGGATAGAGGCAGGTGAAAGAGATATTTTCGTTGTTTGTGGATCAGGAGGGAGGAGTTTCTGAGCTTACCTGAACACGAGAAATCAAAATATCCGTGACACCTTCCTTTGTGGACTTGCATGCATCACAAGCACACACTCTTCATCCCTCAAATTTGTAAATCTTATAGGGATGGTACATTGTCTTTCCAATTGTCTTGTTAAGTATTATCTTGAGAATCATTTGACATTGGAAATGTGTTTTTGGAGAAATGTTCAAATAAGGAAAATCTTCCTTCTCCAAAAGTCTTTGGTTTGCATTCATGGTTTAAACCTTCAAATCTATTTTGGAAAATGCCAAATAAGGTTTGAATGCAACCAAGTGTATGCACCTATGTTGTGGCTTTTATCTTTTAAAGGTGAATCTTAAAACCAAATGGATTTTGGTAGAGAAAGCCACATGGTTATGTGGTCCAAATGTTAATGGACTTGGTGCATTGTTCTCTCAAAATGTTGAGCAAAGGAGAGCATACCTTGGAAAATTTAAGGGAAGAAATAGCCTCCATCTTCTATGTGCATAATGGATTTCCAAGGAAAAGGTATTTGTCCATTCATTGTTCTTAACTGGTGCATGTTTTGAATGAACTTGGTTGGTTAATGCATTTGTGCTCATATAGGTAAATGTTTATGCATCACCTTGTTTACATGAACTATGTACTTTGTTGGTATATTTGTGTAGTTCATGATGTTTTCACTCATATGATCCTTTAATGGAAAATGCTTTTGTATGAGTGTTTTCCTCCTCTTGCATGCATTGTTATTGTGTCAACATTGGTAGAATATTTGAAAATGCATGTCCCCTCCTTCTCCATCACCTCTTAGTCCAACAATTGGGACTTGTTGAAGCACACTAAATGTGGTATATTTGTGCTTAATACCCTTTATCAATTTATGACAAAAAGCGGGAGAAATTAGAAACTTGTAGTAAGATATGGGGAGAATTTGAGGAGAGCCTATGATTAAGGTTAAGATTACTCATTGACTAAGGGGTAATTAGCTCACATATTTAGGGGAAGTAATATTGTTTATATTACTATACATGTGACTAAAATTTGAGGGGGACATCTATGCTTCCATCATTGCTTGTCTTGTTTGTGTGTACAGGTACATTGGCACACCTAGTGGGAGACCAAGCTAAGCAAGATAAAGCATACATCTTGGAGCATAAAGTTTAGGAGCTTTTCATTTGAATATGTACTTAATTGGTGTATTATTTGTATTCAAAAGTATAATGGGTTGGGATAAGTCATCGAGTTTGTAATCCATTAGCTTCTAGGTGTTTTGTCATATAATTGACAAAACGGGAGATTGTTAGTGCCCCGGCTTGCTGAGTCACCTATTTGTCAATTACATGACTTAGATGAAGCATTGCCTTGAAGAGAGAAACCCAAGAACGAAGACTCAAGTGTTGGTTGAAGGTCAAGATTCAACGGATCAACATGTGTATGGCAATCACACAAAGGTAATTGGCCATAGATGACTATAGGTGGAACCCACACCATAGGATGGACTTGCATAGTCTTAGATCTCACATCTGGATAATTTAAGTAAGCCTAGTGGTTGTTTGACACCAAAATCAGAACATGGACTTAATATTGAAAACCATAGATTTTACTGTCAGGACGACACATCGTGTCTGTAATCCATCGCCATTGACAGTGGACGATCAATCGTGGTTCAGCAATGCATCGTCCCAGGAATCCAAGGTTCTGGTTGGAATCGTCTGTCAAACATAAGTTGTCTCAGGACACGATCAATCGTTGAAACAAGGTTAGACCACCTGAAGCCTAGATTGAACACACACTGTAAAATATGGTCAAGCCCAGGATGATACAATCGTCTTGCCGTCGTGTGGTATAGAGCACGATACATCGGGCGGACAACCAATCGCCGAGACAGGACCGTGACGCATCGGGCCACACGATCAGTCGGATAGACTTAGGCAATCAAATGGAACTGTCATTCATAGTCATGTCTTGGAAAACCTTCCCTAGGCTTAGTACACACATTGGTAAATCATAAGAAAGCCTAGTGTAAATGTACCAAAGCCTTGGAGCATCCTTGAACAAAATCTTGGAAAAATGTTGACTGTGAAAATGTCATGACATGGGAGACTCTTTGTAACACCCCAATTTCTCAATGAAGTGGAAAATTACGAAAATGCCCCTCAGTTATTAAATTAATTATTTTGTGATGTCAAATAAGGAAATAGTGGGGCCCATTGCTCAAATTAAAATCATATGAGCACATTATGAATGTTAAGTTAGATTGGTTGGGTAATTTACATCAATTGGGTCAAAAATGGCCAAATGGATCAAAGGGCCCAAATGGGACCCATCGGGTCAAAATGGATGATTTGACCGTTTTATGAACTTAAATTAAATAGGGTTAGGCTGATTTGATTGGAAATCAAGTGGAGGAAAAATGGGTAGGCTTGATCCATATGTAAAAATCAATTACAAATGACCAAAATATTATAATTGGGTCATGGAGTCAAAAACGGGTCAAGGAGCTAAAGGTGGACCCAACGGGTCGTGTTGACTAAGGTTGACCGTGTGGACCCTCAAGGGAGCTAAAACACAGTTAAATCAGTTGAGTGGGACTGAAGTGAGTTGGAATTAAATCAAGTGGTGAGTCAACTCATGTGCATTAGATGAAATGCATTAAGTATGTGAGTTGGGTGAGTTGAGATGGAAATCTAAATAGCCTTGAGTTCAAGTGAGTCAAAAGGGAAATTGAAGGGGCTGTAAATCAGTGAGTTGAGTGAGAATTTGAAGAGGTTGGCTGGTCTCAAACGCACCAAAACAAGTCCCACACGTTGGGGACTTGTTTTGGTGAGTTCCATGTTGAATGATAAATGCAAATGATGGGTTTGAGATGAGTTACATGGAAATATGAATGGCTGCATTGGTAGGTGCCAAGGGGTGCCTTGGATGGCACCCAATGCCCATTGATTTTGTTAAGAAGTTATGAGGGAATTGAGAGGTCATGGTGGCTGGAATACAAAAGCAATGAACCCCAAGGTTAGTCGATTTTTATCATTGCAAACCCAAGTTTTGCCCATCTCTTTCTCCCTCTCTCCAATTCGTGTTCTTGGCTGGAGCAGCAGAGGTTTTTGGCACCAGTTATTCAAGCTTAAACCAGCAAGGAATTAAGGAAGAAAGGAAGAAATAAAAGGAAGAAGGCAAGGAGCAAAGGCAATAGGAAGAGCTTGGAATTTGGTAAGTGTTTCATGGACTTTTGGATTAATAAAATGGGTGTGTATTGGGCCATGGTTATGGCTGAATATACCAACGTTTTAACCTTGATTAATGGAGGTTTAGAAATGGTAAAGATGACCATTGGGTTCGGCCACCATGAAGGGCCGAATCCCATGTGAAAGATTGCTTGGTTTTCATGTTTTGGAAACATGAAAACCATGGGTTTTATGGACTGATTTTTGGGTTTGATTTAAGAATCAAATACATGTTATTGAAAGGATTATAAATCTGTATCTGAATGTCAGAAAAGGCTGAAGTTTTTATGGTCTAAATCAGTGGATTAAAAGATGGAAATGGACCATTGGGTTCGGCCACTTTGTATGGCCGAACCCCATGGAAACAAGTGGTTGATGTTGATGGTTTTTGGAAATTAAAACCATATAAAATTGGGACTATTATTAGATGTTAGTGTTAGTTTTAAAATCATGTTTTAAGAAGATTAAAACATGAATATGGATGATTGATTCAGACCTAAGATAAATGATTGATTGTTTCAAAACCAAAGGTCATAGTGTTCGGCCAATGAGCATGGCCGAACCCTATGAAATTGGGTTGGTTTTTAGATGAATTTTTAAAGGGTTGAACTCGGTAATAATATGTTGTTTATTACATGATGATTTGAGGTTTAAAAGTAGTGAAAATAATCATTGGGTTTAGCCACCATGGAGGGCCGAACCCCATGTAAAATATTGTTGGTTTTCATGTTGTGAAACATGGAAACCATGGACTTTTATGGACTGTTTGGATGAATTTAATTAGATGGTTTCTAAGAGGTTTAAAGGCAGCAATATGATACTGATATTGCATGTTTAAATAACGCCTAAAGCATGTGGGAAAGATCAAAACATGGACATAGGATTCGGCCACCTTGGATGGCCGAACCCCATGTAAGTAAGTAATGGGTTTTGGTGAAGTTAAATGACTGTTTTGGTGGTTGGTTATGTGGCTGAACCATGTGTAATTTATGGTTGGGTTAACATGATTAAATCATGAATAATCATGGGAAGTTGAGGGATCAATCAGATCAAGCGAACCCCACTAAGGTAGATTACTTTTATGATTTTTGTTTATGAGCAAAATTAGACATTGGTTAGACCAATGGCAAATCTATGAATACAAGTCAAATGAAGGGATTGATCAAAGGACTTACAAGATGTTTTGGGTCTTATATGTGAATGGACATTTAAGTGACAATATGATTTACTGATTATTGTATCACAAGGTGACGAGAGTTGAACGACGAACGAGTTGTGACCGGGAGAAGCTCAAAAAGGAACGGATACTTAAACAAAGCTTAAGTAGGTTTCCTACCTACTTGTAACCACAGTTTTACCCCAGTTTTCTTATAAGACTCTTGTTTATTTTATGTGGTTTCAAATGTTATATTATGCATTAACAAATGGCATACAAGCATTGGCATCTCATGCATAGACATGGGATGATGAATGAGGTTCTACAGTGTTGCAAGTTGTGAGTTACGTCCTCCTTAGGCGATGAGGGTCCCGCCAGGAGGAGTAACATGGTGATCATAGTCACAATGGTCTCCTTAGGCGATAAGAGTCCCGCCAGGAGGACTAATATTTGATATGAATCAGGTCAATGATGAAGAGATGGAAGTGTATTGTGATATACCTTGTCGGTGCGAGGCACGTCAAATGATGGCTATGAATGTACATGATGGGAGGGTCTCATTGCATGTGCATACTTCATAGCACTGTTTTACCTGTTTTTACTAATCATGTACTATGATATATATGCATGTTTTATATGCTAATCATGTGGTAGCCCTGATCGGGAACCTACTGGGCGCGTTGATCTAACGCCCTAATTCTATCCTCAGAGGAGAATGCAGGTACAAGGAAAGGGAAAGAAAAGGTCGTTGACCGGGAGGGGAGCCAAGCCTAAGTGCTTGAATGTTGGACTGGACATCTTTTTATTACTATCATTTGAACTATATTTTGTTGGACATGTAATAAGTTAATACTTACTATGGTTTGATTAGGTTAATAACTTTGGATGGTTGATTTATGTTAATTAATGTTTGAGACTGCTACCTGCTATCTAGTCATTTTATTCCGCAGATAGTTTAGTGTATTCCGCAAGTTGATGTTAGTTCCATGTGTGATTCATTATCATGGTCTAGTCCATGTACACATGGGTGGCCAGTTAAGGTTCAAACTTGAGTAGTCTGAACTTAACTCGCGTTGTGACGCCGCCCGCTCTCTTTCGATGTTTTATTATTTAAAAAAAAAATTAGACTCTGATTTTCTCGGAAAGGGCGTGGCGTTACACTCTTTCAACCAACCAAAGTTATTAATAAACTGGTAAACCACAATGGTTGGATAGAGCATTGACAGAGCTTTTCATAGATCCGAAGAACACACAAATCGAAGTTCAGGAGCCCGAGATATGGTTGTTTTAGTGAGGGTTGTTTTTTGCTGAAAAATTGTCCAGACGACCCATCGTGGACGGCGATCTCGTGAGCACGATTAATCGTGAGTGAAGACAAATCGTCCGTGTCAGTTTTCTATCTGTTGGAAAACCATTAATGAGCAACAGTATCATTACAATGGCTTTTTTGGACACATGATCGATTGCCGGTACGAGACCGATCGCCCATATCAGCTCGGGATTCACTTGTTTGCCTATATATACTTTAAATTCTTATGAGTGGGGTTGGACCTTTCAACTTGGAACATCTTAAGGCATCCCTAGTGATCCCAAACCTCTACCAATCTCTCTCCATGAACTCAAATAGGTGAATCAATTAGAAAATCCAATCAATCTCTTGGTTGTGATTAAGTCAGATAGTGAAAACCATCTAGGATCAACTTTCATATGTTAAATCCTAGAGATCTTACCCAATGATTGTGATTGAGCATACACAAGGCATATCTTCGACATCGTTGACATCACATTGGGAAGGACATCTTCAAGAAGCACACATCTACAAGGTTGAGCTATCAAAAGGCAAGTGCTTCTTAGGTTGATTTTATTTTTAAATCATCATTTTGTGAAGTGTATTAAAGAAGGGTTTCTCTTGTACAACTATAAAAAATAGAGGGATAGGAGTTGGGTGAAATTCCAAACCAATTGATTAGGTGGAAGTACTAATCTATTAGTGTGGGTGTAATTCCCCACTTAGTGAATTGGGATAGCCAACAATGGATGTTAGTTGTTTAACCAAACCATTATACATTATGTGTTGTGGATGATTTGGTCTTATGCTAGTGTGATTGATCTTTTAATTTGCTACATTCTATTAACCTAATTCAATCCGCTGCAAATCATTTGATTAATCAAGATTTTTTTAAAGACCATTAAAATTGGTGATTACCCTATTCACGCCCCCCCCCCCCCTCTCTCTCTCTCCTCCCCTCTCTCCCCTCATAGGGTTAGTCTAACACCATGTTCTAGCACCACAAGGGAACTTACAAAGATGATGATGAAGATGATGATCTTCAGGTATCTTATAATGCCTTATACTTAGAGAGTATATAAGATTGGCTAAAGATCTTCACAAGGTGAAAAATGAGAATGGCAAACTCTCAAGCCAACTTGAGACTGATAATTCTCAAAACATCCTTCTCTTATCAAACTTGAAAATGGCAAATGATGAAATATCAAAAATGAGAGAAACTAAGGCATCTCTTCAAGGCAAACTCAAAATGTATGAGCTTGATATGAAAAAAGTCAAATGATATTAGAAGAGGCCTTGAGGAAGAGAATCCAAGGATAAGTTCTGAATTGCAAAGACGTAGAAGTCTCAAAGAACAGTTTCAAGGAAAGGCTTCCCAAGGAAACTAAAAGTTGGAAACGTTTGTAAATATGAGTAAACCTCAAAGTGATTGTCTTGGTCTTGGTTATTCTTAGTCAAACCAAAAGAGACATATGAACCAATCAAAAAGTGTCAGAGGTCACACTTCTCTTTCTCCAAATACAAACTGTTTTTATTGTGGTATGTCTGGGCATTTCAAACATGGATGCAAGACAATAAGGGTGCAATTTGAAAGTTAGATGGCAAAGAATCTTTCTCAAAATGCAAAGAAGATAAGGAATGACTTCAATGGAAATTCACACCTTGCAAAGAAGAAAATGGTAAATCAGTTTGGAAGTGTGAATTTTCCCAAGAGACACAAAGCACCTCATCACATGCATCATCCCTACAATGGCAAATCTAATAGGGATAAGTCAAGACCTCTACATTCTATGAATTGGAATATCCCAATGAGGTTCTTATCTCAATCCATCGGACTTGGGCCAAATGTTTAAAATGGAAAAATTAAAATGCCCAACTTCTGAAGATTTGAGAAGAAAAGTCCGTATCAAAATTTCAAATGGATCAGTAAGGCATAGGACCTTACTCATTCTCTACAATGGTCTCAGCTTCAGCCTAATAGTAAAATTCTTGGGCCATTGCAGATTGAACTCTACCAAGATTTCTTGAAGCTGAGTTCAAACAATTCTTGAACTGTGGTATGGATTATTTCACTCAAGCAAGCATTGATTGTACTTTTCCTAGTTATAGTATATGTCATGCTTGAAGAGTCATACATATTTGGACTTAGATTCCAAGTCCTGCTATGTTTGCTTAAATGTATTAATGTTTGCCAAAGTGATTAACACATTTGACAGATGTTTGGAATCTTAGTGTGTATCTTGCTTTCATTCCATGTTCCTTATTGGTATATGGTTTGTAGATTGAATGTGTGCAAGCTATTTGTGTGCCATTCCATTTCATATTGGTAAAATTATATTTATCATATGCCATGTATTTTAAAATCAAGAGGGAGATTTCAAAAGAAAAAAAAAGGATTTAAAAAGGGATTTTTTTTTCTGTCTTTGGCGAGACATTGCCAAACGACAAGGCATCGCCATCGTGCGACAGGTTTAAGTTAAAACCCTCATTTGAAAATTTTTCTTCATTCCATGATCTAAAACTGGTTATATGTTTTTTGTGAAATGTTTTGCTTTCATGAGAACTTGTCACAATTAGATTGTATTTTCTTTTTAATTGATAACTGTATGTGCATGCATTATAAGTTTTCATCTATGTACTTATTTGGTAGTATCTTGTTTGAGAGATGATCTTGTGCATATACATAAAGTTGTTTCATTCCATGTTCTCAAATTTCTGAACCTCTAGTGGAATGAACTTTGCTCCATACTTAGTTTTATGAATGGTATTAATGATCCAAATGTGATCAAAAGTTCAAAAGGGTAATCCATTCATATACCATTCAATTCAAAGTATAAAACTTCAATGGAGTATTCTAAAACGAATGGTAGTATGTGAAAAGCATGGGAGCTAATTTTGTGAAAGACAAACAATCATATTTTTCACATAGATCATTTCTCTTGAACCTTTTCATATAGGTATATCTTGGTAAATTTGAAATTTGTCTTTGCAAAGTGTTTGTCATTATGGCATCTCATGAGCTCTTAAAAATGTTGGATAGTTTTAAAATGCCATATTTTTCTTATACTTCATTTTTATACACTTGTTTGGTATATAATATGTGAAATGAATGTATGTCTTCCGTGGTTTTGGTTCTCATTACTATTTTCATCATTGGTATATGTTAAGAGGAATGTTTTCAGTTCATAAAGCACCAAGTTTTGCTAAACCTGTGGATGCTTGTATCCGCCTTGTCAAATGACATCACACAATGGTCTTTCAAATGGTAAATTGAAAATGCCCAAGAATCTAAGTGTGGTTTGGATCATAATTTTAGTTTTACTCATAAAGGTAAATTGACCCAGAATCCAAGGATTTGTGCTAATGCAAATGAAAATGTGAAATCTTCAAATGGCACAAATTGGTGTGTGAATGTTTTAGCATTCATTGACGTGAGATATTCATTTCTAAGACCTTATATGTTGGTATCTTCAAATGAAATGAATTTGTACTTTTTTTTTATGAATTTTGCCATATCTTGCATTTAAGGGTTGAAATGCAAATCTTGTTGTCTTGTGACTTGCATGCATCACAAGCACACACTCCATCATCCCTCAATTGGTAAAACTTATAAGGATAAACTTATGTTCTTTCCAATGTTCTTGTAAAGCACTATCTTGGAAAATCTCTTAGACATTGGAAATGTGGTTGGAGAAATGTTCAAATAAGGAAAATTATCCTTTCTCCAAAACTATATTTGTGAAATGGTATGCATTCATATTTTAAACATACAAATCTATCTTGGAAATATCACATAAGGTTTGAATGCAACCTAAAAAATGCACATATGATGTGGTTACAAAGGTAAATCTTAATGCCAATAATCAAGCACATTGGCATAAGGAAAAACCAATATGGTTCAATCGTTCAAATGTTAAAGGACTGAGTGCATGTGCTCTCAAAAATGTTTAGAAAAGGAGAGCAAACCTTGGAAATTTTAAAGGAAGAAACAAGCCTCCATTTTCCAGTGCATAATGGATTTCCAAGGATAAAATGTTGATTCATTCATAATCTCTTTATTGGAACATGTTTGTATGAATGAATATGTTGCATTTGTTGTTGTTGTGGATCATGTTTTACATTTATTGCTCACAAACGTACAAACCGTTTTATAGTATAGCATAGGAGTACGAGGTCGAACCCAAAAGAAATCAACAAAATATATGTTCAATATAATACATCACTCATCAAAATAATGTGGTTTTAAGAAATAAGATTGTAGAATTAAATCTAAACATGGAAAAAGTTCCTAAAACAAGAAATTATATTTTTAATTTCGACAATCCTATCTTTAGAAAATCATCATTTAAAATAATCATCTAACTTTGGGATTTGACAAAATATAACATCTAACTCATTGATTTTATTTTAAAGTTATGAATTTAATATTTTATCAAAGTGGTGGAGAAGATTTAAATAACCTATCTAAATTTAAAATTACATAATTAAAAATATAAATAAAATATTTCCAACCTAATTAAAGAATTGGAAGAATTTGATTGAATGAAATAAATTCAACAGTTGAACAAATAAATAGAATAAACAAAATACAACAAAATAAAATAAAATAAAATAAACAAGCAAATGAAACACATAAAATATATTACAAGTGGATTGAATCAATCATAGCCATCGAACATCATACCCACTATAATTAACAAACATGAGATCTAGGTAATGGAATTCATGTAAATAATCAAAGTTCAATTCATGCTTTTCAAGTTTAATTCCGTATCCTCTAAATTAATCAAGCAAACCTTAGATCTTAGATTCGAACAATCAAATTCAAGCTCTAAAATATTTCTGATGTTCCAAAGGAGCCTTAGAACTGAATTTAAAGGAATCAAAAGTTCTAAAATATTTCAGATGTCCATTTAATTAATTAAAGAATACAAAGTTAAAAATTTCAAAGAAATTCGAAAATTGGACTTTCCATTAATCCTAAAAGTATATCTCAAATTTATTAAATTGAAATCTATGCACAAACATTGGAAATTAATCAGAAACAATAAAATAAAATTTACAATGGACAAGACTCACATGTAAAATTTGAATATGGTCATTTGTCTTCTGTGTATTTCCAAGTCTTAGATGGTGTTCTCTAGCTCATGACCCAGTTCGATTTTTCTTTTTTTTTGCCCTAACCTCTGTATTTATAGGCTTCAGGTTAAAATGGATGGCTAGGATTTAATCTTGGTTTAGGTGTTGGGTGAATGGCTAAGATTAAATCATCTTGACTGTGAATGGTTGGGATTTAAAAATGAAAGAGATTAGGGTTTAACATAGGTCAACTAGAGTGGCTTGGGGATGAAGTTGACTTGGGATGCAAGCAAGGAATTTCGAATGGATTGAATTGGGGAATGAGATTTTTTAATTTAGCAGATAGGATTTAGGATTTAATGCATGCAATGCATGAATGGATGGATGAGATTAAATGTAACGCCCCGCCCTTTTTCACTCGCCTCAAATCAGAGTATATATATATTTTTTTAAATGAGTGAGAGAGAGAGGGAACGTCACGATGCGAGTTAAGTCCGAGTTTTCAAAATCCGACCCTTAACTGGCCACCCTTACGTGTGCGTGGACTAAATCCACTAAAACATTTCACATGCTTTCTGAATACTTGCGGAATATAAACATGACATTATTTAAGCAAGGAAAACCGATCACCATATAACTTCAAATAAAAACATTAAAATTATCAAACCATAGCAAGTACATCAAAGTTATTACAGTCCAAAACATTAGTCCTCCCAACACATCATAAACATCAAAACTAAATAAATTAACTTCATTCATTCCACGATCCTACGCTTGGCTCCCTTCATGTCTCATGTCCGTTTCCTTGTCATTCTATGTTCCATCATCTATAGGGTAGAAGTAGGGCATCAGTCAGCATGACCAGTAGGAATTCCAAGTAGGGTTATGGTACACATAGGATAACAAAAACTCAAGATAGAAAACTCATATCATATTTGTAAAACATTTCATAAGCAGTAAATACAATGCATGATATCCAAATCATAATCATGTTTACTCATGCATCATGCCATGGGTGTCAATGCCAAATGATGACTCACCCAATTCCATATCCAATCACATAATAAATAGATAGTTTCCTTGATAAATCACCATATCAAGGTATTCGCTTGGCCAATTACGTCCGCAGTATTTTGTGACGGCACCACCAGGTCACTGTTATACCTCCCCACATATGTTAATAGGAATTACTGATAGGGTGTGGACTCCTCCCTCTGTGCAGGGTTTCGAGACTATATACCCAGGAGCTCTTTGGCCCAAATTATGCTGTACCCATTCCTAGCAATCTCGGACAAGGCCAATATATCAATAGTTCACATAGCTTCATACAAGCTAGTTTCAAGCCCAAATCATGTCCGGACCACTCATAACTTGGCTTGCTGGTCCCATATATTCCCTCCCATGCCATGCATGAGATAATGAATGCAAGAATGCCATTTCATATCAAATTACATAATATCATTGAAATTCAGTTTATAAACATATACTGTTTTTTTAGTCAAAGTAAAACATCATATTTGGAAATAAAGACCAGTGTTAATATGTATGATCCATAGTGTCTCAATAAGGTAGGAATCCTACCAACGTCTGATTTACTGTCCTTTTCTTGTTTCACAAGAACAATGCTAACGATCACATGAAAATGAATCTAACCTCTTTACCTTATCAAATTCAACCACATATATATATATATATATATATCAATATGATTATCTATTTAATTTTCATCATCCGTTACATCCCACTGGATAAACAGATGTGTCTGAAAAATTAACTAAAAATAAAACATTCTAATTCAGTCGACTGAATCACGCCAAATACAGTCTTTGTTTTACCCACAAACTTTCAGTCGACTGAATAATAATATTCAGTCGGCTGAAACACAACTCGGTACTGTATAACATTGACCCAAAACCTTTCAGTCGGCTGACTTTGGGTCAAACCCTCTGTTTTCTCGGTCAATGTCCTTTCAATCGACTAAATCACAGATTCAGTCGGTTGACTTTGGATCAGATTATTTGTGTGTTCGGCTAGTATACATTCAGTCGACTGAATCATCAACCAACTGTTTACGTGTTTGGTAAGTATACCTTCGGTGGACTGAATCACAAGATTCAGTAGGCTGAAACACACCAGATCACTTTACTTGTTTGGTACGTTTATGTTCAGTCGACTGAATCAGAGATTCAGTCTGCTGAAACACCCAGATATCCCTTATGTTGCTCGGTCACCACACTTTCAGTCGACTGAATCATAAGGTTCATTTGGCTGAAACACCCAGATTACCCTTGTGTGCTCTGCCAACCCCCTTTCAGTCGACTGAATCCTGAGATTCAGTCGACTGACTTTTTGTCAGTCTTCTCTGTTTGCATGCATGGTTAGGCCCTTCTCCATGAAATCCATTCCTTATCATTTAAAACATAGATTTCATCATCCATATAATTCTTAGTGAATTTACTTTACTCCTAGCCAAGGCTAGGGTCTTGTTCATGATCTATCCAACCTTTGCATCATTATAACATGGTTGTGTATTCAATCCTTTGGTTGTTTGTTTTTAACACATATCCATTCCTTGAATGGATTTCAAATTCCATGGCCCTAACACAATTTGGCTATCCATTCCAACCAATTGTGGAACCCATAGGTTTGGCCACACCATGGCCAAACCTATGGTTTTCTTTAGATTTATTCCTATGTTGTTTAACCTCTAAACATACCTTCTTTCCCGTCTCCTTCTTTTCTTTTGGTCTATCATTTCCTTCCTTAATCCTTCTTCTTCCTTTGCTCTTCAAAGATTCACCAAGTATAGAGATGAAAATGGGAGAGAGAGAAGAGATGAGAGAAATCTCTTTGTGTGCAAGAGATGGAGTCGGCCATGGGGTGTGGAATGCCCATTGGTTGGTGTCTTTATGTAACAGTCCAAGCCCTTTCACTCTCTCTCATTAAGGTTGTGTCTAACCAAAGTGTCCCTTGGCTTAACCAAGGAAGCCCTTGGCTTAAGCTAAGAAAAATCTTTGACTTCCATCAAGTCACCTTGAGATGGAGACTCCTCAACTTCTCATTTCAACTCAAGTAATAACTTAACTCAATTGAACTCACTCATGGTTGACCAAGTCAACCATGACATAGCCGACCATGCATGTGGTGACTTGGTCACCACATGGCATTCGGCTCCCATCTTGGCCATGTCACTCGATGATGTGGAACCTTGCTTACTTGGCTCTCATGTGATGACATGCATGCCACTTGGCAATGCCACATCACTCACATGCCACCTCACTTGATGAGGTGGATTTAATGTATTGGGTCTTAATTGGTAGTTGACCCATTTACTTAGACTTACCCAATTACTTTTAAAATCAAAACTCACCCATGATCCATGGGGTCTTAATTGGGTAATTGGCCCAATTCCTTACCCATCTAAGGTCCATTTCAACTATTTAATCTTAAATTCAATTAATTTGCAATTCAAATGGACCAATCCAGTATATTTATAAGTAATGAAAATCTGGAGTGTTACATTAAAAGTTAGCATGAGTGGATGGATGAGACGAAAGATGATGATGTGGAGAGTTGACCTATGGATTTAGTATGTGTGAGGTGAATGTGATATGGAAAATTCGAATGGATGGGTTTGGAGTTGCTTGGAGTGCAAGTTGAACTAAATCTAGGGTTTTATGGATGAATGGCTTGGATTAAAAAGGTTTATATCTAATGGTCCTAGTGATGGATGGTTAAGATGGTTTATGTAAACGGTAAGATTTGTATGGAGGGCTGAGATGCAAGGATTATCCTAGATGCATGATTAAATGAATGGCCTAGATCTAAAATGATATATATGTATGCAATGGATTAAGAAGGTGGCTCTAGGGTTTTCTTAAGTTTCATGTATGAATGAATGGTTTGGATTAAAGATGGTGAAATGGATGGTGTGGATGACAAGGAGAGAGGGGGCGTGTGGACTTAGGGATTTCACAGTGAAATTCGAACATGGGTACATGGATCTCAAGGTTTGAGCAATTGGGCCTCCAATGGATTTGGACTATGGACTTGAACTTGGCCTGTTGGGCTTGGACTTGCACATTGGCCTGGCCTACTTGTGAAATGCGGATGGATTACATGAGCCTGGCCCAATGTCTAGCATGTGGAACATAGTTTGGCCCAATTGAAATGGATCTCTGGCCCATGTATTTGGAATTCGAACTCTGGCCTCTTGAATTGCAACTTCTCTCTCCAGTATTAAAGTAATCAACTCACCACTTTAAATCTAAAAATATTGATTAATCTAGAGTCTTATAATTGGATCCAGATTAATCAATTTACAATAAAATATTAAAAGTTGTCAGAAATTAATTATTAAAAATTCTGGGTCTTCCAATTTAAGCACAGATCTTGCAACTTTCCATTGATTTTTATTGATTTATTGTACTTTCCAAATTTATCTACAAAACTGACAAACAACAATAAATGTACCTAATATATACAAAATTGTAGGATAAATAGTCCAATAATCTTGGGTAAAATAGTCATTTTTTATCTCTCAACAATTGTCATTTGTTTGATGCATTGTTGCTTGTATTGGTGACTTTTTTATGCATCATATTTGTTTTGTGGACATCAACCGAAATTCTTAATAGTTATATTTGCTTTTAATCTATTTCTGAATGCCATGCATAGTTGGTTTCATATTGCCATTCACTTGGATTGGCTGGACCTTTTATGCATTCTTGAACTATATGCTCTATTGGTATTTGATTTATATAGTTCATAATGTTTTTCAGATCTTCTTGTTAAGTATCTGAATTTGTTCACTCATAATGTTCTCATAGTAAAATTCTTGTAGGAGTCATACCCTTCCTAGAGCCTGCATGAGCTGATTTGAAATTGGCATATATTTTTAAGAAAATGCAGTTGGCTCTAATTCCTTACTTACAAGGAATTTATTTTCTCCTCAGAGCATGCATGTATTAATTTCAAAAATGGAATATTTTTGAAAATGCATGTGCCCCTTGTTTCTCCCTATCTAGTCCAACATTTGGGACTTGTAGAAGCACACTGAATTGGTATATCAGTGCTTAATACCCTTTGTCAATTTATGACAAAAGGAAGAAAAATATTAAAGATCTTTTGGGGAGAAAGTTTTTGATTAAGGGAGAGATTAGTCCATGTGTTAAAAGGGGAGAAATATTGTTTCATTTGACTGGACAGATCTCTATTCTTCCACTTGTGCCTTGTTGTGTATACAAGTATATCTGTTTTACAGGCATACCTTGAGGTGGAGCAAGATGAAAAAAACATCTGAATCATAGAGTCTAAGTTTTTGTCATTTGAATTTGTACTTGTAACTGTTGTAATAATTGTATTCAAATGACTTGTAAAAGGGTTGGGTTATGTCTTTAGGGTCTGTATTCATTAGCTTTTAGGTTTTGTCAAGAAATTGACAAAAGGGGAGATTGCTAGTGCCCCATTTTGACCGAGTCACCTTGTTGTCAATTCCATGACCTAGAAGAGCATTGCCTTAGAAGATTGAAGACAATGAAACAAGACTCAAAAGTGGTGATGATTGAATCAAGACTCAAGTATCAGAAGATCAAGTGCAAGATTCAAGATCATCAAGTGTATGGCAATCACAAAGGTAAATTGGCCATAGATGAATCTAGGGTGGACCACACACTCCTAGGTGGACCGTGACTAGACTTAGGAATTAAATTGGTAAATCATAATCAAATCATAGTGGACCATCACAGTCAACAAAACCAATAAACTTAAACTTGTAAATCTAGTATACTATTAGGACGATGCATAATGAATGGCGACCCATCGCTAAAGATAGGACAGACCCATCGTGGTTCACGATCCATCGTCTGGAATGATAAAAGTTTTGGATAGAAAATACTGTCAATCTGGTCTGTTCTCAAGTGGAGCCCATCGTGGTTGAATTCTTTGATTTAAAAAGGATGTAAATAAAATAAAATTATAATGGTCCAAAACTCTAATCAATGACAGCGAATTTGGGGACCTGTAGCTTGTTGGAACTTGGAATTGGTGGTGTGTCTGCACTTGGTGAATTGTAAAGTTTAGCTGAGGGAACCTTAACCTTATTTACTGAATTGTTCTAATTTGGTTGATTGAATTTAAAATTTAATCTAAGATTTGGGGTTATTTTTCATAAAACTGGAAGTTGTTTGATTGACGGGTAAATCTAGTGCAAGCTCATGAACTGTAAGGGAAATTGGTTGAGGCTAAATGTTTTAAGCCTGAGCACCCCAATCGGCCCAGATATGTTATGTTACTTACTCGTCTGTATTGTTCGAAGAACCCCAACTGAACATTGTGGAACTTGTTTGAGGAAAGTTGGAACTTGGTTGTATGATCGGACGATTGTTCATGCTTGATTGATTTATTTGATGAACTTAGGTGAAATTTGTTAGCATGAATATTTTGTTTATGTAATACCCCAGAATTTCAATCCGGTAAATCAATATAATTTTCCTTAATGATGAGGAATGAAAAGGGATGATACTATGTATTAGGTCAAATGAGGAACTATATAATTAAGTAAAAATGTGAGATTAGAGGGATGATGGAGTAATTAAGCGATATTTAAGAAAGACTAAATTAAGGGATGATTTAGTTAAATAATTTTGTAAGTGGAGTGGATATAATTAATTAAATTAATTATTGAATTTTTTTTGTGATTAGTTAATTAAGAGGGATTAATGGTGATTTAATTAAGTTACTCATCAATTTGATAATACTCGATGGAATGGTTTTTTAATTAATATAAATTAATTAATGATGTGGCGAAGGTGCCAAAAAAAGTGATGACGTGGCAATGCATGATGAGGTGGCATGCCACATGGCAAGATAAGAATGAAAATAACATCACCACCTCACCTTTAGTTTGGACCAATGAGTGTTCTCCACCTCACCACCCCACCTTTAGCTTGGACCAATGAGTGCTCTCCACCTCACCACCCCACATTTAGCTTGGACCATTAAGTGCTCTCCACCTCACCACCCCACCTTTAGTTTGGACCAATAAGTGATCTATATCTCACCACCTTTAGCTTTTGCTTTTTGACTAAAAATAAAAGGAGGATAAGGTAGAGGAAAAAACAAGAAAGAGAGGAGGAAAAGCTAGGGCTCCATCTCTATCTCTTTTCCTCCATTCTCTTCTCCTATCCTCCCCCTCATTTTTCTTCTCTAAAAATCTGAAGCAAGAAAGAGAGGGAGATGTAGAAATTTCTCTTCCTCTTCCTCTCTTTGGTGCAAATCTCTCTTGAAAGCTTGGAGCTTGGAAAAAGGAAGGAAGGACTTGAAGACTTGATTAGAGCTTGAACAAGTAGGTTCTCTAACCATCTTAGTTATTTGATTTAGATGTTAAAATATTTTATCTCTTCATCTAAGTTCTTACATCAAATAAACTACGGAGAGATTCTAAGAAATAGAGTGTAATGAACATATAATGGAATGTAGTAGGTATTTTCATAAAATAGACTTACATGAGAAGTTTTACCTAAAGTGCCTTGATGTTTAGATATTTCCTTTTAAAGTATTTTTTATAACTCCATTAGAATATTTGGATGGTTTTTATTTACTGGATTTTGTTAGAAAAAGGGTTTTAAGAAAATGATATCTTATGAAGAACTTTGGAAAAATGATTCATTCTAATGAATCTACAAATCAGTCCAAAAAATGGACCTTTAAACATCCTAAAATGATATTCTGGGAATTTATAACCATTTTTCGAATCTTTTACTATGAAAGAGGTTTTCAAAAGTATTTATTCGCAATTTTTGGACATCGGAAAGTACCCGAAATAATTTTGTAAAAACTGGACAGTTCTAAGATAAAAAATTGTTTTTACATATCAGTCCCGAAATGGACATATAACCATTCCAAAATGATTTTCTGAATATTTTTTAATATTTTTCATGTATGCTACTATCAAACATATTTCCAAAGAGTATTTACTCGAGTTATTCCGATACTGAAAAGAACCCGAAATGTTTTTTACAAAAACAATGTGCAGTTTGTATTTCAAAACTAGAAAGGTTAGTTTTGGGCATCTTCACTAGATCTGAAATTTTATTTTCTAATAATGAGTCTTTCGTGCTTAAATTCTGATTCTCTAAAGAATATCTCAGTGACTTTAAATAATTTGGAGTTTTATGAATTATGTTTAAATGGAGTACTATGGGTAAAATGACCATTTTACCCTTGGTTAGGACAAAACACATATGTGGAGTCATTTAGACTCTAATGACCTTCGTCAAATGACCCTTAAAGCTTAATTAATATTTTCATAAATTTAATTAGAGGTTTTCTTCATATAATGACGTGAGGATTATATGTTGACTCATGTGAACGAACGAAAGGCCAAAGAGTAAACCCGGGATCGAGTGAGCTAACTCGCGGAGTTCTTTGGTTTGCTAATCGGCCAAATATCAGGTAGGTTTTCCTACTTCGTTGAATGCAATGGGTGTGAATCTAAAACCTTATTAACAATAAGAAAATGATGATTTGAGTCCCTTTGAAAATCATGTATTCTTGATTTATGAAATTGAGTTCATTTTGAATTGAAGTACTTTGGAATATTTCACCATCTAGAATTATATGATAGATGAGGTGTTTTGAAATGTACATTACATCTATGTGATATTGAATGAATATTTTGGAAGGATTTATGTTATAAAGAAAACGATGCTATCTTGATTAAAGGTATTTGCAGGTATTTTTAAAAGTATGATATTTTACTTGAATGATTGTTATGGATTTCAACTAAATGGGTTTCTAATTTATCTGGAGAAATACATGAATACTTGTGTTGTGAAAACAGTACCTTCAAGTTCATGAGAATGATTGACAACACATGACATGAGATCATTGGCATCATTTGCATTCATATTCCTCATGCATAAAGCATGGGATGGGAAAGACATGGAGTGAAAACAAAGGGCTAGTTAGTTCAAATAGACCTTTAGTGTCATGATTATTGTTATAGGGGTGACAGTCAATGAACCAAAGTACGAATATTCGAACAGGCTTTGGTGTTGTATTTATGAAAGTGAATTGACGAATCAAAGTGCTGAATTGACCCGGGCACGCTTTGATGTCGTACGTATATGGCCAAGAAATAAATGTTTTACCGATGGATCAAGTTGAAATTATGATGATATGTATTATGACACCCCAAAAGATGAGTTTGAAATGAGTATATGGGAAGATAAAATGTCTCGTTGTCCTAAATGAGTTGTTGAAATACCTATGCATGGGGCATGATGAGGGTATGCATGAATAATGGCACCTATGGCATATTACAATGCACATTGATGAGCATTTACATGATTGGCATATGGCATTTTGAAAAGACAACTAAATATGATTTCATTATAAGTTTCAGGTTGACATCATTATGATAATGAAATTATGAGATAGGTTAGGTATGAGTATGATATCTTATAATGAAATATGTATTATATTTTCAAATATAAGCTTTCCATAATAAGTTGAACATGAGATTCTTATTATGATAATTATTTTGAGGAAAAATATTGAAATATTTATACTATTATGATATGACTAAGATATGAGAAAGGTTTTGAGAAAAGTATTATTCATGATTTCGATTATGAGATTTCTAGTATGAAAAGAAGTATGGGGTGAGTATGTAGCTTTGATATTATAAGTAAATGAGTTTTGAAAAATGCTTGGAGGTTTACATATAAAGTATACAATATGTAAGTGTTTGATTTTCAAAGTACAAGTATGTATAATGTCTTAGTATGACACACCTAGTGCATATTATTTGATCGAAATTCCTACTGAGCGTGTTGACTAAGCCCATAAATTCCCCCCTTAGATTGTGTACTCTGGTTACGTAGATGAAATTGGCCCAAGCGATGGCCGAATGTAGACAAAATGAAGAACTAAGACGGAAGATTGGAGTAGCGAAGCGGACTTATATATTTTGGGAATAGTAGGACAATGTTATGTATTAAGAATGTTCATATAATATTTGGGGAAAGTAATGGCAATATTGATGAGCACAGGTAAATGATTATTTTACCCTTTTATTTGGACTAGTTAGCCCTTGTTTTATGTGTTTTAGGATACGTTTAATGGGATTTTAGAAGTTTTTCAGGATTTATAGGGAAATATAAGATATGAAAATTCAAATGGTGAATTTTGTAATTTTTTGACATAAGTTGATATTTTTGGAAAGTTGGAATTTTTAATAATTATTTTACCACAATTTTAGAGGGTTTTATTGTAAACTAATTAATTCAAATCCATTTATGAGAATTTAGATTAATTTAGTCATTTTTAGAATTGAATGTAAGTGGTAAAATTATTTATTAGATTTTCCATAATTTAAAAAGCCCAGTTATTAAGCCAATTAAGAAAAGCCTATGAAGAAATCCAAATGTGTGAAGACTATTTTCATCATCTCAAGATATACATGAGGAAATTCGAAATTTACCAGTCAATATAAGAGGATTTTGAATTTGGTAAGTGGCTTAAGGAAAAAGAAACAAAATAAGAAGGGGAGAAAAAGAAGGAAGGTTTGACACATATTCAGTATTTTGGCAATAAAGTTTTACTTCGATGTCCAATTGATTTGATTATTTTTGGGTTGGAAAGTATACTTCAAGGGTTACAACTTTATAGTTTACGACTTTTCCTGATTCGGACGTTAACTAGGTCAAAACGGAGCTGTAAGGTGGTATATGTGAAAAAAATGGGATTTTACACCCACTTTCCTTACACGAATTTTACTATTTTTTCCACCTCCTTGCCTCCTTTAAGCCATTCCAAGTTTAGCACAAACCATATCAGTTGTCCGAGTGTACCTTGCTTTATTAAAATCTTTAAATCCGAGTCATTCATTCCACCTCCTTTCATCTATAAATACTAGCCATCTCCCATTGGGAAAATTGAACTTGGGCATTGAAGAAAAGGCTATGCAAAAGAGAGGAGAGAAATAAGAGAAGGAGGATTACTGTGGGATTCTTGATCCACATTGGGTTCTAAGGTTGGTGGATTTTGATTTCCATTGTATTTTTCTTATTTCTTTAATTTCAAAATTCCATTATGTTGTGTTTTTAATTTTATATTTTATAAATAAATGAAGGGTGGATTTATTTAGAATTATGGTCGTCCAATTATTTAATTTATGCGTGATGAGAATTTGATTTTATTTTGATTTTTCTTATGATGTTATGATTGAAGTTATTCTAAGATATTCGAGGAGAGTGGATGAAATATTTAGGATAGGTAGAACTTGATTTTTCAGATCCAAGGCTCTTTTTAAGAGTGGATGAAATATTTGGATTTGAAATTACAAGTAAATTTTTTATCTAAACTAAGGCTTGAATTGAATTTTCTTAGTATAATCAATTTCATAATTATTATAATGAGAATTTTAATAAATGAAAAGTTGGAATGCATGATTGATAATTTAAGTGAGCTTCATATTTTATGCCTTTATTTTATTTTTAACATATGGATAATAATGCCTGCTTAATTCTTTGATCCAGTTTCACTGTAAATATATACAGAGGTAATTTTAGTTGTTTTCAATTTTTATTTTTGTTTATCTATAAATTCAAACTCTTGAAAATTGAAACTAGGTTGGTAATTAATTAATTGCATCTTAAATTTGCATTATAAGTTAGATTGAGATTATTTATAATTTTTTGATTAATTCCACCATCTTAATTGAAATTAGATGAATTTTGTGTTTTCATGAAAATTAGAACTCTTGAACGGTTAATTTTTAATTTTAGATGTGGTTTTCATTTTTGGACTTGTTTTCTATTTTTAGAATATTTTTAAATTAAAATTAAAATTTAGACATTAGAAAAATAATTCCATATTCATGATTTATCTCCATACTTTATAAATTTCTTAATTTACATAATTTAATGGTATATTTTCACGGATATATTTTCCTAAGTTCCGATGGGTTCGACCACCACTTAATCGCTATATTATCTAATGGTTCATGCACTTGCGAGTTATAAATTTAAAATTTGCAGAACAATGCTATTTTATAAAATCGTCGTTGAATCATGTATTTTTAGAAATAATGTTATTTTTAGAAAATTTGTATTTTTGGCAACTTTTTAAAATTAGAAGTTTCTATTTTTAGAAACCCTAATTTTAGAAGGTTACCTAAATTAGAAGTTTCTACAAATAACAAAAATTTGGAGTTGACCTAAATTTGGAAAAACTGCTAAAATTATAAACTTGTTATTTTTGGAAACTCTTATTTGTGGAAATTTCCAAAATTAGCTAGTTTCTCTTTTTAGAATTTTCTAATCTTAGAATTTCAATTTAATTTAGATGCATTCTATTTCTAGAAATAGAACTAAATTTGGGAAGTTTTAATTTTGGAACTTCTGTCTATGGAAAGTCCCAAAATTGTCTAATTTTAGAAATTTCTATTCTTTGAAGTTGTCTAGTTTTGGATTACATCTAATTTTGGACAGCTTCTAAACTTACAAAATTTCTATTTTAAGACCCTCATCTAAATTTGGAAGGTATCCTATTATAGTGTCTAAATTGGGAAAAAAAAAAATCATGGAACAACTTTGGATTTTAATGGATTATTCTTGAATTTTAAAATCTAATCTTGATTAATTTGGTGCATATTAATTTAGAAGTTTTTATGGCCTTAATTTAATTTAGAATTCTTAATTAGGTTCCAATTATCTAATTTCCTCCACTAGTTATAACATTAGTAAATTGCATTAGATTAGGTTTCATGCATTTTTTATGAGATTCAGAATCTTCACCAAAGTTTGTGGTGTTCTATTTTGCAGGGATTTTAATCGTGCGCTCTAAAATTTCCAGAAGTAATAACTACAGGCCAAGGTAAGTGCATAAATTTCTTTTCTTTAAATTTGGAATTTTTCATGTATTCATATAGATTTTTTTATATTGTCTTGCATTTATTTTGCATGTTAAAAATAACAAAAAAATTGTATATTTAATTTGATCATGCATATTAGGGTATTAGTTTCATGCATTAGTCTAATTGTTTGATTATTGTCTGCATATTTGCTTCGAGTATTGCATTATTAGATTAGGTTGCATAAAAAAAAAACTTGTGTGAGTATTTGATAACTAGATTAGGATTTGATTGTTCGTGTTTGTGAGTTTGTTTGTCAGTATGTCTAGGTTAGGTTTTTGAAGTTTGTGTGACTCCCTGAGTCTGTGTTGAGTCTATCTATACTGTGAGTCAGTCACTGTGTGTGTCAATGTTTGACTAGTTTAGGTTTTCACTCTTGTTGAGTTTGTTTTTGTATTTTTTGTTGTCCGTCTAGAGTTGTTGTTGTTGTTTTTGTGCTTTTGTGTTTGTTTGTTTTGCAGGTTTGAAATAATAAAGCCATCTTAGGTATTTCTCAAATCCAGTTGTTCTATTATGATATTTTCTTCTAATTTACTGATGTGTAGGTATATTAGGGAACATTGAGAACAATGTTCAATTTAAGTTTGGGGGTATTGGGGGGCTACACTTTTGTATGTTTTGTTTTTTAGCCCTATAAAGAAATTCAGTTTTGTGTCTTTTTTTGAAAAAAAAAATTGAAAAATGGCAAAAAAAAAAAAAATTGATTTAAGTATTAATAAGTGGAAAAAAAAAATTATATCATGCTTTTCCATTTGAATTTTGTGAAATTTATGCTTGGAATATATTTACACTAGCCATATTAATATGATCCTGAAAAAAAAAATATTAATGAGTTGAGTAATTACCGGAAGAATACTAATGGAGACTTTATACCCAGTGAGCTTTTAAGTCATTCAATTGTTTCTGAGGGTTATATGTAAATTCTAATTTTTCTTTGAATTGAGCATTGTTTTTGTTGAAGATCTCATTATTCCTTCGATTTTGGTCAAATACTAAGTGTAATACCCCGAATTTTTATCACATATACTATATTGGATTTGGTCTATTTTGAATTACAAATTGATTGAATTTAAGATTAATGGTTGAAATGGACCTTAGATGGGTAAGGAGTTGGGTCAATAACCCAATTAAGACCCAATGGATCATGGATAGGATTTGTTTGGAAGTAATTAGGTAAATGTAATTAAATGGGTCAATTACCTAATTGGGACCCAATGGGTTATAGATGAGCTGATTTTAAGGTAAATGGGTAAGGTTAATTTAATTAGGTCAACTATCTAATTAAGACACAAATACATTAATCCACCTTATCAAGTGAGGTGGCATGTATGTGAGGTGGCATTGCCATGTGGCATGCATGGAAACCAACTAGGTAGGGTGCCACATCATCAAGTGACATGGCCAAGGTGAGACCTAAATGCAATGTGGTGCATGGTTTGCTAAGCCATGGTTGACCAAGTTCAAAGGAGTTGAGTTGAATTGGCTGAGATGGAAAGTGAGTTCAAATAAATTAAATTGAGTTGAGTTGAGTGGGAAGATAGAGGGTTTCCATCTTGAGGGGACACGTTGGGAATGTAATACCCCACCCTTTTTCACTCGCTTTCCCTCCGAAAATCTGTAACACCCCGATTTTTCAAAGATATCAATATTCACGAAAATGCCATTGAAATGGTGAAATGAAAAGATATGAACCTTAGATGGGTAAAGTTGGGTTAATTGCCCAAAGGAAGGTAGATGTGGATCAATGGAAATAAATGGGTAAGAATTGGGTCAATAGCCCAATTATGATCCAATGGATCAAGGATAGAATTTGGTTCGAGATAATTGGGTATGTGTGATTAAATGGGTCAATTACCCAATTGGGACCCAATGGGTCATGGTGGACTTGTTTGACCATTGGGTGAGCTCAAGTTTAATTGGGTTAGGCTGAATTGAATGGGAGTTCAATGGAGGATAAATGGGTAAGCTATGTGCAATTGGGTAAACCACATTTAAATGGATAATTGTCATTCAAATGGGTCATGGCGCCTAATTGGATCAAGAAGCTAAATGTAACACCCCAATTTTTCAATAAAATGGAAAATTACGAAAATGCCCCTGAATTATTAAATTAATTATTTTGTGATGTCAAAATAAGAAATGTTGGGGCCTATTGCTCAAATTAAGGTCGTATGAGCACTTAATATGTATATCAAGTTGATTTGGATGGATTATGTACATCAATTGGGTTGGAAATGACTAAATGGGTCAAAGGGCTCAATTGGACCCAATGGGTCAAAATGGATGATTTGACCATTGTGTAAGCTTAAATTAAATAGGGTTAAGCCTATTTGATGGGAAATCAAGTAGAGAAGAAATGGGTAGGCATGATCCATATGAGAAAAAAACCACTTACAAATGACCAAAATACCATAATTGGGTCATAGAGTCAAAAAAATGGGTCAAGGAGCTAAAGGGGGGACCCAATGGGTCGGGTTGACCAGTTTGACCATGGATGACCGTGTGGGCCCTCAATTGAACTCAAGTGTGAGTTAATTCAACTTGAGTTGGGTCGATTTGAAATGAATTGGATTTAAGAAATGAGTTGACTCAAACTTAGTGCATTAAAAGTGATGAGTTGGATGAGTTGGTTTAGAATAAAAATATTCCGAGTTAGGTGAGTCAAGAGGAGATGGATGAGTTGTATTCTCACACAACAATTAATCTGAATTAATCTCAGCCGTTGGTATGAAAGGGTGCTTTGGCAAAGCCAAAAGACACCAAGGTTGGCGGCACCTCTTCATGAAGGGTTGCATTGGTTCATTTCCCATGTGATACAATGTTTGGCACCAAGGGGTGCAATGTTTGGCACCAAGAGGTGTCTTGGTTAACACCCTTTACCCCATCGTTTTTAACAACATTAATGAGGGAGGATGAATTGGAGTTGGGGGGCTGAAACTATAAAAGAAAACCTAACCATACATGGCCGTTTTTCACACCAAAGAATCCAAGAATTCCCATCTCTCTCTCCCTCTCTCCAATTCGTTTTCTTGGATGAATAGCAGAGGTTTGGCATCAGTTAATCAAGCCTAAACCAGCAAGGAATTAAGGAAAGAAAGAAGAAATAAAAGGGAGAAATCAAGGATCAAAGACAAGAAGAAAACTTGGAAAATTTGGTAAGTATTTTATGTGTTATTTGGTTTAATAACATGGAATGAATGGGGGTGAATTGGGCCATGGTTATGACCGAATACACCAAGGTTTTAACCTTGATTAAGAGAGGCTTTAAAATGGTAAAGATGACCATTGGGTTCGGCCACCATGGAGGGCCGAACCCCATGCAAAAGTTAGGTTGGTTTTCATGTTTTGAAACATGGAAACCATGGAGTTTTTTGGACTGTTTTTGAGTTTTATTGAGATTCAAATGCATGTTTTTAAAGAGGGTTAAAAACATGGATCTCAATGACATAAGGACTGAAGGTACCATGGGTCTAAATCAACGGTTTAAAATTGATGAATTGGACCATCAGGATCGGCCATCTTGGATGGCCGAATCCCATGAAGTTTGATGGTCATTTGGACAAATTGATGAACTTAGTTGGATGGTCTTGAGAGGTAATAAGGCAGCAATGTTATACTGATATTATGTTTTAAAATGACACCTAAAAACATGTTTGAAAGAACAAAACAAAGACATGAGGTTCGGCCACCTTGGATGGCCGAACCCCATGTTAGTATTTGATGATGATGTTTAAAACCACATAAAATATGGTGTTTGATGTAAATTGGTGAAGTTTAACTTGTTGTTATTGGTTGGCCAATGTAGGGTTGAACCATGTCAATATTAGGGTTAAGATTACTGATTCAAATCATGGGTAATTGATGGATCAATCGGATCAAGAGAACCATTGGGTTCGGCCATGTGCATGGCCGAACCCCATGGGCTATTTTTGGAATAAATGGACTAAGTTCATAGGTTGTGTTTGATATTATTCCCATGATTTTATAAAGGGTTTAAAGTATTGTAATGGAGAACCATGATGGAAGAGTGGGAATACAAGATTCGGCCAAGTATAGGGCCGAATCCCATAAAATGACAAACTCTAAGTTGATGATGTTCGGCCATGGGCATGGCCGAACCCCACATGATGTGGATGGGTCATAGATGTGATTGAATAAGTAAATGATGTTATGACTTGCTGATTGATGTATGAATAAGGTACCGGAATGCGAACGACGTGCGAGTCGTGACCGGGTGACGCGAAAGAAAGATCAGTTACTGAAGTGATTCTTCAGTAGGTTTCCTACCTACTTGTAACCACGGTTTTTACCCAGTTTTCTTATGATACTCTTGTTTTAATATATGTGTTTCAAATGATATATTATGCATTAACAAATGGCATACAGGCATTGGCATCTCATGCATGGTCATGGGATGATGAATGAGGTTCTACGGTGTTACAATTATGGGTTACGTCCTCCTTAGGCGATGAGAGTTCCGCCAGGAAGAGTAACATGATGATCATAGTCACAATGGTCTCCTTAGGCGAAGAGAGTCCCGCCAGGAGGACTAATACGTGATATGAATCAGTCAGTGATGAAGAGATGAAAGTTGTATTGTGATTTATCTTGTCGGTACATGGCACGACAAGTGATGGCTATGGATGTACATGATGGGGGAGGCTCATTGCATGTGCATACATCATAGCATTGTTTTACCTGTTTTGATGATCATATATTATGATATGTATATGCATGTTTTATATGCTAACATGTGGTAGCCCTGATTCGGGAACCTACTGGGCGCGTTGATCTAACGCCCTAATTCTATCCTCAGAGGAGATTACAGGTACAAGCAAAGGGAAAGGAAAGGTCATTGACCGGGAGGGGAGCCAAACCTAAGTGCTTGAATGAAGGACTGAACTACTTTATATTACTGTCTTTTGAATACTTTTGTGGGACATGTAATAAGTCACTACTTGCTATGGTTTGAGTAGGTTGATAACATTTGGATGTTTGATCTATGATAAATAATGTTTAGGACTGTTACTTGCTATCTCGTCTTTCTATTCCGCAATTAATCTAGATTATTCCGCATGTTGATGTTAGTTCCATGTGTGATTCATTATCATGGTCTAATCCATGTACACATGGGTGGCCAGTTAAGGTTTAGACTTGGGTAATCTGAAATTAACTCGCGTCGTGACGCCGCCCGCTCTCTTTCGATGTTTTATTATTATTTTAAAAAAAAAAATTAGACTCTGAAATTCTCGGAGAGGGCTGGGCGTTACACTAAATGGGGACCCAATGGGTCGAGTTTGACCATGTTGACCATGTTGACCATATGGACCATCAAGTGAGCTAAAAGGATTGAGTTAAATTATGTTGAGTTGGGGCTGAATTGAGTTGGAAATGAATCAAACAATTGAGTTGCCTCAAGTGCATTAAATGAGTGGAATTAAATGGGTGAGTTGAGCTAATGAGTTGAATGAGTTGGATGGGAAGCCATGGAGACCTTTTAATGCAAGTGAGTCAAGTGAGAAGATGAGGAGTTGTGATGATTTCAAAGACAAGTAAAGGCACACACGTTGGATGCTTGGGAATGGTGTCCCATGCATGAAACTTCAATGGAAGGTGGGTTGATTGGTAGGAATGCACAAACTACAACAAGATAGATTACATTGGGAACTTGGAGGGTTTCCATCTCATGATGGAAACCCAAGATCCACACGTTGGGAGTGCTCCATCTTAAAGGAGGAAGGTGAGGGGATATGGGAGTAACCAAGGAGAGTCATCAAGGTCACCACCGTTGGCAACCCTCTTTAACCAAGATAAGATCTCACCTTTAAGCCATACTTTTCCTCTGCCTCTTGGCCGTTCCCACCTCTCAAAGACAAAGACATACTTAGAGTTGTTCTCTCATCTTACTCTCTCCCTCCCTCACACAAAGTTGATCATTCATCAAGACCAAAGGAAAAGTGTTTGATTTCAAACTATATGCAAGGCTGAAATCTACCTCCATCTCTCAAACCTATACCCTCTTGGCTGAACCAGCCTTGGTGATTTCATCATTGATCAAAGCTCATAATCAGCTAGAGGATTTAAGGGAGCAAGAAGGATGGAAGGAAGGATCAAAGGAAAGAAGAGAGGCTAAGGTGATTGGTAAGTGTATCATAACCTTGTTAAATAAAATGGATAAGGAAGCATGATTCGGCCATTGTATGGCCAAACCTATCAATGGTTTAGATCATGAATATTGATGTTTAAAAAAGGGTAGAAAGTGGATCATAGGGTTCGACCACTTTAGATGGCCGAACCCCATGAAAATGATTTGATAATTGTATGGTTTTTGAGGGATAATAACCATACAATGATTTAAGGTTTTAAGGTGTTTAATATGAAGATATGATGGACAGTTTGGGTTGGCCATTGGATGGCTGAACCATACTATGATTATGGCTAAGATGTGCGGTATAAACCATGTGTAAATAGGAAGGTTTGAATCAACAGAACCATAGGGTTCGGCCATGTGTATGGCCGAACCCCATGGGCCATTTTATGGGTTATATAGAGTATAAATATGATTAGAAATTATTGTTGGTTTTATAATGTTTTAAAAGGGTTAACATAGATGGAAAAATGATAGACATGGATGGTTAATGGTTATTAAGAAGAATGGCAAAAAGGAACACCAAAACCAAAAGGGGTGAGGTTCGGCCATGGTGTATGGCCGAACCCCACCAAGTGCTATGTATGGAATTTGGTTTTAAAAAAGGTTTAAAAATATTCCAATGGATGGGGTTATGAGAACCATTCTTTGATGGATAAAGGTTTTGATGGATAAATGGAATTATAGGGTTCGGCCATGTGTAGGGCCAAACCCCATAGAGTGACAATGATGGAGGACTAAGGGCTAGGTAATTAGATGATTGGAATGGCATTTGGATTTAATTAGAAAGGATTAAAAAGATCAAATTTGAGTTGGTGAGGTTCGGCCATGGAGTATGGCCGAACCCCACTAGGGTGGATTGTTATATGGACATGGGTTATTAGCAATATTAAACAAAGGGAAGAAGGAGTGGCAAAAATGTAAATATGGCCAAAAATGATGGACCATGGGTTTGGCCATGGTGTATGGCCGAACCCCATGGGGATATTTTTATGGACTTAGGTTATTATCAAGGTTAAATAATTATGGTACAATTGATTAGATGTATGAATTAAGGTAGTTTGATCTTGGTTTTAAATTAATGATCAAAGGACTATAAGAAAGGCACCAAAATAAGGAAGTAAGGTTCGGCCATGTTGTATGGCCGAACCCCACAAGCTTGTATTTTGTGGACTTAGGTGGTTACCAATGGTAGATGAGTAATTGTTAAAGGATTAACTAAGTGGTGATGGAGTAATAGATCAAAGAGGGATCAAACAAAGTAAGTGAAGTTCGGCCATGGTGTATGGCCGAACCCCACAAAGTGTGTGTAAGGACTTAGACTTATTGGAAATTATATAGATATTGTCTTGACTTGCTGACATATAAACAAGGTGACGGGACCTCACAAATGGTGCAAGACCTTGAGCAGTTGCCGGATTAAGAAGTAAAGGACACTTGAGCGGTCTTTTGATAGGATTCCTATATCATTGAAATCATGGATATGTATTATGTACTTTTGATGATTTTATTTCATGTTTGATAGGTTATTTTGGTATCAAACCACATGTTGCAATTATGGGATTTTCATGCTATGTTTTGTAATATTCTGTAGCATGTTGGCATTTGCATCTCATGCATGGCATGCAACTGGAGCCCACACTCCGTCGGAATGTCCGTGATGCAGCTGTGGGGCCTCCTTAGGTGGTGAGAGTCCCACCAGGAGGATACTTTAACCGAAGACCCACGCTCCGTCGGGGCTTCCGTAAGTCGTGAGGAGTAATTTGATGAGGAGAATACTATCAAGAGATGAGAATACTATCAAGAAATTATATG
Source organism: Chimonanthus praecox (assembly GCA_022113865.1). NCBI lineage: Eukaryota > Viridiplantae > Streptophyta > Magnoliopsida > Laurales > Calycanthaceae > Chimonanthus > Chimonanthus praecox. Next base: position 29,092,178 of record CM039088.1, on the reverse strand, counting down.
TATGTGATGGGTGGGACTCATTGCATATGACATATGCTAGCATGGCCTGACATTGAATCGACATGATATGATCTTTATTATCATGCAAGTTTACTGGTTCTTAACTGTATGATTGGATCTCTGTTATCATACATGATTTTGGATACAATGTTTTATAAGTATGATATGGTATATTATATCTGGATTTTATATACTAACCCATGTGTTAGCCCTAATCGGAATACCTACTGGGCGCGTTGTCTAACGCCCTATTTCTATCCTTAGTGGAAGACGCAGGAAAGGGGAAGGGAAAGGCCGAGGATCGCGAAGGAAGCCAAGCATAGGAGCTTGGTTATCGGAATGAACTCTTATTTATTGTTATTTGGATAATTTGCATGGATATGTAATAACGTAGAATACTGCTATGGTTTGGTTTGTTTTGAGTTGGATATTTAATTTAAGTTATTGTGGATAGGACTAGTACTTTGCTATCTCATATGGAATAGGATTGTCATCTTATTGTTATTCTGCATATTTGATTTATTCCGCAATCAGTTATGTATATTCCGCAAGTTTTACTTAGTTCTATGTGTGGTTTGGTTTTCATGGACTTGGTCCATGCACACATAGGTTTGGCCAGTTAAGGGTTGGGCTTTGGAAGTCTGAACTTAGTTCGCGTCGTGACACTCCCCGCTCTCTTCCAACATTATTTTTTTTTAAAAAAAATAGACTCTGATTTTCGGAAGGGTGGAAAAGGGCGGGGCGTTACAAAATCAGAATCTATTTTTTTTATAACAAAGTAGAGTGATAGAGAGCGGGACGTCACGACGCGAGCTAAGTCCGAACTTCCAAAGTCCGACCCTTAACTGGCCAACCTTATGTGTGCATGGACTAAGTCCATGAAAACGGTTCACACATAACAATATCAACTTGCGGAATTAAAATCGTAACATGCGGAAATAATAATAGAACCAAGTTCTATTCCATTTAGCTAGCAAAGTACGTCAAGTCCTTAATCATTATTCAGATATCATAATTATCAAAATTAACATCCAACCATCTAAGTTATTACATGCTGAAAACTAGTTACTCAAATACATGTCCATAAGTAACTTTATTCAACATATAAAATAAATCATCCAAGCTCCTATGCTTGGCCCTCCTTGCGTACATCGTTCCCCTGATGTCTTGTGTCATCGACTAGGGTAGAAGTAGGGCGTTAGAACAACGTGCCCAGTAGGTATTTCAATTAGGCTGACCCATGGTTAGTACAAAACATATATTATAACATAATATTCCAAAACCACATAAAACGATGCCATGCAATGATGACAAGTGCAATGAGTCCCACCCATCACATGTACTTAAAAGTACCCACCACATAGGTCTTTCGGACACTCTGACGGATTGTGGACCCTCCGGTTTCTTCCTGATGGAAAAGCACATCAAGGTACCCCACATAGGTTTTTCGGAAGCCCCAACAGAGTGTGGCCCCTCCGGTTACAAATCCTTCACCCCATGCCATGCATGAGATGCCAATGAAAACACATGCTATTTTATCATATAAACATAGCATTAAAATCACAATTTGAAACATATTCCTTTACAACATAATTTCATAAAAAATAAGATAAAACAATTGTACATAAACCCATGGTTTCAAAGAGGTGGAATCCTACCAAAGACCGCTAACGTGTCCTTGCGTCTTTCGTCCTGTAACCGCTCACGATCGTAAACACCTTGTGAGGTCCCGTTACCTTATAATATAATAACCAATCAAAACCAAGTCCCACTTAATTTACAATATTTTAAGTCCATAAACCAATGCCCATGGGATTCAGCCATACACTATGGCCAAACCCATGGCCTACCATTTTCACACTTATTTACCAAATTGCCATTGGTCTAATCTTTAGTTAATATTTCATTTTAATATGCCATACATTGTCCCTATGTCCACCAAACAATTCCCATGGGGTTCGGCCATACACCATGGCCGAAACCATGGTCGAAACCATGGTCCATTAATTCACTTATTTACAATAATGCCATTATACCACTTTTATTCATTAAGCAAATGATAAACAAGTTAATTATCTAAGATACATCAACCTTATGCTCAGCAACGTTCCCCATGGGGTTCGGCCATACACCATGGCCGAACCCATGGTTCATTGATTTCACTTAATTACCAAAATGCCATTTTACATAACCCATAATTTGGTTCGTGGGGTTCGGCCCATGATGTCTAAGTTTCCTTTTTCATCAATAATCCATAATTAGAAAGTTTTCTAATTTAATCTCCACCTTCCAAAAACAATCCATTCCTTCCATTCTTAGATCATTTCTAAATTAAACTCCACTTTCCATATTTAGAAATATTCATAGACATACATCTATAAAAATTGTTTGTATGGCCGAACCCATGATGTCCAACTTCCTAATTATATCACTTCCCATAAATCAATGTTCCTTCCAAAGACAATCCAAAAGTCCATAATTAGAAGCTTTCTAATTTAGCAACCTCACTTCCATAATTAGAAGCTTTCTAATTTAGCAACCCACTTCCATAATTAGAAGCTTCCCATTTAATAACTATTCTCCATTTAATCAATTAACATAGATCAAATATACCAATACAACTCCATGGGGTTCGGCCATACATGGCCGAACCCTTTGGTCCATAATCCTCTTTCTAAAAAATTATTAAACATTGATCTTCCATTTAATCAATTAGCATAATAAATCCATCTATATTTTCCCATGGTCTCCATTTAAAATTAAAACATAAACAACCTTTCCCATCATTTTAAATCCATTAAAATTATTAATATCCTTTCCATAGTTTCCAAGATCTAAAATTCATGAACATAAATCCATAATTATTTATGGGGTTCGGCCATATTCCATGGCCGAACCCATGGTCTAGAATCTTCACAAAATTCATCCAAACATCCATTAAAATTTCATACCTTAAACTATGTCTTTTCATGATTTCTAACCCATAGAAATAATCATAGTTCCTCCATGGGGTTTTGTAACGCCCCGCCCTCTTCGAGAATTTCAGAGTCTAATTTTTTTTTTTTTTACATAAACATCGGAAAAGAGCGGGCGGCGTCACGACGCGAGTTAAGTTCATACTACCCAAGTCTGAACCTTAACTGGCCACCCATGTGTACATGGAATAGACCATGATAGTGAATCACACATGGAACTAACATCAACATGCGGAATAATCTAGATAATTGCGGAATAGAAAGACGAGATAGCAAGTAACAGTCTTAAATATTAAATAACATAGATCAACCATCCACATGTTATTATCCTAATCAAACCATAGCAAATAACTAATTATTAGATGTCCAACAATAGTATTCAAATGACAGTAACATAACGTAATCCAAAATCCATCATTAAAGCACTTAGGCTCAGCTCCCCTCCCGGTCAATGACCTTTCCTTTCCCCTTGCTTGTACCTGCAATCTCCTCTGAGGATAGAATTAGGGCGTTAGATCAACGCGCCCAGTAGGTTCCCGAATCAGGGCTACCACATGTTAGCATATAAAATATGCATATACATATCATAATACATGATCATCAAAACAGGTAAAAACAATGCTATGAAATATGCACATGAATGAGCATCCCCCATCATGTACTTTCATAGCCATCACTTGACGTGCCTTGCACCGACATGGTAAATTACAACAACATTCATCTCTTCTATACAATATGTACATGCAATGGGCAACCCCCATCATGTACAATCGTAGCCATCACTTGAGGTGCCCTGCGCCGACAAGGTAAATTACAACAACATTCATCTCTTCTATACAATATGTACATACAATGGGCAACCCCCGTCATGTACAATCGTAGCCATCACTGTAGAACTTCATTCATTATCCCATGACTATGCATGAGATGCCAATGCCTGTATGTCATTTGTTAATGCATAATATATTATTTGAAACACATATATTAAAACAAGAGTATCATAAGAAAACTGGGTAAAAATCGTGGTTACAAGTAGGTAGGAAACCTACTGAAGAATCACTTCAGCGTTCGTTCTTTCTTAGGCTTTAACCGGTCACGACTCGTTCGTCGTTCAACTTTCGGTACCTTATTATGCAACAATAAGTAAATCATAATCTTATTTACATGTCCATTCACATATGACCTAAAACATCTTATAAGTACTTTTGATCAATCTCTTCATTTGGCTTGTATTCACAGATTTGCCATTGCCACCAATACCTTGATTAAATTCTACAACCTTAACCGTAACCTTAACATGGTTCAGTCATGTTTTGGACGACCAAAACAACAAACATGATTCCATTTTTAATCACACATACATCCATAAAATGGCCCATGAAAACAGTCCATGGGGTTCGGCCATACTCATGGCCGAACCCTTATGGTTCTTTGCTCAATGATGTCCTTTGTTTAAATACTAATTGGCTCTACCCCTTAGCCATATTAAGCCCATGATTTAGCCATCCCATGGCCAACCCAAAATCAGTAACCTTATTACATAAAGACCTCCCAAAAACAGTCCACAAAGGTCTATGGTTTCCATGTTTTCCAACATGAAACCAACCCTCTTTTACATGGGGTTCGGCCCTCCATGTTGGCCGAACCCAATGGTCATTCTTACTCTATTTAAACCTCCAATAATCATGTATAAACAGTATATTAATATCAGGTTTTAACTCTCAAAGAAACCATCCAAAACAGTCCATAAAAAATCTATGGTTTACATGTTTTTCCAACATGAAACCAACATTCTTTTACATGGGGTTCGGCCCTCCATGGTGGCCGAACCCAATGGCTATGTTTGCTGTTTTTAAACCTCAGATAAACATGTATAAACAGTATATTAACATCAGGTTTTAACTTTAAAAGAAAGCATCCAAAAACCAACATCATATCATGGGATTCGGCCATCCAAGATGGCCAATCCCCATGGTCCATCTTTTCCAATTTTAATCTACTGATTTAGACTACATAACTTCAGCCTTTTCTGATATCCAAACCCATGTTTTAACTCTCTTTAAACATGCATTTTAAATCTATTACAACCATCTAACATCAGTCCTAACTTATATGGTTTTAACTTCTAAAAAATATGAAAAACAACCATTTGTTTCCATGGGGTTCGGCCATGCTAAGTGGCCGAACCCATGGTCCATTTCCATCTTTTAATCCACTGATTTTAGACCATATAAATTTCAGTCCCTATGTCATTCAGATCCATGGTTTTTAACCATTCTAAAACATTTATTTAAATCTTAATTCAAAACCCAAAACAGTCCACAAAATCCATGGTTTTCATGTTTCAAAACATGAAACCAAGCCATCTCTTTACATGGGGTTCGGCCCTTCATGGTGGCCGAACCCAATGGTTATTTTTACCATTTTAAATCCTCCACTAATCAAGGTTAAAACTTTGGTGTATTCGGCCATAACCATGGCCAATACACACCCCATTTGCTCCATGTTATTATACCAAAATAACAAATAAATACTTACCAAACTTCCAATCTTTCTCTTTGCCTTTGGTCCTTGGTTTCTCCCTTTTATTTCTTCCTTTCTTTTGCTGTTTTGTGCTTGATCTACTGGTGCAAACACCTCTGCTATTCCAGCTAGGAAAAACGAATTTGAGAGAGGGAGAGAGAGATGGAAATTCTTGGATTTCCAATGTGAAAAATGGCCAACCTTGTGTGCTTATTGTTTTTGTAGTTCAGCCCCCAAAACTGCTCCACTCCCTCATAACTTCTTGCACAAACCAATGGGTATTGCCATCCAAGGCACCCCTTGGCAGCTACCTATGCAGCCATTCAAATCCCCAAGCATCTCATCACAATCCCATGTATTCCCATTTAATACATCATGGAAATCACCCCAAACAAGTCCCCAACGTGTGGGACTTGTTTGGGTGGTTAAAGCTGGGCCAACCTCTTCAAATTCCCATTAGACTCAATGATTTACAGTCCCTTGAATTTCCATTTTGACTCACCCAACTCAAGGTATTTTTATTCCAACCCAACTCATCACATTTAATGCATTTCATTTAATGCACATGAGTTAACTCACCTTTTGATTTAATTCCAACTCACCTCAGTCCCACTCAACTGATTTGACTCGTGTTTGAGCTCCCTTGAGGGTTCACACGGTCAACAATAGTCAACTCGACCCGTTGGGTCCACTTTTAGCTCCTTGACCCATTTTGACAACATGACCCATTTATGGTATTTTGGTCATTTCTAATTGGTTTTTACATATGGATCAAGCCTACCCATTTTTCCTCCACTTGATTTCCAATCAAATAGGCTTAAACCCATTTAATTTAAAATCACAAAACGGTCAAATAACCCAGCAAGACCCGATGGGCCCCATTTGGGCCCTTTGACCCATTTAGCCATTTTTGACCCAAATGATGAAAAATTACCCAACCAATCAAACTTAACATTCATAATGTGCTCATATGATTTTATTTTGAGCAATGGGCCCCACTATTTCCTTACTTAACATCACAAAATAATTAATTTAACAACTCAGGGGCATTTTGGTAATTTTCCACTTCATTGAGAAATTGGGGTGTTACAGGTTCGGCCCTTGATCATGGCAGAACCCTATGGTTCATCAACTTCTCATTAAAACACCATGATCATCTCCCAATTCTCTTCCATGGGGTTCGGCCATACACCATGGCCGAACCTTATGGTTCTTTTCTTTTTAAACAAAAATTATAAAATCACTAAACCGGTTCCGACTGATTCTTGTTCTTCCAATCCTTCTCCTTTCTTCTTGATTATTTTTCCCAAGCCGAGAACACCTCTTGCTGGCTGCCTTTTCTTGAATGAATATTGCCGTGTGCACTATTTTTCCTTGATTGTGTGTGCCGTGCGCCTCTCTCCCTTTCTTCTATAAAAACTTCCTCTTGATGCTATATTTAGAAGGTGTTAAGATAGTAATACCCCTATGCTGTGTGCCCTTGTGTTTCCCTTTTATCAAATTCCATTCGGTTCTATCTTGGAAGATAGCAATTGCCGATCCTAGGCTTCCCACTTAGAGAGTCCTAATTAAAAGATGTCATGCGCCCCTCTTGCCTTTCCTAACAAGGAAAGGACACCTTTCCAAGATACACTAGCCTATCTTATGGGTTGCGAATATCCCCCACTCGGCCATGCATCCCATCTTCTTTATTTGGATTAGTTTCTTTACTTAAACAATCCCCTAGTATCAAGGAAATAGACACCTTTTTACAAAAATACTCCAACACATGTGCATATTCATGGATTTCATATCTAATATTCGGCCATGTACAATTATCCCATTCCTAATCCCTTATTTATAGATATTGTATAACCAATTAAATTCAGCCCCATTTAAATTTTATTGAAACCAATTCCACAATCCGTTAGGTCTTAATTGGGCAAAGACCCAACACTTTACCCATCTAAGATCCATATCTAAAATTCACACATCAAATGGGTAATTTTCATATATATATATATATATATATATATATATATATATATATTAATAAATTGAAAATCCGGGGTGTTACAGGGAAGGTGAAGGGATGTCTTGGTTTTAGCCAAGGGTCTCCTTGGTTAAGCCAAGGGACACCTTGATTAGACAAAGTCATAATGAGGGAAGATGGAAAGTGAGCTATTACAGAGGGATACCAACCAAGGGGCACTTCACATCCCTTGGCCGATCACTCTCTCTAGAGCAAAGAAATTTTTATCTTCTTCTTCTTTCTCTCTCTCATCTACATTTCGACACTTAGAGGAATTGTGAAGAGCAAAGGAAGGAAGAGGGAGGTCTAAGGAAGAAAGAAAACAAACCAAAAGAAAAAGAAGGAGACGGGAAAAGAAGGTATGTTTTGAGTTTAAATAAGTTTAGAATATGGGATTAAGGTAAACCATAGTTTTGGTCATGGTATGGCCGAACCTATGGGTTCCATATGGGATTTCAAGGGCTGGCCAAACTATTATAGGGTCATGGAGTTGGATATCCATTCGGAGAAGGATATGTGGTAAATACAAACAATCAAAGCATTGGACCTAAAACCGTATTTTAATGGCATAAGATTGAATGAAGTAACGAAAAGACCCTAGCTCTGGCTAGAGGATAGAGTAAACTCACTAAAGTGATAGGAATGGTTTTATTTGTGTTTAAAATGATAACGAATGGATTCCATGAGGAAAGGTCAAGCCAAATATACAAACAAAGAAGACTGACAAATAGTCAATCGATTGAATTTGGGATTCAGTCGATTTAATCTGGGATTCAGTCGACTGAACAAGATGTTGGCTGAAACAAAAATCAGTTTCTGGGAGTTTCAGCCGACTGAATCTTGTGATTCAGTCGACTGAACATGGGCTGGATTAAATATATGGTATTTATTGGTGATTCAGCCGACTAAATCTAGCATTCAGTCGACTGAACATAGACGTAATGAATAAGTAAAAGGATCAGGTGTGTTTCAGCTGAGTGAATCTATGATACAGTCGACTGAATGATTACTTATCAAACACGTAAGTTGTTGGTTGATGATTTAGCTGACTGAATCTGTGATTCAGTAGACTGAAAGTGGATTGACCGAGAATGCAGAGGGTTTGACTCATAGTCCGCCGACTGAATCTATGATTCAGTTGACTGAAAGGTTAACGAGTCAAGGAATAACAATACTGAGTTGAGTTTCAGCCGACTGAAAGTAGGCGGTAAGGCAGAAGGACAGTAACTGGACCTGATTCAGTCGACTGAATCAGGGATTCAGTCGATTGAATTGAAAAGTTTGAAATTTTAATATTTTTCAGATACCGGATGTGAGGAGTAATTAAATTAAAGGAAAAATCAAATTGATATATGTATGTGATTAAATTGATAAGGTAAAGAGGTGTGATTCACTTTCACACGACAGTTAGCAATTGTTCATGCGAAACAAAAAAAGGACAGTAAATCGGACGTGGGTAGGATTCCTACCTTATTGAAATACATGTGGATTTTATATATATATATATATATTTGTGTTGTTGATTTGTATTTCCAAAAATGATGACTTACTTTGATTAAAGAAATGTATATAATTATGAACTGTTTTCGATGGTAACACGTGATTTGAAATGAAATGGCATTATTGCATTCATGATCTCATGCATGGCATGGGAGGGATCACATGGGACAACAAGCCAAGTTATGAGCTGTCCGGAAATGACTTGGGGCTTGAAAACTAACTTGAAAGAAGCTATGTAAACCATTGATATTTTGGCCTTGTCCAGGATTGCTAAATAGGGGTACGGTGTAATTTGGGCCAATGTACTCCGGGGTAACCAGTACAAAAACCCTGCGCAGAGGGAAGAATCCACGTTCCATCGGTAATTCAGATTAACATACGTGGGGAGGTATAACAGTGACCTGGTGGTGCCGTCGCAAAACATAGCGGACGTAAATGGCTAAGGGAACACCTTGATATGGTTTATATTATGAAGGAAACTATTGATATGATTTGTATTGTGATTGGATATGGAGATTGGGAGAGGGATCATTGCCATATGATACCCATGACATAACACATACATTAACATGATTTGGATATGATTATATGCGTTGTTTTTAGTACTATGAGATGTTTTACAGTTTTAATATATGATATTTATTCTCATTTTATATTGAACCTATGTGTACATAACCCTATTTGGAATTCCTACTGGGCGCGTTGACTAACGCCCTACTTCTACCTTATAGATGATGGAACAGGGAATGGAAAGGACATGGGACGTGAAGAAAGTGAAGCATAGGAGCTTCGGAAGTTTATGCTTATTCTATTTAATTGATTTTGGAACAATGTATTGAGATAACTGAGATTTTGGGATTGTAATAACTTAGATTATTTTGCTATGGTTGGATGATGTTTGGATATTTAAGTTTCAGTTAATTTAATAGTGATTGGTTTCCTTGCTTATTAATATCATGGATATGGATAGTATTTTATTCATATAATAATTCCGTAGTTAAATGCAAAGTGTGTGAACTGTTTTAGTGGACTTGGTCCACGCACACGTAAAGGTGGCCAGTTAAGGGTCGGGTTTTGGAAACCCGGACTTAGCTTGCGTCGTGACGTTTACCCTCTCTCTCTCACTCTTATTTTAAAAATATATATATATATACTCTGATTTTTAGCGAGTGAAAAAGGGCAGGGCGTTACACTAAGAACGACATTAATTTTGGATTATTACATCTGAATTTTTTCTGAATTTATTTGAAGCTAAAAATAGTCATATGAAGCTTAGGAAGTGACATAGGCCATTATTTTGGATCGTTTGAGCCTTTAAAGCCTACCTATATTCGTCATATCTTATCCTGGTAGTTCTCATGTTTGAGTCTTATATGAAAAAATATGCATGTTTTTATTGATTAGCCATGTTATCCATACCCAACTCCAGTTGTGGAGTTGAAGCCTACATTGAAAAATCTATGACCGATTCTAGAGCCCGGAAAATATTAGAGATAATTGTTATTGGGATGGTACTCTGAAAAAATATGGCACTTGAAGGAAAAAGATGATGAATGATATTAAAAAAAAAAAAAATGGAACATCGATACAGCAGAAAAGAAGAATATGAAAAAAAAAAGACGGGAAAAAATGTTGTGGAAGTGAAAAAGAAAAAAAATAGAGGAAGAGTATCCCATTTTAAAATTTTGAAGACCTTTAACTTTTTTGTTCAAAATATTAATTTTTGAGTCTTTTTATCCTTCTTTGATATAATCCGGTCCTAAGCTACGTTTCGTCCTATCAAGAAGTCTTATTGATCTAGAGTCTAAATATGATATTTAAAGTGGAGAATAACGGAGGAAAATAGTGGTGTATTATTTCAAACGTTCTCAGGAAAATGACAACCATTCATGAGATCTGTGTTTTCTTTGTTATTAACCATTCTTTGATAATAAATATGTGAGATATTTGTATTTGAAAAATTATTCCGCTCACATATACTTTTGAGAGAAATTTAACCCAATCTCTGAGCGAAAGTCTTTCTGAGAGATATATCTAGTGAGATTTGGAATCGAAGCGCATTTTCAGCTGGTGGTTGCCAAACTTGTGCGTATTTTAAAAAAGAAGGTTATTTTAATAGTGACTATCACACACTATACTCCTAGTATATATTTTGTAAAATAATTTTGGAGTTGTATGATGTTTAAATTTTTGTTTAGATATTTTTACTGAAATCTAAATTTTGATGTTTGTGGGTATCATCACTGAAAGCCCTCACGAGACTATAACTCGTCCACTAGTGGTAAGGTAGGGGTTTAAAGGCTTGTTGCATACACTAAATGCAATCTAGAGTGCCAGCGAAAGTGATGTAGTTTAGGATTTTTATCTTTATTTTTGTTATTTTACAATTTTTATGTTTTGTTTTGCTCGAGGACTTGTAAAATCTAAGTGTAGGGGTATTTGATGAGCACAAGAAAATGACTATTTTGCCCTTTTATTTGGACTAGTTCGCCCTTGTTTTATGTGTTTTAGGATATGTTTAATGGGATGTGGAAGTTTTGTAGGATTTATAGGAAATATAAGATATGAGAATTCAAATGGTGAATTTTGTAATTTTTTGACATAAGTTGATATTTTTGGAAAGTTGGAATTTTTAATAATTATTTTACCACAATTTTAAAGGGTTTTATTATAAACTAATTAATTCAAATCCATTTATGAGAATTTGGATTAATTTAGTCATTTTTAGAATTGAATGTAAGTGGTAAAATTATTTATTAGATTTTCCATAATTTAAAAAGCCCAGTTATTAAGCTCATTAAGAAAAACCTATGAAGAAATCCAAATGTGTGAAGACTATTTTCATCATCTCAAGATACATATGAGGAAATTTGAAATTTACAAGTCAATATAAGAGGATTTTCGAATTTGGCAAGTGGATTAAGGAACAAGAAACAAAATAAGAAGGGGAGAAAAAAAAAAGGAAGGTTTGACACATATTCAGTATTTTGCCAATAAAGTTTTCGTCTGATTTCTGATTGATTTGATTCTTTTGGGTTGGAAAGTATACTTCAAGGGTTACAACTTTTTAGTTTATGCTTTTCCTGATTCAGATGTTAACTAGGTCAAAATGGAGCTACAAGGTGGTATATGTGTAAAAAACGGGATTTTGCACCTACTTTCCTTACACGAATTTTACTATTTTTTTCCACCTCTTTGCCTCCTTTAAGCCATTCCAAGTTTAGCACAAACCATATCAGTTGTCCGAGTGTCCCTTGCTTTATTTAAATATTTAAATCCAAGTCATTCATTCCACATCCTTTCATTTATAAATACTAGTCATCTCCCATTGGGAAAATTGAACTTGGGCATTGAAGAAAAGGTTGTGCAAAAGAGAGGAGAGAAAGAAGAGAAGGAGAAAGACCGTGGGATTCTTGATCCACATTGGTTTCTAAATTTGGTGGATTTTGATTTCCATTGTATTTCTCTTATTTCTTTAATTTCAAAATTCCATTATGCTGTATTTTTAATTTTATATTTTATAAATAAATGAAGGGTGGATTTATTTAGAACTATGGTCGTCCAATTATTTAATTTATGTGTGATGAGAATTTGATTTTATTTTGATTTTTTTTATGATGTTATGATTGAAGTTATTCTAAGATATTCGAGGAGAGTGGATGAAATATTTAGGATAGGTAGAACTTGATTTTTCAGATCCAAGGCTCTTTTTAAGAGTGGATGAAATTATAACACCCATGATTTTTCAATGCATTAATATATTGGATTGTCTATTTAAATTATTAAATTGGTTGAATTTAAGATTTATTGATGGAATGGACTTTAGATGGGTAAGAATTGGGTCAATGGCCCAATTATAATCCAATGGATCATGGATAAGGTTGATTACAAGTAATTGGGTATGTGTAATTTAATTGGGTCAATTACCCAATTGGGACCCAATGGGTCAAGGTGAATGGATTTTGATAGTAAATGGGTAAAGGATTAATTTAATTGGGTTATGTACCCAATTAAGACCCAAGGCATGGGATCCACCTCATCAAGTGAGGTGGCACGTGTATGAGGTGGCAAATGATTTAATGCACATGCATGGTCGCCTAACCATGGTTGACTTGGTCAACCATGGGCGAGTTCAAATGTGGTGAGTTGAATTATATTGAGTTGGAAATTAAAATCACTTGAGTTATATGGAAATGAGTTCAAGAAAATTAAGTGAGTTAAAGTGAGTTGGGATTGAGTTGAATGGGAAGTGAGTTCAAATAAGCAAGTGAGTTGAAATGGAAGTGGAAGGGGTTCTAAGTGAGTCAAAGGGGGAGATGGAGGGTTTCCATCTCATGGAAACCCTAGGCATGCACGTTGGGAAGACCTAACTCAAGCCATGTGTCTCCTTGGTTAAACCAAGGGACACATGGGAAAGACCAAAAGTAATGAGGGTGGTTGAGAGGGTAGAGGGCTAGTTACAAAGGGCTCACACCAAATCCTTGGTCGATCCTCTCTCCCTCCCTCTTGAGCAAAAGAATCCCATCTCCACTCCTATCTTTCATCTCTTTCCCTTTCTCAACACCCTTAGCCGATTTGCATCACTAGGTAACATAGAGATTTCCTCTCTTCCCAATCTCTCTCCCTCCCATTTCAGCTCTAGACTTGGAGGAAGAAGAAAGCACTAAGGAAGGAGAAAGGCTGAAGATCAGACCTAAAGAAACGAAGGAGACGCGGAAAGAAGGTAACGTTTATGTTCATAGTATTAAATTTAAGAAAACTAAGGGAACCATGGTTTCGGCTATGGAATGGCCGAAACCATGGGGTCCATATTTGATTGAGATGTTTGGGCGGCCAACTGGTTATATGGGCCATGAACTGAAAAAAAAAATACATTCAAGAAAATGGTTAAATGATTGAAGAAAAGAATGGATCCGAAACTATGTGTAATACGAAGATTGGGAGAATAATGGACAAAACCCAAGTGTGGTTAGTGAGTAGGGCATACTCACTGATTTTAAAAATATATGACATTATATATGTTAAATATAAGAAATGAATTTCATAAGGAAAGGTCAAGCCAAACATCAAATAAAATGAGGACTGATCACGGATGGAACTGTCTGCGAACGAGTATCACTGTCCGCAGACGGATAATAAACTGGACAAAGGTTGTCTGTGGACGGGTATCAGCGTTCGCGGACGGGTGTCTACCGTCCGTAGGACGGGTTTTTATCGTTCGCGGACGGGGTGTGGACCGTCCGCAGGACGAGTAACGGTAGCGGACAACGGGTAGCGGACAGTGGGTAGCGGACAACGGGTATCGGACCACGGCTGTGCGCTGTCTGCTGATGGGTATCACCGTCCGAGGACGGGTAACATACTTGAGTATGGTGCTGTCTGCAGACAGGTTCACTGTCTGTAGGAGGGGTTTCTGCCGTCTGCGGGACGGGTTTCTACTGTCCGCGGACGGGTTTCTGTCGTCCACAGGATGGGCAGCGGACGGATAACCGACTGATTTTAAAAGTGAAGTTTTTGTATGATTTTCCTTTTCCAGATGGTTAAGTTTAATTGGAAGGATGTAAGGAATGATTTAAATCAATTGGATAATTAATTTGATTATTTATATGATGGAATTCATTTAAGGTAAAAGATTTCGCAAGCGGGGGTGTGATCGGTTTTGACGAAATCGTTGCACGTCACATCACAAAACAGAAAGGATACAATACTTGGACGTGGGTAGAATTCCTACCTTGTTGTAACACTTTGGACTATGTACATGTAACAGTTTTTATTTCCATATTTGAGGATCTATTTTGGGTATCAAAATGCTTATGTTTTAAGAATGGAATTTCAATGCTATTATGTAATTTAATATGAAATAGCATGTTTGCATTTACATCTCATGCATGGCATGGGAGGGAACATATGAGAGGAGTCCACGCTCCATTCGGGGTATCCGTTAAACAAACGTGGGGAGGGCTCCGCACTGATTCCGATTGACATACAAGAAATGGTATATGATGTTTGAAATGAAAGAGGAGTTTACGCTCCGTTCGGTGTGACCGATTCATACGTGGGGAGTCATGACAATGAATACCTTGATGTGGCTTATACATCAAGAGGATTATCAATGTGTTTTGAGATATGGTTGATGGGTGGGAAATCATGTAACATTTAACACCCCAATTTCTCAATGAAGTGGATAATTACGAAAATGCCCCTGATTTATTAAATTAATTATTTTGTGATGTCAAATAAGGAAATGGTGGGGCCCATTGCTCAAATTAAGATCATATGAGCACATTATAAATGTCAAGTTTGATTGGATGGGTTATGTACATCAATTGGGACGAAAATGGTTAAATGGGTCAAAGGGCCCAATTGGACCCAATGGGTCATAATGGATGATTTGACCATTGTGTAAGCTCAAATTAAATGGGGTCAAGCTGAACTGATTGGAAATCAAGTATAGAAAAAATGGGTAGGCTTGAAACACAAGTGAAAACCAATTAGAAATGGCAAAATCAGCCCATGAATGGGTCATGTTGTCAAAACGGGTCAAGGGGCTGATTGGGGACCCAATGGGTCGGGTTGACTAGGTTGACCACGGATGACCGTGTGGGCCCTCAATTGAACTCAAGTGTGAGTTAGTTCAGCTTGAGTTGGACTGATTTGGAGTGAATTTAATCTAAGAAAAGAGTTGACTTAAACTTGGTGCATTAAATGTGATGAGTTGGATGAGTTGGTTTAGAATAAAAATATCATGAGTTAAGTGAGTCAAGAGGAAGTGGAAAGGTATTGTTAATCACACATAACTCCTGGAGAATCAATCCCAGCCGTTGAGAGTGAAGAGGTGCCTTGGCAAAGCCAAGGGACACCAAGCTTGGGCGGCACCATGCATCTCATGAGTTCCATGTGTCAAATATGAAGAGATGCAACGTTTGGCACCAAGGGGTGTCTTGGATGACACCCAATACCCCATCGGTTTTGGCAAGATTAAATGAGGGAAATGAATGGAAGATGGGATTGAAATTACAAAAGGCAAAGGTTACCATTCTTGGCCAATTTTCACTTTGAAAATCCAAGAATTCCCATCTCTCTCTCTCCCTCTCTTCAAGTTCGTTTTTCTTGGCTGAACAGCAGAGGTTTTGGCACCAGTTAATCAAGCATAAACCAGTAAAGGATTAAGAAAGAAAGAAGGAATAAAGAGGGGAGAAGCCAAGGATCAAAGGCAAGAAGAAAGTTTGGAAAATTTGGTAAGTAATTCCATGGATTTTGTTTAATAAAATGGAGTAAATAAAACATGATTTGGTCATGGGTTGGCCGAATCTACCAAGGGATTTAGAGTGTGTATTTCGATGTTTTAAGGATAGCAAACATGGACCATAGGGTTCGGCCACTTGTGAGGGCCGAACCCCATGAAATGCTATGGTCATGTTGTTGGTTTGTTGTAAATTAAAACCATGTAAATCATGGACTGTTTAGGTTGTTGTATTTAGACCTGAGATGCTAATTAAAAGGGTGTTTAAGACATGGTTTTAGATGTAATGATTTGGCCATGAAATGGTCAAAGGTATCATGGGTTAAACCTTGGATTAAGGTCGTTTAAAAATGATGAAATGGATCATTGGATTCGGACACCTTGGATGGCCGAACCACATGAATGGATGTTGGTATTTTGATGGTTTTTAGAAGGTTAAAAACCATGCAAAATCATGGAGGTTTTTACATGTTTTAATAAGGCTAAGTGGCTGATTAATAAGGTTTAAAATTGTAGGCCATTTGGTTCTGCCAATTGTGTTGGCCGAACCCCATGAGCTAGTATGACATTTTTATGGTAATATGTGATGGTTTTAGGAGATCAAAATCATACAAGTTTATGGGTTTCTTATGTGATTTAAATGGAGTTAAGTTTACTGTTTTGGTTGATCATTGGATGGCTGAACCATGTAGCAATCATAACAAAAAATTATGTATGAATGTTGGAGTTATGGAACCAAGGGAACCATTGGGTTCGGCCATATGTATGGCCGAACCCCATGGACCATTTTGTATGGTTGTAAAGTTTCTAAGTTATGGAATTTAGTGAACTTAGTGTAAGCAAATAACAAATCATGGTTGATGATGGAAAGTGGGATAAAAACCCATAGGATGTGGTTCGGCCATGTAGTATGGCCGAACCCCATCAACAATTATTTGATGGAATGGGTTAAATGGTCTAAGTGGATGGGAAGTATTTGTTATTGCTTTCATGATTTTATAAAGGGTTTAAAATAACCCCATGGAAATGACAATGTTTTGATATGGCTTAGCCTAGTGGCAAAGCTGTAAATACGGTTGATAATGTAAATATGGAGTGAGAAAGTTTAAAAGGACATGAAAGCAGGGTTAAATCAAGGTGGTATGGTTCGGCCATGGTGCATGGCCGAACCCTACCAAGACGTGTTAAAGGGTTAAGTATTTAAGAGTTGATTAAATGAAAAAGGAAGTTAAATCTTAAGTTGGTGATGTTCGGCCAAGGGCATAGCCGAACCTCACATGATGTGGTTGGGTCTTAGATGTGAATGAATAAATAAATGATAGTATGATTTACTGATTGTTATATGGATAAGGTACCGGAAGTTGAACGACGTGCGAATCGTGATCGGGTGACGCTAAAGAAAGATCGAACACAGAAGTGAATCTTCAGTAGGTTTCCTACCTACTTGTAACGACAATTATGATTTGGTTTTATCATGTTTTTATGAGATAGGCGGTATTTGATATTATGTTTCAAATATGGTTTTGAATATTGAGATATGTATTTACAAATGACATACATGTACATTGACATCTCATGCATGGACATGGGATAATGACTGAGGTTATACAGTGTTGCAAATATGAGTTACTATCCTCCTTTGGTGATGAGAGTCCCGCCAGGAGGAGTAACATGATGATCAGAGTCACATTGGTTTCCTTAGGCAATGAGAGTCCCGCCAGGAGGACTAATATGTGATATGAATCAACTCAATGATGAAGGGTCTTTCCACAGGTAACGGGGATTACTGTGGATTACCTTATCATGTGAGACCCAGATGGAAGTGTATTGTGATTTACTTTGACGGTGAGAGTCCCGTCAAGTGATGACTATGTGTGTGTGATGGGGTGGGGCTCATTACAATTGCATACATGCATAGCATGTTTTTATATGTTTTTGATAATCATGTACTATGCATATATGCTTGTTTTATATACTAACCATGTGGTAGCCCTAATCGGGAACCTACTGGGCGCGTTGATCTAACGCCCTAATTCTATCCTTAAAGGATAACACAGGAACAAGGAAGGGAAAAGAGAAAGTCGATGATCGGGAGGGGAGCCAAGTCGAAGTGCTTGATTGATGAACAGGATTTCTTATTTACTGTCATTTGAATTATATTTTGATGGACATGTAATAACTTAATACTTTGCTATGGTTTGATTAGGCTATTAACTATGGATGGTTGTTTATCTTAATTATCATTTGAGACTGTTACTTGCTATCTATTCATATTATTTCCGCAGTTAGTCTAGTTTATTCCGCATGTTGTTGTTAGTTCCATGTGTGATTTATTATCATGGTCTAGTCCATGTACACATGGGTGGCCAGTTAAGGTTCAGACTTGAGTAGTCTGAACTTAACTCGCGTCGTGACGCCTCCCGCTCTTGTTCACTCTGTGTTTCTTTCAAAAGAAATATTCAGACTCTGATTTTTGTAAGGGTGAAAAGGGCGGGGCGTTACAGTTGGTATCAGAGCGAAATGGGAAGTTGAATCATCGAAGTAAGATTAAGACGGTTTCATGTCTCACTGACGGATTGACAGACTCTTTGGAGTCCGCTGACTGGGGGCCGGATTAATTAAATTCGAGTGACTCAGACTGAAGAATCAATCTGAGAACGACAATGAAAGATAGCAAAGTAATGTACAGTCATCGTAACTGGATATATCAAACATAGCAAAGTAGGATGCACTCCCTTGAAACTCCCACACTGAAAAACAAACAACAGGAATTTAGAGATTTCCCCAGAAACAAAAGAACACAAAGAGTGATGATTTGGTAATCTTCCCAAACAAGATACATGATATTATGCATGATCAGATTCCCCTAAAATAAAAACCAAGAGTGGTTTATTTAGAATTGTTGTTGAATATTCTTGTGTTCTATTCATATGATACAGATATGTCGAGTAATGTGGAGTACTCGGAGTGGTACAGCAGAACTCCTAGCAATCCCATAGATTTGGTGTCTGCTTCCAACAACACCAACGTGGAAGCTAATGTGAACCTTCAGGAGGGGCCTCCCGAGGAGGAGGAATGGAATCTAGCACCATTGGAATAATTGAACTTAGCACCATTGGAGGAGGTGAACCTAGCACCATTACCTGAGTATCTTATGGAAGATATTCCTTGGTTAATGGAACCTTTCGAGGAAATAGAGGAGGATCTAGGATTCTTTCATGAGGATCCTATGGAAGATGTTCCTATAATATTGGAATCGGTGGGGGAGGTAGATCCCTACGATACATGTGAGTTGTGTAATCAGGACGAGCACAACTGTAGGTATTGTCCTCATCCTCTAGGCGTTGTTTGCCCGGTTTGTGGACTGCATGGGCATGGAGAGGCGAGGACTAATTGTCCATATATTGGAGGACCTGGGTTAATACCCTGTGTAACGCCCGCCCCTTTTCACTGAAAATCAGAGTCTATTTTTTTTTTTTTAAAAAAGTGACAAAGGGCGCGGATGTCACGACGCGAGTTAAGTCCGAGCTTCTAAAGCCCGGCCCTTAACTGGCCAACCCTACGGGTGCGTGGAACGGAGTCCACAGAGAATAGTTCACCCGTAGAAGAAAACTCACGGAAAGTTACATTAAATGCGGAAAGACATTACAGACTATCCTACCAGTTTTTCTTTCTAAATAGCAAGGAAGATTTCATCATTTAATTACCAAAATGCCATAACATCACACGTCTACCACAAAATCCAAAACATAGCAATAAGTCTAAATATTACATTTCCGACAAGCTAAACTATACCAATACACATTTCCCAAGATAAACTTAAGTAAAGTAATTGGTCTGCCTCCCCAAGCTCCTAAGCTTGGCTCACGTCTCGTCCTTCTGCTCCGGCATTTCCTACGTCATCAGCTAGGGTAGAAGTAGGGCGTTAGACAACGCGCCCAGTAGGACTCCGAGTAGGGCTAACACATGGATTAGTGATAACAAAGCATATAGATAATACATAACGAAAAGCCATAGAATGAATGCCATGTCATGGGTGTCTGTGTTATGAATCCCACCCATCATCCTTACTATCCCGATGCCATATCCCCCTTGACGGTAAGGCCTCGTCAAGGTGTAACCACAAATGCAATATCCCCCTTGATGGAAGAACCATCATCAAGGTATAACAATAAATACAACATCCCTCTTGACGGTAAGGCCTCGTCAAGGTATAATAATCCATACATCATCCCTGATGAGTCAAACACATCATAATGTCCCCATGCCTGTTTATCGGTCGCCCCGACGAAGCATGGGCTCCGGTTTCATTTCATCCTTCTCATGCCATATCCCTCCCATGTCATGCATGAGATGTAGATGCCATATGCCATGTAATGAATATAATAACCAACCATGGAATTTAAAAATTCCATCAATAAAACATATGACTTGATTATCAAAAGTAGATCAAGCAGAGCCTCAATAAACACATCATAGACTTAAAACCCATTTTAAACCAATCATATGCTTACCAGAATAAATCAAGTAAAAACCCCTACATAATACATAATTCAAAACCAATCTTAAAACAAACCATATAATTTCCAAAATAATTTAAAGAAATCATCACTCAATCCATGTCTTACAAAAAAGTTAGAATCTTACGAATACCGACTAGCGTTCTTTCTTCCGTTTCCGTCCGACAGACCAGGTCGCCGATCACGCACCGCTTACGATGTCCGGTACCTTATTATACATATCAATTAGTCCATGTATTAACCATTTAAGTCCATAAATCACATCTTAGTGGGGTTCGGCCATATACCATGGCCGAACCTCACTAACTAAGTTTTGCGGGTCCCATTTAGTCCATTAAATATTTTAATCATATGGGTCTAAAAACCAGCCACCCTAGGCTTTATTAATCACTCATAAGGTTGTTACTTAGAGTCCCTAAGTCCATGACCACCTCCCATGGGTTTCTTCATTTTGGCCAATATTTACGGTTTTGCCACTACCCTTCCATGGTTACTCATTTACTTAATCCATGTACATTATGGTCCATAATTGATACATAACTTAGACCCATTAATTGATTCCCAAAATGGTTCCATTGATGCCTCATTAACCATGATATGCATATTAATAATTTAGTCCTTAACTTAGCCTAATTTTTCCATTCATCCAACCACATAGACACACCCTTCCTTAGCCCATAAAATGACTTACAATTGAATCATCATTCTTAACCACATCTTGGGTCCCTAATTGATCCATCAACCATACAACAAGACCACTTACCTCAACCATCTAATTAACCTAATTCCATTAATTTTTAAACACATGCACACACCTTAAACCTTAGCCCAAAGAGGACTCTCAATGAGTCATGGGTTTTATTAAAACTAGCCCCTTTAATTCAACCTAATCCCCATTTTTCCTTGAGTCTTTTTCACCACATTTAGATCCATAATAAGCCCTCCCATGAGGAGGTCTACATCATGCATTTAAATCATCAACTTTGATCATCACTTGATACATTCTTGAGTCCATTAATGACCCCTTTAATCATGACCTATTCCCCATTAATTTAAACACACACATAAGTCCAACTATGAGGGATTTTAACTCATACATTTAAATCATCCTTCCTTAATCATCATGAAATACATTTTGGTCCATTAGTTTAACCATAACTCCCATTTATTTTTTCATGGTTCCAAAACACCAAATTCATCCAAATCTCCCCCATGGGGTTCGGCCATACACCATGGCCGAACCCATGGTCCATGGTTTTACTTTTAAAAAACCTCATTTCCACCCATTTAAAACTTCAAAATCATTAACCCCTTCCATGGTTCCCATTCTTCAAAATCCCATTGAAATCACTTAGCCACCTTCCATGATTTCCTTCCCTAAAAACCCCTTAAAACTTACAAACCTTTGACCCTTTTAAGCCTCCAATTTATTAGTACATTATTCCATACCTTCCATCCTTCCAAACCCATTTAAATTTACAGACACAACCCTAAAAACTCCATTAAAGATCCTTAATTACCTACATTTAACAATTAAAATCTTAAAACCCTAAATCATCCTCCATGGCTTCCATCATTTATAAACCCTAATAATTCACTTACACACCTACCATGGGTTCATGGTTCATCATTCATTGGTGAAATTTAAGATCATTAGAAACCTTAACCTTCATCCATTAACTTCCACAATTTCACACCCAAAAATCATTACAACACCTCACTATAGGGTTCGGCCATTCACCATGGCCGAACCCATGGTTCATGGTCAACCATTTATTCATGTCTTTTAAGACCATATAAACCACTTTACATCTTCATGAATTTCTTCATTCAAGATCCCTAAAAGAAAACATCACTACACTTAATCATTATAAGCCTCAATATCCTTAACCATTCTTCCATAGTTTTAAACGTTAAAATTCCATTAAAATTCCAAAATTTCTTTCTATGTCTTCGATTCTTCACAACCTTACTAAAATCATTCAATCAACCACCATGGTTTTTCTCATAAAAACCCTTTTTTTTTTAATCTTCCAACATTTAATCATTAAAATCCTCAAAATCATAAACCATTCTCCATGCTTAATTAATTTAATTTCATAATATCCTTAATCCATTTAATTTGTTCTTAATCTTAATTTATCCATTTTTCCAACCTTCCATTTGATGGATTTGAGATCCAAGGCCTATGATTATTTGGCCACCATCAAATTTAACAAGAAAGGATCCCAAAACTTAAACCCTAAAAATCCAAATCTCTTGTTTAGGAATTACTTACAATCCGACACCTCCTCCGACTTTCGTCACTCCCGTCGGCTTTCTTGGCCTCCTTTCTTCTTCCTCTCCTTGTTTAATCGGCTAAGATGCTTGATCAATGGTGACAACCTCCAAACTTGGGTTTGGCCATAGTAGGGTTTGATTTGAGAGAGAGATGGGAGAGGATGGAGATGAGAAAAGAAGATAGTAGACCTTGATGTGGTGGCTTATCCTTGCACTTCCTTCTCTTTTCTTCTCTTCTTCTTCCTTCTTCTCTTCTCCTCTTCCTTTCTTAATTTTCTTCTTCTCTTCTTGGAGTGTGGGACGGTGGTGGAGAGCAAGATGGGAAAAATGAAATGAGAGTGAAAGAGCATCGATGGACAAAATGGGTAAAAGAGATAAGGTTTATCTCAATTGGGTGGAGTAATTAATTCCTCCCACCAACCCATGAGATCTTTATCTTGCTTTTTGACCCCAACACCTTAGCCAACGTTGTTTTTTTTCTTTTTGCAATGGGTGGTTTTGGTCTTCCATTGACCATTTGACCACCACTTGGATAACTTAACCATTTAATTAATTAGATAACTTAACCATTCATTCCCACCAACCACACAAGATCTTTATCATGCTTTATGCTTTATGACTCAACCACCATCAAGTCCCAATGTTTTTGGTGTTTGAAGGTAGGATTGTTTTGGTCTCCCCTCTTTTGACCCCTTTGACCATGATTAGATTAGTTTAGTTAATTTAATTAGTTTGATTATTAGGCTAAGTTAATTAATTCCCACCTAATTTAATTCCATTAAATTCCCTCTATGAAATCCACCCATGGTTGACCAAGTCAACCATGGTGGCCGGCCCCACCAATTCTTGGTCCACACGCCACCTCACACGGTGAGGTGGAGGTGGGTCCCATTAGACCATGTCACCTTGGTCAACTTCAATTTAACTTAGGTGATTTAGACCCATTCCAACTAGTTGTATCACCACTGGGCCCATGGCCCAATTACATTTATCCTTACCCATTTATCTTAGAGCTTACATTATCTTGACCCATTGGGTCCCAATTGGGTATTGGGCCCAATTTGACCATTTTTGGCACAATTGACTACCATTGACCCTTTAAGTAAACTTAAATCCAATCCATAATCCATTGGGCCCTTGTTGGGCCTTTGTCCAAATTTTGGTCCATTTACCATTTATTCCATCAAATTTCCCATTTCCACCATTAAAAATAAATAATAACCACATATTTATTGATTTAAAAATTTCGGGCCATTACACCCTGCACGACATGTGAAGTATTGGGGCACACAGCGATGACATGTCCTGATAACCGTTTCAAGTTCGCTGATGATGCAGGATCTTCTACGGAAGACTAGGCTAGAAGTAATATGAAGGGGTATTAAAAAGAGGGTTATTTTGTAAGGGTGCATTTTGTTCTTTATAGGGTTTTGCTTAACCCTATCCACCCTTGTACAAAGATGAATTATGAATTTATAAAAAGTATGCGATTTTATGATTTTATGAGGATTTATGGCATTTAATGCATATTGTTGATGGAAACTAAGTCTATGATGTTTCCATGAATTAGGAGGAAATGGCGCCACAGAAAAAGGTTATAAAGAATCTGAAGGGAAAGGAAAAAGTTTTGCAAATCGGATTAGATGAAGGGACTTCAAAAATGAAGACCCGTCAGGACGGTAAAAAGAAGGATGAGGTGTTCATAATCACACCACAAGGGAAAGTGGTACCTCAACGCAAGAAGGTGGTACATGAGAAGGTGCCATCGGTACATGACAGAGAGCAGTCAGTTCATGTCGAGGAGAGATCAGTTCATGAACGATCACGCAACGAGGAAGAGTCTCATCATTCTCAGCAGGAAGAGGAGGATAGTGACCCTACGTATCGATGGAACGAGGAGGAGGATAATGACTCGTCATATCGACGAGAGGAATAAGGGAACAACAATGTGACGGTACCCTACGTACCTCCTGAACTACACAGTTTGGTGCAAGCTGTAGTTACCTCTGTCCTCCAACAACATATGAACGGAGGTGGAAGCACGAGTGAAACTAGTGACCGGAACATGGTCACAGATTTTCAACAACAGTCCCCATCTTACTTCAAGGGCAGAGAAGGGCCTGTCGGAGCTGAGGACTGGTTGGAAAAGATTTCTCACATACTGACTCTTTTGAATATCAAGAGTCATGCGTACAAAATCTTATTGGCCACGTCACAGCTGATAGATGGCGCTGCCAAATGGTGGAAAACAGTGGAGAAACAGCGGGTACTTGTGCCAGAAGGAGAAAGAATTGCTATGACTTGGGAACAATTCTCAACAACATTCTTAGAGCGCTACTTTCCGGAGGAAGAGAGGGAACGTCAGATTCAAGCCTTTATGACATTAGTGCAAGGCTCAGTGACGGTGGCTGAGTATCACCAAGAATTCCTTAGCTTGTCAATTTATGCATTTTCTGTTGTGGACACGGAATATCGGAGGGCTTGCAAGTTCGAGCGTGGTTTGCGGCCAAACATTAAGGCCAAAGTAACCGTGTTCAAAGTAGCCACGCTGGCGGAGGTAGTCAGCATAGATACCATTGTGGAGCAGGAACTGGCGGAGTTTGTACGAGTTGACAACCGTCGAGCACCGGGTGGGAGGGGTACTTATCAACCCAACAAGAAGTTCCGACCGAACTTCAGCAGACCCTCGCCATCTGTTGGATCTACTGGGGGCTTTCGGCCCAACCAACCTTATCAATCTGTATCTGTCTCTCAGGCATTTAGAGGGATGGATAACTGTTTCCACTGTGATCAACCTGGTCACATCAAAAGGGACTGCCCAAAACTCAACAGGCTGTCATACTCCAGAGGATCATTCTGTCTGCCAGCTAGACCAGTAAACTCCAGAGGAGGCAGAATGCAAAGTCGGGGAGGTCGAGGGCCTAACCCTTCTGGAGTTGGACGAGTGTTTTCTTTAGTACCTCTAGAGGATGAGAATCACTCAGTTATACAAGGTATGGCAGTAGTGAGTAGTTCTTATGCATATGCACTATTTGATTCAGGAGCTTCACATTCCTTCATAGCTGCATCATTTATAACTGCTACTGGTACTCTAGTTCAAAGATTAGCCAAAACACTCACAATTGTGTCCCCTGTCGGAGACTCGACACTGGGACTTATATGCATTGTGGTTAACACTGAATTAGTTGGACTCAGATTTAAGTTCAATTATCTGGTGCTTGACATGTCTGAGTATGATATAATATTCGGTAAGGATTGGTTGGCTAAGTTCCATGCCAACATCGATTGTTATCGCCGAAGAGTGACATTTTGGTCACCCGAAGGCAAGCAATACGTAGTTCGTACAGACAAACAAAGTGGATTACAGGAAGGGTTGAACCACGTGGTATTGAATAATATCACCATAAATAAAGCTCTAGTTACTGAACTTCCGGCAATTGTAAAAGAATTTGTGAATGTATTTCCAAAGGAACTCCCTGGTTTACCACCTATGAGGGAGATTAACTTCGAAATCAAGTTGTACCCTGGCACAGCACCAGTGTCGTTACCACACTATCGGATGGCACCAGCAGAGATGTCGGAGCTAAAGAAGCAGATTGATGAACTGCTTAGGCTGGGTTGCATCCGGAACAGCACATCATCATGGGGAGCACTTGTGCTGTTTGTGAAGAAGAAGGGCGGTTCACTTCGGATGTGTATTGATTATCGGAAGCTGAATCAGTTAATAGTCCGGAACAAGTATCCTCTACCCAGGATCGATGATTTATTCCATCAATTGAGGGGTTCTAGCCATTTTTCAAAGATTGATTTGATGTCTGGTTATCATCAAATACGGGTTAGGGAGGAAGATATAGAGAAGACAGCCTTTCGAACGCGGTATGGACTATTCGAATTTGTAGTCATGCCATTTGGACTCACAAATGCACCGGCTGTGTTTATGGACTTAATGAACAGGATCTTCCGTCCATATTTGGATCAGTTTGTAATTGTGTGTTCATTGATATTCTGATTTATTCCAAGAGTCAAGAAGATCATGTAGAGCTTTTACGGATAGTTTTGAATACTTTGAGGCAGAATAAACTGTATACCAAGGCCAGTAAGTGTGAATTCTAGCTATCTCAAGTGAATTTCTTAGGACATGTTATATCCGAGGAAGGAATAGCCGTGGATCCGGCTAAGGTGGCGGCAGTAAAAGACTGGAAAGCGCCAAAGAATGTAACCGAAATCCGCAGTTTCTTGTGATTGGCAGGTTATTATCTGAAATTTATCATGGATTTTTCCAAAATAGCGTCTCCGTTGACTTGACTCACTCAGAAAGGAGTCAAGTATGAATGGACAGATCAGTGTAACCGGAGATTTGAAACGCTAAAAGAGAAACTTACAAGAGCTCCTGTTTTAATTTTGCCGGAAAGGGGCAAAGGTTATGAAGTACAATGCGATGCTTCAGGAGAAGGACTAGGGTGTTCACTCATGCAATATCACCGTGTGGTGGCATATGGGTCAAGACAGTTAAAAATACACGAACGTCTTTATCCCACACATGATCTGGAGCTAGCTGCAGTGGTCTTCGGACTCAAAGGTTGGAGACACTATCTTTACGGCGAAAAATTTGAGGTATTTTCTAATCATAAGAGTTTAAAATATTTATTTGATCAGAAGGAGCTCAATCTGAGGTAACGTAGATGGATGGAGTGTCTGGCGGATTACGAATTTGAGCTTCGATACCATCCAGGCAAGGCAAACAAGGTGGCGGACGCCCTCAGCCGCCTATCTCATGTGTCGGTAGCATGCTTGATCAGAACAGAATGGGAGATGTTGCACACCATTCGAGAGTTCAATCTTTATATCAACAACCGTGGAAGTATGTATAATTTGATCATACAGTCCAATATAGTCACCAAGATTGAACAAGAACAGAGAACAGATCCGGAAATGGAGGAAATATGGGCCAAGATGTCCACTGGCGTAGACGTACCAGAATGGGAATTACGACCAGGACAAGGTCTATTATTCCGCGGAAGAGTATATGTGCCAAAGAGTTGTAGGAAAGAGCTATTGGTAGAGGCACATCAATCCAAGCTTTCCATTCATCCGGGCAGCACCAAAATGTATCATGATTTGAAAAGGCATTATTGGTGGCACGGACTAAAAACGGATGTGGCGGAATTCATGGCACATTGTCTAACTTGTCAGCAAGTTAAGACTGAACATCAAAAGCCACCAGGGTTACTCAAACCCTTATCAGTGCCAGAATGGAAATGGGAGCACATTTCCATGGACTTTGTGACCGGATTGCCGAGATCTTCAAAAAGGCAATGACGCCATATGGGTTGTGGTAGACCGACTAACCAAGTCTGCGCATTTCATTCCTATTAAGATGACGGATTCATCTGAGACGTTGGGTCGGCGGTACATCAAGGAAATTATTCGGCTTCATGGCATTCCCCGAACTATAGTATCTGACAGAGAAGCCCGGTTTACCGGCAGAGTGTGGCAAAGCATGCAGTCAGCCATGGGGACAGATTTATTGATTAGCACTGCATTCCATCCACAGACTGATGGACAGTCAGAAAGGACGATACAAACCTTGGAAGACATGCTGAGAGCATGCATGTTAGATTTCAAGGGTGGATGGGAGGACCACTTGCCACTGGTGGAGTTCTTGTATAACAATAGTTATCAAGCAAGCCTTCAGATGGCTCCATACGAGGCATTATATGGTAGGCCTTGTAGATCACCGGTGTGGTGGACAGAGGCTGGTGAACCTGAATTGATTGGACCGGAACTAGTCGCAGAGACTACCGCACAAATTAAGTTGATTCGTCAACACTTATTGACTGCACAGAGTCGGCAGAAGAGCTATGCTGACAAAAGAAGAAGATTTCTGGAATTTGAAGTGGGAGACATGGTATTTCTAAAGGTCTCGCCACGGAAGGGACATATGAGGTTCGGAAAGAAAGGAAAACTGTCACCAAGATTTGTGGGACCGTTTTCCATCATGAGAAGAGTGGGGGATGTGGCTTATCAGATAGCACTCCCTTCACAATTAGTAGCTCTACACGATGTGTTTCACGTGTCAATGTTAAGGAAGTATAATCCGGATCCGTCGCATGTTTTGAATGTCCAGGATATTGAAGTACAAAGTAACGCGACGTACATCGAGAAGCCGGTCAAGATAGTGGAGACCGAACAAAGGGTGTTGCGAAATAGAGCGATTCAGTTTGTAAAAGTGGTATGGGACCGACATGGTGATGAAGAGGCCACATGGGAACTTGAATCGGAGATGAGAACAGCTCACCCCAAATTATTCATGTAATTTACTTTGAGAACCCTACTTCGCTCGATTTTCGGGACAAAAATTTTAAAAAGAGGGTTATATTGTAACACCCCAATTTCTCAATGAAGTGGATAAAAACGAAAATGCCCCTGGTTTATTAAATTAATTATTTTGTGATGTCAAATAAGGAAATGGTCGGGCCCATTGCTCAAATTAAGATCATATGAGCACATTATAAATGTCAAGTTTGATTGGATGGGTTATGTACATCAATTGGGTCGAAAATGGTTAAATGGGTCAAAGGGCCCAATTGGACCCAATGGGTCATAATGGATGATTTAACCATTGTGTAAGCTCAAATTAAATGGGGTCAAGCTGAACTGATTGGAAATCGAGTATAGAAAAAATGGGTAGGCTTGAAACACAAGTGAAAACCAATTAGAAATGGCAAAATCAGCCCATGAATGGGTCATGTTGTCAAAACGGGTCAAGGGGCTGATTGGGGACCCAATGGGTCGGGTTGACTAGGTTGACCACGGATGACCATGTGGGCCCTTAATTGAACTCAAGTGTGAGTTAGTTTAGCTTGAGTTGGACTGATTTGGAGTGAGTTTGATTTAAGAAAAGAGTTGACTCAAACTTGGTGCATTAAATGTGATGAGTTGGTTTAGAATAAAAATATCATGAGTTAAGTGAGTCAAGAGGAAGGGGAAAGGTATTGTTAATCACACATAACTCTTGGAGAATCAATCCCAGCCGTTGAGAGTGAAGAGATGCCTTGGCAAAGCCAAGGGACACCAAGCTTGGGCGGCACCATGCATCTCATGAGATTCATGTGTCAAATATGAAGAGATGCAACGTTTGGCACCAAGGGGTGGCTTGGATGACACCCAATACCCCATCGGTTTTGGCAAGATTAAATGAGGGAAATGAATGGAAGATGGGATTGAAATTACAAAAGGCAAAGGTTACCATTCTTGGCCGATTTTCACTTTGAAAATCCAAGAATTCCCATCTCTCTCTCCCTCTCTTCAAGTTCGTTTTTCTTGGCTGAACAGCAGAGGTTTTGGCACCAGTTAATCAAGCATAAGCCAGTAAAGGATTAAGAAAGAAAGAAGGAAACAAGAGGGGAGAAGCCAAGGATCAAAGGCAAGAAGAAAGTTTGGAAAATTTGGTAAGTAATTCCATGGATTTTGTTTAATAAAATGGAGTAAATAAAACATGATTTGGTCATGGGTTGGCCGATTCTACCAAGGGATTTGGAGTGTGTATTTCAATGTTTTAAGGATAGCAAACATGGACCATAGGGTTCGGCCACTTGTGAGGGCCGAACCCCATGAAATGCTATGGTCATGTTGTTGGTTTGTTGTAAATTAAAACCATGTAAATCATGGACTGTTTAGGTTGTTGTATTTAGACCTGAGATGCTAATTAAAAGGGTGTTTAAGACATGGTTTTAGATGTAATGATTTGGCCATGAAATGGTCAAAGGCATCATGGGTTAAACCTTGGATTAAGGTCGTTTAAAAATGATGAAATGGATCATTGGGTTCGGCCACCTTGGATGCCGAGCCGCATGAATGGATGTTGGTATTTTGATGGTTTTTAGAAGGTTAAAAACCGTGCAAAATCATGGAGGTTTTTACATGTTTTAATAAGGCTAAGTGGCTGATTAATAAGGTTTAAAATTGAGATAGTATGACATTTTTATGGTAATATGTGATGGTTTTAGGAGATCAAAATCATACAAGTTTATGGGTTTCTTATGTGATTTAAATGGAGTTAAGTTTACTGTTTTGGTTGGTCATTGGATGGCTGAACCATGTAGCAATCATAACCAAAACTTATGTATGAATGTTGGAGTCATGGAACCAAGGGAACCATTGGATTCGGCCATATGTATGGCCAAACCCCGTGGACCATTTTGTATGGTTGTAAAGTTTCTAAGTTATGGAATTTAGTGAACTTAGTGTAAGCAAATAACAAATCATGGTTGATGATGGAAAGTGGGATAAAAACCCATAGGATGTGGTTCGGCCATGTAGTATGGCCGAACCCCATCAACAATTATTTGATGGAATGGGTTAAATGGTCTAAGTGGATGGGAAGTATTTGTTATTGCTTTCATGATTTTATAAAGGGTTTAAAATAACCCTATGGAAATGACAATGTTTTGATATGGCTTAGCCTAGTGGCAAAGCTGTAAATACGGTTGATAATGTAAATATGGATTGAGAAAGTTTAAAAGGACATGAAAGAAGGGTTAAATCAAGGTGGTATGGTTCGTCCATGATGAATGGCCGAACCCTACCAAGACGTGTTAAAGGGTTAAGTATTTAAGAGTTGATTAAATGAAAAAGGAAGTTAAATCTTAAGTTGGTGATGTTCGGCCAAGGGCATAGCCGAACCCCACATGATGTGGTTGGGTCTTAGATGTGAATGAATAAATAAATGATAGTATGATTTACTGATTGTTATATGGACAAGGTACCGGAAGTTGAACGACGTGCGAGTCGTGACCAGGTGACGCTAAAGAAAGATCGAACACAGAAGTGAATCTTCAGTAGGTTTCCTACCTACTTGTAACGACAATTATGATTTGGTTTTATCATGTTTTTATGTGATAGGTGGTATTTGATATTATGTTTCAAATATGGTTTTGAATATTGAGATATGTATTTACAAATGACATACATGTACATTGACATCTCATGCATGGACATGGGATGATGACTGAGGTTATACAGTGTTGCAAATATGAGTTACTGTCCTCCTTAGGCGATGAGAGTCCCGCCAAGAGGAGTAACATGATGATCAGAGTCACATTGGTCTCCTTAGGCAATGAGAGTCCCGCTAGGAGGACTAATATGTGATATGAATCAACTCAATGATGAAGGGTTTTTCCACAGGTAACGGGGATTACTGTGGATTACCTTATCATGTGAGACCCAGATGGAAGTGTATTGTGATTTACCTTGACGGTGAGAGTCCCGTCAAGTGATGACTATGTATGTGTGATGGGGTGGGGCTCATTACAATTGCATACATAGATAGCATGTTTTTATATGTTTTTGATAATCATGTACTATGACATATATGCATGTTTTATATGCTAACCATGTGGTAGCCCTAATCGGGAACCTACTGGGCGCTTTGATCTAACGTCCTAATTCTATTCTTAGAGGATAACACAGGAACAAGGAAGGGAAAAGAAAAGGTCGATGACCGGGAGGGGAGCCAAGTCTAAGTGCTTGATTGATGAACAAGATTTCTTATTTACTGTCATTTGAATTATATTTTGATGGACATGTAATAACTTAATACTTTGCTATGGTTTGATTAGGTTATTAACTATGGATGGTTGTTTATCTTAATTATCATTTGAGACTGTTACTTGCTATCTATTCATATTTTTTCCGCAGTTAGTCTAGTTTATTCCAACATGTTGTTGTTAGTTCCATATGTGATTTATTATCATGGTCTAGTCCATGTACACATGGGTGGCTAGTTAAGGCTCAGACTTGAGTAGTCTGAACTTAACTCGCGTCGTGACGCCTCCCGCTCTTGTTCACTCTGTGTTTCTTTCAAAAGAAATTTTCAGACTCTGATTTTTGGAAGGGTGAAAAGGGCGGGGCGTTACAAATCTTTGGCATATGACACCCATGGCATGGTATTGAATTAGCATGGATTTTGATATTAAGTATCTATTCTGATTTTATACTAATCCCGTGTGTATGACCTTACTCGGAATACCTACTGGGAGCGTTGACTAGCGCCCTACTTCTACCTTAGATGTTGGTATAGGGAACGGAACAGACGATGGACCGAAAGGAGCCAAGCTTAGGAGCTTGGGCAGCTTATTGCTTATTGTATTTAAGTTTTAATTTTGGACAATGCATTTGAGTTCATTGCATTTTGGGACTGTAATAACTTAGATTTTATTTTTGCTATGGTTTGACGTTACTTTTAGATATTAAGGTCAGTTAAATTATGGGTGATTGACTTCCTTGCTAAGTAAAGGTTATGGTTGGTTTATGTAATCAAATATTATTTCCGCAATGTGTTTATTCCACAAGCATAGCTTTCATGCGTGTGAAATATTTTAGTGGACTTGTCCACGCACACGCATCGTTGACCAATTAAGGGTCGGGCTTTGGAAGATCGGACTTAGCTCGCGTCGTGGCGGGCCGCTCTCTCTCTCTTTATTTTTTTTAAAAAATAGACTCTGATTTTCGGTGAGTGAAAAAGGGCAGGGCGTTACAGAAATATTTGGATTTGGAATTACAAGTAGAAATTTTATCTAGACTAAGGCTTAAATTGAATTTTCTTAGTATAATCAATTTCATAATTATTGTAATGAGAATTTTAAAAAATGAAAAATTTGAATGCGTGATTGATAATTTAAGTGAGCTCCATATTCTAGGCCTTGATTTTATTTTTAAGCTATGGATAATAATGCCTCCTTAATTCTTTGATTCAGTTCCACTGTAAATATGTACAGAGGTAATTTTAGTTGTTTTCAATTTTTATTTTTGTTTCATCTATAAATTCAAACTCTTGAAAATTAGGAACTAGGTTGGTAATTAATTAATTGCATCTTAAATTTGTATTCTAAGTTAGATTGAGATTATTTATAATTTTTTGATTAATTCCACCATCTTAATTGAAATTAGATAAATTTTGTGTTTTCCATGAAAATTAGATCTCTTGAATGGATAATTTCTAATTTTAGATGTGGTTTTCATTTTCGGACTTGATTTCTATTTTTAGAATATTTCTAAATTAAAATTAAAATTCAGAGATTAGAAAAATAATTCCATATTCATGATTTATCTCCATACTTTCTAAATTTCTTAATTTACATAATTTAATGGTATATTTTTCATGGATATATTTTCCTAAGTTCCGATGGGTTCGACCTCGCACTCAGTCGCTATACTATCCATAGGTTCATGCGCTTGCGAGTTATAAATTTACAAATATAACTTGGAACTTTGTAATTTAAGTTTTGTATTTGACTCATGTATGATTATCTTAGGAATTTCCTTATCTTGCTTTGAGATGTGTTTGGCTATTGATGAAATGAAATAAATGTTTAAATTTCTGTAGGATTATGAGAGTGTGAGCAAAATATCATGCACACACTAGTTGGGCCAGTCAAGGGTCGGATCTTCGGACTCAGTCTTGGCTCCCTTCGTGATCTCGCCTCCCTCTCCACTAAAATATTCCTAATATATTAATCTGATGTTGGTGGTTAGAGGGAGGGGTGATACAGTTTATGCCATGGTCGGATATCATGTGTCCATTGAATTCTTTAACACATGTTATATTTGTTAATCATAATGTTATACTTGTTAATCGTCATGTGTTTATTGAATTTCCTAACACATGTTATAATTGTTAATCGTTTGTTGTGATCATGTTAATGGCATACATGACATGGCATTCATGCATGAGATATTTGTTGATTCTCATACATGAGCATCCACATTTGGGTGAGTGATTTATATTGTTCAGTCGGGTCATTAACCCTGCACTCCTTTGGGGACATTCGCCGTGCACATTCGTTAGGCTCTTCGATTATGGGTTGCGCTTCTGTTTCCAACTTATAGTTGGGGAAGCTTTGATTTTATTTGATATTAGATTTAAAGAAGCGTGGATTTGAGATTAGACCTCCTATATGATCGAAGGTTTGAATTGTTGGACAACTGGTTTGATTACATGCTCGATGAGGACTAATCCTATTAGGGAATGTTATATTTTAGCATATCAAATTATTATGTTAATTCTGCACTTTGATATAACATTAGAATTGTTAATTGATTACTAAAATTGTGAGAAAATAAAAGAGATGGAATTTTGTCATTCCCGTTATTGGATTGTGTTCGATTCGTGTAAGGCTCCGTTTGTTGTTGTTGAATGGGCAGGTCCATACAATATGGTATCAGAGCTTTGGTTCAACTCTACGGCTGTGAGTAGGGCCAAGGTTTGAAAATGTAACACCGGGAATTTTCAATGCATAAATATATTGGATTTTGTCTATTTAAATTGTTAAATTGATTGAACTTAAAATATGTGGATGAAATGGACCTTAAATGGGTAAAGGAGTTGGGTCAAGAACCCAATTAAGATCCAATGGATCAAAAATAGACTCGATTTGGAAGTAATTGGGTAAGTGTGATTAAATGGGTCAATTACCCAATTGAGACCCAATGGGTCATAGATGAGCTGATTTGAAGTAAATGGGTAAGGATTAATTTAATTGGGTCAGCTACCCAATTAAGACCCAATGCATGAATCCACCTCATCAAGTGAGGTGGCATGTAACTGACATGGCAAGGTGGGACCCCAAGTGTAACGCCCCATCCTGCTACGGGCGCGTTATCTCCGAAGAGTCTTAAAACATAACCAAGGAACGGATACCGGACATTTTTTTTTGAAACGGGGTAACTACCTCCCGTTCAACAGTCTAATAAAGGCCAAAACCAATATAATATTTACAACAAACAACCACTGACAACTTAATATAATTATACAATAATTCAAACGAATATGTAATGAGAAGTCTACACCAGCAATGATCTCTCAAAATTAAACATGTAAGAATATGGAATATCTATCACTATTGCTTCTCCCCAGGGTGTCTACTCGAGGGGCCCGCTTGGTCCCTCTGCGGTCGGGCTACCTGAAGGGTAAGGGGTGAGCTAACCAGCCCAGTAAAGAGATAAAACTTATCACAAGTCAGCAATATAAATGGATATTAAAGCAGAATATCATGATAACAAGAATACTCATATGCATGAAATCCAAATACACCACAAACCAATAATCCACCAACTAGAACAGAGACATCATCTCAATGGCCCACATCGGGTCCTCCAACAAACTCAAGTCTCCCGATCAGTACCATCGGGAGACTAAAGAATACACAACTGCCTCGCCCACACGAGCCGTGTCGAAAGACCACCTCGACAACGCCCGATGATAAAACACACAACCGCCTCAACCCCAAGAGTCGTGTTGGAAAACCACCTCGACTACGCCCGGGGGAGCCAAACTCTAGGGCAGGCACCTCAACCGCCTGAACACAACGGGGAGACCCGCATCCCTTATGGGGGTCTCGACTTCCGGAGCGTAACGGGGAAATCCTCCCAACAACCATCATCATCACGTCATCATAAATATATACACATAAAAAGGTCCTCCATCTCAATACCCAACGGCACACTGTCCGTTGTGGGTTATCTCTCATGCATGATAAACGTGTGTAACAATATATGCATATAGTAAGATCTCAAAACACAAACCCCATATCCATCATGGTCTCATTCACATATTATAAGTAGACGTTTAACATAAATTCATTCGCATGTTATGGATAGGCACATAACTCGTTATCATTAAGTCTCAAGCATTATGTTTGACATCCAACCCATAACTTATAGCTAAATAAACGACATAACCGTGTATAACAATATAAACATGTTCTAACATAACTAACCAAAGTCAACATCATGCGTCATCATGCGGGTCAAAGGCACATAACGAGTTACTTATGTAACACCCTGGAATTTCAAAGATATCAATTTACATGAATTTATTCATATTTAAGAAATTGCCATTGTGATTTATTTGGATATGAATTTAAATGGATAAGGTGTTGGGCCAATGGTCCAATCAAGGCTCAATGGTTAGTAGTTTTGTTTACAAGAGAAATAAATGGATGAAAAGTACTCAAACGGGTCAAGAGTTGTAATTGGGTCAAATGGGTCAAAATGGCCAAATTGGACCCAATGGGTCGTGGTTGACATGTTTGACCATTAATTGAGTTCAAAACTTAATTGGGTTAAGTTTATTTAATGTTTGAGTGGGATTGAGATAAATTAAATGATGGATAATAGTTGAGTTGAATTTATGGGTTGAGTTGCATTACAATGAATGAGTTGAGTTGGGGAGTTAATTAAATAAATTGGATGGAATATTTATTTTAATGAGTGAGGTGAGTGTAGATGAAAGGTAAGTGGTTGATTTCAAATTTCAAACGGTGGCTGCATCGATACTCCATGCATGTAACTCCTAAGTTAGAAAATAAGTGATAATGGCGTTACATGGAGTTACAAAGGTGAGAGGGTTATTTCAAATTCAAATTTGTATGCACGTTGGAAATGGCATAGAGTTCATTGTTTGGGTCTTCAAAAGACAGCCAATACATGGATTGATAGTTCATGCATGTATCTCCAAGGTTGGAGAATAAATGGGTTGCTGATTGGAGGAGTTACACATAATAGATTATGGCATTTCAAATTCAAAATTATAGGCAACAACGTTGGGAGCATGGGGATTGTGGCTTATGCATGAAGCTCCCAATGGAGAGGTAGTGATTACTTAAGCTAAAACAATGGCTGTTTGAGAGTTACAAATACAAGGTTAACCAAGGGGCTAGTCGTTGAAACATGGAGAGTTTTTTATTTAAAAGTTGAAACTCCAAAATAGATATTAAACCAATGGGAGTTACAAAGTGTGTTCACACTTGGAGAAGGGGAGTTTCATTTCAATGATGGAACTCCCACATGGGACGTTGATGAGGATCAAATGGAGTTGAATGGAGCTGCTGTCTATGGAGTTACACATTA
Organism: Chimonanthus praecox; assembly: GCA_022113865.1. Lineage (NCBI taxonomy): Eukaryota > Viridiplantae > Streptophyta > Magnoliopsida > Laurales > Calycanthaceae > Chimonanthus > Chimonanthus praecox. Next base: position 29,054,216 of record CM039088.1, on the reverse strand, counting down.
GAGAGGTGGATATTACACAAGCCAAAACAAAGAGGCAATGGAGGGACGGTGCAGCACATGGGAGTTTCATCTCAAAATGAAACCCCCATGTGAGACCTTAAGGAAAGGGGAGGTTACACAAACACCATCCATGGGAGATGTTGAGAGCTTGGGGAGGTTTCATTGCATAGATGAAACCCCCAAGTGAGCATAAAGGTTTATGTTGAATGCAAATGGGAGTTACAAATGTTGTCACTTAGAGACACCACCTCTTGGGCTGGTTTTGATTAAACAAAGAGTGCTCATTTCACTCTCTATCTCTCTCTTTGCCGTTTTCTACATTCTCACAACCAAGAACAACAGCTGGTTGATTAGCTTCAATCAGTCCTAGGCTGATCTCTTTCATCAAGACAAGTTCAGCCAAAGGGTTTGGCATCAAGGCTTAGCACATTCATCCAAGGCCAAGTTCTCTTCCTTTCTCTCTCATTTTCTCTCTCAAATTCATATCACCTGGCTGAAGTATTCCAAGGAGGTTGCAGCAAGGTTTGTCTCAGCCAAAAGAACAAGAAGAAAGAAGGAGAGGCTAGGAAAATAAAGGACCAAGGAAGGAGTGAAAAACCGAAGGAGTCGCGATAATTGGTAAGTGCACTTTGAACCATTGATAAGTAAGGTTGGTTAAGGGAATGAGATCTGACCATTGTATGGCCAGATCCATCAAAGGTTTAGATATAGGATTATGATGTTTAAAAATGGTAGAAAATGGACCATAGGGTTCGGCCCCATTGGATGGCTGAACCCCATGGGAAAACTTGGTGATTTTTTTGGTGTATGAGAGACAAAATCCATATTATGAAATGGAGGTTTTAAAGGATTTAAAAGGTAGATAAGCTTACTGTTTTGGAGTAGCTATGACATGGCTGAACCATGTCAATGTTATGGTTAAGTTACTGATCAACATCATAGATAAATATTGGAGGGTTTTCATTAAGAGAACTATAGGGTTCGGCCATGTGTATGGCCGAATCCCATGGACTGTTTTTGATGGATAATTGGATCAAGTGTAGGATGGAAATTATGTAATCATTATGTGATTTGATTTAAGAATAAGATAGGTTTGTCTATGGACTTAATATAGGGTATATAATCAGCCATCAAAGATGATGGAAAGATGGACAAATCAGTTTGGTGACGTTCGGCCATGTAGTATGGCCGAACCCCACTAAAGGGTCACTTGGTGGACTTAGTGCTAAGTTTATAATTGGAATTGGATTAATGAAAGATTAAAGGATTAAAAGTTAAGTGGTGAGGTTCGGCCATATGTATGGCCGAACCCCACTAAAGTGGTTTGGTGATGGACTTTGTTTAAGATAAATTAAACCAAAGGATAAGCTAAATGGCATGATGGTAATTATGATGAAATGATCCAATATGAAAAGATCATAGGAATGGACATGTGAGCCAAAACCCAAGATGGTAAGGTTCGGCCAAACAGTATGGCCGAACCCTACCAAGGTTCATTTGGGAGTTTTGGGTTAATAAAAATGGTTTAGATAAAAAAAAGGGTGACCAAAGTTTTAATGGGTGAGGTTCGGCCATGGCTTTGGCCGAACCCCACTAAGTGGTTCTTGGAACATTAAGCTTTGGTGGAAATTAGGTAGACAAATGATTAACTTGCTGCTATATACATAAGGTATTTGGATTTCTAGAACAGTGTACAAGCCGTGATCGGAAGACGGTTCAAAGGAAGGGTCAAACAAAGTAACATAGTGTAGGTTTCCTACCTTGTTGTAACCACATATGTTATTTGCTGTTTTATGTTTATTTGAATAAGTTATTTGAATGAAATGTTATATTTACAAATGGCATGTTTGTATAGACATCTCATGCATGGCATGGGATGATGGTGTTGTAACCAGAGGCCACACTCCGTCGGGGCGTCCGAAAGACCACTGTGGGGTACCTTGATGATGAGAATCCCATCAAGAGGAATCCGGAGGCCACACTCCGTCGGGGCGTCCAAAAGACCAATATGGGGTACCTTGACGATGAGACTCCCGTCAAGAGGAGGCTATGTAGAATGGTAATGGGTGGGACTCTTTACATGTTCATTTCATACATAGCATGTTTTTATGGAATTTCGTCACTTATGTATTATTATATTATTTCCATGTTTTTATACTAACCTTGTGGTAGCCCTATTCGGAAACACTACTGGGCCCGTTGATCTAACGCCCTATCTCTACCCTTAGTGGATGACGCAGGAAAGACAAGGAATGAGGATCGAGAAGGGGACCAAGCGAAGGAGCTTGGGCGGTTTGAATGATTTTGAATGGACTTTGAATGGACTATTTATGGACTGGTTATTTGATTTATTTGGACAATGTAATTTGATAGCTAGATGAAGTTGGCATGTAATAATGTAGTTAAGTAGCTACTATGGTTTGGTTTATTTGGATGGTTTGGAATGAATGGTAATTAAGGTTAAATAGTAATTCTGGAGAATAAATTATGTACTTTGCTATCTAAGAATGGAAAATTGGAATAGTCATAGGTTCTATTATAAACTCAGTTAGATCAAGATTAAGTTAATTCCGCAAGTTGTATTTGTATCATGTGTGGATCAGTTTTATGGACTTAGTTCATACGCACATGGGCTTGGCCAGTTAATGGTCGGATTTAGAGATCCGAACTTAACTCGCGTCGTGACACTCCACCCTGATCACTTGGTTGATTATTATATGTAAAAAATAAATAAATAAATAAACTCTGATTATTAGAGTGAAAAGGGCAGGGTGTTACAACTTAAACACACCTCTCTATGTTCAGCATGATTGCATTTGCATCTTATAAATAAACGCTCAAGTATCATCAACATCATCCAAGTATTATATTCGATATCAATTTATCCAATTAACGGTTTTCACAATAGCGTATAATGGACAAGAGTGCACTCGAACAGACCCCTCTCCAAAATCATTCTCAACGGTTCACCCTTATCGAGTGGCTTAATAAATAGAGAGTCCCATTCGAATCACTCCATGTCCGGAAGTACATATTTGATATATGCTGCATGCTAAAACCGTGATAAGTCCCCTCACCGTGTGTGTGGAGTTGAAAGTCCAAAGCGGGTACGCGGCTTGTTGGGTTGAAGGGAGTTCAACCTGTGGAAACAAGGAAGAATGGATGAGTAATTAAGACAAAACAGTTCAAAAAGAGGCCGAGGAGAAAACGGGCTTAACAACTGGGCCGGGCCCGAAACGGGCCAAACTGGGCCAGGTCTGAAAACGGGTCGATCTTGAAAAGGGCTGGGTCTGGAAACTGGGCCAAGGTGGATTGGGCCTGCCAAACGTGGGCCGGACTAGGTCTGGGCCTGGTTGGGTCGGACCAAGCCTTGGTCGGGTCGGGTCGGGTCTGGGCCAGTGGGCCGAGCAGTTGGGTCGCCACTCCAGCCTGACTCAGAAGAGAAAAAATCCCGACTAAGTCGACTCGGCACTCGGCCGAGCGACTCAGTAACTCGGCTGAGTCGAAGGGAAGGGGAGAAAACCAGGAAAATCCAGGAAATGGGGAAAATAGGGAAAAGAAGGGAAAAGAAGAAAAGGAAAAAAAGAAAACAAGGGAAAACTGAGTAAAAGTGTGGAAAATCAAAGAAAGTAGAAGAGGAAGGAAAACAGGGAAAACCGAGAGGGATTCCCAAAAAAAAACGAGGAAAGAAGAAGAGAAGAATAGGGGAAAAACGAAGGTGGAGCCGACTGAGGTGGAGAAAGAGAAGAAGAAGAAAACTGAGAGGGGGAGAGAGAGAGAGGAGGAGGGGCTTACCGAGAATCTGGAGGAAGGAGAAGAAGAAGACCGCAGCTGGGGGGTTGGGGGAAGAAGAGCGGCGGCACTGTAGCGTAGCGGCTACAATGTCGTGGGGAAGAGGGTAAATTTTTAAGGGTTAGGGTTTCGGGTTTTAGCCTTTCCTCTTTTTTTTTAAAAAACAAAAAATCTTTTTAGAAGAGAAATAAAAACTCGAAGAAAGAATCCGAAAGATCTCGGGCGAGAAAACGTGTGACTTTTGAACAAGTTTTCATGACAATTACGTAATAATTATAAAATTACCAAAGTGCCCTTCGAGTTCCCGAACTAGAAAACAGGTAAACTAGGCCCACCATGGCGCCCACACTCTCTTCACTATAACCAAAATGTGATTTTCAAATAATTTAAATGGCAAAATAATTAAAATATTAAATTATCAAAATGCCCTTTGAGCTTCAAAGCTCGAAACCGGGCGAACCAGGGCCCACCACGGAGCCTACACAATCCTCACTGCCACCAAACCACCAAAAACAACTTGGAGATTCACAAAACTCTCTAAAACCCCAAAATATCGGGCCGGGTCATTACATCAAAGGCCATGTGTTATGGTCGACCATGTCATGGTTGACTTGGTCAACCACAAAGCAGTCCAACCGAATTAAGGTGTGGTTGAGTTGGAAAATGAGTTTAAGTTTTGAGTTATGATTTAAATACTAGAAGGGTGTTGGGAAATGAGTTCAATGGGATTTAATAATGTTGGAATTGAGTTGAGTTGAAAGGGAAGTGGAAGTGACTTCTATCTCAAGTGAGTTGGATGGGGAGGTGGAGAGTTTCCATCTCAATGGATGGAACTCGATGGAAGTCAAAGAGACTCATTGAGCTTAAGCCAAGTGTCCTCTTGGTTAGACCAAGGGACACCTTGGTTGGACAAATAGTTAAGAGGGGGAGGGGAAAAGCTTTGGGCTGTTACAAAGGGGTACAACCAAGGGGCACTTCACACACCTTGACCTAATTTCATCTCTTGCAACCAAGAGAATTCCTTCTCTTCTACTCTATCTATTTTCTATCTACACCATCGACACTTGAAGAAGTTGGTTGAAGAACAAGAAAGGAAGGAGAAGGACTGAGGAGCAAAGACAAAGCAAAAGAAAGAAGGAGACAGGTAAAGGTATGTCCCATAAATATATTTAGATAAGAATGAGATTAAGGAAGTCCTGGACTTGGCCATGGGTGACCGAATCCATGGGCTCCAAGAGTGGTTAGAATAAATGGTGAAAAAGTTATATGATCATGGAATTGGTATCTATTCAAGGAATGGATATGTATTTGAAAACAAACAATCGAAGGATTGAGTACACAACCACATGATAAGGGTACAAAAGTTGGAATGGTTATGAAAGACCCTAGTGTTGATTAGGGAAGGGTATAGTAAGTATGTCAAAACTATATGAACAATAACATGTATGTTTAAAAAGGATAAGGGGTGAATTTCATGAAGAAATGTCTAGCCAAAGGATCAAACGATACTGGTGTGGCTGAAGGCAGAAAACCAATTCTAGGAGTTTCAACCAACTGAATCTTTGGATTCAGTCGACTAAACCATGTCTGGATTAAAATATAAGGGGTATAATGATGTTTCAACCGACTGATATGGGATTCAGTACAATGAAAGAAGACGTATCAAAGAAGTAAAGGGATCTGACGTGTTTCAGCCGACTGAATCTTTGATTCAGTCGACTGAATGATTTCTTAGCAAACACGCAAACTGTTGACTGATGATTTAGCTGATTGAATCATGGATTCATCCGACTGAATCTGTACTGGCCGAAAACACAGTCAATCTGATCCAAAGTCAGCCAACTGAATCTCAGATTCAGTGGACTGAAAGGGGTTTGACTCAGAGTAAGATGACTGAATCTATGATTCAGTCGACTGAAAAGTAGTGAGTCAAGGAAAGAACAGTACTGAGTTGGGTTTCAGCCGACTGAAAGTATAGTTCAGTCGACTGAAAGTCTGCGGGTAAGTCAAATAACAGTAATCGGGTAGGTTTCAGCCCACTGAATCCTTGATTCAGTCGACTGAAATATAATGTTATATATTTGGGTAAATTTCCAGAAACTTCTGATTATCTGGTATGATGTAATATTGATGGAAATAAAAATAAACAATCAAATTAATATATATTGTTGGATTTGACAAGGTAACAAGGTTCGATTCGCGCAACCGTTGGCATTATTTCTATGAAACCAGGAAAGGACAATAAATCAGACGTTGGTAGGATTCCTACCTTGTTGTGATTCATATGGATCATTTATGTTACTGGTTTTTATTTTAGTACAACGTTTATTTTGGTAAATCAAATGGAATATGTTTTATGAACTGTTTTCAATGTTATCATGTATTTTGATACGAAAATGACATTTGTGCATCCATAACCTCATGCATGGCATGGGAGGGAATATATGGGGCAGCAAGCCAAGTTATGAGCTGTCCGGACTTGACTTGGGGCTTGAGATTAGCTTATGTAAAGCTATGTGAACCATTGATTTATTGGCCTTGTCCGGGATTGCTAGATAGGGGCACAGCGTAATTTGGGCCAGAGAGCTCGGGGGTAACCAGTCCAAAAACCCTGCGCAGAGGGAGGAGTCCACGCTCCATCGGTAAACACTGCGGACGTAAATGGCCAAGGGAACACCTTCATATGATTTCATTATATATCAAGGAAAATGTTGATATGATTTGTATGATGTTTGTTATGGAGATTGGGTGGGGGATCCTATGTGTATAACCCTACTTTGAATTCCTACTGGGCGCGTTGACTAATGCCCTACTTCTACCTTTAGATGATGGAACAGGGATTGGAAAGGACAATGGACGTGAAGAGAGCCAAGCTTAGGAGCTTGGGCAGATGATGTTTACTTTATTTAATATTGATTTTGGAGCTATGTATTTGAGATAATTAGCATTTTGGAATTGTAATAACTTAGTTTATTTTGCTATGGTTGATTGAATATTTTTGGATATTTGAACTTAAGTTAATTTATATTGATTGACTTCCTTGCTATTTAATATCATGGTTATGGATGGTTTCCATTCATATAATAATTCCGCAGTTAATCGCAATCGTGTGAACTGTTTTGGTGGACTTGGTCCATGCACAGTATTGTTGGCCAGTTATGGGTCGGGTTTGGAAGCACGAACTTAGCTCGCGTCGTGACGTTTCAGCTCTCTCTCACTCTTTTTTTTTTTTTTAAAATATATTCTGATTGTCGGCGAGTGAAAAAGGGTGCGGCGTTACAGTTGGTATCAGAGCAAAACCGGAAGTGTGAATCTTTCAAAGTAAGATTAATACGGTATCATGTCTCACTAATAAGATAAGAATCCCAACTGACCGACTCTTAAGATTAATACGGTATCATGTCTCACTGACAAGATAAGAATCCCAACTGACCGACTCTTAAGATTAATTTATTTTGTTGAGAATAACACTTGGTGAAAAAGGAATGACAACAAGGGAAGGACAATCACTTTAAATATGGATATATCAAACATAGCAAGTAGGACATATTTCCCCAACACAAGAAACACCAGGATTTCCCCAAAATGAGAAGCAATATATGATACATAGGAAAATTCCCCAAAATAAGAAATACAAGATGTTGATTTGGTAATTCCCCAAAATATGTAAACACAAAAAGTTTATGAGGAAACTAAGTCAAACGATGTTTCAATGACTTAGGAAAATGCCTACGAGAAGAAGAAGAACCCGACAAATCCCGTATCAAGAGGAAGAGGTACAACACTCACACCAGGAAGAGGGGCAAAACAATGTTAATATTCATGAAGTACCTCCTGAGTTGCAGAGCCTATAGCAGGCAGTGGTCACTTCCGTTCTGCAGCAACAGCAGAACGGCAACCTCCAATGAATCACAGGACCGGAATATGGTCAGGGACTTCCAACAGCAACGTCCCCCTTATTTCAGAGGGAAAGAGGGACCCGTAGAAACCAAAAACTGGCAAATGGTGGAGTGTGATAGAACGACAGCAAGCACAGATTCCAGCGGAGGAAAGGACAGAGATGACATGGGATCAGGTCGTTGGAATGTTTCTGGATCATTATTTTCCAGAGGAAGAGAAGGAGCGCCAGACACAAGCGTTCATATCTCTGGTCCAGGGCACCATGACAATTGCGGATTACTATCAGTAGTTTCTCCGTTTATCATGTTATGCATTATACATGGTAAACACAGAGTACAGGAAGGCTCATAAGTTTGAACGCGGCCTACGACCTAGCCTAAGAGCCAAGGTCACAATATTCAAATCAGCGACTTTGGCAGAAGTGGTCAGCCGAGCTAGAATAACTGAGCAAGAGCTGATGGAAATAGTCAAGTTTGTGGACGTTCGCTGAGGAAAAAATGGGGGAATTGCTTTCCGCCCGAATAAAAGATTCAGACCTAACTTTGGGAGACCCTTACCTTCTACTGGGTCAACTTGAGGTTTTCGTCCCAACTAGCCCTCCACATCAGGATCCGTCTCTCAAAATCCGCTTGGTGTTAGCAACTGTTTTCAGTTTGGCCAACAGGGCCATTTCAAGAGAGAGTGCCCACAGATCAGTAGACCTACTCACTCCAGGGGTTCATTCCGTCCTCCAGCTCAACCAGCTCATTCTCAAGCATTCAGAGCATATAACCAGACAGGACGGGCGCCTATACCAACAGGATCTGGACGGCTGTATACTTTGGCTCCTCCTTCAGAGACAGTGGATCACTCGGTGATTCAAGGTATGGCAGTAGTTGGTAGTTCTTATGCTTTCGTATTATTTTATTCAAGAGCATTCCACTCCTTTGTATCTGCTGCCTTCATATCTGCTACTGTCAGTTTAGTACAACAACTGTCCACCACACTTACTATTGTATCCCCCATTGGAGAGACATCACTGGGTCTGATTTGCACTTCAGTAGACACTAAACTTGCTGGGTTCAAGTTTAAGTTCAATTATCTGGTACTCGAGATGACAGAGTATGACATCATATTTGGCATGGATTGGTTGGCTAAATTCCAGGCCAGCATTGACTGTCATCTTCACTGGGTGATATTTTGGTCACCCATGGGAAAACGATATGTGGTACATGCTGACAGACAGAGCATTCCAATGACCAGGAAATTGCACGAGGAAATGAACCGCCTAGTACTGAACAACATCAGACTAGACAAGGCGCCAATGGTTGAACTACCTAAGGTAGAGAAAGACTACGCAGTAGTAATCCCGACAGAACTCCCTGGTTTGCCTCCAAAGAGGGAGATTGATTTCGAAATCAAGTTGTATCTTGGCACTGCTCCAATATCATTGCCGCATTACCGGATGGCCCCAGCAGAGATGTTAGAGCTAAAGAAGCAAATTGATGAACTGCTAAGACTAGGATGTATCCGGAACAACACATCATCTTGGGGAGCACTGATATTATTTGTAAAGAAGAAGGATGGTATGCTTCGGATGTCTGTAGATTATCGGAAATTGAATCAGCTGACGGTAAAAAACAAGTACTCTCTACATAGAATTGATGATCCTATTCGATCAATTCAGAGGTTTTTCGAAGATTGATCTGATGTCAGGCTACCATGAAATCCATGTAAGGGATGAAGACATAGAGAAGACGGCTTTCAGAACTCGGTATGGGTTGTATGAATATGTGATCATGCCGTTTGGACTCACCAATGCACCAGCTGTGTTCATGGATCTGATGAACAGAATCTTTTGTCCGTATTTGGACAAGTTTGTAATTGTCTTCATAGATGATATTCTGATCTACTCTATCAGTCAGGAGGAACATGCTGAACATTTGCGCATAGTCCTGGACACCTTAAAAAAGAATCAATTGTATGCCAAAGCAAGCAAGTACGAGTTTTGGCTCTCTGAGGTCAACTTCTTAGGGCATGTCATATCAGCGGAAGGAATAGTCGTGGACCCAGCTAAGGTAGCAACAGTTAGAAACTGGAAAGCTCCAACGAATGTGACTGAAATTCGCAGCTTTCTGGGATTGGCTGGTTATTATCGAAAGTTTATTATGGACTTCTCCAAGATTGCAGTTCCACTCAAAAGGGAGTCAAATTTGAATGGTCTGATGTGTGCAACCGAAGGTTCGAAGACCTGAAGGAGAGGCTTACGACTGCTCCTATTCTGATTTTGCTGGAAAGAGGCAAGGGTTATGAAGTATATTGTGATGCTTCAGGAGAAGGACTTGGGTGTTCTCTTACTCAAAGTCAACACATAGTGGCTTATAGTTCTAAGCAGTTGAAAATTCATGAACGCCACTATCCGACACATGATCTGGAATTATCCGCAGTGGTCTTCGCTCTCAAAAGCTGGAGACACTATCTTTATGGCGAGATATTTGAGGTATTTTCAGATCACAAAAGTTTGAAATATCTTTTTGATTAGAAGGAACTCAACATGAGACAACGCAGATGGATGGAGTATCTGCAAGATTATGAGTTTGCACTACGGTATCATCCTGGCAAGGCGAACAAATTGGCGGATGCCCTCAGTCGCATGACACATGCAACAGTCGCTAGTGTGATTATGAAGGAATGGGAGATGCTGACAACTATCCGGGAGTTTAATATGTATATCAAGGACCGTGGGAGTATGTTCAATCTGATGGTACGGTCCAGCATGGTCACCAAGATTGAGCAAGAGCAGCGGGCAGATTCGGAAGTGGAAGAGATATGGGCTAAGATGTCAATTGGTGAGGTGGTACCGGAATGGGAATTACGACCGGGACAAGGTCTTTTATTCTGAGGCAGGACATATGTGCCTCAAAGCTGCAAAAGAGAATTGTTGATCGAGGCACACCAAACAAAACTCTTTATTCATCCGGGTAGCACCAAAATGTACCATGACCTGAAGAGACATTATTGGTGGCATGGACTTAAAAGAGATGTGGCAGATTTTGTTGTTCACTGCCTGACTTGTCAGCAAGTCAAGACTGAACATCAAAATCCACCAGGATTACTCAAACCCTTACCAGTGCCAGAGTGGAAATGGGAACATATTTCCATGGATTTTGTGACAGGGTTGCCAAGGTCATCAAAAGGCAACGGTGCAATATGGGTCGTGGTAGATCGATTGACCAAGTCTGCACACTTTCTTCCAATCAAGATGATAGATTCATCTGAGACTTTGGGACAACAATATATCAAGGATATCATCAGACTACATGGTATACCCAGGACCATTGTGTAAGACAGAGATGGCCGATTCACTGGCAGAGTGTGGCAGAGAATGCAGTCGGCTATGGGGACCAACTTGTTGATCAGCACAGCTTTCCACCCACAGACTGACGGTCAGTTAGAGAGGACAATACAGACATTGGAGGATATGCTGAGAGCATGCATGCTAAACTTCAAGGGTGGTTGGGAAGATCATTTACCATTGGTTGAGTTCTCGTACAACAACAGTTACCAGACAAGTCTCAAGATGGCTCCATTTGAGGCGTTGTATGGTAGACCCTGTAGATCACCAGTGTGTTGGACAGAGGTCAGTGAGCCTGCACTTATTAGACCTGATCTGGTTACAGAGACTACAGAACAATTAAGGTGATACGACAACATCTGCTCACTGTACAGAGTCGTCAGAAGAGCTACGCTGACAAGAGAAGGAGGTTCCTTGAGTTTGAAGTGGGAGACTTAGTGTTCTCAAAAGTCTCACCACGAAAGGGACACATGCGATTTGAAAAGAAAGGGAAACTGTCACCTAGATTTGTGGGACCCTTTCCAATCCAAAAGAGAGTGGGGGAAGTGGCGTATCAATTGATAATTCCTCTATAGTTATCATCACTGCACGATGTATTTCAGTATCCATGTTGAGGAAGTACAATCCTGATCCCTCGCATGCACTGAATGTACAAGACATAGAAGTGCAAAGCGACGTGACCTACGTCGAAAGGCCTGTCAAAATGGTGGAGACAGAACAAAGGGTGTTACGGAGCCGAGCAATTCAGTTCGTCAAAGTGGCATGGGACTAATGAGGAAGCCACTTGGGAACTTGAATCGGAAATGAGAGCAGCTCATCCTGAGCTATTTATGTAATCTGTTTGAAACTCTACTTCGCTCGATTTTCAGGATGAAAATTTCCAAAGAGGGTAATATTGTAACACCCGGAATTTTCAATGCATAAATATATTGGATTTTGTCTATTTAAATTGTTAAATTGATTGAATTTATAATTTATGGATGAAATGGACCTTAAATGGGTAAAGGAGTTGGGTCAATAACCCAATTAAGATCCAATGGATCAAATATAGAATTTGATTTGGAAATAATTGGGTAAGTGTAATTAAATGGGTCAATTACCCAATTGGGGCCCAATGGGTCATAGATGAGCTGATTTGAAGTAAATGGGTAAGGATTAATATAATTGGGTCAGCTAGCCAATTAAGACCCAATGCCTGAATCCATCTCATCAAGTGAGGTGACATGTAAGTGACATGACAAGGTGGGACCCCAAGGGCCATGTGTTGTGGTCGACCATGTCATGGTTGACTTGGTCAACCACAAAGAAGTCCAACCGAATTAAGGTGTGGTTGAGTTGGAAAATGAGTTTAAGTTTTGAGTTATGATTTAAATACTAGAAGGGTGTTGGGAAATGAGTTCAATGGGATTTAATAATGTTGGAATTGAGTTGAGTTGAAAGGGAAGTGGAAGTGACTTCTATCTCAAGTGAGTTGGATGGGGAGGTGGAGAGTTTCCATCTCAATGGATGGAACTCGATGGAAGTCAAAGAGACTCATTGAGCTTAAGCCAAGTGTCCTCTTGGTTAGACCAAGGGACACCTGGGTTGGACAAATAGTTAAGAGGGGAAGGGGAAAAGCCTTGGGCTGTTACAAAGGGGTACAACCAAGGGGCACTTCACACCCCTTGGCTGAATTTCATCTCTTGCAACCAAGAGAATTCCTTCTCTTCTTCTCTATCTCTTTTCTATCTACACCATCGACACTTGAAGAAGTTGGCTGAAGAACAAGAAAGGAAGGAGAAGGACTGAGGAACAAAGATAGAGCAAAAGAAAGAAGGAGACGGGTAAAGGTATTCCCATAAATATATTTAGATATGAATGAGATTAAGGAAGTCATAGACTTGGCCATGGGTGGCCGAATCCATGGGCTCCAAGAGTGGTTAGAATAAATGTTCAAAAAGTTATATGATCATGGAATTGGTATCTATTCAAGGAATGGATATGTAGTTGAAAACAAACAATCAAAGGATTGAGTACACAACCACATGATAAGGGTATAAAAGTTGGAATGGTTATGAAAGACCCTAGTGTTGATTAGGGAAGGGTGTAGTAAGTATGTCAAAACTATATGAACAATAATATGTACGTTTAAAAAGGAAAAGGGTGAATTTCATGAAGAAAACTCTAGCCAAAGGATCAAACGAAAGACACTGACAAATAAGTCAGTCGTCTGAATCAGGGATTCAGTCGAGTGAACTGGTGTGGCTGAAGACAGAAAACTAATTCTGGGAGTTTCAGCCGACTGGATCTTTGAGTTCAGTCGACTAAACCATGTCTGGATTAAAATATAAGTGGTATAATGATGTTTCAGCCGACTAAATATGGGATTCAGTCGAGTGAAAGAAGATGTATCAAAGAAGTAAAGGGATCTGACGTGTTTCAACTGACTGAATCTTTGATTTAGTCGTTTGAATGATTTCTTAGCAAACACGCAAACTGTTGGCTGAATACACAGTCAATCTGATCCAAAGTCAGCCGACAGAATCTCAAATTCAGTCGACTGAAAGGGGTTTGACCAAGGATACAAGGGGTTTGACTCAGAGTTTGCCGACTAAATTTGTAATTCAGTCGACTGAAAAGTAGTGAGTCAAGGAAAGAATAGTACTGAGTTGGGTTTCAGCCGACTGAAAGTATAGTTCAGTCGACTGAAAGTTTGAGGGTAACCCAGAGAACAGTAATCGGGTAGGTTTTGATTCAGTCAGCTGAATCCTTGATTCAGTCGACTGAAATATAATGTTATATATTTGGGTAAATTTCCAGAAACTTCTGATTATCTGGTATGATGTCATATTAATGGAAATAAAAATAAACAATCAAATTAATATATATGGTTGGATTTGATAAGGTAACAAGGTTCGATTCGCACAACCGTTGGCATTATTTCTACGAAACTAGGAAAGGACAATAAATCAGACGTTGGTAGGATTCCTACGTTGTTGAGATTCATATGGATCATTTATGTTACTGGTTTTTATTTTAGTACAACGTTTATTTTGGTAAATCAAATGGAATATGTTTTATAAACTGTTTTCAATGTTATTATGTATTTTGATATGAAAATGACATTTGTGCATCCATAACCTCATGCATGGTATGGGAGGGAATATATGGTGCAACAAGCCAAGTTATGAGCTGTCCGGACATGACTTGGGGCTTGAGATTAGCTTATGTAAAGTTATGTGAACCATTGATTTATTGGCCTTGTCCGGGATTGCTAGATAGGGGCACAGCGTAATTTGGGCCAGAGAGCTCCGGGGTAACCAGTCCAAAAACCTGTTTAGAGGGAGGAGTCCACGCTCCAACGGTAATTCCGATTAACACACGTGAGGAGGTATAACAGTGACCTGGTGGTGCCGTCACAAAACACTGCGGACGTAAATGGCCAAGGGAACACCTTTATATGATTTCATTATATATCAAGGAAAATGCTGATATGATTTGTATGATGTTTGTTATGGAGATTGGGTGGGGGATTATTGGCATATGACACCCACGGCATTGACATTTACATGAGCATGATTTAAATATGATTATCATGCGCTGATTTTGATACTATGATATGTTTACAGTTTTAATATAATGTTCTTATTCTGATTTTTATATTGATCTTATGTGTATAACCCTACTTTGAATTCCTACTGGGCGCGTTAACTAAAGCCCTACTTCTACCTTTAGATGATGGAATAGGGATTGGAAAGGACAATGGACGTGAAGAGAGCCAAGCTTAGGAGCTTGGGAAAATGATGTCTACTTTATTTAATATTGATTTTGGAGCTATGTATTTGAGATAATTAACATTTTGGAATTGTAATAACTTAGTTTATTTTGCTATGGTTGATTGAATATTTTTGGATATTTGAACTTAAGTTAATTTATATTGATTGGCTTCTTTGCTATTTAATATCATGGTTATGGATGGTTTCCATTCATATAAAAATTCCGCAGTTGTTCGTAATCGTGTGAACTGTTTTTGTGGACTTGGTCCACGCACACGTATTGTTGGCCAGTTATGGGTCGGGTTTGGAAGCACGGACTTAGCTCGCGTCGTGACGTTGCAGCTCTCTCTCACTTTTTATTTTTTCTAAAAAAAATATATTCTGATTTTCGGCGAGTGAAAAAGGGCGGGGCGTTACGGAGAAGTTGAATCTTTTACCCTTGATTGAGTGAGGGTAGAGACCCTAGGAAGGGTTATAAAAAAAAATTGTGGCTGACCCTTGAACTTGTCATTCGAGGTGGTGTTTGGAATGATCAGAGGATCGGCCTAGAGGAGACCTTCGATGGATGACAAGGCTTCAAGTGTTTGGTCTTGTAGATCATGATTTGTTGCGGGTTGGAGTCGGTTGAAATACAAGTGTTAATAAAATTTGTCAGACTATTGTAATAACCATCAGTGAAGTTGAGTTAGAGTGTGACCTTACGGTTTTAGATATTTTTGGTTTGAAGCCATCCTAGGTAAGGATCGAATATCTACTTTTAGAGTAACCTCAGACTATGCTAAGAGAAAAGTGTTTGGTCGATCTGTTGCTCAAAAGTTTTTTGTGATAAATTGAGCCTTTCTCTTGGACCTTGTATGACTCGTCAGAAAATGTTTGGTCAAGTGGCCAATGTAGATTGGGAGAATTCAAAATCTTTATATATGAAGTTGCCAAAAGAAGTATGTGACTTTCAGGATGTGTTTCCGGAAAAGTTAATAGGTTTGTCACTCCATAGAGATAATGAATTTGTTGTTGACTTGATTCTTGATACTTAGCCTATTTCTATGCCCATTTATAGAATATCACCAGTTGAAATTGATAGAATTAAAGATCATGGTTAGATGAGATTGACTTGGAAGTTTTACCTTTAAGTGCGTGTAGGAATCCAATATGGCATTGTTGTTATGTTGACAACGTTGATGGGTGTTTATTGGTATTGTGGATTATTTGCATGTATTACCAAGATATGGAAGTTATGTTAAAGATGTTGGAGTACAGTTAGCTTATAATGGTTTCATTGTGAGAAGTGACGAACGCAACAAGAACTACCAACACTGGAGGTACATAGCTTTACCATGTCGCGATTGGTAAAGGTACCCGTGTAGGGATACCAAAGGTGGAAGTGAATGTCTTGTGGTAACTTGACATATGCGGTAATGTAGTGATCGCTGAACGAGTGTGCTTGTAGATAGATTTTGTTTCTATATATGAGAGACCATCAACTCTATGATCAACTTAGGAAGTGTGAATTTTTGTTGGCCGAAGTGCAATTTTTGGGTCATATAAATTTGGTTAAGGTTGTTGCAGTAGATCCTACTAAAAAAATGCTTAATAGGGAAAGACCACGTAGTATGTTTTTGAGGTTAACAACATCTTAGATTTGGTTGGGTATTATCGGAGATTTATTAGACTTCTCCAAACTTGTAGCACCTGTGACTAGATTAACAAGGAAATATATTAAATTCTCTTAGGGAGAAACCTTTGAGCAAGCATTCATGGAATTGAAAGAAGATTCAATGTAGAAGTTATACCCGAACTTGTTCGATGATCAAGGTATGAATCTTAGTAAATTTCGAGCCAAAATTTCTTTTAGGGGGTTGGGTTGCAACGACCCCACCCAATTTGGAGGATCATGGAAATGGGTGGATTAATTTTATCTAATAGATACCAAATTTATAATTTGTGTGTTTATTGTTGAGTAACTTTTGTGAGAACTAAATTCTTGAAAACATATTTGGAAATTAGAAATAGCTTTCGCCCTCCTCAAGCAGAAAATAGTGTTTTATCCCCTCGAGTTAAATAAATTTCAAATTTATTTTGAGAAACAAAAAAGCATTATATTATAAGTCTGGTAAATTGATCCGCTAAATAATGAAATTCCCCATTTATATTTAGTTTTATAAATTTAAATGTACTCGGAGTAATTAAAAAATTAAATTACTTAATTAAAGAAAATGACAAAATTCAAATTTTAAATTATTTGGAAATTTTTTTTTGTGAGAAATTATTCTTTCGGCCAATGGGACTCACACGGCCTTGGACGAATTTTTATAAAATAAATAAATAAAACCACAATTCTTGAGTGCATTGGTCGAATTTATCCCTTCATATTATTTTTGTGCAGATTGGTGAATCGTAATATTGGCCGAAAATCCCAATGTGCTAGAACACGATTGACCCAAGAGGAGGAGGGGAAGAGAGGGGGGGGGGGGGGGGGAGGTTGAATAGGTCAATCTCAAATCGTTCTGGAGTACCTCTCCTTAATCCACTTTCGGGACAAATGCTTTAAAGATAAATTTTAAAACCAAGAAGCATTTGCCTTTTGTAGCTATTTTCTCATTGAAGTGTGCACTCAAAGATTCACACAAAGTGTATTGATGCTCTTTCTTGAAGATATCGTACAACAATCACAGAATCAGTAAGACTGGGAATTTGGTTCAAGTCCTCTATTTTATTTTCTCTCATTTTTTCTCTCTCACAATCTTTTGTCAAAGATTGGGTATTTGATTTTGGGTGTTGGCACAATAGAGATGATCGTTCCTCAGAGTGTATGATTTTTCTCAGTTCAAGGAAGATACATAAATGATCATACAACACTCATATTTATAAAGGAGTCTAACGGTTTTTCATACTGTCCAGTACCGACAGGTCGGTGGCACTGATGGGTTGGTGTTCATATTTATTACCGTTCAACCACCCGACCGTGGGCATTAAATGCACTCCCAATGGTATAATTACTTCCCGGTCGACATGTCGGTGTCGCCGATGGGTTGACAGTTATAGAACCGAGAGGTCGGTCCAATCGAGAGACTTGATGAGGGGCAACTCCATGCAGACAGAGTTTCAAGACAGAAACTAGTCAAACCTAGACTGACATGTTGCACTTTACCTAGGGGTCGGTCCTGTTACTCTCGATTGGTGTTGAATCTCCGAGATGTTTGTTTTCTCGAGAGTCTACTCGAGTTCCCAATCCAGAACTCACAAGTATTTTACCCATGACTCGTCGACCATGAGGGGTCGTTTAAGTTCATCACCGAGGGGTCGGTGCATACGAGACTCTCAGTTAGAGGCATTCTCAGAATGACAGTTCTAAGTTCCAGAACCTATGTTCTGGCCGACTTGTCCTTGACCACGATGGGCCGGTCCTGTCTTCACCGAGGGGTCAGTGAGATAGACTGGTTGAGCTGACAGTGATCATAATTTATTTGTCAAGTTCATTTCGAATTCACTGTTCAGCTTCTTCTCTAGGCCTTATATGATTTTATCATTTGTTCAACTATGCCAATGAATGGTCTTCTCTTGTAATGCCCACCCTTTTTCACTCGTCGAAAATCAGAGTATATTTTATTTTTAAAAATAGATGAGAGAGAATGGGACGCCACGACGCTAGTTAAGTCTTAGTTTCAAAAACCCGACCTTTTAGTGGACACCTTTACGTGTGCGTGGACCAAGTCCAAAAAAACATTTCACACACTAAAGAATATTTGCGGAATTATTATATGAATAAAATACTATTCATATTCATGTCATTAATAAGTAAGGAAGCCAATCACCATATAATTAACTGAAACTTAAATATAAAAAATATCATCAAACCATAGCAAAATAGATTCTAAGTTATTACAATTCCAAAATAATAATTCTCCCAAATACATCATCCAAATCAATATTAAAAATTTTGCCCAACCTCCTACGCTTGGCTCCCTTCATGTCCATTGTCCTTGTCATTCCCTGTTCCATCATCTATAGGGTAGAAGTAGGGCGTTAGTCAACACGTCCAGTAGGAATTCCAATTAGGGTTATGTACACTTAGGAATAGTATAAAAATCACGATAAATACATCATATCAAAACTGTAAAACATCTATAGTACTCCAAACCGTGCATGATAATCAAAAAACATAATCATGCTGATATGATGTCAAGCCATGGGTGTCATATGCCAATGATCTCTCACCCACTTCCATATCCAAACATCATATATCATATCAATGCCTTCCTTGATAAATTAATGCCATATCAAGGTGTTCCCTTGGCCATTTACGTCTGCAGTGTTTTGTGACGGCACCACCAGATCACTGTTATACCTCCCCACATATGTTAATAGGAATTACCGATGGAGTGTGGACTCCTCCCTCTGTGCAGGGTTTTTGGACTGTTTACCCCGGAGCCCTTTGGCCCAAATTACACCGTACCCCTATCTAGCAAATCCTGGACAAGGCCAAAATATCAATGGTTCACATAGCTTCTTTCAAGCTAGTTTTGAAGCCCCAAGTCATGTACGGACGGCTCATAACTTGGCTTATTGTCGCATGTATTCTCTCCCATGCCATGCGTGAGAATATGAATGCAAGAATGCCCTTTCATTTTCAAATTACATGAAAGCATTGAAAAACTATTCATAAACACATGCCATTTATTTAACCAAAATAAAATATCATAGGTAGAAATAAAATCAGTGACATATACATAATCCGTTACGTCTCCAAAATGGTAGGAGTCCTACCAATGTCCAAGATACCGTCCTTTCCTTGTTTTACAAGAATACCGCTATCGGTCACGTGAAACGAATCGAACCTCGTTACCTTATTAATTTCAAACATACATATTAGTTTGATTTTCCATCTCAATTTCAACATCCTATCTCCATCTAAGTCCCATGTTCATTTCCCAATGCATTTATGCATTCCTTGTCCTTAATCTGTTTAAGAACCTCAATGGGATTTTTACTAGCCCAAAACAGTCTCCAAATTCAACCATTTAGAGACTGAAAAATTAGTCCCAACAGTGGCAGATTTACTAGCGAAAACAGTTCACAAGTTTAACAATATACGGACTGGAAATTAGTCCCAAAAATCAGCCATCAACTGGTCCAAAATCTGATCCAAAATCAGCCATTAACTTGTCCTAAAACTGAACCAAAATAAGCTAGCATCTATCTTAAAAGTAGACACCAAAACTAATAGTTTGAAGGCTGAAAACCAGTCCCAAGATTTACTGATTTTGAACCCTTAAAGTTAGTCTCAAGGTTTACTGATTTCGAACCCTTAAAATCAGTCCCAAAGTTTACTGATTTTTTAAACCTTAAAAACATTCCCAAGGTTTACTGATTTTTGAACCCTTAAAAATAGTCTCAAGGTTTACTGATTTTGAACCCTTAAATCAGTCCCAAGGTTTACTGATTTTTGAAACCTTAAAAAAAGTCCCAAGGTTTACTGATTTTTTACGCTTAAAAACAATCCCAAGGTTTACTGATTTTTGAACCCTTAAAAATAGTCCCAAGGTTTACTGATTTTGAACCCTTAAATCAGTCCCAAGGTTTACTGATTTTTGAAACCTTAAAAACAGTCCCAAGGTTTACTAATTTTGAAATCTTAAAACCAGTCCCCACCTTATTCTATTTAATCATATTATTATCATGGTATGGGTTCTTTCGTTTCAATCCCATAACCATCCCTTGGATGGATTTCCAACTCCATGGCCTTATAATAAATTTGCCATCCATCCCAACCAATTAAATATGGAACCCATGGATTCAGCCACTCCATGGCCAAGCTATGGTTTCCTTAAACTTATTTCTATGTTACTAAGCTTTTACATACCTTATTTTCCCGTCTCCTTCTTTTCTTTAAGATTTGTCCTTTCCTTACTCCTTCTTTCCTTTCTTTGTTCTTCAGTTTTCTCTAAGTGTAGAGACAAAATGGAAGAGAGAGAGATGAGAAGAGGAGATGCAATTCCCTTGTTCAAGAGAGAGATGATCGGCCAAGGGGTGTGAGCAGCCCCTTGGGTTGGTGTCCTTTTGTATATTAGTGTTAGACCCTTCATTCCCTCCTTTAATGGTTTGTCTAACCAAGGGGTCCTTTGGTTTAACCAAGGAGACCCTTGGCTTTGTAACGGCCGGCCCTTTTTCACTCGTCGAAAATCAGAGTCTATTTTTTTTTTTTAAATAAAGTGTGAGAGAGAGCGGGACGCCACGACGAGAGCTAACTCCGAGTTTCCAAAGCCCGACCCTTAACTGGCCAACCATACATGTGCGTGTACTAAGTCCACTAAAACGGTTCACATGCAATAAGGCTATATATGAGGAATAAACGTAATGCGGAATTAGCATATGATAAAGGTTACTATCCCTATCCATTTTAAATAGCAAAGAAGTCCATCACCAATAATTACTTAAGTTCAATGTCCAAAATAAAACCAAACCATAGCAAGATAGTTCTAAGTTATTACAGTCCTAAAATGCGAATAACTTAAAAGTACATTGTCCGAAAGAAAAACTAAAATAAAGTAAGTCTAAAATTACCCAAGCTCCTAAGCTTGGCTCCTTTCACGTCCTTTGCTCCGTCCATTCCCTATATCATTATTTAAGGTTGAAGTAGGGCGTTAGTCAACGCGCCCAATTGGTATTTAGAGTAGGGTCTAACACATGGATTAGTATAAAAATTCATAATGGATACATCATGTCAAAATCATGCAAGTTAATGCCAAGCCATGGGTGTCATATGCCATGATTCCCACCCATCAGTCGTATCTCGATCACAAAAATAATCCTCTTGATGAATAAGCCACATCAATGTATTGTCATGACTCCCCATGTGTGCCTTAACAGTCCCACCGAACGGAGTGTGGACTCCTCTTTCATTTCAAACATTATAATCGTGGATATCATCAGACTACATGGTATCCCCAGGACTATTGTGTCCGACAGAGATGGTCGATTCACCGGCAGAGTGTGGCAGAGCATGCAGTCGGCTATGGGGACCAACTTGTTGATCAGCACAGCTTTCCATCCACAAACCGACGGCCAGTCGAAAAGGACAATACAAACTTTGGAAGACATGCTGAGAGCCTGCATGTTAGATTTCAAGGGTGGTTGGGAAGATCATTTATTAGTGATTATATGCTTATGATTAAGGAATCACATATGTTTGTCTTTGGACTTGAGGTTGTTTGGATATTAGATTTAATGGACTGTTTTAATATAGTAATGGGTGGAAATAATAGACCAAAGATTAAAAGAGGACCCAAGTTAAATGAATGAGGTTCGGCCAAGGGGTATGGCCAAACCCCACTAGGTTTGTTTTATGGAAAATGATAAATGGATATCAGGTCATGGAAGGACATGATCTTGTGTCTAACTTGAAGATCAAAGGGTTGAAACATGAAATCAAGGGAGTGAGGTTCGGCCATGGTGTATGGCCGAACCCCACTAATAATCAATTTTTATGGACTTATGATGTTAGGTATGTATGATTAATTAGATGAAAGGAATGGCATTTGGATTTAATTGAAAAAGGATCATAAGTATGATGGTGAGGTTCGGCCATGTTTTATGGCCGAACCCCCACTAAGGTGGATTTGTTTTGGATGGTGGGGATTAACAAAGTTAAACATTGGTTAGGCCAATGGCAAAACCGTAAATACAAGTGAAATGGTAATTATGAAGGGATTGATCAAAGGACTTGAAAAGAGGGGTCCAAAACCAAAGTGGTATGGTTCGGCCATGCTGTATGGCCGAACCCTACCAAGTTATATTATTTAACATAAGGTATCTAAGTAAGTTATATGGAGGGCATTGTTCAAATGAAATGGAAGATCAAATCCAAAGTGGGTGAGGTTTGGCCATGGGTATGGCCGAACTCCACAAGGTGGTTTTGGGAATTAAACCTAATAAGAAATCAAAAGATTATGTTATTAACTTGTTGTTATACAAATAAGGTAAAGGGACTTGAATGGCGCACGAGTCATGAACGGGATTATTGGCGCACGAGTCATGAACGGGATTATTGGTGGATCTAAAGTGTAACAATGGACTCAAGAAAAAAATGGGGAAAGGACACCATGGGTTCGGCCATGGTGTATGGCCGAACCCAAGGCCCAATTGGGATCCATTTGGTGGGTTAAATTGGATGATGAATGGTGATTTAAATGCATGATGTAAACCTCTCATGGGAAGACTTGTGAGAGATCTAAAATGTGCCAAAAGATTCAAGGAAAATGGGGAACAAGACATCATGGGTTCGGCCATGGTGTGTGGCCGAACCCATGACCCATTTTGTAGGTCATTGTATGAGCTAAGGTTGGGTCCATGTTTGTGTTTAGATGATGGAGAATCTTATTAAATGAGATGGCTGATTGTGTTTCATGTTGAGTCATGGTTAGTGAATCCTTAATGGATCTAAGTTATGGATGAATTTTAGACTTAAAATATACATGAATAGAGGAGATATTAAACCATGGAAGTTTAGTGGCATAACCGTAATTATTGGCCACAATGAAGAACCATGGCCAAACCCCATATGTTGGACATGAACTTGGGTGCATTAAGATGACCTTATGA
Source organism: Chimonanthus praecox (assembly GCA_022113865.1). Lineage (NCBI taxonomy): Eukaryota > Viridiplantae > Streptophyta > Magnoliopsida > Laurales > Calycanthaceae > Chimonanthus > Chimonanthus praecox. The sequence goes on along the minus strand of CM039088.1, from coordinate 29,030,837 downwards.
ATGATTAAATTAAGCTTGGGGTTGATGCATTTTAGTTTCATAAATTAGAATGCTTAAAGGGCTAAAATTTGGAATTATCATGTGTTTAAATCAATGGAAATGAGGATAAGTTAAGGGCTGATTTGTAATGATCTTGTAACGTGGTTAGGGATCATTAATGGACCTAGTTGTGGATCAATTTCTGGACTTAATCATGCATGAATAAATGGGTGATTAACCATGGAAAATGAGGTAGTGGCAAAACCGTAATTAAATGCCAAATTCAAGAATTCCATGGAGATTGATCATGGAATGAGGGGCTCTAATGTAATAACCTTATAAGTGGTTGATCAAGCCTAGGGTGGCCAAATTTTAAGACTTATGGGAGTAAAAGGTTTAATAGATGACATGGGACCGGACCCACAAAACCTAAATAGTGACCGGTTTTTCATATGGGCTTAGAAATGGTTAAAACATGGACTAATGATAAATGTGTAATAAGGTACCGGACATCGCAGGCGGTGCGCGATCGGCAACCGGGTTTATCGAACAGAAAACGTAAAAGGACGCGAGTCGGTATTCGGTAGGATTCCTACATTTTTGTAAGCCATGGATTGGGTGATGTTTTCTTTAATTTAATTTGGAAAGCATGTGGTTGCCTTTAAGATGAGTTTTGGATTATGTATCTTGTGATGTTTTCCTTTAAATTATTTTGGAAATCATGTGAATGTCTTAAGATGGGTTTTGGATTAAATATTATGGGATGTTTTTCCCTTTGATTTATTTGATAATCAAGTAATTGTTTTAAGATGGGTTTTTGTGTTACTATTGAACTACATATATTACATGGCACATGGCATCTACGTCTCATTCACGGCATGGGAGGGATATGACATGGGAAGGATGAAATGAAACGGAGTCCATGCTCCGTCGGGGCGACCGATAAATGCATGGGGATGTTCATTATGTATTATTATACCTTGATGATGGTTTTCCATCAAGGGGGATGTTGTATTTATTGTTATACCTTGATGATGGTTCTTCCATCAAGGGGGATGCCTAGTGTGGATCGCATCTTGATGAGATTTTTCCATCAAGAGGATCATGGCACGAGGATGGTATGCATTTTATTTGGAACACTGTGTATGGTTGAAAAAGGGACATTATACGATGAGGATGAGATGGATGGGTGGGGTTCATGACATAGAACACTCATTGCATAACATTGCCCAAAGTGCATGGTTTTGCTATAATATTATCTGCATGCTATTATTACTAATCGATGTGCTAGCCCTACTCGGAGTCCTACTGGGCGCGTAGTCTAACGCCCTACTTCTACCCTAGCTGATGACGCAGGAGGTGGCGAAACGGAAGGACGGGACGGGAGTCAAGCTTAGGAGCTTGGGAAGGCAGATTAATTATGTTGTTTAAGTGTATGTTGGAAAAATGTAATTTGAGTAGCTTAGCTTCTCGGAATGTAATAAATTAGATTACTGGCTATGTTTTGGGATTTTATTATGGACATTATGGTTTTGAGGTATTATAGAAATTTAAATGAATGTTATCTTCCCTGCTATCTCAAATCTGTACGATAGTCTTTGTTGTTAATTCCGCACTGAGAAGTAATATTCCTTGAGCTTACGTCTACGCGTGAACCGTACTCGTGGACTTGGCTCCACTCACGCGTAGGGTTGGCCAGTTAAGGGTCGGGCTTTAGAAGCTCGGACTTAACTCGCGTCGTGACGTCCGCGCCCTTTGTCACTTTTCTTTTTTTAAAAAAAAAATAGACTCTGATATTTCGGTAAAAAGAGGAGGGCGTTACAAGGGGATTAGTAGCCAATACACCAGACGAAGGAACGTTTGCACGATTTGATGTCCGAGACTTAACTGGGAATGACAATCCAAATTTGTCTAAGCCCAGGGCAATGGATATTATACACAATTGGATCAGCCTTGTCCCAGCAATATATCGTGAACACGAATGAATCATCCTGAGGCCTGTAGTGATTGACAATCCATTCCAACAAGAACATTTTATTTTTCCAGACGATTGGCATATGACCATGATTGATCGTCCCTGCCATATGGCGATTGGTTGCTGACACGATGTGTCGTCCTTGACAGTGAATTCATATTTCCATTCTGTTGGTTTGTCAAACACTCTTTTAGCTTGATTAATTATCCAGATATGAAATCTAAGCCTAGGCCAGGTCATCCTAAGGTGTGGGTTCCACCTAGATTCTTCTATGGCCATTTTACCTTAGGTGATTGCCATACACTTTAATGATCCGTTGAGTCTTCATTAATCTTCTAACTTTGAGCTCGATTCAACCACCACTTGATTATTGATTCTTGAGCTTCTAATTTCAAGGCAATGCTTCACTCGAATCATGGATTTGACAAATAAGAGACTCAGCAAGCCGTGGCACTAATAGTCTCCCCCTTTATCAAATTCAAGACAAAACCTAGAAGCTAAGAATTACAGACTCAATCGACATTCCTGTTGATGTGCAAATTTGACAATTATAAATCTCGCAAGAGCACAAACCATTTATAGTACAGAGTTATAAGTGTGAGGTCGATCCCACAAAGAAGAAGCAAAATATATGCAAAAGAAAATCAAAATATATATGTTTCGAACCTAGTGCTTGAATTATTATGCTGTTTCAGAAAACAAAGATTTAAAATAAATCAAATCATAAAAATCAATCCTATTTTCATAAATTTAACTCTAAGTTAATAAAACCTCTATTTTAAGATTCAGATCCAAAAATTAGAACATTAATTAAATCCGATTAAGTTAATGGATTAAAGTAGAATTTATGGATAATCTCACACCTAAGTTCAAGAAAACAAAACTAAGGTCTAGTTAAATTAAATCTCAACATATTGAAGGATTGGTTTGAATACATACAAGATTATTAAAATACATGACAAACAAAATTCATAATTTAAAAGAATTCGAACAATTAAAATACAACATACAAACAAAAGATCTAACATAACTAAAGACAAGAAATAAATTTGCTAATAAAATAAATGACAGAATATAAAAATGCATAATTTAAAAGGTGGTTATGGAATTATTCTCTCATCGCTCAAAATAAATAAATAAATTAGAAATGTAGATCTGAAATTCAACGCAAGAATTCAAAAATCAATTTACACCATTTAATTTAAAACTTATAATCTTTTAATATAAATAAAGTTCAGTTCCCTAAATCCTTTAATTAAACAAAGAATATAAATTTAAAATTAAAATAGAGCAGCAAAGAAATATGAATAATCGAACTTCCTAGGATTATAAAAGAACATTTCTTATTTATTTCATAGAAAAATTACATACAAGATATGGAAAAACAATTAAAAGACAACTAAAAATTGAAATTACAGTGATTGCTCACTTGTAAAATTCGCATGAAGCACTGTGTCTTTTGTTCTTCAAGGTGTGTTCTCCAAACTTTGGTCTCTTGAGCTCTAGGTCTAATTCGATTTTCACAATGGTGAAAGGATGTATTTATAGGCTCAAGAGATGGATGAGGGATGGAGATTAATCTGGGTTTAAGTTAATGGTTAAAGGGATGGGATTAAATCTAATGGAATATGGGTCGTTGGGATTAAAAGATAGAAAACTAGGGCTTCTCTATGGTGTACACGAATTTGTCTAGATGGTGGCTTGGTGTGCAAGCAAACTTGGAGAGAAAAAAAAGGAAAGAGAAATTGTAAGACAAGGCATGGCTTGGGTGAATTTGGCTGTGCATTTTAGGGTTTACGCAATGCTTGATTAATCAATGGATGAGATGTAATGTTATAATAAATGGATGGCTAGGTGAAGAGGTGATAACATGGCTTAGGGCATAGGGATGAAATTCGCATGGAGTGGGGAGGATCATGAGGAATCGTGTGATGGGTGGAGGATAGGATAGATGACATGGAGATGAGGTGGAGTGGATTGGAGAGAAAGTATAAGGATTTTCCTAGGTCTGTATGCGCATGGAGTGTTTCTAGAACTTGTGACAATCGTGTGATACAATGGGATAGGTGCATGGAATCCTAAAATCTAGGGTTTCATGTTAAACCTAGGGTTTTTATGCATAAAATAGATGGTTGTGATGAAATGTCCTAAGATCTAATGGTTTAACTAATGAATGCATGATCTAAATGGGTGGACAATGAGATGATGCATGGATGATCATAATCCTAAGGTTAATCTACATGATTGGACTTAGGGAATTTGGCCATGGGTATTGGATTATTGGGTTATGTGGATTTAGACTTGCAAAACTCGAATATGAACATGGAGCAAAGGATCTTGGATTGGGTTTTGGACTTGGACTGGAGTATAGACTTGGGCTTCTTGATTGTCACTTTGGCCTGGCCCACAGTGGAGAATGCGCATGGAGTGTTTGGCCTGGCCCAGTGTTTTAACATTTGGAGCAAAGCTTGGCCCATTGGAAGTGGATCTCTAGCCCATGGATCTTGTTTTCAAATTCTTTGTAACACCCCAAATTTTCCTTAGTTTATAAAATTATTGCATTGGCCCATTTGGATTGCAATTTAATTGAATTTGAAATTAAAAAGTTGAAATGGACATTAGATGGGCAAGAAAATGGGTCAATTACCCAATTAAGACCCAATGGGTCATGGGTACCTTGATTTAAAAATAATTGGTTAAATTTAATTAAGTTAGTTGAGTTGAATAAATTAGTGAAATTAATGAATTAAAGTCCACCTCATCAAGTGAGGTGGCATGTGAGTGATGTGGCATTGCCATGTGGCATACATGTCAGCATATGGAAGCCAACTAAGCAAGGATGCCACGTCATCAAGTGACATGGCCAATGTGGGACCCAAATGCCATGTGGTGACCAAGTCACCACATGCATGGTCGACCATGGCATGGGTTGACTTGGTCAACCACTTTTGAGTTTAAGTCTTGAATTTAGGGTTTTGCTTAAGTTGAGAAGATGAAGGGATGAGATAGGGGGCTAGGATCTCATCTAAGGGAAGATCAAGGGTGGAGATTAAAGGATGGATGTCTTGTCTAAGTACATTGTACTTAGACACTTGGGAACCCAAGGATCTTCACCTCAATAGCCATGAACCACCCTTGGGAAGCCAAGGGTCTCTTTGGTTAAACCAAGGGCCTCCTTAGTTAGACCATGTAACGCCCTGCCCTTTTTCAGTTGTTTTCTCCCGTAAATTCAGTGCATATTTTTTTTATAACAGAGTAGAGTGATAGAGCGCGAGACGTCACGACGCAAGCTAAGTCCGAACTTCCAAAGTCCGACCCTTAACTGGCCAACCCTATGTGTGTATGGACTCAGTCCAATAAAATGGTTCACACATAGCCATACAAACCTGCAGAATAAAATCATACAACTGCGGAATCATAATCATCAATATACGGAACCATGTTCTAATCCATTCAGATAGCAAAGTATGTCATAATCATCAAACCAAAGCATTCAACCATCTAAGTTATTACATTCCAAAATCCGAATACTCAAATACAAGTTCATGAGTAATTTATTCAAAGAATATAAACTAGATCTTCCAAGCTCCTATGCCTGGTCTGCCTTAGGTTCATTGTTTCCCTGATTACCTGTATCACCAACTACAGGGTAGAAATAGGGCGTTAGTACAACGCGCCCAGTAGGTATTCCAGTTACGGCTAACACATGGTTAGTACAAAACATATCATATAACATAGTAATATCAAAACCATATAAATCCATGCCATACAATGAGTCTCACCCATCACCTGTACATAAATGTGCCTACCACATAGGTCTTTCAGTCGCCCCGACCGAGTGTGGACCCTCCGAAAATCTTCTTGATGGAAATCACATCAAGGTGTTGCATATAGGTTTTTCGGACGCCCTGACGAAGTGTGACCCCTCCGGTTATAAATCCTTCACCCCATGCCATGCATGAGATGCCAATGAAACACATGTTATTTTATAACATAAACATAGCATTGAAAATCATCATTTGAAAACATATCACATACATGCTCTTTATACAAATAAAACCTAGCATGTAAAATCATCTTTGAAACATAATCAATCCATGCTATTTAAATCAAGGTAAACGTAGCATTTGTAATTCAATAATAAATCAGATCCTTTGAAACACATTTCCATCAAAACATAAGATAAAAACAAGTATATAATCCATGGTTTCAAAGAGGTGGAATCCTACCTAAGACCGTTCACAAGTCCTTGCGTTTCCGTCCAAGATTCGATCACCGATCGCGCACCGCTTACGAGATCCCGTTACCTTATGATATAATAATAAATCAACACCAAAAATCACCTAATTATAAGGTTCTAAGTCTATAAACGAAACCCTATGGCCGAACCCATGGTTTACCTTTTTATACATATTTACAAAAATGCCACTGTTGGTAACCCTAGCCCCTTTTCTTTGCTTTGGTTCCAAGTTATCCTTTCATGCTTCCAAAATACTCAATGCCATAAAAATAACTCATGGAGTTCAGCCATACACCATGGCGAACCCTATGTCCAACATTCTCTCATATTTACCAAATTGCCATTGGTTTCCTTCTTCTTTTAAATCTTCCATAATTAGACCTTAAAAACTTCCCTAATCAAATAAGTTCATCAAACATACCTCATGGCCGAACCCATGGTTCTCCCACTTTGGTATCTTAATTACATTTTTAACACATGGGGTTCGGCCATACTTCATGGCCGAACCCATGGTTCTCCTACTTTGGTATCTTAATTACATTTTTCCCATTCCCTTCTCCATCAATTCTTATCATACATTGTACCCCTTTATTTTATTTAAAACTACACATAACTTAACTCATGACTTAGGTTCATAATCTGATTTCCTCAATCAGACTTTAACCTTGAATTATAGATACCTTTAATCCCTTAATTTTAGACCATGGGGTTCGGCCATACACCATGGCCGAACCCTATGGTGTATAATCTCTACCTTTTCATAATTTGAAAGACGCCAAATTTATATTTCACCTTCTAAAAATATAACTTTGCTTTATTAATCTCCCCTTCTATCATTAGAAGGTTTCCCTAATTAATTTACCAAAATATCAACCTCCTTCCATAAATGGAAAGTTTTCTAAAAATAACTCCACCTTCCATTTTTAACCTAAGGTCCACATTTAAAAGGTTTCTTAATTAAACATCAACCCTTCTATGATTGAATATCATATTCCATAAATAACAAAGTTTCCAAAAACTAAACCCTAGTAGGGTTCGACCATACATTGTGGCCGAACCTTACTCATGTCAATTAATCCCTTCATTCAATTAGGTTCAATAATCAAGCCCTTACCTTCCATTCTTGGAATGGTTTCCATAAATAATTTTTATGGTCTTTAAGTAGATACTTTCTAATTTTAATATCCACTTCCAAGAATGGAAACTTTCCTTAATATGTAACCTCCTTTCCATATTTGGAAACACCTTCCAAAATTAGATGGCTTTACCATATTTAACAACTTCTTCCATAAATGGAAGGTTTCCATATATAGATTCTTACTTTCCATAAATGGGAACTTTCTAAGATTAGAACTCCTTTCCAAAATTGGAGTGCTTTCTAATTTAGCTAACCCTTCCCTTAATTAGATAGTTTCCTATTTAATTTCCATTCCAGATTACCCCATGGGGTTCGGCCATACACCTTGGCCGAACCCTATGGTTCATGATCTTAGCCCTTGGTTTAGATCCATCAAAACCGATCATCACTTTCATAAAAGTTTGGTGGGGTTCGGCCATACACCATGGCCGAACCTCACCTCTTCCTTTTATCATTTTGGATCCCAAAGCTTAACCACAAAACGTCATGGTTCGGTCTTACCAAGGCCGACCTAATGTCCATCCAATCTTTCTTTAATTATCATCAAACTCCTCCATGGATTTTCATCATTTAAATTTGTTAATCTAAACCAGAAATCCCCATGTTTTTCATTATTCAAACCATTATGGAATAACCATGATTTCCATGATCCAAGATCTAAAATATAAACTCAATCAATGAATCAAGAACACACCATGGTTTTCAATCTTTAAAAGCAATTAATTGAACAAATCTTTCCATGGGGTTCGACCATGTACTATGGCCGAACCCTATGGTTCTTTTGATTTCATAAATCAAATTATAACATTAAACATTTAAATATTAACCTCTTCCTTGATCTTCTAATCTTTCTCCCTTCTTCTTATTTTTTTCCTCCAAACAAGAACACCTTCTAGTTGTTGCCCTTTCTTCTCTTGCTTTGGTGTGGAAGAGAGTGATGAATTGAGAGAGGGAGAGAGAAGAATAAAACTTGCTAATGGGGTTGTAAAAATCGTGTACCCCCTTGGGCTTCTCCTTTTATTAAGCTTTCCTTAATCCCACATTAGAAATTTCTTAAGATAAGCAACTGTTGGTCAAGCTAGCCAAATATCTAAAATAGTCCTAGAGGGGGGTGAATAGGACTATTGGGGAATTTTAAAATCTATTTAAATATTGGGCACTTTAATGATTAATCACTATGAATTTGCTCAATTAATGTTCTAAATGTGATTTACAAGCAATATTAAGTTTAAGCAAATTGTGTGCAATACGATGTGAGATAAGCAAGTGCACAAAATAAGGTGAAGGAGATGAGAAGAGATAGAGGATTGTGACACAATGATTTTTACGTGGTTCGGCAACCTTGCCTACATCCACGTCTCAAGTACACCACTTGAGGATTTCACTAACATTCTCCTTCACGGGTGGAGAAGAAACCAATTACAAAGCTTAATCTACTTCAAGGGTGTAGATCAACCTAATCACCAAGAGAACACCTCTCTTGAAAGTCAATAGGGTTACACCAACCCTTTACAATATTTCACAATTAATAGAAAGAAGTTGTGCTTTGAAAAATACCAAGAACTTAGCCTTGAGTTACTTGAAGTAGCTTGGGCTTGTTCTTGAATGTCCTCCTCTTCTTGGCTTGATGTAAATGCTCCAATGAAGTCCAACCAAGGTGATAGCAAGGAGGTCGAGGGTAATTAAAGGTTTTCCTATGAGGATTAAGACCCTATAAAGAATCTTTACTTAACACATTCAACTTAGAGCATAAGATGCTCAAGATATGCCTATGAGAGCTTTTAATGTGTTTGAGATTAAGAATCAAAGCTTAGAATATTGTAACTATGGAGTTTGTAAGCTTTGGAAGTTGTTTGAAAGCTTGGAAGAATGTATGAAAAAATTGGGCTCAAGTCATCAATCTTTTTCTCTCCAAAAAGCCTTACATTTATAGGCTAGAAAAGTTCCAACGGATCTATCTTCGGACCTTCCGAAAATAGTCTCGGATCTTCCGAGATTGCAACGGTCGGATTCCCAACGGTCATATTACAACAGCTCTTTTGAGCTTGCAACGGATATCTTCGGATCATCAGAAGTTTATGTTCGGAACTTCCGAAGGACCTGGCGTTGCACTACCAGAGGTATATCCTCGGATGTTCCGAGATAATGTTCTCGGATCTTCCGAGATTCCCAGAAATCCGAATAACTCGGAATATTCTCGGACGTTCTGAGAAAGTGGTCTCGGAAGTTCCGAGATTCCCAGAAACCCGAACGTCTGTTACTGAAAGGATAACCCTCGGACGTTCCGAGATATATTCTCGGAAGTTCCGAGCTGCCCAGAAATCCATTTTCCACAAGTGTTAGAAACTTGAGATTTTGTGAAAAACGTGCACATGGTGTGGAGCTCATGAGTGATCTATGCAATCAGTTAGAGTTAACTATAATGAACATTTTAGATTGCAAGGACACACAAAATATGGAGATTTTTGGTAGATCGCGAGAGCTCTCCACAGGGCAAAGAGTGGGATTAGAAACCCTCTTTGTATAATTCCAATTTTAACCAAAAAGGCTTCTAAGGTTTCTAGGTCAGTCCTATGGTCCATATACCTGTGATGGTTGGGATTCAAAGAGTTCTTCCGATTTTGGTGCGAGCTTTCAAAACAACGTGTCTTCTGGAGCTTCAAGTTTGATTTGACTGTGCATGTCTTCCAGAGATGAGGTCTTAGACACGTAGATGGTCACGACTCAGTCAAAGAAATTGACAACACAAGACTCAGTCGGACACAATCACGGAATTGACAACTCAATCTGACTCAGGAGAGGCAGATTTCACCTTTAGGCCAACAATCTCCCCCTTTGTCAATTTCGTGACAAAATCTAGAGAATACTCTATACAGACTCAAATACAAGTTACAACTTAAATGAGTTCAAATACATGCCAAGTACAGAAATAAAATATTACAATAAACTCTATACACTTGGACATGACTTCATGAAGTTTGAAGGCTTGAAGGTTCATGGCTGCTCCCCCTTAGAATATGCCTGTGATATTCCTGTATGCACAACATAAATGACATATTCTGGTGGAAAGTAATCTCCCCAAAGGTTAGTGATAACAAGCAATATGTGTTCAATTTTAAAGCATGTTTTAAAATAACAATTGCTCCCCCTATCTTTGATACCAATATTGTATTTTTGTTTCTCCCCCAATTTTCATGTTTTGATCGTTCTTGTCTTCAGTATTTCAATATTTCTCCCCCTTTTTGTCAAACATTGACAAAGGGCCATGTTAAGTAGTTTACATGGAGCACAAGTTGGAAATGGTCATTTGAATAAACCTTGTCAAACAAGTATTCACATTTACTCCCCCTTAATGTTGGAGGGTGACAAAGGTCTAGAGGTGCATGACATAACATCTCACCATTCATCTAAACAAATACAACTATATAAGGTCAAATATAGTGAGTGATTCTAAGATAATGACATATTCCCCAAAAGGTATGTGATATGACTATAGAAAGGAGAGAGAGGGAAAACCAATGGTAAATTCAAGACAATTTCAAATAATACCACATCGTTATACAGATTTAACTTTGAGGCCAGATGTATTTGATATCAATTGAAACACAATGATATATATATTGCCAAAATGAGAATAGTATAACTATAAAGCATATAAGGGATAATCACAATCCATGTGAGCACAAATGAGAATTTTTCAATATTCATCCAAATGCATATGCACACTTGTGATGCATTCATGAAAGCAATAAGAATATACAAATTATTTCATTTTTCATGAAGGCATATGAGAAACCAATCTTATGACCATAATAAAAAGTTGAACTCCATGAGATCCTTCATATTTGAATAAGTCATTCCCCCTTTTTAATGACTTATATGAAGGAGTTATAAATCATATAGGAATCATATAATGTCAAGGTTGTGGAATTGGGGAAAAATAAACTCCAACCATCATTCATGAAAGCAAATGAGCTTACCCAACCTGCCATACATGCATGAGACCAAGAATAAGAGTAATACCCAACCATCAACCATCAAGACTATAAAGCATCCATGAATAAAAAGATAAGCATTCAACTCTTGAAAATATAACAATAGCCTTTTAGAGTTTGAACATTTCCATATTTGCAAAATATTACATGCCTAAGAGCTTTAATACATTCCCAAAATTTGACCAAACAGGTCAACGAGCTCAAAATGTGTGTACCCATCCCACTACTCCAAGTGGTCCATCATGGTCTGGTCTGACGAGAAGTGGAAGGAGTATCGGCATCGGAACGTCTGCAGCTTACAATATCCAGAATCTGCTTCAACCATGAGTCGTGCCTTGCTTGAGTTCCGCGAATCTCAACAATGTTTCTCTCATGAGATTCACGCAATTCTGCAATGTCTCTTTCTAAGGCAGCTAGAAGTTGAAGAAGTTGAGGTTGAGGAGCTTGTTCTTCTCGTGTCTGCTCACTATGTACTCTCTCTTGATAGGCTTCTTCACCTCTTGCTTGTTCTGCATTCTGCACTTGTTCTTCTGCAACAGGGGGTGCTTGAGGAGGACGAATGGTTCTTCGAGAACGAGAGCGCTCAATGAGTCCCATTTTCTGCAAAGATGTTCTGTTGAGAGGGTTGTGATACACAGTCTCCTCATCTGGAATTGGGACGCCTAATTTCTTGGCCAGTTCTGACATGAGATATCCGAAAGGAGCAGCAGAATGACCTTTGCAAGACCAATGATCAATGATGGTCCGACAGATTATGGAGGGAAGACAGATGTTTTGTTCATCATCTACAGCAATCAGTGTGTTTATCATAAGAGAGTCAAGTCTCCTCTATTACCCTTTCGAGGATAAACATTGAAGAGGAACACATTGTGCAGAAGACGGAATTTAGGGAGAAGCTCGGAAGCACGGAGAGCATTTCCCCCAATCCATTCGACGAATACTCCACATAATTTCTCAGTTATCCGTAATCTTTCACTATCAGGGACAGAGTCGTCAATAAACTTGAGGCCGCCAGGACATAGGGGCACACCGATAAGAGAGGAGATGTGACTTGGTGTAATCTGTACTTGGGATCCATCAGTGAAGCTTATGGTAAATGATGGACGATCACGGTTCACACTACAGATTGCACCATACATGCCTTTGGCGAGAGAAGGATAGGTGAGACCACCCCATTTCAAGATGTTTAGCCAGTTGATAAGCCCAAGAGTTTGTGGAACATCAAATTGTTCCAAACATTCTATATCACTTTGTCGTTCAAAAGTAATTCCAGTTCTTGTGATGTATTCAGTAGTCTCTGGAACTACATCCATGAGAAATTTCTCAGGAGGATTGGTGAGAAATAGAGGTCTTCTCCTATAGGTCTGAGTTTCGCGAGCAACTTTATCCATATTTTGAAAAAATTCAAGGGAAAACTAGAGAGGTTACCAAGGGTGGAATCCTAAGACACTAACAGAGATTTGAAAATGGAAGACTGATGGAGAAGGACCCTAAGTAGAAATAAAACAAACTTAATTAACACCCAAAACAAGATGATTACCAATTAAGGACTGATTTTGGGTTGTTTGGCCCTTGAATTTCAGTGAAATCAGTGGAAATCAGTCTTCCTTACGGATTCTTCTCTAGAGCTTGGAATAAGTTTGAGCCAAAAGCTCAAGAAATCAGTTCTAAAACAAGGGAGAAGTAAGCTTACCACTTGATTCAGGAAAATCCCAACCTATAGGCTGATTTTATCAAAAATACCCATTAGGAGCTATCAAACACGAAGAGAGATTCGAAAGAATGCTTACCCGAGAAGGAGATGAGTTTTGGCGGAAGGAAACCATGAATGGAGAAGAGAGATTTGAAACTTCACCTCGGAAGGAGACTTGAGAAGGCTCGGAGGGAGAGATGGGTCGAGAGAGAAGGGAAAAACACGGAAGAAGGGGATGAGAAAAGAGGGCTGCAGATCGTGTTTTATAAATCTCGAGACTCTACAGTTTCCGCATGTTCGGAACGTTCCGACATAAGTTCTTCATTTCTCGGATGTTCCGAGGATATACCGAGTTAATCTGCATTTTCTGCATCTTCGGAAGTTCCGAAGAAAGGGCCTCTTCTTCGGACGTTCTGAGGAATAATTAGATTTAATGGTCGGATGTTCCAGAAAAGAACTTCGACACTTCTGACGTTTCGAACTTCGGAAGGTCCGAGAATGTTATTCGGATCTTCCGAGACAGGCAGGATTAAAAAAAATTTGATTCGAATTTTTATTTTTGGGCCTTACAGAGGTGTCCATTTGATCAGAAAAACCTGCCTAAACCACTAATGGCAAGATGGTAATAGTCTTAATTTGAGGTCATAAAGTGTCAAGAATCATGCAATTTAATATTTTAACAATCACCACTCTATTCCAGCATGATTCGCACATACCATGTTGCAAGAACCACTATATCAATGATTTTCAATATAATCAAACAACATAAACAAAATTTGGTTAATCAATTACTACCAAGGTGTCCATTTCAAATGATTTAAATTTAAGACTTGGAGATGGAGATAGTGAATATCAACAATGATCCAACAATTTGTGTTCATATCACTATGAGGTAGTAAGATTAAACCAAGCAATCAACAATCAATTCTTTTGTACTTTTGATGAGATCAAGTCCATGCATTTGTGACTCTACAAGTATGATGTACATCATAGCCAGGAAAGATGTCATCATTGCATTAAGAGACAAGAGTTTGATACCAAAGTTTATAAATTACTCAAACTTGTGGAGAACCAATAATCACAATGCTAAGCAAAGTATTCTACTTAGGTCCAATGATATTACTATTTGCTCCAATTTTGGACCATAGTGGAACAAGATTGACACACACACATTATCAACATGATATGGGCATGAAAAGCTTGGATGAAATATGACAATCAAATGGTATTACATACATGATCAAATCTAATTTGAATATGCAAGATGGAATCATATAAATTCAACAAAAGTTCGCAACCAAGATCATAACCCAAACTAATCCACTCTCCTAGCCTTGGGTAACCATATGGCGTTTGGAAGAGGTCTTTGAGGTCCACCGGTGTCAAACACATGAACATTTGATTTTCTCTTTTTGGTGTTCTTATTCAATTGACAAAATCTTGTGAATTCATTTAAGGCTTCAATCAATTTATGAGTTAAGGCATGATTTTGAATTCTTGGTGCATAATTCCATTGATTTTTATTTCTCTTAACCCTTTTCGCATTTTCTTTATGAACATTTTCCTTTGGATTTTGCATCTTAATTTGATTTGCATTTTTGTATTGATTTTCTTTTCTTACTTTGCATTCAAACATGAGATGCCCGGATTGTCCACAATGAAAGCATTTTATGATTTTCATTGGAGGAATTGAGGGTGACTTACTCTTAATAAAGATAGTTTGGTTCTTGGGTCCTTTATCATTTTTCCTATCATATCCAAGACCCGTTTTGTCTCCAAATGGTTTGCTTAGTTTTAGAAGCTTTTCAAGCTTCTCTTCTCCACTTGTGAACTTCATCTCAAATTTTTCTTTATATCTCTTTAAGTCATTAACTTCTTTTGATAATCTTTGATTTTCAATTTCTAGATTTGATTGTGATTTAGGAACATTTGCTTTAGCATCATTAAGTTCATTTTTAATTTTAGCATTTTCTTCTTCTTCACGACTTAGCACAATTTTCAAATCTTTGTAATTTCCTTTTAATGAATGAAGTTCATGCTTCAATTTTCTTATATCATTCTCAAGATTTCCTTTTTCATTTATTTCCACTTTTAAGCATTCTTCAAGTTTCAAGCACTCTTCTTGAATAGCTTTTGGATTTACTTGATTTGCCAATGTTAGATCTTTTAGAATGTTTTCTTTTTCCAACTTTTCTTGATTTAGCTCTTTTGTTAGTTTTATATTTTCTTTACCAACTTTCTTAAGTTGCTTATACATTTTATTTAATGACTCACTTAATTCTTCTATAGTAGGTGTATTATCTTCTACATCTTCTTCATTAATTTGTTCTTGTTGAGGTTCAAGTGTTTGAATGGGTCCTAAACAATACACCACTTCTAAGGCCTCTTCTTTCCTAGATTTTTCATAAGTTTTCTCCAACATGTCCCATGCTTCCTTTGCGGTTTCACAAGATATGATATTCTCTAAGATATTTGGTGAAACCGCACAAAGTATCGCATTGAGGGCATTGGCATTTGCCGAATACATGCTCTTTTCAATATCATTGTATGAGAAATAAATCTTAGAAGGTTTAGTCCATCCACATAAGATTATTTCCCACAGAGCTCCATCCATTATCATTAAATGCATTTTCATTTTGGCTTTCCAAATAACATAGTTAGAGCCATCAAGTATTGGAGGACACATCACGGCCATGCAATCACCCTTAAACATTTTCGCTTGAATGATCTACTCTTAGACGGTTAAGTCAAATAGCAAGAGTCCTTGCTCTGATACCACTTGTTGGTCAAGCTAGCCAAATATCTAAAATAGTCCTAGAGGGGGGTGAATAGGACTATTGGGGAATTTTAAAATCTATTTAAATATTGGGCACTTTAATGATTAATCACTATGAATTTGCTCAATTAATGTTCTAAATGCGATTTACAAGCAATATTAAGTTTAAGCAAATTGTGTGCAATACGATGTGAGATAAGCAAGTGCACAAAATAAGGTGAAGGAGATGAGAAGAGATAGAGGATTGTGACACAATGATTTTTACGTGGTTCGGCAACCTTGCCTACATCCACGTCTCAAGTACACCACTTGAGGATTTCACTAACATTCTCCTTCACGGGTGGAGAAGAAACCAATTACAAAGCTTAATCTACTTCAAGGGTGTAGATCAACCTAATCACCAAGAGAACACCTCTCTTGAAAGTCAATAGGGTTACACCAACCCTTTACAATATTTCACAATTAATAGAAAGAAGTTGTGCTTTGAAAAATACCAAGAACTTAGCCTTGAGTTACTTGAAGTAGCTTGGGCTTGTTCTTGAATGTCCTCCTCTTCTTGGCTTGATGTAAATGCTCCAATGAAGTCCAACCAAGGTGATAGCAAGGAGGTCGAGGGTAATTAAAGGTTTTCCTATGAGGATTAAGACCCTATAAAGAATCTTTACTTAACACATTCAACTTAGAGCATAAGATGCTCAAGATATGCCTATGAGAGCTTTTAATGTGTTTGAGATTAAGAATCAAAGCTTAGAATATTGTAAACTATGGTTTGTAAGCTTTGGAAGTTGTTTGAAAGCTTGGAAGAATGTATGAAAAAATTGGGCTCAAGTCATCAATCTTTTTCTCTCCAAAAAGCCTTACATTTATAGGCTAGAAGTTCCAACGGATCTATCTTCGGACCTTCCGAAAATAGTCTCGGATCTTCCGAGATTGCAACGGTCGGATTCCCAACGGTCATATTACAACAGCTCTTTTGAGCTTGCAACGGATATCTTCGGATCATCAGAAGTTTATTCGGAACTTCCGAAGGACCTGGCGTTGCACTACCAGAGGTATATCCTCGGATGTTCCGAGATAATGTTCTCGGATCTTCCGAGATTCCCAAATCCGAATAACTCGGAATATTCTCGGACGTTCTGAGAAAGTGGTCTCGGAAGTTCCGAGATTCCCAGAAACCCGAACGTCTGTTACTGAAAGGATAACCCTCGGACGTTCCGAGATATATTCTCGGAAGTTCCGAGCTGCCCAGAAATCCATTTTCCACAAGTGTTAGAAACTTGAGATTTTGTGAAAAACGTGCACATGGTGTGGAGCTCATGAGTGATCTATGCAATCAGTTAGAGTTAACTATAATGAACATTTTAGATTGCAAGGACACACAAAATATGGAGATTTTTGGTAGATCACGAAAGCTCTCCACAGGGCAAAGAGTGGGATTAGAAACCCTCTTTGTATAATTCCAATTTTAACCAAAAAGGCTTCTAAGGTTTCTAGGTCAGTCCTATGGTCCATATACCTGTGATGGTTGGCATTCAAAGAGTTCTTCCGATTTTGGTGCGAGCTTTCAAAACAACGTGTCTTCTGGAGCTTCAAGTTTGATTTGACTGTGCATGTCTTCCAGAGATGAGGTCTTAGACACGTAGATGGTCACGACTCAGTCAAAGAAATTGACAACACAAGACTCAGTCGGACACAGTCACGGAATTGACAACTCAGTCTGACTCAGGAGAGGCAGATTTCACCTTTAGGCCAACAGCAACCCCTAGCCGTGTACCCCTTGTGTTCCCCGTTATTGCACATATACTATATTTTAGCCCAGTTTTGACCTTGTTAACTTCTGAATCAGAATAATTGATAAACTACAAAGTTGTAGCTATTGAAATCTTCTTTCCAGCGCAAAAATAATCATAGCAATCGGATAACAGAGTGAAACGTTATAACCAAAACACTGGACATATGTCAAACCTTCCTTATTTAACCATGGTCGATTTTCCCTCTTTAATTTGCCATATCCGACTTTCCCTTGCCTTATTAAGACTTCCTTTAATTCTTATTAGCAAGTACTATGTGCATAACCCTAATCATAATCCAAATATTCTTTTAATTTAATTCATAGATATTTCATCCCTTTTTAAATATCTAGCATATCATTGTGGATTTAAAAATCCCACATATCTCTTATGTGCATAATATGTAAATCACCATCTAAAATTCGGCCAAGATAATCTTTATTTGATTTTTTTAACATCTACTTGGATATTTCAAATCCACTACTCGGCCATAATATCCTTTATTCAAAATTGGGTATGATTCACCACTAATTTAATCCTACCCATTTAAATTTTAATAAAACCAATTCCACCATTTGTTGGGTCTTAATTGGGTCATGGCCCAATTCCTTATCCATATAAGATTTAATTCTAAAATTCATAACTAAAATTAAATAAATAATAAACTGAAAACCCGAGGTGTTACAGACCAAGCCATAATGTGAGGGAGGGAAGAGTTTTAGTTTTAATACAAAAACACAAACCAAAGGGCACTTCAAACCCCTTCGCTGACTCCTCCTCCTTTGAGCAAGAGTTTTCTCTCCTCTCCTCTCTCTCTCCCACCTCTACCTCCATACACTTGAAGACTTTGAGGAACAAAGAAAGGAGAAGAAGAATTAAGGAAGAAGAGAAACATCAAAAGAAAAGAAGGAGATTTAAGGAAGGTATGTCTAAGACTTAATAATATGGGAATAAATCTAAGGAAACCATAGGTTAGGCCATGGTGTGGCTGAACCAATGGGTTCCATGATTGGTTGGAATGAATGACCAAAATTGTGATAAGGCCATGGACTTGGAAATCCAAGCATACAAAGGATCTGACCGAAAGCCAGTCGACTGAATCACAGATTCAGTCGACTGAAAGTGTACTGGCCAAGAATGTATTGGATCTGGTTGTATTTCAGCCGACTGAATCTTATGATTTAGTCGACTGAAAATATACTAGCCAAACATATAGGATCTGGTTGTGTTTCAGCCGATTCAGTCGACTGAAAATATATTGGCCAAACATGTAAGGTATCTGGTTGTACTTCAGCCGACTGTGTAACACCCCAATTTCTCAATGTGATGGATAATTACGAAAATGCCCCTGCATTGGTAAATTTATTAATTATGATGTTAAAAGAGAAAATAGAGGGGCCCATTGCTCAAATTAAGACCCTATGAGCACATTATAAATGTCAAATTTGATTGGATGGGTAATGTACATCAATTTGGGTCAATATGGTTAATTGGGTCGAAGGACCCAATTGGACCCAATGGGTCATAATGGACTTATTAGACCATTGGGTGAGCCCAAACTTAAGGGGGTTAACCTAAATTGATTGGAAATCAAGTAGAGCAAAAATGGGTAGGCTTGATGCACATGTGAAAACCAAATGCAAATGGCTAAAACAGCCCATAAATGGGTCATGTTGTCAAAACGGGTCAAGGGAGTAATTGGGGACCCAATGGGTCGGGTTGACCAGGTTGACCACGGCTGACTGTGTGGGCTCTCAATTGAGTTCAAGTATGAGTTAGTGCAGCTCGAGTTGGACTGATTTGGTTTGAGTTTTAATTAAGAAAAGAGTTGACTCAAATATGGTGCATTAAGTGTGTTGAGTTGGAATAAAAAGATCATGAGTCAAGTGAGTCAAGAGGAAGTGGAAAGGTGTTCTAATCTCACAAACTCTTAATTAAACAAATCCTAACCATTGGATGAAGGGGTGCCTTGGCCAAAGCCAAGGGACACCATGGTTGGGACGGTTTAATGATGAAATGTGGAGGGGCTTATCCATCTCAATGGGTTTACATGAAGAGAGGCGACGGTTGGTACCAAGGGGTGCCTTGGATGGCACCCAATATCCCTTCGATTTTGACAAGGGTTAATGAGGATTAAAGAGGAAGGTTTGACTGATTTAACAAAAGGATTAACACCACCATTTGGCCAATTATTCTTTGAAAAAAATCGGTGTCTCATCGCTCCCTCTCCCCCTCACAAGAACACCATCCTTGGCCGAACCAGCTAGTGTTGTCTTCACCAATTGATCAAGCATACATCCGGCTAGGGACCAAGGAAGAAGAAAGGAAACAAGAGGGAAGAAGGCAAGGAGCAAAAGGCAAAGGAAAATTGGTGAGATTTTCTTAAAAGTTATGTAGTTAAATAAGTTGTGAAAAGGGTGTGATTGGGCCATCATTTGGCCGAATGCATCAAGGATTAGACCTTAGATGGAAGTTCATAAATAAGATGGAAACTTGATCATTGGGTTTGGCCATTGGGGATGGCCGAACCCCATGAAAAGAATGGGTTAAATTGATGATTTTTGAAGGACAAAACCATGGACTGATTTTGATGTTAAGTTAGATTATTTACATGTTTTGAAAAGTTCTAAAATCATGGTTTTGAATGTCATGGATTGGCCGAATATATATCAAAGGATTAAACCTTGGATTAGATGGCTTAAAAGGATAAAAAAAAATATATCATTGGGTTCGGCCATGTTGGTTGGCCGAACCCCATGAAAAGAGAAGTTAAAGTTTAATGTTTTGGAAAGTCAAGAACCATGTCAACTATGGTGATTTTTACATATGTTAATTGGGTCATTTTGTGGCCGAATTAAGTAATGATCTAAAGTAAGATGATGAGGTTTAAAAGATGGAAATTTAGAGCATGGGTTTGGCCACTTGGGATGGCCGAACCCCATGGAAATCATTGGTGAATGGTATGGCTTTTGGGGATAAAAACATACCATGTGTATAGATTTTTAAAAAGGATTGTAAAATGGAATTAATTAACTGTATGGGATCGGCAATGGATGGTTAAACCTTGCTGTTTTTATGGCTAAAATACAGAAGATAAACTATGTGGAATGGTTGGAAAAATTGCATCAAAAGAACCATGAGGTTCGGCCATGTGAATGGCCGAACCCCATGGGTTGCTGTATGGGTTGGTTTTATGCAAATTACTTGGAGTTATGGTTACTGATTTGGTTCAGCCTATGGATGGCTGAACCATGTAATTACTTTGGTAAAAGGGTGTAGCCTAAGTTAAATACATAGGTTAAAATTATTCGATCAAGGGAGCCATTGGGTTCGGCCATGTGTAGGGCCGAACCCCTTGACCATGTTTAAGGGCTTTATGATACATTTGATGGTAATAATTAGTGGTTCTAAAGTTTAAGCATGATACAATTATGAATGGATTAAGAGATCCAAATTGGATTGGTAGGGTTCGGCCAAGTTGTATGGCCGAACACCACTAAGGTGGTTTCGTTATAGATATTGGTTTTAACAAGACTTAGCCTAGTGGCATAATTGTAAATATGAAGGAAAAGAGCAAATGACTTGAAAAAGGGGCTCAAACCAATATGATGTGGTTCGGCCATGTAGTATGGCCGAACCCCACCAAGTGATATTTTGTGGATTGAGGTTGTCAATAAATTATTTGGATGGCGTTAATCCAAATTAAAAGAGATCAAATTAAAGTGGGTGAGGTTCGGCCATGGGTATGGCCGAACCACACAAGATGTTTTTGGGTCTTAGATGTGAATGAACATTTAAATGATAGTATGATTTACTTACTGTTATATGGACAAGGTAACGGAAGTTGAACGACGTGCGAGTCGTGACCGGGTAAAGCCTAAGAAAGAACGGACGCTGAAGTGAATCTTCAGTAGGTTTTCCTACCTACTTGTAACCACTATTATGATTGGTTTTTATTCTGATTTAAACGAGATATGTCGTTATCATTATTATGTTGCAATTGGTTTTGAATGATGTAATTACATTTACAAATGATATATAATGCATTGGCATCTCATGCATGGCCTGGGGTGATGACTATGGGAAACTGGAACCCTATCCATAGGAAATGAGGACTACTATAGATTACACTGTGAAATACTTTGACATATGAATCTTAACCAGAGGAAATGTGGATTACTCTGGCTTACCATGACATTGGACCTCTAATAAAAGGAAATGCAGATTACTCTGGATTACCTTGACGTGAGAAACCCGTCAAATGAACTATGTATACATGTAATGGGTGGGACTCATTACATATGCACTTTCATACATAGCATTGTTTTCAGATGTTTTATTGATGATCATGTACTGTGACATATATGCATGTTTTATAAGCTAACCATGTGGTAGCCCTGATCGGGAACCTACTGGGGGCGTTGGTCTAACGCCCTAATTCTATCCTTAAAGGATAATACAGGAACAAGGAAAGGGAAAGAGAAGGTCGATGACTAGGAGGGGAGCCAAGCCTAAGCGCTTGATTGTTGATTGGGATTTCTTTATTACTGTCTTTTTAGTTATATTTTGTGGACATGTAATAAGTTGATACCTTGCTATGGTTTGTTTATGAAATTAACATTGGATGGTTGGTTTAAGTTATTGATTATTTGAGACTTGTACTTGCTTTCTATTCAACCGAATTCCGCAGTTAGTCTAGTTTATTCCGCAAGACATTGTTTAGTTCCATGTGTGGTTTGTTATCGTGGGATTAGTGTGGTTTGTTATCGTGGGATTAGTCCATGCACACATGGGTGGCCAGTTAAGGGTCGGACTTTGGAAGTCCGAACTTAATTCGCGTCGTGACGTCTCTCCTCCCTTGTCTGGTTTATTTATAAAAAAAAAAAAATTAGACTCTGAATCTCGGAAAGGGCGGGGCGTTACAGTTGGTATCAGAGAGAAATGGGAAGTTGAATCATCGAAGTAAGATTAAGACTGTTTCATGTCTCACTGACAGATAAGAATCTCAACTGACCGACTCTTCGGAGTCCGCTGACTGGAGGCCGGATTAATTTACTTCGAGTGACTCAGACTGAACAATCAATCTAAGAACGACAATGAAAGATAGCAAAGTAAAGTACAGTCATCATAACTGGATATATCAAACATAGCAAACTAGGATGCACTCCCCTGAAATCCCCACACTGAGAAACAAACAACAGGAATTTAGAGATTTCCCCAAAAACAAAAGAACACAAAGAGTGATGATTTGGCAATCTTCCCAAACAAAGTACATGATATTTTGCATAACCAAATTCCCTTAAAAAAACAAGAGTGGTTTATTTAGAATTGTTGTTGAATATTTTTGTGTTCTACTGATATGATACAGATATGTCGAGTAACGTGGAGTATTCAGAGTTGTACAGCGGAACCCCTAGCAATCCCGTAGATTTGGTGTCTGCTTCCAACAACTCCAACGTGAAAGTTAACGTGGACTTTCAGGAGGGGCCTCCCGAGGAGGAGGAATTGAACCTAGCACCATTACCGGAGTATCTTATGGAAGATGTTCCTGGGATAATGGAACCTCTCGAGGAAATTGAGGAGGATCTAGCATTTTTTCCGGAGGATCCTATGGAAGATGTTCCTATAATAATGGAATCGATTGGGGAGGTAGATCCCTACGATACGTGTGAGCTATGCAACCAAGACGAGCACAACTGTAGGTATTGTCCTCATCCTCTAGGTATTGTCTGCCCGGTTTGTGGACTGCATGGGCATGGAGAGGCAATGACTAATTGTCTTTATATTGGAGGACTTGGGTTAATACCCTGCGTGACATGTGGAGTATTGGGGCACGTGGCGATGACATGTCCTGATAACCGCTTCAGGTTCACTGACGATGCAGGATCTTCTACGGAAGACTAGGCTAGGAAGTAGTATGAAGGGACATTAAAAAGAGGGTTATTTTGTAAGGGCGCATTTTGTTTTTTATAGGGTTTTGCTTAATCCTATCAACCCTTGTACAAAGATGAATTTTGAATTTATATAAAGTATGCGATTTTATGATTCTATGAGGATTTATGGCATTTAATGTATGTTGTGATGGAAACTAAGTCTATGATATTTCCATGAATTAGGAAGAAATGGCGCCACAGAAAAAGATCTTAAAGAATCCGAAGGGAAAGGAAAAAGTAATGCAAATTGGATTAGGCGAATGGGCTTCAAAAAGGAAGACGCGACAATACGGTAAAAGGAAGGAGGAAGTGTTAATAATCACGCAACAAGGGAAATTGGTACCTCAACGTGAGAAGGTTGTACATAAGAAGGTGCAATCGATACATGACAGGGAGCAGTCAGTTCATGATGAGGTGAGATCAGTTCATGAAAGATCACGCAATGAGGAAGAATCGCAACATTCTCGGCGAGAAGAGGACGATAGTGACTCTTCATATCGACGGGAGGAAGAAAGAAACAGCAACAACAACGTGACTATGCCACATGTGCCGCATGAACTACAGAGCTTGGTACAAGCAGTAGTTACCTCTGTCCTCCAACAACATATGAATGGAGGTGGAAGCACGAGTGAGATTAATGACCGGAACATGGTCAGAGACTTCCAACAATAGCGCCCACCTTACTTCAAGGGGAGAGAAGGGCCTGTCAGAGCTAAGAACTGGTTGAAAAAGATCTCTCACATACTGACTCTTTTGAATATCAAGAGTCATGCTCACAAAATCCTATTGGCCACGTCACAGCTGATAGATGACGCTGCTAAATGGTGGGAAATAATGGAGAAACAGCAGGCACTTGTGCCAGAAGGAGAAAGGATTGCTATGACCTCAGAGCAATTCTCAGCGACGTTTTTAGATCACTACTTCCCAGAAGAAGAAAAGGAACGCCAGATCCAAGCATTTTTGTCATTAGTGCAAGATTCGATGACAGTAGCTGAGTACCATCAGGAATTCCTCAGCTTATCAATTTATGTATTTTATATTGTGGACACGGAATATCGGCGGGCTCGCAAGTTCGAGCGTGGGTTGCGGCCAAACATTAGGGCTAGAGTGACCGTGTTCAAAGCAGCTACGCTGGTGGAAGTGGTCAGCAAAGCTACCATTGTGGAGCAAGAACTGGCGGAGTTTGTACCAGTTGACAACCGTCGAGCACCGAGTGGGAGGGGTACTTATCAACCTAACAAGAAGTTCCGATCGAACTTCAGCAGATCCTCACCATCTGTTGGATCTATTGGGGGCTTTCGCCCCAACCAGCCTTCTCAATCTGTAGCAGTCTCTCAGGCTTCTAGAGGAGGTAGAACATGCTTCCATTGTGATAAGCCTGGTCACTTTAAGAAAGACTATCCAAAACTCAACCGACTTTCTTACTCCAGAGGATTATTCCGACCACCGGTCAGACCAGCTAACTCTAGGGGAGGCAGAATGCACAATCGGGGAGGTCGAGGGCCTAATCCTACTGGAACTGGACGAGTGTTTTCTCTAGTAACCCCAGAGGATGAGAATCACTCAGTAATACAAGGTATGGCAGTAGTGAGTAGTTCTTATGCATATGCACTATTTGATTCAGGAGCTTCACATTCCTTCATAGCTGCATCATTTATAACTGCTACCGGTACTCTAGTTCAAAGATTAGCCAAAACACTCACAATTGTGTCCCCTGTCGGAGACTCGGCATTGGGATTTATATGCACTGCAGTTAATACTGAACTAGTGGGACTCAGATTTGAGTTCAATTATCTGGTACTCGACATGACTGAGTACGATATTATCTTCGGCATGGATTGGTTGGCTAAGTTCCAGGCCAACATTGACTATTATCGACGAAGAGTGACATTTTGGTCACCCGAGGGCAAGAATACGTAGTTCGTGCAAACAAACAGAGTGGATTGCAGGAAGGATTGAACCACGTGGTATTGAATAATATCACCATAAATAAAGCTCCAATTACTGAACTTCCGGCAATTGTAAAAGAATTTGCGGATGTGTTTCCAAAGGAACTCCCTGGTTTACCGCCTATAAGGGAGATTAACTTCGAAATCAACTTATACCCTGGCACTGCACCAGTGTCGTTACCACACTATCGGATGGCACCAGCAGAGATGTCGGAGCTAAAGAAGCAGATCAATGAACTGCTTAGGCTCGGTTGCATCCGGAACAGTACATCATCATGGGGAGCACCAGTACTGTTTGTGAAGAAGAAGGACGGTTCACTTCGGATGTGTGTTGATTATCGGAAGCTGAATCAGCTAACAGTCCGGAACAAGTACCCTCTACCCAGGATCGATGATTTATTCGATCAATTGAGGGGTTGCAGCCATTTTTCAAAGATTGATTTGATGTCTGGTTATCATCAAATACGGGTTAGGGAGGAAGATATAGAGAAGACAGCCTTCCGAACGCGGTATGGACTATTCGAGTTAGTAGTCATGCCATTTGGACTCACAAATGCACCGGCTGTGTTCATGGACTTAATGAACAGGATCTTCCGTCCATATTTGGATCAGTTTGTAATCGTGTTCATTGACGATATTCTGATCTATTCTAAGAGTCATGAAGAACATGCAGAGCACCTACGGATAGTGTTGAATACTTTGAGGCAGAATAAACTATATGCCAAGGCTAGTAAGTGTGAGTTCTGGTTATCTCAAGTAAATTTCTTGGGAAATGTTATATCCGAGGAAGGAATAGCTGTGGATCCGGCTAAGGTGGCGACAGTAAAAGACTGGAAAGCGCCAAAGAATGTAACCGAAATCCGTAGTTTCTTGGGATTGGCGGGTTATTATCAGAAATTTATTATGGATTTTTCCAAAATAGCGTCTCCACTGACTCGACTCACTCAGAAAGGAGTCAAGTATGAGTGGACAGATCAGTGCAACCGGAGATTTGAAACACTAAAAGAGAGACTTACAAGAGCTCTTATTTTAATTTTGCCAGAAAGGGGCAAAGGATATAAAGTACAATGCGATGCTTCAGGAGAAAGACTAGGGTGTTCACTCATGCAAGGTCAACATGTGGTGGCATATGGGTCAAGACAGTTAAAAATACACGAACGTCTTTATCCCACACATGATCTGGAGCTAGCTTCAGTGGTCTTCGCTTTCAAAAGTTGGAGACACTACATCTACGGCGAAAAATTTGAGGTATTTTCTGATCATCAGAGTTTAAAATATTTATTTGATCAAAAGGAGCTCAACTTGAGGCAGCGTAGATGGATGGAGTATCTAGCGGATTACGAATTTACGTTTCGATACCATCCAGGCAAGGCAAACAAGGTGGCGGATGCCCTCAACCGCCTATCACATGCATCGGTAGCATGCTTGATCAAAACAGAATGGGAGATGTTGCACACCATTCGAGAGTTCAATCTTTATATCAACAACCGTGGGAGTATGTATAATTTTATCATACGGTCCAATATAGTCACCAAGATTGAACAAGAACAAAGAGCAGATTCGGAAATGGAGGAGATATGGGCCAAGATGTCCACTGGCGTAGACATACCGGAATGAGAATTACGACCAGGACAAGGTCTTTTATTCCGGGGTTGAATTTATGTGCCAAAGAGCTGTAGAAAAGAGCTATTGTTTGAGGCACACAATCCAAGCTCTCCATTCATCCGGGCAGCACCAAAATGTATCACGATCTGAAAAGGCATTATTGGTGGCACGGACTAAAAAGGGATGTGGCGGAATTCGTGGCACATTGTTTAACTTGTCAGCAAGTTAAGACTGAACATCAAAAGCCACCAGGGTTACTCAAACCCTTATCAGTGCCAGAATGGAAATAGGAGCACATTTCCATAGATTTTGTGACGGGGTTACTGAGATCTTCAAAGGGCAATGATGCCATATGGGTTGTGGTAGACCGACTAACCAAGTCTGCGCATTTCATTCCTATTAAGATGACGGATTCATTTGATACGTTGGGTCGGCGTACATCAAGGAAATTATTCAGCTTCATGGCATTCCCCGAACTATAGTATCTGACAGAGATGGCCGGTTTACCGGCAGAGTGTGGCAAAGCATGCAGTCAGCCATGGGGACAGATTTACTGACTAGCACCGCTTTCCATCCATAGACAGATGGACAGTCAGAAAGCACGATACAAACCTTGGAAGACATGCTGAGAGCATGTATGTTAGATTTCAAGGGTGGATGGGAAGACCACTTGCCACTGGTGGAGTTCTCGTATAACAATAGTTATCAAGCAAGCCTTCAGATGGCTCCATTCGATGCTTTATATGGTAGGCCTTGTAGATCACCAGTGTGCTGGACAGAGGCTGGTGAGCCTGCACTGATTGGACCTGAACTAGTCGCGGAGACTACAACACAAATTCAGTTAATACGTCAGCACTTGTTGACTGCACAGAGTCGGTAAAAGAGTAATGCTGACAAAAGAAGAAGGTTTCTGGAATTTGAAGTCGGAGACATGGTATTCTTAAAGGTCTCGCCACGGAAATGACACATCAGGTTTGGGAAGAAAGGAAAGCTATCACCAAGATTTGTGGGACCGTTTCCCATCATGAGAAGAGTGGGGGATGTGGCTTATCAAATAGCACTTCCTTCACAATTGGCAGGCTCTACACGATGTGTTTCACGTGTCGATGCTAAAGAAATACAATCGATCCGTCCCATGTATTGAAGGTGCAAGACATAAAAGTACAAAGCGACGTGACGTACGTCGAGAAACCAGTTAGGATACTAGAAACTGAGTAAGGGGTGTTGCAAAATAGAGCGATTCAGTTTGTAAAAGTGGTATGGGACCGACACGGTGTTGAAGAAGCCACATGGGAACTTGAATCGGAGATGAGAACAGCTCACCCCGAGTTATTTGTGTAATTTATTTTTGAACCCTACTTCGCTCGATTTTCGGGACGAAAATTTTAAAAAGAGGGTTATATTGTAACACCCCAATTTCTCAATGTGATGGATAATTACGAAAATGCCCCTGCATTGGTAAATTTATTAATTATGATGTTAAAAGAGAAAATAGAGGGGCCCATTGCTCAAATTAAGACCCTATGAGCACATTATAAATGTCAAATTTGATTGGATGGGTAATGTACATCAATTTGGGTCAATATGGTTAATTGGGTCAAAGGACCCAATTGGACCCAATGGGTCATAATGGACTTATTAGACCATTGGGTGAGCCCAAATTTAAGGGGGTTAAGCTAAATTGATTGGAAATCAAGTAGAGCAAAAATGGGTAGGCTTGATGCACATGTGAAAACCAAATGCAAATGGCTAAAACAGCCCATAAATGGGTCATGTTGTCAAAACGGGTCAAGGGAGTAATTGGGGACCCAATGGGTCAGGTTGACCAGGTTGACCACGGCTGACTGTGTGGGCTCTCAATTGAGTTCAAGTATGAGTTAGTGCAGCTCGAGTTGGACTGATTTGGATTGAGTTTTAATTAAGAAAAGAGTTGACTCAAATATGGTGCATTAAGTGTGTTGAGTTGGAATAAAAAGATCATGAGTCAAGTGAGTCAAGAGGAAGTGGAAAGGTGTTCTAATCTCACAAACTCTTAATTAAACAAATCCTAGCCATTGGATGAAGGTGTGCCTTGGCCAAAGCCAAGGGACACCATGGTTGGGACGGTTTAATGATGAAATGTGGAGGGGCTTATCCATCTCAATGGGTTTACATGAAGAGAGACGACGGTTGGTACCAAGGGGTGCCTTGGATGGCACCCAATATCCCTTCGATTTTGACAAGGATTAATGAGGATTAAAGAGGAAGGTTTGACTGATTTAACAAAAGGATTAACACCACCATTTGGCCAATTATTCTTTGAAAAAAATCGGTGTCTCATCGCTCCCTCTCCCCCTCACAAGAACACCATCCTTGGCCGAACCAGCTAGTGTTGTCTTCACCAATTGATCAAGCATACATCCGGCTAGGGACCAAGGAAGAAGAAAGGAAACAAGAGGGAAGAAGGCAAGGAGCAAAAGGCAAAGGAAAATTGGTGAGATTTTCTTAAAAGTTATGTAGTTAAATAAGTTGTGAAAAGGGTGTGATTGGGCCATCATTTGGCCGAATGCATCAAGGATTAGACCTTAGATGGAAGTTCATAAATAAGATGGAAAATTGATCATTGGGTTTGGCCATTGGGGATGGCCGAACCCCATGAAAAGAATGGGTTAAATTGATGATTTTTGAAGGACAAAACCATGGACTGATTTTGATGTTAAGTTAGATTATTTACATGTTTTGAAAAGTTCTAAAATCATGGTTTTGAATGTCATGGATTGGCCGAATATATCAAAGGATTAAAACTTGGATTAGATGGCTTAAAAGGATAAAAAAAAATATATCATTGGGTTCGGCCATGTTGGTTGGCCGAACCCCATGAAAAGAGAAGTTAAAGTTTAATGTTTTGGAAAGTCAAGAACCATGTCAACTATGGTGATTTTTACATATGTTAATTGGGTCATTTTGTGGCCGAATTAAGTAATGATCTAAAGTAAGATGATGAGGTTTAAAAGATGGAAATTTAGAGCATGGGTTTGGCCACTTGGGATGGCCGAACCCCATGGAAATCATTGGTGAATGGTATGGTTTTTGGGGATAAAAACATACCATGTGTATAGATTTTTAAAAATGATTGTAAAATGGAATTAATTAACTGCATGGGATCGACAATGGATGGTTAAACCTTGCTGTTTTTATGGCTAAAATACAGAAGATAAACTATGTGGAATGGTTGGAAAAATTGCATCCAAAGAACCATGAGGTTCGGCCATTCACCGTGGGTTGCTGTATGGGTTGTTTTTATGCGAATTACTTGGAGTTATGGTTACTGATTTGGCTCAGCCTATGGATGGCTGAACCATGTAATTACTTTGGTAAAAGGGTGTAGCCTAAGTTAAATACATAGGTTAAAATTATTGGATCAAGGGAGCCATTGGGTTCGGCCATGTGTAGGGCCGAACCCCATGACCATGTTTAAGGGCTTTATGATACATTTCATGCTAATAATTAGTGGTTCTAAAGTTTAAGCATGATACAATTATGAATGGATTAAGAGATCCAAATTGGATTGGTAGGGTTCGGCCAAGTTGTATGGCCGAACCCCACTAAGGTGGTTTGGTTATAGATATTGGTTTTAACAAGACTTAGCCTAGTGGCATAATTGTAAATATGAAGGAAAAGAGCAAAGGACTTGAAAAAGGGGCTCAAACCAATATGGTGTGGTTCAACCATGTAGTATGGCCAAACCCCACCAAGTGATATTTTGTGGATTGAGGTTGTCAATAAATTATTTGGATGGCGTTAATCCAAATTAAAAGAGATCAAATTAGAGTGGGTGAGGTTCGGCCATGGGTATGGCCGAACCCCACAAGATGTTTTTGGGTCTTAGATGTGAATGAACATTTAAATGATAGTATGATTTACTTACTATTATATGGACAAGGTAACGGAAGTTGAACGACGTGCGAGTCGTGACCGGGTAAAGCCTAAGAAAGAACGGACGCTGAAGTGAATCTTCAGTAGGTTTTCCTACCTACTTGTAACAACTATTATGATTGGTTTTTATTCTGATTTAAACGAGATATGTTGTTATCATTATTATGTTGCAATTGGTTTTGAATGATGAAATGACATTTACAAATGATATATAATGCAGTGGCATCTCATGCATGGCCTGGGGTGATGACTATGGGAAACTGGAACCCTATCCATAGGAAATGAGGACTACTATAGATTACACTGTGAAATACTTTGACATATGAATCTTAACCAGAGGAAATGTGGATTACTCTGGCTTACCATGACATTGGACCTCTAATAAAAGGAAATGCAGATTACTCTGGATTACCTTGACGTGAGAAACCCGTCAAATGAACTATGTATACATGTAATGGGTGGGACTCATTACATGTGCACGTTCATACATAGCATTGTTTTCAGATGTTTTATTGATGATCATGTACTATGACATATATGCATGTTTTATAAGCTAACCATGTGGTAGCCCTGATCTGGAACCTACTGGGCGCGTTGGTCTAACGCCCTAATTCTATCCTTAGAGGATAATGCAGGAACAAGGAAAGGGAAAGAGAAGGTCGATGACCAGGAGGGGAGCCAAGCCTAAGCGCTTGATTGTTGATTGGGATTTCTTTATTACTGTCTTTTTAGTTATATTTTGTGGACATGTAATAAGTTGATACCTTGCTATGGTTTGTTTATGAAATTAACATTGGATGGTTGGTTTAAGTTATTTATTATTTGAGACTTGTACTTGCTATCTATTCAACCTAATTCCGCAGTTAGTCTAGTTTATTCCGCAAGACATTGTTTAGTTCCATGTGTGGTTTGTTATCGTGGGATTAGTCCATGCACACATGGGTGGCCAGTTAAGGGTCGGACTTTGGAAATCCGAACTTAACTCGTGTCGTGACGTCTCTCCGCCCTTGCCCGATTTATATATAAAAAAAGAATTAGACTCTGAATCTCGAAAAGGGCGGGGCGTTACAGACTGAATCTTATGATTTAGTCGACTGAAAGTATACTGGCCAAGCATGTATTGGATCTAGTTGTATTTCAACTAACTGAATTTTACGATTTAGTCGACTGAATGTATACTAGCCAAGCATGTATAGTATTTGGTTGTATTTCAGCCAACTGAACCTTATGATTCAGTCGACTTATAGTATACTAGCCAAGTACAGATGGGATCTGGTTGTGTTTCAACCGACTGAATTCCATGATTCAATCGACTGAATTATAAGCTTTTATTCTGGATTATCCTCCAGAGCCTATACCTACTTTGTAGGATGGAAGCGAGATAAAAAGGAAGAACAATAGGGTTCAACCATGTTGTATGGCCAAACCCCATTGAGGATCTAAAACGGATAACAGACTATGATGCGTAAATGCATTAAGAAATGAACATGGAACTTAGATAGAAATAGGGATGATGAACTTAAAATGGAAAATCAAACTAATATGGATGTTTGAATTTGATGAGGTAAAGAGGTTCACAAGGGGATTGCGATTCGTTTCACGCTATCGTTAGCGGTATCCTTACAAGACCAGAAAAGATAGTATATCGGACTTTGGTAGGATTCTTACCTCATTGAGAACACGATGGAGTATAATATGACACTTGTTATATTCAAAATATGATGAATGCATTGGCTAAATAAATTGTATATGATTATGAGTTAATTTTCAATGAGATTATGTATTTTAAATGAAATGGCATTCTTGCATACATTACCTCATGCATGGCATGGGAGGGAACATATATGACAAACAAGTCAAGTTCTGAGCGGTCCGAACATAACTTGGGCTTGAGATTAGCCTATATGAAGCTATATGAACTGTTGAGATTTGGCCGCGTCCGATTGATAGAAAAATACGACGTAATTGGGCCAAAGAGCTCCTGGGTAGTTAGTCCCGAAATCCTGCGCAGAGGGAGGAGACCACACTCCATCGGTAATCCCGATTAATTTGTGGATGGGCATACAGTGCCCTGGTGGTTGCCACCTCAAACACTGTGGACATAATTGGCCAAGGAAACCATTGATTGATTTATGATGTGATTGGGTATGGAGATTGGGTGGGATTTCATTTGGCATTGACACCCATGACATGACACTTATGTTAGTATGATTATGATATGGACATCATGCATTGTTTATACTTATAAGATGTTTTTTTACAAATATGTCATTAATGATGTATAAACCATTGATTTATGATATTCTAATATTACTCCTATGTGTACCCTAACCCTAATTGGAATACCTACTGGGCATGTCGACTAATGCCTTACTTCTATCCTATAGATGATGGAATAGGAAATGATACGGAAAAAGACGTGGGACTGGAAGGGAGCCAAGCGTAGGAGCTTGGGAAGATTTAAGTTTAAAATTATTTAATTTTGGATTTCGATGATGTAGTCGGAGGACTTATAATTTGGATTGTAATAACTTAGAACTTATTTGCTATGGTTTCATAATCTTTCAGTTTTATTAGAATTTTATGGGGAATGGTTTTCCTTACCTAATGATGACAAGAGAAAGAATAGCATCTTATTCATATAAATTATTCCGCAAGCAATAAGATAAGCGTGTGAAAATGTTTAAGTGGACTTAGTCCACGCACACATAATAGTGTCCAGTTAAGGGTCGGGTTTTGGAAATGTAACACCCCTCCCTTTTTCACTCGCCGAAAATCAGAGCCTATTTTTTTTTTTTTTTTGAAATAAAAGAGTGAGATAGTGCGGGACGTCACGACGCGAGCTAAGTCCGAGCTTCCAAAGCCCGGCCCTTAACTGGCCAACCATGCGTGTGCGTGGACCAAGTCCACGAGAACGGTTCACACACGACAAGGGTAAACTTGCGGAATTAAACATAATGCGGAATTATAATAGAGTTTTATCCTGCCAATTTTAAATAGCAAGGAAGTCCATCACTTAATGATAATTACCTTAAATTAAAATGTCCAAAATAAAAGTCCAAACCATAGCAAATAGTCTAAGTTATTACAGTCCCAACAAGCTAATTCCTCAAATTACATTGTCCATAAATAAACTTAATCAAAATAGATCTAGCTCATCCAAGCTCCAAAGCTTGGCTCTGATCGCGTCCTTCGTTCAGTCCATTTCCTGTGTCATCATCTAAGGTAGAAGTTGGGCGTTAGACAATGCACCCAGTAGGTACTCCGAGTAGGGTCAACACATGGATTAGTATGAACAAAATCACATAGATATAAATAATATCAAAACCTTGCAAGTAAATGTCATGCCATGGGTGTCATATGCCATGAGTCCCACCCATCATCCATATCACAATCACACAGTATTCCTCTTGATGGAAAATCCTCATCAAGGTATCCCCAGGAATGCCTTATCGGTCGCCCCGAACGGAGCGTGGACTTCTGTTACATTTCACATCACATGGTATTCCTCTTGATGGATAATCAACATCAGGTATCCCCACGAATGCCTTATCGGTCGCCCCAAACGGAGCGTGGACTCCTGTTACAATCAATCATACATCCATTGGAATCAGTGTAGATTCCTCCCCACGATTATTTATCGAAAATCCGAATGGAGTGTGGACTCCTCTCACTTGATCCCTCCCATGCCATGCATGAGATGCAAGTGCAAATATGCTATGTAATAATAAACATCATAGCATTAAAATCCCATCATTAAGACATATCATTTGATACCAAAGTAATTCAAGTAAAAACATCACATATACATATTCCATGGTTTTCAATGAGGTAGGAATCCTACCAGCGTCCAAATACGGGGTCCTTGTGCTTCCGTCCAAAAATCGATCACTGATCGCGTCAAGCCGATCTTACACCGCTTGTGAAATCCCGTTACCTTATTACATATAAATAAATCAACCCAATGATCCATTTGATTTCCAACCATGTTTAAGTCCACAAAATGCCTTAGTGGGGTTCGGCCATACGACATGGCCGAACCTCACACTCTTGGTTTTGGGCCCCTCTTTTTAGTCCTTTATCATTTTAATCAATGTGAGTCCAAGATCATTCCATCTTTTGATTTATTTAACAAATCACATAGGTTAATCATTTTACATTAAAAAAAAAAAACCCTGAGTCCATAAAACATTCTCCATGGGGTTCGGCCATACAACATGGCCGAACCCATGGTCCTTTCATTCCATCATCCTTTCATTTTAACTCTCATTTCTAAGCTTGATCACTCCATCTTTTTAAACATACATAGATCTACAAATGGTCTATCAAAATGATTCATTAACATGCCATAAATCCATAATAAATCCCTCCATTACTTAGCTTGATCATTCAATCTCCTACACATGCATGGATCTACCAAATGACCCATCAAAATGGTTCATGGGGTTCGGCCATACAACATGGCCGAACCCATGATGTCTCATTTTCATCTTCTCCTTTAAATCATTTACAAACATTTAAAATCATTAACATTTTTCCATCATTTCATCCTTTAAAACCCATTAAAACCAATAATATTCTTCCACGGGGTTCGGCCATACAACATGGCCGAACCCTATGGCTCATCATTTCCTCTCCAATCCACATATCTATGATTAGATCCTTTGATGGGGTTAGGCCATACGTCATGGCCGAACCTCATCCAATCCCTTTTTAGTTCTCAATGGTCCTTATACATAAAAATCTAGGGTTTGGCCATGCAAGGGCCAGACCATGATCCTTGATCATTCTCCCTTCCTTATATTAAACATGCATGAGGTCCTTATGCATAACAAGAGTAGGGTTCGGCCATGCAAGGGCTGAACCATGTTCTTTGACGATTCCTCATGTTTAGCCATGCATGCTGATATAAACCATATATACATAGTGTCCTTAGTAATCCATCTTACCCATTAGGGTTTTGTCCATTTTTCCATCTCATTCCTCGGATGGATTTTGAATCCATGTCGCATAAGATTTTGGCCAACTTTCAAATCCGAGATGGAATATTCCTTTAACCTCTTTCTACTTAATAAAATCTTGTCAAGCAATACTTACCACTTCCGCGACTCCTCCATTTTCTTTCGCTCCATCTTGCTCCTCCGATCTTCTCCTTCCTTAGTATTTTCTTTCTTCTCCTTGATCTTCGGCCAAGAGTGAGCTTGAGAGGGAGAGGGTCTAAGGTGAAAACCCCCTAGAGATGGTTCGGTCAAAGAGTGTAGGTTTGAGAGAGGGAGAGATGTAAAAACCCTAAGTATTTTCCTTGTCTTGTGAGAGAGGTCGGCCAAGCTTGAGAGAGAGAGAGAAGTTGTGATAGAAAACTCTAAGTGTTTCTTGTATTGTTCAATAAGAGGGTTGGCCAAGCTTGAGAGAGGGAGAGAGTGAAAGAGTGAATGAGATGGAAAGCTAGCCCCTTCCATCTTGTCTCATGGTTTCTTGGGCAAGACTCCACCTCCAACCACTCTCATCAATGTGGAGTCTTCCCCATGAGTCCCTTGACCAAACAAGGGAATGCATGCCCTCCACATGGCACACACTACCCTCTCCAACGATTTTGGCTAGTGGTTTTCCATTGAGATGGAACCCCCATTTCTCCTTTGACCAACCATGAGAATGCATGGCCTCCACATGGGTTCTTTGTATAGCCAAGAGGATGCATGCCCTCCACATGGCATACCACCCCCATCTCCAACGGTTTTGGTGGCTAGTTGTTTCCATGAGATGGAAACCACCCACCTCCCCTTTGACTCACTCCATCTTTTCATCTTCTATGTGACTCACCCCTATTTGACTCACTCCATTTAAATGAAACTCAATCTCCTAACTCAAGCACTTGAATTTAATTTTAATTAATTAATTCCTTAACTCCAATCATTTTACTTAATTCTCTTGGACTCACTGTTGAACTCACCCATGGTTGACCAAGTCAACCATGGTGGCCGGCCCCACTTGTGCCTTAGTCCACACTCCACCTCACTTGATGAGGTGGACTTGGGTCCCACTTAGCTTTGCCACTTGGATAATTCTTCATACACTTGCCATCTCATTTGATGAGGTGGACCCCATGCCTTTGATCTTAATTGGGTCCATGACCTGATTAAATCCATTCCTTACCCATTTACCCTAATCATCAATCCATCTTGACCCATTGGGTCCCAATTGGGTATTTGACCCAATTGACCACATTGATCCAATTAAATAGAATTAATCCTATCCATGGTCCATTGGACCATACTTGGGCCATTGCCCCAACTTTGATCCATCTAACATCCATTCCATCTATAAATCTTAATTTTTAACAATTAAAATAGATAATAGTACTATAATTATTGAATTGAAAATCCTAGCTACTACAATATTACCCTCTTTTGAAATTTTCGTCCCGAAAATAGAGCGAAGTAAGGTTTCAAACAACTTATACAAACAGTTCAGGATGAGCTGCTCTCATTTCTGATTCAAGTTCCCTGGTGGCTTCCTCATTACTATGTTGATCCCATACCACCTTCACGAACTGAATGGCTCGGCTCCGTAGTACTCTCTGTTCCTTCCCGATCACTCTGACCGGCTTCTCTACATAAGTTACATCGCTTTACACATCAACATCTTGCACGTTCAGCACATGCGAAGTATCAGGGTTGTATTTTCTCAACATGTACACATGGAACACATTGTTCAAAGATGACAACTGTGGACGAAGTGCCAATTGGTAAGCTACCTCCCCCACCCTCTTTAGGATTGGAAAAGGCCCCAAAAACCTAAGCGACAGTTTCCCTTTCTCCCCGAATCGCATGTGTCCTTTTCGTGGCGAGACTTTCAAGAACACTAAGTCTCCCACTTCAAACTCAAGGAACCTTCTCCTCTTGTCAGCGTAGCTCTTCTAAGGACTTTGTACAGTAAGTAGGTGCTGTCGTATCAACTTAATCTGCGTCGTAGTCTCTACAACTAGCTCGGGTCCAATAAGTGCAGGCTCACCGGCCTCTGTCCAACACACTAGTGATTTGCACGGTCTACCATATAACGCCTCAAATGGAACCATGTGGCAGCTTGCCTGGTAATTGTTGTTGTAAGAGAACTCCACCAGCGGCAAGTGATCCTCCCATCCACCTTGAAGTCTAGTATACATGCTCTCAGTATATCCTTCAATGTCTGTATCGTCCTCTTCGACAGTCCATCAGTCTATGGATGCTGTGTTAGTCAATAGATCTGTCCCCATAACCGACTGCATGCTCTGCCACACTCTACTGGAGAATCGACTATCTCTGTCGAACACAATAGTCCGGGGAATACCATGTAGCCTGATAATATCCCTGATGTACCGTCGATCCAAGGTCTCAGATGAATTTGTCATCTTGATGGGGAGGAAGTGTGCAGACTTGGTCAATCGATCTACCATGACCCATATTGCATCGTTGCTCTTTGATGACCTTGGCAACCCCGTCACAAAATCCATGCAAATATGTTCCCATTTCCACTCCAGCACTGGTAAGGGTTTGAGTGACCCTGGTGGCTTTTGATGTTCAGTCTTAACCTGCTGACAAGTTAGGTAGTGAGCAACAAACTCTACCACATCCCTTTTGAGTCCATGCCACCAGTAGTGTCTCTTCAGATCATGATACGTCTTGGTGCTGCCCGAATGAATAGAGAGTTTGGTTTGGTGTGCCTTGATCAATAACTCTCTTCTACAGCCTTAGGCACATATGTCATACCTTGGAATACAAGACCCGGTCCTGGTCGTAATTCCCATTCTGGTATGACCTCACTAGTAGACATCTTGGCCCATATCTCCTCCACTTCCGGATTTGTCCGTTGCTCCTGTTCATTCTTGGAGACCATGTTGGACCGTATGATCAGATTATACATACTCCCATGGTTTTTGATATACAAGTTGAATTATGGAATGGCATTCAGCATCTCCCATTCCTTTCTTATCAAACTGGCCATTGTTGCATGTGACATGCGACTGAGGGCATCCGCCACTTTGTTCGCCTTACCAGGATGACATCGTAGCGCAAACTCATATTCTTGTAGATATTACATCTGCGCTGCCTCATGTTGAGTTCCTTCTGATCAAACAGATATTTCAGGCTTTTGTGATCTGAGAACACCTCAAACTTCTCACCATAAAGATAGTGTCTCCAGCTTTTGAGAGCGAAGACCACTGTTGCTAACTCCAGATCATGCGTGGGATAGTGGTGTTCATGAATTTTCAACTATCTTGAACCATAAGCCACCACACGTTGACTTTGAGTGAGAGAACACCCAAGTCCCTCTCCTGAAGCATCACAATATACTTCATAACCTTTGCTCTTTTCTAGCAAAATCAGAATAGGAGCAATTGTAAGCCTCTCCTTCAGTTCCTTGAATCTCTGATTCAATACATCCGACCACTCAAATTTGACTCCTTTCTGAGTGAAGTCGAGTAAGTGGAGATGCAATCTTGGAGAAG
This sequence comes from Chimonanthus praecox, assembly GCA_022113865.1. NCBI lineage: Eukaryota > Viridiplantae > Streptophyta > Magnoliopsida > Laurales > Calycanthaceae > Chimonanthus > Chimonanthus praecox. The sequence continues at coordinate 28,991,364 of CM039088.1, read as the reverse complement.
TCCATGATAAACTTCCTATAGTAACCGGCTAATCCTAGAAAGCTACGGATCTCGGTCACATTCTTCGGTGCTTTCCATTCTCTCACTGCCGCCACCTTAGCCGGGTCCACGGCTATACCTTCCGTTGATATAATATGCCCCAAGAAGTTAACCTCAGATAGCCAGAATTCACACTTGCTGGCTTTGGCATACAGCTGATGCTTCTTCAGGGTGTCCAGATCTATCTGTAAATGCTTAGCATGTTCCTCTTGACTTTTGGTGTAGATCAGGATGTCATCAATAAATACAATTACAAACTTGTCCAAGAAAGGACGAAAGATCCTGTTCATCATATCCATGAATACAGCCGGTGCATTGGTAAGTCCAAACGACATGACCACATACTCAAATAGACCATACCGCGTCCTGAAAGTCGTATTCTCTATGTCCTCCTCCCTAACCGAGATTTGAGGTAGCCGGACATCAGATCAATCTTGGAGAAGTGATTGGAACCCCTAAGTTGATCAAATAGATCATCAATCCTGGGTAGAGGATACTTGTTCCTGACTATCAGCTGGTTCAATTTTCTGTAATCCACACACATCTGAAGTGTATCGTCCTTCTTCTTCACAAATAATACGGGGTTCCCCAAGATGATGTGTTGTTCCGGATGAATCCCAGTCTGAGCAGTTCAACAATCTGCTTCTTTAGCTCGGACATCTCAGCTGGGGCCATCCGGTAATGTGGCAATGACACTGGAGTAACGCCAGGATACAGCTTGATCTCAAAATCAATCTCCCTCTTGGGTGGCAAACGAGGGAGCTCTGTCGGGAATACCTCCGCATAGTCTTTCACTGCCGCCGGAAGTTCAGCTACCGGTGCCTTGTCTAATCTAATGTTGTTCAATACCAGGTGGTTCAACTCTTCATGCAATCTTCGGGTCACAGGGATGCTCTGTTTGTCCGCATGTACCACATATCATTTTCCCTCGGGTGACCAAAATATCACCCTGCAGAGATGGCAATCAATGTTGACCTGGAAGTTAGCCAACCAATCCATGCCAAAGATGATGTCGTACTCAGTCATATTGAGTACCAGATAGTTGAACTCAAATCTGAATCCATCGAGTTCAGTGTTTACCGCTGTCTGTATGAGTCCCAATGATGTGTCTCCGACGGGGGATATAATAGTAAGTGATGTGGACAACTTTTGTACTAAAGTGCCAGTTGCAGATATGAAGGCAACAGATACAAATGAGTGGGATGCTCCAGAATCAAATAATGCGAATGCATAGGAACTACCGACTATTGCCATACCTTGAATCAGGGAGTGATCCACCGCCTCTTGGGGAGGAGCTAAGGTATACAGCCGTCCAGATCCTGTCGGGTTAGGTGCCCATCCCGCCTGGTTGTATGCCCTGGTTCCTTGTGAATAAGTTTATCTAACTGGAGCACGAAAAGAACCCCTGGAGTGAGAGGGTATGCTGATCTGTAGGCATTCCCTCTTGAAATGGTCCTGCTGGCCACACTTGTAACAGGTGCTCACACCTTGGGGGACCTAGAGACTGATACTGATGGGGAGGGCTGATTGGGACGAAAGCCCCCAGTTGACCCAGTGGAAGGTGAGGGTCTCCCACGGTTGGTCGGAACCTCTTGTTGAGACGAAAGGTACTTCCCCCGCTTTGGCCTCTACGGTTGTCCACAAACTGTACTGTCTCTGTCATCTCCTGCTCCGCTATAGTGGCTCTACTGACCACCTCCGCCAGCGTAGGTGCCTTGAAGATAGTCACCTTGGCCCTAATGCTCTGTCGAAGGCCCCACTCAAATTTGGGAGCCGTTCGGTACTCCGTGTCCACCATATATAAGGCATAACAAGATAGGAGGAGGAACTCCTGATGGTACTCCGCCACAGTCATGGTGCCTTGCACCAGAGATAGGAATGCTTGGGTGTGGCGCTCCTACTCCTTTTCTAAAATGTAGTGATCCAGAAACATAGCCGAGAAATGCACCCACGTCATCGCAGTCCTTTCCCCTTCCGAAATCAGCCCCCTCTGTCATTCTATCACTTCCCACCATTTTCCGGCGTCATCAATCAATTGCGAGGTAGCCAGCAATATCTTATCTTCATTATCGGAGATCTTTAGTAGTGTCAAGATCTGGGTAATTTTCTTCAGCCAGTTCTCTGCTCCAGTAAGCCCTTCTTTCCCTTTGAAGTAAGGGGGACGCTGCTGTCGGAAATCCTTGACCATCTTCCCATCATTTTCCTCGCTGGTGGTTGCATTTCTGTTTCTGTTCATATGTTGTTGAAGAACGGAAGTGACCACCGCTTGCACCAAGTTCTGTAGCTCGGGAGGCACCACTGGAATGTTCACGCTATTCTGCCCTTCCTCTTGATGTGGTGGCTGCCCCTCCTCTTAATTTGGTTGCTGCACCTTTTCATCCACATGCCGATTTTGTTGGGTTCTTCTTCTCGGAGGCATTTTCCTAAGTCATTGAAAACATCGTTGACTTAACTTCTTCGTAAAGTTTGTGTTTTCATATTTTGGGGAAATTGCCAAATAAGCACCCTTATTTTTGGGGAAACTTCCTAAGTATCAAGTGTTGTTTCTCAATTTGGGGAAATCGGGGAATGTTCTCTTATTTTGCTCTGTTTGATAAATCCATCACTGTCTCTCAATTTGGGGAAAAATCCAGATGTTGCTCATTTTCGGGAAATTTTCCTATGTATCAAGTGTTGTTCATCAATTTGGGGAAAAATCATTGATGTTTCTCATTTTTGGGGAAATATGTCCTATCTTGCTATGTTTGATAAATCCAACTTATAGTGGCTGTCCTTCCCTTACTATCATTCCTTTTTTGTCAAATGTTGCTCTCAGATTGAATGCTTCAGTCTGAGTCTAACGAAGTAAATTATGTAATGGCCCGAAATTTGTAAATCAATGAATATGGGAATATTATTTATTTTAATGATGAAAATTGGGAAAATTGGCTGAAATAAAGGGTAAATGGGCCAAAATTTGGACAAAGGCCCAAGTATTGCCCAATAGACTATGGATTGGATTTAAATTCATTTAAAGGGTCAATGATGGTTAAATGGGTCAAGAACGGTCAAATTGGGTCAAATACCCATTTGGGACCCAATGGGTCAAGATAGTTAAGCTCTAAGGTAAATGGGTAAGATGAAATGTAATTGGGCCATGGGGCCAATGGTGATACAACTAGTGGGAATGGGCTTAATGAAATTTAAATCACCTAAGTTAGTGATAAATTGACCAAGCTAACATGGTCCAATGGGACCCACCTCCACCTCACCAAGTGAGGTGGCGTGTGGACCCAAGGTTTGGTGGGGCCGACCACCATGGTTGAATTGGTCAACCATGGGTGGATTTATAAAGATGATGATTTAAGTAAATGGGAATTAAAGTAACTAAAATATTTAAATATTAAATGATTAAAATTATCCAAATGAAGTGGTCAAAGTGGGGTCAAAAGGTGAAAACCAAATCACCTCATGTTAAGAAGTGAAACACGTTGGGACTTAAGGGTGGTGGAGTCATAAGCCATAAAGCAAGATAAATATCTTGTTGGTTGGTGAAAATAATTAATGTAAAGTGTAATTTTAAGTCACCAAATGGGGATAAGTCTTGAGTTTCTTTCCCATTTCTTATCCTCTCTTCATTGTTACTCTCTCCATTTTTCATTCTCCATTGCCGTCCCATGCTCCAAGTGAAGGAGAGAAAGAGAGCTAAGGAGAAGAGAAGAGAAGGAAGAAGTGGAAATTTAAGCAAAATCACTCTAAGGCTAAGGTTTATCATCTCCCCTCTCATCATTTTTTCCCTCTCCCTCTCTCACACAAACCCTACCTTGGCCGATCCTAAGAGTGGAGGTTGTCACCATGGATCAAGCATCTTGACCTACCAAAGATCAAGAGGAAGGAGAGAGGAGGCTAAGGAAACCGACGGGAGTGGCGGAAGTCGGAGGAGACGATGGATTGTGAGTATTTCTTAAACAAGAAATTTTGGATTTTTAGGGTTTAAGATTTGGGATGTATGTTGTAAAATTAGTGGTGGTTAAATAATATTATGCCATGGATTTTAAATCCATCAAATGGAAGGAATGGAAAGTGGGTAAAAACCCTAATGGAGAAAAATTAGGGTTAAGAAAAATAAAAAGGGATTATGGACATGATATGGTTAATGTGATTAAACATGGAGGTAAATGCAATTTTTTGAGTCAAGGGCCATAGGGTTCGGCCGTGTAGCATGGCCGAACCCCATGGTAAGTAATGTATGATTTTTTTAGGGTTTTGAAAAATGGAAGACAATGAGGGTTTTTAGCTAATGAATTTTAGGGTTTTAAATGAATAAATGTGGGTAAGTTTTGAAGAGGTTTTGTGATGGAATCCATGGATGAGTATGATTGTGTTATGGTCTAAAATGGCATAAAAAAATATTGGATCATGAACCATGGGTTCGGCCATGGTGAATGGCCGAACCCTATGGTGATGTAATGGTGATCAAATGATGGGTTTAAAGGATAGAAAAGATGGATTAAGGTGTTGATGAGCTTAGGGTTTTAAATGAATAATGTTGTGACCTCAAGAGGCATAGGAAAATAATGGAACATGAACCATGGATTCGGCCATGGTGTATGGCCGAACCCTATGGTCATGTATTACAAATTTTAAATGGGTTTAAAAGGATGGAAAATGGGAATAAGGGTGATCTAAAGGAATGGTGAAATCCACATATGGAGGGACTTGTGATAAATTCAAATGTGAACAATGGACCCAAGAAAAAAAATGGCAAAAGGACACCATGGATTCGGCCATGGTGTATGGCCGAGCCCATGGCCCATTTATGAGTCTTTTGATGGGTTAGCTTGGTTATGAATGTGTTTAAATTGATTTGGGAATTGGTTAAATTAAGGACTCATTGTAGTTTAAATGCATGAAGTAAACCCCATGGGAAGATTTGATGTATGGGGTATTTTAAATCCATAATCTATTAACCATCTAAAGGATTAAGTATGGGGGTTTGTATGGATTTAAATGAATAAGGGTTAGGTTAATTAAAAAGGAAAATTTTAATGGTGGTATGTCATGATTAAATGGGTCATTAAGGGAATGAGTTAATGATTAATTATGGGCTTAAGTAGGCATGAATGAATGAGTAATTGTTTATGTAAAGGGGTAGTGGCAAAAATGGTAAATATTGGCTAAAATGAAGAAACCCACTAAGATATGATTTATGGGCCTAGAAATGGTTAAAACAGGGACTAATTATTAATGTGTAATAAGGTACTGGACATCGCAGGAGGTGCGCCATCGGCGACCGGGTTTATCGAACAGAAAACGTAAAAGGACGCGAGTCGGTATTCGGTAGGATTCCTACCTTTTTTGTAAGCCATGGATCGAGTGATGTTTTCTTTAATTTATTTTGGAAATTATGTGGTTGTATTTTAGATGAGTTTTGGGATTATGTAGTATGTGATGATTTCCCTTTGATTTATTTGGTAATCATGTAATTGTTTTAAGATGGGTTTTATTACTATTGAATTACATATATTACATGACATATGGCATCTACATCTCATGCATGGCATGGGAGGGATATGACAGGGGAAGGATGAAATGAAACCGGAGTCCATGCTCCGTCGGGGCGACCGATAAACAAGCATGGGGACATTTCATGTATGTATTATCATACCTTGATGAGGCTTTGCCATCAAGGGGGACCTTTGTAATTATGATACCTTGATGATGGTTCTTCCATCAAGGGGAATGCCTAGTGTGGATCGCATCTTGATGAGGCTTTTCCATCAAGAGGGTCATGGCACGATGATGGTATGGATTTTATTTGGAACACTATGTATGGTTGAAAAAGGGACATTGTACAATGAGGATGAGATTGATGGGTGGGATTCATTACATAGAACACCCATTGCATGATATTGCCCAAAGTGCATGGTTTTACTATAATATTATCTGCATGCTGTTATTACTAATCCATGTGCTAGCCCTACTCGGAGTCCTACTGGGCGCATGGTCTAACGCCCTACTTCTACCCTAGCTGATGATGCAGGAAATGCCGGAGCAGAAGGAAGGGACGGGAGCCAAGCTTAGGAGCTTGGGAAGGCGGACTAATTAATTTACTTAAGTTTATTTTGGGAAATATGTATTTGAAATAACTTAGCCAGTCGGAAATGTAATAATTTAGATTACTTGCCATGTTTTGGAAATTACTTTGGACATTATGATTTTAAGGATGTTTGGTGATTGAATGAATGTAACTTCCCTGCTATCTAAGAATTTGTAGGTTAGACTCTTTTATAATTTTCCGCAATTGGTTTAAATGTTCCCCGATGCTTTCTTCTACGTGTGAACCGTTCCCCGTGGACTTCACTCCACGCACACGTAGGGTTGGCCACTTAAGGGCCGGGCTTTATAAGCTCGGACTTAACTCGCGTCGTGACGTCCGCGCCCTTTGTCACTTTTCCTTTTAAAAAAAAAATAGACTCTGATTTCGGTGAAAAGGGGCGGAGGTTACAAATTAATCCGGCCCCCGTGCTGCAGACTCCGAAGAGTCAGTCAGTTGGGATTCTTATCTTGTCAATGAGACATGATATCGTCTTAATCTCACTTCGAAAGATTCATTCTTCTGGTTTCGCTCTGATACCAACTGTATCGCCCTGCCCTTTTTCACTCGCTGAAAATCAAAGCCTATTTTTTTTTTTTTGAAATAAAAAAGTGAGATAGAGCGGGACGTCACGACGGGAGCTAAGTCCGAGCTTCCAAAGCCCGGCCTTTAACTGGCCAACCATTCGTGTACGTGGACTAAGTCCACGAGAACGGTTCACACCCGATAAGGGTAAGCTTGCAGAATTAAATATAATGCGGAATTATAATAGAGTTCTATCATACCAATTTTAAAAAGCAAGAAAGTCCATCACTTAATGATAATTACTTTAAATCAAAATGTCCAAACCATAGCAAATAGTCTAAGTTATTACAGTCCCAACAAGCTAATTACTCAAATTACATTGTCCATAAATAAACTTAAACAAAATAGATCTCGCTCATCCAAGCTCCTAAACTTGGCTCCGATCGCGTCCTTCGTTCCGTCCATTTCCTGTGTCATCATCTAAGGTAGAAGTAGGACATTAGACAACGCGCCCAGTAGGTACTCTAAGTAGGGTCAACACATGGATTAGTATGAACAAAATCATATAGATATAAATAATATCAAAACCATGCAAATAAATGCCATGCCATGGGTGTCATATGCCATGAGTCCCACCCATCATCCATATCACAATAACATAGTATTCCTCTTGATGGGAAATCCTCATCAAGGTATCCCCACGAATGCCTTATCGGTCGCCTCAACGGAGCGTGGACTCCACTTACATTTCACATCACATAGTATTCCTCTTGATGGATAATCCACATCATGGTATCCCCACGAATGCCTTATCGGTCGCCCCGAATGGAGCGTGGACTCAGGTTACAATTCAATCCTACATCCATTGGAATCAGTGTGGATTCAATCCGAATGGAGCTTGGACTCCCCTCATTTGATCCCTCCCATGCCATGCATGAGATGCAAGTGCAAATATGCTATGTAATAATAAACATCATAGCATATCATTTGATACCAAAATAATTCAAGTAAAAACATCACATATACATATTCCATGGTTTTCAATGAGGTAGGAATCCTACCAACGTCCAAATACCGGGTCCTTGTGCTTCCCTCCAAAAATAGATCACTGATTGCGTCAAGCCGATCGTACACCGCTTGTGAAATCCCGTTACCTTATTACGTATAAATAAATCAACCCAATGATCCATTTGATTTCCAACCATATTTAAATCCACAAAATGCCTTAGTGGGGTTCGGCCATACAACATGGCCGAACCTCACTCTCTTGGTTTTGGGCCCCTCTTTTTAGTCCTTTATCATTTTAATCAATGTGGGTCCAAGATCATTCCATCTTTCGATTTATTAAAACAATCACTTAGGTTAATCATTTTACATTAAAAAAAACCCTGAGTCCATAAAACATTCTCCATGGGGTTCGGCCATACAACATGCCGAACCCATGGTCCTTTTATTCCATCATCCTTTCATTTCAACCCTTATCTCTTAGCTTGATCACTCCATCTCTTTAAACATACATAGATCTACAAATGGACCATCAAAATGATTCATTGACATACCATAAATCCATAATAAATCCCTCCATTCCTTAGCTTGATCATTCAATCTCCTACACATGCATGGATTTACCAAATGATCCATCAAAATGGTTCATGGGGTTCGGCCATACAACATGGTCGAACCCATGATGTCTCATTTTCATCCTCTCCTTTAAATCATTTACAAACATTAAAAACCCATTTAAAATCATTAACATTCTTCCATCATTTCATCCTTTAAAACCCATTAAAACCAATAATATTCTTCCATATGGCCGAACCCTATGGCTCATCATTTCCTCTCCAATCTACATATCTATGATTAGATCCTTTGATTGGGTTCAGCCATACATCATGGTCGAACCTCATCCAATCCCTTTTTAGTTCTCAATGGTCCTTATACATAAAAATCTAGGGTTTGGCCAAGCAAGGGCCAAACCATGATCCTTGATCATTCTCCCTTCCTTATATTAAACATGCATGAGGTCCTTATGCATAACAAGATTAGGGTTCGGCCATGCAAGGGCTGAACCATGTTCTTTGACCATTCCTCATGTTTAGCCATGCATGTTGACATAAACCATATATACATAGTGTCCTTAGTAATCCATCTTACGCATTAGGGTTTTGTCCATTTTTCCATCTCATTCCTTGGATGGCTTTTGAATCCATGGCCCATAACATTTTGGCCAACTTTCCAATCCGAGATGGAATATTCCTTTAACCTCTTTCTACTTAATAAAATCTTGTCAAGCAATACTTACCGCTTCCTCGACTCCTCCGTTTTCTTCCGCTCCGTCTTGCTCCTCCGATCTTCTCCTTCCTTAGTCTTTTCTTTCTTCTCCTAGATATTCGGCCAAGAGTGAGCTTGAGATGAAGAGGGTCTAAGATGAAAACCCCCAATAGATGGTTCAACCAAAGAGTGTAGGTTTGAGAGAGGGAAAGAGGGAGAGAATGTAAAAACCCTAAGTATTTTCCATGTCTTGTGAGAGAGGTCGGCCAAGCTTGAGAGAGAGAGAGAAGTTGAGATAGAAAACTCTAAGTGTAACACCTCGGATTTTCAATTTATTAATATATATGAAAATTACCCATTTAATTTGTGAATCATTAGATATGGATCTTAATTGGGTAATGTGTTGGGTCATTTGCCCAATTAGGACCCAACGGTTTTGGAATTGGTTTCAATAAAATTAAATAGAGATGAATTTAATTAGTAATGCAACATAGATAAATAAAGGAACTTAGGATAATTGTTGCATGGCCGAATTTAAGATGTGTATATCCAAGAAGATTGTTTATAGCCGTGTGTAGAGATTTCCAAATCCAAGGTTAGGCGCATAAGATCATTTAAAAAGGGTATGCAAATTGTCTAAAATTAAATAAAGAAGTTATCTAATTAAACAAAGATTGTATAGCCGTATGTGATATTGCTAGATTGGAAGGTCGGCAACATCTAATTAAGGCAACACAAAGGGGCGCACGGCATAAGGGAATTGTATCTTAGTACCTTCTAAATAGAGGACCAATTGGAGAATAAAGGCAGCTAGAGGTTCACGGCAATTGCTATTGTAATTGTGGAATTTTTATTAAAGAAAGTGGGAATCAAGGGCGCACGACACTTGCCATCTTCTAAAGAATCTTAGCACTTTCTAAGATTGGCCAATTGGAAGTAATAAAAGATGCAACAAGGAGGGGCACACGGCTTACACACATAGCCAAATCCTTTCTCCCTCTCAAGTTCTCATTCTTGGCAATACATCAAGAGAATGAAGAAAAGGCAGCCAACAAGAGGTGTTCTCGGCTTGGGAAAAATCAAGAAAAAAGAAGAAGGATTGGAAGAACAAGAATCAATCGAAACCGGTTAGTATTTTATAAATTTTGTTTAAGGAAAAGAACCATAGGGTTCGGCCATTGTGTATGGCCGAACCCCATGGAAGAGAATTGGGAGATGATCATGGTATTTTTATTGGAAAGAAGGAGACATAGGGTTCGGCCATAGTGCATGGCCGAACCCCATGAAAGAGTGTTGGTTAATTTTAAATGGGAGTTGTTGGTAATGGTATATGATTTTTGAAAGGATTAAATGGATAAGAATCATGAATAAATTTAATGGGTCTTATGGATTGTAATGGAAGAATTTTGTGAAGATCCTAGACTATGGGTTCGGCCATAGTGCATGGCCGAACCCCATAAATATTTATGGCATTATGTTCATGAAATTAAATCATGGAAAATGATGGAAAAGGTTACTTGTGACTTATTTTAAATGATAGAAAATTTGGTGGTTTTAGATGCAATTAGATCATGAAAACCATAGAGGGTTATGTTGTTTTAATTCCATTTAAAAGAGAACCTTATGAACCATAGGGTTCGGCCATACATGGAGTTGGATTGGTATATTTTAACATATGTTAATTGATTAAAATAGAAGGAGGAGATTAATTTGGAAAGTTTCTAATTATGGAAGGATGGATGCTAAATTGGAAACTTTCTAATTATGGAAGGATGGATGATAAATTTGGAAACTTTCTAATTATGGATTACTAATGAAAATGGAAACTTAGACATCATGGGCTCAGCCATGTGTATGGCCTAAACCCCATGAACCAATTTTATGGGTTTATGTTTATGTGTATTTTAAAGGGAGGATCCAAGTATACACTTATGGTTTATGGACCTAAGTTGGTGAACCATTGAAAAGAAAAGTTGGAAAAGAAACATCAAGGGTTAGGCCATGGTGTATGGCCAAACCCCATGAACTTATTAATGGGCTATGTTTGGGTCTTTGTATAATTTTAATAAACGGTTCACCAAACCAAGGGAGGAAGGGTGAGAATAATGGAATTATAGCCTTGGATGGCAATATGGTAATTATGTAGAATTAATAGAACTATGTTTTGGAACTCAAACATAAGTTGATGGGATCAATGGCAATCTTGTAAATATGTGAAAATATTGGACATAGGGTTCGGCCATGGTGTATGGCCGAACCCCATGAACTATTGTATGGATTATTTTGGAACTTAAGCCTTATGAAAATAAGGAAGGTACATGGCTATGGATATGTAGAATGACATTATTGTAATTAAGTGAATTAATGAACCATGGGTTCGGCCATGGTGTGTGGCCGAACCCCATGGAGAATGTTTGGCGGACCTAGGGTTATGTACGTTGGATTAAATGAATGAAATGATTAGACCAATGGCAATTTGGTAATATCGGCTGAAAATGATAAACCATGGGTTTGGCCATGGTGTATGGCCGAACCCAATGGGGATTGGTTTATGGACTTAAAATATTGTAAATCAAGTGGGACTTGATTTTGATTGGTTATTATATTATAAGGTAACGGGACCTCACAAGGTGTTTACGATCGTGAGCGATTACCGGACGAAAGACGCAAGGACACGTTAGCGGTCTTTGGTAGTGTAATAGCCCGGACTTTTTAAATCAATATATATGTGGCTATTATTTATTTTAATGATGGAAATTGGAAATTTTGATGGGATAAGTGTTAAGTGGATCAAAAATTTGGGCAAAGGCCCAAGTATGGTCCAATGGACCATGGATTGGATTAAATTCATTTAAATGGTCAAGGATGGTCAAATTGGGCCCAATACCAGTGTGGGACCCAATGGGTCAGGATGGTTTAAGCTCTAAAGTAAATGGGTAGGAGGTGAATGTAATTGGGACATGGGCCCAATGGTGATCCAAGTGGTTGAAATGGGTTTAATTAAAATCACCTAAGTTAGTGGTGAATAGACCAAGGTGACATGGACGAATGGGACCCACCTCCACCTCACCAAGTGAGGTGGCGTGTGGACCAAGGATTGGTGGGGCAGGCCACCATGGTTGACTTGGTCAACCATGGGTGGATAAGTGGAGGGAATTTAAGGAAATGAAATTAGATTAAATGGGAATTAATTAACCTAAGTTGAGGATTCAAATTAATTAATTACTTAGGTGAGTTAAATTGGGTCAAATGAGAAGTCAAAAAGGATAAGTCAATGGGTGGTTTCATCTCATTGAAACCACCCAAAGAAACACAAACTAAACCATGGGCTTAGGGTGGTGGTTTTATCCCAACCACCACCACTAAGGCACATTAGCCCATATTTGGTTGGTGGGAGGAATTAATGGTGGAGTGTAGGTTACTCAACGAAATGAGATGGATCTTATCTCATTTCTCTATTTCTTTTCCATCTAACTCCCTCACTCTCTCCATCTCTCACTCTCCAAAACCGTCCCTCACTCAAGGAGAAAAGAAGAAGAAAAACTAAGAAGAAAAGAAGAGAAGAAAAGAGAGGAAAAGTGCAAGCATAAGGCCACCACTTCAAGATCAAGACTTAGGGTATTCTTTCTCACCATCTCCACCTCTCCCTCTCTTAAACACACCCCATGTTGGCCAAACCCAAACCTTGATGTTTTCATTTGATCAAGCACATCTTGGCCGACCAACAAAGGAGAAGAAGAAGAAAGAAGGCTAAAGAAATCAAGAGGAGAAAGAAAAATCGAAGGAGCCGTCGGATTTGTAAGTATTCCTAAACAAGAGTTTACATTTCTTAAAGGGTTAAGAAGAGACCATGGAATCCGTTTTTCTGGATGTAATGGTGGCCAAAACATCATGGGCCTTGGATTTAAAATCCATCCAAAGATGAAGTGAGAAATAGACAAAATGGGTAAGATAAATTAGGTTAAGAAAAATAAAGGATGTATTAAGGACATTGTGTAATAAGGTTCATTTAAGTATGGAAGTATGATTTTTTTGAAAGAATCATAGGCCACTAGGTTCGGCCATGTAGTATGCCAAACCCCATGGTAGGTGATTAAGGAAATTTTAATGGGTTTAAAGGATTAAAATCATAGAATGTGGTTAATGATTTTAAGGGTTTTAAAGGAATAAATGTTAGTGATTTTTGAAGAGGTTTTAAATGAGGGAATTCATGGATGAAGGTTAATGTTTTTATGGTCTTAAATATCACCAATGAATGATGACCCATGAACCATGGGTTCGGCCATGGTGTATGGCCGAACCCTATGGTGATGTAATAGTGGTTTTAATGGGTGAAGAAATGGAAAAATGATTAAGAATGTTGATAGTCTAAATGGATTTTCAAGTATAGTATATAATGTTTTAAAGGGGGCTGATTTTAATGATTCTAAGACATGAGTGGTAAGTCATTGAGGGATCTAAGTTGTGGATAAAAAATGTGGTAAATGATCCAAGAGAAGTAAGGAGATTAACATCATGGGTTCGGCCATGGTGTTGGCCGAACCCATGACCCATTTTTGTGAGCCACTTGATGGGCTAAGTATGGGGTTATGTATGTGTTTAAATGAATGGAGATTAGGTTAATTAAATGGCTGATTTCTAATGTTGTTATGTATGGTTAATGAGACATCAATGGACCCATTTTGTGAACCAATTGATGGGCTAAGATTAAGATCTATGTATATGCATTAATTAATGGGAATTAGGTTAAGTTCGTGGCTGATTTTTACTGGTTGTATCTCATGATTGGTGAGTCATTAATGGATCCAAGATTATGGATCAATTATGGGTCTAAGAATGGAGAAATAAGATGAGAACTTAACCATGAAAGAAGTAGTGGCAAAATCATAAATATGGGCCAAAAATGAAGAACCCCATGGGGGATGATCATGGACCTAAATGTGTTTAAAGATGACCTTATGAATGGTTAAATGAAGCCCAGGGTGGCTGGTTTTTAGACTCATGTAATTAAAATATTTGATGGATTAAGATGGGACCCACAAACCTAATTAGTAGGGTTCGGCCATGGTGTATGGCCGAACCCCACTAAGGCATATGTTAGGGACATGGATATGATTAAAACATGGGTTTAATTGTTAACATGTAATAAGGTATCGGACATCGCAAGCGGTGGGCGATCGGTGACCGGATTTGCGGATGGAAACGGTAAAGGAATGTTAGTCGGTATTAAGTAGGATTCCTACCTTTTTGTAAGCCATGGATTATGTGTTATGTAATGGTTCCTTTGATTTATTTTGGTAATTAGATGGTTTGTTGTAAGTTGGATTTTTATGGCTATGATTTAAATACTATATGGTACATTACATTTACAATGATTTAAATACTATATAGCATATTGCAATTACATCTCATGCATGGCATGGGCGGGAAAAATAAAGGAACCGGAGTCCATGCTCCGTCAGGGCGACCGAGAAGCAAACATGGGGATACCTTGATGAGGCTTTGCTATCAAGGGGGATACTTGTGTTGATTGATCTTGATGAGGTTTTTCCATCAAGGGGGACTTATGAATGATTGAAAAAGGGCAATGGTACAATGGTAATGGATGATGGGTGGGACTCATGACATAGGCACCCATGGCATGACATTGATTTCATGTTTTGTTTGATATTATTCCCTATATGCATTATTATCACTAATCCATGTGTTAACCCTACTCGGAGTCCTACTGGGCGCGTTGTCTAACGCCCTACTTCTACCCTAGCTGGAGACGCAGGAGACGGCGGAAACGGTGGACGCGACAGAAGCCAAGCTTAGGAGCTTGGGAAAGCGAGCTACTTAGTTTATTTAAGATTTATTTTGGAAATGTAATTTGAGTAGCTTAGCTCGACGGCCTGTAATAATTTATATTACTTGCTATGGTTTAGATTTTATTTTGGACATTATGGCTTGAGGTAATTTAGTAATTTAATGATGTAATCTTCCCTGCTATCTAAAATTGGTAGGATAATCTCTATTATAATTCCGTACTTAGTTTAATATTCCGCGAGCTTACTTCTACGTGTGAACCGTTCTTCGTGGACTAAGTTCCACGCACACGTAGGTTTGCCAGTTAAGGGCCGGGCTTTAGAAGCTCAGATTTAACTCGCGTCGTGACGTCCCGCGCCCTTTGTCACTATTTAATTCAAAAAAAATAAAAAATAGACTCTGATTTTCGGATAATTAAAATTAAGCGAGTGAAAAGGGGCGGGCGTTACAGGTAGGATTCCACCTCTTTGAAACCATGGGTTTATGTACAATTGTTTTATCTTATTTTGATGAAATTATATTGCAAAGGATAGGTTTCAAAATGTGAATATTAAATGCTATGTTTATATGATAAAATAGCATGTGTTGGATATGTTTCAAATTGTGATTTTAAATGCTATGTTTATATGATAAAATAGCATGTGTTGCATATGTTTCAAATGGTGATTTTAAATGCTATGTTTATATGATAAAATAGCATGTGATTCATTTGCATCTCATGTATGGTATGGGGTGAAGGATATGTAACCGGAGGGGCCACACTCCGTCGGGGCGTCCGAAAAACCTATGTGGGATACCTTGATGTGCTTTTCCATCAAGAAGAAACCGGAGGGTCCACACTCTGTCGGGGCATCCGAAAGACCTATGTGGGGGTACTTTTATGTACATGTGATGGATGAGACTCATTGCATTTGTCATCATTGCATGGCATTGTTTTATATGGTTTTAGACATTATGATATTATATATGTTTTGTACTAACCATGTGTTAGCCCTAATTGGAATACCTACTGGGCGCGTTGTTCTAACGCCCTACTTCTACCCCAGTGGATGACATAGGAAACCAGGGGAACAATGAACGCAATGAGGGCCAGGCATAAGAGCTTGAATGTTTTAGTTTTATTTTGAATAAAGTTACTTATGGACATGTATTTGAGTAACTAGTTTCCGGGCATGTAATAACTTAGATGGTTGGATGTTTATTTGGATAATTATGATATTTTAATTATGATTAAGGACTTGATGTACTTTTCTATCTGAATGGAATAGAACTTGGTTCTATTATAATTCCGCATGTTATGATTTTATTACGCAAGTCTATATTGTTATGTGTGAACCATTTTCATGGACTTAGTCCATGCACACATAGGGTTGGCCAGTTAAAGGTCGGACTTTGGAAGTTCGAACTTAGCTCGAGTCATGACGTCCCTCTCTCTATCACTCTTCGTTTATAAAAAAAAAAAATAGACTCTGATTTTACAGAAAGAAGCGAGTGAAAAAGGGCGGGGGGTTACAGTTGGTATCAGAGCGAACCAGAAACATTGAATCTTTCGGAGTAAATTAATTCGGCCCCCGTGCATTAATTTACTTCGTTAGACTCAGACGGATGATAGCAAAGGAAGTACAATCAAAATAATCGGATTATCAAATATAGCAACATAGGATGTATTTCCCCAGAAACAAAGCAAAAATCAAGAGTGCTTATTTGGAAATTTTCCCCAAAAAGTAGGAAATACAAATTTTTATGGTGGAAACTAAGTCATGATATTTTTTTAATGGCTTAGGGAAAAATGGCTCCAAGGGGAAGGCCAAGGAGAAATACCCGACAAAACCCAAATGGGGGTGAAGAGGAGGTAGAACATCCTCGAAATGAGGAGGAACAACAATCTCATAAGGAAGAGGAACAACAACCATCCCACCAAGAGGAAGAAGAAGAAAGCAGCGTGAATATACCGGTGGTACCTCCTTAACTGCAAAAGTTGGTTCAAGCGGTGGTTACTTCGGTTCTTCAACAACACTTGAAGGAGAATGGAACCACCAAGGAGACCAATGACAGGACCATGGTCGGGGACGTCCAGCAGCAGCGCCCTCCTTACTTCAAATGGAGAGAAGGGGCTGTCGGAGCAGAAAACTGGCTGAAAAAGATTACACAGATCCTGACCTTATTGAAGATCACGAGTCATGCTAACAAAATTTTACTGCCACGTCACAACTGATCGATGATGCCGATAAATGGTGGGCGGTGATACAGAAGCAACAAGCACTTCTTCCGAAAGGAGAGAGGACTACAATGACTTGGGAGAAGTTCTCAGCAACCTTCATGGAACATTATTTCCCTGAGGAGGAGAATGAACGCCAGACTCAGGCTTTTCTATCTTTGGTACAAGGTACCATGACAGTGGCAGAGTACCACCAGGAGTTTCTCAGTTTGTCTGTATATGCATTCTATATGGTGGATACAGAGTATCGGAGGGCACGCAAGTTTGAGCGGGGCCTTCGGCCTAGTATAAGGGCCAAATAACCATATTCAAGGCAGCCACATTGGCAGAGGTGGTCAGCAAGGCCACAATAGCTGTAACACCCCAGATTTTCAAATTATTTATATATATGAAAATTATCCATTTAATTTGTGAATGGACCTTATATGGGTAAAATAATGGGTCGTTACCCAATTATGACCCAACGGATTATGGAAAGGGTTTCAAATCAATTAAATGGGCTGAATTTAATTAGTAATGCAATTTATATAAATAAGGGAATTTGGATTAATGGCTTGGCCGTATGTGGGATTTTCATATCCACATTGATATGTTAGAGTATCTTGAGAAGATATCTAATCTAAATAAAGATAGATTACTATGGTCGAATATGAAGGATTTACACATGTATGGGATATGTGCATGATGTATTAGAATATTTTAAAAAGGAGTATTTTCCTTGGTTAAGAATGAAATTAATGGCATTGCTATTTTAGAGAGACAAAGGGGCGCATGTCCTATTGCTAAATATAGAAGATAGCTAAGATTAAAAATGGAGATTGTCTTAGCCGTGTGGGAGACATGCAAATCCTTGTTTATGCGCAAGAGATCTCTTTAAGAGGGGCTTTCTTGATTAAAAACGTGTAGATGGAGTTGGGTTTCGGCAATGGCTAAATTTAAGGGTCTTGCTATCTTAATAAGTAAGAACCGAATGGAAGTTTATAAAGGGCAGCAAGAGGCACACGACATTGTCTAAGTTGGGATCAAAGAGAGGTCTAATGAAAGAAAGCAAGGAGGGGCGCATAGCACCTTCTAAGTTGGGATTAATTGGAAGTCTTATAAGGCAAGGGAAAGGGCTACACGGCATTACACAATTAAACAAGGGAGAGAGGCGCACAAGACAAGAGCTTGGAGTATTTTTCTATTCCAAAACATCTCCTCTCTCTCTCTCTCAAATTATATCTCACGGTATTACACAAAATCAGCAAGGAGTGGCGCTGGTTTGCTCTTGGCAACAAGGTGTTCTTAGTTGTGAAAGATCAAAGAAGAGAAGAGGCTAAGGAAGAGAAAGATTGGAAGAGCAAGATCAACCGACGGAAAAAAATCGGAGGAGTCGCGGAATCGGTAAGTGGTTTAGATTTTTTTGTTTTAATGAAATAAGGAACCATAGGGTTCGGCCAAGGTGTATTCTGAGTACTAACGCGAAATGGGTCAAGCATAGGAACTTGGATGCTTTTAATTTATATTTGTTTAAAGATACTCATGGGCTTGTATTCTGAGTATTTAGAGTTCGGATGTAATAACTTAGAGATGAATTTACTATGGTTGGATGTTTTATTGGATAATTATGTTATGATAATGATGATTACAGATTTGACGTACTTTGCTATCTGAATGGAATAGAACTGTGTTCTACTATGTTTTCACAGGTTATGATTTTTATTCCGCATGTTTATATCGCTATGTGTGAACCGTTTTTTTAGACTAAGTCCATGCACACATAGGGTTGGCCAGTTAAGGGTCGGACTTTGGAAGTTCAGACTTAGCTCGCATCGTGAAGTCCCTCTCTCTATCACTTTTCGTTTATAAAAAAAAAAAAAGACTCTGCTTTACGGAAAGAAGCGAGTGAAAAAAGGCGGGGCGTTACAATAGCAGAGCAAGAGATGGCTGAGATAACGCGTTTTGACAATCGCCGAGCTCAGAGTGGGAGGGGTACTTTTGAGCCCAACAAGAGATTCCGACCGAACTCTAGCAAACCCTCACCATCCACTGGGTCAACAGGGGGCTTTTGTCCCAATCATCCCTCCCC
Organism: Chimonanthus praecox; assembly: GCA_022113865.1. NCBI lineage: Eukaryota > Viridiplantae > Streptophyta > Magnoliopsida > Laurales > Calycanthaceae > Chimonanthus > Chimonanthus praecox. The sequence continues at coordinate 28,972,359 of CM039088.1, read as the reverse complement.
ATCTGCATCAGTCACTCAGGCTCCGAGAGGTGTGAGCAACCGCTTTCATTGTGATCAGCCTGGCCATTTTAAGTGGGAATGTCCACAACTCAACAAACCCTCTAATACCAGAGGTTCATTTCGCCCACCAACTAGGCCAGCTAATTCACGTGGAGGCAGAACATTTAATCAGGCGGGACGGCCGCCTACAGGATCTAGACAGTTATTCACCTTAGCACCTCCAGCAGTAGAGGATCACTCTGTGATTCAAGGTATGGCAGTAGTCAGTAGTTCCTACTCCTTTGTATTATTTGATTCGGGAGCATCCCACTCTTTCATATCTGCAACTGGAACTTTAGTACAAAAACTGTCCACATCACTCACCATTGTATGCCCCGTTGGAGACACATCATTGGGACTTATATGCATAGCAGTGAATACTGAACTCACTGGACTCAGATTTGAGTTCAATTATTTGGTACTCGATATGACCGAGTATGATATTAGCTTTGGCATGGACTGGTTGGCTAGCTTTAAGGCCAACATTGATTGTTATCGTCGTAGGGTGACATTCTAGTCACCTGAGGGAAAACAACATGTGGTGCATACTGACAAACAAAGTAGACTGCATGAAGGGTTGAATCACCTAGTATTGAACAATATCAGAATCAACAAAGCACCAGTGGCTGAACTTCCGGCAATAGTCAAGGACTTTGCAGATGTATTCCCAACAGAACTCCCCAGCTTGCCTCCCATGAGGGAGATCAATTTTGAAATCAAGCTGTACCCTGGTACTGCACCAGTGTCATTACCACATTACCGGATGGCACCAGCGGAGATGTCCGAGTTAAAGAAGCAGATTGATGAACTGCTTAGACTGGGGTGCATTCGGAACAGTACATCATCTTGGGGAGCTCTAGTTTTATTTGTGAGGAAGAAGGATGGTTCACTCCATATGTATGTGGACTACCGAAAACTGAACCAGCTGACGGTCAGAAACAAGTACCCTCTACCCAGGATCGATGATTTATTTGATCAACTTAGAGGTTCCAGTCATTTCTCTAAGATTGATTTGATGTCCGGATACCATCAAATCCGGGTTAGGGAGGAGGACATAGAAAAGACAGCCTTTAGAACGCGATATGGACTATTTGAGTTTTTAGTCATGCCGTTTGGACTCACCAATGCACCGACTGTGTTCATGGATCTTATGAAAAGGATTTTCCGTCCTTACTTGGACCAATTTGTCATTGTATTTATTGATGACATTTTGATATATTCCAAAACTCACCCCCATTTGACTCACTCTATTTAAATGAAACTCAATCTCCTAACTCAAGCACTTGAATTTAATATTAATTAATTAATTCCTTAACTCCAATCATTTTACTTAATCCTGTTGGACTCACCTTTGAACTCACCCATGGTTGACCAAGTCAGCCATGGTGGCCGACCCCACTTGTGCCTTAGTCCACACTCCACCTCACTTGATGAGGTGGACTTGGGTCCCACTTGGCTATGCCACTTGGATAATTCCTCATACACTTGCCACCTCACTTGATGAGGTGGACCCCATGCCTTTGATCTTAATTGGGTCCATGACCCGATTAAATCCATTCCTTACCCATTTACCCTAATCATCAATCCATCTTGACCCATTGGGTCCCAATTGGGCATTTGACCCAATTGACCACATTGACCCATTTAAATAGAATTAATCCTATCGATAGTCCATTGGACCATACTTGGGCCATTGCCCCAACTTTGATCCGTCTAATATCCATTCCATCTATAAATCTTAATTTTTACCGATTAAAATAGATAATAGCCACTATAATTATTGAATTGAAAATCCGGGCTATTACAAGAAACTCGGACTTGACTCTCGTCGTGATGGCCCGTTCTCTCACACTTATTAAAATAAATATATACTCTGATTTATGCAAGTGAAAAAGGGCGGGGCGTTACACTCTTGGCCTCTTTAATTGCAAATTTCTCTTTTCTTGGAATTAGATAATTAATCATCAACTTAAAAATCTAAGTATTGAATTAATCTAGACTCTCATAAATGGATTCAAATTAACCAATTTAAATTGAAAATCCTACAAGTGGTATGAATTAATTATAAAATTCTAAATGTTCCATTTTAAGCTCGCTTCTAGCAATTATCCACTGATTTATGACTTTTTGCTATATTTCCTTGAATTTACCTGCAAAACTAAAATAACTCATTAAATGCATCATATATACACAAAACCAAGGCTAACTGACCTAAATATCAGGGGTAAAAATGTAATATTTCAAGTCTCAACAAATACACCCAAACATAGATTTTGCAACTCCTTGTGTAAAGCTCCTAAAACTAAAAGATTTAAGTCTAAACATTCAAAACCTAAAAGTCCTAAAATAAACCTAAGACTAACCTAAAGTTTTATTCCTAAGCTAAACATAAAACTACACCACTTTCGTTGGTACTCTCGATTGCATTTAGCGTATGCAACAAGCCTTTAAACCCCTAGGCTACCCCTAGTAGTTGAGTTATAGTCTCGTGAGGACTTGCAATGGTGATACCCACAAACATCCAAATTGTCTAGTCTTAGTTTCAGATTCGGCAAAAAACAAGTCCATAAAAATCTAGACATCATGCGATTCCAAAATCTATTTCATAAGACTTATATCCAGAGTGTAGTGTGTACTTAGCCAATATTAAAATAGTTTTCTTTTCCAAATAGACACAAATTTTGTCACAACTTTCGAAAAATGCGCTTTGACTTCAAACCTCACTAGATATCTTTCAGAAAGATTAACGCTCAGAGATTTGGGTTATTTTCTCTCAAAGGTATAGAAAGACGGTACAGTTCAAAGAAAATAAATGGATCTCATGAATGGATGCCACTTTCCTAAGAACATTGAGTTATACACTATCATTTTTCTTCCTTTATTTTCCACATGAAATACCATATTTCAACTTAAGATCAATAGGAATTCCTATAGGACGAAACGTGGCTTCGGACCGGGTCAAATCAAATAAGGATAATTGACTCTAAAAATAAATATTTTAACAGAAAAGTTAGAGGTCTTCAAAATGTAAGACAAGATATTTCTTCCTCTATTTTTCTTTTCAACATTTTTCAAAATATTCATCTTTTTTTTTCTATTCTTTTATTTTTTACATCCTTCTTTTGATGTCTGGATGTTCCCTTTCTTTTTCGTTTTCTTTTCCCATTTTTTTGTGCCATGTTTTTTTAGAGTAGCATCCTAATTTTTATTATCTCTAACCTTTTCTGAGTTCTTATTATAGGTCACAGATATTTCTATGAGGCTCAGACTCCATAACCGGAGTTGGATACGGAAAACATGGCTAAACAATAAAACAAGCTAATTTTTTTTTTCAATAAGGCTAAACGAACTATCAGGATTACAGACCAATAATACGTACGCATGAAGGCTCAAACGATCCAAAAATGGCTTAAATCATATCCTAAGTTTCATACAGTGATTTCCTTGTTTTAAATACATTTCCAAAAATTACAAATGTACTAACTCATATTTGATGGCGTTCTCAGTAATATGACCAAAATTGAAGAATGATGAGATCCACAATGACTTGATGCGCTTAAGAAAGAAAAATGGATTGACTTAAATCCCTCAGAAAAATAGATTGGCACTAAATCTCACTAGGTTAAGTCTCCACTAGTATTCCTCTATTCATAAATAGACTTGTGAAATATATTTTTTTCTTTTCCAACTAATTTTAACAAGGTTGTGTAAAATTCGTTCCAAATATAAATTCTATAAAAATCTTATTGAAAGATGTGATATAAATTTTTATATTTACCTATTAATGCTGAAAAATTACTTAGACTCAAAAAAAATTTTTTTTTTTTTGGTTTTCTCCCAAGGGGTAGTCTTATTCTTCACTTACTCTTCCCTTGATTGAATTTTCTTTTTTAGATCACAAAATAGTAAAAAAGCCCTAAACTTTTGCTTTTGGGGTCATAGGCAGCCTCAATTTTTTTATTTATTTTTTATTGGACTCAACTAGTGTAACTCCTTGATACTTGTAACACTTCGGAATTCCATGTTATCAATATTTACGGAATTTGCCATTTTAATTGTGAATTAATGGATATGAACCTTAGATGGGTAAGGTGTTGGGTCAATGGCCCAATTAGGACCCAAAGGTTATGGTATAAGGTTCAAATTAAAGTAAATGGGTAATCCACATTTAATTGGGTCAAAATGCCCAATTGGGATCCAATGGGTCGTGGTTAACTTGGTTGACCACCAAGTGGGTTCAAGCCTAATTTAATGGGGCTAAATTAAAATGGTAATGCATTATATCTATAAATAAGGGATTGTCTGGATGAGGATGACATACACGCATGCAACATAGCTAAGGCTAGATTTCCTCTAAAAAATCAAGGAGTTTAGCGAACAAGGTTTGTCCTAAGAAGGGCAACACATGTAGATGGGTTTGGATTAGGCAATGACATCTGATTGCCTAATCCAAATAAAGAAGATATCTAAAAATTAAATATGGGTTGCATGGCCGTGTATAGGAGATATGCATATCCATGAGGATGCGCTTAAGATCCTTTAAAAGGGGTCCTTTCCTTGGTTTAGAGTGAAACTAGGGGATTGCTAAATAAAGAAGGTGCTGAAGATTAAACACATGAGGCTACGATTTTTTGGACTAAACCGGAATAACAATTGCAATCTTCCCACACGGCGGAAATAGTTATGTGCTCTTTTAGCCATATGGAACCGAGTGGAACTTTTATAAAACTAAGGGGCGCACGGCATACACAAAGGAAGAGAGGGAAGCCAGCTTTGTGAAAGATCAAGAAGAAAGAGGAATACATACAAAATAGGCTAAGGAAGAAAAGGATTGGAAGAACAAGTCGGAGCGAAGAAAAACCGGAGGAGTCGCGGAACCGGTAAGTATTTTGATAATTTTGTTTAAAGAAAGGAACCATAGGGTTCGGCCATACCCCATGGAAGAAAAAATTAGGGGATGAATATGATAATTTAACGGAAGGATGAACCATAGGGTTCGGCCATATGTATGGCCGAACTCCATGGAAAGACATTGTTTATTTTATGGGTTTTTGAGGGATGAAAACCATGGAATATTATCTATGTTTTAAAAGGGTTTAAATGGAAGGTTGTTGGTAAAGAACCTTAGACCATGGGTTCGGCCAAGGGGTATGGCCGAACCCCATAAAGAATTATGGAATTATATTCATATAGTTAGATCATGGAAAGGATGGCAAAGTTGTAATTATAGGCTAAAATGAAAAATCATGGGTTTGGCCATGCGGTATTTTTATGGACTTAAATTGTTAACAATGTTAAACAATTGTGGTATGAGTGATGACCAAAGGGATGAAACTAAAGGACCATGGGTTCGGCCATGGTGTATGGCCGAACCCCATGGATAGTATTTTTGAATCTAAGTTGGCATGAAGGGTAGTAAAGGATGAAGCAATTTTATGGATATTATGTCTATGTATATTTTAAATGAATGGATGATTAAATGGAGGATTTAATTATATACCTATGTTTATGGACCTATGTGTTGAACCTAAACATAAGGTGATGAAGGAAAGGGCAAAAAGGTAAATAAGTGAAAATAATGGACCATGGGTTCAGCCATGGTGTATGGCCGAACCCCATGGGGATTGTTTTGTGGACTTTGTTGTTATCAAGGTTAACTAATTGTTGTATGGGTGATTAATTAATAAACCAAAGGAGGGACTAAAACCTAGTAAGTGAGGTTCGGTCATGGTGTATGGCCGAACCCCACAAGTTTGGTTTATGGACTTAGACATTATTGTAAATCAAATGGGACATGGTTTTAATTGATTGATATATTATAAGGTAATGGAACCTCACAAGGTGTGTACGATCGTGAGTGGTTACCGGTCGAAAGCGCAAGGACACGTTAGTGGTCTTTGGTAGGATTCCACCTCTTTGAAACCATGGGTTTATGTACAATGTTTTTATCTTATTTTGATGAATTTACGTTGTAAAAGATATGTTTCAATTGTGAAGTTTTAATGCTATGTTTACAATATAAAATAGCATGTGTTTCATTAGCATCTCATGCATGGCATGGGGTGAAGGATATGAAACCGGAGGGGCCACACTCCGTCGGGGCGTCCGAAAAACGTATGTGGGATACCTTGATGTGCATTTCCATTAAGAAGAAACCGGAGGGGCCACAATCCGTCGGGGCGTCCGAAAGACCTATGTGGGGGTACTTATATGTTCTTGTGATGGGTGGGACTCATTGCATTTGACATCATGACATGGCATGGTTTATATGTTTTTTTGACATTATGATATTATTATATATGTTTTGTACTAACCATGTGTTAGCCCTAAATGGAATACCTACTGGGCGCGTTGTTCTAACGCCCTACTTCTACCCTACTGGATGATATAGGAAACGAGGGGAACGATGAAGGCGAAAAGGGCCAAGCATAGGAGCTTGGATGCTTTTAGTTTACATTTTGATTAAGTTACTTATGGACTTGTAATTTGAGTAACTAGACTTCGGGCATGTAATAGTATAGATAATTTGCTATGGTTGAATGTTTATTTGGATAATTACGTTATGTTAATTATGGATAAGACTTGGAGTACTTTGCTATCTAAAATGGAATAGAATGAGGTTCTATTATAATTCCGCAGTTATGATTTTAATTCCGCATGTTTATATTGATATGTGTGAACCGTTTTCATGGACTTAGTCCATGCACACGTAGGGTTGGCCAGTTAAGGGTCAGACTTTAGAAGTTCGGACTTAGCTCGCGTCGTGACGTCCCGTTCTCTATCACTCTTTTAAAAAAAAAAATAGACTCTGATTTTCGGAAAGCATAGTGAAAAAGTGTGGGGTGTTACAGTTGGTATCAGAGCGAACCAGAAAGATTGAATCTTTCGAAGTAACATTGAGACTGTATCATGTCTCACTGACAAATAAGAATCTCAACTGACCGACTCTTCGTAGTCCGCTGCACGGGGGCCGGATTAATTTACTTCTTTAGACTCAGACGGAACATTCAATCTGAGAACAACAACGGATGATAGCAAAGGAAGTACAATCAAAATAAATGGATTTATCAAACATGGCAAAATAGGATATATTTCTCCAATATACCCGAATTAAGAAACAAACAATAGATACTTAGGGAATTCCCCAAAAACAAAATCAAGAGTCCTTATTTGGAAATTTCCCCAAAAATAGGAAAATACAAACTTTACGATGAAAACTAAGTCATGATATTTTTCAATGGCTTAGGAAAAATGCCTCCAAAGAGAAATACCGGACAAAACCAGAAAGGGAAGGAAAAAGAGGTAGAAACCTCTCAACATGAAAAGGAGTCAAATTTGAGTGGTCAGACGTGTGCAACCGGAGGTTTGAAGAGCTGAAGAAGAGACTTACCACTGCACCTATCTTAAGTTTGCCGGAAAGAGGCAAGGGTCATGAAGTACAATGCGATGCTTCAGGAGATGGACTTGGGTGCGTCCTCAGTCAAACTCATCGTGTGGTGGCTTATGGTTCAAGACAATTGAAAATACATGAACGCCTCTATCCTACGCACGATCTTGAACTACCCGCAGTGGTCTTCGCTCTCAAAAGTTGGAGACATTATTTATATGGCGAGAAATTTGAAGTATTTTCAGATCATAAGAGCTTGAAGTACTTTGTTTGATCAGAAAGAACTCAATCTGAGGCAGCGCAGATGGATAGAATATCTGCAGGATTATGAGTTTGCACTTCGTTATCACCCTGGCAAGGCGAACAAGGTGGCAGACACCCTCAGCCACATATCACATGCATCAGTGGCATGTTTGATCAGAACAAAATGGAAGATGCTGAATACCATACGAGAGCTCAATTTATATATCAATAGCCTTGGGAGTATGTACAATTTGATCATACGGTCCAACATGGTTACCAACATTGAACAGGACCAGCGGATAGACCCGGAAGTGGAGGAGATATGGGCCAAGATGTCTACTGGTGAAGTCATACCGGAATGGGAGTTATGACCAGGACAGGGTCTTGTATTCCGAGGAAGGATATATGTGCCTAAGAGCTGCAGAAAAGAGTTACTGATTGAGGCACATCAGACCAAACTTTCAATTCATCTGGGTAGCACCAAGATGTATCACGACCTGAAGAGGCATTACTGGTGGCACGGACTCAAGAGGGATGTGGCAAAATTTGTGGCTCATTGCTTAACGTGTCAGCAGGTTAAGACGGAACATCAGAAGCCACCAGGGTTACTCAAACCCTTACCAGTGCCGGAATGGAAATGGGAGCACATCTCCATGGATTTTGTGACAGGGTTGCCAAGGTCTTCAGAGGGCAACGATGAGATATGGATCGTGGTAAACCGACTAACCAAGTCTGCACATTTTCTTCCCATCAGAATGACAAACTTATCTAAGACCTTGGGTCGGCGGTACATCAAGGATATCATCAGATTGCATGGTATTACTCGGACTAGTATGTCCGACAGAGATGGTCGATTCACAGACAGAGTATGGCAGAGCATGCAGTCGGCCATGGGAACAGATCTACTGACTAGCACAACATTCCATCCACAGACTGATGGGCAGTCTAAGAGGACAATACAAACATTGGAGGATATGCTGAGAGTATGCATGCTAGATTTCAAGGGTGGATGGGAGGATCACTTGCCGTTGGTAGAATTCTCATACAACAACAGTTACCAGGAAAGCCTCCAGATGGCTCCATTTGAGGCTTTATATGGTAGACCATGTAGATCACCCATGTGCTGGACAGAGGCCGATGAGCTTGCACTGATTGGACCTGAGTTGGTTGCAGAGACTACAATGTAGATACAGTTGATACAGCAGCATCTATTGACTGTGCAAAGTCGTCAGAAGAGCTATGCTGACAAGAGGAGGAGGTTCCTTGAATTTGAAGTGGGGGACATGGTGTTCTTGAAAGTCTAGCCACGAAAGGGACACATGAGATTTGGAAAGAAGGGGAAACTGTCACCAAGATATGTGGGACTGTTTTCAATCATAAAAAGGATGGGGGACGTGGCTTATCAATTGGCACTCCCTTCACAGTTGGCATCTTTGCACGATGTGTGCCATATATCGATGTTGAGGAAGTACAATCCTGATCCCTCTCATGTACTGAATATATAAGACATAGGTGTCCAAAGCGACGTGACATACGTCGAAAAGCCTGTCCGAGTGGTGGATACAGAACAAAGGGTATTACGGAACCGAGCGATCCAGTTTGTCAAGGTGGTATGGAATCGACATGGCATTGAGGAAGCCACTTAGGAACTCGAGTCAGAAATGAGAACAGCTCATCCTGAGCTATTTATGTAAATGTTTGAAACCCTACTTCACTCGATTTTCGAGACGAAAATTTTAAAAAGAGGGTTGCATTGTAACACTTCGGAATTCCATGTTATCAATATTTATGGAATTTGCCATTTTAATTGTGAATTAACGGCTATGAACCTTAGATGGGTAAGGTGTTGGATCAATGGCCCAATTAGGACCCAACGGTTATGATATAAGGTTCAAATTAAAGTAAATGGGTAAGACACATTTAATTGGGTCAATGTTGCTATTTGGGTCAAAATGCCCAATTGGGATCCAATGGGTCGTGGTTAACTTGGTTGACCACCAAGTGGGTTCAAGCCTAATTTAATGTGGCTAAATTAAAATGGTAATGCATTATATCTATAAATAAGGGGTCTGGATGAGGATGACATACACGCATGCACCATAGCTAAGGCTAGATTTCCTCTCAAAAATCAAGGAGTTAAGTCGAACAAGGATTGTCCTAAGATGGGCAACACGTGTAGATGGGTTTGGATTAGGCAATGACATCTGATTTCCTAATCCAAATAAAGAAGATATCTAAAAATTAAATATGGGTTGCATGGCCGTGTATAGGAGATATGCATATCCATGAGGACGCGTTTAAGATCCTTTAAAAGGGGTCCTTTCCTTGGTTTAGAGTGAAACTAGGGGATTGCTAAATAAAGAAGGTGCTGAAGATTAAACACATGAGGTTCCCTGTTTTTTGGACTAAACCGGAATAACAATTGCAATCTTCCCACACGGCGAAAATCGTTATGTGCTCTTTCAGCCATATGGAACCGAGTGGAACTTTTATAAAACTAAGGGACGCACGGCATACACAAAGGAAGAGAGGACAGCCAGCTTTGTGAAAGGTCAATAAGAAAGAGGAATACATACAAAAGAGGCTAAGGAAGAAAAGGATCGGAAGAACAAGTCGGAGCGAAGAAAAACTGGAGGAGTCGTGGAACCGGTAAGTATTTTGATAATTTTGTTTAAACAAAGGAACCATAGGGTTCGGCCATGGGTATGGCCGAACCCCATGGAAGGAAAAATTAGGGGATGAATATGATAATTTAATGGAAGGATGTGTAACGCCCGCCCCTTTTTCACACGATTTTCGAAAATCAGAGTCTATTTTTTTTTTTGGAAATGGAGAGTGAGAGAGACCGCGGACGTCACGACGCGAGTTAAGTCCGAGCTTCTAAAGCCCGACCCTTAACTGGCCAACCCCATGCGTGGGCGGAACTAAGTCCACGGGAACGGTTCACACGTAGGAAGTAAGTTCGCGGAATATAATTGCGTGCGGAATGTTATAATAGAGACTATCCTACCGGTTTTAGATAGAAGGGAAGATACAACATTAGATTACCAAAATACCCCTATGTTCACATTTATGCCTCAAAACGATATTGTCCATAATGCAGTCCAAAACATAGTAAGAAATATAAATTATACAGTCCGACGAGCAAAGCTACTTTAAATTACATCTCCAAAATGAAACTTAAATAAAACTAGATATCCGCTTCCCAAGCTCCTAAGCTTGGCTCCTGGCGTGTCCACCGTTTCCGCCATCTCCTGCATCATCAGCTAGGGTAGAAGTAGGGCGTTAGTCAACGCGCCCAGTAGGACTCCGAGTAGGGCTAGCACATGGGTTAGTGATAACATGCATACCGACAATAATATAATAAACATATGTGAGTGCCATGCCATGGGTGCCTATGTCATGTGTCCCACCCATCCACCGTATCATCATAAAATATCGTATCCCCCTTGATGCAAAGCCTCGTCAAGGTGTCCCCATGTTTGCTTCTTGGTCGCCCCGACGGAGCATGGACTCCGATTATAGCATAAGAGCTATCCCCATGTCTGATTCTCGGTCGCCCCGACGGAGCATGGACTCTGGTTATAGCCCCTCGGGCTATCCCCATGTTTGCTTCTCGGTTGCCCCGACGGAGCATGGACTCCGGTTTCATTATTTTCCCACCCATGCCATGCATGAGATGTAAGTGCATTATGCTATGTAATATACATATATATCTCATAAACTTAATATATCATACATAGCCATATAATGCATAACATTAAAAATATAAACCATAGTATGAATATATAATTCATAATCAAAAAGCCATCATAATACAAATCACATAATTATCAAAATAGATTAAAATAACCATCACATAGCCACGGCTTACAAAGAGGTAGGAATCCTACCGAATACCGCTTAGCGTCCCGTTATGTTCCCGTTCGATAATCCGGTCGCCGATCGCGTACCGTTTGCGATGTTCCGGTACCTTATTACATATTTACCGAATTAGTCCATATGTTATCCATGATTAAGTCCTTAACTGATTACAACCTTAGATTCCTAATTACGTCACACGTTTATCACAATCAGCCCCTAACTTAGCCTCATTTCCCATTGGCATGACCATATGCATAATTCCCATTTTGCCCATTTTAAATATTCCGATTTGCGAGCCTAAAATGCAGCAACTATCCGTTTCATTTATTCATTCATAATGTATCCATTTTCATGTCCAACCCACATAGGGTTCGGCCATGTACCATGGTTGAACCCATGGTTCCTCAAGGTGGCTACACATTACGGTTTTGCCACTCCTCTTCCATGCACATTTTAAATTCATATTTGACCCATAAGCTTGGGCCCATTTGTGATTCCCTAACCATGACATCATGTACCTAAAATCAGCCACCTATTTAATTAATTTTGAAAAACATTTAATCCCATATATATCATTCCATATTTGGCCCAAAATGTGGCCCACAAAAAGGGGTCATGGGTTCGGCCATACACCATGGCCGAACCCATGATGTCCATTTTCCAATTTCTTGGGTCCATCTTGCCTCATTTAATCCTATCACAATTGATTTTAAATCATTCATTGAACTCCCCATTTTTATCTCATTTAAAGTATTACCTACTATACTTACAAATCCATTTAAATTTTTTTCATCCATCTCCATCATTTTCCATTCATTAAAATCACTAATCACCACCATAGGGTTCGGCCATGGTGGTTCATGGCTCATCTTCATGGGTGCCATTTTAAGACCAATGTTTTGTCCAAAAAACAATCCATTTTTAAAATCAATAACCTTCATTCATTTTGGCCCTTTAAAAACTTCCAAAATATTAACATATTAATCCATCATTTCCATCCTTTAAACCCATTTAAAAAATCACTTTTCAACACCATAGGGTTCGGCCATACACCATGGCCGAACCCATGGCTCATGGTCCATCTTATCCATGCCATTTTTAAAACCAAAATACCTATTTACATTCCTCATGGTTTTCTCATTAAAACTCCTTAAAAATCGAAACTTTTTAATCACTGAAAAACCTCAACATCATTAACCCTTCTCCATAATTTTAGACCTCAAACCCTAATTAGAAATCATCCATCATTTACCATGGGGTTCGGCCATGCTAGATGGCCGAACCCTATGGCCCATCAATCCATTAAAATTTCTATTTTTCCATGCTTAATCCATTCATTTTATTTTTCCTTAAACCATTTCTTCCATCTCATCCATTTCTTATCCTACCGTTCGATGGATCTTAGATCCATGGCCCACAACATTTTTGGCCATATTTAGTCTAAGAAATGGATTCCATATCTTATCTTAAAAAAACATATAAACTCTTGTTTTAAGAATTCTTACCACCCGACGACTCCTCCGGTCCTTCTTTGCTTCTCCTCTTGCTCTCCTTAGCCTTCTCTTCTCTTCTTCTCCTTGATGTACGGTCAAGATGAGCTTGATCAAAATGTGAGGCCCACTAAGCTTAGGGTCGGCCAAGATTGAGTGGGTTTTCTTCAGAGAGAGAGAAAGAGAGGAGGAGGGGATAGAAAATGTCTAGCTTCCTTGGTCTTGAAGTGATAATGGTTTGGCCAAGCTTAATCTTTCTTTCCTTCTCTTCTTCTTCTCTTCTAAATTTTTTTTCTTTTCTTATTTTCTCTTGGTGTAGGACGGTGGAGAGGTGGTGAGAATGAGAGAGTGAAATGAGAGGGATGAGATGGAAAGCCCATCTCATTTCTTTGGTCTTACTTGGACCATGCTCCTCCATGATGGCCTCACCAACCAAGCATGGGCTACCTTGACTTTGGCGGTGGTGGTTGAGACAAAACCACCACTAGCCAATGGTTTTGGGAGTTTGAATTTGGTGGTTTGGTCTTCCCATGTTGACCCCTTGACCAACCTAATTAATTAAATTAAATCCTCACTTAGGTTAATTAATTCCCATCCAATTTTAATTTCATAAAATCTATCTAAGAAATCCACCCATGGTTGACTAAGTCAACCATGGTGGACAGCCCTTACCAACCTACCCCACCCGCCACCTCACTTGATGAGGTGGAGGTGGGCCCTACTTGGCCATGTTACTTTAATTCCATTAATTTTAACTTAGATAATTTTACAATAATTTTAATCAATTTAATTCATCTTAATCCACCTTAGTCCTCTCAATTTATCCATGGTTGACCAAGTCAACCATGATGGTTGGCCCCACCTTTACCTTGGTCCACACGCCACCTCACTTGGTGAGGTGGAGGTGGGCCCCACTTGGTCATGCCATTTCATTTCATTACTAACTTAGAGGGTTTAATTCCAATTCACCCTTTTTAAATTAATTGGCCCACCATTGGGCCCACGGCCCAACCAAATTATTTTCTACCCCTTTACCTTAGAGTTTAGACCAATTTTGATCCATTGGGTCCCACATGGTGATCGGACCCACTCTGACCATCTTGACCATTCCGACGAATTCCATTCACTCTATGGTCCATTGGGTCCTTCTTGGGCCTTTGTCCCAAAATTTGATCCATTTGGCATTCCATCACATCAAAATTCAAATTAAAGTAATTAAATGCCAAATATATATTGATTTAAAATTTCGGGCTATTACAGGATGAACCATAGGGTTCGAACCCCATGGAAAGACATTGTTTATTTTATGTGTTTTTGAGGGATGAAAACCATGGAATATTATGTATGTTTTAAAAGGGTTTAAATGGAAGGTTGTTGGTAAAGAACCATAGACCATGGGTTCGGCCAAGGGGTATGGCCGAACTCCATAAAGAATTATGTAATTATATTCATATAGTTAGATCATGGAAAGGATGACAAAGTTGTAATTATAGGCTAAAATGAAAAATCATGGGTTCGGCCATGCGGTCTTTTTATGGACTTAAATTGTTAACAATGTTAAACAATTGTGGTATGAGTGATGACCAAAGGGATGAAACTAAAGGACCATGGGTTCGGCCATGGTGTATGGCCGAACCCCATGGATAGTATTTTTGAATCTAAGTTGGCATGAAGTAAAGGATGAAGCAATTTTATGGATATTATGTCTATGTATATTTTAAATGAATGGATGATTAAATGGAGGATTTAATTATATACCTATGTTTATGGACCTATGTGTTGAACCTAAACATAAGGTGATGAAGGAAAGGGCAAAAAGGTAAATAAGTGAAAATAATGGACCATGGGTTCAGCCATGGTGTATGGCCGAACCCCATGGGGATTGTTTTGTGGACTTTGTTGTTATCAAGGTTAAGTAATAGTTGTATGGTGATTGATTAATAAACCAAAGGAGGGACTAAAACCTAGTAAGTGAGGTTCGGTCATGGTGTATGGCCGAACCCCACAAGTTTGGTTTATGGACTTAGATATTATTGTAAATCAAATGGGACATGGTTTTAATTGATTGATATATTATAAGGTAACGGGACCCCACAAGCTGTGTACGATCGTGATCGGTTACCGGACGAAAGCGCAAGGACACGTTAATGGTCTTTGGTAGGATTCCACCTCTTTGAAACCATGGTTTATGTACAATGTTTTAATTTTATTTTAATGAATTTACGTTGTAAAAGATATGTTTCAATTGTGAAGTTTTAATGCTATGTTTACAATATAAAATAGCATGTGTTTCATTAGCATCTCATGCATGGCATGGGGTGAAGGATATGAAACCGGAGGGGCCACACTCCGTCGGGGTGTCCGAAAAACGTATGTGGGATACCTTGATGTGCATTTCCATTAAGAAGAAACCGGAGGGGCCACAATCCTTTGGGGCGTCCGAAAGACCTATGTGGGGGTACTTATATGTACTTGTGATGGGTGGGACTCATTGCATTTGACATCATGACATGGCATGGTTTATATGTTTTTTTGACATTATGATATTATTATATATGTTTTGTACTAACCATGTGTTAGCCCTAAATGGAATACCTACTGGGCGCGTTGTTCTAACGCCCTACTTCTACCCTAGTGGATGATATAGGAAACGAGGGGAACGATGAAGGCGAAAAGGGCCAAGCATAGGAGCTTTGATGTTTTTAGTTTACATTTTGATTAAGTTACTTATGGACTTGTAATTTGAGTAACTTGACTTCGGGCATGTAATAGTATAGATAATTTGCTATGGTTGAATGTTTATTTGGATAATTACGTTATGTTAATTATGGATAAGACTTGGAGTACTTTGCTATCTAAAATGGAATAGAATGAGGTTCTATTATAATTCGGCAGTTATGATTTTAATTCCGCATGTTTATATTGATATGTGTGAACCGTTTTCATGGACTTAGTCCATGCACACGTAGGGTTGGCCAGTTAAGGGTCGGACTTTAGAAGTTCGGACTTAGCTCGTGTCGTGACGTCCCACTCTCTATCACTTTTTTTTTAAAAAAATAGACTCTGATTTTCGGAAAGCATAGTGAAAAAGGGCGGGGTGTTACAATACCCCCAAACTTAAATTTGACATTGTCCTCAATGATCCTTAATCCACAGTGATCAGGTGCAAATTAGAATTTTTTTTGGAACAGTGTTAATTAGGGTTCAGACGTAAAAAGGGTTCATTCACAACTGACTCACTATAAATCCCAGACTGACTCAAAAATTCTAGACTGACTGACTCTAAAAGAAACCTATCAAAAATGCGAACTCAATTATTTTTTACAAATAAAACAACCTTGGCCTTCTTGAGTGAGTTCCATACGGTGCTGTAGATAGTGATGGTGAATGTGCTCCAATGAGTACATAATGTCATGGGCCAAGTATTTATTTTCCCACTTATCATCTCTCACTGGTATGATGAAAGCCCATGGATCATTCAAATAAAAAGGGATACAGTCTGGTGCGGGTTGTCCCTCAATATTGGGTTGTTTATGATTGACAGGCTCTCCTTAATTTGAGGCTTTTCCTTAACCTGAACTTTAACTCTAACGCTCGAATTATCACCTACCCTTGGAAGAATCTCCTCACCTTGGGTGAAGCTCTTGGAATTTGACGAAGATGCTAGTGTTGCAACCGACATGACCTCAAAGACCCTACTGTTATCCAAACTGGATTGATGACTAGCTTGGGGTTCACCAATTGGGAACCTAACTAAACGCTTAGTTGAATGACGCCTCCAAGTATTCATTATTACTCAAACAAGACCACACAAGACAAAAAAAATTCAAACAAAATAAATGACCTAAAAATAAATCTTATACTAACCTAAGATTCTAGACAACTCCTAATCTTTTTTCCGAAATTCTAAATCTTCAAATACAAGTTTAACCTCAATCATGGCCAGGTAAGTTCTCATGTAAATGGGGGAGCACAGACGACATCTCATCCCAACTTGTCCATAGACGTTCTCGACCTCACGCTTTAGTGATAGAACTAGCCTGGACACTGTTATTGAAGAAAAACTACAGTTGGTTATCTAAAATTATTTGAGTTAAAGATTGTTCTAATGAGAATGAAAGACCCTAAGAACTAACTAATGGTTTCTACTTTGATTTTACTTTAAATTGCATGAACCATTTTATTTACTACTATTTTTTTTCCTATTCTTTTTGTGAATGCAAACCTAATCTAACAATGCGAGATACACAAGCAAATATGCAAACAATTAAGCAAACAAATTAATCTAATGCATGAGACTAGCAACCTAAATGCATGATCAAAGTAAATATGTATTTTTTTTAAATGCAAGTAATAAATGCAAACAACCTACTAAAATCTAAATGAATGCATGAAAAAGGTAAAAAATAAAATAAGGTAGTCAGGCATTTACCTTAGCCTATGTGCGTATTCTCCAACAATCATAATTCGCAATTTTTAAAACTACTGAAAAATAAAACACATGAACCTAGGTGAAGATTCTAACTCAAGAATGCATGAACTATCTAAATGCAAAGTCATAAACTACAACTAGAGAGAGATCAAAATAATTAAACTTAATTAAGTCTCCTAAACTAATGTGAGATTAGAAACAAAATTCTAGATTAATGCCATTCCTTAATTCAAATTAAAATGATGATCAAAAAATTAAAAAACTTCCCAAGAATAGAAATTTCCAAAATTAGACGTCTAAAAAATCAGGCAATTTTCTAAATATAGAATGTTTCCAAAATTAGATAATTTAAAAACTTTCCATATACAAAAATTTTAAAACCTTCCAAAATTAGATTTATTTCCAAAATTAAAATTTTATTAAAATAGATTATTTTATGAGATTAGAAAGAGGGTAAAAGAAGAAACATAGTTGAATCTATCAATTTTCCAAAAGTAGAAATTCTCTATAAAATTTTAATTTTTCATCAAAAATAAAAACTTCTAAATTTAACAAGTATCTAAGTTTAGCAAAATTTTGAAAATTAGAAAATTCTTAAGATCTCTTCTATTTAAAAAAAAAAATTAAGTTTAGGGTAACCTTCCAAAATTAGAGTTTCTAAAAATATAACTTTCCAATTTTAAAAAGTTGCCTAAATTAAAAGACTCCAAAAATAAAAGTATTTTCTAAAAACCATAAAATATCAAGACATAAGATTTCAAAACATATACTTTGATTTGTTCCCCGACAACGGTGCCAAAACTTGTTAATGTGCAAATTTTACATTTATTAATCTCGCAAGAGCACGAACCATTTATAGTACAACGTTATGAGTGCGAGGTCGATCCCATAGAGAACAAGCAAAATATATGCAAAAGAAAATCAAAATATATATGTTTGGAATCTAGTGCTTGAATTGTTATGGCTTTTTAGAAAACATATAACTTAAATAAATCAAATCATAAAAATCAATCCTATTTTCATAAATTTAATTCTAAGTTAATAAAACCTCTATTTTTATATTCAAAACCAAAGGTTAGAACATTAATTAAATCCGATAAAGTTAATGGATTAAAGTAGAATTTATGGACAATCTCACATCTAAGTTCAAGAAAATAGAATTAAGGTTTAGTTAAATTAAATCTCAAATTAGCCAATACATATTGAAGGAGTGGTTCCAATACATAAAATAAATACATGACAAACAAATTAAAGATTTAAAATAATTAAAACTACTAAAATACAACATACAAACAATAGGTCTAACATAACTAAAGACAAGAAATAAATTTGCAAATAAAATAAATGATAGAATATAAAAATGCATAATTTAAAAGGTGGTTAGATGACATGTAGATGAGGTGGAGTGGATTGGAGAGAAAGTATAGGGATTTTCATAGGTGTGTATGCGCATTGAGTGTTTCTAGAACTTGTGACAATGGTGTGATACAATGGGATAGGTACATGGAGTGTTCTCTGTGGGATCGACCTCGCACTCCTAACATTGTACCGTAAATGGCTCGTGCGCTTGCAAGATTATAAATGTAGAACTTTGCACAAATTTCACATCAACAATGCGCATGGAGTGTTTGGCCTGGCCCAGTGTTCTAACATTTGGAACAAAAGTTGGCCCATTTGCAGTGGATATCTAGCCCATGGATCTTGATTTCAAACTCTTGGCCTCTTTAATATCAGACTTCTCTTTTCTTGGAATTAAATAATTAATCACCCACTTAAAAATTTAAGTATTGAATTAATCTAGACTCTCATAAATGTTCCAGATTAACCAATTTACATTGAAAATCCTAAAAGTGGTATGAATTAATTATAAAATTCCAAATCTTCCATTTTAAGCTCGTTTCTGGCAATTATCCACTGATTTATGACTTTTTCCTGTATTTCCGTGAATTTACTTACAAAGCTAAATAAACCATTAAATGCATCTTATATACACAAAACCAAGGCTAGCTGACCTAATTATAAGGGATAAAAATGTAATATTTCAAGTCTCAACAATTCCCAAACCCAAAATATATCATTTGAAAAATACACGGTATACATATTATATTACAATTCAAATGACATTTAAGAACACGCTCAACTTGATTCATCTTCAAGTTTAACCTGTAAAACACATGTAAGCTCAAATTTTCATTAGTAGGTTAGTTAAAGAAAGCACAACAACCTTACTCCCCCATAGATCAAGATCTCCCCCATAAGTGTAGCTTCTCCAAAAGTTCTCCCCCATTTTGTCATAAATTGACAAAGGGTCATGAACACTAACTATGGAGAAAGAGAGATAAAGGGTAAAATGCAAACCATCCAAAATATGCCAAAAATGAAACAAATGCATTCAAACAAGAATAGAAGCAAGCTAGAGAGAAACACAAATGCCTATGGATTTTCTAAGATAGAGAAACCGGGTTGAGTCCAAGGGCTTGGTCATGATATCCGCGAATTGGTTCTCCGTACCAATGTGTTCAAACATGGTCTTCTCTTCCACTAGTTCTTGGATAAAATGATGCCTTATGTCAATGTTCTTTGCTCTTGAGTGTTGGAATGGCTTTGAAATGTTGATTGCACTCGTATTGTCACAAAGTAGGGCCATGGCCTCTTGCCCAATCCCATAGTCTGCCAATATTTTCTTCATCCAAATCAATTGAGTCAACAACTTACAACTGCCATGTATTCAGCCTAAGATGTAGATAGAGACATTGATGATTGCTTCCGACTATGCCATGCCACTAAACAGTTTCCAATGTAGAAGCACCTCCACTTATTGATTTTCTGTCATCAATGTTTCCAACCCAATCTGCATCTGTGTATCTGGCAATCTCGGATAAGGTGTCATATGGAAACCAAATCCCATACAAAGTGGTGCCTGCCACATACTTGATTATCCTCTTGACTACTTTAATATGTGATTCCTTGGGATTTGCTTGAAATCTTGCACATGCTCTAACACTGAAGGAAATGTCAGGTCTACAAGCAGTGAGGTATAATAGACTTCCAATCATGCTTCTGTAGAGACTAGGATCAACATTCTTTCCACTTTCATCCTTAGATAGTTTAACTATTGTGCTCATGGGGGTTGTAGCATGCTTACATCCTTCAAGTCCAAACTTCTTCATAAGTTTTTTAGCATACTTGGTTTGAGAGATGAATAGCCCATCCTTGTGTTGTTTGATTTGAAGACCAAGAAAGTAGTTCAATTCTCCAACCATACTCATCTCAAATTCAGATTTAGTGATTTTTGAAAAGGCAATAGCATCCTTTTCACGAGTAGATCAAAAAACTATGTCATCAACATAGATTTGGGAAATGAGTATGGACCTCTTGGGCTTTTGGACAAACAAGGTTTTGTCCACACTTCCTCTTTGAAAGTCATGATCAAGCAAGAATTGAGTCAATCTTTCATACCATGCCCTTGGGGCTTGCTTGAGACCATACAAGGCTTTCTTGAGCTTGTACACATGATCCGAAAACTTAGGAACAACAAATCCTATTGGTTGCTCCACATACACTTCTTCATTTAGAAGTCCATTCAAGAAGGCACTCTTAACGTTCATTTGATACAACATGAACTTGAGAAAACAAGTTATGGAAATCTTTATCCTAATAGATTCCAATCTAGCCACGGGTGCAAATGTTTCATTAAAATCAACTCCTTCGATTTGTGCGTACCCTTGGGCTACCAATCTTGCCTTATTTCTAACAATGGTCCCATGCTCATGCATTTTGTTCTCGTATATCCATTTGGTTCCAATCACATTTGTTTCCTTGGGTCTAGGGACCAAATTCCAAACACAATTCCTTGTGCATTGACCAACTTCTTCTTTCATTGCATTAACCCAATCCTGATCATTAATGGCTTCTTCAATCTTCTTAGGTTCTATTTGTGAGGTGAAACATTGTAGTTGGCCAAATTTTCAATTTGCCTTCTAGTTCTAACTCCCTTTCTTGGTTCTGTAGTTACTCGGAGTTTTAACTCCCTAATCTATGTAATTTTTCTCTAATGAATGAATTGTGGTATTTTGAATCAAAGTTGAAAAGTATGGAAAATGTGAGGTAAATTGAATGAAATAAGGAAAATCAGAATTTTCCCAGCTCGACACATCGACATCCTCGTTGTATCGGTTAATCTGAGTCGATAAATCGACAGTATCGATTGTATCGATCTGAGATCAGTCAAAAAATATAGTCGTTCACAAATAGAACCCATGCCATTCGTATTCGACTTGTTGGTCCACTGATGTGTCGACATATTCGTAGCTCGATGTGTCGATGGAGTCGATGTGTTGAGCGTACCCAACATCTTAATTCAGATTCGTAGAACCACCCTCTCCCTCTTATCACCTCATACTTTAAATGCATGAGGCGGTCTTACACGTCACCTCCACCAACCCCTCCATTCATTTGGACTTAGGGCAACCGATGGAAAGGAAAGAAAGAAAAGAAATAAAGAGGGAAGGAATGGAATGCAAGAAAGAAATAAAGAGGAAAGAAAGAGAGGAAGAAGAGAAGAAGGAAGAAAGAAAAGGGTTTCTCCCGTCCCATTAACTTCCCCAACTCCCTTCTTCGGTTGTACACCCTCTCCCTACCTTCACCTACTCTCCATCCTTGCCTACTTCAAGGGAGGAAGAGGTTGAGTACTAAAATCTTACATATTTACCACGTATTACTGGGTCAATTAATCCTCAATTTTGTATATAATGATGCATTTAATGTAGTTTGTCAGTTTTGTAAAAAAAAATGGCAAGTTTAGGAAAATCAAGTTAAAACAACAGAAAATTGCAAGATCAGGGCTTTAAAGAGAAGACCTAGGATTATTATAATTATTTCATGTCACTTTTTAGGATTTTCATGTAAATTAATTAATCTAGATCTAGTTATGAGAGTCTATGATTAATTAATAACTTTTAGATTTAAAGTGACTGAATAATTATTTAATTCTAGAGGTTAAAAGCTGCAATCCAAGAGCCAAAGCCTGAATTTCAAGTCAATGGGCCAAGATTCAGTCCAAGTGGGCCAAGCTATGTTCCACAAAGCTTCAAAGGACCAAGCCACATGTAAGCCCATGCGCATTCCACACCCTGGGCCAGGCCAGTGTGCAAGCTCAGTCCAACTAAGGTCCAAGGTCTCAAATCCAATTCAAGTGGGCCTGAGTTGAGGTCTTAATCCAAATCCAAAGCCCAAAGTCCAATGAACTCCATGGTCCATGTTTGTATTTACCTAAGTCCAACCCAACTACCCATGTCCAGAACCCATAACCCAACTCCACATCCACACCATCCAATTTCCATCTTAGATCTTAACCTTCCATCTCACATACCCAATTAGGTCAAACCTTAGATCCACCATCAAATCTAACCTATCCATTCATCTATCATTACATCTATGTCATCCATCATCATCATGATCATCTTAACCTTAGATTGGTGTTCATCCATGCATCACCTATTAATCCTTACATTCAGTTCATGCATTGATCATCTAAGCCATTAGATATTAGGTCATCTAATCTCATTCACCCATTCATCTCTTAGAAACCCTAGAGCTCCACATGCATCCATCACATACACACATTTCCTTAGATTTAGGTCATGCATTTCATCATCCATTTAAGATCTACATATGCATCTAAACCCTCCATCAACCATCTACCCAATTTTATAATTATTTTACCCTAAATACCTTAGACCCATTAGATCAAAACCCATTAAATCTAAGCCCTTCATCCATAAAACCCTAACCTTGAACAACTTGTAGTTCAAGCTAGCCCCCATGCGCATATCACACCTCATCATCCATGATTTTTGCAACCTAAAACGTCTCAATGCATTTAGACTAAAATCCATCTAGATACATCCCTAACATCCAAACACACCTCATAATCCAATCCTGAAGTATCCCACACAATTTTTTCCAATCCAAAAAAATCCAATTTCTAATTTTTCTCCCAATCCAAAAAAATCCAATTTCTAATTTTTCTCCCAATCTCCTATCTTCTCTCCACCTTGACCTAGCCACCAAGGAAAACCACACAAAAATCATGTGGCCCTCCTTGTGTAACCCTAAAAACCTAGTTTTAATCCCCATCATCCATGCCCATTTAGATTCAATCCAGTCTATTGATTTCCCAACTTAAATCTTGATTTAGTCTAAGCCATCCATCTCTTTTCAAAACCTATAAATACCCCATTACACCAAGGGTAAAATTCTAACATGACCTGGAATTCAAAAGAACTGAAAGCTGGAGCAAAAGACATGAAGACAAGGAGCACCATACGAATTTACAAGTGAGAGTGTAGATTTTTATCTTTTATGTTGTCTTTCTCATATTTAAATTAGAAAAGTCTTGTACTTTAATTCTTTTATTTAATAAAGTACAACATTCATTTAGAACCCTGGAACATCCAATTTCTAAAATACCTTTATGATTACTTTCTTTCTAATTTGAAGAACACAACTTTTATTTATTTGATTGAACATGAGCATATGCAACAATTAGGATTATGATACTTGAATCATGATTAATAAGGTTTTGATTAATTAAATTAAAAGTTGTGAATCTTGTTTTATTAATAAGTATGAATTGTATTTTAGATATTTACATGAATTTCAAATCTAGGCCTTTACTTTGTTTACATATCTTGGGTGATGAACGATCTATTCCAAATAACCACCTTTTCCGTTACTGCACATTTAATTTCAGTCATTTATTTTCATACAATTTAATTTTCTGTCTTTTAATTATGTTAAATCTTATGATTGTTGTGCACTAGTTGTTTTAACCCAAATCTTGTATAAATCTATTCTTTAATTCTGTAACTCTTTAATTCAATCTTTTAATTATTTAATTCATTCTTTAAATTCTTTGACTCTTTCTCTCTTAAATCACTCTCTCTCTCAAAAGATCTATTCAATTACAGTTAGGAAGACGTGTAAATAATTTTGTAACTTGAAATCCTAAACATGATTAAGATTAAAAGTTGATTCACCATATTAGAATAAGAAATCACACATCTTATTTGCTGATTTTCCAAGTTAGATACATAACTCATGTAATGATTCAATTTCTTAAAAACAATTCATTTTTTAAAGGACATTAATTTAAATTTATATACTTTGAGATTTTCCGTTGGGTTCGATCTCGCTCTCATAATACTATACTATAAATGGTTCATGTGCTTGCGAGAATTACAAATTTAAAATATTAACAAGTTTTTGGCGCCGTTTCTGAGGAAAATTAGTAAATTATGTCCTTAAAATTTAATTATTTTTAGGAAAAATTATTATTTTTGGCAAGTTCTATTTTTAGCAACTCTTTAAAAATGGAAACTTTTTCTATTTTTGGGAAGTTACCTTAAATAAGAAATTCTTTAAAATCTCAATTATTTGAATTAAGTTATGTTTGGAAAGTTTCTATTTTTAGAAAAATCTATTTTTGGTAGTTAATATATTTTTGGAAACCTTCCAAATTTAGAATCTTGGGATTCATTCATTCAAAATAAAAAAATAAAAAATCTTATGGTGAACTTTGATTTAACTCCCATAATCTAGTCATAATTTGGTCCCCTTCTTTAATTATAGATTAGGAACAATTCTTTTCGTTTAGGAATCATGCATTCTTTGATTTGGACTGTACACCACAGTTTGCTTGTGTTGTTTTACATGATGTGCGCTTGAAAATCACTTAAAAGTTGCTTGCAAAGTGCTTGAAAAATTGCTAAAAAAAAATTGCTTAAAATTGCTGCAAAACATGCAAGCTAGGCTAAGGTGAGTGCCTAATCATTTTATTTTAATTTTCACTTTTATCATGCATTCATATAGAAATTTTCTATGGTGTCCTTTCATTTAATTGCATATTAAAATTTCTCATGCATTTTAGGATGTTAGATTCATGCTTTAGTTAGATTTGTTTTATTATTGTTTTGCATATTTGCTTGATGTTTGTGTGGTAAAGTAGGATTGCATTCACAATATCTAGAAAAATAAGATAGTAAAATGGTTAATGCATCTTCTAATAAAATCAATTAAGGAACCATTAGGCTAGATTTTTAGGGTTTCATGCTAATTAAGAACCTGTTTAATTCAAATCAATTTTTGGAACCAATGACTAGTTCATCTTCAAGAATGGTGTCTAAGGTTAATTCTATCACCAAGGCATTGCAGTCGAGCATGACCTAAGGATAAGCTAGGAAGAGATGCCGTGTGCTCCCTCACTTACCTGGCAATCTTGTGGTTGAACTTTCATTGGAGACTTAGATTATTTGGAGAAAAAAGTAGAAACAAGTCTAGATACAATTTTTAGGGTCCTATTATTCAATAATTTTTTTTATTGCATTAGTGCAATTTAAATTTAGATCTAGGCATTTTTTTGTGTGAATTTGTTTTAGCGTGTATGATCGTGTCTGTGTATGCATAATAGGTCACGTAACTCCTCCAATCGCTTGGTTAGAGTTATACTTCCCATCAGTACATCGATTGTTGCATTTGGAGCTCAGTCCAGCTCAATCATAGACATAGACGATTCACCTACTTCACCATCATCATCATCAACCTCCTCTACTCCTCCATCATCTCCCATGGCAGAAGAAATTGCAGAGAAAACTCTCCAAGATTACTTCTCACCAGTCACAGCCAATACACCATCAGATACAGTTGTACCTGCAACCAATATTACCTTTGAACTTAAGCTAGGATTTTTACATCTATTACCAGTCTTTCATGGTCTTAATTGTAACGCCCCGCCCTTTTTCACTCGCTTTTTCCCTTAAATTCTGAGTAGTATATTTTTTTTATAACAGAGTAGAGTGATAGAGGTGGGACGTCACGACGCGAGCTAAGTCCGAACTTCCAAAGTTTGACCCTTAACTGACCAACCCTATGTGTGCATGGACCAAGTCCACGAAAATGGTTCACACATAACAATATCAACTTGCGGAATAAAAATCATAACCTGCGGAATCATAACATCAATTTACGGAATCATAATAGAACCAAGTTCTATTCCATTCAGATAGCAAAGTACGTCAAGTCCTTGTCCATAATTAAAACTTCATAATTATCCAATAAATCATCCAACCTTCTAAGTTATTACATTCCGTAAATCTAGATACTCAAATACAAGTTCATGAGCAATTTTATTCAAAACATATAAAATAAGTCTTCCAAGCTCCTATGCCTGGCCGGTCTTGCGTTCCTCGTTCCCCTGATTACCTGTGTCATCAACTAGGGTAGAAGTAGGGCGTTAGAATAACGCGCCCAGTAGGTATTCCAGTTACGGCTAACATATGGTTAGTACAAAACATATATAATAATATAGTGATGTCAAAACCATATAAAATCCATGCCATGCAATGATGACAAATGCAATAAGTCCCACCCATCACATGTACATAAATGTATCCACCATATAGGTCTTCCGGACGCCCCGGTGGAGTGTGGACCCTCCAGAATCTTCTTGATAGAAATCACATCAAGGTACTGCACATAGGTTTTTCAGACGCCCCGACGGAGTGTGACCCCTCCGGTTATAAATCCTCCTCCCCATGCCATGCATGAGATGCCAATGAAACACATGCTATTTTAATAACATAAGCATAGCATTTAAAATCACCTTTTGAAACATAATCAATCCATGCTATTTTAAACAATTTAAACATAGCATTTGAAATTCAATAATAAAGCCTATCCTTTGAAACATATTTTCATCAAATATAAGATAAAACAAAGTACATAAACCATGGTTTCAAAGAGGTGGAATCCTACCAAAGACCGTTCACAAGTCCTTGCGTTCCCATCCAAGATTCGATCACCGATCGTGCACCGCTTGCGAGATCCCGTTACCTTATAATATAATAATAAATCAACACCATTTCACACTTGATTATAAGGTTCTAAGTCCATAAACAAAACTCCACGGGGTTCGGCCATACACCATGGCCGAACCCATGGCTTACCATTTTCATAACTATTTACGAAAATGCCATTGTTCATAACCATAGACTTCTTTCTTGCTTAGATTTCAAATAATCCATTCATAAATCCAAAGCACATAGCCGAATCCAATGTCCAAAATTCTCACATATTTACAAAAATGCCATCCATGGCTTACATAACCAATAATCCGATCATTGCAACATTAAAATCACAATTGATTAAACATAGACCATAATTTGATTCATGGGGTTCGGCCATACACATGGCCGAACCCATGATGCCTAAGTTTCCATAAATAATATCCACCCTTCTATATTTGGAAGGTTTCCATAATCATCTTCCATGGTCTATAAATAGGTACATTCTTATTCCAATGTCCACTTCCAAGAATAGAAACTTTCCCCTTTAAACTCTTCTTTCTATATTTAGAAGGTTTACAACTTTAGAAACTTACTTAATAAGCAACCTCCTTCCATAAATGGAAGGTTTCCAAATTAAGTAAACCCTTCCATAATTAGATAGTTTCCATATATAACCTACTCCTTTCCATAATTGGATAGTTTCTTAGATTAGAAACCTCATTTCCAAAATTGGTAAGTTTCTTATCTTAGAAACCCCCTTTCCAAAATTGGATTGTTTCTTAGATTAGAAACCTCCTTTCCTTAATTAGAAGCTTTCTAATTTAGCCATCCAAATCCATCTACCATTCCAAATCTACCCCATGGGGTTCGGCCATACACCATGGCCGAACCCTGATGGTTCATGATCTTGGCCATTAGTTTAGATCCAATTAAACATTCAATAATAACATTAACCGATTACCATCCATAAAATCAATTAAAAACATAATATAATTGATGGGGTTCGGCCATACACCATGGCCGAACCTCACCCCTTTCTTTTCCATTCTTTTTTATCCAATCAACTTAGCCATAATGCAATTATGGTTCGGCCATGCCATGGCCGACCCACTTCCCTATCCATATCTCCCTTTTAAAATTATCAAACTCTCCCATGGGCTTTCATCATTTAAATTTATAAATCTAAACCATAAATTCCCATGGTTTTTATCATTCAAACCATCATGGAATCACCATGTCTTTCCATGATCTAAAATCTAAGAACATGAACCCAATGAAATAAATCAAATCTCTTCATGGTTTTCAATGTTCTAAAACCCATGAATTACACACTTCTTTCCATGGGGTTCGGCCATGCACTATGGCCGAACCCTATGGTTCTTTCTTTTCCATTTAAATTATTGAATTATCATCCAAACTTCTTCCATGGGGTTCGGCCAAACACCATGGCCGAACCCTATGGTTCTTTGGTTTTATAAATAAAACTATTGGATTAAGATACTAACCTCTTTTCAATTCCTTGCTCTTCTAATCTTTCTCCCTTCTTCTTAATTTTTCTCCAACAAAGAAACCTTCTTGTTTTTACCTTTTCTTCTCTTGCTCTTTGCCATGTGAGAGGATGAGAGATTGAGAGAGAGGAAAGTAGGATTCGGCTATGGTGTGTAAACCATGCCCCCTTGTCCTTCTCTCCTTTATATAACCTTCCCTTGGTCTTAGTTTAGAAATCCCTAAAGATAATCTCACCCCATCCTTTGGCCGTGCTCCCATCCTTGCCTCAGATGGCAATGCCATGTGGCCTCCTTCCTTATTTAGTGGTTGCCGACCTCCCCTCCTTAATTTAAGAACCTTCCTTTAATCCTATCTCTATTTAAATTAGATAGTTTCCTTGGATACTAATCCATGCGCATAACCTATATATTTATTATCTAAAATTCGGCCATCACTAAACTAATTCAAACCCATTTAATTTTCATTGGAACCAATCCCCCAATTCGTTGGGTCTTAATTGGGTCATGGCCCAATTCTGTATCCATTTAAGATCAAATCTAAAACTCACAATTAAAAATGGATAAATTTCATAAAAATAATAAATTGAAAATCCGAGGTGTTACATTAATAGAGAGGATCCGTACCTCCATGTGAAAGAATTCTTAGAGATCTTCTCCTCCATTAAAATCCAAGGAATTACTGATGAATCTATTCGACTTCGATTATTTCCTTTTTCTCTTAAAGAAAAAGCGAAATCATAGCTAAATACTTTACCTGCGAATACCATCACCACTTGGGATCAGCTAGTTAATAAATTTTTGAATAGATTTTTTCCAGTATAAAAAACAAATGCACTCAAGAAAGAAAAAAATAAACTTCAATTAAAAGGAGAGTGAACAATTCTGTGAAGCATGGGAAAGATTCAAAAAAATATTAGCAAAATGCCCCTGCCATGGTTTAGAAACATGGAGATCTGTCCAATTTTTCTATGATGGTGATTGACCACATCAACCCGTCAAATGGTCGAGTCTATGAAAAATGGAGACTTTTTGAAGCTAAGTGAAAACAATGGATGGACATTTTTGGAAACATTGGCGGAAAACTATTAGCGATGGGATATTTCCAAGAAAGATATCTTATCACAAACTTCAAGAAAAGGGGGTGTGTATGAAGTCAGTAGTGATTTTGACATTAAGTTAGCAATCACAAACCTAATGAAAAAAGTCGTCTCATTAGTAATGACTCAGGCAATGAATCAATCAATAGGTGCAAATATTGAATTTTGTGCTATGTGTTCTAGTCCAGGACACATTGCTCAAAATTGCTCTTCCCTATAATCAAATTCTGAGTGTTCAACTGAACAAGTAAATGCTGTCAATAATTTTGGAAGATAGCACAGAACCCCGTTCTCTGCTATATATAATCCTAATTGTAACACCCCAATTTCTCAATGAAATGGATAATTACGAAAATGCCCCTGATGTGTTAAATTAATTATTTTGTGATGTTAAGTAAGGAAATAGTGGGGCCCATTGCTCAAATTAAGATTATATGAACACATTATGAATGTCAAGTTTGATTGGATGGGTAATGTACATCAATTGGGTAAAAAATGGCTAAATGGGTCAAAGGGCCCAAATGGGACACATCTGGTCTACTGGATTATTTGACCATTTTGTGAACTTAAATTAAATGGGGTTAGGTTGATTTAATTGGAAATCAAATGGAGAAAAAATGGGTAGGCCTGATCCACATGTAAAAACCAATTACAAATGACCAAAATACCCATAATTGGGTCATGGAGTAAAAAACGGGTCAAGGAGCTAAAGGGGGACCCAACGGGTCGGGTTGACTTTGTTACCACAGCCGATTGTGTTGGCTCACAAATGAGTTCAATGGTGAGTTAAATCAGGTTAAGTGGAACTGATTTTATTTAATTAGAATTAAGAATGAGTTGACTCAAGTGCATTAAATGAGTGTCATTTAATGTGGTGAGTTGGGCTTATGAGTTAGATGAGTTGTGTTGGAAATCAAAGGGGTTTTATAATTCAAGTGAGCCAAGAGGAAGGTGGGGAGTTTCCTTGATCTCACATCCCACCAAGGTTAAGGTTCCACACGTTAATGCATGGAGGGTTTTCCCATGTGTGAAGTTAATAAAATGAGATAAAAATCTCACGGGAATATGGAGGGGTTTCCCATGTGCATGTTAAAAAAATCAACTTAAAACAACAGAAAATTGAAAGATCAGAGCTTTAAAGAGAAGCCCTAGGATTATTATAATTATTTCATGTCACTTTCTAAGATTTTCATGTAAATTAATTAATTTAGATCTAGTCATGAGAGTTTATGATTAATTAATAATTTTCAAATTTAAAGTGACTGAATAATTATTTAATTTTAGAGGTTAAAAGCTGCAATCCAAGAGCCAAAGCCTGAATTTCAAGTCAATGGGCCAAGATTCAGTCCAAGTGGGCCAAGCTATGTTCCACAAAGCTTCAAAGGACCAAGCCACATGTAAGCCCATGCGCATTCCACAACCTGGGCCAAGCCAGTGTGCAAGCTCAGTCCAACTAAGGTCCAAGGTCTCAAATCCAATTCAAGTGGGCCTGAGTTGAGGTCTTAATCCAAATCCAAAGCCCAAAGTCCAATGAACTCCATGGTCCATGTTTGTATTTACCTAAGTCCAACCCAACTACCCATGTCCATAACCCATAACCCAACTCCACATGCACACCATCCAATTTCCATCTTAGATCTTAACCTTCCATCTCACATACCCAATTAGGTCAAACCTTAGATCCACCATCAAATCTAACCTATCCATTCATCTATCATTACATCTATGTCATCCATCATCATCATGATCATCTTAACCTTAGATTGGTGTTCATCCATGCATCACCTATTAATCCTTGCATTCAGTTCATGCATTGATCATCTAAGCCATTAGATATTAGGTCATCTAATCTCATTCACCCATTCATCTCTTAGAAACCCTAGAGCTCCACATGCATCCATCACATACACACATTTCCTTAGATTTAGGTCATGCATTTCATCATCCATTTAAGATCTACATATGCATCTAAACCCTCCATCAACCATCTACCCAATTTTATAATTATTTTACCCTAAATACCTTAGACCCATTAGATCAAAACCCATTAAATCTAAGCCCTTCATCCATAAAACCCTAACCTTGAACAACTTGTAGTTCAAGCTAGCCCCATGCGCATATCACACCTCATCATCCATGATTTTTGCAACCTAAAACGTCTCAATGCATTTAGACTAAAATCCATCTAGTTACATACCTAACATCCAAACACACCTCATAATCCAATCCTGAAGTATCCCACACAATTTTTTCCAATCCAAAAAAATCCAATTTCTAATTTTTCTCCCAATCTCCTATCTTCTCTCCACCATGACCTAGCCACCAAGGAAAGCCACACAAAAATCGTGTGACCCTCCTTGTGTAACCCTAAAAACCTAGTTTTAATCCCCATCATCCATTCCTGTTTAGATTCATTCCAGTCCATTGATTTCCCAACTTAAACCTTGATTTAATCTAAGCGATCCATCTCTTTTCAAAACCTATAAATACCCCATTACCCCATGGGTAAAATTCGAACATGACCTGGAATTCAAGAGGACTAAAGGCTGGAGCAAAAGACAGGAAGACAAGGAGCACCATGCGAATTTACAAGTGAGAGTGTAGATTTTTATCTTTTATGTTGTCTTTCTCATATTTAAATTAAAAAAGCTTTGTACTTTAATTCTTTTATTTAATAAAGTACAACATTCATTTAGAACCTTGGAACATCCAATTTCTAAAATACTTTTACGATTACTTTATTGTTAATTTGAAGAACATAACTTTTATTTATTTGATTGAACATGAGCGTATGCAATAGTTAGGATCGCGATACTTGAATCATGATTACTAAGGTTTTGATTAATTCAATTAAAAGTTATGAATCATGTTTTCTTAATAAGTATGAATTGTATTTTAGATATTTACGTGAATTTTAGATCTAGGCCTTTACTTTGTTTACATATCTTGGGTGATGAACGGTCTATTCCAAACAACCACCTTTTCTGTTACTGCACATTTAATTTCAGTTATTTATTTTAATGCAATTTAATTTTCTGTCTTTTAATTATGTTAAATCTTATGTTTGTTGTGCAATAGTTGTTTTTGTAACACCCAGATTTTTCAATGCATAAATATATTGGATTTTGTCAGTTTAAATTGTTAAATTGGTTGAATTTAAGATTTATGAATGAAATGGACTTTAGATGGGTAAGGAGTTGGGTCAATAACCCAATTAAGATTCAATGGATCATGGATAGAATTTGAATTGAAAGTAAATGGGTAAATGAAATTAAACGGGTCAATTGCCCAATTGGGACCCAATAGGTCATAGATGAGTTGATATTAAGGTAAATGGGTAAGATGAATTTAATTGGGTTAGCTGCCCAATTAAGACCCAAGGCCTCACATCATTAACTGACATGGCCAAGTGGGGCCTCAAGTGCCATGTGTCATGGTCGACCATGTCTTAGTTGACTTAGTCAACCACAAAGGAGTCCAATCGAATTAAGGTGTGGTTGAGTTGGAAAGTGAGTTTGAGTTTTGAGTTAAGATTAAAATACTAGAAGTGAGTTGGGAAATGAGTTCAATTGGATTTAATAATGTTTGAATTGAGTTGAGTTGAATGGGAAGTGGAGGAGACTTCCATCTCAAGGTGAGTTGAGATGGGGAGATGGAGGTTTTCCATCTCAATGGAGGAAACCCAAGGTGAACTCGATGGAAGACCAAGGGTCTCTTTGGTCAAGCCAAGGGACTCCTTGGTTAGACAAATCTTAATGAAGAGAAAGGAAAGGACTTAGGCTGGATTAGAAAGAGACACAAACCAAGGGGTTGTTCACACCCCTTGGCCGAATTCTCAAGTTTGAACAAAGAGATTTCATCTCCTCTCTCTCTCTCTCTCTCTCTCTCTCTCTCTCTCTCTCTCTCTCTCTCTCATTTCGATGTCTGTACTTGGTAAACAAATTGAAGAACAAGGATTAAGGAAGGAGAAGGACTGAGGAGTAAAGAAAATAGATCAAAAGAAAAAGAAGGGGACGGAGAAAAGATATGTCTTAAACTTAGTAAACAATGAGAAAATGAATTAAATGAAACCATAGGTTGGCCACGATGTGGTCGAGCGTATGGGTTCTCTATTTTGTTAGAATGGGAGGCTAAATCGTGTTAGAGCCATGGAATTGGTAATCCATTCAGGGAATGGATAAGTGTTGAAACAAACAACCAAACGTTCGAATGCAAGACTAGATGGTAATAGTACAAATTGAATGAATTAGAGAAATGATCCTAGCCTTGGCTAGTGAGGAGAGTGAATCCATCTAAGAGTTACGTGGATGATGTTAAATATGTTGGAATAATGTTAGGAGGGAATTTCATGAAGAAAGGATGTACAAAATATGCAATGGAGAAGACTGAGAGTCGACTGAACTGGTATTGGACGAATTAGAAATAGAAAACTGTTTCAGCCGATGAATATGGGATTCAGTCGACTGAACTAATGGTGGCTGAAATAAAAAACTGTTTCTGGAAGTTTCAGCTGGATTCAGTCGACTGAACACTGACATAACGGATAAGAAAAGGATTCTGGCGTGTTTCAACCGACTGAATCTATGATTCAGTCGACTGAAAGATTGCTTATCAAACACGAAAGTTGTTGGTTGAGGATTCAGTCGATTGAATCTATACTGGCCGAACATACAGTCAATCTGATCCAAAGTCAGCCGACTGAATCTTTGATTCAATCTACTGAAAGAGGATTGACTAGGGATACAAAGGGTTTGACTCAGAGTCAGTCATGATTCAGTCGACTGAAAGGTAGCGAGTCAGGGATAAGACAGTTTTGAGTCAGATTTCAGCTGACTGAAAGTATATTTCAGTCGACTGAAAGTCTGCGGGTAAGGCAGAGGACTGTATCCGGGATGATTAAGTCGACTGAATTCCTGATTCAGTCGACTGAATTGAAAAATTAATGTTTATATGATGTTTTCTGAAACTTCAGTTTATCTGGGAGGAGGTATGGGATGATTTCAATCAAATGGATAATCAAATTGACTTATGTGTATGATTGAATTCATTAAGGTAAAGAGTTTTCGTAAAAATATTTACGTTTCGGTTTCGACGTGATCGTCGTACGGGATCTTCACAAAACAACAAGGATATTACTGGGATTGGTAGGATTTCTACCTTATTGAAATGCATAAGGACCTATATATGTAAATGTTTCTAGTTTTGAATTACAAACATGATGTGTTATTTTGGTTAAATGAATGGCATATGTTTTATGAACTGTTTTCAATGTTATTATGTATTTTGATACGAAATGACATTTGTGCATCCATAATCTCATGCATGGCATATATGGGGCAGCAAGCCGAGTTATGAGCTGTCCGGACATGACTTGGGGCTTGAGACTAGCTTATATGAAGCTACGTGAACCATTGATTTGTTGGCCTTGTCCGGGATTGCTAGATAGGGGTACGGCGTAATATGGGCCAGAGAGCTCCGGGGTGACCAGTCCAAAAACCCTGAGCAGAGGGAGGAATCCATGCTCCATCGGTAATTCCGATTAACACACGTGGGGAGGTATAACAGTGACCTGGTGGTACCGTCACAAAATACTGCGGACGTAAATGGCCAAAGGAACACCTTGATATGGATTCATTATATCAAGGAAACTATTGATATGATGTGTATGGTGATTTGATATGGAGATTGGGTGATGGATCATTAGCATATGACACCCACGACATGACACGTACATTTACATGATTTGGATATGTTTATCATGCGCTGTTTTTGGTACTATGATATGTTACAGTTTTAAAATGATGCTCTTATTCTGTTTTTTATATTGATCCTATGTGTATAACCCTATTTGGAATTCCTACTGGGTGCGCTGACTAATGCCCTACTTCTACCCTTTAGATGATGGAACAGGGAATGGAAAGGACAATGAACGTGAAAGAAGTCAAACATAGGAGCTGAGCCATTTTATGTTTACTTTACTTAATTGATTTTGGTACAATGTATTTGAGATAATTAGCATTTTGGGATTGTAATAACTTAGTTCATTTT
Organism: Chimonanthus praecox; assembly: GCA_022113865.1. Taxonomy (NCBI): domain Eukaryota; kingdom Viridiplantae; phylum Streptophyta; class Magnoliopsida; order Laurales; family Calycanthaceae; genus Chimonanthus; species Chimonanthus praecox. Next base: position 28,936,406 of record CM039088.1, on the reverse strand, counting down.
GCTATGGTTGGGTGATGATTTTTGGATATTTGAACTTAAGTTAATTTAATAGTGATTGCCTTCCTTGCTTGTTAATATCATGGATATGGATAGTATTTTATTCATATAATAATTCCGAAGTTAGTTTATAAAGCGTGTGAACTGTTTTAGTGGACTTGGTCTATGCACACGTATCGTTGGCTAGTTAAGGGTCGGTTTGGAAACCCGGACATAGCTCACGTCGTGACGTTCCCGATCTCTCTCACTCTTTATTTAAAAAAAAAAATATACTCTGATTTTCGGCGAGTGAAAAAGGGCGGGGTGTTACAGTTTTAACCCAAATCTTGTATAAATCTAATCTTTAATTTTGTAACTCTTTAATTCATTCTTTTAATTATTTAATTCATTCTTTAAATTCTTTGATTCTCTCTCTTAAATCACACTATCTCTCAAAAGATCTATTCAATTAAAGTTAGGAAGATGTGTAAATAATTTTGTAACTTGAAATCCTAAACATGATTAAGATTAAAAGTTGATTCACCATATTAGAATAAGAAATCACACATCTAATTTGCTGATTTTCCAAGTTCGATACATAACTCATTTAATGATTCAATTTCTTTAAAGCAATTTACTTTTTAAAGGACATTATTTCAAATTCATATACTTTGAGATTTTCCATTGGGTTCGACCTCGCTCTCACAATACTATACTATGAATGGTTCGTGCGCTTACGAGAATTACAAATTTTAAACATCAACAGAAGAAATCTGAAAACAAGGGGAGACAGTAAGGGAAAGATAAGCAAGGAAAAATGAAGGAGAAAAGGAAAACCACAAATCAGAAGATGATCAACCTCTCATCCACGAGATCTTCGGATCTACAGAGTTATATCAATGTTATTGTGATTTGGAGTAGAATTAAAGACTATAAGATGATTAGATATGAAATTAGAGAAAAAAGAATCAAGAGATGGAAACATGCACTTGGGAATCAGTGGTCTTCCGAATTCCTAGGTCGACACATCGGTTCTGTCGATGTGTCGACGGTATACACACCCAACAAACAAAGAAATCCAGCATATTGAACCTTAATAAAATGGACACCCTCAACATATCGAGTTCATTGATGTGTCGATACATGAACCTAGACATATCGACACCCCCGAGTGTGTCGATCTAAGAGGAATAAAAAAGATACAAAGTTTATTAGACCGAACCTAGGTGAACATGTCAGTGGTACTGACGTGTCGACTTTGTACACCCTCAATGCGTCGACCATGTCGATAGATCGATCTGAGACCAATGGACAAGAATAAAGACTAAAACCCAAGCCGACAGGTCGACTTTGTCGACGTGTCGAGTGAACCCGGTCGACATGTCGTCAGAGATGATAGTATCGACCTGAGAGTAAATGAAAAATACAGACCGTGCAGACCGAACGAGGTCGACCCATTGATGGTATTGATGTGTCGACTCTGTCCTACACCGATGTGTCAAGAGGATTGACACATAGACCTGAGTCTTGGACAATTTTATAAGGTTGATACACTTAAGGCAAATCACCTAAGTGGAGTTACTTGGACTCCTCTAGGCTATACCAGACTACCTCTTAAGCCTTAATTAAGCCTTTAATAATCAAATTACTAGAAATTACAAGTTAATGACGTGAATGTTATAAGTTGAAACATGTATAAGAACAAAGGAATCAAGGGTAGTCCAGGCATCGTTCGAGCGATTTCGTGAGTTATCCCCTTTTCGCTGATCATTTTAGATCAGGTAGGTTTTCCTACTTAAGTATTTTGATAATTACTATGAAAATCAAATAGTAGTTTTCCTCTATAAGCATGTGGTTGTTTATGAAAACGATGTTTTATTTCCAACGTGAAGTACAAGGATGTTTTGTATATATGGTATCTTATTTACATGTTTGAAAATATGAGATTATATGATGAAATGACTTTGTCATCATTATGCATTCATATACCTCATGCATTTGGCATGGGATGGGAATTGCATTAGTCGAGCCAAGGTTGAGTTGTCCGGACTCCTTTGGATTCGTGTAGGAACCTATGTTCAAATTGACAATATTGAACAAATATATGTTTGGCCGCATCCATTGTTCGAAATGTACGACATTGATTGGGCCAAGAGTTCCTGGGTAACTAGTCCCAAAACCCTACGCAGAGGGAGGAGACTACACTCCACCGATACTCTCCGTTGTAAAAGTTGTGGATAGGGAACAACACCCTCGTGGTTGCCGCCTGAAATGCTGGGACTTAATTGGGCAATGATACAACCATTGTGAATAGAAAAGTTATAGTTGATGCATGGGGCATGGAAGGGCATTCATTCTTCATCGCACCCATGGCATAACACTTCATGATGTTTAAGTATGATTTTAAGTATAGGATTTGAGAAGTATATCTTACTGATGAGATGATATGTTTTAATTTGAAAATGTTATTAGAATAATGCTCTATAGTGCATATCCTTGATTGGATTACCTACCCGGCTCATTGACTAAGCCCAAATTTCCTCCTTTAGATGCTAATGCACATCATGGAAAAGGAAAGGAGGTTGGACCTAGTGGTAGCTAAGCTTGAGTAGTGAGGATGCAAAAGAAGAAATTATGACTAGAATAGAATCCTTTATATTTTGTGAACAATGTAATTCGAAGGAGTATGAGCAAGGAATGTAATATTTGATTTAACTCCTAGTTTTAAACTTTAATAACTGTATTTGATTTATGTTGGGTAATCCTTAACTTTGCTTGAGATGAAATCTTTTGCTATTTATATAAATGTTTAGATTTTCCTTAGGTTGTGCTAGCACGTGCAAAATGTTATCGTGGGCTTGAACCAGGCATGTGCTAGGATGGGCCAGTCGAGGGTCGGGTCTTTGGACTCGGACTCGGACGGCTCGTGTAGTGGTGCTCGCCCCTCTTCCCATAGATTTTTATCATTTAAGCTACACTGATCATGGTGGAAGAGGATGGGGAGTAACAGTTTGTATCAAAGTGGAGTGAGTAGTAAAGTAAGAAAATACTCTAAGTCGAATTCATATAGAAGACTTAGAAAATCCCCTGAACAAAAGACACGAATGAAAACTTAGGATTTTTCCCCAACAAAAGAAGTTGATGACGTGGAATGATTTATATATGTCAATATGTCATGATTGTTAGGAGGATACTTTATGAGATTATTTGAGAAATGGAATCCTGATGTTTGTTTGTTGGCATAGAAAAATACCGCCACGAGGATGACGTTCCCGACGAATCAACCCAAATGTGGAGTGGGTTGATGAGACTAGTGGAAACGTTCCTCCAATGACACCTAAAGTCCAAAGCTTTTTGTAAAACTTGTTGAGTACGATGATGCAATCTGCACAGAGCAGATCCGGCACGGCTCTCGTCACAGACTCGAGAGACCGAGCCATGATGAGGGGATTCCAACAACAACTTCCCTCTCACTTTAATGGCAGTGAGGGACCCATGGAAGCCGAAAATTGGATTGAAAACATCACCAAAATTCTCAAGCTGGTAAAGATCACCGGAGACCAAGATAAGATATTATTGGCCACATCACAACTCATTGATGATGTGGGTCAATAGTGGAAAACAGTCGAAGAGAGCCGTGTAGTGGCGAAGATGACCTGGAAGAGTTTCACAGATTTATTTTTTACAAACTACTTCTAGGAAGAAGAGAAGAAACCGAGGCTCAATAATTCATCAACCTGGTCCAGGGGAACAAGACCATTGTAGAATATTACCGAGAGTTCATCTGACTCTCTCGCTTTGCTACATACGTGGTAGACACCGAGTATAAGTCTCGGATATTCGAGAGGGTTCTTCGCCTCACCAACAGATCCAAAGTGGTAATTCTCCAAGCTGCAACTTATACGGAAGTGGTTAGCCGAGCCAATATTGCTGAGAAAGATTTGATGGATTCTACAAGGTACAATGAAAATAGGAGGAAACAGAATAGCGAAAATTTGTATCGACCTTGTAAAAAGTTTCGCCAAGGCTTCAAATACTCTTCATCCTCTATGCTTACCGCATCCGCCAGTCAGCAGAATTCTAACATTCCTCTAACTTCAGCACTTGTAAGCCAAGCACCCAGAAACACCTTCACATGTTTCAAGTGTGGGCAGGCAGGGCACATGAAGAGGCATTGTCCACAGTTGCATCAGACATCTCAGGCGCGGACTTGCCATCGTCCACTAGGCCAACTGGCACAGTCTCATGTGTCCCGATCACAATCCACCCGGGACGACCATTTGCACCGGTGGCATCTGGACGACTATACTCCCTCATCCCCACTCCAATGACGGTTAATCACTCTGTGATCCAAGGTATGGCCATTATTGGTAGTTCATATGATGTAGCATTGTTTGATTATGAAGCATCACATTCCTTTTTGTCTGCATCCATGGTTTTAGCTACACGCATATTAATACAGTCATTATCATATGCACTTACTATTGTCTCACCCATTGAAGACACTTTACTTGGGTTCGTCTGCCCCTCAGTTAGTACAAAAATAACCTCGTTCCAATTCAAGTTCAACTATATAGTGATAGACATGACAGGATTCGATGTGATCTTTAGAATGGACTAGTTGACCACGTTTCAAGCCTGCATTGATTGTTACCGCAGGAGAGTAACCATTTTGTCACTCGATGGACAATAGTTTATAGTGCACGGGAACAAACAGAAGATTGCAGTGTATGGTAGACCCCATGATGAGGTTAAACATATTTTGTTGAATAGTGTCATACTGGAAAAGTTACATGCTCCTACCCTACCCTGTTCATGGACATTTTTAGCCAATTTCATACTTTCAAAGTACAATTCAGTAAATGATTCTTGAAGGTCATTAGTGTTTCCCTCATCCTATGATTTTTTGAATCAGATTTTATGGAAGCAATAAAAATATTTAAAGATATACCTCCACCACAATTCTCCAAGTTTGAGGCAGACTCAGATCTTTCGAGGTCTCCATATGAATGCTCCATTTCTTTCTCAAGTGAATCATCATTTTCTTGAGAGCAAATCACATTGCCTGCAATGGAAGTTAAAAAAGTAAGGGTATCCAAAGCATTGCATGCATCTAGACAACTTGGTGAGTTTGAATCATTCATAGAAATATTCTCAAGAAATTCATTTTCGATGGAGATCCCCAGTCGGCCTGGATATGTTATGTTACTTTCTCTTCTGTATTATACAAGAACTCCAACTGGACATTGTGGAACTTGTTTGATGAAAGTTTGAACTTCGTTGTATAATCGGATGATTGTTCATGCTTGATTCATTTATTTGATGAACTTAGGTGAAATTTGTTAACATGAATATTTTGTTTATGCCATGGTTGGATATCATGTGTTTATTGAAATTTTTATATTTGTTAATCGTCATGTGTTTATTGAATTGTTTAACACATGTTATATTTGTTAATCGTCATGTGTTTATTGAATTGTTTAACACATGTTATATTTTTTAATCGTGATGTGTTTATTGAATTTGTTAACACATGTTATATTTGTTAATCGTTTATTGTGATTATGTTAATGGCATACATGACATGGCATTCATGTACGTGATATTTGTTGATTCGTCATGCATGAGCATCGACGTTTGGGTGGGTGATTTGTATTGTTGATTCAGGTCATTAACCCTGCCTTACTTTGGGGATATTCGTCGTGCACATTCGTTGGGCTCTTTGTTTCGATTGCCTTGCACTCCCCTGTAGACATTCATCATGCAAATTCATTGGGTTATGACCCGATGTGTACATGTGCTATGGTTAACTGAGTTGGGCTTTGCATGACTCGTTGATTCATTTCGTTCATTGAGATGCATGGGATGGGAGCATGCATCATAATTTGCATTATGCATTTCATACACCTCAATCGCAATTAATTTAAATATTGGTTAAGCTCTAAATGCCTAGATGTTATATTATTGTTGGTTGTTTGGTTGTTTTCTTCACTGGGTGTGATGCTCATCCCTTACACTACAGGAAATCCATTGGATATGGAAGCCGGTCAGGATCAACAGTAGGATTGGATTCGCGTGGAGTGTTTAGATTGGACCTTAGCTTATTGAATTCCTTAGAATTGGACATACTTTAATTTGAGGTCGTACGACATAGTAAGTGTCAATTTGATTTATTTGTTTTATCATTCAATTATGGGTTGCGCTTCTATTTCTAAACTATAGCTGGGGAATCTTTGATTTTCTTTGATATTAGATTTAAAGAAGCGTATGGATTTGAGATTAGACCTCCTATATGATCGAAGGTTTTTATTGTTGGACTATTGGTTTTATTAAAGAAGCCATGGATTTTCGTCATTCCCGTTATTAGATTGTGTTCGATTCGTGTAAGGCTCTGTTTGTTGTTATTGAATGGGCGGGTCTTGTAACGCCCTGCCCTTTTTCATTCGCCGAAAATCAGAGTATATTTTTGTTTTTAAAGAAAGAGTGAGAGAGAGCTGGAATGTTAAGACGCGAGCTAAGTCCGGGTTTCCAAACCCGACCCTTAACTGTCCAACGATACGTGTGCCTGGTCTAAGTCCACTAAAACAGTTCACACGTTTTACGAATAACCGCGAAAATATTACATGAATAGAAACTATCCATAAACATGATATTAAAAGCAAGGAAGCCAATCACTATTAAATTAACTTAAGTTTAAATATCCAAAATCATCAATCAACCATAGCAAAATAAGCTAAGTTATTACAATCCCAAAGAGCTAAATAACTCAAATACATTGTTCCTACATCAATTAAGTAAAAATAAACATAAGACTGCCCAAGCTCCTAAGCTTGGCTTTCTTCACGTCCCAAGTCCTTTCCATTTCCTATTCCATCATCTAAAGGGTAGAAGTAGGGCGTTAGTCAACCCGCCTAGTAGGAATTTCAAATAGGGTTATACACATAGGATCAGTATAAAAATCAGATACAGAACATCATAGTAAAACTGTAAATGTATCATAGTGTCAAAAATGAGCGCATGATAAATATATCCAAATCATGCAAATGTATGTGTCATGTCATGGGTGGCATATGCCAATGATCCCCCACCCAATCTCCACATCAGACATCATACAAATCATAGCAACATTTTCCTAGATATAATGAAACCATATCAAGGTGTTCCCTTGGCCATTTACGTCCGCAGTGTTTTGTGACGGCACCACCAGGTCACTGTTATACCTCCCCACGTGTGTTAATCGGAATTATCGATGGAACATGGACTTTTCCCTCTGCGCAGGATTTTTGGACTGGTTACCCCAGAGCCTTTTGGCCCAAATTAAGCCATGCCCCTGTCTAGCAATACTGGACAAGGCCAATAAATCAATGGTTCACATAGCTTTACATAAGCTAGTCTCAAGCCCCAAGTCATGTCCGGACAGCTCATAACTTGGCTTGCGGCCCCATATATTCCCTCCCATGCCATGCATGAGGTTATGGATGCACAAATGTCATTTCGTATCAAAATACATAGTAACATTGAAAACAGTTCATAAAGCATATTCCATTTGATTTACCAAAATAGACGTTGTACTGAAATGAAAACTAGTAACATAAATGATCCATATGTATCTCAACAAGGTAGGAATCCTACCCAAGTCCGATTTACTGTCCTTTTCTTGCTTCACACAAACAATCGTTAACCGTCGCGTGAAAGTGAATCACACTTCTTTACCTTATCAATTTAATCATATACGCATATCAATTTAATTATCCATTTGATTTAAATCATCCCTTACATCCTTCCAGTTACACTAAAGTTTCTGGAAACATCAATTGAAAATCAATTTTTCATTTCAGTCGACTGAATCACATTCTGCTATAGTGTTCTGCCTTACCGCAAATTTTCAGTAGACTGAAATATACTTTCAGTAGGCTGAACTCCAACTCGAAAATGTTCATACCCTGACTCTTAACCTTTCAGTTGACAGAATCACAGATTCAGTAGGCTGACTCTGAGTCAAACCCTTCATATCCTCGGTCAAACCCTTTCAGTCGACTGAATTAGAGAGTCAGTCGGCTGAATTTGGACCAGATAAACTGTGTGCTCGGCCAATATGCATTCAGTCGACTGAATCCATGATTCAGTCAGCTGAATCATCAGCCAACAGTTTACGTGTTTGCTAAGTAATCATTTAGTTGACTGAATAAAAGATTCAGTCGGCTGAAACACGTCAGACCCCTTTACTTCTTTGATACGTCTTCTTTCAGTCGACTCAATTCCATATTCAGTAGGTTGAAACCTCATTATACCCTTAATATTTTAATCCATACATGGTTCATCGACTGAATCAAAAGACTCAGTCGGTTGAAACACCTAGAATTGGTTTTCTGTCTTCAGCCACACCAGTTCAGTCGACTGAATCAGGGATTCAGTCGACTGACTTATTTGTCAGTCTTTTTCGTTTGATCCTTTGGCTAGACTTTTCTTCATGAAATTCACCCCTTATCCTTTTTAAACATACATATTGTTGTTCATATAGTTTTGACATACTTACTACACCCTTCCCTAATCAACACTAGGGCCTTTCATAACCATTCCAACTTTTGTACCCTTATCATGTGGTTGTATACTCAATCCTTCGATTGTTTGTTTTCAAATACATATCCATTTCTTGAATAGATATCAATTCCATGACGATATAACTTTTTGACCATTTATTCTAACCACTCTTGGAGCCCATGGATTCGGCCACCCATGGCCAAGTCCATGACATCCTTAATCTCATTCGTATCTAAATATATATATATATATATATATGGGACATACCTTTACCCGTCTCCTTCTTTCTTTTGCTCTGTCTTTGCTCCTCAGTCCTTCTCCTTCCTTTCTTGTTCTTCAGCCAACTTCTTTAAGTGTCGATGGTGTAGATAGAAAAGAGATAGAGAAGAAGAGAAGGAATTGTCTTGGTTGCAAGATATGAAATTCGGCCAAGGGGTGTGAAGTGCCCCTTAGGCTGGTGTCCCGTTGTAACAGCCCATGCCCATTCATTTTCCTCCTATATGTTTGATCTAACCAAGGAGTCTCTTGGCCAAACCAAGAAGACTCTTGGCTTAAACCAAGGTGCCTTTTGAACTCCCAACGTGTCCATTGGATTCTTACCCTTTGAGATCGAAATGTTCCATCTCAATTCCTTAATTCAACTCAACTCAACCTATCTCCACTTAATTTACTTGAACTCACTTTTCAACACAAATCTATCCAACTCATTTTAATCTACTTAATTTATTTGAATTCATTTGCCAACTCAACTAACACCTTAACTCATTTGAACACATGCAACCGTTTAATCCCTTTGGTGGTTGACCAAGTCAACCATTACATGGTCGACCATAACACATGGCCCTTGGGGTCCCACCTTGCCATGTCACTTACATGCCACCTCACATGGTCGACCATAACACATGGCCCTTGGGGTCCCACCTTGCCATGTCACTTACATGCCACCTCACTTGATGAGGTGGATTCATGCATTGGGTCTTAATTGGGAAGCTGACCCAATTAAATTAATCCTTACCCATTTACTTCAAATTGGCTCATCTATGACCCATTGGGTCCCAATTGGGTAATTGACCCATTTAATCACACTTACCCAATTATTTCCAAATTGAATTCTATCCTTGATCCATTGGATCTTAATTGGGTTATTGACCCAACTCCTCCACCCATCTAAGGTCCATTTCATCCATAAATTTTAAATTCAATTAATTTAACAATTTTAATAGACAAAATCCAATATATTTATGCATTGAAAATTTCGGGTGTTACAGGTCCTTACAAAACATGAGAAGGGTCTAAAAGATATCTTCGAAGCATAGACACATGAAAGACGTTGTGGACTCGGGCGAGTTGAAGAAGGAGTACAAAATCATAAGCCACCTATCCCATTCTACCCAAGACTTCAAACGATCCAATGTATCAAGGAGATAATTTCCCTTGGCTTCCAAACCTTTGAAAGCCACAACGAGGAGAAATCTTAAGAAGCACATGGTTACCAACTGCAAACTCCAAAGGTCTACGCCTACAATCTGCATAACTTTTCTGGCGACTTTAAGATGCTATTAGTCTCTATTGAACTAACATTCTTAGTCACTACTATGACAATATGTGGCCCTAAAATGACCTTATCACTTGTGTCTGCCCGACACAAGGGTGATCTACATGGTCTGCCATACAAGGTTCATAGGGCCATCTTGATACTAGACTGATAACTATTGTTGTATATAAATTCAACCATGGACAAGTGGTCTTCCCAATTTCCCTTCATATCCAGAACACAAGCGCGAAACATGTCTTCCAAAATATGAATAGTCCTTTTAGATTGCCCATCAGTCTGGGGTGAAAAGCTTTACCAAAACAAAGTTGCGTACCCAACTCTCTCCGAAGATTCTGTAAAAACTGAGAAACAAATCTAGAGTCCCTATCTGACACAATAGAAACGGCCACACCGTGCAAAAAGCAATCTTATCAATATTCAATTTACTTAAAGTTTCCAACGAATCTTTCACTTTCATGCCTATGACGTGGGTTGGTTTAGTCAATTGGTCCACTACAACCAAAACTGCATCACAGTCTTTGGGTGATTTAGGTAAACTAGTCACAAAATCCTTAGTAACGTGCTCCCACTTCCTGAGATCGGAAAATGTTACAATTCTCCTGCAAACTTATGGTGTCCTACCTTCACTTGTTGACAAGTCAAGCAACGAGCCACAAACCTAACCACTTCTCTTTTCATACAAACTAGGATGTGTCACCATGCTACCCAACTCTGCCAACTTGCGGTCACCATACAAAGTAATCAACTAACCCTTGTGACTTTCGGCTCAAGAAGTAGGCCACAACATTGGCTCTTCTTAGGTGATAAGAACTTTCAAATTCAAAGTCTCCCAAATATTCCAACCACCTGCGTTGTCTCATATTCAGATCTTTCTGTGTGAATAGATACTTAAGATTGTGATGATAAAAAAAATACTTCAAAATTTTCACCATATAGGTAGTGCCTCCAAATTTTCAAAGCAAAAACAACCACAGCCAATTCTAAATCATGTGTAGGATTATTATTTCATGCACCTTCAACTGACGTGAACCATAAGCTGCAACCTGATCATTCTACATCAGAACACAACCAAGTCCGTCTTTAGAAGCATCACAAAACACCACATAGCCACTGTAACGCCCCGCCCTTTTCACCCTTCCGAAAATCAGAGTCTGAAAATTTCTTTTGAAAGAAACATAGAGTGAACGAGAGCGGGAGCGCCACGATGCGAGTTAAGTTCAGACTACTCAAGTCTGAACCTTAACTGGCCGCCCTTGTGTACATGGAATAGACCATGATAATAAATCACACATGGAACTAAACAATAACTTGCGAAATAAACTAGACTAACTGCGGAAATAGAATGAATAGATAGCAAGTAACAAGTCTCAATTGATAATTAAGATAAACAACCATCCATAGTTATTAGCCTAATCAAACCATAGCAAAGTATTAACATATTACATATCCAACAGAACTAATTCAAACGACAGTAAATAAAAAGTCCCGTTCATCAATCAAGCGCTTAGGCTTGGCTCCCCTCCCGGTCATCGACCTTCTCTTTCCCTTTCCTTGTTCCTGCATTATCCGCTAAGGATAGAATTAGGGTGTTAGATCAACGCACCCAGTAGGTTCCCGATTAGGGCTACCACATGGTTAGCATCTAAAACATGCTTATATATATATCATAGTACATGATTAGTAAAAACATATGAAACCATGATATGTATGTATGCAATTGTAATGAGCCCCATCCCATCACACATACATAGTCATCAATTGATGGGACTCTCACCGTCAAGGTAAATCACAATACACTTCATCTGGGTCTCACATGATAAGGTAATCCATAGTGATCCTCGTTACCTGTGGAAAGACGCTTCATCATTGAGTTGTTTCATATCACATATTAGTCCTCCTGGCGGGACTCTCATCGCCTAAGGAGACCAATGTGACTCTGATCATCATGTTACTCCTCCTGGCGGGACTCTCATCGCCTAAGGAGGACGGTAACTCATAATTGCAACACTGTATAACCTCAGTCATCATCCCATGTCCATGCATGAGATGTCAATGTATATGTATGTCATTTGTAAATACATATCTCAACATTCAAAACCATATTTGAAACATAATATCAAATACTACCTATCTCATAAAAAACATGATAAAATCAAATCATAATTGTGGTTACAAGTAGGTAGGAAACCTACTGAAGATTCACTTCAGTATTTGATCTTTCTTTAGCGTCACCCGGTCACGACTCGCACGTCGTTCAACTTCTGGTACCTTGTCCATATAACAATCAGTAAATCATACTATCATTTACTCATTCATTCACATCTAAGACCCAACCACATCTTGTGGGGTTCGGCCACGCCCATGGCCGAACATCACCAATTTAGGATTTAACCTTTAAAACTACCGATCAATTCCATGCAATGGATCCACACCAAAACCTATTGTCATGATCCATGATCTTTACATTTGAAACCTTTTAATTCAATACAAACCTTCCATACAAAATAATCCATATGAAGTGGTCCATTTAACCCATACCATGATCCATGGGGTTCGGCCCTATACATGGCCGAACCCTATGGTTCACTTGGTCCAATAATCACCATGATTACTCATGGTTTTAACATGGTAATTCAACCATGAATAATACGTGGTTTAGCCGCATAATAATCAATCAAAAACAGTAAACATGTATTCCATTATTTGCCATAAGAACACCATAAGTTTATATGGTTTTTATCTCACAAAACCATCAATTACTTTCATGGAAATGTCATACCATTTCATGGGGTTCGGCCATCCCAATTGGCTGACCCTCATGGCCTATGGTTTAGATCCTTTTTGTCAAATAAATAGCTTTATTTAAAACACATAAGCTCTCCACAATTGATATGATTTCCATCTTCTTGAAAGCCATACCAAACATCAAATACTTACATGGGGTTCGGCCATCCAAGGTGGCCGAACCCTATGTCCATGTTTTAGTCCTCTTAAACATGTTTTAGATCTCATTTAAACATATGATAATCAGTATAATGTTACCATGTTTTTACCCTTCAAAACCATCCAAATAAATCCATCACTTTGCATGGTTTCCACTTTGTAAAACTCAATCCAAATCACCATAATACTTCATGGGATTCGGCCATCCAAGATGGCCGAGCCCACTGGTCCATTTCATCAGTTTATATCCACTGTTTAGACCCATGATAACTTTAGTCCTTCATGTCATTTAAATCCATGTTTTTAACCCTCTTTAAAACATGCATTTGAGTCTTAAAGAAACATCAAAAACAGTCCACAAAACTTCATGGTTTCTATGTTTCAAAGACATCAAGACCAATCAATCATTTACATGGGGTTCGGCCCTCCAAGGTGGCCGTACCCAATGATCATTTTTATCAATTTAAAACCTCTATTACTCAAGGTTAAAACCTTGGTGCATTCGGCCATAACCATGGCCCAATACACATCCTTTTCTTACAACTTGTTTAACTTGATCACTTAAGAAATCTTACCAAATTTCCTTTGCCTATGATCCTTGCCTTCTCCCCTCTATTTCTTTCTTTCTTCCTTAATCCTTTGCTGGTTTATGTTTGATTAATTGGTGCCAACACCTCTGCTGTTCAGCCAATAAACGAATTTGGAGAGAGGGAGAGAGAGATGGGAATTTCTTGGATTTTCAATGTGAAAATCGGCCAAGAATGGTAACCTTTTCCTTTTGTAGTTTCAGCCCCATCATCCATTCATCCTCCCTCATTTAATTTTGCTAAACACGATGGGATGTTGGGTGTCATCCAAGACACCCCTTGGTGCCAAACGTTGCACCCTTTGGAAATGAACCAATGCATCCATTAAATGAATTGGCGCCGCCCAACCTTGGTGTCCCTTGGCTTTGCCAAGGCACCTCTTCACTCTCAACGGCTGAGATGGATTTGATTAAGAGTTGGGTGAGATTTAGACACCTTTCCATGTCCTCTTGACTCACTTGATTCATGGTATTTTTATTCTAACTCATCACATTTAATGCTCCATATTTGAGTCAACTCTTTTCGTAATTTAGACTCACTCCAAATCAGTCCAACTCAAGCTGAACTAACTCATTCTTGAGTTCAATTGAGGGCCCACATGGTCATCCGTGGTCAACCTAGTCAACCAGACCCATTGGGTCCCCAATTAGCCCTTTGACCCGTTTTGACAACATGACCCATTAATGGGCTGATTTTGCCACTTTCAAATGGTTTTTACTTGAGCATCAAGCCTACCCATTTTTGTTATATTTGATTTCCAATCAATTCAGCTTGACCCCATTTAATTTAAGCTTACACAATGGTCAAATCATCCATTATGAACCATTGAGTCCAATTGGGCCCTTTGACCCATTTAGCCATTTTCGACCCAATTGATGTACATTACCCATCCAATCAAACTTGACTTTTATAATGTGCTCATATGATCTTAATTTGAGCAATGGGCCCCACCATTTCCTTATTTGACATCACAAAATAATTAATTTAACAATCCAGGGGCATTTTCATAATCATCCACTTCATTGCGAAATTGGGGTGTTACAACCACGACCTCTCTCTAGAATTATTAACACTGGTGAAGGGGTTAACCTTTTCTTTAATTCTTGAAACACTTGTTCACAAGTTTCTCCCCGAACGAATTTGACACGGTTTTTGTTTATCTAGTCATAGGTGTAGTAAGTTTGGAGGAATCTCTGATAAATGTCCTATACTACCCCTCCAAATCCAAAAAGCTACGAGCTTCAAAAACACTTGGTGGTCTTCCCCAGTTAAGTACTGCTTTAACCTTAGCAGGATCTACAACCACACCATCGGCTGAAATCACATGACCTAGAAGTTACACTTCGGGCAACCAAAATTCACACATGCTAAACTTGGTATAAAGTTGGTGATCTTTTACGCATAAAGTCTATTAGTGCCCCGGCTTGCTAAGTCACCTAGTGATCAGTTCCATGACTTTGGTGAAGCATTTCCTCGAAAGATTGAAGCTATGAAGCAAGACTCAAGGAGTAATGAAGATTGAATCAAGTGTCTCAAAGATGGAAAATTAAGTTGAAGATTCATCATCACAAAGTGGATGGCAATCGCACAAAGGTAAATTGGCCATAGATGACTTAAGGTGGAACCCAACACCTTAGGATGACCATACTTAGGCTTAGTTCTTACATCTGGTTAATCTAAGTAAGCCTAGTGGATGTTTGACATCAAAATCAGAACATGGACTTAATACTCAAACAATTGATTTTACTGTCAGGACGACACATCGTGTTCGGCGATCAATCGTCAATGACAAGGACGATACCTCGTGGTATAGCGATCAATCGTCTGGAAAAAGAAGGTTCTGGTTGGACTGGACTGTCAAACACCAGTGGTCTCAGTACGATACATTCGTGGCCACAATCGATCCTCTGGTACATTGACGATACAATTGCGTGGGCGATCTATCACTGAGACAAGAGAAGGCTGGACGTAAAAGATGGGCTGAAATCTTGATCATATACTATTAATTGCCTGAACGATCAATCGTGTGGACCATGCCGACACATTGGGCGCACGACCATTCACTATGGGTCTAGATAACGCTTGACTTGACAAAGCACTATCAGAACAGGATAGCCTCAGGCTTATACGATCGCCACCCGACGATCAATCTTGAGGGACGATCACTCGTCCGTGACCATTTTTTATCTGTAGGAAAACTTTTAATGCACAACTATCACAATACAATGGCTAGTTTAAACGCACGATCAATCGCCCATTGTAACTATAGAAAATTTCTGGTTACCTATATAAACTCCGGATTTTGGTAAATGGGGTTAGAGTTTTTGAATAGAGAAAAATCTCAAGGCATTCTAGGTAACCTAGCCTCTCCCCATTCCTCTCTAAGAACTGTGCTTAGGTGAATCATTTGAAATCCAATCATCTTGATTGAGATTAAAAAGAGAAACTAGGCTAATTATTGGCAAATCTTAAATCCTATACCCCTTACCCATAGATTGTGATTGAGCATACACAAGACACATTTTCAACATCGTCAACATCACATTGGGAAGGACATCTTGAAGAAGCACGCATCTACAAGGTTGAGCTATCAAAAGGCAAGTGCTTCTTATGTTTGATTTTAATTTTCAAATCATTGTGAAGTGGACTAAAGCAAGGTGCTTAACCACTATAAAAAAAAGAGGGATAACGACGTAGACCAGTGTTTGGTCAAACCTTTCAAAACCTTAGGCAATTTGGTGAAATTCCCAATCAATTGAATAAGTGGAAGTCATATTCTATTATTGAGTCGTGTAAGTTCGGGCAAGGTCAATGCACGGGCCCTAAAGGAGGGGTGAATAGGACCACTTGCAATTTTTATTAACCTATTTAAAGTAAATTAATTTAACAATATGTGCAGTGGAAATAATCAAATGTGTGTACAGATAATGATAAACAATCCAACAAATCAAACAATGCAAAGACAACAATTTATAGTCGTTCGGTTCACTTGAACGTACATCCACTCATGGGCACCCAACTTTGGGTTATCCGAAACACACCTAAACTTTGAAAGTTCGACCATCGAGGTCTACTCCTTGACACCTTTTTTTTATGGTGGTTCGATTTACAAAAATCTAATCCACCTCACAATAATAAATGAAATAAAATTTTGGAAGAACACTTGCCTTTGGGTCTTGTCTAGATCTATTGATGTGTTCATCAAATAGTAGGTTGCATGCTCCAGTGTTCTTTGCTTGAAATCTTCTGATGTGGGAAACCCAGCTTGGATGTGATACTGCAGTCCCCCATTAACGTTTTTCATAAAATGTTACTATTTCATAGATGAGGGTCGATACAATAGATGTGAGGAAAGAGTTTCTCCTAGATCTGAGGTTTTGGATGCCTCTCACTTTCTCTTAATCTTTTTTTTTTTCTTTTCTCCTTTTTTTCCACTCATTAAAGGTTGATCCGAATTTATAAGAAAGGTTACAACGGCTAATCAACGGATAGAAACCACGCTCTTCGATATGTCGAGGCACCAAGGGTTAGTTTTCGACAGGTCGAAAACTCACGGAAGACAACATGTATAAAATATGTGGTATCAACAGGTCAAAAGATTTCGATGGGTCTAAACAATGTTTTCCAAGTAGGCTGCTCGACTAGTCGAATAAATTCGACTGGTTGATCCCAAGAGAGGCATACAAAGTTAAAGGCTTCAGGAATTAAAAAAGTCTCTCGACATGTCGAGCCAGTTGGACATGTCGAGCACATCCACATGCCCATGTGCCGTTAGACATGAAGAACCACTTCGACTTGTCGAACTCAACATTATTCAGACATTTGACTTTTATTCCTTTGGGACTTTTTCACGCATGGGCTTTGGGTGGGTTTGATTAATTTAATCCAATAGAATTTAATAAACTTGAACCCAACCTAAGGTTATTAGAATTTTGTTTACCTGTTCGGTTGCCACGACACCAGAGAGATCCTCAGCAAACTTCATGGGCTTCAAGGGATCATCCAAAATGATCATCCAAGGCAAGGTCTTGACGCTTGTTACGAAATTGACGACAAAAAGACACGGATAAATAATCGGGGCTCTAACAATCTCCCCCTTTGTCAATTTCGTGACAAAACCTAGACTCTAAAAGAATACAACTCTTTCAACACTGAATTATTAGATGCCCAAAAGAAAAGTATTTCAACTTTTACAACCCAAAGTTTTCTCAGACTCAAAACTGACACAGTACAACATTTGTCGCCAAATACTCCCACTGAATATATGCCTCAAAACAAATATATTCTTACACAAAACATTATAAATCTAGTGGGACTTTTCAGTGTCCCCCTTAATATTAGTCCAGAAAAAAAAATCATTATAAGTCTCCCTACAATGTATTTCTCCTCCTTTTTGTTATAAATTGACAAGGGATGCTACAAGAAAACCCATGCAACACAATACGCAAAAAAAAAGAAAAAAAAGAATAACTTTGAAATTAACATTTTTCTCATAGCATTCAAACGTCCATTCAATTTTTTTTTAAAACATGTCAACCATATTTTCAAATAAACTTAACAGATCTTGAAAAGATATGCAACAATAAAAATAAGGATCTGAAAGAAGTTTAAGGCCAAAGTACAATGCCTAAACCAATCATCTATCTGTAGGTACCCTTTTTTTGTGTCAAATGTTCTGAGGATAGGCCTAATTTGTTTGGATTCAGCTCTTTTCTTATTGCTTTTATTATTTAGATTGAACATCTCATCCACCAACAATTTGAACTTTTGGGCTAATGAATGAAGGCTGATTCTTCCTTTATTAGTCAGATGATTATTTCCACAGTGATTCACTTTAGACTGAGTCTATAAAAAAATTCTTTCTGATGCTTCTTTCTAAGATTGCACTCAAACCTAAGATAACCCATTTTGTCACAATAAAAACATTTCACATCTTGAGTCTTTGAGAAGGAAGTATTAGCTTTAACGAACACAATTGAATTGTTGGGTCTTCTCTTATTTGTATTATTAAAACCAAGACCCATTTATTACCATGGAGTTTATCCAAGTTAAGAACTTTTTTCCAATTTTTGTTCATCTTGAATAAACTTATCTTTAAATTTCAATTTATGATTTATAAGATTTTTTAAATCAACATTTAATTTTTGATTTTCTTTAGAAAGTGTGATTTGAATTTCCCTCAAGTTTTTTATTTCATTTTCATACATTTTTATTGTGCCTTGAAGAAATTTTCATTTTCTCTTCATTTAAGAATTTCATCATTCAATGTTTTTAACTTTGGTCTTTCTAACTGGCTAGATACTTTGACATTTTCACCTTTTGCTTTATTTAATTTTCTTGCCAAGTTTTTTCTTTCTAAAAACAGTGAATCATATGCTTCCTGAAGATCATCTTCTTCATCTTCTTGATCTGAATTTTCATTAATGGTTGCAACAATGAGGGCATCTTGATTAGAAGAAATGGAAGCTATGAAACTTTATAAGGTTTCATTGTTTTCTTGCACAGATTCATCAGAATCACTTTCTGATTAACATGTGTTTGTGTTTTCTGAAACGGTTGTCATAGCTTTCTTATTTGATCTCCTTTTAGATAGACATTCATCGGCAAAGTGCCCATATACATCATAGTTAAAACATTGGAGTTTTTTGGATTTGTCTTTTCATTTTTCTTTTGAATTTTCTCTTGATTTATGCTTGGATGAGCTTGAGTTTCCTTTAGATCTTTCTTTGGAATCATCCCTTTTAAAGTTTCTAAATTTCTTCTTTTTGTTAAAATGTTTCAGAAATTTCTAGGCTACCACAACCACATCTTCATTTGAATCATTATTGGATTCAGAATTTTTATCATCTTTAGTTTCAGATTTCATAGATGAACTTAGGGCAATTGGTTTCTTCTTTGATTTATCAAAGTGAAGTTCGAAGGTTTCTAAGGATCCCACAAGGTCATCTACTACCATTTTAGCCACATCCCTAAATTATTCAATAGCTACGACTTTGGGATTAAATCTCTCAGGTAGGGATGTTAAAATTTTTGTACAGAAGATTTTATTTGAGTATCCTTTTTTTGAGATCCCACATAGTGTTTACAATGTTATTTAATTTAGAATAATACTCTGTGAATGTCTCACTTTCTTGCATACAGATATTTTCAAATTTTGAGCTCAGTATTTGAAGTTTAGATCGTTTGACCAAGTTTGTCCCTTCGTGGGTTCTCTCGAGAATATCCCAAACTTCTTTAGCTGTTTCAAAGGTCATGATTCTCTTAAATTCGTCTGGTGAAACAACGCAGTTTATAGAATTTAAAGCTTTTACATTTATATTATATAACGATTTTCTAGTATCAGTCCAGGAAAAGAAGTCTTTGGGTTTGACCAATTTAGTACTAGTTGAAGTTTCAGTTTTCCTTTAACAGTTATCTTAGAAACTTCTTCAATAGGATGAACCCAACCTCTTAGAAGAGATTCCCACACGGTTCCATCAATGGATACAAGAAACATTTTAATGTGAGCCTTCTAGTAAGCATAGTTTGTACTATAAAAAAATGGAGATTTGGTAACCGCCTGACTATCTCCCATGTGCATTGTTCTAGCGTAGGGGTCACCTCTAGACGATTAAGTCTTAATAGAGGAACCTTGCTCTTGATGACACCTATAAGTCCAGGGTAGATCATTACACGGGTCCTAGATGGGGGTAAAAAGACCAATTCCAATTTTTATTAACCTAATTAAAATAAATTAAGTTAATAATATGTGTAGTGGAAATAATAAAATGTATGCGAAAATTGTTACAGCCCGGATTTTCAATTCAATAATTATATTGGCTATTATTGATTTTAATTGTTATCCATAGATGGAATGGATGCTTAATGAATCAAAGTTGGGGCAATGGCCCAAGTATGGTCCAATGGACCATGGACATGATCAATTCTATTTAATTGGGTCAATGAGGGTCAATTGGGTCAAATACCCAATTGGGACCCAATGGGTCAAGATGGGTTGATGATTAGGGTAAACGGGTAAGGAATGGATTTAGATTCATAGATGGAATGAATGTTAGATGGATCAAAGTTGGGGCAAAGGCCCAAGTATGGCCCAATGGACCATGGATTAGATTAATTCCATTTAATTGGGTCAATGATGGTCAATTGGGTCAAATGCCCAATTGGGACCCAATGGGTCAAGATGGATTGAGCATTAGGTTAAATGGGTAAGGAATGGATTTAACCGGGTCATGGACCCAATTAAGATCAAAGGCATGGGGTCCATCTCATTGGCAAGTGTAGGAGTGGATATCCAAGTGGCAAGGCCAAGTGGGACCCAACTCCACCTCATCAAGTGAGGTGGCGTGTGGACCAAGGTACAAGTGGGGCCGGCCACCATGGTTGACTTGGTCAACCATGGGTGAGTCAAAGATAATTTAAAGAAGATTAAAGGTAGTAAGTGGAATTAAATTATTTAATGGTAATGACCTAAGTTAGATATAAAATCCATGATTGAGTTGGGAATTGAGTTACATTGAAATAAGGTGAGTCAAATGGGGAGTGAGTTAAGAGGGTAGTTTCATCTCATGGAAACCACCAAACCACCAAATGAATCCATTCCATCAAAACCGTTGGGGGATGGTGTGTGCCATGTGGAGGGCATGCTTTCCCCTTGGCTAGACCAAATGCTTAGGTGGAGACCACATATTGGCCAAAGGAGAGGTGGTGGTTTCTTCTCAAGGAAACCACCAAACCACCAAACCACCAAATGAAACCATCAACCCAAAACCGTTGGGATGAAGGGTGGTATGCTAGACAAGGAGCTTGAATGGAGGATATGCAAGGACCATGATTGGGCAATGGAGAGGTGGTGGTTCCACCTCATCCAAACTACCAAACCACCCAAGTAAACCAAAACCGTTGGGCATAAGGGGTGGTATGTGCCATGTGGAGGGCATGCACCCCTTGGCTAGACAAGGAGCTTAAAGGAAGGACATGCTAGACCATGCATTGGTCAAAAGGGAGGTGGTGGTTCCACCTCATCCAAACCACCACCACCAAGATGAAACAACATGCACAAAACCGTTGGGATAGAGTGGTTTGTGCCATGTGGAGGCATGCAAGGCAATGATTGATCAAAAGAGAGGTGGTGGTTCCATCCCATGCAAACCACCACCACCAAGATGAAACCACATGCACAAAACCGTTGGCATGGAGTGGTGTGTGCCATGTGGAGGGTATGCACCCTCTTGTTTGGTCAAAGAGCCCATGGGGAAGACTCCACATTGATGAGGGTGGAGTCTAACCCAAGCAAACCCAAGATGGATGGGAAAATGGTTAGGTTTTCGAAAATGGTTAGGTTTTCCATCTCATCTCATTTCAGTCTCTCACTCTCTCTCTTTCCCTCTCCCTCTATTGGCCGACCATCACTCTAAGAGAAAGACAAAGAAAGACTTAGGAAAATTTGGATCTCATCTCACTCTCCCTCTCTCAAGCTTGGCCGACCACCACTCTAAGAGAAAGACAAAGGAAAACTTAGGAAATTTGGATCTCATCTCACTCTCCCCTCCCTCTCAAGGCCGATCCCCCTCTCAAGACAAATGACTTAGAGTAATTTTCATCTCTCCTTCTCTCCCTCTCTCAAACATTCACCAAGGCCGAACCATCTTCTTGGGGATTTCATCTTAGACCCTCTCCCTCTCAAGCTCACACTTTGGCCGAAGATCAAGGAGGAAGGAAGAAGAAAGAATAAGGAAAGACAAGAGCAAGAAGGAGCGAAGGAAACCGGAAGAGTCGCGGAATTGGTAAGTATCCTTGGACAAGATTTTATTAATTTGAAAGAGTTAAAGGAAACCATGGAATCCCATTTTTGGATTAGAGAGTTGGCCAAAATATTATGGGCCATGGATTTAAAATCCATCCAAGTAATGAGATAGGAAATGGACAAACCCTAATGGGTAAGATAGGCTATGTAAATGATGGAATACTAAGGACACTATGTATATATGATCTATGTATGCATGCATGGCTTAAGTTTGAAAAAAGGTCAAGGATCATGGTTCGGCCCTTGCATGGCTGAACCCTAATTGTTATGGATATATGGAAAGGACCTCATGCATGTCTAAGATAAGGTATATGATCTAAGATCATGGTTTGGCCTTTGCATGGCCAAACCCTAGATTTTTATGTATATGGATCATGAGAACTAAAAAGGATTTGGATGAGGTTCGGCCATGATGTATGGCCGAACCCATCAAGGAATATAATCATAAGTATGTGATTTTAAGAGAAAATGATGAACCATAGGGTTCGGCCATGGTGTATGGCCGAACCCCATGGAGGTGTATTAATGATTTTTATTGAGATTTAAGGGATGAAAATCATAGATGTATCTTAACGATTTTAAAGGGTTTTGAATGGATGCATGTTAAGGATTTAAATGGTCTAAAATGTTGTGAATGGTGTAGAACCATGGACCATGGGTTCGGCCATGTTGTATGGCCGAACCCCATGGAGGGATGTTGATGGACTTAGACATATTTTGGACCATGAAAATGATGGGGGAAGGTTGGTAATTTTAATAGGTTTTAAATATGGTTAATGATGACCTAAGTGTATGATTTAAACCAAACCGACCCGCCCCGCCCCCGCCCCCCCCCCCCCAACATGAAGGGACTTGGGTTGTGAATCTAATGTTGTAAATGTTCTAAGAAAGAGGAGGAAAATGACATCATGAGTTCAGCCATGTTGTATGGCCGAACCCCATGAACCATTTTGATGGGTTATATATGGACCTATGCATGTTTAAATGAATGGATTATCAAGCTAAGGAATGGAGGCATTTGTTAGGGATTTGTTAGGGTTTTATGTCATGATTAATGAATCGTTTATGGTTCTATATTTATGGATCAGTTATGGACCTAAGTATGTATAAACAAAAGGGGTGATTATCCATGAAAAGAATGATGGCAAAGAGGTAAATATGGTGAAAATGAAAGGATCATGGGTTCGGCCAGGGTGTATGGCCGAACCCCATGGGGAGTGTTTTTGGGGACTTAGGGTTTCTTGATGGTAAATGATGAACTTATGTGTATTTGGGTTAATGAATCAAAGGATGGCTGATCTTGGACCCACATGATTAAAATGATCTAAGAACTAAAAGAGGGACCCAAAACCAAGGGAGTAAGGTTCGGCCATACAACCCACTAAGATATTTTGTGGACTTAAGCATGATTAGAAATCAAATGGAACATGGGTTTGACTTGTTGATATGTAATAAGGTAACGGGACCTCACAAGCAGTGTACGATCGGTGAACGGTTTTCGGACGAAAACGCAAGGACACCTTAGTTGGTCATTGGTAGGATTCCTACCTCATTGAAAACCATGGAATATGTATATGTGATGTTTTTACTTGAATTATTTTGGTATTAAATGATATGTCTTAATGATGGGATTTTGAATACTATGGTGTTTATTATTATTACATAGCATGTTGCACTTGCACCTCATGCATGGCATGGGACGGATACTATGGAGTTGTGATACCTTGATGAGAATTTTCCATCGAGAGGGTACTTTGTGATTGTGATGCCTTGATGAGGATTTTCCATCAAGAGGGATACTATGCTTGAGATATAACCGGAGTCCAAGCTCCGTCTGGGCGACCGATAAACAAAAATGGGGATACCTTGATGTGCATTTTCCATCAAGAGGGATATTATGTGATTGTGATACCTTGATGAGGCTTTTCCATCAAGAGGGATACTATGTGATTGTGATACCTTGATGAGGCTTTTCCATCAAGTGGGATAATATGTGATTGTGATACCTTGATGAGGCTTTTCCATCAAGAGGGATACTATGTGATTGTGATACCTTGATGGGGCTTTTCCATTAAGTGGGATACTATGTGATTGTGATACCTTGATGGGGCTTTTCCATTAAGTGGGATACTATGTGATTGTGATACCTTGATGAGGCTTTTCCATCAAGAGGGATACTATGTAATTGTGATACCTTGATGAGGTTTTTCCATCAAGAGGGATACTATGTGATTGTGAATACCTTGATGACGTTTTTCCATCAAGAGGGATACTATGTGATTGTGATACCTTGATGAGGATTTTTCCATCAAGAGGATACTATGTGATGGTGATATGGATGATGGGTGGGACTTATGGCATATGACACCCATGGCATGGCATTGACTCGCATGGTTTTGACATTACTTATATATATGTGTTTTTGTTATACTAATCAATGTGTTGACCGTACTCGGAATACCTACTGGGAGCGTTGTCTAGCACCCTACTTCCACCTTAGATGACGACACAGGAAATGGACAAGGCGATGGACGTGATCGGAGCCAAGCGTAGGAGCTTGGAGGAGCTAGTTTTATTGATTTAAGATTTATTTATGGAAATGTAATTTGAGTAATTAGCTCGTTGGACTGTAGTAGCTTAGACTATTTACTATGGTTTGGACTTTACTTTTGGACATTCTAAGTTAAGGTATTTATTATATAAGTAATGTACTTCCTTGTTATTTAAAAATTGGTAGGATAGACTCTATTATGATTCCGCATTAAGTTTACATTCCGTAAGCCTAACTTATTACGTGTGAAACATTCTCGTGGACTTAGTTCCACACACACGTAGGGTTGGCCAGTTAAGGGCCGAGCTTTGGAAGCTCGGACTTAGCTCGCGTCGTGACGTCCCGCTCTCTTATCACTCTTTATTTTAAAAAAAAAATATACTCTGATTTTCGGCATAGTGAAAAGGGCGGGGCATTGCAAAAATAATGATAAACAATCTAACAAATCAAACAATCTATACACAACAATTTATAGTGGTTCGATTCACCTGAACCAACATCCACTCATGGATTCACCCAACTTTGGGTTATCCAAAACGCACTATGAAAGGGTAAAAGTACACTATCAAAACACACCTCAATTTTGGAAGGTTCGACCACCGAGTCTACTCCTTGACACCTATTTTTTATGGTGGTTTGATTTACAAAAATCTAATCCACCTCACACTAATAAATGAAATAAAATTTGGGAAAAACACTTGCGATTGGGTCTTGTGTAGAACTTCTGATGTGTTTTTTAAAGATTAGGTTGCATTCTTCAGATCTTCTGATGTGGGCAACCCAGCTTGGATATGCTACTGTAGTCCCCCACTAAACCTTTTTCATATAATGTTACTATTTCATAGATGAGGGTCGATACAATAGATGTGAGAGGGAAGAGTTTTTCCTAGATCTGAGGTTTTGGATACCTCTCACTTTCTCTTCATCTCTCTCTTTTCTTTTCTTCTCTTTATTTTTCACTCGTTAAAGGTTGATCCAAATTTATAAGAAAGGATTACAACGGCTAATCAACGGATACAAAGCACGCTCTTCGATATGTCAAGGAGCCAAGGTTTGATTTTCGACAGGTCGAAAACTCATGGAAGACAAGAAGGCTGCTCGACCAGTTGAATAAAGTCGAATAGTCGATCCCAAGAGAGACATAAAATGTTAAAGGCTTTAGGAATTAAACATGTCGAGCCAATTCGACCTATCAAACACAACCACATGCCCATGTGTCGTTCTACTTGAAGAACCACTTCGACTTGTCGAACTCAACACTATTCAGATATTTAACTTTTATTCGTTTGGGTATTTTTCATGCATGAGCTTTGGGTTGGTTTGGGTCAACATTAATTTTATCTAATAAAATTTAAAAAACTTAAACCCAACCTAAGGTCATTAGAATCTTGTTTACCTGTTCGGTTGCCACGACACAAGAGAGATCCTCAGCACGCTTCATGAACATCAAGCGATCTTCCAATATGATCATCCAAGGCAAGGTCTTCACACTTGTTACGAAATTGACAACGAAGAGACACGGATAAACTAGGGCTCTAACAATCTCCCCCTTTGTAACGCCCGCCCCTTTTTACCAAAATCAGAGTCTATTTTTTTTTTTTTAAATAAAAGTGACAAAGGGCGCAGACATCACGACGAGAGTTAAGTCCGAGCTTCTAAAGCCCGGCCCTTAATTGGCCAACCCTATGTGTGCGCGGAACGAAGTCCACGGAGAACGGTTCACACGTAGAAAACAAGCTTGCAAAAAATTAAACTAAGTGCGGAAATAAAACAGAGTCTATCCTATCAATTTGTAGATAGCAGGGAAGATAAATTCATTTAATAACTAACATACCTTAAAATGATAATGTCCAAAATAAAATCCAAACATAGTAAGTAATCTAAATTATTACATTCCGACAAACTAAATTACTCAATTTACATTTTTCCAAAATAAACATAAGTAAACTATCTAGCACGCCTCCCCAAGCTCCTACACTTGGTTCCCGTCTCGTCCTTCGTTTCCTCCATCTCCTGCATCATCAGCTAGGGTAGAAGTAGGGCGTTAGGCAATGCGCCCAGTAAGACTCCGAGTAGGGCTAACATATGGATTAGTGATAACAAAACATATGAATAGTAATACAGTGAAAACCATAAAATGAATGCAATGCCATGGGTGTCTTATGTCATGTATCCCACCCATTATCCATACCATCATGCTGCCATACCTCCCTTGACGGAAAAACCTCGTCAAGATATAATCATTCACAAATCATCCCCCTTGACGGCAAAACCTCGTCAAGATATAATAATAATAATGAAATATCCCCCTTGATGGAAAAACCATCATCAAGGTATAATAATTACCAATATCCCCTTGACGGCAAAACCTCGTCAAGGTATAATAATAATAATGAAATATCCCCCTTGATGGAAAAACCATCATCAAGGTATAATAATTACCAATATCCCCCTTAACGGCAAAGCCTCATCAAGATATAATAACAAATATGAAATAACCCCATGCTTGTTTATCGGTCGCCCCGACGGAGCATGGACTCCGGTTTCATTTCATCTTTCCCATGCCATATCCCCCCCATGTCATGCATGAGATGTAAAGGCCATATGCCATGTAATGAATATGATAGTACAAACCATGGCATTTAAAATCCCATCAATAAAACTTATAACTTGATTATCAAAAGTAGATCAAGCAAAGCATCAATAAACACATCATAGCTTTAAAACCCATTTTAAACCAATCATATGCTCACCAAATTAATTCAAGTAAAAACCCATACATATCATATAATCCATGGCTTACAAAAAGGTTAGAATCCTACCGAATACCGACTAGCGTCCTTCTTCGT
The DNA here is from genome assembly GCA_022113865.1 of Chimonanthus praecox. Classification (NCBI taxonomy): domain Eukaryota; kingdom Viridiplantae; phylum Streptophyta; class Magnoliopsida; order Laurales; family Calycanthaceae; genus Chimonanthus; species Chimonanthus praecox. Next base: position 28,908,601 of record CM039088.1, on the reverse strand, counting down.
TTCCGTCCGACAATCCGGTCACCGATACGCGAACCACTTGTGATGTCCGGTACCTTATTATACATTATCAATTAGTCCATGTTTTTAACCATTATTAAGTCCATTAATCATACCTTAGTTTTGTGGGTCCCGTTTAATCCATTAAATATTTTAATCACATGAGTTTAAAAACCAGCCACCCTAGGCTTTATTAGTCATACATAAGGTTATTACTTAGATCCCCTAGGTCCATGATCATCTCCCATGGGTTTCTTCATTTTTTGCCAATATTTACTGTTTTGCCACTACCCTTTTTCCATGACTAGTCACTCATTTATCCATGTACATTATGGTCCATAATTGATCCATACCTTAGACCCATTAATGATCCATAACTTAGGTCCGTTAATGACCCCTCAACCTTGTCATAAGATCATTAAAATCAACCATTTTATTAACTTAATCTTTATTCATTCAAACACATACGTAACCCCACACTTAGCCCATCAATTTGGTTCATAAAATGGGTCATGGAATCATTAAAATCAGCCCCTATGTTAACCTAATTCCCATCAATTTAAGCACACATATAAGTCCAACTTAACCCATCAAATGGCTTGCAAAATGGGTCATGAGTTCAGCCATACACCATGGTCAAACCCATGATGTCTTTTCTCCATTTTTCCTTGGATCCATTACAACACTTTGGATCCACTAATAGTCATTTCTTGAAGGTTCACACCATGCATTTAAATCACCAATCTTTGATCCTCAACTTGGTATATTTTGGGCCATCAAAACTACCAACACATCACCCTAGGGTTCATCATTCATTGGTGATATTTAAGACCATAACAACATTAACCTTCATCCATGGATTCCCTCATTTAAAAACCCCTTTAAAATATACTATCATTCTTTCACTCAAAACCTTCAAAATCATTAACCCCTTCCATGGTTTTAAACCTAAAAACCCCATTTCATCACCATAGGGTTCATGATCCATTCCCATCTACCATTCTTGAGGTCATTAACATCATTCATATCTCCCATGCATTTCCTCATTTAAAATCACTACATTTAATCATCTAAACTGTAAAAATCATGATCATTCCTTCCATGATTTTCTCCACTAAGCTCCCTTTATAATTTACAAACATTTGACCCTTTTAAACCTCCAAATTATTAATGCATTACTCCATCTCTTCCATCCTTCTAAACCCATCTAAAACCACCGTCACCTCACCATAGGATTTAAAAACATTCCATCCATAAAATTATGAATACATTACCATAGGTTTCATCAACACCACCAACATTCCCCATTTATTTTTTCCATTATTTTACATCCATCATCATTCCACATTTAAACCCCTTTTTAAAATTTACCAACATTTAATCATTTAAAACCCTAACATCATTAATCATTCTTTCATGATACTAACCCTAAAAACTCCATTAAAGATCCTTAATTACCTACATGTAACCATTAAAATCTTAAAACCCTAAATCATCCTCCATGACTTCCACTCTTACAAACCCTAATAATTAAATCAATCACCTACCATGGGGTTCATTAATCCCTTCAAAATCCATACATATCTATGCTTAATTAACTTAATTACATACTATCCTTAATCCATGTTTTTTTTCCTTAACCCTAATTTACCCATTAGGGTTTTGTCCACTTTCCATCCTTCCATTGGATGGATTTGAGATCCAAGGCCTATAATAACTTGGCCACCATCAAATATAAGAAGAATGAACCCCAATCCTTAAACCCTAAAAAAAATCCAAATCTCTTGTTTTTAAAAAATACTTACAATCCATCGTCTCCTCCGACTTTGTTCGTTCCCGTCAGACTCCTTGGCCTCCTTTCTTCTTCTTCCCCTTTGTTGATCGGTTAGGAGGCTTGATCAAGATGAAAAACTTCCAAGCTTAGGTTCGGACATCATGTTGTGTTTGACAGAGGGAGAGGAGGAGAGGATGGGAAAACTAACCCAAGGTCTTGGTTTTTGCACTTTTCCTCTCTTTTCTTCTCTTCTTCTCTTCCTTTCTTAATTTCCTTCTTCTCTTTTTTCCCTTAGAGTGGAACGGCCATGAGAGAGTGAAAGAGAGAAAGAGAATGAAATGGGAGAGAATGAAAAGAAAACCCATCTTATCCCATGGTTTTCTTAAGCTACACTTCCCCATAAATTTCCCACCAACCACACAAGATATTTTCCATGCTTTATGACCCAACCACCATTATCCAACGTTTTTTGATGCCTTAGGATAAGATAGCTTTTGGTTTTCCACCTTTTGACCATTTGACCCTCATTTGAATAATTTAACCATTTAATTAATTAGACAATTTCCTTAGGTTAATTAATTTCCACTTAACCTAATTCCATTATTCCACCCATGGTTGATCAAGTCAACCATGTTGGCCGGCCCCACCAATCCTTGGTCCACACGCCACCTCACTTGGTGAGGTGGAGGTGGGTCCCACTCAGCCATGTCACCTTGGCCAATTCATCACTAACTTAGGTGATTTAATTTAATCCATTCTAACTAATTGGACCACCATTGGGCCCATGGCCCAATTACATTTTCCTCTTACCCATTTACCTTAGAGCTTAAATCATTTTGACCCATTGGGTCCTGGATGTGCATTGGGCCCAATTTGACCATCCTTGGCCTAATTGACCATCATTGACCCTTTGAACGAATTAAAATCCAATTCACAGTCCATTGGGCCATACTTGGGCCTTTGTTCATACCTTGATCCATTTACCATCTATTCCATTAAATTTCCAATTTCCACCATTTAAAATAAATAATAACCACATATATATCGATTTACAAATTCCGGGCCATTACACCCTTTGTCAATTTGGTGAAACACCCTAGATTTTTAGTCTTATAAAACAGTGTGATTATCTATTAATGAATGAAATGGAGTGGCATGATATTTTATTTACGTTAACTTAAAATACGTTGAAGCATAGAGTATTCCACTTGAAGTGTAAATGATATGTGAAGTGCGGTATGACTACATTTAAATGTGGAGAATGATGTATGTATTTGAATTGGGGTATCTGAGAAGGAATGGAAATTGCATGGTGTGGAGAATTATTGGGGAATTATAAAAATGAATAGGAAATAAGTGGAAAACAAATATTTGAAAAATTTAGAAATTGCAAGTGTACACATCCACTTTGGTCAATGTGTACAAATTCCGTCCCACAGGATAGATGGCCTGGGGGCGATGTATACTCCATGTGTCCAGACACCTAAGTATGTATCGACTAAAATCGATATAGCTTGACTGAAAGCACAGGTGTTTGATAGTGTTGTGCACCCCGAAGTTCGAATTCCCAGTAGTTTACATCGAGTTCTGTCAATGTATCCTGGCATTTCTAGAACACAGTATGAAGGAGGAAAATGGGAAGTTTAGAGTCACCCAGAGGGATCCATCAACCAAATTCGATGTATCTAGAACTGTACATATCGATTTGGGTTGATATGTGTGATAGAAAACATGAAGCTTGCATTTTTAGATGAGACGTATCGTATTCGATCGATACATATTGTTATTCAGAAAATATACCCATCGACTGTGTCGATGTGTCGCCCGTGCCCAAATCTATTAAGTCAAATCTGCACAACCACCGTCTTTGCCTTGTCACCTCATGCATTAAATTCATGAGGAGAGTCTACAAGTTAACTCCACCTACCCATTCGTTTTTCCTTTCCAGACCTAGGGCAACTTAGCAAAGGAAAGAAGAACCGAAGGAGAGAAAGAAGAGAGGGAAACAAGAGAAGATCAAAGGAGAGGAAGAAGATAAGGGAAGAAAGAAACAAGAAAAGGAGAGAAAGGCATTCTCCCCTCTCCACTCCCAAAAAAAAAAAAAATCCATGGTGCATCTCCCCCACATTTCTGTCAATCTCACTCTCCCCTCTTCTCACTCCACATTTGAAAACAAAGAGAGAGGGAATCCTTGACACAAGGGAAAGAGGAAGCAAGGAAGAAAGGAGGAAAAACAAAGAAGAAGAAGGGAAGTTTGAGATCCGAGCTACAGGGATCTCCTCCACATTCAAAACCTCCATGATCCACCAAGGTATGTCGTAAATCTTGTGATGAGAACTAAGAAATTAGCTTAGAACACTTAGAAGAAAACTTAGGCAACAACTCGGAAGAGAAAATGGGAAATGGAAGACATGAAACTCGGGAAGAAGAAGTTGTAGAATACCCAGGTGTATACATCGTCCAGTGTCGATCTGTACCCAAGGATATGCATTGACGCTGGTCGATGTGTATCTCTGGACTCTCGAAGAAGCAGACATATCGGCAATTAAAGACTGATCGAGAGTACCAGGACTGACCCCTCGGAAAAGGGCGAAATGTCGTTCTGGGTAACAGGTCTTTAGAGATGAAACTACTGTCAAGCATGTTTTGCACCAGAACGAGCCTCTCGTATGGACCAACCTCTCGGTACCATAAGTGTCGGCCCGTTGACGACAACGACATGTCGACCGGGAAAGAATATTACCGTTGAGAGTACACTTAATGCACAACGGTCGGGTTTATAACGGTAACATTTCTAATCACCGGCCCCTCGGTGTGACAGACCTGTCGGTACATTACCATTACTACAACTGGTCTCCTTCACTATATAAACCAATTTTTATGCAACCAGTTGTTACCCTTCGATAGGATCAGTTGGACTTCATCTTCATTAGTGAGCTTAAACAAGGGCCACTAAAAGGATCACTCTCACTCTCGTGCTTAGACTTGGGGGACTTGGGGGAATCAAATACAACCAATCAGATGGATTGAATTGTGAAAGAGAGTGGAATGATGAAAACTCATAACCAACCAATCTAAGGATTGAGTTTGAAAGTGAGAAGGAGAGAACTATAACTAGGAAATCTTTGGTAAAACCTGTTTCCTTGACAGCCTGGACTGTGATTGCTAAACGAAGGCTACGAGGCAGAGCGTCGGCATACATGTGTGGGATCTTGAAGAAGTACTCATCAGGAGAAGGTGCTTCAAACGTAAATGCTTATTGGTTTTAATTTTCATTTAAAACCTTTGTTCCGAAAGTGGATTAAGAAAGCTTGGTTCCGGAACCACTATAAAAAAAATCTGGAGAGCCGTCTTTGGCACAGTGGTGGGTGGAATTCCCAACCAAATGGATAGGTGGAGTTCATATTCGACAGTGCTGGGTGAAATTCCCAGCCGATTATATTGAGTGAGGTGGAATTCCTACTGTAACACCCTGGATTTTCCTTAGCTTATAAATTTATTGGATGGGCCCATTTGGCTTGCAATTTAATTGAATTTGAAATCAAAAAGTTGAGATGGATATTAGATGGGCAAGGAAATGGGTCAATTACCCAATTAAGACCCAATGGGTCATGGGTGATCTTGATTTAAAGAAATAATTGATGAATTAGATCATCATACATAAATTACATAATAAGAGGGGATAATGGAATTAAAATAATGAAATAAAATGATATATGAAAGTTTGAAAATAATTGGGTAAATTTAGTTAAGTTAGTTGAAATTGGATAAAGTGCATTTAATGCTAACATCCACCTCATCAAGTGAGGTGGCATGTGGGTGATGTAGCATTGCCATGTGGCATTCATGTCATCACATGGAAGCCAACTAAGCAAGGATGCCACGTCATCGAGTGAGGGGGAAAGTAGAATTGAGGTGGTATAGAAGTGGAGGTGACACACCAAGTGACATGGCCAAAGTGGGACCCAAGTGCCATGTGGTGACCAAGTCACCACATGCATGGTCGACCATGGCATGGGTTGACTTGCTCAACCATTTTTGAGTTTAAGTCTTGAATTAGGGTTTTGCTTAAGTTGGGAAGATGAAGGGAGAGAATGGAAAGCTAGGATTTCATCTAAGGAAAGATCAAGGGTGGAAATTAAAATTTGGGTTATCTTGTCTATGTACATTGTACTTAGACACTTGGGAACCCAAGGGTCTTCATCTCAAAAGCCATGAAGCCACCATTGGGAAACCAAGGGCCTCCTTGGTTAGACCAAGCCATTATGAGAGGGAGGGAAGAGATTAAGGCTATAACATAAAAACCCAAAGCAAAGGGCACTCCAAACCCCTTAGCCGACCTCTCCTCTCTTGAGCAAGGATTTTCTCTCCACTCCTCCCCTCTCTCTCCCACCCCTACCTCTAAACACTTGAAGACTTTGAAGAACAAAGAAAGGAGAAGAAGAACCACGGAAGAAGAGAAAGACCAAAAGAAAAGAAGGAAATTGAAGAGCCAAAAGGAGGAGGAACTGATTGAAGGAAGGTATGTCTAGATTTAATAAAATGGGTTATGGTTGTTTTTCAGCCAACTGAATCTTATGATTCAGTCGACTGAAAGTATACTGGCCAAGCGCATATGGGATCTGGTTGTGTTTCACCAGATTGAATCTTATGATTCAGTCGATTGAAAGTGTACTGGTAAGCACAAATGGGATCTGGTTGTGTTTCAGCCTACTGAATCTTATGATTCAGTTGACTAAAAATGTATTGGCCAAGCACATATGGGATTTGGTTGTGTTTCAACCGACTAAATCTTATGATTCAGTCGACTAAAAGTGTACTGGCCAAGCACATATGGGATCTGGTTGTTTTTAAGTCGACTGAATTAGAAGGTTTTACTCTAAATTTTCCTCTTGAGCCTCTGTCTATCTTGTACGATGGAAAGGAGATGAAAAAGAAGAACAATGGGTTAGGTAATGTTGTATGGCCGAACCCCATGGATGATTTTATGGACCTATGTATGTTTAAAGGTTAAATGACTAACTTGGGATTATTAGATTAAAAAATGAATGATTGACTCACATGGATTAAAATAATATGAGGATTAAAATGAGGGTCAAAACCAAAGAATGAGGTTCGGCCATGTTGTATGGCCAAACCCCATTGAGGGTCTTAAACGGGTTACGAACTATGATGCATAAATGCTTTGGGAAATGAACATGGAACTTAGATTGGAATAGGGATGATGAAATTAAAATGGAAAATCAAACTAATATGTATGTTTGAATTTGATGAGTTAAAGAGGTTGGCAAAGGGACAGCGATTCGTCTCACGCGACTGTTAGCGTAATCCTTGCAAGAGAAGAAATGATAGTATATCGGACATTGGTAGGATTCCTACCTCATGGAGAACACTATAGAGTATAATATGACACTGATTTTCTTATAAAAATGATGAATGCATTGGCTAAATAAATTGTATATAATTATAAGTTGATTTTCAATGATATTATTTAATTTAAATGAAATAGCATTTGAGCATACATTACCTCATGCATGGCACCGGACAGAGCACGTATGACCAACAAGCCAAGTTCTGAGCTGTCCGGACATAACTTGGGCTTGAGATTAGCTTATATGAAGCTATATGAACCGTTGAGATTTGGCCGTTTCCGATTGAAAAAAAGTACGGCGTAATTGGGCAAAAGATCTCCTGGGTAGTTAGTCCCAAAACCCTGCGCAGAGGGAGGAGTCAACACTCCATCGGTAATCCCGATTAATGTGTGGATGGGTACACAGTGTCCTGGTGGTTGCCGCCTCAAACACTGTGGACATAACTGGCCAAGGAAACCATTGATTGATTTCTGATGTGATTGGGAATGGACATTGGGTGTGATTTCATTTGGCATTGACACCCATGATATGACATTTATGTTAACATGATTATGATATAAACTTCATGCATTGTTTTATGTTTTTACAAATATGCCATTAATGATGTATAAACCATTGATTTATGATATTCTAATATTACTCGTATGTGCACCTTAACCCTAATCAGAGTACCTACTGGGCATGTTGAGTAATGCCATACTTCTACCTATAGATGATAGAATATGAAATGCTAAGGAAAAGGACATAGGACCGGAAGGGAACCAAGCGTAGGAGCTTGGAAGATTGAAGTTTAAATTGCTTAGTTTTGATTTCAATGATGTATTCGGAGGACTTACATTTTGGATTGTAATAACTTAGACTATTTGGGACACCTTAGAACTTATTTGCTATGGTTTGATAATCTTTAAGTTTTATTGAAATTTTATGGTGATTGGTTTTCTTTGCCGAATGATGTTAAGAAAATGAATAGCATCTTATTCATACAAATTATTCCGCAAGCAATAAGATATGCGTGTGTAAATGTTTTAGTGGACTTAGTCCCATACACGTAATAATGTCCAGTCATGGGTCGGGTTTTGGAAACTCGGACTTGACTCGCTTCAAAACGGTTCGTTCTCTCTCACTTATCAGGGAAAAAAAATATACTCTGATTTATGCAAGTGAAAAAGGGCGGGACGTTGCAGTTGGTATCGGAGCGAAATCGGAAGTGTTGAGTCTCGTAAAGTGAGATTAATACGGTATCATGTCTCACTAACAGATAAGAATCCCAACTGACCGACTCCTCAGAGTCCGCTGCACAGGGGCCGGATTAATTTACTTTAGAATCACACTGTAAGCATTCAATCTGAGAAGAACCATTGATGAGAAAAACAACAGCAAGGGAAGGATAATGACTATAAATTGTAGATTTATCAAACATAGCGAAATAGGTCGTCCCTCCCCCGAACAAGGAACACTACATGATACTTAGGAAATTTTCTCAAAATAAGGAACACTATATGGTACTTAGGCAATTTCTCCAAGTAAGGAACACAAAGAGATATATAGGAGAATTAAACAAAACTTTCCCTTCCCAATGATTATTTTATCAAGTGTAACTTCAAAGTATTTGAACACAAGTCCTTATGAGAAAACTAAGTCAACCAATGTTTTGATGACTCAAGAAAATGCCTCCACGAAGAAGAAATACCCAACAAAACCCGAATCAGGAAGAGGGAGAGGACAGTGTGAATATTCCTGAGGTACCTCCCGAGCTGCAGAGCCTAGTGCAGGCAGTAGTCACCTCCGTTCTATAGCAACACCAGAACGGCAACGAAAGCACTACTTTCAATGAATCCCAGGGCCGAACAATGGTCGATTTCCAACAGCAGCGTCCCCCTTATTTCAAAGGGAAGAAGGGACCCGCAGGAGCAGAGAATTGGATTGAGAATATCACGAAGATCGTGAAGCTGCTTAAGATCACCAATGATCAGGATCGAACACTGCTGGCTACCTAACAACTGGTAGACGATGTAGGCAAATGGTGGAAGGTCATAGAACATCAACAAGCGCAGACTCCAGCGGCGAATGGATTAGAGATGACTTGGGACCAGTTCGCTGGGATGTTTCTAGACCATTACTTTTCAAAGGAGGAAGGGAGCGCCAGGCACAAGCATTCATAACTTTGGTCTAGGGCCCCATGACCGTCGCAGAGTACTATCAAGAATTCCTTCGTCTATCATTCTATGCTCTCTATATGGTGGACAAGGAATATAAGAAGGCTCGAAAGTTTGAACGAGGCCTATGACCTAGCATCAGAGCCAAAGTCACTATTTTCAAATCAACTACTTTGGCAGAGGTGGTCAGTCGAGCCAGCATAGTCGAACAAGAGCTGATGGAGACAACCAGATTTGTGGAGAAGAGACAAAGCTAGAGCGGCGGAAATTATTTCCGCCCTCGCAAGAAATTCAGACCCAACTTTGGGAAACCCTCAGCCTCCACTGCTTCCACGGGTGGTTTTCATCCCAGTCAGCCATCCACATCAGGACCAGTCTCTCATTCTCCTCGAGGTGTTATCGCCTGCTATCAGTGTGGCCAATAGGGCCATATTAAAAAGGAGTGTCCACAGAACAACAAGCCTTTTTACTCTAGGGGTTCCTTCCGTCTCCCAGCTCGGCTAGCTCAGTGGCATCCAAGGCACACAACCAGACAGGACAGGCACCCATTCCAGTAGGATCTGGACGTCTATGTACTTTAGTTCCTCCTCCAGAGATGGTGGATCACTCGGTGATTCAAAGTATGGCAGTAGTCGGTAGTTCTTATGCTTTTGTGTTATTTGATTCAGGAGCATCCCAATCCTTTATATCTGCTACTGGTATCTTAGTACAACAACTATCCACTGCGCTCATTATTGTATCTCCTGTTGGAGACACATCACTGGGTCTAATTTGCACCTCCGTAGACACTGAACTTACTAAGTTCAGATTTAAATTTAATTATTTGGTACTGGAGATGATAGATTATGACATCATATTTGGCATGGAATGGTTGGCTACCTTTCAGGTCGACATTGATTGTCACCTTCGCAGAGTGATATGCTGGTCACCCGAGGGAAAACAGTTTATAGTACATGCCAACAGACAGAGCGTTCCTATGACCAGGAGATTGCATAAAGAAATGAACCATCTCGTACTGAACAGTATCAGACTAGAGAAGGTCGGTGGCTGAACTACCTGTTGTAGTGAAAGACTACGTAGGGGTATTCCCAACAGAATTCCCTGGTTTGGCTCCAAAAAGGGAGATTGACTTCGAGATTAAGCTGTATCCTAGCACTACTCCTGTATCATTGGCTCATTACCGGATGGCCGCTGCAGAAATGTCAGAGCTGAATAAACAAATTGATGAGTTACTCAGACTAGGATTCATCCGGCATAGCACCTCATCGTGGGGAGCATTTGTATTGTTCATAAAGAAGAAAGATGGTACTCTTCGGATGTGTGTAGATTACAGGAAGTTGAATCAGCTGACTGTCAGGAAAAAGTACCCACTGCCCAGAATTGATGATTTGTTCGATCAACTCAGAGGCTCCAGCCATTTCTCTAAGATTGATCTTATGTCAGGCTACCATCAAATCCGTGTCAAGGATTATGACATAGAAAAGAAGGCCTTCAGAACTCGGTATGGACTGTGCGAATATGTGGTCATGCCTTTTGGACTCACTAATTCACCAGCCATGTTCATGGATCTAATGAACAGAATATCCCGTCCTTATCTGGATAAGTTCGTAATTGTCTTCATTGACAATATTCTGGGTTATTCCACCAATCGGGAGGAACATGCTGAGCATCTGAGGATAGTCCTGGACACACTGAAGAAGAATCAGTTATATGCCAAAGCAAGCAAGTGTGAGTTCTGCCTATCTGAGGTCAACTTCTTGGGGCAAGTCATATCAGCAGGAGGAATAGTTGTGGACCCGGCTAAAGTGGCAGTGGTTAGAGATTGGAAAGCTCCGAAGAATGTGTCCGAAATCCACAGCTTTCTGGGACTGGCTGGCTACCATAGAAAATTTATTATCGAGTTCTCGAAGATTGCGGCTCCATTCACGTGACTAACTCAGAAAGGAGTCAAATTTGAATGGTCTGACATGTGCAATTGAAGGTTTGAGGATACGAAACAGAAGCTTATCACCTCTCCCATTCTGATTTTGCCGGAGAGAGGCAAGGGATATGAAGTATACTGTGATGCTTCAAGAGAAGGACTTGGATGCTCTCTCACTCAAAGTCATAATGTGATAGCATATGGTTCAAGGCAACTGAAAATCCATGAACGCAACTATCCCACTCATGATCTGGAACTAGCTGCAGTGTTCTTCGCTTTCAAAAGTTGGAGACACTATCTATATGGTTAGAAATTTGAGGTGTTTTCAAACCATAAGAGCTTAAAATATATGTTCGATCAAAAGGAGCTCAATCTGAGACAACGCAGATAGATGGAGTATTTGCACTACGATATCACCCTGGCAAGGCAAGCAAAGTGGTGGATGCCCTCAGTCGCATTTCACATGCAATTGTGGCCAGTCTGATTATGAAAGAATGGGAAATGCTAACGACCATTCAAGAGTTCAATTTGCAGATAAAAAATCATGGGTGCATGTATAATCTGATGGTACAATCCAGTATGGTTTCCAAGATCCTGAAGTGGCAAAAATATGGGCCAAGATGTCGACTGGAGAGGTCATACCAGAATGGGAATTACGACCTGAACAAGGTCTCTTATTCCGAGGCAGGACATATGTCCTCAAGGCTGCAGGAGAGAGTTGTTGACAGAAGCTCTTCAATCAAAGCTCTCCATCCATCCGGGTAGCACCAAAATGTACCATGATCTAAAAAGGCATTATTGGTGGCATGGACTCAAAAAAGACGTGGCTGACTTTGTCTCTCACTGCCTTACTTGTCAGCAAGTCAAGACAGAACATCAGAAGTCGCTAGGGCTGCTCAAACTCCTACCCGTGCCCGAATGGAAATGGGAACACATTGCCATGGACTTTGTGACAGGGCTGCCAAGGTCTTCAAAGGGTAATGATGCAATCTGGGTTATAGTGGACCGTCTGACCAAGTTTGTACATGTTCTCCCTATCAAGATGACAGACTCGTCTGAGACTTTGGGACAACGGTATATCACTGACATCATCAGACTACTTGGTATACCCAGGACTATTGTGTTTGAAAAGGATGGCAGATTCACTAACAGGGTGTGGCAGAGCATGCAGTCGGCTATGGGGACAAATTTATTATACAGTACAATTTTCCATCCACAGACCGAGGGTCAGACAGAGTAAACAATACAAACATTGGAGGATATGCTTAGAGCCTGTATGCTAGACTTCAAGGGTGGTTGGGAAGATCACCTACCACTGGTCGAGTTCTCATACAACAAAAGTTACCAGGCAAGCCTCAAGATGGCTCCATTTGAGGCATTGTATGATATACTTTGCAGATCCTAGTGTGTTGGACAGAGACTGGTGAGTCTGCTCTTATTGGACCTGATCTAGTTATAGAGACCACGGAACAGATCAAGGTGATACGACAGCATCTGCTCATGGTACAGAGTCGTCAGAAGAGCTACGCTGACAAAATAAGATCTCTTGAGTTTGAAGTGGGAGACCTAGTATTCTGAAGGTCTCACCACAAAAGGGACACATGAGGTTTGGAAAGAAAGGGAAGCTGTCACCCAGATTCGTGGGGCCTTTCCCAATCCATGAGAAGGTGGGGGAAGTGGCCTATCATCTGATACTCCCTCCACAGTTGTCAGGATTACACGATGTAATCCATGTTTCCATGCTGAGGAAGTACAACCCTGACCCATCACACGTGCTGAATGTGGAAGACATAGAAGTACAAAAAAGATGTATCTTACGTCAAGAGGCTTGTCCGAGTAATTGATACAGAGCAAAGGGTGTTACGGAATAGAGTGATGCCGTTCGTCAAAGTGGTATGGGACAGACACGGTAATGAGGAAGCCACTTGGGAACTGGAGCCAGAAATGAGAGCAGCTCATCCGGAGCTATTTGTATGATTTGTTTGAAACCCCACTTCGCCCGATTTTTGAGACGAAAATTCCAAAAGAGGTAATATTGTGACACCCCAGATTATAAATTTATTGGATGGATCCATTTGGATTGCAATTTAATTGAATTTGAAATAAAAAAGTTGAGATGGACATTAGATGGGCAAGGAAATGGGTCAATTACCCAATTAAGACCCAATGTGTCATGGGTGATCTTGATTTAAAGTAATAATAGATGAATTAGATCATCATACATAAATTACATAATAAGAGGGGATAATGGAATTAAAATAATGAAATAAAATGATATATGGAAGCTTGAAAATAATTGGGTAAATTTAGTTAAGTTAGTTAAAATTGGATAAAGTGCACTTAATGCTAACGTCCACCGCATCAAGTGAGGTGGCATGTGGGTGATGGGGCATTGCCATGTGGCGTTCATATCATCACATGGAAGCCAACTAAGCAAGGATGCCATGTCATCGTGTGAGGTGGAAAGTAGAATTGAGGTGGCATACAAGTGGAGGTGACACACCAAGTGACATGGCCAAAGTGGGACCCAAGTTCCATATGGTGACCAAGTCACCACATGCATGGTCGACCATGGCATGGGTTGACTTGGTCAACCACTTTTGAGTTTAAGTCTTGAATTAGGGTTTTCTTAAGTTGGGAAGATGAAGGATAGAATGGAAGGCTAGGATTTCATCTAAGGAAAGATCAAGGGTGGAGATTAAAAGTTGGGTTATCTTGTCTAAGTACATTGTACTTAGACACTTGATAACCCAAGGGTCTTCACCTCAAAAGACATGAAGCCACTCTTGGGAAACCAAGGGCTTCCTTGGTTAGGCCAAGCCATTATGTGAGGGAGGGAAAAGATTAAGGTGTTAACACAAAAATCCAAACCAAAGGGCACTCCAAACCCCTTGTTCGATCCCTCAACTATTGAGCAAGGATTTTCTCTCCACTCCTCCCCTCTCTCTCCCACCGCTACCTCCATACACTTGAAGACTTTGAAGAACAAAGAAAGGAGAAGAAGAACTAAGGAAAAAGAGGAAGACCAAAAAAAAAAGGAGGAGATTGATGAGCCAAAGGGGAGAAGCAACTCATTGAAGGAATGTATGTCTAGACTTAATAGAATGAGATCTGGTTGTGTTTCAGCCAAATGAATCTTATGATTCAGTCGACTAAAAGTGTACTGGCCAAGCATATATGGGATCTGGTTGTGTTTCAACCGACTGAATCTTATGATTCAGTCGACTGAAAGTGTACTAGCCAAGCACATATGGGATTTGGTTGTGTTTCAGCAGACCGAATCTTATGATTCAGTCGACTGAAATTGTATTGGTCAAGCACATATGGGATCTGGTTGTGTTTCAGTCTACTGAATTAGAAGGTTTTACTCTAGATTTTCCTCCACAGTCTATGTCTATCTTGTAGGATGGAAGGGAGAGGAAAAAGAAGAACAGTGGTATGGGCCATGTTGGATGGCCAAACCCCGTGGATGATTTTATGGACCTATGTATGTTTAAAGGTTAAATGAATAACTTGGGATTATTAGATTAAGAAATGAATGATTGACTCACATGGATTAAAATAATATGAGGATTAAAATGAGGGTCAAAACCAAAGAATGAGGTCCAGCCATGTTATATGGCCAAACCCCATTGAGGGTCTTAAACGGGTTATGGACTATGATGCATAAATGCGTTGAGAAATGCACATGGAACTTAGATGGGAATAGGGATGATGAAATTAAAATGGAAAATCAAACTAATATGTATGTTTGAATTTGATGAGGTAAAGAGGTTCGTAAAAGGATTGCGATTCGTGTCACGCGACCGTTAGAGTTATCCTTGCAAGACGGGAATGGATAGTATATCGCACAATTGTAGGATTCCTACCTCATTGAGAACACTATGAAGTATAATATGACACTGGTTTTATTCTAAAAATGATGAATGCATTGGCTAAATAAATTGTATATGATTATGAGTTGATTTTCAATGATATTATGTATTTTAAATGAAATGGTATTTTTGCATACATTACCTCATGCATGGCATGAGAGGGAACGCATATGACCAACAAGCCAAGTTCTGAGCAGTCCAGACATAAGTTGGGCTTGAGATTAGCTTATATGAAGCTATATGAACCATTGAGATTTGATCGCATTCGGTTGATAGAAAAGTACAGCGTAATTGGGCCAAAGAGCTCTTGGGTAGTTAGTCCTGAAACCCTGCGCAAAGGGAGGAGCCCACACTCCATCGGTAATCCCGATTAATTTGTGGATGGGTATACAGTGCCCTGGTGGTTGCCGCCTCAAACACTGTAGACATAATTGGCCAAGGAAACCATTGATTGATTTCTGATGTAATTGGGTATGGACATTGGGTGGGATTTCATTTGGCATTGACACCCATGATATGACACTTATGTTAACATGATTATGATATGGATATCATGCATTGTTTTATTACTTATAAGATGTTTTTACAAATATGTCATTAATGATGTATAAACCCTTGATTTATGATATTCTAATATTACTCATGTGTGCACCCTAACCCTAATCGGAATACCTACTGGGCATGTTGACTAATGCCATACTTCTACCCTATAGATGATGGAATAGGAAATGCTAAGGAAAAGGACGTAGGACCGGAAGGGAGCCATGAGTAGGAGCTTGGAAGATTGAAGTTTAAATTGCTTAGTTTTGATTTCAATGATGTATTCGGAGGACTTGCATTTTGGGTTATAATAACTTAGACTATTTGGGACACCTTAAAACTTATTTGCTATGGTTTGATAATCTTTAAATTTTATTGAAATTTTATGGTGATTGGCTTTCCTTGCCTAATGATGTTAAGAAAATGAATAACATCTTATTCATACAAATTATTCTGCAAGCAATAAGATATGCGTGTGTAAATGTTTTAGTGGACTTAGTTCCGCACACATAATAGTGGTCAGTCATGAGTCGGGTTTTGGAAACTCGGACTTGACTCACATCGTAACGGCCCTTTCTCTTTCACTTGTCAAAAGAAAAATATATACTCTGATTTATGCAAGTGAAAAAGGGTGGGGCATTACACCTACTCTAATTACGAGGGTGTAAGCCCCCCACTTAGTGGATTTTGGGGATAACTCAAGGTTGAGCGAGTCCTAACAGTTGATGTAGATTGGCTAACCGAACCACTTTAAAATGGTTTTGTGGTGTTTGATCTATGTGTGTTTATCTTTCGTATTTAAGTAATCTTCTTTACACACGTCACTTTGCATATTGATTATATTATTCTACACATTGTGCACAAGCATAAATAATTAAACAATATGTAAAGGGTCATAATTTTAGTGTGATCGCTTAATAAAATTTTCACACTAAAAAATTCTATTGATGAATATTCCGTTGTACTTTAAATAATCAAGAAATTTGTAAACACCATGAAAAATGGGATTGACCTATTCACACCCCCCTCCCCCCCCCCCCCCCCCCCCCCCCCCCCCCCCCCCCTTTAGGGTCAATCGGGTTGTTCTAGCACCGTGTAAAAGGAACTTTCAATTGGTATCAAAGCCTCGTGCTTTTAAGAAAGGATTTAACCATCCAAGTTGATCCGTGCTAGAAAAATGGCTATAAGAGAAAGCCTTGATGTTTCCAAGCCTCTATTTTTTATGAAAAATTGGAATAAATACTATGAAAATGTTTTCATCATTAAACATGGTTGGACATAGGTGAATAAAAAGTGGTATGTGCCTATGGAAAAGGTATTGGATAAAACCTACAACTTTCGTGACCACTTAGCTCAAAGACCAAAACTACTTGGACTAGTGATGAATTGGCTATGCATGTAAACCAAACATATGTAACATTCATCAATGTTATTTCATAATATGCTGTGAAATTATTTAAAAGACATGAAACAACAAAAAAGGCTGAAAGAATCCACTGAAAAATCGCCTCTTCTAGCCCAACGGATAACATCACCTATCGATCAATTCGTGTGCTAAAAATATAGGTGATTGATTAAATTCATCCATTGAAAAAGTCCAAATTATATTCTCTAAGAGAAGAAGAGGATGGAGAAAAAGGAACTTGAAAAAGGTAGTAACCTCCAAGTGTTCTATAAGGCCATGTACCGATGTTTAAAGACCAACATCATGGTACAAAATCTAGAATATGAACCATAAGATCAAATGGGATGGTAGCCAAAATTAAGACCAGATTTGATGAAAGGACATCAATGGATTGTAGACTTAGATTCCCAGTCTCACAATGTTAGGATCAAATGTGTGAAGGGATACCACTGTTGGTGCCACATTTGAAACATGTTTTGGAATCATCACCTTAAATTCAATCAATGTTCTTGTTTGATTGTTGGATTAATCCATTGTAAGATATGTTGGTGTGCACTTTTGTATTGGAATATATTTATCCCATTTCATTTCATATGTCATGAGATTAGGAAATGAATGTAGTGTGTGCATTACCTCATGTATAT
This sequence comes from Chimonanthus praecox, assembly GCA_022113865.1. NCBI lineage: Eukaryota > Viridiplantae > Streptophyta > Magnoliopsida > Laurales > Calycanthaceae > Chimonanthus > Chimonanthus praecox. The sequence continues at coordinate 28,890,917 of CM039088.1, read as the reverse complement.
GAAATGTATGTAATTGTAACTGCTATGGTACACATACACAGTGCCGTTTCATTCCAAAGTCCTAAACTTGTGAATCCCATGTAGAATGAAACGTGCTATATGCCCTTAAATGGATTATCGTTAGTGTGACCTACCAAAAGTATTGATCAAAATGATCAAATGTGCGTATCTGAATCCATTTAAGTACCAGCTCATTTCAAGGAATTGGAGCTCTCTTGAAAGAATGGTAAAATCATTTATCATGTCTTGGGCAATAACATGATAATGGGCATAAAAGTTGTGTGTGTAGGGTCATACTTCATTTATGTATGCTTAATCAATGTACTCAAATCAGGAAATGAATGTATAATTAGCGTGCTTTGAGTATTCATTCTAATATATACATTATGTGTAACACCCCAATTTCTCAATGAAGTGGATAATTATGAAAATGCCCCTGGATTGTTAAATTAATTATTTTGTGATGTCAAATAAAGAAATGGTGGGGCCCATTGCTCAAATTAAGATCATATGAGCACATTATAAAAGTTAAGTTTGATTGGATGGGTAATGTACATCAATTGGGTCGAAAATGGCTAAATGGGTCAAAGGGCCCAATTGGACTCAATGGTTCATAATGGATAATTTGACCATTGTGTAAGCTTAAATTAAATGGGGTCAAGCTGAATTGATTGGAAATCAAATATAGCAAAAATGGGTAGGCTTGATGCTCAAGTAAAAACCATTTAAAAGTGGCAAAATCAGCCCATTAATGGGTCATGTTGTCAAAACGGGTCAAAGGGCTGATTGGGGACCCAATGGGTCGGGTTGACTAGGTTGACCACGGATGACCATGTGGGCCCTCAATTGAACTCAAGAATGAGCTAGTTCAGCTTGAGTTGGACTGATTTGGAGTGAGTCTAAATTAAGAAAAGAGTTGATTCAAATATGGAGCATTAAATGTGATGAGTTGGTTGAGTTGAGTTAGAATAAAAATACCATGAATCAAGTGAGTCAAGAGGACATGGAAAGGTGTCTAAATCTCACCCAACTCTTAATCAAATCCATCTCAGCCGTTGAGAGTGAAGAGGTACCTTGGCAAACCCAAGGGACACCAAGGTTGGGCGGCACCAATTCATTTAATGGATGCATTGGTTCATTTCCAAAGGGTGCAACGTTTGGCACCAAGGGGTATCTTGGATGGAACCCAACATCCCATTGTGTTTAGAAAATTAAATGAGGGAGGATGAATGGATGATGGGGCTGAAACTACAAAAAGAAAAGGTTACCATTCTTGGCCGATTTTCACATTGAAAATCCAAGAAATTCCCATCTCTCTCTCCCTCTCTCCAAATTTGTTTATTGGCTGAACATCAGAGGTGTTGGCACCAATTAATCAAACATAAACCAGCAAAGGATTAAGGAAGAAAGAAAGAAATAGAGGGGAGAAGGCAAGGATCATAGGCAAAGGAAATTTGGTAAGATTTCTTAAGTGTTCAAGTTAAACAAGTTGTATGAAAAGGGTGTGTATTGGGCCATGGTTATGGCCGAATGCACCAAGGTTTTAACCTTGAGTAATAGAGGTTTTAAATTAGTAAAAATGATAATTGGGTACGGCCACCTTGGAGGGCCGAACCCGATGTAAATGATTGCTTGGTCTTGATGTCTTTGAAACATAGAAACCATGAAGTTTTGTGGACTGTTTTTTATGTTTCTTTAAGACTCAAATGCATGTTTTAAAGAGGGTTCAAAACATGGATTTAAATGACATGAAGGACTAAAGTTATCATGGGTCTAAACAGTGGATATAAACTGATGAAATGGACCAGTGGGCTCGGCCATCTTGGATGGCCGAATCCCATGAAGTATTATGGTGATTTGGATTGAGTATTACAAAGTGGAAACCATGCAAAGTGATGGATTTATTTGGATGGTTTTCAAGGGTAAAAACATGGTAACATTATACTGATTATCATATGTTTAAATGAGATCTAAAACATGTTTAAGAGGACTAAAACATGGACATAGGGTTCGGCCACCTTGGATGGCCGAACCCCATGTAAGTATTTGATGTTTGGTATGGCTTTCAAGAAGATGGAAATCATATCAATTGTGGAGAGCTTATGTGTTTTAAATAAAGCTATTTATTTGACAAAAAGGATCTAAACCATAGGCCATGAGGGTCAGCCAATTAGGATGGCCGAACCCCATGAAATGGTATGACATTTCCATGAAAGTAATTGATGGTTTTGTGAGATAAAAACCATATAAACTTATGGTGTTCTTATGGCAAATAATAGAATACATGTTTACTGTTTTTGATTGATTATTATGCAGCTGAACCACGTATTATTCATGGTTGAATTACCATGTTAAAACCATGAGTAATCATGGTGATTATTGGACCAAGTGAACCATAGGGTTCGGCCATGTATAGGGCCGAACCCCATGGATCATGGTATGGGTTAAATGGACCACTTCATATGGATTATTTTGTATGGAAGGTTTGTATTGAATTAAAAGGTTTCAAATGTAAAGATCATGGATCATGACAATAGGTTTTGGTGTGGATCCATTGCATGGAATTGATCGGTAGTTTTAAAGGTTAAATCCTAAATTGGTGATGTTCGGCCATGGGCGTGGCCGAACCCCACAAGATGTGGTTGGGTCTTAGATGTGAATGAATGAGTAAATGATAGTATGATTTACTGATTGTTATATGGACAAGGTACGGGAAGTTGAACGACGTGCGAGTCGTGACCGGGTGATGCTAAAGAAAGATCAAATACTGAAGTGAATCTTCAGTAGGTTTCCTACCTACTTGTAACCACAATTATGATTTGATTTTATCATGTTTTTTATGAGATAGGTAGTATTTGATATTATGTTTCAAATATGGTTTTGAATGTTGAGATATGTATTTACAAATGACATACATATACATTGACATCTCATGCATGGACATGTGATGATGACTGAGGTTATACAGTGTTGCAATTATGAGTTACCGTCCTCCTTAGGCGATGAGAGTCCCGCCAGGAGGAGTAACATGATGATCAGAGTCACATTGGTCTCCTTAGGCGATGAGAGTCCTGCCAGGAGGACTAATATGTGATATGAAACAACTCAATGATGAAGCGTCTTTCCACAGGTAACGAGGATCACTATGGATTACCTTATCATGTGAGACCCAGATGAAGTGTATTGTGATTTACCTTGACGGTGAGAGTCCCATCAATTGATGACTATGTATGTGTGATGGGATGGGACTCATTACAATTGCATACATACATAGCATGGTTTCATATGTTTTTACTAATCATGTACTATGATATATATATATAAGCATGTTTTAGATGCTAACCATGTGGTAGCCCTGATCGGGAACCTACTGGGTGCGTTGATCTAACACCCTAATTCTATCCTTAGCGGATAATGCAGGAACAAGGAAAGGGAAAGAGAAGGTCGATGACCGGGAGGGGAGCCAAGCCTAAGCGCTTGATTGATGAACGGGACTTTTTATTTACTGTCGTTTGAATTAGTTCTGTTGGATATGTAATATGTTAATACTTTGCTATGGTTTGATTAGGCTAATAACTATGGATGGTTGTTTATCTTAATTATCAATTGAGACTGTTACTTGCTATCTATTCATTCTATTTCCGCAGTTAGTCTAGTTTATTCCGCAAGTTATTGTTTGGTTCCATGTGTGATTTATTATCATGGTCTAGTCCATGTACACATGGGTGGCCAGTTAAGGTTCAGACTTGAGTAGTCTGAACTTAACTCGCGTCGTGGCGCTCCCGCTCTCGTTCACTCTATGTTTCTTTCAAAAGAAATTTTCAGACTCTGATTTTCGGAAGGGTGAAAAGGGCGGGGCTTACATTATGTGGAATGAATTATGTTAATATAAGTCATGCCTTTGCTTAAAGCCTGAAAGTGGCTCATCTTATGAAATCACACACTTGGACAATATACTGAAATTGGTGAATTAAATGTGTCCAAGAATCTTGGATTGATTTGGATTCAGAAAATAAATCTGTAATCCATGGTCTGTGCATATTTTCAGAAGGGTGAATTGAATCTTCAAATGGCACAAATGTGATGTGAATGCATGTATCATCACTGGCATTAAAAAGTGTATAAGCATAACTCGATGAACTATGAACATCGCAAGCACACACACACGCACATACCCAATCATCCTTCAAATAAAACCCAGGTCGAAGGATAAGACAGTCGGAGGAACAGACAGGTCGGTATTATTGGACTTCAGAACACTGTCTGAAAGGGGAAAAAATTGAAAGGGGAGACAGGTTGATACACATTGACATGTCTACACAGACAAGTCATTAGTCAGGACCTGTTAGTGAATCAGAAAGAGTAAATTAAAAGATCTCTTCCTACGAAAATGATAGAACATTCCGAAATCGTCGTTTCCCCTCCTACTGAGCTCTAGCGAATTCCTCCTATCCTACTGTGCCCTAGACTAGTCATTAGGATCTCCCAGAGTGAAACCTTGCCGGAAAACCATAGGATTTTTGCTTCTCTCACTTCCAAAAGCAAGGGTGTCACGGTGTTTGTAAGATTTAGTGTTTCGAAAAGCCTTGGTTAGCTCTTCCCTAGCAATCAAGTCGAAAAATGAGACAACAGAAACTTGATCTTCGACCGCTGGACAAATCCCTAAGTCCAACTCCCATTTCCTCAGGAGATCACCTAGGTTCGTCCAAGATGTTCCTGGATCTAGCTCTGATGGCTCTGCTCCTAAGAGTTCCCCACGCAGGAAAACCCCTACCTCAAATGTTGGATCCAGCTGTCGGTATAATCTTAGGTCTCAATCTGGACAAAACCTGAGAACCGAAGAAGAAGTGGTCTCCTTGCTGGAGAGCTCTGATGAAGAGGGAGGAGTAAATGTCGGAAATGAAGACACCCCTGAACCACAACCCTAATTCGATTCATTTGCAAAATCAAAAAACATGTCTCACAGTGCCCACGAATAAGTCTTTGCATTACGACGATCAATCCTCAATCTTTCCCTACGTATCGATCCTTCTCCTCCAGTATCTCCTCCAGATGGCTCTGCTTAGGATAGTTTTTTTTTTCAGGGTTTGGAAAAACTAGGCAAATATTTTGGCTAAGCAACCATTTGCTTCTTCTCCTAAAACATATGTATTGGTCTGAAATGACATGGTTTATTTTTGTATGTGTGCTAATTTGATGCATTTGCTTTCTATCTCTTGTCTATTGTTTACATGGATTTTGTAAAATAGACTAACATGCAGGAAGTTAGGGAGATAGAGATCTGGATGTGAAATTGCACATACTTTGGAGAATGGGGGACCACAAAATATGTGCTGATTAGCACCTGTCTTTGGTCATGACAGTGTGAGGAGGAAGATTGACACAAGCTTGAATAGAAGCTTGATGAAAAACTAAACTTAAAGGCAGCTAAGTTTATAGGGGAGCTGGGTCGAGAAAGCTATAGAATATAGCTTGGAGAATGGGGGAGAAAAACTCTAAAGATGGAAGCTGGAAAAAATCGCTTAACCCCACGAAAGAAATGAGAAAAACAGTAATGCATCAAATATGCATTAGACTGTAGGGAATGTGTAAATGAGTTGGAAGAAAAACTCATGGAAACACTAAATGCAAGAAACATGGGAGAGTGCTTAAAACTCGATGTTGGTCTACTAATCTTTGTCAATTGGATGACAAAATGGAGGAGAAAATTAATAGAAACTAAAATACATCAAAATCAAAGGACATAGAGAGAATGTCTATGCTAGGGAGTTTTGGAGATCGAACTCAAAGAAGATTGGGGGAGAAATCTTCTCAACACTAATAGTTGGATAAGCTATGGGTAGTGTTGGTCATTAGGAAATCATGGAGTATGGGGAAGCTTATATACAAATCTTGTTTAGTCCATGAATGAATATTTATGTTTTATGACAAACCCGTCTAATGATTTTCTAGTGTTGCTCGCTTATGTACTTGAACAGGAAAAATGAAATAAAGCAAGCCGAACAAGAATATACGAAGACCATAGTCTTGTTTTCTATTTGAATATGTACATGCAATCAATGTAATATTTTATATTCAAATGTGTTGTACTAAACGTAGGATTGTAAAAGGGTTAGCTTCTAGGTTTTGTCATGAAATTGACAAAATGAGAGATTGTTAGTGCCTCGGCTTGTACAGGTCCCTATGTTTGTCAATTCCATGACTCGGAAAGAAGCACTTGCTGGAAGCTTGAAGACCCAAGATGATCAAGAGAAAAAATTATGTTCCACCGGATTAAAGCTCATCATTATGGCAATCACAAAACAAGTATTATGGCTATAGATGACTTTAAGTGGTACCCACACCTTAGAGAGGACTATCCATGGGCTTAGAAAAACAAATGGTTAAATCATATGAAGCCTAATGAGGAAGCTTGACAGTGAATTGGAACCCAACTTGGAAATATGTACTTGGTTTCACTGTCAGCTCGACCAGTCGTTCTCACCGACCTCTCGGTAGAGACAGGATCAACCCATCATGGTTAAAGATTGGTCAACCAGATTGACATAGGTTCTGAAATATTGAACTGTCATTTTGGGTATGCCTCTGATCGAGGGTCTCGTATGCACCGACCCCTTAGTGAAAAGCTGAAACGACCCCTCGTGGTCAACGACTCGTCAATCAAGATCTTGAGTTCTGGTATCTTTGACCTCATGTGGACTCTCAAAGAAACAAACATATCGGCAATCAAAGATCGATCAAGTGTACTAGGACCGACAGGTCGTTATGGGCAACAAGTTTCGAGAGATGAAACAACTGACAAGCATGTTTTGCACTAGAACGAGTCTCTTCTATGGACTGACCTCTCGATACCATAAGTGTTGACCCATCAGCGACAACGAATGTCGATCGAGAAAGAATATTACTGTTGGGAGTACACTTAGTGCACAACGGTCGGGTTTGTAATGGTAGCATTTCTAGTTACAGACCCCTCGGTGAGACCGACCTGTCGGTACATTACCGTTACTACAACTGGTTGCCTTCGCTATATAAACCAATATTTATGTAACCAGTTGGTATCCTTCGGTAGGATCAGTTGGACCCTCATCTTCGTTAGTGAGCTTAAACAAGGGCCAATAGAAAGATCACTCTCTCTCTCGTACTTAGACTTGGGAGAATCAAATACAACCAATCAGATGGATTGTGTTGTTAGAGAGAGAGGAAGGATGAAATGTAATAACCCGGATTTTTGATGCAATAAATATATTGGCTATTATTTAATTTTAATTGTTAAAAATTAAGATTTATAGTTGGAATGGATGTTAGATGGACCAAAGTTGGGGCAATGGACCATGGATATGATTAATTCGATTTAATTGGGTCAATGTGGTCAATTGGGTCAAATGCCCAATTGGGACCCAATGGGTCAAGATGGATTGATGATTAGGCTAAATGGGTAAGGAATGGATTTAATCGGGTCATGGACCCAATTAAGATCAAAGGCATGGGGTCCACCTCATCAAGTGAGGTGGCAAGTGTATGAGGAATTACCCAAGTGGCATAGCCAAGAGGGACCCAAGTCCACCTCATCAAGTGACGTGGCGTGTGGACTAAGGCACAAGTGGGGCCGGCCACCATGGTTGACTTGGTCAACCATGGGTGAGTTCATGGGGGAATTAAAGAGGATCAATGTAACGCCCCGCCCTTTTTCACTCGCCGAAAATCAGAGTCTATTCTTTTTTTTTTTTTTTAAACAAAAGAGTGAGAGAGCGCGGGACGTCACGACGCAAGCTAAGTCCGAGCTTCCAAAGCCTGGCCTTTAACTGGCCAACCATACGTGTGCATGGACTAAGCCACGAGAACGGTTCACACGTACCAAGGTTAAGCTTGTGGAATTAAACTTAATGCAGAAATTATAATAAAGTTCTATCCTATCCAATTTTAAACAGCAAGGAAGTACTTCACTTAATAATAATTACCTTAATTTAAAATGTCCAAAATAAAAGTCCAAACTATAGCAAATAGTCTATGTTATTGCAGTCCCAACAAACTAATTACTCAAATTCATTGTCCATAAATAAAAACTTAAATCAAATAAATCTAGCTCATCCAAGCTCCTAAGCTTGGCTCCGATCGCGTCCTTCGCTTCGTCCATTTCCTGTGTCATCATCTAAGGTGGAAGTAGGGCGTTAGACAACGTACCAATTAGGTACTCCGAGTAGGGTCAACACATGGATTAGTATAAACAAAATCACATAGATATAAATAATATCAAAACCATGTAAATAAATGCCATGCCATGGGTGTCATATGCCTTGAGTCCCACCCGTCATCCATTTCACAATCACATAGTATTCCTCTTGATGGAAAATCCTTATCAAGGTATCCCCACCAATGCTTTATCGGCCGCCCCGAAACGGAGCGTGCACTCCAGTTACATTTCACATCACATAGTATTCCTCTTGATGGAAAATCCTCATCAAGGTATCCCCACGAATGCCTTATCGGTTGCCCCGAACGGAGCGTGGACTCCGGTTACAATTCAATCATATATCCATTGGAATCAGTGTAGATTCCTCTCCACGATTATTTATCGGAAATCCGAATGGAGCATGGACTCCCCTCATTTGATCCCTCCCATACGATGCATGAGATACAAGTGCAAACATGCTATGTAAAAATAGACATCATAGCATTAAAATCCCATCATTAAGACATATCATTTGTTACCAAAATAATTCAAGTAAAAAACATCACATATACATATTCCATGGTTTTCATTGAGGTAGGAATCCTACCAACGACCAAGTATCGTGTCCTTGCGTTTTTGTCCGAAAACCGTTCACCGATCGCGACAAGCCGATCGTACACCGCTTGTGAAATCCCGTTACCTTATTACATATAAATAAATCAAACCAATGATCCATTTGATTTCCAACCATCCCTACGTCATCCTAGGTTCATCTCCATTTACCATCATAGTAGTCTTTTATCCGGTTAAGTCCCTTAAGAGGTTTCCATCATACCTTAGGACTGAAATATGTTTTAAGTCCACAATCACCTATGAGTGGGGTTCGGCCATACAACATGGCCGAACCTCACCCTTTTGGTTTTGACCCCTCCTTTAGTCCTTGTTATTTTAACCAATGGTCAACCATTATTCATTCTATTATTTCTTAAATCAACATCCCCATAGTCAATCATTTATTTGATAAAACAGCCTAGATCCATAAAGATACCATCTTCATTTATTTATACATACTTTGGTCCCAAAAATGGTCGATAAATGATTCATAGGGTTCGGCCATACAAAATGGCCGAACCCATGATGTTTCATTTTCATCCTTCCTCTCTTAAATCATTTACAAATATTTAGGTCCATGAGAAGTCCTTCATTTTAAAAAATCCAAAAATCCATCAACATTTCTTCCATGGGGTTCGGCCATACAACATGGCCGAACCCATGGTCCATTGTCCTTCATCATTTCCATCCTTTAAACCCTTTAATATCACTAACATACATCCATGATTTTCATCCTTTAAAACCCATTAAAAATCATTAACATACTTCCATGGTTTTCATCCTTTAAAACCCATTAAAATCACCAACATACTTCCATGGGGTTCGGCCATACAACATGGCCGAACCCTATGGTTCATCATTTTTTCTTAACAATCACATACCAATGGTTAGATCACTTGATGGGGTTCGGCCATACATCATGGCCGAACCTCATCCAATCCCTTTTTATCCTTAATGGTCCTTATACATAAATCTAGGGTTTGGCCATGCATGGCCCAAACCATGATCTTTGATCATATCCCATTCTTTACATTAAACATGCATGAGGTCCTTATGCAAAAACAAGATTAGGGTTCGGCCATGCAAGGGTCGAACCATGTTCTTTGACCATTCCTCATGTTTAGCCATGCATGTTGACATAAGCCATATATACATATGTCCTTAGTAATCCATCATTTATATAACCTATCTTACCCCTTAGCAAGATTAGGGTTTTGTCCAATTTTTTTCCATCTTATTCCTTGGATGGATTTTAAATCCATGGCCCATAATATTTTGGCCAACTCTCCAATCCAAAATGGAATGTTCCTTTACCCTCTTTCTACTTAATAAAATCTTGTCAAGCGATACTTACCGATTCCGCGACTCCTCCGTTTTCTTTCGTTCCGCCTTGCTCCTCCGATCTTTTCTCCTTCCTTAGTCTTTTTTTTCCTCCTCCTTGATCTTCAGCCAAAGTGTGTTGCTTGAGAGGGAGAGGGTCTAAGATAAAAATCCAAAGAGATGGTTCGGCCTTGGTGAAGGTTTGAGAGAGGGAGAGGAGGAGAGTGAGATGAAAACTCCTAGTCTTTTCTTGTCTAATGAGAGAGGTCGGCCAAGCTTGAGAGAAGGAGAGGATTTGAGATAGAAAACTCTAAGTGTTTTCTTTGTCTTAGAGAGGGGGTCGGCTAAGGGTGAGAGGGAGAGAGTGAGAGAGTGAATGAGATGGAAAGCTAACCCTTTCCATCTTGTCTAAGGTTTCCTTGGGTAAGACTCCACCCTCATCAATGTGGAGTCTTCCCCATAAGTCCTTTGACCAAACAAGGCAATGCATGCCCTCCACATGGCACGCACCACCCTCTCCAACGGTTTTGGCTTAGTGGTTTGCATGAGATGGAACCCCCGCCTCTCCTTTGACCAGCCATGAGGATGCATGCCCTCCACCTAAGTTCTTTGTCTAGCCAAGAGGGTGCATGCCCTCCACATGGCACACACCACCCTCTCCAACGGTTTTGGCTAGTGGTTTTCCATTGAGATGGAACCCCCACCTCTCCTTTCACCAACCATGAGGATGCATGCCCTCCACCTAAGTTCTTCGTCTAGCCAAGAGGGTGCATGCCCTCCAAATGGCATACCACCCCAATCTACAACGGTTTTGGTGGCTAGTGGTTTCCATGAGATGGAAACCACCCACCTCCCCTTTGACTCACTCCATCTTTTCATCTTCCATGTGACTCACCCCCATTTGACTCACTCCATTTAAATGAAACTCACTCCTAACTCAAGCACTTGGATTTATTCTAAATTAACGTAGGTGATTTTAATTAAATAATTTACCTCAATTCACTTCAATTGATCCTCTTTAATTCATCTTTGAACTCACCCATGATTGACCAAGTCAACCATGGTGGCCGGCCCCACTCTTGCCTTAGTCCACACACCACCTCACTTAATGAGGCGGAGTTGGGTCCCACTTGGCTATGCCACTTGGATAATTCCTAATACACATGCCACCTCAATTGATGAGGTGGACCCCACGCCTTTGATCATAATTGGGTCCATGACCCGATTAAATCCATTCCTTACCCATTTACCCTAATCATCAATCCATCTTGACCCATTGGGTCCCAATCGGGCATTTGACCCAATTGACCACTTTGACCCAATTAAATAGAATTAATCCTATCCATCGTCCATTGGACCATACTTGGGCCATTGCCCCAACTTTGATCCATCTAACATCCATTCCATCTATGAATCTTAATTTTTAACAATTAAAATAAATAATAACCAATATAATTATTGAATTGAAAATCCGGGCTATTACAATCAAGTGAAGGGAGTTGAACTAAATTATTTAATTAAATCACCAAGTTAGATGGAAATAAATTCAAATGCTTGAGTTAGGAGTTGAGTTTCATTTAAATGGAGTGAGTCAAATTGGGGTGAGTCACATGGGAGAAGAAAAGATGGAATGAGTCAGAGGGGAGGTGGAGGGTTTCCATCTCAATGGAAACCACTAGCCACAAAACCGTTGGAGAGGGTGGTGTGTACCATGTGGAGGGCATGCACCCTCTTGGTTAGGCAAGGTGCCCATATGGAGGGCATGCATTCTCGTGGTTGGTCAAAGGAGAGGTGGGGGTTCCATCTCATGGAAACCTTTGAAGAGTGACAAAGGGTGCGGACGTCACAAAGTGAGTTAAGTCCGAGCTTCTAAAGCCCGGCCCTTAACTGGCCAACCCTACGTGTGCGTGGAACTAAGTCCACGAAGAACGGTTCACACGTAGAAGTAAGCTTGCAGAAAATAAACATTAAAGCGGGGGTTATAATAGAATCTTTCCTACCAGTTTTAGATAGCAGGGAAGATACACCATTAATTACTAAATTACCTCAAATGATCACGTACAAAGGTAAAGTCCAAACCATATCAAGAAATCTAAAATTATTACATGCCGACAAGCTAAGCTACTTCAATTACATTTCCAAAATAAAACTTAAATAAACAAAGTAGCCGCTTTCTCAAGCTCCTAAGCTTGGCTCCCGTCGCGTCCACCGTTTCCGCCGTCTCCTGCGTCATCAGCTAGGGTAGAACTAGGGCGTTAGACAACGCGCCCAGTAGGACTCCGAGTAGGGCTAGTACATGGATTAGTGGTAACAAGCATACCGATAACAATATAATAAAACCCATAAAATGAATGTCATGCGATGGGTGCCTATGTCATGTGTCCCATCCGTCATCCATACCATCATACAATGTCATATCCCCCTTGACGGCAAGGCCTCGTCAAGGTGTCCTCATGTTTACTTCTCGGTCGCCCCGACGGAGCATGGACTCCGATTATAGCATATCGAGCTATCCCCATGTTTGTTCTCCGTCGCCCCGAAGGAGCATGGACTCCGGTTATAGCACCTCAGGCTATCCCCATGTTTGCTTCTCGGCCGCCCCGACGGAGCGTGGACTCCAGTTTCTTTATTTTCCCGCCCATGCCATGCATGAGATGTAAGTGCATTATGCTATGTAATATATATAACTCATAACCTTAATATATAATACATAGCCTTAACATATAATGCATAACATTAAAATAGAATTCATAGTATTAACATATAATTCATAACCTTAAAACCCATCATAATACCAATCACATAATTATCAAAATAAATTAAAGAAGCCAACATATAACACATAATCCACTGCTTACAAATAGGTAGGAATCCTACCGAATACCGACTAGCGTCCTTTTTCGTTTCCATCCGATAATCCGATCACCGATACGCGTACCGCTTGCGATATCCGATACCTTATTATATATTATCAATTAGTTCATGTTTTAATCATATCCAAATCCATTATCCAAGCCTTAGTGGGGTTCGGCCATACACCATGGCCGAACCTCACTAACTAGGTTTGTGGGTCCCATTTAATCCGTTAATTATTTTAATTGCATGAATCTAAAAACCAGCCACCCTAGGCTTTATTAATCGCACATATGGTTGTTACTTAGAGCTAGGTCCATAATCATTTCCCATGGGGTTCTTCACTTTGGCCATTATTTACGGTTTTGCCACTACTTCTCCCATGGTTAGACATTCACTTAACCATATACATTTTTGGTCCATGATTGTTCATTAAACTTAGACCCCTTAGTGATCCCTAACTTAGGTCCGTTAATGACCCATCAACCATGCCATATGATCATTAAAATTAGCCATTGATTAACCTAATCTCCATTCATTTAAGCATATACGTACACATTAATCTTAAACCAAAAATGATCTACAATTGGGTCATGGGTTCGGCCAAGGTAGGGTTAGATTTGAGAGAGGGAAGGGAGGAGAAGATGGGAAGAACTACCTCAAGTCTTGATCTTGAAGAGGTGGCCCAATACTTGCACTTTCCTTCTCTTCTTAATTTTCTTCTTCTTTCCTTCCTTGAGTGTGGGAAGATTTTGAGAGAGCAAGAGAGGGAGAGAGAGAATTGAGAGTGAAATGAAGAGAGGAGAGGAAAACCTATCTCATTTTTGGTTGAGTAATTAATTCCTCAACCTACCACACTTAGGCTAATGTGCTTAGTGGTGGTAGTTGGGATAAAACCACCACCCTAAGCCCATGGTTTTATTTTGTGTTTTCTTTAAGTGGTTTGTGTTTCTTAGAGTGGTTTTGGTCTTCCAACTTTGACCATTTGACCACCATTTGATTAGATTAATTAATTAGTTAATTGGATCATTACTTAGGTTAATTAATTCCCATTTAATTTAATTCCATTAAATTTCTTCTATGAAGTCCACCCATGGTTGACCAAGTCAACCATGGTGGCCAGCCCAACTAATCCTAGCCTACCCGCCACCTCACTTGGTGAGGTGGAGGTGGGCCCCATTCAGCCATGTCACTTAGGCTTAATCAAAATTAATCTTAGGTGATTCACATTAATTAAAAACACATTAATTCACTATGATCCTCTTTAGTTACCTTTGACTTATTCATGGTTGACCAAGTCAACCATGATGGTCGGACCCACCTATGCCTTGGTCCACATGCCACCTCACTTAATGAGGTGGAGGTGAGCCCCACTTGGTTATGCCATCTTGATTATTTCATCACTAACTTAGGTGGTTTAATTCCAATTCAATCCATTCCAACCAATTGGGTTACCATTGGGCCCATGGCCCAATTACATTCAACTCCTACCCATTTACTCCATCAAATTTCCAATTTCCACCATTAAAATAAATAATATCCACCTATATGTTGATTTACAAATTCCGGGGCATTACAAAACCACTAGCCACAAAACCTTTGGAGAGGGTGGTGTGTGCCATGTGGAGGGCATGCACCCTCTTGGCTAGTCAAAGGACTCATGGGGAAGACTCCCCATTGACAAGGATGGCTGGAGGTGGAGTCTTACCCAAGGAAACCTTAGACAAGATGGAAAGGGTTAGCTTTCCATCTCATCCACTCTCTCACTTTCTCCCTCTCAAGCTTAGCCGACCCTCTCATTAAACAAGAAAAGACTTAGAGTTTTCCATCTCAACTTCTCTCCCTCTCACCAAAAACCCTAGGGGCCGACCTCTCTTTGAGACAAAAGAACTAGAGTTTTTCCATTCTCTCCTCCTCTCCCTCTATCTCAAGCTCTTCCTTGGCCGAACCATGTCTTGGGGGTTTTCATCTTAAACCCTCTCCCTCTCAAGCAACACACTTTGGCCGAAGATCAAGGAGGAGAAGGAAAAGACTAAGGAATGAGAAGATTGGAGGAGCAAGGCGGAACGAAAAAAAACGGAGGAGTCGCGGAAACAGTAAGTAGTACTTGACAAGATTTATTAATTAAAGGGAGGTTAAGGGAACATTGCATTTCGGATTAAAAGTGATTGGCCAAAATGTTATGGGGCATGGATTCAAAATCCATCCAAGGAATGTCAACATGGTGACATAAAAGTGAAGTATGATACAAAAATCCGAAATGTGGTTTTAGATGGAAAAATGGACAAAACCCTAATCTTGCTAAGGGGTAAGATAGGTTATTATTAAGGACAATATGTATATATATGGCTAAACATGAGAAATGGTCAAGGAACATGGTTCGGCCCTTGCATGGCCGAACCCTAATCTTGACATGCATAAGGACCTCATGCATGTTCAATATAAAGAATTGGATATGATCAAAGATCATGGTTTGGCCCATGCATGGCCAAGCCCTAGATTTATGTATAAGGACCATTAAGGAAAAAAAAAAGGATTGGATGAGGTTCAGCCATGATGTATGGCTGAACCCCATCAAGTGATCTAACCATTGGTAGGTGATTGTTAAGAAAAAATGATGAACCATAGGGTTCGACCATGTTGTATGGCCGAACCTCATTGAAGGATGTTGGTGATTTTTAAGGAGTTTTAAATGATGAAAATAATGGAAGGATGTTCATGGATTTTAATATATTTTTTCATGAGGAACCATGGCTAATAAGCTAAGAAATGAATGGAGATGAAGGACCATGGGTTTGACCATGTTGTATGGCCGAACCCCATGGATCATGTTTGTGGGATCTAATATGTTGTAAGTGATTTAAGAAAGGAGAGGATGAAAAATGAGACATCATGGGTTCGGCCATGTTGTATGGCCGAACCCCATGAACCATTTTGATGGATCATTTGGTAGACCTATGCATGTTTAATGGATGGAATGATCAAACTAAGGAATGGAGGGGTTTATTATGGATCTATGTTATGATAATGAATCATCTATGGACCTAAGTTATGTGTAAATAAAGTAAGTAATTAGCTATGGAAAGAATGATAGCTAAGATGGGAACATGGTGAAAATAAAGGACCATGGGTTCGGCCACGTTGTATGGCCGAACCCCATGGAGAATGTTTTATGGACTTAGGTGGTTTTATCAAGTTACATGATTAACTTATGTGATTGGATTAGTAAATCAAAAGGATGGAATGATGCTTGACCCATGGTGATTAAAAGATTAAAAAGAGGAGCCCAAAACCAAGAGAGTGAGGTTCGGCCATGTTGTATGGCCGAACCCCACTAAGGCATTTTTAATGGACTTAAAACATGGTTCAGCCCCAATGTATGTTGGAAACCTCTTCGAGGACTTAACCGGATAAAAGAGTATGATGGTAAAGGGAGATGAACCTAGGTTGATGTAGGGGTTGATGGAATTAAATGGATCACCAAATTGATGTATGTATATGTGTTAAATGTAATAAGGTAACGGGATTTCACAAACGGTGTACGATCGGTGATCGGTTTTTGGACGAAAACACAAGGACCCGATTTTTGGACGTTGGCAGGATTCCTACCATATTGAAAATGATGGAATATGTATATGTGATGATTTTACTTCATGTTTTGATGACTTATTTTGGTATCAAATGATATGTTTCAACTATGGAATTTTAATGCTATGATGTTTATTATTACATAGCATGTTTGCACTTGCATCTCATGAATGGCATGGGAGGGATCAAATGAGGGGAGTCCACGCTCCATTCGGATTTCCGATTAACAATCGTGGGGAGGAATCCACACTGATTCCAATGGATGTATGATTAAATTGTAACCGGAGTCCACGTTCCTTTCGGGGCGACCGATAAGGCATTCGTGGGGAGAGATGTACTATGATTGAATTGTAACCGGAGTCCACACTCCGTTCGGGGCGACCGATAAGGCATTCGTGGAGAGAGATGTACTGTGTTTGAATTGTAACCGGAGTCCACGCTCCGTTCGGGGCAACCGATAAGGCATTCGTGGGGATACCTTGATGTGGATTATCCATCAAGAGGAATACTATGTGATTGTGATATGGATGATGGGTGGGATTCATGGCAAATGACACCCATGGCATGGCATTGACTTGCATGGTTTTGATATTATTTATATCTATGTGTTTTTGTTTATACTAATCCATGTGTTGACCCTACTCGGAGTACCTACTGGGCACGTTGTCTAACGCCCTACTTCAACCTTAGATGATGACACAGGAAATGGATGGAATGAAGGATGTGATCGGAGCCAAGCTTAGGAGATTGGATGAACTAGATTTATTTTATTTAAGTTTTCATAAAGGACAATGTAATTTGAGTAGCTAGTATTTGGGAGCTTAGACTATTTGCTATGGTTTGGACTTTTATTTTGGACATTTTAACTTAAGGTAATCATTGTTAAGTGATGGACTTCTTTGCTATTTAAAAATTGGATAGGATAGAACTCTATTATAATTCTGCATCTATGATTTATTCTGCAAGCTTAACCTCATCGCGTGTGAATCGTTCTCGTGGACTTAGTCCACGTACACGTATGGTTGGCCAGTTAAGGGCCGAGCTTTGGAAGCTCGGACTTAGCTCGCGTCGTGACGTCCCGCCCTCTCTCACTCTTTATTTAAAAAAAACATAAAAATACTCTGATTTTCGGCGAGTGAAAAAGGGCGGGGCGTTACATGTAAACTCATATACAATCAATCAAATGATTAATTTTAAAAGTGAGAAGGAGAGAATCATAAACTAGGAAACCTTTGGTAAAACCAATTTCCTTGACAACATGGACGGTGATTGCTAAATGACGGCTACGAGGCGAAGCGTCGGCATACATGAGTGGGATCTTGAAGAAGCACACATCATGAGAAAAAGCTTCAAAGACACGTGCTTCTTGGTTTTAATTTTCGTCTAAAACCTTTATTTCGAAAGTGGATTACGGAAGCTTGGTTCTGGAACCTGTAACACCCCAATTTCTCAATAATATAAATTACGAAAATGCCACTGGATTGGTGAATTTAATAAATGTGATTGTAAATGAGAAAATGGTGGGACCCATTGTTCAAATTAAGACTATATGAACATATTATAAAGGTCAATTTATCATGAATGGGTAATGAACATCAAATTGGGTCAATGTGGTTAATTGGGTCAAAGGACCCAATTGGGACCCAATGGGTCATAATGGACTTGTTTGACCATTGGGTGAGCCCAAATTTAATGGGGTTAAGCTGAAATGATTGAAAACTAAATGGAGCATAATTGGGTAGACTTGAGGCACATATGAAAATCACATGCAAATTGCTAAAACAACCCATAATTGGGTCATGGCGTTAAATTGGATCCATGGGCTAAATGGGGACCCAATGGGTCGTGTTGACCATGTGGACTATGTTTGACCGTGTGGACCCTCAATTGAGCTTAAATATGAGTCAAATCAGGTTGAGTTGGGACTGAAATGAGTTGGATTTGAATTAAGAATGAGTTGACTTAAGTACATTAAATGAATGGCATTAAGTGTAGTGAGTTGAGTTGGAAATCAAAGGGGCCTTGAGTTCAAGTGAGTCAAATGGAATGTGAGGAGTTACCTTGGTCTCAAACATCACCAAGAAAACAAGTCCCACACGTTGGTGGGTTGGAATTAAAGGTTAATGCATGAAAACCAATAAAAATCTCATGCGAATTGGGAGGGTTTCCATCTCATATGGAAACCCAAGGCTCCAACGTTGGGAGTACCAAGGGGTGCCTTGGTTGGCACCAAATGTCTCCTTGGTTTGATCAAGGATTGATGAGGAGTAATGAGATAATATGGGGCTGTTTAACAAAAGGAATACACCATTCATTTGGCCGATTATCACTCCATGAAACCATAGAATTCATCTCTCTCTCCCTCTCTCAAGAACACACCTCCTTGGCCGAACCAGCTATTGGTGTTTTCACCATTGATCAAGCACATATTCGGCTAGAGACTAAGGAAGAAAGAAGGAAGCAAGAGGGAAAGAAGCAAAGATGAAAGGCAAGAGGAAAGCAAAGGAAATTGGTAAGTACTCCATGGAATTTGGTTTAATTAAATTGGTGAAAAGGGAGCATGTTTTGGGCCATGGAATGGCCGCATGCATCAAGGAATTAAACCTTGGATAAAGGTTGTTTAAAATGGTAAAAATGTATCATTGGATTCGGCCACTTTGGATGGCCGAACCCCATGAAATTATTTGGGTATTTTGATGGTTTTTGAAGGCTAAAAACCATGCAAAATTATAAAGATTTTATGTATTTTAATGAGACTCAAATTATGTGTTAAAGAGGTTCAAAACATAGGCCATAGGATTCGGCCATTGGGGATGGCCGAACCCCATGAAAGGAGTCGTCAAGCTTATGGTGATTTTAATGGTTTTGAAAGATAAAAACCATACAAGTTGTGGAAGGGTTAAGGTGCTTAAAAATGGAGATAAAGTGTATATATATTGGGTCGGCCAATGTATGGCAGAACCATATATTGATTATGGTTAAATTAGCATGTCAAAACCATGAATAAGCATGGGAAGTATTGAACCAAGAGAACCATAGGGTTCGGCCATCGACCATTTTATATGGATGTAAGGTTTCTTGGTTATGGAATTTAGTGGACTGTTTTTATGGATTAATTAGGATAAGATCATAGCTGAAAATTATGGATGATGATATGATTATCTATGGACTTAGTGTAAGTAAATAACCAATCATGGTAGATGATGGAATATGGGATAAAAATCCATAGGATGAGGTTTGGCCATGTAGTATGGCCGAACCCCATCAATGATTATTTGGTGGACTTAGGCTAAGTTATAATATAATTGGAGATGGTGAATGAAGGACCAAATCAAATGGTGAGGTTCGGCCAAGTAGTATGGCCGAACCCCACTAAGGTGGTTTTTATGGATCTTGTTTTTCTAAGCAAGATTAAAAATGGTTAGGTCAATGGCAAAACCGTAAATACAAGTCAAAGTGTAATATGAAAGGATTGATCAAAGAACTTGAAAAGAGGAGTCCAAAATCAAAGTGGTATGGTTCGGCCATGTTGTATGGCCGAACCCTACCAAGATATGTTTGAAGGGTAAAGTGTTTAAGGTTGATCAAATGAAAAGGGAGATTAAATCCTAAGTTGGTGAGGTTCGGCCATGGGTATGGCCGAACCCCACAAGATGGTTTATGGGATCTAAACTTGATTAGAAATCAAGAAAATTAAGTATTAACTTGCTGTTGTATAAACAAGGAAACGGAAGTTGAACGGCGTGCGAGTCATGATCGAGTGAAGGTTAAAAAGGAACGGACACTTAAGCGAAGTTTCAGTAGGTTTCCTACCTATTTGTAACCACTATTATGATTGGTTTTATCATGATTTTGATGAGATATGTTGTTATTACTATTATGTTTCAATTGGTTTTTGAATGATGAGATTTACATTTACAAATGATATATAATTCATTGACATCTTATGCATGGCATGGGGTGATGACTTTGGGAAACCGGACCCCTATCCATAGGAAATGAGGAGTACTATGGATTATACTGTGAAATAACTTGACATGAGAGTTCTATCCGGAGGAAATGAAAAGTACTCTGGATTACCTTGACATGAGAATCCTATCCGGAGGAAATGAGGTGTACTCTAGATTACCTTGACATGAGAATCCCGTCAAGTGATAGCTATGTATACTTGTGAAGGGTGGGACTCATTACATATGCACTTACATACATAGCATTGTTTTCAGATGTTTTATTGATGATCATATACTATGATATATGCATGCTCTATATATTAACCATGTGGTAGCCTTGATCAGAAAACCTACTTGGCGCGTTGATCTAACGCCCTAATTCTATCCTTAGAGGATAATGCAAGTAAAG
The DNA here is from genome assembly GCA_022113865.1 of Chimonanthus praecox. NCBI lineage: Eukaryota > Viridiplantae > Streptophyta > Magnoliopsida > Laurales > Calycanthaceae > Chimonanthus > Chimonanthus praecox. The sequence goes on along the minus strand of CM039088.1, from coordinate 28,870,015 downwards.
GAAAAGGGAAAGAGAAGGTCGAGGACCAGGAAGGGAGCCAAGCTTTAGCGTTTGAATGATAAATGGAATTTCTATTTTACAGTTATTTGAATTACATTTTATGGACATGTAATAACTAGTAACTTTGTTATGGTTTGTTTATGGTTTGATATTGGATGCTTAGTTTAAACAGTTTTAATGGGAGACTTGTACTTGTTATTTATTCAGTTTAGTTCCACAATTTGTCTAGTATAATTCCGCATGACTTGATTAGATCCATGTGTGGATTGTTATTCATGGTTTAGTCCATGCATACATTGGTGGCCAGTTAAGGGTCGGATTTGGGTAGTCCAGACTTAGCTCACATCGTGACGTCGTCCGCCCTCTTCCGGTGTTATTATTTTATTATTTAAAAAAAAAATTAGAATCTGAATCTTGGAAAGGGCGGGGCGTTACAGAACCACTATAAAAATTTGTAACGTCGTCTTTGGCACAGTGTTGGGTGGAATTCCTAGCCAAATGGAATTCTTATTAGACAGTGGTAGGTGAAATTCCCAGTCGATAAAGTGAGGTGGAATTCCTACTCTAATTGTGAGGGTTTAAGTCCCCACTTAATGGGTTTTGGAGATAGCTCAAAGTCTAACGAGTCCTAACAGTGGATGTAGGTTGGCTAACCGAACCACTTTAAAATGGTCTTTTGGTGTTTGATCTATGTGTGTTTGTCTTTCGTATTTAAATACTCTTTTTAACACACATCACTTTCCATATTGATTATCTTATTCTACACATTGTGTACAATCATCGATAATCAAATGGAATGGCCCATGTTAACAAAATGGTTATGGGAATAAGATGATATATGAAGCGTACGATTTTACGATTTTCGATTCACACCCCTAGACCAATTTCGATACGATTCGAGTTTGATAACATTGGGTAAAATTGGATAATTCCATACACTTAGAGCATTGGGAATATTTGTAAAATTCCATACTCACAAGGTGTGTGATAATATGTTTGAGTGAATGTTGCCTTATGCACATTCCAATGCACAGTTGGGTAAGGTTATGGCTTGACCTCTTTATGCTTGTGATTGATGTGAATATATTGTATTAGATACATATGTATGAGTTTTCCAAGTTTCCTATGATTACATGTTTACTATAATTGAAAATTCATAGATTCGTGATGTGTGAAAGTATGATAGAATGTATGATAAATCAAGATTGCCCAAGATATGTAATATAGGATATTGATAACTTTCCATACTTGTGTATGGTTATGAGTCATGTATGTATCAGATAAATTCTCATAATTGTGATTGGAATTCTTACATGGGCAACTCATGTAACAAGCATGATGAATGTGCTTTAATGCCATGCTTGGATTATGTGATGATGTGTACATCACTAGTGAGTACCTATCTTGATAATGGTTGTGGTGGATCGACCTAACCATGTGTAGAACGAATTTTCATGATTTGAAGAGGAATTTGGTAAAGGGTTAGACTAAGTGATATGGGTGAGTTAAGGTCAAGTATCTTAGAACCCAAGGGAGTTAACTTGTGTTACAATAGGGATGAGCTAGCATGATTGAGAATACATGGAATGCAATATAAATGCTAAGAAAGCCTTGTTTGATCTCCCCAAAGTAAAAGTATGACCACTCCCCAATGTCAACCCAAATGTGAAAATGATGAACTACTGTTGATCTGATCCACTATGTGGTACGTAGGCAACTGAGAGCATTGTGCCTCAGCTCGATCAAAAAACGCATTGTGTCATCCATTTATATTAAGGAGGATGTAAGATGTTGAGCAAATGTGAAGGGTAGAAAGGGATTGGTGGAATATACCTTCTCTTATATAGACCCTAATACTAGATGTTGGATCCCTCGAAGGCGGCTTGAAGAGTTTATGATCCATTGGGAGTCCCGATAAGATGAGACATTTATGTTTGTTACTCAAGTAAAGCCTAGAGTGGCTAGACAACTGTGAAAATTCTTAAAATGGACAGATGAGGACTTTGGCATTGACATGTATGTGACTAGGTCACTTGATTATATTGAGACGTGGTATGGGTACGTCCCTAACGTGATGATTATATTGAGATGTGGTATTGGTATTTCCCTCACGTGATATTGATGATTAAGACGTGGTATGGGTGCATCCCTCACGTGATATTGATTATATTGAGGCGTGGTATGGGTGCCTCCTTCACGTGATATTAATGATTGAAACGTGGTATGGGTATGTCCCTCACTTGATATTGATAACGTTATGCCTCAGTCCTTTGAAAAAAGAAACGTAGACCATTGTGTCTCAACTTTGTATAGTTAAAAGGATGAGATAAGTATACAGATTCCATGAGTAAGGCCTAGAGTAACCGTGAAACCGTGGGAGCCTTGATACGGAGACTGTGGCATTGAGATGTATATGTGACTTGGTCACTTGATGTTGAGACGTGGTATGGGCACGTCCCTCACGTGATTATGATGGTTGACTGACCGTTCCAGAGAGATATTCGGGACGGTGGGATCGGCTATTGAGACTTTGTCCCGTAAGGTTGCCGTGGAGTAGGTCCTTCACATGCTATGCGATGGAGGGCGCTCTCATGGCTATTTAGCACACTAGATGTTCGTTGATACGCAGAGCTAGACATTATTTTACCCCATGGGGCTGGTGCTAGCTTAGTTAGACGTTGTCCGACCGCCTTAGAGCTTGACTGAATCACTGATAAGGTGAAGGGATGCAGGGCGAGGCAGACTTGATCACGTCAGTCGTGGGTCTCTCGCTTAGTAAGTCATGGACCTTAAGTCTTGCTAGGGGTCGTGGTATATTTATGATATGATATGATGATTTGATATTGTTGCCACAGTCACGTAGTGATTCATTCGAATGTTGTCCTATGGATTGAAGATCTCATGGCAGATGACGTACCCTTGGATTAGTTATATCCATGGAGGAATTATATTCATGGATGATTTATACCCATGAATAGATTATACTCATAGATAGAGTGTAACCAGGAATGGATGTGTATACCCATGGATGATGTTTCCCATGGTGGTTTGGATTCATACCCGGATGTTGGTCTTATGGTAACGTGTTGGTCTCACAGTAGACGTATTGGTCTTATGTTAGACATGTTGGTCCCATGGTAGACATATTGGTATTATAGTGAACATGTTGGTCCCATAGTAGACGTATTGGTCTTATGTTAGACATATTGGTCCCATGGTAGACGTATTGGTATTATGGTGGACATGTTGGTCCCATAATAGATGCATTGGTCTTATGGTAGACCTGTTGTCTTATGATAAACATATTGGTTCTACGAATGTATGAGTTATGCCCACGGATGGATTATACCCATGGAGTAATTATATTCATGGATGGTTATTACCTATGGATAGATGATACTCTTAGGTGGAGAGCTACCAGTGATGGACAATGAATCCCATGGATGTTGTTCCCATTGTCGACATAATGGACTCAAGCCTAGATATTGACTATATGGTGGGCATTGTAACACCCCGGACTTTTAGGTTATCAATATATATGAATTTGTCCATTGAATTTGTGAATTTAAATGATATGGACCTTAGATGGGTAAGATGTTGGGTCAATTGCTTAATTAAGACCCAACTGGTTATGAATATGGTTTCAATTGAAATAAATGGGTAAGATGTATTCAATTGGGTCAAGCTTGTTAATTGGGTCAAAATGCCCAATTGGGACCCAATGGGTCGTAGTTGACTTGGTTGACCACCAAGTGAGTTCAAGCCTATCTTAATTGGGGCTGAATTAAATGGGAATGCAATCAAGTGATTGAGTTGATTTTAAGATGATGAGTTAAGTGAGTTGAATAGATTTGAATTAAATTATATGAGTTAGGTGAGTTGGATGAAAGGGTTTTGGGGGTTACACAATTTAAAACCTAAGGGTACACGTTGGAATGAGAGTTTCATCTCATGGATGAAACCTCCACTTGAATCATTAATGGAGAGGTGAGGGGTTTTGGTTATTTCAAATTCAAACAAAGGGCACATTGGGGGGGGGGGGGGGGGGGTGAGGTTCTGTAACACCCCGCCCTTTTTACTCTAATAATCAAAGTTTATTTATTTATTTATTCTTATAATAAATACTCAAGTGATCGGGGCGGAGTGTCACGGCGCGAGTTAAGTTCGGACTTCTAAAGTCCGACCCTTAACTGGCCAAGCCCATGTGCGTATGGATTAAGTCCATAAGAATCCATCCACACATGATACAATAAACTTGCGGAATTAACTTAGTCTTAATCTAACTGAGGTTATAATAGATCATATGACTATTCCAATTTTTCATTCTTAGATAGCAAAGTATATAATCATAATCTCCAAAAATTACTAAACAATCTTAACTAATCGTTCAATCAAACCATCCAAAATAAATCAAACCCTAGCATCTAACTTAACTACTTATTACATGCCAACACATCTAATTACCAAATTACATTGTCCAGATAAATCAAATAACAAGTCCATAAATAGTCCATTCAAATTCCATTCAAATCCATTCAAAATGCCCAAGCTCCTATGCTTGGTTTTCTTCTCGATCCTCGTTATTCCCTTTCCCTGCGTCATCCACTAAGGGTAGAGATAGGGCGTTAGATCAACGCGCCCAGTAGTGTTTCCGAATAAGGCTACCACAAGGTTTGTCACGCCCCGACCTGAAGGGTGGGCCCGGAACGCGACTGATTTTTTTTTTTTTTTGAAAGATAAAACATGCAAATAATATAATAATACATGTGTGTCGAAATTCCATAAAAACATGCTATGTATGAAATGAACATGTAATGAGTCCCACCCATCACCATTCTACATAGCCTCCTCTTGACGGGATTCTCATTGTCAAGGTACCCCACAGTGGTCTTTCGAACGCCCCGACGGAGTGTGGCCTCCAGATTCTTCTTGATGGGATTCTCATCATCAAGGTACCCGACAGTGGTCTTTCGGACGCCCCGACGGAGTGTGGTCTCCGGTTACAGCACCATCATCCCATGCCATGCATGAGATATCTATGCAAACATGCCATTTGTAAATATAACATTTCATTCAAATAACTTATTCAAATAAACATAAAACAGCAAATAACATATGTGGTTACAACAAGGTAGGAAACCTACACTAGATTACTTTGTTTGACCCTTCCTTTCAACCATCTTCCGATCACGGCTTGTACACCGTTGTAGAAATACAAATACCTTATGTACATAGTAGCAAGTTAATCATTTGTCTACTTAATTTCCAGCAAGCTTAATGTTTCATGAACCACTTAGTGGGGTTCGGCCAAAGCCATGGCCGAACCTCACCCATTAAAACTTTGGTCACCCCTTTTTTTTTATCTAATCCATTTTGATTAACCCAAAACTCCCAAATGAACCTTGGTAGGGTTCGGCCATACATTATGGTTGAACCTTACCACTTTGGTTTTAGCCCATTTATCCAATCATATGATCATTTTATTTTTGATCATTTCACCCATAATTACGATTGTGCCATTGAGACCAACCTTTGCTTTAAATTAGCTAACTTCCATCGCCTAACATAAAATCATCTTAGCGGGGTTCGGCCATACACATGGCCGAACCTCATCACTTAATTTGATCCTTTTTAAACCCTTCATATCTCCATATAAACTGACCACTATGTCCAACAATTACCATTAGTGAGTATGGCCGAACCTCACCAAACTGGTTGTTTTTGTTCATCTTTCCATCATCTTTGATGGCTGATTATACCCATACTAATTCCATAAACAAACATATATTATTCTTAAATCAAAGCATATAATTATTACCTAATGTCCATCATAAACTTAACCCAATTATTCAACAAAAACAGTCAATGGGGTTCGGCCATACACTTCGCCGGACCCTATGGTTCTCTTAATGAAAACCCTCCAATATTTACCTATGATGTTGACCAGCAAATTAACCATAACATTGACATGGTTCAGCCATGTCAAAGCTACTCCAAAACAGTAAGTTTATCTACCTTTTAAATCCTTTAAAACCTCCATTTCATAATAAGGATTTTGTCTCTCATACACCATAAAAATCACCAAGTTTTCCCATGGGGTTCGGCTATCCAAAGGTGCCGAACCCTATGGTCCATATTTTACCATTTTTAAACATCATAATCCTATATCTAAACCATTGATGGATCTGGCCATACAATGGCCAGATCTCATTCCCTTAACCAATTTTACTTATCAATGGTTCAAAGTGCACTTACCAATTATCGCGACTCCTTCGGTCTTTCACTCCTTCCTTGGTCCTTTATTTTCCTAGCCTCTCTTTCTTTATTCTTGTTCTTTTGGCTGAGACAAACCTTGCTGCAACCTCCTTGGAATACTTCAGCCAAGTGATATGAATTTGAGAGAGAAAATGAGAGAGAGAGAAAGAGAACTTTGGCCTTGGATGAATGTGCTATGCCTTGGTGCCAAAACCCTTTTGCTGAACTTGTGTTGATGAAAAGGGGATCAATCCAAGGACTGATTAAGCAACCAATTGCTGCTCTTGGTTTTGGAGAGAGGGAGGACGACCAATGGAGAGAGAGATAGAGTGAGTAAGAACTGAAACCTCTTTGGCTACTCAAATTCAGCCCAAAGTTAACCTTGTGTAACTCCCATTGCCTTAACCCAAAACCTTATGTTACTTGGGGGTTTCATCATGAGATGAAACCTTCCCATGCTCCCAACGTCCCTTGCTGGTTGGACTTATGTAACCTCCCCTTTCCTTAAGGTCTCACATGGGGGTTTCATTTTGAGATGAAACTCCCATGTGCTGTACCGTTCCTCCATTGGTTGCTTCTCTGTTTTGGCTTGTGTAACAACCACCTCTCTAATGTGTAACTCCATAAACAACAACTCCATTAAGCTCCATTTGACCCTCATCAACGTCCCATGTGGGAGTTCTATCATTGGAATAAAACTCCCCTCCTCCCCAAGTGTGAACACACTTTGTAACTCCTATTGTTTAATATCTATTTTGAATTTGAAATGCCATAATCTATTGTGTGTAATTCCTCCAATCAGCAACCCATTTATTCTCCAACCTTGGAGTTACATGCATGAACTATCAATCCATGTATTGGCTGTGTTTTGAAGACCCAAACAATGAACTCCATACCATTTCCAACGTGCATACAATTTTGAATTTGAAATAACCCTCTCACCTTTGTAACTCCCAAAACGGCAATTCCAATTACTCTTTGACTAAACGTTTTATGCTTGAAGTAAACCCCCATGCAGCCAACGTGGGATATTATTTGAATTTGAAACCCACAAACCTTTTATCTACTCACCTCACTCATTTAGATATTCCATCTAACCCATTTATTTAGCTCACCCAACTCAACTCATTCATTTAATGTAACTCAACTAATAAATTCAACTCAACTAACTCAAGTATTTAATGAAACTTAGACCAATTAAGGTTTGAGCTCACTCCATGATTAATCATGTCCATCTCGACCCATTGGGTCTCATTTGGCTATTTTGACCCATTTAACAAAATTTGACCCAATTATGATTTTTGACCCGTTTAAGTACATCTTATCCATTTATTTGTTTTGTAAACAAAACTACCATCCTTTGGGTCTTGATTGAACCATTGACCCATTTAAATTCAAATCAAATATATCACAATAGCAATTCCGTAAATATGAATAAATTCATATAAATTGATAACTTTGAAATTCCAGGGTGTTACCATACAATCCTCTTTTTATAATTTTCATCCCGAAAATCGAACGAAGTAGGATTTCAAAACAAATCATACAAACAACTCAGGGTGAGCCGTTCTCATCTCCGATTCTAGTTCCCATGTAGCTTCCTCAACACCATGTCGATCCCATACTACCTTGACGAACTGAATTGCTCGGTTCCGCAACACCCTTTGCTCAGTCTCTATTATTCTGATAAGCTACTCGATGTATGTGACGTCGCTTTGCACGTCTATGTCTTGCACATTCAAAACATGAGACGGATCGGGGTTGTACTTCCTCAGCATCGACACATGGAATACATCATGTACAGACGCCAATTGAGAAGGAAGTGCCAACTGATAGGCTACATCCCCCATCCTTCTTATAATTGAAAACGGTCCCACATATCTGGGCAACAGTTTTCCCTTCTTCCCAAATCTCATGTGCCCTTTTCGTGGCGAGACCTTCAAGAATTCCATGTCTCCCACTTCAAATTCGAGAAACCTCCTCCTTTTGTCAGCATAGCTCTTTTGCCGACTCTGTGCAGTCAATAAGTGCTGACGTATCAACTGAATCTGTGCTGTAGTTTCTGCAACCAACTCGGGTCCTATTAGTGCAGGCTCGCCGACTTCGGTCCAGCACACTGGTGACCTGCATGGTCTACCATACAAAGCTTCGAATGGTACCATCTGAAGGCTTGCTTGGTAGCTATTGTTATAAGAAAACTCCACCAGTGGCAAATGATCCTCTCGTCCACCTTTGAAGTCTAGCATGCACGCCCTCAGCATGTCCTCCAGTGTTTGTATTGTTCTTTACGACTGTCCATCAGTCTGTGGATGGAACGCTGTGCTAGTCAGTAAATTTGTCCCCATGGCTGACTGCATTCTCTGCCATACCCTGCCGGTGAATTGGCCATCTCTATCAAATACGATTGTCCGAGGAATACCATGTAATATGATGATGTCCTTGATATACCGCCGACCCAATGTCTCAGATGAATCCGACATCTTGATAGGAATAAAATGCGCGGACTTGGTCAGTCGATCTACCACGACCTATATAGCGTCATTGCCCTTTGAGGACCTCGGCAATCCCGTCACAAAGTCCATGGAAATGTGCTCCCATTTCCATTCTGGCACTGACAAGGGTTTGAGTAACCCTGGTGGCTTCTAGTGTTCCGTCTTAACTTGCTGACAAGTTAAGCAATGAGCCACAAACTCTGCAACATCCTTCTTGAGTCCATGCCACCAATAATGTCTTTTTAAGTCATGATACATTTTTGTGCTACCCGGATGAATGGAGAGCTTGCTCTGATGTGCCTCTATTAGTAATTCTTTTCTGCAGCTTCTTGGCACATAAATTCTACTCCAGAATACAAGACCCTGTCTTGGTCGTAATTCCCATTCAGGTATGACAACGCCAGTGGACATCTTGGCCCATATCTCCTCCACTTCCGGATCTGCTCGTTGCTCTTGTTCAATCTTTGTAACCATGTTGGATCGTATGATCAAATTGTACATACTCCCATGGTTTGTGATGTATAGATTGAACTCTCGAATGGTGTTTAACATCTCCCATTCGTCCTGATCAGACATGCCACCAATGCATGAGATATGCGGCTGAGAGCATCCGCCACCGTGTTTGCCTTTCCTGGATGATATCGGAGCGCAAATTCATAGTTCGCCAGATATTCCATCCATCTGCGCTGCCTTAGGTTGAGCTCTTTCTGATCAAATAAATACTTCAAGCTCTTGCAATCTGAAAAGACTTCAAACTTCTCACCATATAGATAGTGTCTCCAGCTTTTAAGAGCGAAGACCACTGCAGCTAATTCCAAATCATGTGTGGGGTAGAGGCGTTCATGTATCTTTAGTTGTCTTGAACCATATGCCACCACACGATCACGTTGCATGTGTGAACATCCCAGTCCCTCTCCTGATGCATCGCATTGTACTTCATAACCTTTGCCTCTTTCCGGCAAAACTAAAATAGGAGCAGTTGTAAGTCTCTCTTTCAGCTCCTCAAACCTCTGATTACACAACTCTGACCACTCATATTTGACCCCTTTCTGAGTGAGTTGAGTCAATGGAGATGCTATTTTAGAGAAATCCATGATGAACTTCCTATAATATCCAGCCAAACCCAGGAAGCTACGGATCTCAGTGACATTCTTCGGTGCTTTCCACTCCCTCACTGCTGCCACCTTAGCCGGATCAACGGCTATATCATCAGCTGTTATAACATGCCCTAAGAATTTGACCTCAGGTTGCCAAAACTCGCATTTGTTTACTTTGGCATACAACTTGTTCTGTCTCAAGGTGTTCAATACTATTCGTAGATGCTCAACATGATCCTCCTGACTCTTGGAATAGATCAGGATATCGTCAATGAACACTATAATAAACTGATCCAAATATGGACGGAAGATTCTGTTCATTAAGTCCATGAACACAGCCGGTGCGTTGGTAAGTCCAAAAGGCATGACTACAAATTCAAATAGTCCATACCGTGTCCTGAAAGCTGTCTTCTCTATAGCTTCCTCCCTGACCCGGATTTGATGATAATCGACATCAGGTCAATCTTGGAAAAGTGACTGGAACCCCTCAACTGATCAAATAAATCATCGATCCTGGGTAGAGGATACTTGTTCTGGACAGTTAGCTGATTCAACTTCCGGTAGTCCACACACATTCTGAGTGAACCGTCCTTCTTTTTCACGAACAACACTGGAGCTCCCCATGATGATGTGTTGTTCCGAATGCAACCCAGTCTGAGTAACTCATCAAGCTGCTTCTTCAACTCGGACATTTCTGCTGGTGCCATCTGTAATAACCCGAATTTTTGATAAATATATATATTGGCATTTATTCATTTTAAATTGAAGTTTGATGTAAAAAAAATGCCAAATGGACCAAATTTTGGGACAATGGCCCAAGGATGGCCCAATTGGGCCATGGGTTGGATGAAATCCATTAAATGGGTCAATGAGGACTAATCGGGTCAAAGATGGTCAATTTGGGTCAAAGAGCCATGTGGGACCCAATGGGCCAAGGTAACTAAGCCCTAAGATAAATGGGTAAGACAAGAATCAAATTGGGCCATGGGCCCAATGATGATCCAATAAAAGGGATACAATTAATAAAATTTAAATCACCTAAGTTAGGTGATAAATGGACCAAGGCAACATGGCCAATGGGCCCACCTCCACCTCACCCATTGAGGTGGCGTGTGGACCCAAGAGTAGTGGGGCCGACCACCATGGTTGACTTGGTCAACCATGGGTGGATCATGGAGGAAATTAATGGGATTAAATTAAATAGAAAGTGATTAATTAAATTAATCAAGGATCAAGGTGATCTAAGTTAATCAACCTAAGATTAAAATGGTCAAATGGTTAAATGGTCAAAACCACTCCAACAAACACAAACCACCTCAAAAACACAAATTAAAACCATGGGCTTGAATGGTGGTTGGTCTCAACCACCACCACCAAAGTCAAGCCAACCCATGCTTGGTTGGTGAGAAAGTTAATGCTTGAGTGAAGACCACTCCAACCACCTCCATCTCATGTCAAACTAACCATTTCACCCTAGCTCTCCCCACACACACATGAAATTCGCCCCTCACCTTGCAAGAGAGGAAAAAAGAAAACTTAGAAGAAAAACTTAGAAAGAAAGAGAAAGAAAAGAGAAGAAAAAGATAAGTCTTGGGCCACCCCAATATCAAGAACCTTGAAGATCTCTCCCTCATCTCCATACTCTCTTTCTCTCTTAACCTAACCTCATTTACCTTAGCCAATCCAAGCATGTCCCACCATTGATCAAGCTCATCTAGCCGATCATCAAGAAGAGAAAGAAGGAGAAAGGGCTAAGGAAAAAGAAAGAAGGACCGGAGGAGTCGTCGATGCGATAAGAATTTCTTAAACAAGAGTTTATATTTTTAAAGATAGGATGTGGAATCCATTTCTTAGACTAAACATGGCCAAAAATGTTGTGGGCCATCGATCTAAAGTTCATCAAATGGAAGGCTAAGAAATGGATAAAAATGGAGGAATGGATTAAGAAAAGAGGAAATGGAAAAATGAAATTTTTAAGTCTTTATTAAGCATAAGAAAATGGGATTTTAATGGATTAATGGGCCATAGGGTTCGGCCATGTAGCATGGCCGAACCCCATGGCCAATGTTGGATGATTTTTTAATTAGGTTTGAAGGTTTAAAAGTATGGAGAATGATCAATGGTTTTATGAGGATTTCAAGATGTTAAAATGATTAAAAGTTGATAAATTTTAAGAGGTTTTGAATAAGGAAATTTCATGAAAATATGGGTGATCTTTCATGGCCTTGAAAGGCATAGAATGGAATGAATGGATGACCATAGGGTTCGGCCATGCATGGTGAATAATGAGTGATTTATTAAGGTTATTAGGTTTAAAGATAATGAAGAAAAATGATAAATGTAAATGGACTTATTGAGTATGGAATGTGAGGTTTAGATGGAATGAAAATGGCGATGATTTAGTGATTTGAAAATAGATTATTTTGGGACAAAATTAATGATTTTCATGAAGATCTTAAAGTTGGTAATAGATGGTATTTTGTTGATGGAAATGAGGAAATGATTGGTGGTAGAAGTGGAATTTAAATGTAATTAAAAATTCAAGATAAAAATAAGGGAAAGACATCATGGGTTCGGCCATGGTGTATGGCTGAACCCATGACCCATGGTTTAGGTCATTCATGGGCTAAGTATGGTTTATATATGTGCTTAAACGAAATGGAAATTAAGTTAAGTTAATGATGAAATTTAAATGGATGTTACAAGTATGATATGTGATGTTTAACTGGAATAAAGGTAGTGATTGAAATGGATGATTTAAGTTTCATTGGAGGTATGTTTAAATGGGTAATTGAAACCAAGAAGGATGGGGAAAGAAACATCATGGGTTCGGCCATGATGTATGGCCGAACCCATGACCCAAATTTTGATCAATTTTAGGCTAAGGTTAATGCATGTATCAATGCCTAGGAGGTTGTTTTAAAGGGCCAAAATGAATGAAGATTTGTGATTCTTGAAATGGATTATTTTTGGGACAAAATATGAGTCTTTGAAAATGGCACCAATAAAAGTGAACCATGAACCCTATGGTAATATTTTGGGACTTTTATGAATGGAAAACAATGGAGAGAAATGAAAATATTAAATGGATTGGTAAGCATGGTAGGTGATGTTTTTATATGAGATGAAAATGGGGTTTTAAATGAATGACTTAAATTCATTTGTGAAGGTAAAATGAACCAAGAAATTAGGAAATGAACATCATGGGTTCGGCCATGGTGTATGGCCGAACCCATGACCCCTTTGGGAGCCATATTATGGGCTAGGTATGGAATTATATATGGGATTAAATATTTACAAATTTAATTAAACTAGATGGCTGATTTTGTGATGTTATGTCATGATTAAGAAATTATAAATGGGTCCAAGTTTATGGGTCAAATATGGACTTAAATATGCATGGATAAAAGGGGTAACTTAACCATGGAAGAGGAGTGGCAAAACCGTAATTTGTGGCCACATTGAAGGACCATGGGTTCGACCATGGTACATGGCCGAACCCTATGTGGGTTGGACATGAAAATGGATATATTATGAATGAATAAATGAAGCGGATAGTTGCTGCGTTTTAGGCTCACAAATCGGAATTTTAAATTTGGCCAAAATTGGATTTATGTATGAGTCTAAAACCAATGGATAATGGGCTAAGTTAGGGACATAATCATGGATGATGTATGGACTAATTCGGTAAATGTAATAAGGTATCGGGCGTCGCAAACGGTACGCGATCGGCGACCGGATTATCGAACGGGAAGCGTAACGGAACGCGACACGGTATTCGGTAGGATTCCTACCATTTTGTGAGCGATGGATATGTGATGGTGTTTTAAATTATTTTGACTTGGCTTATTATGGATTTATGATTTATGGGACTTGCACTATGATGGGTTTTAACTTATGAATTACATGATAGTATCATGGATTATATTTTAATATTATGCATCATATGACTATGTATGGTATATCGAATATGGTCTATCTATATACTACATAGCATAATGCACCTACATCTCATGCATGGCATGGGCAGAAAAAAATAAACAAACCGGAGTCCATGCTCCGTCGGGGCGACCGAGACTCAGACATGGGGATTGCCTGAGGGCTATAACCGGAGTCCATGCTCTGTCGGGGCGACCGAGAATCAGACATGGGGATAGCCTGAGGGCTATAACTGGAGTCCATGCTCCGTCGGGGCTACCGAGAAGCAAACATGGGGAACAGGATATTGTATGATCATACGGATAATGGGTGGGACACATGACATAAGTACCCATGACATAGCATTCATCACATACTTATTTTGTTGTATTTTATGTTATCGGTATGTGTGTATCACTAATCCATGTGCTAGCCCTACTCGGAGTCCTACTGGGCGCATTGACTAATGCCCTACTTCTACCCTAGCTGATGACGCAGGAGAGGCAGGAAGCGGTGGACATACCGGAGGCCAAGCTTAAGAGCTTGGAAAGTGCAATCCTAGTTTATATTATGTTTACATTTTGGAGATGTAATTTTAAAGTAACTTAGCTCGTCGGGTTGTATAAATTTACATTTCTTGCGATGGTTTTGGACGTTACTTATGGACGATACATTTTGTGATATAATCATGAACATAGGGGCATTTTGGTAAATTCAATGTTGTATCTTCCCTTCTATCTAAAAACCGGTAGGATAGACTCTATTATCATGTTCCGCAATAATTATAATCCGCGAGCTTACTTCTTACGCGTGAACCGTTCTCGTGGACTTAGCTCCGCGCACGCGTGGGGTTGGCCAGTTAAGGGTCGGGCTTTAGAAGCTCGAATTTAACTCGCGTCGTGGCGTCCACGCCCTCTCTCACTCTTCTATATCAAAAAAAAAAAAAAAATAGACTCTGATTTTCGTAAAACGGGTGAAAAAGGGTTGGGCGTTACACCATCCGATAATGGGGTAGAGACACTGGTGAAGTACCAGGATACAGCTTGATCTCAAAATTGAGCTCCCTCATTGGTGGTAAACCAGGGAGTTCTTTTGGAAAGACATCAGCAAATTCTTTCACAATTGTTGGAAGCTCAGTGACTGGTGCTTTGTTGATGACAATATTGTTCAATACCAAATGGTGCAACCCTTCCTGCAGTCTGCTTTGCTTGTTAGCACGAACTATATACTGCTTTCCCTCGGGTGACCAAAATGTCACTCTTCGGCGATAACAATCAATATTGGCTTCATAACTAGCCAACCAGTCCATGCCGAATATAATATTGTACTCAGTCATGTCGAGTACCAGATAATTGAACTCAAATCTGAGTCCAGCAAGCTCTGTATTTATGGCCGTGCATATGAGTCCCAAGGACGTGTCTCCGACAGGGGATACTACTGTGAGTGTGGTGGACAGCTTTTGAACTAGTGTACCAGTAGCAGTTATAAAGGATGCAGATATAAAAGAGTGCGAAGCTCTAGAATCAAACAATGCATAAGCATAAGAACTATTGACAACGGCCATACCTTAAGTCACAGAATGATCCACATCCTCAGGAGGTGCCAGAGCAAATAGTCGTCCAGATCCGGTAGGATTAGGCGCCTGACCCGCCTGATTATAAGTCATGCCTCCTCAGGAGTTAGCTGGCCTAGCTGGTGGACGGGAAGATCCTCTAGAATATGAGAGCTTATTGAGCTTTGGACAGCCTCTCTTGAAGTGACCCAACTGATCACAGTGGAAACAGTTGTTCACCCCTCTGAATGACTAGGTGACTGATGCAGATGGGGAAGGCTGATTTGGATGAAAGCCCCCCGTGGACCCTGCAGATGGTGTGGGTCTGCTGAAGTTCGGTCGGAACCACTTGTTGGGCTAGAACCCACCCCTCCCACTTGGAGCTCGGCGGTTGTCAAACCGTACCATTGCATTCAACTCCTGTTCTGCTATTGTGGCCTTGCTGACCCCCTCAGCCAATGTGGTGCACTTAAATATGGTCACTTTGGTCCTGATGTTTGGCCGTAAACCCCTCTCAGACTTCCTTGCCCTGCGATGTTCCGTGTCCACCATATAGAATGCATAGATGGATAAACTGAGAAATTCCCGGTGATACTTTGCCACCGTCATAGAGCCCTGTACCAAGGACAGAAAGGCTTGCATCTGTCGCTCCTTCTCCTCCTCCGGAAAGTAGTGTTCCAGAAAGGTTGCTGAAAACTCATTCCATGTCATGGCCGACCTCTCCCTAACTGGTATGAGTGCCCTCTGCTTCTCCACCACCTCCCACCATTTACCAGCATCTTCTATCAGTTGTGAAGTAGCCAGTAGAATCCTGTCAGCATGACTCGAGATCTTAAGTAAGCTTAAGATCTGAGTGATCTTCTTCAGCCAGTGCTCGGCTCCGACAGCCCCTTCCTTTCCTTTGAAGTATGGAGGATGCTGTTCCTGGAATTCTCGAGCCATACTCCGGTCACTGGCATCTTTGGAACTTTCACTCCCATTCATATGTTGCTGGAGTACAGAGGTTACCACTTCTTGAACTAAGCCCTAAAGTTCAGGCTGCACATGTGGTATATGTACACCACTGTTCCCTTCTTCCTCCTTCCGTGATGAATTCTCACTCTCTTTCTCTTCTCGCTGGGAGTGATGTGATTCTTCCTCATTGCACGACTTTTCATGGACAGATCGCTCCTCCTCAGGTTGGGTTACCTCCTTCTCATGTATAGACGACTCCTTTTCATACACAGATTTTTCGTGTTGTGATACCACTTTCTCATGTTGTGTGATTTGCAACACCTTTCCCTTCCCTTTCTGGTTCTGAGGGATCTTTTTCTTTGGAGCCATTTCCCTAAGTCATGAAAACATTATTAACTTAGTTTCCTCGTACAGTTTGTATTTTTCACAATTTTGGGGAGATTTCCAAATAAGCAAACTTTATTTTCTTTTGTCTTGGGGGGAAATTTCTAAATACCTATTTGTTTGTTTTTCTCAAATTGAGGGAAAATTGGGGAAGTATATCCTATTTTGCTATGTTTTGTAGATCCATTATAATAACTGTACTTTTGCTATCTTTGTTGTTCTCAAATTGATTATTCAGTCTGAGTCCACGAAGTAAATTAATCCGGCCCCCAGTCAGCGGACTCCGAAGAGTCGGTCAGTTGGGATTCTTATCCGTCAGTGAGACATGAAACCGTCTTAATATTACTTCGGAAGATTCAACTTCCCATTTCACTCTGATACCAACTGTAACACCCCGCCCTTTTTACTCTAATAATCCGAGTTTATTTTTTATTTTTTTTATAATAAATACTCAAGTGATCGGGGCGGAGTGTCATGACGCGAGTTAAGTTCGGACTTCTAAAGTCCGACCCTTAACTGGCCAAGCCCATGTGCGTATGGGTTAAGTCCATAAGAATCGATCCACACATGATACAATAAACTTGCGGAATTAATTTAGTCTTAATCTAACTAAGGTTATAATAGATCCTATGACTATTCCAATTTTCCATTCTTAGATAGCAAAGTACATAATCATAATCTCCAAAAATTACTAAACAATCTTAACTAATCGTTCAATCAAATCATCCAAAATAAATCAAACCATAGCATCTAACTTAACTACTTATTACATGCCAACACATCTAATTACCAAATTACATTGTCCAGATAAATCAAATAACAAGTCCATAAATAGTCCATTCAAATTCTATTCAAATCCATTCAAAATGCCAAAGCTCCTATGCTTGGTTTTCTTCTCGATCCTCGTTCTTCCCTTTCCCTGCGGCATCCACTAAGGGTAGAGATAGGGCGTTAGATCAACGCGCTCAGTAGTGTTTCCGAATAGGGCTACCACAAGGTTAGTATAAAACATGCAAATAATATAATAATACATGTGTGTCGAAATTCCATAAAAACATGCTATGTATGAAATGAACATGTAATGAGTCCCACCCATCACCATTCTACATAGCCTCCTCTTGACGGGATTCTCATCGTCAAGGTACCCCACAGTGGTCTTTCGGACGCCCTGACGGAGTGTGGCCTCCGGATTCCTCTTGATGGGATTCTTGTAATAGCCCGAATTTTCGAATCAATATATATTTGGTATTTATTGATTTTAATTTGAATTTTAACATGATGGAATACTAAATGGATCAAAAGTTGGGACAAGGGTCCAAGAATGGTCCAATGGGCCATGGATTGGATGAAATCCATTTAATGGGTCAATGAGGACTAATCGGGTCAAGGATGGTCAAAAAGGGCCATATGGGACCCAATGGGCCAAAGTAGGTAAGCCTAAAATAAATGGGAAAGACAAATATAATTGGGCCATGGACCCAATGGTGATCCAATTAAGATAAATTAAATAGATTAGATAATTATAAAACTATCTAAGTTAAGATGTATCAAGATTAAGTAATATGGCCAAATGGGGCCCACCTCCACCTCACCCATTGAGGTGGCGTGTGGACCTAGGAAAAAAGTGTGGCCAACCATCATGGTTGACTTGGTCAACCATGGATAAATTTAAGAAGACTAAGGTGGATTAAGGTAAATTAAATTGATTAAAATTATTGTAAAATTATCTAAGTTAAAATCAATGGAATTAAAATAACATGGCCAAGTGGGGCCCACCTCCACCTCATCAAGTGAGGTGGCGGGTGGGGTAGGTATAGGTGGGGGCCGTCCACCATGGTTGACTTGGTCAACCATGGGTGGATTTATTAGATAGATAATTTAATGGAATTAAATTGGATGGAAATTAATTAACCTAAGTGAGGACTTAACTTAACTAATTAGGTTGATTAATTAGGGTCCATAGACAAGTCAAAGAGGACAAGGGAGCCATTCTTGGTGGTTGGGTCTCAACCACCACCACCAAAGTCAAGCTAGCCCATGCTTGGTTGGTGAGGAAGTTAATGTTTGAGTGAAGGCTACTCCAACCATCTCCATCTCATTTCAAACAAACATTTTTCACTCTATCTCTCCCTCCCACTCTCAAAAACCGTCCCATGCATTGGAGAAAAGGTTAGGTTTCCTAAATGCAAAGTAATTGATGATTTTATTAAGGTTAGAAGGTTTAAAATGTTGGAGAATGATTTATGATAATTAGTTTTTAAGTGATTTAAAATAGGTGATTTTAACTAGGGTTTAAAGGCATAGAATGGAATGAATGGATGACCATAGGGTTCGGCCATGTAGCATGGCCGAACCCCATGGTAAATAATGGGTAATTTATTAAGATTACAAGGTTTAAAGATAATGGAGAAAAATGATAGATTTAAATGGATTTATTGAGTATGGAATGTGATGTTTAAATGGGATGAAAATGGTGATGTAAATAGATGATTTAATTCAAATGGGGGTATGATGTTTTAAAGAAATCATGAACTATAGGGTTCGGCCATACAAGGTGGCCGAACCCCATGGTTAGTGATCTATGAAGGTTAGGGCTCTTAGATGCTCAATGGTTAATGTTTTCTAAAGTTTGAAAATTATGAGTATGGTAAGTGATTTTAAAATGGATTATTTTTGGGACAAAACATTAGTCTTTGAAAATGGCATCCATAAAGGTAAACCCTAGAGTGGTGATTAGTGGTTTTAATAAATTGAAAATGATGTAGAAGAATGCTAGATTTTAATGGATTTATGAAAATGATATGTGAGGTTTTAAATGGGATGAGAATGAGGACTTAAATGAATAAATTAAATTCATTGGTGATAGGATTAAATGAGACAAAATGGACCCAAAAGAAGGGAGATAGGGTACCATGGGTTCGGCCATGGTGTATGGCCGAACCCATGATCCCTTTGTGGGCCACCTTTAGGGCCAAATGTGAAAGGACATATGGGGATTAAATGTTTTTCAAAATTAAACAATAGGTGGCTGATTTTGGATATGTTATGGAATTATAAATGGGTCTAAGTTATGGATGAAATTTAGACTTAAAATAGACATAAGTGGGTGAATGATTAATCATAGAGGAAAGAGTGGCAAAATGGTAATTATTAGCCACTTTGAAGAACCATGGGTTCGGCCATGGTACATGGCCGAATCCTATGTGGATTAGACATGAAATCGAATGCATTATGAATGATTAATTGGAACGGATAGTTGCTGCGTTTAGGTTCGCAAATTAGAGTATTTAAATGGCCAAAGAAATTGGATTTTTGTATGTGTTTTAACCAATGGATAATGGGCTAAGTTAAGGACCGATTTTTGATAAACTTGTAATATACTTAAGGATCATTGAATGGATCTAGGGTTATGATCAGTTAGGAACTTAATCATGGATAACGTATGGACTAATTCGGTAAATGTAATAAGGTATCGGGACGTCGCAAACGGTACGCGATCGGCGACTAGATTATCAAACGGAAAGCGTAACGTAACGCTACGTGGTATTCGGTAGGATTCCTACCTTTTTGTAAGCGATGGATATGTGATGGTATTTTAGATTATTTTGATCTGGCTTATGATGGATTTATGATTATGATTTATCTTATGATGAGTTTTAAGTTATGAATCATATGGATTATATTTTAACATTATGCATTATATGGCTATGTATGGTATATCAAAATTATGGTTTATCTATATACTACATAGCATAATGCACGTACATCTCATGCATGGCATGGGCGGGAAAATAATGAAACCGGAGTCCATGCTCCGTCGGGGTGACCGAGAATCAGACATGGGGATAGTTCTATAACCGGAGTCCATGCTCCGTCGGGGCGACCGAGAATCAAACATGGGGATAGTTCTATAACCGGAGTCCATGCTCCGTCGGAGCGACCGAGAAGCAAACATGGGGATAATACATTGTATGATCATACGGATGATGGGTGGGACACATGACATAGGCACCCATGGCATAGGATTCATTACATGCTTATTTTGTTATATTTTATTGTATCGGTATGCGTATTATCAATAATTCATGTGCTAGCCCTACTCGGAGTCCTACTGAGCGCGTTGACTAACGCCCTACTTCTACCCTAGTTGATGACGCAGGGGATGGCGGAAGCGGTGGACATGACAGGAGCCAAACTTAGGAGCTTGGGAAGCGTAGTCTTAGTTTATCTACGTTTACATTTTGGAGATGTAATTTTAAAGTAACTTAGCTTGTCGGGTTGTATAAATTTACATTTCTTGCGATGGTTTGGACATTACTTATGGACAATTACATTTGGTGATATAAATATGATCATAGGGGCATTTTGGTAATTTAATGTTGTATCTTCCCTTCTATCTAAAAACCGGCAGGATAGACTCTATTATCATGTTCCGCAATGATTATAATCCGCGAGCTTACTTCCTACGTGTGAACCATTCTCGTGGACTTAGTTCCGCGCACGCGTGGGGTTGGCCAGTTAAGGGTCGGGCTTTAGAAGCTCGGACTTAACTCGCGTCGTGGCGTCCGCGCCCTCTCTCACTCTTCTATTTAAAAAAAAAATAGACTCTGATTTTCGGAAAGCGGGTGAAAAAGGGGCGGGCGTTTACAATTCTCATATCAAGGTACCCCACAGTGGTCTTTCGGACGCCCCGACGGAGTGTGGCCTCCGGTTACAACACCATCATCCCATGCCATACATGAGATGTCTATGCAAACATGCCATTTGTAAATCTAACATTTCATTCAAATAACTTATTCAAATAAACATAAAACAACAAATAACATATGTGGTTACAACAAGGTAGGAAACTTACACTAGATTACTTTGTTTGACCCTTCCTTTGAACTGTCTTCCGATCACGGCTTGTACACCGTTCTAGAAATCCTAATACCTGATGTACATAGCAACAAGTTAATCATTTGTCTACTTAATTTCCATCAAGCTTAATGTTCCATGAACCACTTAGTGGGGTTCGGCCAAAGCCATGGCCGAACCTCACCCATTAAAACTTTGGTCACCCCTTTTTTTTATCTAATCCATTTTGATTAACCCAAAACTCCCAAATGAACCTTGGTAGGGTTCGGCCATACATTATGGCTGAACCTTACCACTTTGACTTTGGTTTTAGCGCATTTATCCAATCATATGATCATTTTATTTTTTATCATTTCACCCATAATTACGATTGTGCCAATGAGACCAACCTTTGCTTTAAATTAGCTAACTTCCATCGCCTAACATAAAATCATCTTAGCGGGGTTCGGCCATACACATGGCCGAACGTCATCACTTAATTTGATCCTTTTTAAACCCTTCATATCTCCATATAAACTAACCACTATGTCCAACAATTACCATTAGTAGGATTCGGCCATACTACATGGCCGAACCTCACCAAACTGGTTCTTTTTGTTCATCTTTCCATGATCTTTGATGGTTGATTATACCCATACTAATTCCATAAACAAACATATATTATTCTTAAATCAAAGTATATAATTATTGCCTAATGTCCATCATAAACTTAACCCAATTATTCAACAAAACAGTCCATGGGGTTCGGCCATAGACTTGGCCGAACCCTATGGTTCTCTTAATGAAAACCCTCCAATATTTACCTATGATGTTGACCAGCAAATTAACCATAACCTTGACATGGTTCAGCCATGTCAAAGCTACTCCCAAACAGTAAGCTTATCTACCTTTTAAATCCTTTAAAACCTCCATTTCATAATAAGGATTTTGTCTCTCATACACCATAAAAATCACCAAGTTTTCCCATGGGGTTCGGCCATCCAAAGGTGCCGAACCCTATGGTCCATATTTTACCATTTTTAAACATCATAATCCTATATCTAAACCAATGATGGATCTGGCCATACAATGGCCAGATCTCATTCCCTTAACCAATTTTACTTATCAATGGTTCAAAGTGCACTTACCAATTATCGCGACTCCTTCGGTCTTTCACTCCTTCCTTGGTCCTTTATTTTCCTAGCCTCTCCTTCTTTCTTCTTGTTCTTTTGGCTGAGACAAACCTTGCTGCAACCTCCTTGGAATACTTCAGCCAAGAGATATGAATTTGAGAGAGAAAATGAGAGAGAAAGAAAGAGAACTTTGGCCTTGGATGAATGTGCTAAGCCTTGGTGCCAAAACCCTTTTGCTGAACTTATTTTGATGAAAAGGGGATCAATCCAAGGACTGATTAAGCAACCAACTGCTGCTCTTGGTTTTGGAGAGAGGGAGGACGACCAAGGGAGAGAGAGATAGATAGAGTAAGAATTGAAACCTCTTTGGCTACTCAAATTCAGCCCAAAGTTAATCTTGTGTAACTCCCATTGCCTTAACCCAAAACCTTATGTTACTTGGGGGTTTCATCATGAGATGAAACCTTCCCATGCTCCCAACGTCCCTTGCTGGTTGGGCTTGTGTAACCTCCCCTTTCCTTAAGGTCTCACATGGGGGTTTCATTTTGAGATGAAACTCCCATGTGCTGTACCGTCCCTCCATTGGTTGCTTCTCTGTTTTGGCTTGTGTAACAACCACCTCTCTAATGTGTAACTCCATAAACAACAGCTCCATTCCACTCCATTTGACCCTCATCAATGTCCCATGTGGGAGTTCTATCATTGGAATAAAACTCCCCTCCTCCAAGTGTGAACACACTTTGTAACTCCCATTGGTTTAATATCTATTTTGAATTTGAAATGCCATAATCTATTGTGTGTAACTCCTCCAATCAGCAACCCATTTATTCTCCAACCTTGGAGTTACATGCATGAACTATCAATCCATGCATTGGCTGTCTTTTGAAGACCCAAACAATGAACTCCATACCATTTCCAACGTGCATACAATTTTGAATTTGAAATAACCCTCTCACCTTTGTAACTCCCGAAACGGCAATTCCAATTACTCTTTGACTAAACGTTTTATGCTTGAAGTAAACCCCCATGCAGCCAACGTGGGATATTATTTGAATTTGAAACCCACAAACCTTTTATCTACTCACCTCACTCATTTAGATATTCCATCCAACCCATTTATTTAGCTCACCCAACTCAACTCATTCATTTAATGTAACTCAACTAATAAATTCAACTCAACTAACTCAAATATTTAATGAAACTTAGACCAATTAAGGTTTGAGCTCACTCCATGATTAATCATGTCCATCTCGACCCATTGGGTCCCATTTGGCCATTTTGACCCATTTAACAAAATTTGACCCAATTATGATTTTTGACCCATTTAAGTACATCTTATCCATTTATTTGTTTTGTAAGAAAAACTACCATCCTTTGGGTCTTAATTGAACCATTTACCCATTCAAATTCAAATCAAATATATCACAATGGCAATTCCGTAAATATGAATAAATTCATATAAATTGATAACTTTGAAATTCCAGGGTGTTACAGTTTCATCTCATAGATGAAACTCCCAAATGGAGAACAATGGGAGGTGGACGGTTACACAATCCAAGCCAAGCATACCATTCCACACATGGGAGTTTCACCCCATGGATGAAACCCCCAAATGGGCCATTAAGGAAGAGGTGGCGGGTTTGTGAAGGATACACAAATGCATACCATTGCACACCATTGGAGCCTTGGGAGTTTCATCTCATGGATGAAACCCCCAAGTGGAGCATTAAGGAGGGAGGTTAAGGAAAATGGGAGTTACACAAAGGGCTTCACCAAAGCCATCACCCTTGGTCGACCACATCATTGGAGCAAAACAAATTTGATATTCATCTCACTCTCTTCCTCTCCCTCTTGGCTGTTGTTCTCTCCTTCAAACCATCTCTTGGCCGACCACTCCTCAAGACAAAAGACTTAGAAAAGTTTTTGATCTCAAGCTAGCACAGAAGGCCGAACTCTCTCTCTCTCTCTCTCTCTCAAGTCTCACTCTCGGCGAAAGAAGTAAGAAAGAAGGAGGAAGAGGCTAAGAAGGAAAGGAACGGAATAACAAGTCGGAGAGAAGGAAAACCGGAGGAGTCGCGGAACCGGTAGGTATTTTGATAGATTTTAATAAGGAAACATGGTCTGGCCATTACATGGCCAAACCTTAAATGGTATATACAAGAATCCCATCAAAGGTTATGATCATGGTGATTGGATTTAAAAGAGGAAATATGGAACCATAGGGTTCGGCCATAGTGCATGGCCGAACCCCATGGAAGAAAAATTAATGGACGAATGTGTTGTGTTAATGGAAAGGATGAACCATAGGGTTCGGCCATGGTGCATGGCCAAACCCCATGGAAGGACATTGGTTATATTTATTAACGGATTGGAAATATGGAAATCATAGATGTATGCTTATAATTTTAAAAGGTTTTAAAGGGTTATAGATGGATGTATGAATGGGAACCATTAAAAGATCAAACCATATGGGTATGATACAATTTTAAGGAAAATAAGGAACGATAGGGCTCGGCCATGTTGTATGGCCGAACCCCATGGAAGAGTATTTGATGATCATGGAAGATTTAAATAAAGTCATGTGTATGGACTTGGAGTTGTAAATAAAGATCCAAGGATATGATATAAACCTTCCCATGGAGGGACTTGTTTATGAACTTAAGATGATAAAATATGGAGATAAGATATCATGGGTTCTGTAACGCCCCGACCTTTTCCACCCTTCCAAAAATCAGAGTCTGGAAATTTCTTTTGAAAGAAACACAGAGTGAACAAGAGAGGGGGCGTCACGACGTCGGATTGTGGGTTTAAGAATTGGAATTTATTTTATATGAATGTAATGGTGGATAGATAATTTTATGCTATGGAGTTTAAACCCATCAAATGAGAGGGTGGAAGATGGAGAAAACCCTAAATGGGTGAATTAGGGTTAGGATAAGAAAATGAATAAATGGGTTATGTGCATTATGTAAATTATGAAATTAAGCATGGAATGGGGTAATTGGAATAAAATTATGGGCCATAGGGTTCGGCCATGTAGTATGGCTGAACCCCATGCTGGGTGATTTGGTCTTTGATGTAATTGGTTAAGGTTTTAAGAATGGAAAGCAATGAGGGTGTTAAGTTAATGAATTGTAGTAAATGAGTGAATGTGGGAAATGTTTCGAAATGCTTTTTATGATGGAAATGTAAAGGGATTTTATGGCATTGGAGGGTATAGAAAGTGATAGATTATGAACCATGGGTTCGACCATGGTGCATGGCCGAACCCTATGGTGATAATGGTGGATTTAATGGTTATGATTTATGGAGAAATAAATGGGAAAATGTTGGTAATTTTGATGGACCCAAAGAATGAAATGATACCCTAAAATGGTGATGTAATAGGGATCAATTGATGGGTTTAGAGGATGGAAAAGAGGGATTAATGTATGGATGAGTTTAGAGTTTTAAATGAGTAATGGTGTGGCCCCAAGAGACATAGAAAAATAGTGGAATATGAACCATGGGTTCGGCCATGGTGTATGGCCGAACCCTATGGTAATGTTTTACAAATTTTAAATGGGGTTAAAAGGATGGAAAATGGGGAAAGGACACCATGGGTTCGGCCATGGTGTATGGCTGAGCCCATGGCCCAATTGTAACCCATTGTAGTGGATTAAATTGGATGATGGATGGTGTTTGTGGCCTCCAAAGGGAATGAATGAGTGATGCACTCATTGAAGTTAAATGCATAAGGTAAACCCCATGGGAGGATTTGATGAATTAGGTATTTTGAATCCATGACCCAAATGGTGGATCATTTTTAGGTCTAAGGTTAATGTGTATGTATGTGATTAAGTAATGGGAATTGGATTAATTAGATGACAAGTTTTAATAGTTTGGTGGGTCATAAATGAACCTAAGTTAGGGATCTAAGTTTAAAAATCAATTTTGGACTTAATCATGCATGGATAAATGGGTGATTAACCATGGAAAATGAGGTAGTGGCAAAATCGTAATTAAATGCCAAATTCAAGAATTCTATGGAGATTGATCATGGAATGAGGGGATCTAATGTGATAACCTTATAAGTGGTTAATAAAGCCTAGGGTGGCTGATTTTAGACATATGTACTTAAAAGTATATAATGGATTAGGTGGGACCCACAAAACCTAAATGGTGACCGGTTTTTCATAAGGGCTTATAAATGGTTGAAACATGGACTAATGATTAATGTGTAATAAGGTACTGGACATCGCAGGCGGTGCGTGATCAGCGACCGGGTTTATCGAACGGAAAATGTAAAAGGACGCAAGTCGGTATTGGGTAGGATTCTAACCTTTTTGTAAGCCATGGATTGAGTGATGGTTGTTTTGAATTATCTTGGAAATTATATGGGTTGTTTTAAGATGGTTTTTGAGTTATGTATTAGGTAGGGGTTTTTACTTGATTTATTCTGGTAAGCATATAATTAGTTTAGAATGGATTTTAAAGCTATGATGTGTTTATTGAGGCTGTACTTGATATCCTTTTGATAATCAAGTCATATGTTTGATTTATGGGATTTTTACATGTCATGGTTGTTATTATATTCATTACATGGCATATGGCACCTACATCTCATGCATGGCATGGGAGGGATATGACAGGGAAATGATGAAATGAAACTGGAGTCCATGCTCCGTCTGGGCGACCGATAAACAGCATGGGGACATTTCACATATGTATTATGATACCTTGATGATGCTTTTCCATCAAGGGGGATGTTGTATTTATTATTGTACCTTGATGATGGTTCTTCCATCAAGGGGGGATGCCTAGTGTGGATCGCATCTTGATGAGGCTTTTCCATCAAGAGGGTCATGGCACGATGATGGTATGGATTCTATTTGGAATACTATGGATGGTTGGAAAAATGGACATTGTAGAGTTGAGGATGAGATTGATGGGTGGGATTCATGACATAAAACACCCATTGCATTACATTGTACCAAATGGCATAATTTTGAGATAATATCTTCTATATACTTTGTTATTACTAATCTATGTGCTAGCCCGACTCGGAGTCCTACTGGGCGCGTGTTCTAATGCCCTACTTCTACCCTAGCTGATGACGCAAGAGGTGGCGAAACGGAAGGACGGGACGGGAGTCAAGCTTAGGAGCTTGGGAAGGCAGATTCATTATGTTGTTTAAGTTTATGTTGGAAAAATGTAATTTGAGTAGCTTAGCTTGTCGGAATGTAATAAATTAGATTACTGGCTATGTTTTGGGATTTTATTATGGACATTATGGTTTTGAGGTATTATAGAAATTTAAATGAATGTTATCTTCCTTGCTATCTCAAATCTGTAGGATAGTCTTTGTTGTTAATTCCGCACTGAGAAGTAATATTCCTTGAGCTTACATCTACGCGTGAACCGTACTCGTGGACTTGGCTCCATGCACGTGTAGGGTTGGCCAGTTAAGGGCCGGGCTTTAGAAGCTCGGACTTAACTCGCGTCGTGACGTCCGTGCCTTTTGTCACTTTAAAAAAAAAAAAAAAATTTAACTCTGATTTATGGTGAAAAGGGGCAGGCGTTAAATTATCTACGTGTAAACCGTTTCCGTGGACTTAGTCCATGCACACATAGGGTTGGCCAGTTAAGGGTCGGACTTTAAAAGTTCGGGCTTAGCTCGCGTCGTGACGTCCCGCTCTCGCTGACTCTTTTATTTATAAAAAAAAAAAGACTGATTTTCGGAAAGCGAGTGAAAAAGGGCAGGGCGTTACAGTTGGTATCAGAGCGAAACGGGAAGGTTGAATCTTTCGAAGTAAGATTAAGACGGTTTCATGTCTCACTGACAGATAAGAATCCCAACTGACCAACACTTTGGAGTCCGCTGCACGGGGGCCGGATTAATTTACTTCGTTAGACTCAGACTGAAATATTCAATCTGAGAACAACAATGAATGATAGCAAAGGAAGTACAGTCAAAATAATTGGATTTATCAAACATAGCAAAATAAGATATATTTCCCCGATATTCCCAAATTGAGAAACAAACAATAGATACTTAGGAAATTTCCCAAAAAAAAAAAAAAAAAAACCAAGAGTGTTTATTTGGAAATTTCCCCAAAATTTTGAAAATACAAACTGTACGAGGAAACTAAATCAATGATGTTTTCGTGACTTAGGGAAAATGCCTCCAAAGAGAAAGACCCGACAAAACCAGAAAGGGAAGGAAAATGAGGTACAAACCTCTCAACATGAAAAGGAGGTAGAAAAATCTCAACATGAAAAGGAGGTAGAAAAATCTCAACATGAAGAGGAGGAACGACATTCTCGACATGAAGAGAAAGAACAACCATTTCAACATGATGAACAACCATCCCACCAAGAGGAGGAGGAACAAAGCAGCGTGAATATACCGGTGGTGCCTCCTGAACTACAAAGCTTGGTTCAAGCAGTAGTTACTTCTGTTCTTCAACAGCATCTGAACGGAAATGGAAACACCAGTGACGCCAATGACCGGAGCATGGTCAGGGATTTCTAGCAACAGTGCCCTCCTTACTTCAAAGGGAAAGAAGGGGTTGTCGGAGCGGAAAACTGGTTGAAAAAGATCACTCAGATCTTGACCCTTCTCAAGATTTCGAGTCATAATGACAAGATTTTGCTGGCTACATCACAACTGATCGATGATGCCGGTAAATGGTGGGAGGTAATCGAGAAACAACGAGCACTTCTGCCGGAAAGGGAAAGGACTGCAATGACTTGGGAGCAGTTCTCAGCTACCTTCTTGGATCATTATTTTCCTGAGGAGGAGAAGGAGCGCCACACACAAGCTTTTCTATGTTTCGTACAAGGTACCATGACGGTGGCAGAGTACCACCAGGAGTTTCTCAGTTTGTCTTGCTATGCATTCTATATGGTGGATACATAGTATCGAAGGGCACGTAAGTTTGAACGGGGCCTTCGGCCAAGTATTAGGGCCAAGGTAACCATATTCAAGGAAGCTACACTAGCAGAGGTGGTCAGCAGGGCCACTATAGCAGAGCAAGAGATGGCCGAGTTAGTGCGTTTTGACAACCGTCGAGCTCAGAGTGGGAGTGATACATTTTATCCTAACAAGAAGTTTTGACCGAACTTTAGCAGACCCTCACCATCCACTGGGTCAACAGGGGGCTTTCATCCCAATCATCCCTCCCCATCAGCATCAGTCACTCAGGTTTCCCGAGGGGTGAACAACTGCTTTCATTGTGACCAGCCGGGTCACTTCGAGAGGGAATGCCCGCAGCTCAGCAGACCCTCTTATTCCAGAGGTTCATTTCGTCCACCAGCTAGACCAGCTAATCCACGAGGAGGCAGGACATATAATCAAGCGGGACGGGCGCCTAACCCTACTGGATCTAGACGGTTGTTTACTCTAGCTCCTCCAGCAGCAGTGGATCACTCCGTGATTCAAGGTATGGCTGTAGTCAGTAGTTCCTATGCCTTTGCTTTATTTGATTCTAGAGCATCCCACTCCTTCATATCTACTGCATTCATAACTACCACTAGAACATTAGTACAAAAACTATCCACATCATTCACCATTGTATCCCCCGTCGGAGACAAGTCATTGGGGCTTATATGCACAACAGTGAATATTGAACTCGCTGGACTCAGATTTGAGTTCAATTATTTGGTACTCGATATGACTGAGTATGATATTATCTTCAGAATGGATTGGTTGGCTAGCTTTGAGGCCAACGTTGATTGCTATCGCTGTAGGGTAACATTTTGGTCACCCAAGGGAAAACAATATGTGGTGCTTACAGAGAAACAAAGCAAACTGCATGAAGGGTTAAATCACCTGGTATTGAACAGTATCAGAATCAACAAGGCACCGGTGGCTGAACTTCCAGCGATAATAAAGTACTATGCAGATGTATTCCCAAAAGAACTCCCTAGCTTGTCTCCCATGAGGGAGATTAATTTTGAAATCAAGCAGTACCCTGGCACTGCACCAGTGTCATTACCACACTACAGGATCGCACCAACAGAGATTTCCGAGCTAAAGAAGCAGATTGATGAACTTCTCAGACTGGGTTGCATCCGGAATAACACATCATCTTGGGGAGCTCTGGTGTTGTTTGTAAAGAAGAAAGACGGTACACTCCGAATGTGTGTGGATTACCGAAAACTGAACCAACTGACTATCAGAAACAAGTACCCTCTACCTAGGATCGATGATCTATTTGATCAACTTAGAGGTTCTAGCCACTTCTTCTCTAATATTGATTTGATGTCCGGATACCACCAAATCCGGATTAGGGAGGAAGACATAGAAGTCAGCCTTCAGAATGCGGTATGGACTGTATGAGTTTGTAGTCATGCCGTTTGGACTCACCAATGCACCAGTTGTGTTCATGGATCTGATGAACAGGATCTTTCGTCCTCACTTGGACCAGTTTGTCATTGTATTTATCGATGACATCCTGATCTATTCCAAAAGTAAGGAAGAACATGCTGAGCACCTGAGGATAGTTCTGGACACTTTGAGGAAGAACAAGTTATATGCCAAAGCCAGCAAGTGTGAATTCTGGCTACCCATGGTTAACTTCTTGGGGCATGTTATATCAGCAGAAGGTATAGCCGTGGACCCGGCTAAAGTGGCTGCAGTGAGAGAATGGAAAGCACCGAGGAATGTAACCGAGATCCGTAGCTTCTTGGGATTGGCGGGTTACTAAAAGAAGTTTATCATGGACTTCTCCAAGATTGCATTTCCACTTACCCGACTCACTCAGAAAGGAGTCAAATTTGAGTGGTCAGATGTGTGCAACCGGAGATTTGAGGATCTGAAAGATAGACTTACAACGGCCCCTATTTTGATTTTGCCAGAAAGAGGCAAGGGTTATGAGGTACAGTGCGATGCTTCAGGAGAGGGACTTGGGTGTGTCCTCAGTCAAACTCATCGTGTGGTGGTTTGTGGTTCAAGACAATTGAAAATACATGAACGCCTTTATCCCATGTATGATCTGGAACTAGCCGCAGTGGTCTTCGCTCTCAAAAGCTGGTGACACTACCTTTATGGCGAGAAGTTTGAAGTGTTTTCAGATCATAAGAGCTTGAAATACTTGTTTGATCAGAAAGAGCTCAATCTAAAGCAGCATAGATGGATGGAATATCTGCAGGATTATGAGTTCGCGCTTCGATATCACCCTAACAAGGCAAACAAGGTGGCAAATGCCCTCAGCCGCATATCACATGCATTAGTGGCATGTTTGATCAGGACAAAATGGGAGATGTTGAATACCATTCGAGAGTTCAATCTTTATATCAGTAACCATGGGAGTATGTACAATCTGATCATACGGTCCAACATGGTCTCCAAGATTGAACAAGAGCAGCGAGCAGATATGGAAATGGAGGAGATATGGGCCAAGATGTCTATTGGTGTGGTACTGTCGGAATGGGAATTACGACCAGGACAAGGTCTTGTATTCCAGGGTAGGATATATGTGCTTAAGAGCTGCAGAAGAGAGTTACTGATTGAGGCACATCAGACCAAACTCTCTATTCATCTGGGCAACACCAAGATGTATCACGACCTGAAAAGACATTATTGGTGGCACAGACTCAAGGGGGATGTGGCAGAATTTGTGGCTCATTGCTTAACTTGTCAGCAGGTTAAGACGGAACATCAGAAGCCACCAGGGTTACTCAAACCCTTACCAGTGCCGGAATGGAAATGGGAGCACATCTCCATGGATTTTGTGACGGGGTTGCCAAGGTCTTCAAAGGACAACAATGCGATATGGGTCGTGGTAGACCGACTTACCAAGTCTGCACATTTTCTTCCCATTAAGATGACAGACTCATCTGAGACTTTAGATTGGCGGTATATCAAGGATATCATCCAATGACATGGTATTCCCCGGACTATAGTGTCCGACAGAGATGGCCAATTCACCGGCAGAGTATGGTAGAGTATGCAGTCGGCCATGGGGGTAGTCCGAGAGAACAATACAAACATTGGAGGATATGCTAAGAGCATGCATGCTAGATTTCAAGGGTGGATGGGAGGATCACTTGCCGTTGGTAGAATTCTCATACAACAACAGTTACCAGGAAAGACTCCAGATGGCTCCATTTGAGGCTTTATATGGTAAACCTTGTAGGTCACTAGTGTGCTGGACAGAGGCCGGTGAGCCTGCACTGATTGGACCTGAGTTGGTTGCAGAGACTACAACGCAGATACAGTTGATACGACAGCACCTAATGGCTGCACAGAGTCGTCAAAAGAGCTACGCTAACAAGAGAAGGAGGTTCCTTGAATTTGAGGTGGGGGACATGGTGTTCTTGAAAGTTTCGCCACGGAAGGGACACATGAGATTTGGAAAGAAGGGGAAACTGTCGCCTAGATATGTGGGACCGTTTTCAATCATAAAGAGGATGGGGTAGGTGGCTTGTCAATTCGCACTTCTTTCACAATTGGCATCTTTGCACGATGTGTTCCATATATCAATGTTGAGGAAGTACAATCCTGATCCCTCACATGTACTGAATGTACAAGATATAGAAGTGCAAAGCGACGTGACCTACGTTGAGAAGCCTGTCAGAGTAGTGGAGACAGAGCAAAGGGTGTTACGAAACCGAGCGACTCAGTTCGTCAAGGTGGTATGGGATCGACATGGTATTGAGGAAGCCACTTGGGAACTCGAGTCAGAAATGAGAACAGCTCACCCTGAGCTATTTATGTAATTTATTTTGGAACCCTACTTCGCTCGATTTTTGGGACGAAATTTTTAAAAAGAGGGTTATATTGTAACACCCCGGATTTTTAGGTTATCAATATTTATGAATTTGCCCATTTAATTTGTGAATTTAAATGATATGGACCTTAGATGGGTAAGGTGTTGGGTCAATTGCTCAATTAAGACCCAACGGGTTATGAATATGGTTTCAATTGAATAAATGGGTAAGATGTATTCAATTGGGTCAAAATGCGCAATTGGGACCCAATGGGTCGTAGTTGATTTGCTTGACCACCAAGTGAGTACAAGCCTAACTTAATTGGGGCTGAATTAAATGGGAATGCAATCAAGTGATTGAGTTGATTTTAAGATGATGAGTTAAGTGAGTTGAATAGATTTTAATTAAATTATATGAGTTAGGTGAGTTGGATGAAAGGGTACACGTTGGAATAAGAGTTTCATCTCATGGATGGTGAGGGATTTTGGTTATTTCAAATTCAAACAAAGGGAACACGTTGGGCGGGGGGGGGGGGGGGGGGGGGGGGGGGGGGGTGGGGGGGTGGAGTTTTATCTCATAGATGAAACCCCCAAATGGAGAATCAATGGGAGGTGGACGGTTACAATATGCAAGCCAAGCATACCGTTCCGCACGTGGGAGTTTCACCCCATGGATGAAACCCCCAAATGAGCCATTAAGGAAGAGGTGGCGAGTTTGTGAAGGTTACACAAGGATACACAAATGCATACCATTGTACACCGTTGGAGCCTTGGGAGTTTCATCTCATGGATGAAACCCCCAAGTGGAGCATTAAGGAGGGAGGTTAAAGAAAATGGGAGTTACACAAAGGGCTTCACCAAAGCCATCACCCTTGGTCGACCACATCATTGGAACAAAACAAATTTGATATTCATCTCACTCTCTCCCTCCTTGGCTGTTTTTCTCTCCTTCAAACCATCTCTTGGCCGACCACTCCTCAAGACAAAAGACTTTGAAAAGTTTTTGATCTCGAGCTAGCACACAAGGCCGAACTCTCTCTTTCTCTCTCTGTCTCTCAAGTCTCACTCTCAGCCAAAGAAGTAAGAAGGAAGGATAGGATCGGAAGAACAAGTCGGAGCAAAGGAAAATCGGAGGAGTCGCGGAACCGGTAGGTATTTTGATAGATTTTTAATAAGTAAGGAAACATGGTCCGGCCATTACATGGCCAAACCTTAAATGTTATATACAAGAATCCCATCAAAGGTTATGATCATGGTGATTGGATTTAAAAGAGGAAATATGGAACCATAGGGACCATAGGGTTCGACCATAGTGCATGGTCGAACCCCATGGAAGAAAAATTAATGGACGAATGTGTTGTTTTAATGGAAAGGATGAACCACCATGGCCGAACCCCATGGAAGGACATTGGTTATATTTATTAATGGATTGGAAAGATGGAAATCATAGATGGATGCTTATAATTTTAAAAGGTTTTAAAGGATTTTAGATGGATGTATGAATGGGAACCATTAAAAGATCAAACCATATGGGTATGATACAATTTTAAGGAAAATAAGGAACGATAGGGTTCGGACATGTTGTATGGCCGAACCCCATGGAAGAGTATTTGATGATCATGGAAGATTTAAATGAAGTCATGTGTATGGACTTGGAGTTGTAAATAAAGATCCAAGGATATGATATAAACCTTCCCATGGAGGGACTTGTTTATGAACTTAAGATGATAAAATATGGAGATAAGATATCATGGGTTCGGCTATAGTGTATGGCCGAACCCCATAAACCATTTAATAAACCATTTGATGGAACATGTTAAAGGAACATTTAGAGTTGTTATGCATGTTTAAATGAATGGAGGATTGAACAAGGAAATAAGGGATTTAATCATATATATCTATGTTCATGGATTATGTTAATGGTTATGGATATGTTTAATGTTATTTTAATTAAGTTACTCATGGACTTGTAATTTGAGTACCTAGAATTCGGCATGTAATAACTTAGATAATTTTGCTATGGTTGAATGGTTTATTTTGGATATTAAAATTAGGGTAATTTGGTTAAGTGACGAAGTACTTTGCTATCGAAAATGGGATAGATTTAGGTTCTATTATAATCCGCAGTTGTATAAATTCAGCATGTTAACATTATCTGCATGTAAACCGTTTCCGTGGACTTAGTCCATGCACACGTGGGGTTGGCCAGTTACTTAGCTCACGTCGTGACGTCCCGCTCGCTCACTCTTCTATTTATAAAAAAAAAAATAGACTCTGATTTTTGGAAAGCGAGTGAAAAAGGGCAGGGCGTTACAGGCATATTGACCCCATGATAGATATAGTGGGCCCATGGTAGACGTATTGGTCTCATGATGGACGCGACGGTTCTATGGTTAAATATTATTTTCCCATGGATGGTTATTCTCATGGAGGACTTTGTGTCCATGGAAGAGTATTGTATATCGTGGATAGATATTCCAACGGAGGGCATTGATTTCATAGAGGATTGGACCCATATTTTGAGTATTGTCCCCGAGGATAGATGTACTTATGTTCGGGTATAGGTCCCATGGTTGAGGTTTGTCCCATGTGTGATATTAACCCCATGGTTGACGGTGTTCCCATGGTTGGTATAGACCCGTGATTGGCTAGACCCGTGATAGATGAGATCTATTCTACTCATGAGGCCCATAATTGGGTAATTAGAATGTCTTGATGTAACATCAGGAATAGAACGGGGTTAGTGCCATGAAATAAATGAATTGAGAACTACTCAAAATCTGATCTCCATTAGAGTACATATGCAGCTGATAATTCAGTTTGATCAAATTAAGGGTCCAATAAGTGCTGGGATCTGTAGGAATCTCGCAACACGTATAGGTGTCATGTGTTTGGGTTATGAGTGGTGTATGCTTCAAAAAAATATATTATTGTTTCTCACGGGTCCATTGGGTCGGGCCGTAACAAAACAATATGTAAAGGGTCACAATCTTAGTGTGATCGTTTAATGAAATTGTCACACTAATCAAATCTTTTGATGAATATTCTACTGCACTTTAAATAATCAAGAAATTTGTAAGCACCATTAAAAATGAGATTTACCTATTCACCCCCCCCCCCCCCCCCCCCCCCCCCCCCTCTTTCCTAGGGTCAATAGGGTTGTTCTAGCACCGTGTAAAGGGAAGTTTCACATAGAATTCATAGTACCCATGGTATTTCACTTCATGTTGAGTTCTAAGACAGTTGAGAAGTGTGTTAATGATTATGATATATTTACGATTTTGAGATTGATGCATGATTTCCTATTATGATTACGATATGAATTTCAAATGTGGGATGGGTATGTTTTGCAAATATGATTTTATAACGCACCAAATCCTGTGATCATTTTATAACTTCACACATTGGTACCCACATCGAAGGGAATTCCTATTGGGCATGTGACTAAGCCCACAATTCTTTCTTTCTTTTTAGAATCTGATGCAGGAAAGGAGAAAGTCGACGAAGCCGGGCAAAGCAAAACCCAGACTTGATTTGGAATGCTAACGGATATTTTGGAGATGTGTTAACATGTTTTGTATTTTGATTAGAAATATATAATTTGTAGGAGTCATGGAAAGATGTAATATTTATTTGTAAACTCCTAGATGCTTGGAAAGCTAGACTTGTGAACCCTATGTTATTTGACACTTTAACTTGATCGGAAATTCAATACTTGGTTTGCTTGGAATTGCGAATTAATGAAATGAGAATGGTTATGATACATTAAGTATATCAAATATTATGCATGCTTTTACAGGTTACCAAAGTGTGTTGCAAAAGTTTTAAATGGACTCTATCCATATACACATACACTGATTTGGGTCTTAGTACTCGAACTTGATTCGCTTTGTGGTGCCTTCCCTCTCGTCCCGTTAAAATATTCTTAATTAATCACTCTGATCTGAGGGGGAAAGAGAGGGGCTCTACAGTTGGTATCAGAGCGGATGAAAAGCAAAGTAAGAATTTTCCCTAAGTTAAATTCAAATAGATTATAGAAGCTTTAGAGAATAGGTGTTAGTCACGTTTTGACGGGTGTTCAAGTGAATGAGTAGAAGTAGAAAGATAATGACTTTTCCCCACTTTATGAATGTAGGATGAATGCATGAAATGATTTCCGATGTGTTGTGATGCACTTGTTGAAAATAATACCTTCACGCATTTATGAAATGAGAAGTTTCTAATCGTCTTCCTTGACATAGCAAAATGCCACCCCAAAGAAGAGGAAGACGTATGTGGAGAACTACCTAGCAAGATGGTGAGACCAGCAGAAACATTCCTCCGGTAACCCCTGAGGTCCAGGGTTTCCTTCAGAACTTGGTTCACAATGATATAGTTGGCACAGACTGGAACTGGCGTGACCCAAATCACTGAGGCTATTAATCAAAGCACTGTGAGGGACTTCCAGCAACGACACCGTCCAAAGTTCGATGGTACAGAAGGACCGATAGGAGCAGAGAATTGGGTAGAGAATATCACCCAAATTTTCAGTCTACTCACGATCACAGATGAAGCAATCCGAGTTTGCTTAGTTTGCTCCCATCTTATCAATGATGCTGGCAAGTGGTGGAAATCGGTGGAGCATAATAAGGAACTAACTGACAAGAGATGGAAAGGCTTCACGAAGCTATTCTTAGCACACTACTTTCCTGAATAAGAGAAGGAAATCAAATCACACGAATTCATAGACCATATCGGTGGTGGACTATCAAGTGGAGTTCACTCGGCTGTCCAATTATGCTCCGTATATGGTGGATACATAACTCAAGAAGACCAGAAAGTTCGAAAGGGGTCATCTCCCAGCCATCCGATCATGAGTGTTATCCCCAGCAGCAAAGACCTAAGTGGAGATAGTAGGTTGAGCACTCACTATTGAGAAAGACTTGGCGGAATCAGCAAATTTCATGGATTGCAGGAGGAAGCAATGTGGTGCAAGTTCCTCCCAACATCATAAGAGGTTCCGACCAAACATTCCACGACCTCCAATCCCCTCATCGATTGTGCAGTCTACCGGCAATATCTCATACTATCACTGTGGGTAAACATGCCACACAAGGAGGACATGTCCACAGTTCAATCGGACACCGGTAACAGAGTCATTTGGTAGTACCTTTTCTTACCTTCAGTGTGGGCAGACAGACCATCTCAAGAGAAACTGTCCTCAATTACGTCAAGGACCCCCATCCTGAGCATTCTATCGTCCGCCGGGCAGCCCGGCTCAGTCTCATATGTCTCGGTCACCGAACCAACGGGACGATCTTTTGCTCATGTAGCTTCAGGATGGGCATATTCTCTAGTTCACGCTCTAGAGACAATTTATCACTCAGTAATCCGAGGTATGGCTATCATTGGTAGTTTCAATGCTATTGCCTTATTTGACTCTAGTGCATCACACTCTTTTATATCTACACCTTTTGCTGCTGCTATGGAAATTTTAGTACAACAACTGTTATCTGCATTCACTGTTGTATCCCCTATCGGAGACACATCACATGGGTTGACTTGTAAGTCTGTGAACTCTAAAATAACTGACTTCAAATTTGAGCTTGACTATCTAGTAGTGGATATGACAGAGTACAATGTGATTTTCGGCATGGATTGGTTGAGTATGTACCAAGCAATTATTGATTGTTACCGCAGAAGAGTAACATTCTGGTCGCCTGAGGGACACAAGTTCATTGTTTATGGGGACACATAGAAGATGTATATGTGTGGGAAGCCTTCAGATGAGGTCGGACGGATATTGTTGAATAGCATCAGACTGGAGGATCGCCAGTCTCTACATTACCAACGGTGGTGAAAGACTATGCTGATGTTGTAACAACCCGCCCTTCTTCGTGGTGGCATGTTTCCTAAGTCACGAAACATCCGCTTAATAGTCTTATAACAATGTTTCTTTAAGCAACCATGATTTATACATAGTCAATATTGATTGGATTGACGCAATTCTCCTAGGTGTTATTTTCATTCTTCATTTGGAGGGGAATTTTTTTTTTCGATGTTTGTTGGATATGTTTGACTTATAGTAATTACCTTCCTTTGTATTTTCATTCTGCTCTGATACCAACTGTAACGACCTGCCCTTTTTCCATTGATTAAATCAGAGTAATATTTTTTTTATATGGAGAAAGGCGAATACGTCACGACGCGAGCTGAGTTCAAATCCGAAAACTCAACCCTCGACTTGCCCAATTCTAGTACATACGTGAGTCAACTAACCAAACATTTGTGTATGTGCCAGCATAACACTGCAGAAATAAAATTATGTGAAAATAACATTTTGAGGGATTATAATAGTAAACTTTTCAATAGCAAAGAGGGAAATAACTTAAACCCATAAATCCAACATCAAACCATATCTAAAATAAAAGTTATCTACATTATTACATCACTGGATCCTATAAAATTTCATATTTCTATCAACATATCAAAATGTGAACTATTCGATCTTTAAGCATCTCCGGATCCATCCCTTTGTCAAGCATGGCTATCACTAGGTCCAACTTCTTCTCCTTTACCCTGATATGTGTTAATATCTAAGGGAAAAATGTACGGGCTTAGTCAACTTGCCCAGTAGGAAGCTCCGATCATAAAATGCACAAGTGTAAAATCTCAACATATCATATAATGAGAAAATAATGAATAAAATCCTAAAGTATGATTATTACAAATCTCTCAAATATAAAATAGAAAGTGTACCAAAAGCCAGTAACTCATAAATCATAAAATGATATGCCATAGGTGTCATGCATCAATGATATGCCCACCTACTTCCATGCATCAAATCATAACAAATTACTGCGATCAATGATTCTCAATAATTGGCCACTTATGTCCACAGCATTTGAGGCAGCAACCACCAGGGTGCTATTACCCATCGATAAATTAACCGAGACTATCGGTGGAGTGTGGTCTCCTCCCTCTGCGCAGGGTTTTGGGACCTTCCCAGGAGCTCTTTGGCCAAATTATGCCGTACAATTCATATCAAGGGACGGAGCCTGTAACACCCGGATTTTTCAATGCATAAATATATTCGATTTTTGTCTATTTTAATTGTTAAATTTATTGAATTTAAGATTTATGGATGGAATGGACTTTAAGTCGGTAAGAATTGGGTCAATAGCCCAATTATGATCCAATGGATCAAGTATAGAATTTGGGTTGGAAATAATTGGGTATGTGTGATTAAACGGGTAAACTACCCAAATGGGACCCAATGGGTCATAGATGTACTAATTAGAAGTAAATGGGTAAGGTTTGTGTAATAGCCCGGTTTTTTTTAAATCAATAATTACATTGGCTATTATTTATTTTAATTGTTGAAATTAAGAATTTTGATGGAATGGATGGTTGATGGATCAAAATTGGGGCAATGGCCCAAGTAGGGTCCAATGGACCAAGGATTGGATTAATTTCATTTAAATGGGTCAATGATGGTTAATTGGGTCAAGGATGGTCAATTGGGCCAAATAGCTATTTGGGACCCAATGGGCAAAGATGGTTTGAGCATTAGCGTAAATGGGTAGGAGGTAAATTTAATTGGGCCAAGGGCCCAATGGTGATCAAGGTAAATGGAATGGAATGGAATGAAGTGATTAAAATCACCTAAGTTAAATTGGAATGAATCAAGATGGCATAATCAAATGGGGTCCAACTCCACCTCATCAAGTGAGGTGGTGTGTGGACCAAAACATAGGTGGGGCCGACCACCCTGGTTGACTTGGTCAACCATGGATAAGTCAAAGGGAGTTGAGGAGGATCAAGGTGAATTGAATTGAATAAATTAATTAAAATCACCTAAGTTAAGTTGGAATAAATCAAGGTGGCATAATCAAGTGAAACCCAACTCCACCTCGTCAAGTGAGGTGGCGGGTGGCCTAAGGCATTGGTGGGGCCGACCACCATGGTTGACTTGGTCAACCATCGGTGGATTCATGGAGAAATTAAAGAGAAATAAATGGAATTAAATTATGTAATTAAATGACCTAAGTTAAATATCAAATTAAATAAATGAGTTGCATTACATGGAGTGAGTTCAATGGGGGTGAGTCACCTAGGAAATGTGTAACACCCCGCCCTTTTCACTCTAATTTTCAGAGTTTATTTTTTATTTTTTAAATATAATAATCAAGTGATCGGGGCAGAGTATCACAACGATAGTTAAGTTCGGACTTCTAAAGTCCGACCCTTAACTGGCCAAGCCCATGTGCGTATGGATTAACTCCATACGAATGATTCACACATGGTACAAATACAACTTGTGGAATTAACATCTTAATCTAACTGAGGTTATAATAGAACCTATGACTATTCCAATTTTCCATTCTTAGATAGCAAAGTACAAGATCTTATTCTCCAAAATTACTAAATAATATTAATCTACCATTCAATCCAACCATCCAAAATAAACCAATCCATAGCATCTACTTAACTACTTATTACATGCCAACAAATCTAGTTACCAAATTACATTGTCCAAATAATTCAAATAACAAATCCATAAATAGTCCATTCAAGTCCATTCAAAGTGCCCAAGCTCTTATGCTTGGTTTACTTCTCGATCCACGTTCTTCCCTTTCCCTACGTCATCCACTAAGGATATAGATAGGGCGTTAGATCAATGCGCCCAGTAGTGTTTCCGAATAGGGCTACCACATGGTTAGTCAAAAACATGTAAATAGTATAATAATAATACATGTGTGACAAAATTCCATAAAAACATGCTATGTATGAAATGAACATGTAATGAGTCCCACCCATCACCATTCAACATAGCCATCACTTGACGGGATTCTCATCGTCAAGGTAACCCACAGTGGTCTTTCGGACGCCCTGACAGAGTGTGGCCTCCGGATTCCTCCTGATGGGATTCTCATCATCAGGGTACCCCACAGTGGTCTTTCGGACGCCCCGAAGGAGTGTGGCCTCCAGTTACAACACCATCATCCCATGCCATGCATGAGATGTCTATGCAAACATGTCATTTGTAAATATAACATTTCATTCAAATAACTTATTCAAATAAACATAAAACAGCGAATAAGATATGTGGTTACAACAAGGTAGGAAACCTACACAATGATCACTTAATTTGACCCTTCTCTTGAACCGTCTCCCGTTTACAACTTGTACACCGTTCAAGCAAGTCTCGATACCTTATTTACATAGCAGCAAACCAAACATTCATTATGTAATTCTAACTTGGTCTAAGTCCCAAAAATGCACTATGTGGGGTTCGGCTATACCCCATGGCCGAACCTCACCTATTTACCATTTGATCTCTCTTAATTTGGATTAACACCATCCAAATAATTTATTGACAACCTCAATCCACAAAATATCACTTGGTGGGGTTCGGCCATACTACATGGCCGAACCACACCATATTGGTTTGGGTCCATACATCCAACCCCATCATCATACCATCTTTGATCATTTCATCAATAATTACCTTTATGCCATTGCTACCAATAAATAATTTTACTAACATTAAAACCAGCGATCCTTTCCATGAAATGGATTCATAAAGCCCATGGTCATGGTCCATGGGGTTCGGCCATACATATGGCCGAACCCTATGGCTTTCCCATTTAAACCTCCAACTCCTAACTTAGCCATAGTACCCCATAGTTCAGCCATGAAATGGCCGAACCATGACTTGTCCAAATGCTCACTTGGTACCCTTTTTAAACACCTCATATTGTTCCATAATCTTCAAACTTAAAACCTTTTGATTCAACCAAAATAGTCCATAAAAATGGTCCATGGGTTCGGCCATACACATGGCCGAACCAATGGTTCTCTTGATTCAATTGGCCCATCATCTATGCATGATTTGAATCAGCAACTTAACCATAACGTTGACATGGTTCAGCCATATATTGGCCGACCAAAAATAGTAAATTTATCTTCATGTAAATCACATAAGAACCCCATGGTAATGTATGGTTTTTATCTCTCAAAACCATCATCATTCATCAAATTCTTACATGGAGTTCGGCCATCCATGGTGGCCGAACCCAATGCTCTAAGTTTCCATCCTTTTCAACCTCATCAACATATTTCAAACCATTGATAAATTCAAAAACATGTAAAAAAAATCACCATGGTTTGACATGGTTTTTGACCTTTAAGAACATCAAACCAATCCACTCTTTTCATGGGGTTCGGCCAACCAAAATGGCCGAACCCAATGATGTATTTTCTTTCCTTTTTAAACAATCTTATTCAAGTTTAAATTCCTTGATGTGTTCGGCCAATCCATAGCCCAACACATGACACTCAAAACCATAATTTTAGAACTTTTCAAAGCATGCAATCAATCTAACTTAGCATTCAAAAACAGTCCATGATTTTGTTTTACAAAAAGACTATCCAAATTAACCCATTCTTTTCATGGGGTTCGGCCATCCCAAGTGGTTGAACCCTATAATCCATTTTTTTCAACTCATTCATGAACTTCCATCCAATATCTAACCCTTGTTAGATTCGGCCTTCCAATGGCCGGATCATGTTTCTTTATTAAATAATAGTTTATCGAAAACCTACCGTTTCCGCGACTCCTCCAATTGATCTTCACTCCGGCTTGTTCCTTCCCTTTCTTAGCCTCTCCTTCTTCTTGATTCCTTGGCCGAAGATGATTTTGTTGCTGTCCTTGGAATGATTCGGCTAAGCTATGGATTAGAGAGAGATAGAATTTTGGCTTTTGGATGGGAAACCTTGATGC
The DNA here is from genome assembly GCA_022113865.1 of Chimonanthus praecox. Lineage (NCBI taxonomy): Eukaryota > Viridiplantae > Streptophyta > Magnoliopsida > Laurales > Calycanthaceae > Chimonanthus > Chimonanthus praecox. The sequence continues at coordinate 28,825,935 of CM039088.1, read as the reverse complement.
CAACTCCTTTGATCTATGTGTATTTACCTTGATGGAGAGATCGGTCAAGGACTGATTGAAGCTAATCAACCAGCTGCTGTTCTTGGTTGTGAGTATGGTTTATGGAGAAAACGGCAAAGAGGAAGAGAGATAGAAAGTGAAATGGGCACCTTTTGCTTAATCAAAACAGCCCAAGGTTAACCTTGTGTAACTCACCTCACCTCAATCAAAATTCTTTATGTTACTTGGGGGTTTCATCTATGAAATGAAACACCCCAAGCAACCAACATCTCTTGTGGTTGGACTTGTGTAACCTCCTCTTTCCTTAAGGTCTCACATGGGGGTTTCATTTTGAAATGTAACTCCCATGTGCTGCACCGTCCCTCTATTGGTTGTCTTTTGAAGACCCAAAGCATGAATTCCAAACCATTTCCAACGTGCATACAATTTGCATTTGAAATAATCCTCTCACCTTTGTAACTCCCATAACGGCAACTCCAATTACTCTATGACTAAATGTTTTATGCTAGAAGTAAACCCCCATGCAGTCAATGTGGGGTATTATTTGAATTTGAATCCCACAAACCTTTTATCTACTCACCTCACTCATTTTGATATTCCATCTATCCCATTTATTTAACTAACCCAACTTAACCCATTCATTTAATTTAACTTAACTAATAACTTCAACTCATTCAAACTCCATTATTTACTTCAACTCAAACCCAACTCAAACATTTAATTCATCTTACCCAATTAAGCTTTAAGTTCACCAAATAGTCAAATATGTCAACTATGACCCATTGGCTCCCATTTTGGCCATTTTGACCCATTTGACCCAATTACAAATCTTGACCCGTTTGAGTACTTCTCATCTATTTATTTGTCTTGTAAACATAACTACTAACATTGGGTCTTGATTGGACCATTGGCCCAACACTTTACCCATTTAAAAGCATATCAAATAAATCACAATGGCAATTCCGTAAATATGAATAAATTCACGTAAATTGATATCTTTGAAATTCCAGGGTGTTACAAAATGGGTGAGTCAAATGGGTGGTTTCATCTCATGAAAACCACGCAACCATCAAGACAAAACCTACCCAAAAACCGTTGGCCATGGAGGGGTTGGGAGTGCCATGTGGAGGGCATGCACCCTCCATGGCTAGACAAAGGCCTTAAGTTGGGGGCATGCTAGGGCATGCATTGGCCCAAAGGGAGGTGGTGATTCCACCTCATCCCAACCACCACCACTAAGGGACAAGATGCCTAAGATTAAGGGCATGCATGGACCATGATTGAGCAAAAGAAAGGTGGTGGGGTCTAGCTCAAGCAAACCCAAGTCAAGATGGAAAGATGGATTTTCCATCTCATTCCTCTCACCTCACTCTCTCCCTCTCTCCCTCCCTCTCTTGGCCGACCCTCACACAAGGGGAAAGACAAGAAAAAGACTTAGAGAAAAGGAGGAGATCCCAAGCTTGGCCAACCACCATCTCAAGACCCAAGACTTAGGATATTTTCCCATTCTCTCCTCTTCTCCCTCTCTCAAACCTACCACCATCTTAGCCGAACCAACCCTTGGTGATCTCATCTTGATCAAGCTCATATATTGGCCGAAGATCAAAGAGAAGAGGAAGAGGGAAGGCTAAGGATCAAAGAAGAGCAAAAAGAAACCGAAAGAACCGCGGGATTGGTAAGTAATCCTCAACAAGAGTTTATTTTTAAAAGAGTTAAAAGGAGACCATGGAGTCCATTTTTCTTGGATTAATTGGTGGCCAAAATATTATGGGCCATGGATCTAAAATCCATCCAAGAAAGGGGATGAGAAATGGATAAACCCTAATGGGTAAGATAGGTGAAGAAAAATAATGGAATACTAAGGACACTATGTATATATTTGGGTATGTATATATGCTAGACTTCAAGGGTGGATGGGAGGATCACTTGCCACTGGTGGAGTTTTCGTACAACAACAGTTACCAGGCAAACCTCCAGATGGCTCCATGTGAGGCCTTGTATGGTAGGCCATGTAGATCACCAGTGTGCTAGGCAGAGGCCGGTGAGCCTGCACTGATTGGACCCGAGCTAGTCGCAGAGACTACGGCGCAAATTAAGTTGATAAGACAGCACCTACTTACTGCGCAGAGTCGTCAGAAGAGCTACACTGACAGAAGGAGAAGGTTCCTTGAGCTTGAGGTGGGAGACTTAGTATTCTTAAATGTCTCGCCACGGAAGGGACACATGAGGTTTGGGAAGAAAGGGAAACTGTCGCCTAGATTTCTGGGCCATTTCCAATCCTGAAGAGGATGGGAGAAGTAGTTTATCAGTTGGTGCTTCCTCCATAGTTATCATCTTTGCATGATGTGTTCCATGTGTCCATGTTGAGAAAGTACAACCCCAATCATTCACATGTGTTGAACGTGCAAGACGTCATGTGCAAAGCGACTTGACGTATGTGGAGAAGCCGGTCAGAGTGATCGGGAAGGAACAAAGAGTGTTACGGAACCGCGCCATTCAGTTCGTGAAGGTGGTATGCGATCGACATGGCAATGAGGAAGCCACCTGGGAACTTGAATCGGAAATGAGAGTCGCTCATCCAGAGCTTTTTGTATAAGATTGTTTGGAACCCTACTTCGCTCGAATTTTCGGGACGAAAATTTCAAAAGAGGGATATATTGTAATAGCCCGCATTTTTTTAAATCAATAATTACATTAGTTATTATTTATTTTAATTGTTGAAATTAAGAATTTTGATGGAATGGATGGTTGATGGATCAAAATTGGGGGAATGGCCCAAGTAGGGTCCAATGGACCAAGGATTGGATTAATTTCATTGAAATGGGTCAACAACGGTTAATTGGGTCAAGGATGGTCAATTGGGTCAAATACCCATTTGGGACCCAATGGGTCAAGATGGTTTGAGCATTAGGGTAAATGGGTAGGAGGTGAATTTAATTGGGCCATGGGCCCAATGGTGATCAAGGTAAATGGAATGGAATGAAGTGATTAAAATCACCTAAGTTAAATTGGAATGAATCAAGATGGCATAATCAAATGGGGCCCAACTCCACCTCATCAAGTGAGGTGGCGTGTGGACCAAAACATAGGTGGGGCCAACCACCATGGTTGACTTGGTCAACCATGGATAAGTCAAAGGGAGTTGAGGAGGATCAAGGTGAATTGAATTGAATAAATTGATTAAAATCACCTAAGTTAAATTGGAATTAATCAAGGTGGCATAATCAAGTGGGACCCAACTCCACCTCGTCAAGTGAGGTGGCAGGTGGGCTAAGGCATTGGTGGGGCCGGCCACCATGATTGACTTGGTCAACCATGGGTGGATTCATGGAGAAATTAAAGAGAAATAAATGGAATTAAATTATGTAATTAAATGACCTAAGTTAAATATCAAATTAAATAAATGAGTTACATTACATGGAGTGAGTTCAATGGGGGTGAGTCACCTAGGAAATGGGTGAGTCAAATGGGTGGTTTCATCTCATGGAAACCACCCAACCATCAAGACAAAACCCACCCAAAAACCGTTGGCCATGGAGGGGTTGGGAGTGCCATGTGGAGGGCATGCACCCTCCATGGCTAAACAAGGCCCTTAAGTTGGGGGCATGCTAGGGCATGCATTGGCCCAAAGGGAGGTGGTGATTCCACCTCATCCCAACCACCACCACTAAGGGACAAGAGGCCTAAGATTAAGGGCATGCATGGACCATGATTGGGCAAAAGAAAGGTGGTGGGGTCTTGCTCAAGCAAGCCCAAGTCAAGATGGAAAGATGGATTTTCCATCTCATTCCTCTCACCTCACTCTCTCCCTCTCTCCCTCCCTCTCTTGGCCGACCCTCACATAAGGAGAAAGACAAGAAAAAGACTTAGAGAAAAGGAGGAGATCCCAAGCTTGGCCGACCACCATCTCAAGACCCAAGACTTAGAATATTTTCCCATTCGCTCCTCCTCTCCCTCTCTCTAACCTACCACCATCTTGGCCGAACCAACCCTTCGTGATCTCATCTTGATCAAGCTCATATATTGGCCGAAGATCAAAGAGAAGAGGAAGAGGGAAGGCTAAGGATCAAAGAGGAGCAAAAGGCAATCGGAAAAGCCGCCGGATTGGTAAGTAATCCTCAACAAGAGTTTATTTTTAAAAGAGTTAAAAGGAGACCATGGAGTCCATTTTTCTTGGATTAATTGGTGGCCAAAATATTATGGGCCATAGATCTAAAATCCATCCAAGAAAGGGGATGAGAAATGGATAAACCCTAATGGGTAAGATAGGTTAAGAAAAATAATGGAATACGACGGACACTATGTATATATTTGGGTATGTATGCATGCATGACAAAAAAGGTTCAAGGATCATGGTTTGGCCATTGCATGGCCAAACCCTAACTGTTATGAAGATGTGGGAAGGACCTCATGCATGTCAAAAGTATGGTGAATGATCAAAATGTATGGTTTGGCCTTTGCATGGCCAAACCCTAGGGTTTCTTATATGAGAACCATCAAGTAACAAATCTTGGAAATATGATTTTTGAAGAAATAATAAACCATAGGGTTCGGCCATGTTGTATGGCCGAACCCCATGGAAGGATATTAAGTATTTCTCCATGGGTTTAAAGGATGAAAACCATGAAATGATTGTTAATGGTTTTAGGGTTTTGAATGGCTAAATGTTAGAGAATTTTAAAGGGGTCAAGTGAGGAAACCATGGAGAAATGTTAATGAGTATTTATGGTCTCAAACCTTGCAAATGGAGATGAACCATGGACCATGGGTTAGGCCATGTTGTATGGCCGAACCCCATGGAAAGATTTTGGTGGACTTAGATGTCTTTTGAACCATGAAGAGGATAGGGAATATGGGTAAGTCAATGGACTCAAAATGTAGTTAATGTTGATAAAAAAAATGATGATCTAAATGTATGATTCAAACCCCCTCAGGAAGGGACCTTGCTGTGGATCTAAAATGTTGTGAAAGATCCAAGAAAAATGAGGAAAATAACATCATGGGTTCAGCCATGCTGTATGGCCGAACCCCATGGCCCATTTTATGAGTCATTTCATGTGTTAAGTATGGATCTATGCATGTTTAAAATGAATGGGTATTAAGTTAAGGAAATGGCTGATTTATAATGGGTTTTGTGTCATGATTAATGAGGCATTGATGGATCCATGTTTATGGATTAGTTAGGGATATGGACATGCATAAATGAAAGGTGATTAACCATGGGAAGAAGGAATGGCAAAAATGTAAATATGGCCAAACCCCACTAAGGCATGTATAATGGACTTAGGCATGGTTGAAACATTGGATTAATTTGTTGATGTGGAATAAAGTAACGGGATCTTGCAAGCGGTGCGCAATTGGTGACCTAATTCTAAAATGGAAACACAAGGCATATTAGTTGGTCTTTGGTAGGATTCCTACCTCATTGAAAACCATGGAATATGTGTATATGATGCTTTTACTTGAATTATTTTGGTATCAAATGTTATGTCTTATTGATGGGATTTTGGATGCTATGGTGTTTATTATTATTAAATAGCATGTTGCACTTGCATCTCATGCATGGCATGGGAGGGATACTATGGAGTTGTGACACCTTGATGAGGTTTTTCCATCAAGAGGGATACTAAGTGATTGTGACACCTTGATGAGGTTTTTCCATCAAGAGGGATACTATGTGTTTGTGACACCTTGATGATGTTTTCCATCAAAAGGGATACTATGTGTTTGTGACACCTTGATGAGGCTTTTCCATCAAGAGGGATACTAAGTGTTTGTGATACCTTGATGAGGTTTTTCCATCAAGAGGGATACTATGTGTTTGTGATACCTTGATGAGGCTTTTCCATCAAGAGGGATACTAAGTGTTTGTGATACCTTGATGAGGCTTTTCTATCAAGAGGGATAATATGTGTTTGTGATACCTTGATGAGGCTTTTCCATCAAGAGGGATACGTTGCGATTGTGATACCTTGATGAGGTTTTTTTTTCATCAAGAGGATACTATGCGATGGTGATGGATGATGGGTGGGATTCATGGCATATGACACCCATTGCATGGCATTGACTTGCATGGTTTTGATATTATTTATATCTACGTGTTTGTTTATACTAATCCATGTGTTGACCCTACTCGGAGTACCTACTAGGCGCGTTGTCTAACGCCCTACTTCCACCTTAGATGAACGCAGGAAATGGAGGAAGTGAAGGACGTGACCGGAGCCAAGCGTAGGAGCTTGGAGGACCGAGCTAGTTTATTTACTTAAGTTTTATTTATGGGAATGTAATTTGAGTAACTTAGCTCGTTGGACTGTAATAATTTAGATTTCTTGCTATGGTTTGGACTTTACTTTTGGACATTTTAATTTGAGGTATTTATTAATTAAGTGATGTAATTCCTTGCTATCTAAAATTGGTAGGATAGACTCTATTATAATTTCGCATTAAGTTTACATTCTGCAAGCTTACTTTCTACATGTGAACCGTTCTTGTGGACTTAGTTTCCACGTACACGTAGGGTTGGCCAGTTAAGGGCCGGGCTTTGGAAGCTCGGACTTAGCTCACGTCGTTACGTCCCGCTCCCTCTCACTCTTTTATTTCAAAAAAAAATATATACTCTGCTTTTCGGCGAAGCAATCGTGAGAAGGGGCGGGGCGTTACGGTTTGATAATTGGGTCAAATAACCAATTAAGATCCAAGTCATGCAATCCACCTCATCAAGTGAGGTGGCATGTGAGTGACATGGCCAAGTGGGACCCAAATCCACCTCATCAAGTGAGGTGGCAAGTGGTTAATGTAACATGCATGGTCGGCTAACCATGGTTGACTTGGTCAACCATGGGTGAGTTCAATAGAGTTGAGTTGATGAATGAGTTCAAGTGGGATAAATAATGCTTGAGTTGGAAAGTGAATTCACATGGGTTGAGAATTTATTAATGTTGAGTTCAAGTGCTTGAGTTGGAAAATGAGTTCATTTGAATTAAGGTGAGTTGAGGAGACTCCCATTTGAAGTGAGTCAAATAAGAGATGGAGGGTTTCCATCTCAAAGGATCGAACTCAAGGTACCAACGTTGGGAGATGGAAAAGACTTCTTGGGCTTAAGCTAAGTGTCCCTTGGTTATGCCAAGGGACTCCTTGGTTAGACAAACATTAATGAGCGAAATGGAGTGTAATAGCCTGGATTTTCAATGCAATAATTATATTAGTTATTATCTATTTTAATTGTAAAAAAAATTAAAATTTATAGATGGAATGGATGTTAGATGGATAAAAATTGGGGCAATGGCCCAAGTATGGTCCAATGGATCATAGATAGGGTTAATTCTAATTAATTTGGTAAATGTGGTCAATTGGGTCAAATACCCAATTGGGACCCAATGGGTCAAAATGAATTGATGTTTAGGGTAAATGGGTAAGGAATTGATTAAATCGGGTCATGTACCCAATTAAGATCTAAAGGCATGAAATTCACCTCATCAAGTGAGGTGGCAAATGTAGGAGGTGACATGGAAGTGGCATAGCCAAGTGGAACCAAAGTCCACCTCATCAAGTGAGGTGGCTTGTGGGCTAAGGTCACATGTGGGGCCGGCCACCATGGTTGACTTGGCCAACCATGGGTGAGTTCATGGGTGAATCCAAGAGGATCAAATGAAGGGAGTTGAGTTAAATTATCTAATTAAAATCACTTGAGCTAGGTGGAAATAAATCCAAGTGCTAGAGTTAGGAGATTAAGTTTCATTTAAGTGTGGTGAGTTGAATGGGTGGTGAGTCACTTGGAAGTTGAAAAGACTAGGTGAGTCAAAGGGGAGGTGGAGGGTTTCCATCTCATGGAAACCCTAGACAAGAAAATCGTTGGAAAGGGAGAAATGGACAAGTGTAAGGCATGTGCCCTCTTGGTTAACCAAGGGACACATGGGAAGGACCAAATATAAAGAGGGTGGTTGGGAGTTAGGGTTTACACAAGACTCACTCCAAAACACCATAGGGCCGATCCTCTCTTTGGAAAAGAGAGAGAAAAGTTTTATCTCATTCCCTCCCTCCTTCTTGGGCAAAAGAACTTTCCCTCTCAACCTTCAAACCCTAAGGCTGACCCCCCTCTCCTTGAGACAAAGAGAATTTAAAATTTCCTCTCATCCTCTCTCTCTCTCTCCCCCTCTCTCAAACCTTCACCTAGGCCGAACCCTTCCTTAGAGTTTTTTTCATCTCAAACCCTCACCCTCTCAAGCAACACTCTTTGGCCGAAGATCAAGGAAGAAGAGGAAAAGACTAAGGAAGGAAAAGAACGGAGGAGCAAGACGGAACGAAAGAAAACGAAGGAGACACGGAAAAGGTAAGGTTTATGTTTCATGTTGCTAAAATTGTAAGAAACCATGGGGTTCCATTTCGGATTTGGTAAGATTGGCCGAATGGTTATAAGGCCATGGATTTGAAATCCATCCAAGGAATAGTAATAAGATGAACATAAGGCAAAGTATTGTTCAAATCTGAAATGTGGTCTTTGGAGATGGAAAAATGGACAAAACCCTAACCTTATTGATGGCTAAAATGGGTTGAACAAATGAAGTAATGATGATGAGGATTAGGGTTACATATATGATTAATGGATGATGTTAAGAACTATGGGTATGCATGATCTATGAAGGACCTTATGCATGTTCAATATAAGGGATAAAACTTCATAGGAGAATGATCAAAGATCATGGTTTGGCCCTTGCATGGTCGAACCCTAATTTTTATCTATGGATCATATGAAGGCTCAAAAAGTGATTGGATGAGGTTCAGCCATACATCATCAAATGATCTAAACATGTTGTATGTGTTTTATAAGAGAACCCATCCTCATGATGATTTAAAATGGAAAGAGTAGGAAAAAATGATGAACCAACATGGCCGAACCCCATGGAAGAATGGTTATGGATTTAAATGGGTTTTAAATGATGGAAAATTATGGACCATGGGTTTGGCCATATTGTATGGCCGAACCCCAGGGAGGACTTTATGGACCTAGATGTGTTTAATAATTTACTATGGAATATTAGATTAAAAGAATGAATGAGGATTGACGCGCATGGACAAAAATGAAATACGGATTTAAGGAATGGGATCAAAGCCAAAAGAGTGAGGTTCGGCCATGTTGTATGGCCGAACCCCACTAATGAGTTTTTATGGACTTAAACCATTTTCAGCCCTAAGGTATGGTCGAAACCCCTTGGGGGTCTTAACCGGGCTAAGGACTATAATCATAGGTGGAAATGAAAATGGAAGGATGGGAATCAAATGGGTCATCGATTTGATTTATTTATGTGTAATAAAGTAACGGGATTTCGCAAACGGGCGTACGATCTACTTGACGCGATCGGTGATCGGTTTTTGGACGAAAATGCAAGGACACGATATTTGGACGTTGGTAGGATTCCTACCTTATTGATGCAGTTGGACTATGTATATGAATGGTGTTTAATTCCATGTCTTGATGACCTATTTTGGTATCAAATGCTTATGTTTTAAAGATGTAATTTCAATGCTATTTTGTGTAATATGAATAGCATGTTGGCACTCATACCTCATGCATGACATGGGAGGGATCATATGAGGGGAGTCCACGTTCCGAATGGATATCCGATAAACAAACGTGGGGAGGGATCCGCACTGATTCCGGATATGGTGTTTGAAATGAAAAGAGGAGTCCACGCTCCGTTCGGTGGGACCGATAAGGCATACGTGGGGAGTCATGACAATACCTTGATGTAGCATATACATCAAGAGGAATACTTATGTGATTGTGATATGGTTGATGGGTGGGATTCATGGCATATGACACCAATGGCATGGCATTGACTTGCATGGTATTGACCTTATATATATCAATGTGATTTTTATACTAATCCATGTGTTTGACCCTACTCGGAGTACCTAGTGAGCGCGTTGTCTAACGCCCTACTTCTACCTTAGATGATGACACAGGGAATGGACGGAGCGAAGGACGTGAACGGAGCCAAGCTTAGGACCTTGGATGATTTAGATTTATTTTATTTAAGTTTTTATTTTGGACATGTAATTTGAGTAATTAACATTTTTGGGACTGTAATAACTTAGAACTATTTGCTATGGTTTGTTTTATTTTGGACATTGAAACTTAAGTTATTTATTGTGATGGACTTCCTTGCTATTTAAAATTGGATAAGATAGTAACTCTATTATAATTCCGCAACTATGTTTATTCCGCAAGTATAGCCTTATTACGTGTGAACTGTTTCTGTGGACTTAGTCCACGCACACGTATGGTTGGCCAGTTAAGGGTCGGTCTTTGGAAACTCGGACTTAGCTCGCGTCGTGACATCCAACTCTCTCTCACTCTCTTATTTTAAAAAAAAAAATAGACTCTAATTTTCAGCGAGTGAAAAAGGGCAGGGCGTTATAGTTGGTATCAAAGAGAAACAAGAAGTATGAATCTTTCGAAGTAAGATTAAGACAGTATCATGTCTCACTGACAAGATAAGAATCCCAATTAACCGACTCTTCGGAGTCCGCTGCACGGGGGCCGAATTAATTTACTTTGTTAGACTCAGACTAAAGCATTCAATCTGAGATCAACACATGACGAAAAAGGAATGATAGCAAGGGAAAGACAATCACTATAAATTGGATTTATCAAACATAGCAAAATAGGACATATTTTCCCGAAAATGAGAAACATCAATGATTTTTCCCCAAATTGAGAAACAACACTTGATGGTTAGGAAAACTTCCCCAAAAACAATGGAATACAAAGATGTTTATTTGGCAATTTCCCCAAAATACGTAAATACGAAATTTTACGAAGAAGCTAAGTCAACGATGTTTTAATGACTTAGGAAAATGCCTCCGAGAAGAAGAACCCGACAAAACCCGCATGTGGATGAAGAGGTGCAGCAACCACACCGGGAGGAGGAGCAGAATAGCGTGAACATTCCAGTGGTACGTCCCAAGCTGCAGAACATGGTACAAGCTGTGGTCACTTCCGTTCTACAACAACATATGATCGGAGTATGGTTAGAGATTTCCAACAGCAGCGTCCCCCTCACTTCAAAGGGAAGAAGGACTTGCCGGAGTGGAGAATTGACTGAGGAACATCACCAAGATCTTGATATTGTTGAAGATCACTGGTAACGAAGATAGGATATTGCTGGCTACTTCACAGTTGATTGATGATGCCGGCAAATGGTGGGAAGTGATCGAGAGACAGCGGGAACAGATTCCCGAAGGGGAAAGGACTGAAATGATGTGGGACCAGTTCTCGGCCATGTTCCTGGAACACTACTTTCCAGAGGAGGAAAAGGAATGCCAAACACAAGTGTTCATATCTTTGGTGCAAGGCATGTAACGCCCCGCCCTTTTTCACTCGCGGAAAATCAGAGTCTTTTTTTTTATAAAAGAGTGAGAAAGAGCGAGACGCCACGACACGAGCTAAGTCCCAGCTTCCAAAGCCCGACCCTTAACTGGCCAACCATACGTGTACGTGGACCAAGTCCACTAAAACGGTTCACACGTACTCAAGTTAACATGCAGAATAATCATAGATGCGGAATTATAATAGAATTACAATTCTATTCCATTTTAGATAGGAAAGTAGTCCAACACTTACCAATAATTATCTTATGCTAAGATATCCAAAATTAACATTCAAATCACATCTACGTTATTACATTCCCGACTACTAGTTATCTAAATCACATTGTCCATGAATAACTTAAATAATACGAAACTAAAACATCCAAGCTCCTAAGCCTGGCTTCGATCTCCTCCTTCGTTCAGTCCATTCCCTGTGTCATCAACTAAGGTAGAAGTAGGGCGTTAGACAACGAGCCCAGTAGGTATTCCAATTAGGGTCAAACACATGGGTTAGTATAAAAATCCCGATATAATACCTCATATCGTATCTGTAAAACATCGCATCCAAAACAGTGTATGATAATAGAGATCCAATCATACAGATAAAACCAGAAACCGTGCATGATAATAGAGATCATAATCATGCTGATGCAATGCCATGCCATGTGTGCCATATGCCATGAGTCCCACCCATCAGCCATAACACAATCACAAAACATCCTCTTGATGGAAAGCTCCTCATCAAGGTATCACAAACATAGTATCCTCTTGATGGAAAACTGTTCATCAAGGTGTCCCCACAGTTGTCTTACGGACGCCCCGACTAAGTGTGGCCAACGGTTACCTCCTGATGGAATAATGCACATCAAGGTACCCCTCACGACTTACGGACGCCCCGACGGAGCGTGGGTCTCCGGTTACCTTCCATCCCTCCCATGCCATGCATGAGATGTAAATGCCAACATGCTATGGAATATTATAGCATGGAAATCCCATAATTGCAACATATTGTTTGATACCAAAATAATTTATCAAAATATGAATTAAAATCATCATACATATCCCATGGTTTCAATGAGGTAGAATCCTACCAATGATCAACTAACGCCTCCTTACGTTTTTGTACGGAAAATCGATCACCGATCTTACACCGCTTGTGAGGTGCAATGACCCGTTTCGGGTTTGCTCTATTTAATTGAGATTGTCAGATCTCTGAGTTGCTTTCGGGACCATGGTAGCAGTGAGGAAGGTGTGGGCTCCGTGGTGGGCCCTAGTTTGCCTGATTTCGAGTTCGGGAACTCGAAGGGCATTTCAATAATTTTGAATTATTGTATAATCTGTCATGAAAAATGCTTGAAAAATCACACGTCTTTCTCTCTCGATGTTCGACATTTGATTTTCTCGGGTTTTTAAATCATTTTCTTTTAAAAAAACAATAGTGTGAGTTTTGGAAACTCTATTTTCACACGATTCGAGATTTTTCTTCTTAAAAGTAAAAAAATAAAATAAATAAATAAACCCCTTAAAACCCTCAACCCCTCAAAACCCTAATTTTCTTTTAAGCCCCCCTTTCCCTGAACACTGTAGCGATTTTCGCTACAGTGTCATCCCCCCCCGCCCCTCCCCTCTCAAACCCTAGCAGCCTTGCTGGCGACCACTCCTCAACTCTTCCCACTCTTTCTCTCTACTTCTTCTTCTCCTCCTCCTCCTTCTTCTTCCCCTTCTCCTTCCTCGTTTGGCTCGGTCGGCTCAGACAGTCGTAGCTGTCTCGAGCCACCCTTGCAATCTGCCCTCGCGTCGGAGCCGTCCTACTCCGACTCCGACCTTGCTATGCTTGGCCTCACCCACCTTCCCTTCTCCTCCTGCACCGCCGTCTGGATCCGACCGAAAAATCAGGTACTCGTGTCCCTGTTTTCCTTTTTCTTTTCATCGATTTCTCTGGTTTTCGCGATTTCTCTTATTTCCTCGATTTTCTTAGAATTTGGCTGGTTTTCTTCCTCCTCCTTTCCTCCTTTCTCGACTCGGTCTAGTTCCGTGTTGACTCGGTTGGGTTTCTAGGTTAACCTAGCCCTTTTTTTTGGATCAGGATAGACCCATCTACCCGGCCCACTGGCCCAAACTCGATCCAGTGGACTGGTTCGGATTTGGCCTAGTTGGGCCAAGCCCGAACTCGGTCCAGTACTGGATCTGGCCCACTCGTTCGGCCCAACAAGGACCAGACCTAGTTCGGCCCTGTTATAGTTGGCCCAGTTTCGGCCCGACCCGTTTTAGGTCCAGCCCAATTTTAGGCCCATTTTCAGTCTGAATTCTTTTTAGTCAGTCATGTCTTATTCACTTATTCGTTCTTCCTTGTCTGAACAATTGAGCTCCCTTTAACCCATCAAGTCGCTTGCTCGCCTCGGATTTTCGACTCCACACACACTCAGTGAGGCGACTTATCACTGCTTTAGCATACATTTGCATCTCTTAAACTTTAACCTTAGACTTGGAGTGACTTTAATGGGGCCCTTCGTTTATTGAACCACTCGATAAGGGAACCATTGGATGAATCTGTGGCGAGGGATCCATTCGAGTGCACTCAGGTCAACTTTATGCAGAAAAGAAAAGAAAATAATAATAATATTTCTGATCGGACGAATGAACACTGAACGTGATGATTGAAATCGAGTGACAAAACGTGGTGTATTTAACTATTTCACCTGAATGAATTTATGATGAAGATAAGATATGCGTAGGGTGTCAAATATGATGTATAAGATTTAATGATGACATGTAGTATGTTTACGTACAACTAGAATGAGATCATGAGTATGGGGAATTGTGACTTGTCATAAGTTTAAGCTGTTGTATATGATCATGACATCGTGTGTATGCATTGGATGGATTATTCGTATGTGTGTGTTTATGATTATGTGATGAGTTGATTGTTGGGAGGACTTCCCCGTTACGTTCCAGCGGTCGAGACCCCCATAGGAGATGAGGGTTTCCCCGTTGCGTTTCGGCGGTCGGTATTGATGAGACGTGGTATGGGTGCATCCCTCACGTGATATTGATGAGATAAAGATTCAATGAGTAAGGCTTAAAGTAGCTATCAGACTTTGGGAGCCTCGATATGAGATACAGAGACTTGGTTCAGTAGGGTTGCCGTTGAGGAGTGGGTCTTTCACAAGCTATGCTCTAGAGGGCGCTCTCACGGCTATTTTGCACACTTGACGTGCGTTGATGCACAGAGCTAGGTACTATTTTAGCCCATGGGGGTGGTAGTAGCTTCGTTAGGCGTGGTTCAACCGCCTTAAAGCTTGACTGAATCACCCTTGGGGTGAAGGGATGCAGGGCGAGGTAGACTTGATCACGTTGGACGTGGGTCTTCTACTTAGTAAGTCATGGGCCCTAAGTCTTGCTAGGGGTCGGGGTATATTTATAAGTTGATATTGTTGTCACAGTCATGTAGTGATTCATTCGAGTGTTGTTCCTATGGATAGAATATCTCATGGTAGATGATGTGCCCTAGATTGTTTATGCCCATGAATGGATTATACCCATAGGGGGGTTATATTCATGGATGGTTATTAACGAGGGATAGATCATATTCACTGATAGAGAGATACCGGGGATGGATGTGTAAAACCGTTAATGATGATTTCCATGGTGGTTTGGATTGATACCGAGTATCGGTATCGTAAAAGATTTTGACCAAAAGGTGTTAGTCACATAGTGACTTATGTGCAAATGAAGGTGTGCCAAATTTTGGAGATGTACTTAGTGGAAAAGATAAGAGTCTAGTGAAACTCGAATGGGAAACTATGGGCGACTGCCGAGTTAGTCTAGCTAGCTGACTTTGTAGTTAGCCGATGGAGTTCCAAGAGGGTGAAGCTAGAAAATCTAGTTAAAGTGGAATCAGCGACAGCCTTGGAACCCTACTTCGTTCGATTTTCGGGACGAAAATTTTAAAAAGAAGATTGTATTGTAATACCCCAGATTTTCAGTTTATCAATATTTACGGGAATTGCCATTGAAATGGTGAATTAAAAGGATATGACCTTAAATGGGTAAGTTGTGGGGTTCATTGTTCAATTAAGACCTAATGTAAATGTTATAAGGATCAAATTAAAGTAAACGGGTAAGGTATGTTTAATTGGGTCAAGATTGCCAATTGGGTCAAAAGTCCAATTGGGACCCAATGGATCATATATGAGCTAGTTAGAAGTAAATGAGTAAGGCTTGATAATTGGGTCAATTGGTCAATTAAGACCCAACGGATGTTGTATATGGTTCAAGTGAATCAAATGGGTGAAGTTTTATTTAATTGGGTCAAAATTGTTAATTGGGTCAAAATGCCCAATTGGGACCCAATGGGTCGTGGTTGAGTAGGTTGACCACTAAGTGAACTCAAGCTTGATTAGGTTGGGGCTGAATTGAGTTGGAAATGGAATCAAATAATTGAGTTGATTCAAGTGATTTAAATGAGTAGAATTAAATGAGTGAGTTGAGCTAAAATGATGAATTGGGTTAAATGAGTTGAATGGACGTTAATGGGATTTTAATCTCAAGTGAGTGGAGTGGGAAGGTGGAGAGATGCACCTCATGAGACCCAAGATAAGGTTACACGTTGGAAGTGGGGGAGTTTCATCTCATGGGATGAAACTCCAAAGGTGCATTAATGAAGAAGTTGAAGGGTTGTGATGTTGCACAAGCTTGCACAAGCATACACGTTGGAAGCATGGGGGGGTTTCCATCTCAAGGTGGAAACCCAAGAGCCACATGTTCAGATTGTTTCATCTCAAGGATGAAACCTCCAAAAGAGACTTGAATGAGGGAGGTGAAAGGACATGAGAGTTACCAAGGGGTGTAACCAAAGGAAACCACCTTTGGCCAACCCTCATTAACCAAGAAAAGGAGTTTTATTTCAAGTCACTCTCTCCCTCTCTCCCTTGGTCATTCCCACCTCTCAAGACAAGAAACCTTCGTTGTTGGCTCTTCCACAAACCTTCCTTGGCCGATCACTCTTCAAAGACAAAGAGGACTTAGAACAAAAGAGTTTTCATCTCAAGGTTTTATCATTCTCACCCAAGGCTGAAATTCTATCTTTCCTCTCAATCAAAACCTCATTTGGCTGAACCACTCCAAGGGGTTTCTATCAAGATCAGTCTCGGCTAAAGGACAAGAAGGAAGGAAGGAAAGGCTAAAGAAAGAAGGAAAAGGAACAAGCTGGAGCAAAAGAAAACCAGAGGAGTCGCGGAACCGGTAGGTTTTCTTGATAATCAAAATTTAAATAAGGACCATAGGGTTCAGCCATGGGTATGGCCGAACCCCATGGAGGAAAATTAAGGAATGTATGATTATTTTTAAAAGGAGTAGATGAACCATAGGGTTCGGCCATATGTATGGCCGAACCCCATGAAAAGACTTGGTTATTTTTATGGGTTTTTGAGAGATAAAAACCATACAATGTTATGGAGATTTTAAAGGTGTTTTAAATGGAGATAAGGTTAAGGTTGTGGGTCGGCCATTTCATGGCTGAATCATAATGTTATTATGGCTAAGGTGCTGAGCATAAACCATATATAAATATTGGAATGTTTGAAACAAGAAAACCATGGACCATTTTTATGGGTTAATTGGAGTTAAGAACATGGTTAGAAATTATTAATGGTTCTATGCTTCTGATTAAGGAATCACATATGATTATTGGGACTTAGTATTAAATAATCAACCATGATAAATGACGACAAAAGGGACAAAAATCAATATGGTGAGGTTCGGCCATGTGGTATGGCCGAACAGCACTAATGGTCATTTGGTGGACTTAGTTTCTTTTGAAGTGGTCAACTTGTAATATAATTGGTCAAATTAAAATGGAGTAATGTTTAGTGAACTTAGATTATTAGTTATGTTAAACAATTGGTGCTTAAGTAATGAGATTAAGTAATCAAGAGGTCATGATCTTATATCTAAGTTAAAAGATCAAAGGACATGGAAGAGGGACCAAACCCAAGATGGTGAGGTTCGGCCATGTTGTATGGCCGAACCCCACTAAGGTGGATTTGGTGGATTAAGGGTTTAAAAATTAGTTAAGTGGTGTTTAAGTGATAAATAAAAGGAAGGGTGAAAATTAAAGGTAAGTGAGGTTCGGCCATGGAGTATGGCCGAACCCCACAAGTGTTGTTTTTGGACTTAGGTTATTATGTGGGTAAGATGATTAATGTATAAATGGATAGATCAATGGAATTGTATGATTGGGCTTAAGAACCCAAAGGAGGGACTAAAACAAAATAAGTGAGGTTCGGCCATGGTGTATGGCTGAACACCACAAAGTTATATTTGGTGGACTTGGACCTAATGTTAAAACCAAAAAGGACCCAATTTAAGTGGGTGAGGTTCAGCCATGGTGTATGGCCGAACCCCACAAAGTGTGTATATGGTTTTGGACATTATGGGACTTTAGTTTGACTTATTGTTATGTAACAAGGTGACGGGACTTCACAAACAGTATACGGTCGTGAACGGTTTTCGGACAAGAACGCGTGGTCAAACTAGTTATCATCGGTAGGATTCCTATAACATTGAAACCATGGATATGTATTATGTACTTATGATGATTTTATTTCATGTTTGATAAGATATTTTGGTATTAAACAATATGTTGCAAAGGGATTTTCATGCTATGTTTTGTAATATTCTATAACATGTTGGCATTTGCATCTCATGCATGGCATGGGAGGGATGACAGGTGACTTGGGACCCACACTCCGTCGGGGCGTCCGTAAAGCACGAGTGGGGGATACCTTGATGATGAGAATTCCATCAAGATGATACTATGTATAATACCTTGATGATGAGAATCCCATCAAGAGGATACTAGGTATGAAGACCCTGGTGATGAGCATTCCATCAGGGGATACCTTGATGAGGAGAATTCCATCAAGAGGATACATGTGTTTGTGATGGGCGGGACTCATTGCATATGGTAGCATGGCATGGCATTGAATCGGCATGATTATGATCTTTATTATCATGCAAGGTTTCAGGTTTTTATCTGTATGATTGGATCTCTATTATCATACACTGTTTTGGATATGATGTTTTACAAGTATGGTATGGTATGGTATATTATATCTGGATTTTATATACTAACCCATGAGTTAGCCCTAATTGGAATACCTACTGGGCGCATTGTCTAACGCCCTACTTCTACCCTAGTTGATGACACAGGAAGGGAACAGAACGAGGACGTGATTGGAACCAAGCTTAGGAGCTTGGATGATTAAGCTATATATTATTTATGTTATTCAGAATTGTAATAATGTAGATTTATTTGCTATGGATTGGATGGTTAATGCTTGGATATTTAAGTTATGATAATTATTATTAAGTGTTGAACTACTTTGGTATCTAAAATCGAATAGGATTGTTGTCCTATTGATATTCCGCATATATGATTTACTCCGCAAGTTAACTTGAGTACGTGTGAACTGTCTTAGTGGACTTGGTCCACGCACACGAATGATTGGCCAGTTAAGGGTCGGGCTTTGGAAGCTCGGACTTAGCTCGCGTCATGACGTCCCGCTCTCTATCACTCTTCATTTATATAAAAAAAAAATAGACTCTGATTTTCGGAAAGCTAGTGAAAAAGGGCGGGACGTTACATCGGCCATACACCATGGCCGAACCCATGGTCCATCATTTTCACCCATTTTTACCTCGTTGCCATTAATCTTTCCATGGCTACCTACTTAGCTTATATATACATGACTTAAGTCCCAAAATCATTCCATTAGTTTTACATTAATGGAAGCCCTGAATCCATGAAACATTTTCGATGATTCAATCATTCACTTAGGCCATTTATGCATGTCTAGAACCAAAAACATGATCGATGGGATTTGGCCATACACCATGGCCGAACCCATGGTCCTTTAATTTCACCATTTGGCCATTCTTTCCTTCCATAGGTAATCACCTAATTTACTTATTCATACTTAGATCTATACCTGATCCATAACCAAACATAGATCCACAAATGAATACTCCATTTCTTAGTTTATCCATTCATTCATTTAATCATGTATAAATCTCCACATGACCCATTAAAATGGTCCATGGGGTTCGGCCATACACCATGGCCAAACCCATGATGTCTCATTTCCATCTTCTCTTTACATCCTTTACTACTTTAGGTCCATAAATCAAGTCCCTCCATAGGGGTTTAAACATACATTTAGATTCATCCTTTTGGATCATCCTTAACCATATTTAAAATCAATTACAATATTTAAGTCCATGAAAAATCCTTCATTTAAAACCCCAAAATCCATCAATATTTCTTCCATGGGATTCGGCGATACAGCATGGCCGAACCCATGGTCCAAGGTTCTTCATCATTATAACAATTGAGACCATTTAAAAATCAATAACATTCCTCCTTACTTCCATGATCTAAATACATGTCGCCAATTCAATATTTCTCCATGGGGTTCGGCCATACACCATGGCCGAACCCATGATCCATGATTCTCCACCCTTTACATCATTTAGACCCATTACCGCCATTAACATTCCTCCACTATTTTCATGGTCCAAATATCCAAGTTCATCAATAACTCACCATGGGGTTCGGTCATAAACCATGGCCGAACCCATGGTCCATGGTTCTTCACCAATTTCAATACTTGAGACCATTTAAATATTAAAAACATTCTTCCATTATTTCTTTTCCTTTAAACCTTTTAAATCACTAACAACCTTCCATGATTTTCATCCTTTAAAGCCTATTAAGATCATTAACCAACTTCCATGGCTTTCATCCTTCAAAACCCATACCAATTACTAACAGATTTCCATGGGGTTCGGCCATACAACATGGCCGAAGCCTATGGTTCATCACTTTCTCTTAGAAATCATATAGTCATGTTTATATTCCTTGATGGGGTTCGGCCATTCATCATAGCCGAACCTCATCCAGCCCTTCCTTTGTCCTTAATGGATTTTATACATAAAACTTAGGGTTTGGCCATGCAACCTTGACCATCTTTTCCATTCTTATAAAATCTTATCATGTACTTACCAATTCCGCGACTCCTCCGGTTTCCTTCTCTCCTTCTTTCTCCTCCAATATTTTCCATCCTTTGCCTCTTCTTCCTTCCGTAGCCTCTTCGGCCTTCCTTCTTAATCCTTGGATGAGATTGATCTTGATAAACTCTAGGAGTGGTTCGGCCAAGAGGTGTAGATTTGAGAGAGAGAGAAGCTTGGGATAGAAAATACTCCAAGTCCATCCCTTGAGAGTGGTCGGACTTGTGTGAGAGAGGAAGAGAGTGAGATAAAACAAATAATTCTCTTTGCTGCCCAATGTCGTTCAGCCAGGGGTGGTATCCATTGGTTGATACCCCTTTGTAACTCCCATGACTTTTCACCTCCTCATTGATACTTACTTTGGGGGTTTCATCCCATTAGATGAAACTCCCAACCATATGCCCCTTGGGCTTCCATGTTCCAACGTCTATGCATCCTGGTTAACCTTGTGTTGTGTAACATCCAAACCCTTCACCTTCCTTGTCTTGATCAATGAGGGTCGGCCAAGGGTGGTGTCCTTTGGTGATACTCCTTTGTAACCACCAAAGCTCTTCACCTCCCTCGTTAAAGCTTCCTTTGGAGTTTCATCTCATGAGATGAAACTCCCACCATTCCAACGTGTAACCCTTGATTGCGCCTTTTGGGTTTCCTCCTTTGAGATGGAAACCCTCCATCTTCCCACTCCACTCATTTTAATTCACTCAACTTAAATGAACTCATTTTCCAACTCAAGCACTTGAACTCACATTAATAAATTCTCAACTCATGTGAATTCACTTTCTAACTCAAGTATTATTTATCCCACTTGAGCTCATTCATTAACTCAACTCTATTGAACTCACCCATGGTTGACCAAGTCAACCATGGCTTAGCCGACTATGAACCATATAGTATTTAGGGTCCCCCTTAGCCATTTCATTTACATGCCACCTCACTTGATGAGGTGAATCTCATGTCTTGTATCTTAATTGGTTATTAGACCCAATTATCAAACCTTACCCATTTACTTCTAACTAGCTCATATATGATCCATTAGGTCCCAATTGGACTTTTGACCTAATTGACAACCTTGACCCAATTAAATAAATCTTACCCATTTATTTCAATTGAACCTTATTCATAATCCGTTGGGTCTTAATTGACCAATTGACCCAACTCCTTACCCATCTAAAGTCCATCTCCATTAATTTACCATTAAATGGACAATTTCAATATATATATATATATATATATACCATTAAATGGACAATTTCAATATATATATATATATATATATCCATAGTTTGAAAATCCAGGGTGTTACAATACAACTCTTTTTTTAAAATTTTCGTTCCGAAAATCGAGCGAAGTAGGGTTTCAAACAGATTACCTAAATAACTCAGGGTAAGTTGTTCTCATTTCCGATTCAAGTTCCCAAGTGGCTTCCTCATTACCATGTATATCCCATACTACGTTGACAAACTGAATCGCTCGGTTCCGTAACATCCTTTGTTCTGTCTCGTGTATCTCTTTTTCCTGTGAGCCCATTTGAGATCTCCTGTAGATCAATCTACTCTGTATCACTTTACCTGCTACCAAGATATTTTCCATACGTACTCGCTCAATACGTTCATTTTTCTATTCACTGTGTGAGGTTAGTGATGACCTTGCCCCTCATTGAAATTTGTTAATGAGGTAGCCTGCCAATGCGAGCCTATGCTCAAGGCTTTCGCTGATTTCCTTTTTAACTAGGTTTCTAGCTGAACTCTCCTGGAACTCCATCGCCTAATTACAGAGTCAGGTGATCAGTCTAACTCAGCGTCGCCCATAGCTTCCCATTCGAGTTTCACTAGACTCTTAACTTTTCCACTAAGTACATCTCCAAAAGTAAGCATATCTTCATTTGCACATAAGTCACTATGTGACTAACACCTTTTGTTCAAAACTTCTACGATACCGAGTATCTCTTAACACTAACTTTCCTGTGATACAAGTCGTAATACGACTAACACCTTTTTCTTATAACGTGGAATGTAGATCGAAATATGCCCCAACATTAGAACAATACATCATCTATGGGACCAACAGGTCCATCACACTGCCAACATTTCTACCATGGTACAGATACCCGACATCAATCCAAACCACCATGGGAACCATCATCCACGGTTATACACATCCATCCCTAGTATCTCTCTATCAGTGAGTATCATCTATCCATGGTTAGTAACCATCCATGAATATAACGCTCCTATGGGTATAATCCATTCATGGGCATAATTAATCCAGGGCACATCATCCACCATGAGACATTCTATCCATAGGAACAACACTCGAATGAGCCTCTACGTGACTGTGGCAATAATATCAAATCATGAATATCCTCTGACCTCTAGCAAGACTTAGGGCCCATGACTTACTAAGCAGAAGACCAACGTTCAACGTCATCAAGTCTACCTCGCCCTGCATCCCTTCACCCCAAGGGTGATTCAGTCAAGACCTAAGGCGGTCGAACCACGTCTAACGAAGCTAGCACCACCCCCATGGGGTAAAATAGTATCTAACTCTGCGCATCAACACACATCAAGTGTGTGAAATAGCCGTGAGAGCGCCCTCCAGCACGTAGCACGGGAGGACCCACTCCTCAACGATAATCCTACAGAACCAAGTCTCTGTATCTCATATCGAGGCTCCCATAGTCTCATACCTACTCTAAGCCTTACTCATGGAATCTATATACTTTTCTCATCAATATCACATGAGGGACGCACCCATACCACGTCTCAATCATCAATATCACGTGAGCGATGCACCCATACCACGTCTCAATATTATCAAGTGACCTCGTCACCTACATCTCAGTACCAAAGTCCTCATAAACACTTAAGTTTGCATACTTTATTAAAAATCATTCCAACTCCCATCACATTACAAGGGTTGGTAGGGTTAGAACAAACCCTTTAAAGAACCAATACGTACCCACAACCCTTACAAAATCTCCCATTTTTTCTGACTTTTTCTTACCACTTCTTAGCCTAACCTTCCGTAGAAGACCCTGCATCATCACCAAAATCGAAGAAGTTGTCAGGGCATGTCATCGACGTGTGCCCCAACACTCCACAAGTCAGACAGGGTATTATTCCCAATCCCCCAATGTAAGGACAGTTAGTCCTCTCCTTCCCGTGCCCGTGAAGTCCACAAACAGGGCAAATAACCTCAAGGGGATAGGGACAGAAAGTACAGTTGTGCCCTTCCTGGTTGCACAACTCGCACATATACCTGGGCATTATCTGCCTTATGGATTCTCCTATCATTGGGATATCTCCCATATGCTATTCTGGAAAAGGGACTAGAATCACTTCGACATCCTCAGGTGATCCTACTTGAACATCTACGTTAACTTCCACAACGCGGTCTGGCCTGCTGGAGTTGTTGGAAGAAGACACCAGATCTATAGGACAGCTAGGGGTTCCTCTGTCCCCCAACTCTGTATACTTTATGTTGCTCGACATATCTGTATCACAACAACAAAAGCATATCAATGACAACGGCAGTTCTAATAAAACTAATCTTTGTTTTGGGGAATTTCCCTACGTATCACATAATGTCTCTTGTTTGGGGAAATTGCCAAATAAACACTCTTTGTATTTCTTTGTTGTTGGGGAAACTTCATATGTATCAAGTGTTTGTTTCTCAATTTGGGGATATTGGGGAAATATCTCCTAATTTGCTATGTTTGATAAATCCAATTTATAGTGACTGTCCTTCCTTTACTATCATTCCTTGTTGCTCTCAGATTGAATGTTTTAGTCTGAGTCTAACGAAGTAAATTAATCCGGCCCCCGTGCAGCAGACTCCTAAGAGTTGGTCAGTTGGGATTTTTATCTATCAGTGAGACATGATACCGTCTTAATCTTACTTCGAAAGATTCAACCTTCCCGTTTTGCTCTGATACCAATTGTAACGCCCCGGCCTTTTTCACTCTTTTTCCGAAAATCAGAGTCTATTTTTTTTTTATAATAAAGAGTGAGATAGAGCGAAACGCCACGACGCGAGCTAAGTTCGAGCTTCCAAAGCCCGACCCTTAACTGGCCAACCATACGTGTGCGTGGACCAAGTCCACTAAAACGGTTCACATGTACTCAAGTTAACATGCGGAATAATCATAGATGCGGAATTATAATAGTATCACAATTCTATTCCATTTTAGCTAGCAATGTAATCCAACACTTACCAATAATTATCTTATGTTAAGATATCCAAAATTAACATTCAAACCAAAGCAAATATATCTATGTTATTACATTCCCGACTGCTAGTTATTCAAATCACATTGTCCATGAATAACTTAAATAATACGAAACTAAAACATCCAAGTTCCTAAGCTTGGCTCCGATCTCCTCCTTCGTTCAGTCCATTCTGGTAGAAGTAGGGCATTAGACAACGCCCCTAGTAGGTATTCCAATTAGGGTTAAACACATGGGTTAGTGTAAAAATCCCGATATAATACCTCACATCGTATCTGTAAAACAACTTATCCAAAACAGTGTATGATAATAGAGATCCAATCATACAGATAAAACTAAAAACCATGCATGATAATGGAGATCATAATCATGCTGATACAATGCCATGCCATGTGTGCCATATGCCATGAGTCCCACCCATCAGCAATAACACAATCACAAAACATCCTCTTGATGGAAAGCTCCTCATCAAGGTATCACAAACATAGTATCCTCTTGATGGAAAACTCCTCATTAAGGTATCCCCACAATTGTCTTACGGACGCCCCGACGGAGTGTAGCCTCCGGTTACCTCCTGATGGAATAATGTACATCAAGGTACCCCTCACGACTTACGGATGCCCCGACAGAGCGTGGGTCTCCGGTTACCTTCCATCCCTCCCATGCCATGCATGAGATGCAAATGCCAACATGCTATGGAATATTACAAAATATAGCATGGAAATCTCATAATTGCAACATATTGTTTGATACCAAAATAACTTATTAAAATATGAATTAAAATCATCATACATATCCCATGGTTTCAATGAGGTAGAATCCTACCAATGATCAACTAACGCGTCCTTGCATTTTTGTCCGGAAAACCGATCACCGATCGTACACCGCTTGTGAGGTCCCATTACCTTATTACATTTCAATCAATCAAACCCATGTTCCATTTTGATTTCCATTCATGTCTAAGTCCATAAACACACCTTAGTGGGGTTCGGCCATACAACATGGCCAAACCTCACTTACTTGGTTTTGGGTCCAAGGTCATGCCATGTTTGATTCATTATTCCAACACACATAAGTTAATCTAATATTCATAAAACCCTAAGTCCATAAAAACATTCCCCATGGGGTTCGGCCATACACCATGGTCGAACCCATGGTCCATCATTTTCACCCATTTTTACCTCTTTGCCATTAATCTTTCCATGGCTACCCACTTAGCTTATATATGCATGACTTAAGTCCCAAAATCATTCCATTAGTTTTACATTAATGGAAACTCTGAATCCATAAAACATTTTCGATGATTCAATCATTCACTTAGGCCATTTATGCATTTCTAGAACCAAAAACATGATCCATGGGATTTGGCCATACACCATGGCCAAACCCATGGTCCTTTAATTTCACCATTCAGCCATTCTTTCCTTCCATAGGTAATCACCTAATTTACTTATCCATACTTAGATCTATACCTGATCCATAACCAAACATAGATCCACCAATGAATCCTCCATTTCTTAGTTTATTCATTCATTCATTTAATCATGTATAAATCTCCACATGACCCATTAAAATGGTCCATGGGGTTCGGCCATACATCATGGCCGAACCCATGATGTCCCATTTCCATCTTCTCTTTACATCCTTTACTACATTAGGTCCATAAATCAAGTTTGTCCATGGGGGTTTAAATATACATTTAGATTAATCCTTTTGGATCATTCTTAACCATATTTAAAATCAATTACAATATTTAAGTCCATGAAAAATCCTTCATTTAAAACCCCAAAATCCATCAATATTTCTTCCATGGGGTTCGGCCATACACCATGGCCGAACCCATGGTCCAAGGTTCTTCATCATTATAACAATTGAGACCATTTAAAAATCAATAACATTCCTCCTTACTTCCATGATCTAAATACATGTCGCCAATTCAATATTTCTCCATGGGGTTCGGCCATACACCATGGCCGAACCCATGGTCCATGATTCTCCACCCTTTACATCATTTTGACCCATTGCCACCATTAACATTCCTCCACTATTTTGATGGTCCAAATATCCAAGTTCATCAATATCTCTCTATGGGGTTCGGCCATACACCATGGCCGAACCCATGGTCCATGGTTCTTCACCAATTTCAATACTTGAGACCATTTAAATATTAACAACATTCTTCCATTATTTCTTTCCTTTTAAACCTTTTAAACCACTAACAACCTTCCATGATTTTCATCCTTTAAAACCTATTAAGGTCATTAACCAACTTCCATGGTTTTCATCCTTCAAAACCCATAACCATTACTAACACATTTCCATGGGGTTCGGCCATACAACATGGCCGAACCCTATGGTTCATCACTTCCTCTTAGAAATCATATAATCATGTTTATATTCCTTGATGGGGTTCGGCCATTCATCATGGCCGAACCTCATCCAGCCCTTCCTTTGTCCTTAATGGGTTTTTATACATAAAACTTAGGGTTTGGCCATGCAATGGCCAAACCATGTTCCTTGACCATCTTTTCCATGCTTATAAAATCTTATCATGTACTTACCAATTCAGCGACTCCTCCGGTTTCCTTCTCTCCTTATTTCTCCTCCAATATTTTCCATCCTTAGCCTCTTCTTCCTTCCTTCTTGATCCTTGGATGAGATTGATCTTGATAAGTCTAGGAGTGGTTCGGCCAAGAGGTGTAGGTTTGAGAGAGAGAGAATCTTGGGATCGAAAATACTCCAAGTCCTCTGTCTTGAGAGTGGTCGGCCTTGTGTGAGAGAGGGAGAGAGAGATAAAGCAAATAATTCTCTTTGTTGCCCAATGTAGTTCAGCCAAGGGTGGTATCCTTTGGTTGATACCCCTTTGTAACTCCCATGACTCCACCTCCCCATTGATACTTACTTTGGGGGTTTCATCCCATGAGATGAAACTCGCAACCATATGCCCTTTGGGCTTCCATGTTCCAACGTCTATGCATCTTGGTTAACCTTGTGTTGTGTAACATCCAAACCCTTCACCTTCCTTGTCTTGATCAATGAGGGTCGGCCAAGGGTGGTGTCCTTTGGTGATACTCCTTTGTAACCACCAAGGCTCTTCACCTCCTTTGTTAAAGCTTCCTTTGGAGTTTCATCCCATGAGATGAAACTCCCACCATTCCAACGTGTAACCCTTGATTGTGCCTCTTGGGCTTCCTCTTTTGAGATGGAAACCCTCCATCTTCCCACTCCACTCATTTTAATTCACTCAACTTAAATGAACTCATTTTCCAACTCAAGCACTTGAACTCACATTAATAAATTCTCAACTCATTGAATTCACTTTCCAACTCAAGTATTATTTATCCCACTTGAGCTCATTCATGAACTCAACTCTATTGAACTCACCCATGGTTGACAAAGTCAACAATGGCTTAGCCGACTATGAACCATATAGTATTTAGGGTCCCCCTTAGCTATTTCATTTACATGCCACCTCACTTGATAGGTGGATCTCATGTCTTGTATCTTAATTGGTTATTAGACCCAATTATCAAACCTTACCCATTTACTTCTAAGTAGCTCATATATGATCCATTGGGTCCCAATTGGACTTTTGACCCAATTGACAACCTTGACCCAATTAAATAAATCTTACCCATTTATTTCAATTGAACCTTATTCATAATCCGTTGGGTCTTAATTGACCAATTGACCCAACTCCTTACGCATCTAAGGTCCATCTCCATTAATTTACCAATTAAATGGACAATTTCCATATATATCCATAGCTTAAAAATCCGGGGTGTTACAAGGCGCCATGACTGTGGCGGAGTATCATCAGGAGTTCCTCCGTCTATCATGTTATGCTTTATACATGGTGGACACGGAGTACAGAAAGGCTCGCATATTTGAGTGGGACCTTCAACCGAGCATCAGGGCCAGGGTGACTACCTTCAAGTCAGCTACATTGTCAGCAGTGTTCAGCCTAGCTACCATAGCTGAGCAAGAGTTGACAGAGACAGTGCGGTCTGTGGATAACCGCCGAGGCCAGAGTGGGGGAAATGTTTTCCTCCCGAACAAGAGATTCCGACCCAATTTTGGGAGACCATCACCTTTTATTGGGTCAACTGGAGGCTTTCGTCCCAATCAGCCCTCCCCATCAGTATCCGTCTCTCAAGTCCCCCGAGGTGTGAACACCTGTTTCCAGTGTGGACAGCGGGGCCATTTCAAGAGGGAATGTCCACAGAACAGTAAACCCTCTCACTCCAGGGGTTCATTTTGCCCTCCAGCCCTATCAGTTCATTCACAAGGATCCAGGGCGTACAACCTTACGGGACGGGCACCTAACACGACAGGATCTGGACGACTATATACTTTAGTTCCTCATCCAGAGACGGTGGATCACTCAGTGATTCAAGGAATGGCAGTAGTTGGTAGTTCATATGCTTTTGCATTATTTGATTCTGTAATAGCCCGAATTTTCGAATCAATATATATTGGACATTTAATTATTTTAAATTGCAATTTGACGTGAAGAAAATGCCAATTGGATCAACTTTGGGGACAAGGGTCCAAGAATGACCCAATTGGGCCATGGATTGGATGAAATCCATCTAATGGGTCAATGAGGACTAATCGGGTCAAGGATGGTCAAATTGGGCCCAATACTCATTTGGGACCCAATGGATCCAATTGAGGTAAACCTAAGGTAAGGGGGGAATTTAATTGGGCCATGCGCCCAATGTTTACCCAATAAACCATGAATTGGAATTAATACATGTAATTGGTCAATGGTAAGTAATCGGGTCAAAGATGGTCAATTTGGGTCAAAGAGCCATATGGGACCCAATGGGCCAAGGTAGGTAAGCCCTAAGATAAATGGGTAAGACAAGAATATAATTGGGTCATGGACCCAATGGTAACCCAATTAAGATAAATTAAATGGATTAGATAATTATACAATTATCTAAGTTAAAATGTATCAAGATTAAGTGATATGGCCAAGTGGGGCCCACCTCCACCTCACCAATTGAGGTGGCGTGTGGACCCAAGAGTAGTGGGGCTGACCACCATGGTTGACTTGGTCAACCATGGGTGGATCTTAGAGAGAATTTAATGAGATTAAATTAAGTGGAAAGTGATTAATTAAATTAACCTAGGGATCAAGTGATCTAAGTTAATTAACTTAATCTAAATTGGTCAAGTGGTTAAAACCATCCCAACAAACACAAACCACTTGAGAAAACACAAATTGAAACCATGGATTAAAGGTGGTGGTTTTATCCCAACCACCACCAGTAATGCATGTTGGTTGGTGAAAAAAATTAATGTTTGAGTGTAGGCTACTCCAACCATCTCCACCTCTAATCCAAACAAGCCATTTCACTCTATCCCTCTCTTCACACACAAAAAACGTCCCCTACCTTGCAAAGGAAAGAGTGAAGAAAACTTAGAAGAAAACTTAGAAGAAAAAGAAGAGAAGAAGAGAAGAAAAGGGGTGGAACCTTGGATTCACCACTTGGAGATCAAGAGCTACCATCTTCATCATCTTCCCCTCTTTCCCTCTCTCAACCTAACACTATCTTAGCCAATCCAAGCATGTCCCACCATTGATCAAGCACATCTAGCCGATCAAAGATCAAGAAGAAGGAGAGAAGAGGCTAAGGAAATCAAGTGGAGGAACAAAGACCGGAGGAGTCATCGGATCGTAAGTATGTTCTAAACAAGAAATTTATTATTTAGGGTTTAAGTTTTGGAATCCATCCTTGCCATATGATGGTGGCCAAATTATTTTAGGCTATGGAATGGATCTAAAATCCATCAAATGGAAGGCTAAGAAAAAGGATTAGGGATGCTTTATATTCAATTTTTTTAAGCATGGTGTTGTATAAAAAATTGGAAAAATTGTGAACCATAGGGTTCGGCCATGCCATGGTGGATGATTTGGTGATGAATGCATTTAATTAGGGTTTTTATAAGAATAAAAAGATGGAGAATGGTTTAGGGTTTCAAGGGTTTAAAGGGTTAAATGTAGGCAACTTTTGGAAGAAATTTTATGATGGAATCCATGGGTGAAATTCTAGTGTTTTATAAGAATGGAAGCATGGAGAATATGGAATTTTTAATGATTGAATGGACCATAGGGTTCGGCCATGTAGCATGGCCGAACCCCATGGTAAATGTAGATGATTTTTAATTAAGGTTTGAAGGTTTAAAAAATGGTGGAGAATGATTTATGATAACTAGTTTACAAGTGGTTTAAATAGTGATTTTTAACGAGGATTGAAAGGCATAGAATGTGATGTTTAAATGGAGTGAAAAGGGTAATGTAAATGGATGATTTAATTCGAATGGAGTTGTGATGTTTTAAAAGAAATCAAGGACTATAGGGTTCGGCCATACAAGGTGGCTGAACCCCATGGTTAGTGATTGTGAATTATTGGAGTTGTTATAAGAATGGAAATATGGAGAGTGGTTAATGAAAGTTAGGCCTCAAATGATTAAAAAATGGATGGTTTTAAAGGATTGTTAAAATGAGAAAATCATGAGAAAATGTTGGTGATTTTAATAGACTTTAAATAAAGTTAGTATTGATTGAAAAGAAGTGATCTAAATGTATGATGAAATCCCCTCATGGAGGGACCTTTTAATGGACCTAAATGTGATAAAGGACCCAAGTTAAAAATGAGGGAAAGACATCATGGGTTCGGCCATGGTGTATGGCCGAACCCATGACCAATGTTTTTAGGTCATTTGTGGACTAAATTATGATTTATACATATGGTTAAGCGAATGGAAATTTGGGTAAGTAAAGGGTAAATTTAAATGGATTTACAAAGTGTACGATATGGTTTTTAAAGGGCCAAAACAAATGAAGATTAGTGATTTTAAATTGGATTGTTTTGGGACAAAACTTAGTCTTTGAAAATAGCATCCATAAAGGAGAACCTTAGGGTAGTGATTAGTGGTTTTAATAAATGGAAAATGATGTAGGAGAATGCTAGATTTTAATGGATTTATAAAAAATGATATGTGGGGCTTTAAATGGAATGAAAATGGGGACTTGAATGGATAAATTAAATCCATTGGAGATTGGATTAAAGGGAGTAAAATGGACCCAAGGGAATGGAAAATAGGCACCATGGGTTCGGCCATGGTACATGGCCGAACCCTATAGGGATTAGACATAAAAATCGGATATTTTGTGAATGGTTAAGTGAAGCGATTAGTTGCTGCGTTTTAGGCCGCAAATTGGAAATATCTAAATTGGCCAAAAATCGGTTTATGTATGTGTTTTAAACCACGAAAAATGAGGCTAAGTTAAAGGGCTGATTTTCGATAAATTTGTAACATAACTAATGACCATTAATGAGTCTAAGTAGATGGATCAATTATGAATTAATCATGCATAACGTAGGGACTAATTCGGTAAATGTAATAAGGTATCGGACGTCGTAAACGGTACGCGATCGGCGACCGGATTGTCGAACGGGAAGCGTAACTGAAAGCGACACAGTATTCGGTAGGATTCCTACCTTTTTGTAAGCGATGGATATGTGATGGTGTTTTAAATTATTTTGTTTTGGCTTATGATGGATTTATGATTATGATTTATCTTATGATGTGTTTTAAGTTATGAATCATATGGATTATATTTTAATATTATGCATTATATGGCTATGTATGGTATATCAAAATTATGGTTTATCTATATACTACATAGCATAATGCACGTACATCTCATGCATGGCATGGGCGGGAAAATAATGAAACCGGAGTCCATGCTCGTCGGGGCGACCGAGAAGCAAACATGGGGATAGCCTGAGGGCTATAACCGGAGTCCATGCTCCGTCGGGGCGACCGAGAATCAGACATGGGATAGCCTGAGGGCTATAACCGGAGTCCATGCTCCGTCGGGGCGACCGAGAAGCAAACATGGGGACAATACATTGTATGATCATACGGATGATGGGTGGGACACATGACATAGGCACCCATGGCATAACATTCATCACATGCTTATTTTGTCATATGTTATTTTATCGGTATGTGTATTATTACTAATCCATGTGCTAGCCCTACTCGGAGTCCTACTGGGCGCGTTGACTAATGCCCTACTTCTACCCTAGCTGATGATGCAGGGGATGGTGGAAGCGGTGGACATGACAGGAGCCAAGCTTAGGAGCTTGGGCAGCGCAGTCTTAGTTTATTTACGTTTACATTTTGGAGATGTAATTTTAAAGTAACTTAGCTTGTCGGGTTGTATAAGTTTACATTTCTTGCGATGGTTTGGACGTTACTTATGGACGATTATATTTTGTGATATAAATATGAACATAGGGCATTTTGGTAATTCAATGTTGTATCTTCCCTTCTATCTAAAAACCGGTAGGATAGACTCTATTATCATGTTCCGTAATAATTATAATCCACGAGCTTACTCCCTAAGCGTGAACCATTCTCGTGGACTTAGCTCCGCGCACGCGTGGGGTTGGCCAGTTAAGGGTCGGACTTTAGAAGCTCGGACTTAACTCGCGTCGTGGCGTCGGCGCCCTCTCTCACTCTTCTATTTAAAAAAAATAAAATAATAAATAGACTCTGATTTTCGGAAAACTGGTGAAAAAGGGCGGGGCGTTACAGATTCCGGAGCATCCACTCCTTTGTATCTGCTGCATTTATATCTGCTACTGGCACCCTAGTACGAAAATTGTCCACTGTACTCACTATTGTATTCCCATTGGAGACACATCACTGGGACTTATATGCACAGCGGTAAACACTGAACTCGCTGGATTCAGATTTGAGTTCAATTATCTGGTACTCGAGATAACTGAGTATGACATCATCTTTGGCATGGATTGGTTGGCTAACTTCCAGGCCAGCATTGATTGTCATCTCCGCAGGGTGATATTTTGGTCACCCGAGGGAAAGCGATATGTGGTACATGCTGACAAACAGAGCATCCCTATGACCAGAAGACTGCATGAAGAATTGAACCACCTTGTTTTGAACAGCATCAGACTAGACAAGCCACCGGTGGCTGAATTGCCTGCGGTAGTGAAAGACTACGCGGAGGTATTCCGGATAGAACTCCCTTGTAATAGCCCGGATTTTTAAATCAAGAAATATATTGGCTATTATTTATTTTAATTGATGAAATTAAGAATTTCTGATGAAATGGATGGTAGATGGATCAAAATTGGGGCAATGGACCATGGATTGGATGATTTCCAATTAATTCGGTCAAGGATGGTCAATTGGGTCAAATGCCCAATTGGGACCCAATGGGTCAAGATGGATTGAGCATTAGGGTAAATGGGTAAAAAATGGATTGGGGTCCAACTCCACCTCATCAAGTGAGGTGGCGTGTGGACCAAGGCACTTGTGGGGCCAACCACCATGGTTGACTTGGTCAACCATGGGTGGGTCAAAGATAAATTAAAGAGGATTAAATGTGGGGCTTAAGCATGGAAAATGGTTAAGGATCATGGTTCGGGCCTTGCATGGCCGAACGCTAATTTTATTATGGCTAAGGACCTTGTGCATGTTCCATGAAAGGAATGGTGAATGATCAAGATGCATGGTTTGGCCTTTGCATGGCCAAATCCTAGGGTTTTATGTATGAGAACCATCAAGGGATATAAACATGGTTATATGTTGTTTTTAAAGAAAATGATGAACCATAGGGTTCGGCCATGTTGTATGGCCGAACCCCATGAAAGGATGTTGGTGAGTTTAAAATGTTTTTAAGGATGAAGAACATTCAAAGGTGTTAATGATTTAAAAGTTTTTAAATGGGTGTATGTTAAGGATTTTTAAGGGTTTTAAAGGAGGGAAATAATGGATGAATGTTAATCATTTTTAACGGTCTCAAAAGTTGTAATGGTAAAGAACCATGGACCATGGGTTCGGCCATACAATATGGCCGAACCCCATGGCGAAAATATTAACAGACTTGAGCTATTTGGACCATGAAATGATGGAGGAAATGTTAAGGGATTATGGGTTGTAAAATATTGGACCAAAGTATATTATTAAACCCCCCCCTCCCCATGGAGGGACCTTATTTATGAACCTAATGTTACAAATGATTCAAGAGGGGGATGAAAAATAAGACATCATGGGTTCGCCATGTTGTATGGCCGAACCCCATGACCCATTTTATGGACATGGTAGGTCCATGCATGTTGAAGAAATCAAATGTTCAAATGAATGGATTATCAAGCTAAGGAATGGAGGCATTATTAGAGATTTGCTAGGGTTTTTATGTCATGATTAATGAGTCATTTATGGATCCATGTTTGTGGATCAGTTATGGACCTATATATGTATAAATGAAAGGAGTGCTTAGCCATGGAAAGAATAATGGCGAAAAGGTAAATAATGGGGGAAATGGAAGGACCATGGGTTCGGCCATGGTGTATGGCCGAATCCCATGGGGAATGTTTGTGGACTTAGGGTTTTTTGAATGATTTAACTTATGTGCTTGGATTAATGAATCAAAGCGTGGCTGATCTTGGACCCACATGATTAAAATGATCTAAGGATTAAAAAGGGACCCAAAAACCAAGTGGGTGAGGTTCGGCCATGTTGTATGGCCGAACCCCACTAAGGCATGTATTGTGGACTTAAACATGATTGGAACATTGGTTGGACTTGTTGATGTATAATAAGGTAATGAGATCTCGCAAACGGTGCGTGATAGGCGACCGATCTTTGGACGGAAAACCCAAGGACACGGTATTTAGACATTGGTAGGATTCCTACCTCATTGAAACCATGGATTATGTGTAAGTGTGAATGTTTTACTTGAATTATTTTGGTATCAAATTATATGTCTTAATGATGGGATTTTAATGC
The DNA here is from genome assembly GCA_022113865.1 of Chimonanthus praecox. Classification (NCBI taxonomy): domain Eukaryota; kingdom Viridiplantae; phylum Streptophyta; class Magnoliopsida; order Laurales; family Calycanthaceae; genus Chimonanthus; species Chimonanthus praecox. The sequence continues at coordinate 28,790,431 of CM039088.1, read as the reverse complement.
TATGGTTTGTATTATTACATAGCATGTTGCACTTATATCTCATGCACTTATATCCTTCACATGTATTGAATATTCAAGACATCGATGTACAAAGCGATGTGACATATGTGGAGAAGCCAGTCAGAATAGTCGGGAGCGAGCAAAGAGTGCTGCGGAACCGTGCCATCCAATTCGTCAAGGTGGTATGGGAACGACATGGTAATGAAGAAACCACCTGGGAACTTGAGTCGGTGATGAGAGCCTCTCATCCGGAACTCTTTGTGTAAGATGTTTTGAACCTCTACTTCGCTCGAATTTTCGGGACGAAAATTTTAAAAGAAGATTGTATTGTAAGGTCTCGGAATTTTGGAATTAATATAAATGTGAATATTATTTATTTTAATGATGGAAATTAGAAAATTGGTGGAGTAAATGGTAAATGGGCCAAAATTGGATGAAGGCCCAAGTATGACCCAATAGATTATGGTTTGGGTTTAAATTTATTTAAATGGGTCAAGAATGGTCAAATTGGGTCAAATACTCCTTTGGGACCCAATGGGTCAAGATGCTTATGCTCTAAGGTAAATGGGCTAGATGGAAATGTAATTGGGCCCAATGGTGATCCATTTAGAGGGGGCTCAATAAAATTTAACCACCTAAGTTATTTGGAATTAAACAATGGCGATGTGGCCAAGTGTGGACCCAAGGTTTGGTGGAGCCGGCCACCATGGTTGACTTGGTCAACCATGGGTGGAATGATGCAATTAGGTTAAGTATAATTGATTAACCTAAGGTGATTTAAATAAGTAAATGGGAATTAAAGTAATTAATTAATTAAATAATTAAATTATTAAATTGGTGGCTAAATGGGTTAAAAAATTTGGTCAAAGGGAGACCAAGCTACCCCACCTCCAATGTTAAACACGTTGGGACTTAGGGAGAATAGAGGCTTAAGCCAAAAAGCAAATAAAAGATCTAAAGAAAAAAAAAATATCTTGAAAATATCTTAAGGTTGGTGGGGGGTAATTAATGCAAGGTAAAGAGGAAAAATGGGATAAGCCTTGATGTCTTTTCCCATTCTTCTCTCATTCAACTTTCTCTCCATTTTTCATTCTCCATGGACGTCCCACACAAGGAAGGAGAAGAGAAAGAGAGTTAAGGAAAAGAGAAAAGAAGGAGAGAAGAAAAGAAGTAAAGCATTATTTCACCACTCTAAGATCAAAGGTTGGATCTTGTTTTTCATTACCTTCCCCTCTCTCTCTCTCTCACACAAAACCTACCATGGCCGATTCTAGGGTTGGGGATTGCCACCCTTGATCAAAGATCTTAACCTACCAAAGATAAAAGGGAAGGTGAGCAAAGAGGAAAGAAGGACCGGAGGAGTCGTCGGGTGGTAAGCATTCTTAAACCAAGAGATTGTATATATATATATTTAAGTGATTAAGAAGTGGATAATTTTTAAGGAGTTTAAATGAGAGAACCATGAAGGAAAAAAATATACAAAATATGCAATGGAGAAGACTGACAGAACAGTCAGTCGACTGAACTGGTGATAAACGAATCAGAAACGAGTTTCTGGGAGTTTCAGCCGACTGAATTAGGGATTCAGTCGACTGAACTAATGGTGGTTGATAATAAAATGAGTTTCTGGGAGTTTCAGTCGACTGAATCTTATGATTCAGTCGACTGAACACAAACTTCTCAGATAAGAAAAGGGTTCTGGAAGTTTCAGCCGACTGAATGTACGATTCAGTCGACGGAAGGGATGCGTATTAAACACGCAAGTGGATGACTGAAAGTTCAGCCGACTGAATCATAGATTAAGTCGACTGAAAATAAACTGATAGAACAAACAGATGACCTGATACAAAATCAGCCGACTGAATGTGTAATTCAGTCGACTGAAACTGAACTGGCAGGACAAGTAGACACTCGGATTCGAAGTCAGTCGACTGAACTGGTAATTCAGTCGACTGAATTGAAATGTACAGTTTTTGAACATCTTCAGAGGTCGCTGTTAATCCGGTAGGAGGAATGGAGAGTATGTAAATTAAAGGGACTGAGCTTATGATACTAGATCATGATTAATGAATCCTTAATGGATTTAAGTTAGGGATGAATTTTGGACTTAGAATGTACATAAATGAAACGGATAGATGTTGGGTTTTAGGCTCGCAAATCGGAATATTTAAAATGGCCAAAATTGGATTTATGGATGTGTTTTAAATCAATGGAAAAAGAGGCTAAGATAAGGGCTGGTTTATGATAATCTTGTGACATGATTAAAGATCATTAATGGACCTAGGTTTGTGATCAGTTAGAGATTTAATCATGAAATAAAATACAGACTAATACGGTAAATGTGTAATAAGGTACCGGACAGCGCGAATCGGTAGCCGGATTGTCGGACGAAAACGAAGTAAAGAAGCGAGTCGGTAATTGGTAGGATTCCTACCTTTTTGTAAGCCAGGGATATGTATGGTATTTTTATCTTATTTTATGGACTATGGGATTTATCTGATGATGAGTTTGTTTTACGATTATGAATGTTATGTTAATACTATGATTTATATTTTAAGATGATGCATTATATGCCAAGGCTATGTATGATAAACTAAAGTTATGAGACGTATATATTACATAGCATAATGCATTACATCTCATGCATGGTATGGGCGGAAAAAATAAACAAACCGGAGTCCATGCTTCGTTGGGGCGACCGAGAACAGGCATGGGGACACCTTGACGAGGATTTGCCGTCAAGGGGGATATTTTGTGGTAGAACATGTCTTGACGAGGCTTTTCCGTCAAGAGGGATATGACAGTATATGTCAGGAATGATGGGTGGGATTCATAATATAAACACCCAGGGTATGGCATACATCATATATTTTCACTATACGTGGTTTATCAATGTTCATTTGGTTATTATCAATATGCTGTTATTACTAATCTATGTGCTAGCCCTACTCGGAGTCCTACTGGGCTCGTTGTTCTAACGCCCTACTTCTACCCTAGCTGACAATGCAGGAGATGGCGGACCGGAAGGACGAGACGGAAGCCAAGCTTAGGAGCTTGGGAAGACAATCTAGATATTTTGTCTAATTGAAATTATTTCATTTTGGAAATGTAAATTGAGTAAACTAGCTTGTCGGTATGTAATAACTTAGATGGCTTGCTATGTTTAGATTGTATTTTTGGACAATACAGTTAATGGCATTTTAGTAAATTTACGGATGTTTCTTCCCTGCTATCTGAAAATTGGTAGGACAGTCTCTATTATCATTCCATATGTAATTTTATATTCCGCGACCTTACTGTCTACGCGTGAACCGTACTCGTGGACTTATGTTCCACGCACGCGTAGGGTTGGCCAGTTAAGGGTCGGGCTTTAGAAGCTCGGAATTTAACTCGCGTCGTGACGTCCGTGCCCTTTGTCACTTTATCATTTTTAAAAAAAAATACTCTGATTTTACGGTGAAAAGGGGCGGGCGTTACAGTTGGTATCAGAGCGAATATCAGAAGAATGAATATCTCGAAGTAAGATTAAGACGGTTGCATGTCTCACTGGCCGCTAAGAATCCCAACTGACCAACTCTTCGGATTCCGCTGCACGGGGGCCGGGTTAATTTACTTCGATTGACTTAAACTGAAGTGTTTAATCTGAGAACAACATTTGGTGGAAAGGGATGATAGCAAGGGAAGAAAAATCAATTTAAGTCGGAGTTATCAAACATAGCAAGTAGAGTTACATCTCCCCGACATGAGGAAAACAAATCTAGGTCTTCCCCCAAACTTAAAGGAATAATGATATATTTATTGAACATAGGAGAGAATTCCCCGATTTTCATCAAATGGAACAAAACATAGTTACTTGGGAAGTTTTCCCCAAACCAAGTGTGCTTATTTGTAACTTTCCCCAAAAATGAGAAACAAGGTATGTTTGATTAGTATTTTTTTCCCCAAATTTGTAAAGGAGCTAAGTCAATGTTTTTCGATGACTAGGAAATGGCTCCGAAGAGAAGGACTCGTCGTAACCAGAAAGAGGTATCACCACCTCGCCAGAAAGAGGAGATACCCCATCGGGAGGAGGGACAGAATAATATAAACATACAAGGTGTACCTCCCGAGCTAAAAGATGTAGTTCAAGAGGTAGTTACTACTGCTCTTCAGCAACATTTGAGCGGAAATGCGACTACTAGTGGTGGAAATGCGACTACTAGTGACACCAATAAACGGAAGATGGTCAAAGACTTCCAGCAACAGCGCCCTCCCTACTTCAGAGGAAAAGAAGGGGCTGTGGGAGCAGATCATTGGTTAAAGAAGATCACTCAGATCTTGAATCTGCTTCAAGTTTCCAGTCCGGCTGACAGAATCGTACTGGCAACATCACAACTGATTGAGGATGCCGGTAATTGGTGGGAAGTGGTGGAAAAACAGCGAACACTGGTGCCTGAAAGGGAAAGAATTGCCATGACTTGGGAATGGTTCTCAGCCACTTTTCTAGAGCAGTTTTTCCCGGAGGAAGAAAGGGAGAGCCAGACTGAAGCTTTTATATCATTAGTACAAGGCAATATGACAGTGGCAGAATATCACCGGGAGTTCCTTCGACTATCGGTTTACGCATTCTACATGGTGGATACTGAGCACCGGAGGGCCCGTAAGTTTGAACGGGGCCATCAAAACTAGGGTGACAGTATTCAAGGAACCTACATTGGCAGGGGTGGTCGGCAGGGCCACTATAGTGGAGCGGGAATTGAATGAGACAGCGCGGCATGACAACCGCCGATGGCAGAGTGGGCGGGGCACATTTCAAACCAATAAGAGGTTCCGCCCGAGTTTCAGCAGACCCTCATCCTCTACTGGATCTACAGGGGGCTTTCGCCCCAATCAGCCCTCCCCGTCAGCATTAGTTACTCAGGTCCCTAGAGGTGGGAACACTTGCTATCAGTGTGGCCAACAGGGTCACTTCAAGAGGGAATGTCCACAGCTCAGCAGACCCTCTAACTTCAGGGGTTCTTCTCGCCCTCCAACTAAGCCAGCTCAGTCGCGAGGAGGCGAGCATACAACCAAGCGGAGCGGGCGACAAACCCCACAGGATCTGGACGGCTTTTTGCCATACCTCCTCCAATAGCGGTGGATCGCTCGGTGATGCAAGGTATGGCCGTAGTTGGTAGTTCTTATGCTGTGACATTATTTGATTATGGAACTTCCCATTCATTTATATCTGCTGCATTCATATCTGCTACGGGCACATTAGTACAGAATCTGTCCACCTCACTTACTATTGTATCCCCTGTCGGAGACACATCTTTGGGACTCATATGCACTGGATTAAACACTGAACTCGCTGGATTCCGATTTGAGTTCAAGTATTTAGTAATCGACATGGCTGAGTACGATGTTATATTTGGTATGGACTGGTTGGCTACATACCAGGCCCATATTGATTGCCATCTTCGTAGAGTAATATTTTGGTCACCTGAGGGAAAACGGTATATAGTGCCCGCTAATAGACAAGGTATTCCTAGAAGACTGCAGGAAGAATTGAACCACCTTGTCTTGAACAGCATTAAGTTAGACAGGGCACCAGGGACTGAACTTCCGGTGGTAGTAGCAGAGTTTGCCGAAGTATTTCTAACAGAGCTCCCTGGTTTGCCACCCAAGAGGGAGATAAACTTTGGGATCAAGTTATATCCTAGCACAGCTCCAGTATCGTTACCTCATTACAGAATGGCACCGGCTGAGATGACTGAGTTGAAGAAGCAGATTGATGAACTGCTCAGGCTGGGCTTTATTCGGAACAGCACATCCGCATGGGGAGCCCCGGTATTGTTTGTTAAGAAGAAGGACGGTACCCTTCGGATGTGTGTGGATTATAGAAAATTGAACCAGCTGACTGTTAGGAACAAGTATCCCTACCCAGGATTGACGATTTGTTTGATCAGCTTAGGGGTTCCTCTCACTTTTCCAAGATTGATCTGATGTCCGGATACCATCAAATCCGGGTTAGAGAGGAGGACATAGAGAAGACAGCCTTCAGAACAAGGTATGGTCTATATGAGTATGTAGTCATGCCGTTTGGGCTTACTAATGCACCAGCAGTGTTCATGGACCTGATGAACAGGATATTCCGGCCTTACTTAGATCAGTTTGTAATTGTATTTATTGATGACATCCTGATTTATTCCAAAAGTCAGGAGGAACATGCTGAACACCTGCGGATAGTTTTGAACACCCTGAAGAGGAACCAGTTGTATGCTAAAGCCAGCAAGTATGAGTTCTGGCTATCTAAGGTTAACTTTTTGGGACACGTTATATCGGAGGAAGGTATAGCCGTGGACCCGGCTAAAGTGGCGGCAGTGAAGGAGTGGAAAGTGCCGACAAATGTGACCGAGATCCGCAGTTTTCTGGGATTGGCCGGTTATTACAGGAAATTTATTATGGATTTCTCCAAGATTGCAGCCCCACTCACCCGACTCACTCAGAAATGAGTCAAATTTGAATGGTCGGATCTGTGCAACCGGAGATTTGAGGAGCTAAAGGAGAAGCTTACAACGGCTCCTATTCTGATCTTGCCGGAAAGAGGCAGAAATTATGAGGTGTACTGTGATGCCTCAGGAGAGGGACTGGGGTGTACACTCAGTCAAGGTAATAGGACGGTGGCGTACGGATCAAGACAATTGAAAATTCATGAGCGCAATTATCCCACACATGATCTGGAACTGGCAGCGGTGGTCTTCGCTCTTAAAAGCTGGAGACACTATCTTTATGGTGAGAAGTTTGAGGTATTCTCAGACCACAAGAGCCTAAAGTACCTATTTGATCAGAAGGAACTCAACATGAGGCAACGTAGATGGATGGAATACTTGGCAGATTATGAGTTCGCACTTGGTATCATCCTGGCAAGGCGAACAAGGTGGCGGATGCCTCAGCCGTATGTCACATGCGACAGTAGCCAGTATGATCAGAACAGAATGGGAGGTATTGAATACCATTAGGGAGTTTAAACTCTACCTGAATAATCATGGGACTATATCTAATCTGATCATACGATCCCACATGGTCTCCGAGATTGAACGGGAGCAACGGACAGATCCAGAAGTGGAGGAGATTTGGGCTAAAATGTCTACCGGTGAGGTTGTACCGGAGTGGGAATTACGACCAGGACAGGGTCTTATGTTCTGAGGCAGGACATATGTGCCTAAGAATTGCAGAAGAGAGTTGTTGATTGAAGCACACCAAACCAAACTCTCTATTCACCCGGGCAGCACCAAGATGTACCATGATCTTAAGAGGCACTATTGGTGGCATGGACTTAAGAAAGACGTGGCAGAGTTTGTTGCTCGTTGCTTAACCTGTCAGCAAGTTAAGGCAGAACATCGGAAACCACCGGGTTTACTCGCACCCTTACCGGTGCCAGAATGGAAATGGGAACACATATCCATGGACTTTGTACCAGGGTTGCCAAGGTCATCCAAGGGCAATGATGCAATATGGGTCATAGTGGACCGGTTGACCAAGTCTGCACATTTCCTTCCCATCAAGATGACGGATCGTCAGAGACTTTGGGCCGACGGTACATCCAGGAGATCATCAGGTTACATGGCATTCCCCGGTCTATTGTGTCCGACAGAGATGGCCGATTCACCGGCAGAGTATGGCAAGGCTTGCAGTCGGCTATGGGGACCGACGTATTAACTAGCATAGCATTTCATCCACAGACTGATGGACAGTCGGAGAGGACAGTACAGACATTGGAGGATATGTTGAGAGCATGCATGATAGACTTCAAGGGTGGATGGGAGGATCACTTACCACTGGTGGAATTTTCCTACAATAACAGCTATCAGGCAAGCCTACATATGGCTCCATTTGAGGCTTTGTATGGTAGGCCGTGTAGATCACCAGTGTGTTGGACAGAAGCTGGTGAGCCTGCGCTGATTGGACCGGAGTTGGTTGCAGAAACTACCGCACAGATTAAATTGATACGGCAGCATCTACTCACTGCACAGAGCCGTCAGAAAAGTTATGCCGACAAGAGGAGAAGATTCCTCGAATTTGAGGTGGGAGACTTGGTGTTTTTGAAAGTCTCACCACGGAAGGGACACATGAGATTTGGAAAGAAGGGGAAACTGTCACCTAGATTTGTGGGACCGTTTCCAATCTTGAAGAGGGTGGGGAGGGTAGCTTACCAGTAGGCGCTCCCTCCATAGTTATCATCATTACATGATGTGTTCCATGTGTCTATGTTGAGGAAGTACAACCCTGATCCTTCACATGTATTGAATATTCAAGACATCGATGTACAAAGCGATGTGACACATGTGGAGAAGCCGGTCAGAATAGTCGGGAGCGAGCAAAGAGTGCTACGGAACCGTGCCATCCAATTCGTCAAGGTGGTATGGGAACGACATGGTAATGAAGAAACCACCTGGGAACTTGAGTCGGTGATGAGAGCCTCTCATTCGAAACTCTTTGTGTAAGATGTTTTGAACCTCTACTTCGCTCGAATTTTCGGGACGAAAATTTTAAAAGAAGATTGTATTGTAAGGTCTCGGAATTTTGGAATTAATATAAATGTGAATATTATTTATTTTAATGATGGAAATTAGAAAATTGGTGGAGTAAATGGTAAATGGGCCAAAATTGGATGAAGGCTCAAGTATGACCCAATAGATTATGGTTTGGGTTTAAATTTATTTAAATGGGTCAAGAATGGTCAAATTGGGTCAAATACTCCTTTGGGACCCAATGGGTCAAGATGCTTATGCTCTAAGGTAAATGGGCTAGATGGAAATGTAATTGGGCCCAATGGTGATCCATTTAGAGGGGGCTCAATAAAATTTAACCACCTAAGTTATTTGGAATTAAACAATGGCGATGTGGCCAAGTGTGAACCCAAGGTTTGGTGGGGCAGGCTACCATGGTTGACTTGGTCAACCATGGGTGGAATGATGCAATTAGGTTAAGTATAATCGATTAACCTAAGGTGATTTAAATAGGTAAATGGGAATTAAAGTAATTAATTAATTAAATAATTAAATTATTAAATTGGTGGCTAAATGGGTTAAAAAATTTGGTCAAAGGGAGACCAAGCTACCCCACCTCCAATGTTAAACACGTTGGGACTTAGGGAGAATAGAGGCTTAAGCCAAAAAGCAAATAAAAGATCAAAAGAAAAAAAAATATCTTGAAAATATCTTAAGGTTGGTGGGGGGTAATTAATGCAAGGTAAAGAGGAAAAATGGGATAAGCCTTGATGTCTTTTCCCATTCTTCTCTCATTCAACTTTCTCTCCATTTTTCATTCTCCATGGACGTCCCACACAAGGAAGGAGAAGAGAAAGAGAGTTAAGGAAAAGAGAAAAGAAGGAGAGAAGAAAAGAAGTAAAGCATTATTTCACCACTCTAAGATCAAAGGTTGGATCTTGTTTTTCATTACCTTCCCCTCTCTCTCTCTCTCACACAAAACCTACCATGGCCGATTCTAGGGTTGGGGATTGCCACCCTTGATCAAAGATCTTAACCTACCAAAGATAAAAGGGATGGTGAGCAAAGAGGAAAGAAGGACCGGAGGAGTCGTCGGGTGGTAAGCATTCTTAAACCAAGAGATTGTATATATATATATTTAAGTGATTAAGAAGTGGGTAATTTTTAAGGAGTTTAAATGAGAGAACCATGAAGGAAAAAAATATACAAAATATGCAATGGAGAAGACTGACAGAACAGTCAGTCGACTGAATTGGTGATAAACGAATCAGAAACGAGTTTCTGGGAGTTTCAGCCGACTGAATTAGGGATTCAGTCGACTGAACTAATGGTGGTTGATAATAAAATGAGTTTCTGGGAGTTTCAGTCGACTGAACACAAACTTCTCAAATAAGAAAAGGGTTCTGGAAGTTTCAGCCGACTGAATGTACGATTCAGTCGACTGAAGGGATGCGTATTAAACACGCAAGTGGATGACTGAAAGTTCAGCCGACTGAATCTATGATTCAGTCGACTGAAAATAAACTGACAGAACAAACAGATGACCTGATACAAAATCAGCCAACTGAAACGGAACTGGCAAAACAAGTAGACACTCGGATTCGAAGTCAGTCGACTGAACTGGTAATTCGGTCGACTGAATTGAAATGTACAGTTTTTGAACATCTTCAGAGGTCGTTGTTAATCCGGTAGGAGGAATGGAGAGTATGTAAAGTAAAGGGACTGAGTTTATGATACTAGATCATGATTAATGAATCCTTAATGGATTTAAGTTAGGGATGAATTTTGGACTTAGAATGTACATAAATGAAACGGATAGATGCTGGGTTTTAGGCTCGCAAATCGGAATATTTAAAATAGCCAAAATTGGATTTATGGATGTGTTTTAAATCAATGGAAAAAGAGGCTAAGATAAGGGCTGGTTTATGATAATCTTGTGACATGATTAAAGATCATTAATGGACCTAGGTTTGTGATCAGTTAGAGATTTAATCATGAAATAAAATACGGACTAATACGGTAAATGTGTAATAAGGTACGGATAGCGCGAATCGGTAGCCAGATTGTCGAACGAAAATGAAGTAAAGACGCGAGTCGGTAATTGGTAGGATTCCTACCTTTTTGTAAGCCATGGATATGTATGGTATTTTTATCTTATTTTATGGACTATGGGATTTATCTTATGATGAGTTTGTTTTACGATTATGAATGTTATGTTAATACTATGATTTATATTTTAAGATGATGCATTATATGCCAAGGCTATGTATGATAAACTAAAGTTATGAGACGTATATATTACATAGCATAATGCATTACATCTCATGCATGGCATGGGCGGAAAAAAATAAACAAACTGGAGTCCATGCTCCGTCGGGTCGACTGAGAACAGGCATGGGGACACCTTGACGAGGATTTGCCGTCAGGGGGGATATTTTGTGGTAGAATATGTCTTGACGAGGCTTTTCCGTCAAGAGGGATATGACAGTATATGTCAGGAATGATGGGTGGGATTCATAATATAGACACCCAGGGTATGGCATACATCGTATATTTTCACTATACGTGGTTTATCAATGTTCATTGGGTTATTATCAGTTTGCTATTATTACTAACTATGTGCTAACCCTACTCGGAGTCCTACTGGGCGCGTTGTTCTAACGCCCTACTTCTACCCTAGCTGACAATGCAGGAGATGGCGGATCGGAAGGACGAGACGGAAGCCAAGCTTAGGAGCTTGGGAAGACAGTCTAGATATTTTGTCTAATTGAAATTATTTCATTTTAGAAATGTAAATTGAGTAAACTAGCTTGTCAGTATGTAATAACTTAGATGGCTTGCTATGTTTAGATTGTATTTTTGGACAATACAGTTAATGGCATTTTAGTAAATTTACGTATGTTTCTTCCCTGCTATCTGAAAATTGGTAGGACAGTCTCTATTATCATTCCACATGTAATTTTATATTCCGCGACCTTACTGTCTACGCGTGAACCGTACTCGTGGACTTATGTTCCACGCACGCGTAGGGTTGGCCAGTTAAGGGCCGGGCTTTAGAAGCTCGGAGCTTAACTCGCGTCGTGACGTCCGTGCCCTTTGTCACTTTATCATTTTAAAATAAATAAATAAATAAATACTCTGATTTTACGGTGAAAAAGGGCGGGCGTTACAGAGTCCACGCTCCGTCGGGGCGACTGATAAACAAACGTGGGGATACCTTGATGTGTATTTCCCATCAAGAGGGTACTTTGTGATTGTGATACCTTGATGAGGGTTTTTCCATCAAGAGGGACATTATGTGATTGTGGTTGTAACCGGAGTCCACGCTCCGTCGGGGCGATCGATAAACAAACTTGGGGATACCTTGATGAGGGTTTTCCATCAAGAGGAATATTATGTGATGATGATATGGATGATGGGTGGGACTCATGGCATATGACACCCATGGCATGGCATTGATTGCATGGTTTTGATATACTAATCCATGTGTTTTGTTTATACTAATCCATGTGTTGACCCTATTCGGAGTACCTACTGGGCGCGTTATCTAACGCCCTACTTCTATATTAGACGATGACGCAGGAAATGGAGGAAGTGAAGGACGTGATCGGAGCCAAGCATAAGAGCTTGGAGGAGCTAGTTTTATTTACTTAAGTTTTATTTATGGAGATGTAATTTGAGTAACTTAGCTTGTTAGATTGTAATAATTTAGATTACTTGCTATGGTTTGGACTTTCATTTTGGACATTTTAAATTGAGGTATTTATTAATTAAGTGATGTAATTCCTTGCTATCTAAAATTGGTAGGATATAGTCTATTATAATTCCGCATGAAGTTTATAATTCCGCAAGCTTACTTTCTACTTGTGAACCATTCTTCGTGGCTTAGTCCACACACACGTAGGGTTAGCCGGTTAAGGGCCGGGCTTTGGAAGCTCGGACTTAGCTCGCGTCGGACGTCCCGCTCTCTTGTCACTCTTTATTTCAAAAAAAAAAAACATAGACTCTGATTTTCAGCGAAATGAAAAAGGGCGGGCGTTACATCCCTGGCATGCCACCCAAGAGGGAGATTGATTTTGAGATCAAGCTATATCCTGGTACTACTCCAGTGTCATTGCTACAATACTGGATGGCCTCAGCTTAGATGTCCGAGTTAAAGAAGCAAATTGATGAACTGGTCAGACTAGGATGCATCCGAAACAACACATCATTTTGGGGAGCCCCGGTATTATTTGTGAAGAAGAAGAACGGTACACTTCGGATGTGTGTAGATTACAAAAAATTGAACCAGCTGACAGTCAGAAACAAGTACCCTCTACCCAGGATTGATGATCTATTCGATCAACTCAGGGGTTCCAGTCACTTCTCCAAGATTGATCGAATGTCCGGCTACCATCAAATCTGGCTTAGGGATGAAGACATAGAGAAGACGGCTTTCAGGATGCGGAATTGACTATGTGAGTATGTGGTCATGCCGTTTGGACTTACCAATGCACCAGTTGTGTTCATGGATCTGATGAACTGTAACACCCCAATTTCTTAATGAAGTGGATAATTACGAAAATGCCCCTGATGTGTTAAATTAATTATTTTGTGATGTTAAGTACGAAAATGGTGGGGCCCATTGCTCAAATTAAGATCATATGAGCACATTATGAATGTGAAGTTTGATTGAATGGGTAATGTACATCAATTGGGTCAGAAATGGCTAAATGGGTCAAAGGGCCCAAATGGGACCCATCGGGTCTTACTGGATTATTTGACCGTTTTGTGAACTTAAATTAAATGGGGTTAAGCTGATTTGATTGGAAATCAAGTGGAGAGAAAATGGGTATGTTTGATCCACATGTAAAAACCAATTACAAATGACCAAAATACCCATAATTGGGTCATGGAGTCAAAAACGGGTCAAGGAGCTAAAGGGGGACCCAACGGGTCGAGTTGACTATGGTTGACCGTGTGGACCCTCAAGGGAGCTAAAATATGAGTTCAATCAGTTTGAGTGGGACTGAAGTGAGTTGGAATTAAATCAAGTGGTGAGTTAACTCAAGTGCATTAAATGAAATACATTAAGTATGGTGAGTTGGGTGAGTTGAGATGGAAAACAAAAGGACATTGAGTTCAAGTGAGTCAAAAGGAATTTGAGGGGGTGTCTTGATCTCATACATCATCAAGTAAACAAGTCCCACACGTTGGTGGGTTGGAATTAACTTTTGGTGAATGAAAACCAATGGAATATGGAGGGGTTTCTATCTCATATGGAAACCCAAGGGCTCCAACGTTGGGAGTACCAATGGATGCATTGGTTGGTGCCAAGGGGTGCTTTGGTTGACACCAAATGTCTCCTTGGTTTGGTCAAGTATTAATGAGGATTTATGAGAAGAAGAGGGGTTGTTTAACAAAAGGAAGGCACACCCCATTTGGCCGAATTTCATTCCAAGAAAAACCTTAGAATTCCATCTTCTTTCTCTCCCTCAAGAACACCTCTCTTGGCCGAACCGGTTGTGGTGTTTTTCACCATAGATCAAGCACTAATTCGGCTAGAAGCTAAGGAAGAAAGAAGGAGACAAGAGGGAAGAAGACAAGGAACAAAGGCAAGAAGAAAAACTTGGAATTTAGTAAGTATTTCCATTGACTTTGATTAATGAAATGGGATAGATGAAACATGATTGGGCCATGGGTTGGCCGAATCTACCAAAGATTCAAAGTATGGATTTTTATGGTTAAAAGAGGGAAAAACATGGACCATATGAAGTGGCTGAACCCCATGAAATTTATTTGTTAAAGTGATGGTTTTTGTAAGTTAACATCATGCAAAATGATGGATTGTTTTTGTATGTTTAAATTAGACTTAAAATGTAAGTTGAAAGGGTTTTTAAATTATGGGCTTGGATGTCATGTTTTGGGCCATGGAATGGCCGAATGTATCATAGGCTCAAACCTTTGGTAAAGTCGGTTTAAATGAAAAAATGGACCATTGGGTTCGGCCATTTTGGATAGCTGAACCCCATGGAAATTGTGTGGGTATTTGATGGTTTTTTGAAGTGTAAAAACCATACAGTACTATGGGGATTTTTACATGATTGAATGGACATAATATGTAACTTAAAAGGGTCAAACTAATGGGCATAGGGTTCGGCTACATGGGATGGCCGAACCCCATAAAAATATTTGATAATTTGGTATGGTTTTTGGAGAGATAAAAACCATACCAATGGTGGAGAGTCTTATATGATTTAAATGGAAAAAGGGTTGCTGTTTTGGGTTGGCCATGGGATGGCTGAACCATGTAGTTAACATGACTAAAGGGTAGAGCCTAACATAAAAACAAATGATGGATCATTGAGCAGGAGGATCATAGGGTTCGGCCATATGAATGGCCGAACCCCATAGATTGTTTTATTGGAGATAATGGTTTGGTTGTATGATTTGGATTAAGGAAACATATGTATGTATCTTTGGACTTAGTGATAAGTAAATAATAAGCCATTATGTATGATGAAAGAAGAGACCAAAATCAGTATGGTGAGGTTCGGCCATGTAGTATGGCCGAACCCCACTAGTGCTAATTTAGTAAACCTAGTGGCTAACTTGTAAGTTGATTGGTTAAAAATCAAAAATGAAGATTGATGTATGAAATGTATAAAGGATCAAAAACAAAGTGGTGAGGTTCGGCCATGTTGTATGGCCGAACCCCACTAAGGTAGATTACTTTTATGAACTTTGATTATGAGCAAGATTAGACATTGGTTAGACCAATGGCAAATCTGTGAATACAAGTCAAATGAAGGGACTGATCAAAGGACTTACAAGTGGGGTTAAACCAAAGTAGTATGGTTCGGCCATACCAAGTTATATTAGGTAATAAAAGGCATTTTGGTATTGATCAAAAGAAAGGGAGGTCAAATCTAAAATGGGTAAGGTTCGGCCATGGGTATGGCCGAACCCCACAAGATGTTTTTGGTTTTATATGTGAATGGACATTTAAATGATAGTATGATTTATTTATTGTTACATCACAAGGTGACGAGAGTTGAACGACGTGCGAGTCGTGACCGGGTGAAGCTCAAAAAGGAACGGACACTTAAGCAAAGTTTCAGTAGGTTTCCTACCTACTTGTAACCACAGTTTTATCCTAGTTTGCTTTATGAGACTCTTGTTTATTTTATGTGGTTTCGAATGATATATTATGCATTTACAAATGGCATACAAAGCATTGGCATCTCATGCATGGACATGGGATGATGACTGAGGTTCTACAGTGTTGCAATTTATGAGTTACATCCTCCTTAGGTGATGAGAGTCCTGCCAGGAGGAGTAACATGATGGTCATAGTCACATTGGTCTCCTTAGGCGATGAGAGTCCTGCCAGGAGGACTAATACGTGATATGAATTGAGTCAATGATGAAGAGATGGAAGTGTATTGTGATTTACCTTGTCGGTGCGAGGCACGTCAAGTGATGGCTATAAATGTACATGATGGGAGAGTCTCATTGCATGTGCATACTTCATAGCATTGTTTTACCTGTTTTTACTAATCATGTACGATGATATATGTGCATGTTTTATATGTTAATCATGTGGTAGCCCTGATCGGGAACCTACTGGGCGCGTTGATCTAACGTCCTAATTCTATCCTCAGAGGAGAATGCAGGTACAAGGAATGAGAAAGAAAAGGTTGATGACCGGGAGGGGAGCCAAGCTTAAGCGCTTGAATGTTGGACTGGACTTCTTTTTATTACTGTCATTTGAACTATATTTTGTTAGACATGTAATAAGTCATTACTTGCTATGGTTTGATTAGATTATTAACTATGGATGGTGGTATACCTTAATTAGCAATTGAGACTCTTACTTGCTATCTAGTCCTTCTATTCCGCATTTAATCTAGTTTATTCCGCATGTTGTTGTTAGTTCCATGTGTGTTGCATTGTCATGGTCTAGTCCATGTACACATGGGTGGCCAGTTAAGGTTCAGACTTGAGTAATCTGAACTTAACTCGTGTCGTGACGCCGCCCGCTCTCTTCTGAGGTATTATTATTTAAAAAAAAAAATTAGACTCTGATTTTCTCAGAAAGGGCGGGGCGTTACAGTTGGTATCAGAGCGAAACGGGAAGTTGGATCATCGAAGTAAGATTAAGACGGTTTCTGGAATTTGAAGTGGGAGACATGGTATTTTTAAAGGTCTCGCCACGGAAAGGACACATGAGGTTTTGCAAGAAGTGAAAGCTGTCGCCCAGATATGTAGGACCATTTTCCATCACGAGAAGGATGGGGGATGTAGCTTACCAGTTAGCTCTTCCTTCGCAGTTAGCAGCTCTACATAATGTGTTTCATGTGTCAATGCTAAGAAAGTATAATCTGGATCCGTCCCATGTTTTGAATGTCTAGGATATTGAAGTACAAAGCGACGTGACATACGTCGAAAAGCCGGTCAGGATAGTGGAGACCGAACAAAGGGTGTTGCGAAACAGAGCGATTCAGTTCGTAAAAGTGGTATGGGATCATCATGGCGATGAAGAGGCCACATGGGAACTTGAATCGGAGATGAGAACAGCTCATCCCTAATTATTTATCTAATTATTTTGAGAACCCTACCTCGCTCGATTTTCGGGACGAAAATTTTAAAAAGAGGGTTATATTGTAACACCCCAATTTCTCAATGAAGTGGATAATTACGAAAATGCCTCTGATGTGTTAAATTAATTATTTTGTGATGTTAAGTAAGGAAATGGTGGGGCCCATTGCTCAAATTAGATCATATGAGCACATTATGAATGCCAAGTATAATTGGATGGGTAATGTACATCAATTGGGTCAAAAATGCCTAATTGGGTCAAAGGGCCCAAATGGGACCCATCGGGTCTCACTGGATTATTTGACCGTTTTGTGAACTTAAATTAAATGGGGTTAAGCTGATTTGATTGGAAATCAAGTGGAGAGAAAATGGGTAGGTCTGATCCACATGTAAAAACCAATTACAAATGACCAAAATACCCATAATTGGGTCATGGAGTCAAAAACGGGTCAAGGAGCTAAAGGGGGACCCAACGGGTCGAGTTGACTATGGTTGACCATGTGGACCCTCAAGGGAGCTAAAATATGAGTTAAATCAGTTTGAGTGGGACTGAAGTGAGTTGGAATTAAATCAAGTGGTGAGTTAACTCAAGTGCATTAAATGAAATGCATTAAGTATGGTGAGTTGGGTGAGTTGAGATGGAAATCAACAGGACCTTGAGTTCAAGTGAGTCAAAAGGAATTTGAGGGGGTGTCTTGATCTCATACATCATCAAGTAAACAAGTCCCACACGTTGGTGGGTTGGAATTAACTTTTGGTGAATGAAAACCAATGGAATATGGAGGGGTTTCCATATGAGGGCTCCAACGTTGGGAGTACCAATGGATGCATTGGTTGGTGCCAAGGGGTGCTTTGGTTGACACAAAATGCCTCCTTGGTTTGGTCAAGTATTAATGAGGACTTATGAGAAGAAGAGGGGTTGTTTAACAAAAGGAAGGCACACCCCATTTGGCCGAATTTCATTCCAAGAAAAACCTTAGAATTCCATCTTCTTTCTCTCCCTCAAGAACACCTCTCTTGGCCGAACTGGTTGTGGTGTTTTTCACCATAGATCAAGCACTAATTCGGCTAGAAGCTAAGGAAGAAAGAAGGAGACAAGAGGGAAGAAGACAAGGAACAAAGGCAAGAAGAAAAACTTGGAATTTAGTAAGTATTTCCATGGACTTTTGATTAATGAAATGGGATAGATGAAACATGATTGGGCCATGGGTTGGCCGAATCTACCAAAGATTCAAAGTATGGATTTTTATGGTTAAAAGACGGAAAAACATGGACCATATGAAGTGGCCGAACCCCATGAAATTTATTTGTTGAAGTGATGGTTTTTGTAAGTTAACATCATGCAAAATGATGGACTGTTTTTGTATGTTTAAATTAGACTTAAGATGCAAGTTGAAAGGGTTTTTAAATTATGGACTTGGATGTCATGTTTTGGGCCATGGAATGGCCCAATGCATCATGGGCTCAAGCCTTTGGTAAAGCGGTTTAAAAGACGAAAATGGACCATTGGGTTCGGCCATTTTGGATACCCGAACCCCATGGAAATTGTGCGGGTATTTGATGGTTTTTTGAAGTGTAAAAACCATACAGTACTATGGGGATTTTTACGTGATTGAATGGACATAATATGTAAGTTAAAAAGGTCAAACTAATGGGCATAGGGTTCGGCTACATGGGATGGCCGAACCCCATAAAAATAGTTGATAATTTGGTATGGTTTTTGGAGAGATAAAAACCATACCAATGGTGGAGAGTCTTATATGATTTAAATAGAAAAAGGGTTGTTGTTTTGGGTTGGCCATGGGATGGCTGAACCATATAGTTAACATGGCTAAAGGGTAGAGCCTAACTTATAAACAAATGCTGGATCATTGAGTAGGAGGATCATAGGGTTCGGCCATATGAATGGCCGAACCCCATAGATTGTTTTGTTGGAGATTATGATTTGGTCGTATGATTTGGATTAAGGAAACATATGTATGTATCTTTGGACTTAGTGATAAGTAAATAATAAGCCATTATGTATGATGAAAGAAGAGACCAAAATCAGTATGGTGAGGTTCGGCCATGTAGTATGGCCGAACCCCACTAGTGCTCATTTAGTAAACCTAGTGGCTAACTTGTAAGTTGATTGCTTAAAAATCAAAAATGAAGATTGATGTATGAAAGGTATAAAGGATCAAAAACAAAGTGGTGAGGTTCGGCCATGTTGTATGGCCGAACCCTACTAAGGTAGATTACTTTTATGAACTTTGATTATGAGCAAGATTAGACATTGGTTAGACCAATGGCAAATCTGTGAATACAAGTCAAATGAAGGGATTGATCAAAGGACTTACAAGTGGGGTCAAACCAAAGTAGTATGATTCAGCCATACTGTATGGCCGAACCCTACCAAGTTAAATTAGGTAATAAAAGGCATTTTGGTATTGATCAAAAGAAAGGGAGGTCAAATCTAAAGTGGGTAAGGTTCGGCCATGGGTATGGTCGAACCCCACAAGATGTTTTTGGGTTTTATATGTGAATGGACATTTAAATGATAGTATGATTTACTTATTGTTACATCACAAGGTGACGAGAGTTGAACGACGTGCGAGTCGTGACCGGGTGAAGCTCAAAAAGGAACGGACACTTAAGCAAAGTTTCAGTAGGTTTCCTACCTACTTGTAACCACAGTTTTATCCTAGTTTGCTTTATGAGACTCTTGTTTATTTTATGTGGTTTCGAATGATATATTATGCATTTACAAATGGCATACAAAGCATTGGCATCTCATGCATGGACATGGGATGATGACTGAGGTTCTACAGTGTTGCAATTTATGAGTTACATCCTCCTTAGGTGATGAGAGTCCTGCCAGGAGGAGTAACATGATGGTCATAGTCACATTGGTCTCCTTAGGCGATGAGAGTCCTGCCAGGAGGACTAATACGTGATATGAATTGAGTCAATGATGAAGAGATGGAAGTGTATTGTGATTTACCTTGTCGGTGCGAGGCACGTCAAGTGATGGCTATAAATGTACATGATGGGAGAGTCTCATTGCATGTGCATACTTCATAGCATTGTTTTACCTGTTTTTACTAATCATGTACGATGATATATGTGCATGTTTTATATGCTAATCATGTGGTAGCCCTGATCGGGAACCTACTGGGCGCGTTGATCTAACGTCCTAATTCTATCCTCAGAGGAGAATGCAGGTACAAGGAAAGGGAAAGAAAAGGTTGATGACCGGGAGGGGAGCCATGCTTAAGCGCTTGAATGTTGGACTGGACTTCTTTTTATTACTGTCATTTGAACTATATTTTGTTGGATATGTAATAAGTCATTACTTGCTATGGTTTGATTAGATTATTAACTATGGATGGTGATATACCTTAATTAGCAATTGAGACTATTACTTGCTATCTAGTCTTTCTATTCCGCAGCTAATCTAGTTTATTCCACATGTTGTTGTTAGTTCCATGTGTGTTGCATTGTCATGGTCTAGTCCATGTACACATGGGTGGCCAGTTAAGGTTCAGACTTGAGTAGTCTGAACTTAACTCACGTCGTGACGCCGCCCTCTCTCTTCTGAGGTATTATTATTTTAAAAAAATAAATTAGACTCTGAGTTTCTCAAAAAGGGCGGGGCGTTACAGTTGGTATCAGAGCGAAACGGGAAGTTGAATCATTGAAGTAAGATTAAGACGGTTTCTGGAATTTGAAGTGGGAGACATGGTATTTTTAAAGGTCTCGCCACGGAAAGGACACATGAGGTTCGGCAAGAAGTGAAAACTGTCGCCCAGATATGTAGGACCATTTTCCATCACGAGAAGGATGGGGGATGTAGCTTACCAGTTAGCTCTTCCTTCGCAGTTAGCAGCTCTACATAATGTGTTTCATGTGTCAATGCTAAGAAAGTATAATCTGGATCCGTCCCATGTTTTGAATGTCTAGGATATTGAAGTACAAAGCGACGTGACGTACGTCGAGAAGCCGGTCAGGATAGTGGAGACCGAACAAAGGGTGTTGCGAAACAGAGCGATTTAGTTCGTAAAAGTGGTATGGGATCGTCATGGCGATGAAGAGGCCACATGGGAACTTGAATCGTAGATGAGAACAGCTCACCCCGAATTATTTATCTAATTATTTTGAGAACCCTACCTCGCTCGATTTTCGGGACGAAATTTTTAAAAAGAGGGCTATATTGTAACACCCCAATTTCTCAATGAAGTGGATAATTACGAAAATGCCCCTGATGTGTTAAATTAATTATTTTGTGATGTTAAGTAAAGAAATGGTGGGGCCCATTGCTCAAATTAAGATCATATGAGCACATTATGAATGTCAAGTTTGATTGGATGGATAATGTACATCAATTGGGTCAAAAATGGCTAAATGGGTCAAAGGGCCCAAATGGGACCCATCGGTCTTACTGGATTATTTGACCATTTTGTGAACTTAAATTAAGTGGGGTTAAGCTGATTTGATTGGAAATCAAGTGGAGAGAAAATGGGTATGTCTGATCCACATGTAAAAACCAATTACAAATGACCAAAATACCCATAATTGGGTCATGGAGTCAAAAACGGGTCAAGGAGCTAAAGGGGGACCCAACGGGTCGAGTTGACTATGGTTGCCCGTGTGGACCCTCAAGGGAGCTAAAATATGAGTTAAATCAGTTTGAGTGGGACTGAAGTGAGTTGGAATTAAATCAAGTGGTGAGTTAACTCAAGTGTATTAAATGAAATGCATTAAGTATGGTGAGTTGGGTGAGTTGAGATGGAAATCAAAAGGACCTTGAGTTCAAGTGAGTCAAAAGGAATTTGAGGGGGTGTCTTGATCTCATACATCATCAAGTAAACAAGTCCCACATGTTGGTTGGTTGGAATTAACTTTTGGTGAATGAAAACCAATGGAATATGGAGGGGTTTCCATCTCATATGGAAACCCAAGGGCTCCAACGTTGGGAGTACCAATGGATGCATTGGTTGGTGCCAAGGGGTGCTTTGGTTGAGACCAAATGCCTCCTTGGTTTGGTCAAGTATTAATGAGGATTTATGAGAAGAAGAGGGGTTGTTTAACAAAAGGAAGGCACACCCCATTTGGCCGAATTTCTTTCCAAGAAAAACCTTAGAATTCCATCTTCTTTCTCTCCCTCAAGAACACCTCTCTTGGCCGAACCGGTTGTGGTGTTTTTCACCATAGATCAAGCACTAATTCGGCTAGAAGCTAAGGAAGAAAGAAGGAGACAAGAGGGAAGAAGACAAGGAACAAAGGCAAGAAGAAAAACTTGGAATTTAGTAAGCATTTCCATGGATTTTTGATTAATGAAATGGGATAGATGAAACATGATTGGGCCATGGGTTGGCCGAATCTACCAAAGATTCAAAGTATGGATTTTTATGGTTAAAAGAGGGAAAAACATGGACCATATGAAGTGGCCGAACCCCATGAAATTTATTTGTTAAACTGATGGTTTTTCTAAGTTAACATCATGCAAAATGATGGACTGTTTTTGTATGTTTAAACTAGACTGAAGATGCAAGTTGAAAGGGTTTTTAAATTATGGACTTGGATGTCATGTTTTGGGCCATGGAATGGCCGAATGCATCATGGGCTCAAGCCTTTGGTAAAGTCGGTTTAAATGATAAAAATGGACCATTGGGTTCGGCCATTTTGGATGGCCGAACCCCATCGAAATTGTGTGGGTATTTGATGGTTTTTTGAAGTGTAAAAACCATACAGTAATATGGGGATTTTTACGTGATTGAATGGACGTAATATGTAAGTTAAAAAGGTCAAACTAATGGGCATAGGGTTCGGCTACATGCGATGTCCGAACCCCATTAAAATATTTGATAATTTGGTATGGTTTTTGGAGAGATAAAAACCATACCAATGGTGGAGAGTCTTATATGATTTAAATGGGAAAAGGGTTGCTGTTTTGGGTTGGCCATGGGATGGCTGAACCATGTAGTTAACATGGCTAAAGGGTAGAGCCTAACTCATAAACAAATGATGGATAGTTGAGTAGGAGGATCATAGCAATGGCCGAAGCCCATAGATTGTTTTGTTGGAGATTATGATTTGGTTGTATGATTTGGATTAAGGAAACATATGTATGTATCTTTGGACTTAGTGATAAGTAAAAAATAAGCCATTATGTATGATGAAAGAAGAGACCAAAATCAGTATGGTGAGGTTCGGCCATGTAGTATGGCCGAACCCCACTAAGGTAGATTACTTTTATGAACTTTGATTATGAGCAAGATTAGACATTGGTTAGACCAATGGCAAATCTGTGAATACAAGTCAAATGAGGGGACTGATCAAAGGACTTACAAGTGGGTTAAACCAAAGTAGTATGGTTCGGCCATACTGTATGGCCGAACCCTACCAAGTTATATTAGGTAATAAAAGGCATTTTGGTATTGATCAAAAGATAGGGAGGTCAAATCTAAAGTGGGTAAGGTTCCGCCATGGGTTTGGCCAAACCCCACACGATGTTTTTGGGTTTTATATGTGAATGGACATTTAAATGATAGTATGATTTACTTATTGTTACATCACAAGGTGACGAGAGTTGAACGACGTGTGAGTCGTGACCGGGTGAAGCTCGAAAAGGAACGGACACTTAAGCAAAGTTTCAGTTGGTTTCCTACCTACTTGTAACCACAGTTTTATCCTAGTTTTCTTTATGAGACTCTTGTTTATTTTATGTGGTTTCGAATGATATATTATGCATTTACAAATGGCATACAAAGCATTGGCATCTCTTGCATGGACATGGGATGATAACTGAGGTTCTACAGTGTTGCAATTTATGAGTTACGTCCTCCTTAGGCGATGAGAGTCCCGCCAGGAGGAGTAACATGATGGTCATAGTCACATTGGTCTCCTTAGGCGATGAGAGTCCCACCAGGAGGACTAATACGTGATATGAATCAAGTCAACGATGAAGAGATGGAAATGTATTGTGATTTACCTTGTCGGTGCGAGGCACGTCAAGTGACGGCTATGAATGTACATGATGGGAGAGTCTCATTGCATGTGCATACTTCATAGCATTGTTTTACCTGTTTTTACTAATCGTGTACTATGATATATGTGCATGTTTTATAAGCTAATCATTTGGTAGCCCTGATCGGGAACCTACTGGGCGCGTTGATCTAACGCCCTAATTCTATCCTCAGAGGAGAATGCAGGTACAAGGAATGAGAAAGAAAAGGTTGATGACCGGGAGGGGAGCCAAGCTTCAGCGATTGAATGTTGGACTGGACTTCTTTTTATTACTGTCATTTGAACTATATTTTGTTGGACATGTAATAAGTCATTACTTGCTATGGTTTGATTAGATTATTAACTATGGATGGTGGTATACCTTAATTAGCAATTGAGACTGTTACTTGCTATCTAGTCTTTCTATTCTGCAGTTAATCTAGTTTATTCCGCATGTTGTTGTTAGTTCCATTTGTGTTGCATTGTCATGGTCTAGTCCATGTACACATGGGTGGTCAATTAAGGTTCAGACTTGAGTAGTTTGAATTTAACTCGCGTCGTGACGCCGCCCGCTCTCTTCCGAGGTATTATTATTTAAAAAAAAAAAATAGACTCTGATTTTCTCAGAAAGGGCGGGGCATTACATGAACAGGATCTTCCGTCCTTTCTTGGACCACTTTGTAATTGTCTTCATTGATGATATCCTGATTTATTCCAGAAGTCAGGAGGAGCATCCTGAGCATTTACGGATAGTCTTGGACACCCTGAAGAAGAATCAGCTGTATGCCAAAGCAAACAAGTGTCAATTCTTGTTATCTGAGGTTAACTTCTTGGGGCATGTGATATCAGTGGAAGGTATAGCCGTGAACCAGACTAAGGTGGCAGCAGTCAGAGAATGGAAAGCACGAAAGAATGTGACCGAGATCCGCAACTTTCTGGGATTGGCCGGTTATTATAGGAAGTTTATCATGGACTTCTCCAAGATTGCATCTCCCCGTACCCGACTCACACATAAAGGAGTCTAATTTGAATGGTCTAATGTATGCAACCGGAGATTCGAGGAACTGAAGGAGGGGCTTACGACTACTCCTATTCTGATTTTACCGAAAAGAGGCAAGGGCTATGAAGTATATTGTGATGCTTCAGGAGAGGGACTTGGGTGTTCTCTCACTCAAAGTCAACACGTGGTGGCTTATGGTTCAAGACAGTTGAAAATCCATGAGCGCCACTATCTCACGCATGATCTGGAATTAGCCGCAGTGGTCTTTGCTCTTAAAAGCTGAGACACTATCTTTATGGCGAGAAATTTGAAGTAATTTCAGATCACAAAAGCCTGAAATATTTGTTTGATCAGAAGGAACTCAACCTGAGGCAGCGCAGATGGATGGAATATCTGCAAAATTATGAGTTTGCGCTTCGATATCATCCTGGCAAGGCGAACAAAGTGGCGGATGCCCTCAGCTGCATGTCACATGCAACAGTGGCCAGTTTGATTAGGAAAGAATGGGAAATGCTGAATACCATTTGAGAGTTCAATTTGTACATCAAGAACCATGGGAGTATGTATAACCTAATCATACGGTCCAACCTGGTTTCAAGATTGAACAGAAACAACGGACTGATTCTGAAGTGGAAGTGATATAGGCTAAAATGTCTACTGGTGAGGTTATACCAGAATGGGAGCTACGACCGGGACATGGTCTTTTATTCCGAGGCAAGACATATGCGCCTCAGAGCTGTAACACTTCGGAATTCCATGTCATCAATATATATGAAATTTGCCATTTAATTTGTGAATTATTGGATATGGACCTTAGATGGGTAAAGTGTTGGGTCAATTGCCCGATTAAGACCCAATGGATTGTGGATATGGTTGTAATTCAAACAAATGGGGTGGACGGTTATACATTTGAAATTCAAACAAAGGCAAGGCACACGTTGGAGCCTTGGAGTTTCATCTCATGGATGAAACTCCCACATGGAGAGATAATGAAGGTGGTTTGTTGTTTCAAATTCAAACAACGATACACATTTCAAATTCAAACAAATGGGAATGAAGTGTAACGCCCCGCCCTTTTTCACTCTACTCTGTTATAAAAAAAAAATATACTCTGAATTTACAAGAAAAAACGAGTAAAAAAGGTCGGGGCGTTACATTTGGTATCAGAGCGAACCCGAAACTTGAATATTTTGGGGTAAATTAATCGGGTCTCCCTGCATTAATTTACTTCGTTAGACTCAGATGGATGATAGCAAAGGAAGTACAGTCAAAATAATCAGAAATTATCCAACAAAGCAAAATAGGATATATTCCCCGGAAACAAAGAAAAATCAAAGAGTGCTTATTTGGAAATTTTTCCCAAGAACAAGAAACTCAAGATGTTTATTTGGCAATTTTCCCCCAACAAGCGACATTATGTGATACATAGAGAAATTCCCCAAACAATGATTTAGTTTGATTAGAACTGATATTAGCATTGAAGTACTTCGGTTGTTGTGATAACAGATATGTCAGGCAACATACAGTATATAGAGTTGTGGGACAGAGGGACACCTAGTTGTAGATCTGGTTTCTTCCGACGATTCCAGCATACCAAACTTCAACAATGAAGTTGAAAACAGTCAGGACATGGAAGTAGAATCGCCCGAGTACAATGTTGGGGTGACTCCAACCTTTGTAACTGAAGAAGAACATAACGGAGGGGGTCAGGACAGTGCAAACATTCCTGAAGTACCTTCTGAACTACGAAACCTAGTACAAGCGGTAGTCACTTCAGTTCTACAGCAATTCTTGAGTGAAAATGGGGACACAAACCCCAATGAAACACAGGACCGAAGAGGTCAGGGTGGGGGAAATACTTTTTGTCCTAACAAAAGATTCCGACCCTACTCTTAGAGATCTTCAGCCTTTACTGGTTCCACTGGAAGTTCCTGTTTCCAGTGTGGTCAACATGGCCATTTCAAGAGGGAGTGTCCACAAAATGGTAGATCTCCTCATTCCTATTTCCAATGTGGTCAACAGGGCCATTTCAAGAGGGAGTGTCCACAAAATGGTAGATCTCTTCATTCCTGTTTCAGATGTGGTTAGCAGGGCCATTTTAAGAGAGAGTGTCCACAGAGCAAAAGATCTCTTTACTTCAGGGGTTCTCTCCGTAGTTCGACTCAACTAGCTCAGTCATAAAGATCTGGACGACTGAATACTTCAACTTCTTTTCCAACGACAGTGGGTCATTCGGTAATTCGAGGGTCTTCCAGGGAAAGTTAGGCTAAGGAGTGGTAGGAAAAGTCAGAGGAAGGGAATATTTTGTAAGGGTCGTGGGTAAGTTGTAAAGGGTTTTGTTTTAACCCTACCAACTCTTATATTATGCTAGAAGTTTGAAATA
This sequence comes from Chimonanthus praecox, assembly GCA_022113865.1. Classification (NCBI taxonomy): domain Eukaryota; kingdom Viridiplantae; phylum Streptophyta; class Magnoliopsida; order Laurales; family Calycanthaceae; genus Chimonanthus; species Chimonanthus praecox. The sequence continues at coordinate 28,763,010 of CM039088.1, read as the reverse complement.
AATTTCAATAAAGTTTTTCAAATTTAAGAATTTATGAGGATTTGGGCATTGAGATATATGTGACGAGGTCACTTTATTTTATGAGATATGGCATAGGAACGTCTTACACGTGATATTGATGAGACAAGTATTTAGATTCTATGAGTATGGCTTAGAGTAGCTATGAGACTGTGGAAACCTCAATATGAAATACAGAGACAGGGTCCCGTAGGGTTACCGTTGAGGAGTGGGTCCCTCGCATGCTACATGCTGGAGGGCACTCTCATGGCTATTTTACACAATTGAAGTGCGAGGTTGCGCAGAACTAGATACTATTTTACCCGTGGGAGTGGTACTAGTCTCGTTAGACGCGGTTCGACCGCCATAGAGCTTGACTGAATCACCCTTGGGAGTGAAGGAATGCAGGGCAAGGTAGACCGGACCACGTTGGACGTGGGTCTTCCACTTAGTAAGTCATGGGACCTAAGTCTTGCTAAGGGGTCGGGATATACTATGAAGGATATTTTAGTTACAGTCACAGGGTGACTCATTCGAGTGTTATTACTATGGATAGAATATCTCATGGTAGATGATGTGCACTGGATTAATTATGCCCATGAATGGATTATACCCATAGGAGGGTTATATTCATAGATGGTTATAAACTATGGAAAAAATATCTGATGGTAGTATGGTGGACCGGTTGGTCTCATAAATGACATATAAGGATTGGAACATGTTTCGGTTTACATTCCACGGTATAAGACAAAGGTGTTAGTCGTATTACGACCTGTATCACAGGAAAGTTAGTGCAGAGAGATACTCAGTATCATAGAAGTTATGAACAAAAAGGGTAGTCACATAGTGACTTATGTACAGATGAGGATATGTTTACTTTTGGAGATGTACTTAAGGGAAAAATCTAGTGAAACTCGAATGGGAAACTATGGGCGACTGCCGAGTTAGACTGATCACCTGACTCTGTAGTTAGCCGATGGAGTTCCAAGAGAGTGAAGTTAAAAGTCTAGTGAAACTCGAATGGGAAACTATGGGCGACTGCTGAGTTAGATTGGCCATCTGACTCTGTAGCTAGTCGATGGAGTTCCAGGAGAGTGAAACTAGAAAACTAGTTAAAATGGAATGAGCATAGGCTCGTATTGGTAGGCTGCCTCACACAGAGAATAGACGAATGAACGTATTAGGCAAGTACGGGTGGAAAATATTTTGGTAACAGGTAAAGTGAAACAGAGTATATTGTTTTACATAGGAATTGTAAATGGGTTCACGAGGAAAAGAGATAACATGAGACAGAATAAATTCTGCGAGAATGAAACTCATAGGCTGATATGAGTGACTTTGATGTAATTAAGTGATAATTGACAAGATTGAACAGGAACAACGGATAGATTCGGAAATAAAAGAGATATGGGCCAAGATGATTATTGGCGAAGTCATACCGGAATGGGAGTAAAGAAAAGAACAAAGGGTATTACGGAATCAAGCGATCCAGTTTATCAAAGTGGTATGGGATCAACATGGCATTAAGGAAGCCACATGGGAACTCGAGTCGGAAATATAAGGACAGCTCATCCCGAGTTATTTATGTAAATGTTTGAAACCCTACTTCACTCGATTTTCGGGACGAAATTTTTAAAAAGAGGGTTGTATTGTAATACCTCGGATTTTCAATTAATTATTTTATGTGGAAATAATCCATTTATTTTGTGAATATTAATTATGGATCCTAAATTGGGCAAAGAGTTGGGTCATTGGCCCAATTAGGACCCAACGACATTGATAAATGGTTTTAAATAAATTTAAATGGGGTTTTAAGTCATGGTTAATGGTTTGGCTTTATGAATCAATATTATGGATTTTCTAAATAATGAAAGGCATTGATGGAAAGGTTTTGGGATGAATCTAAAATGGGCCACACGTTGGGATAAATTGATGTCATCCGATTGTCTAAATACAAATTAAGATAGATGCATGGCCGAGTATAAGGATTCCCATAAGATATGCGCATACAAGATAGGATTTTCTATCACAAAAATTAAGGAGTATATGGGACCAAGGTATTGTCTAAATTGGGATTAGGCAATAAAATCCTATTACTAAATAATTAAGATGTCTTAGCCACATATAAATATGCGCATGAGGTATTGGACTGATATTAGGAATGATCTATCTTAGCATCTTCTTAGCACCTTCTAAAATAAGATTAATTGGAAGAATTTATAGAAAGGCAACAAGAGAGAAGGGGTGCATAGCACCTTCTAAGTTTGGATCCATGGGAGTTTTATAAAACAAAGGAGAGGCTCACGGCAATAGGGATTGGGACAAAAGAAGGGGGTGTAAGCCACCTTCTAAATTGGGATTAAGGAAGGTTTTAATAAAAGAAAGAGGGAGGGCCGCATGGCAACACATATACAAAAAGGCCGATCTCTCTCTCCCTATCTCTCAAGTCTCATTCTCGTCTACAACAAGAGAAAGAGAGAACAACCAACAAGAGGTGTTCTTAGTTTGTGAAAGACCAAGGAAGAGAAGAGGCTAAGGAAGAGAAGGATTGGAAGAACAAGATCAACCGACGGAAAACCGAAGGAGTCGCGGAACCGGTAAGTGTTCTTAATAATTTTGTTTAAGGAAAAAAAACCATAGGGTTCGGCCAAGGTGTATGGCCGAACCCCATGGAGGAAGATTGATGATGAATTAATGATTTAAATGGAAAAGAAAGAACCATACGGTTAGGCCATTGTGCATGGCCGAACCCCATGGAAAGAAGTGTTTAATTCATGTGTTTTGGAGGATTGAAAACCATGGAAGGCTATGTTATTTTGATTGCAATTAAAAAGAGGAAAAGAATGGAACCATAAGGTTTGGCTATGGGAATGGCCGAACCCCATGGAGAGGAATTCAATAAGGTGATAAGATTAAGGAATTATGCTTATGTATTAAGAGGATTTTTAAATGAAAACCATGGAGATTCTTAAATAAGTAATTGATGTTAATGATATTTAATTTTGAGGGGATTAAATGGAAGATCCATGATTGATTAGTTTTAAAAGAAATGGTGCATGGCCAATTATTGGATTTGAATATCCAAGGAGATGTTCAAAATCAAATAAAGATTATGCATGGCCGAATTTTAGATAATGAATATCTACATTATGCTCATGGGATATTTTAAATAGGGTATGCAAATAATCTTAAACTAATTAAAAAGAAATGTACACGGCAATGGACATGGGTTATCTTCGACATATTCTAAGTTAAGCAAGCAATTGCTAAATTGAGCAAGGGGGGTCAGTCATCACATAAACAAGGAAAGGTCCACACGGCATGGGCTAAATAAGTCTTAGCCATGTGGGGTAAATATTAAAAGGGAAAGACAAGGGGCGCATGGCCTAAGGGGTTGGCTAGCTTAAGCATTTTTCTAAATTTGGATCAAGGAAAGACTATAAAAAGAGAGAAGGACTAGGGGCTCACGGTTTTACCACCTCAGCCGAATTTTATTTCTTTTCTCCCAATTGTCATTCTCGCCAAGATCAAGAGCAAGGAGAAGAAGAAAAAGGCAGCAACAAGAAGGTGTTCTTGGTTGGAGAAAAATTAAGAAGAAAGGAGAAAGATTAGAAGAGCCCGGAATCGGAAAAGGTTAGTATCTAATTGATTGAATAATTTTTATAAAACCAAAGAACCATAGGGTTCGGCCATGGTGTTTGGTCGAACCCCATGGAAGAAGTATGGAGAAATATTGGAGATGATTTAATGATCTTGAATGGAGAGAAAGAACCATAGGGTTCAGCCATAATGCATGGCCGAACCCCATGGAAACATTTGAAGTATTTGTTGGTTTTTAAGAATGAAAACCATGGAGCTTGTTAAATAAGTGTTTGTGTAAATGATATGTGAATTTGAATGGATTAAATAGAAGATCCATGATCGATTAGTGGAGACATGGATAGGGATGAGGGTCAGCCATGGCATGGCCGAACCATGATGTTATTATGGCTAAGTTGTTGGATCTAAAGTAATGAAAGGAAGGGGTGAGGTTCGGCCATGGTGTATGGCCGAACCCCACCAAACATTTTTATGGATGGGTGTTTGATTTTATGGATCTAAACTTATGGTCAAAGATCATGAACCATAGGGTTCGGCCATGGTGTATGGCCGAACCCCATGGGGTAATTTTGGAATGGTGGAAGGATTTGGAATGGAGATTAAATAGGAAACTATCTAATTAAGGGAAGGGACTGCTAAACATAGAAAGCTTCCATTTATGGAAGGAGTTCCTAAAAGTAGAAAGCTTCTAATTTTGGAAAGAAGGTTGCTAAATTTAAAAAGCTTCCATGAAGGGGTGGCTAAATTGGAAAGCACTCCAATTTTGGAAAGGAGTTTTCTAAACTTAAAACGTTTCCAACTATGGAAGGTAGTTGCTAATTATGGAAACCCTCCATTTATGGAAAGTTGGAATTTAATTATGGAAACCCTCCACTTATGGAAAGTTGGAGTTTAATTTTGGAAACCTTCCAATTATGGAAGGGTGGAGATTGTTTAAGGAAATTTAGGCATCATGGGTTCGGCCATGTGTATGGCCGAACCCCATGAATCAAAATATGGCTTATGTTTAATGATGCAAGGATCGGATTATTGGTTAATTTTAAGGAGTGGCAAAGTTGTAAATAAAGGTTGAATTGGAGGATCATGGGTTCGGCCATGGTGTATGGCCGAACCCCATGAAGCTTATTTTATGGACCTGTGATGATTTATGGATTAGACATTAACTTAGACAACTGTTATAATGATGGAAAAGATGGGACTATGGAATAATAGTCATGGATGGCATTTTTGTAAATTATGTGAAAAATATGAAACATTGGGTTTGGCCATGGTGTATGGCCGAACCCCATGAATTATTTTATGGGATTATGTGCTTTGGAAGTATGAATGATTATTTGAAATCTAAGCAAGAAAGAAGTCTATGGTTAGGCTCAATAGCATTATTGTAATTATGGACAAAAATGGTAGACCATGGGTTTCGGCCATGGTGTATGGCCGAACCCCATGGGGTTTTGCTTATGGACTTGGAATTTTGAAAATCAAGTGGGACTTAGTTATGATAAATTGTTATATTATAAGGTAACGGGATCTCGCAAGCGGTGCGCGATCGGTGATCGAATCTTGGACGAAAGACGCAAATACAAGTAACAGTCTTTGGTAGGATTCCACCTCTTTGAAACCATGGATTTATGTACTTTGTTTTATCTTATGTTTGATGAAAATATGTTTCAAAGGATATACTTTATTATTGAATTTCAAATGCTATGTTTAAATTGTTTAAAATAACTCAGATTGATTATGTTTCAAAAGGTGATTTTAAATGCTATGTTTATCTTATAAATAGCATGTGTTTCATTGGTATCTCATGCATGGGATGGGGTGGAGAATTTATAACCAGAGGGGTCACACTCCATCGGGGCGTCCGAAAAACCTATGTGCAGTACCTTGATGTGATTTCCATCAAGAAGATTCCGAAGGGTCCACACTCCGCCGGGGCGTCCGGAAGACCTATGTGGTGGGTACATTTATGTACATGTGATGGGTGGGACTCATTGCATGGCATGGATTTTACCTGGTTTTATATATTATGTTATAATATATGTTTTGTACTAACCATGTGTTAGCCGTAATTGGAATACCTACTGGGCGCATTGTTCTAACGCCCTACTTCTACTCTAGTTGATGATACAGGTAATCAGGGGAACGATGAACGTAAGACGGACCAGGCATAGGAGCTTGGAAGACTTATTTTACTTGTTTGAATAAAGTTACTCATGAACTTGTATTTGAGTATTTGGATCACGGAATGTAATAACTTAGATGGTCGAATGATTTTAGTTTGATAATTATGATGTTTTAATTATGGACAAGGACTTGACGTACTTTGCTATCTGATTGGAATAGAACTTGGTTCTATTATGTTTCCGCATTTTGATGTTATGATTCTGCAGGTTATGATATTTATTCCGCATTTTGATATTGCTATGTGTGAACCGTTTTATTGGACTGAGTCCATACACACATAGGGTTGGCCAGTTAAGGGTCGGACTTTGGAAGTTAAGACTTAGCTCACATCGTGACGTCTCGCTCTCTATCACTCTACTCTGTTATAAAAAAAAATATATACTCTGAATTTATGGGAAAAAACGAGTGAAAAAGGGCGGGGCATTACATGAAGAGGAGGTAGAACAACCTAGAAATGAAGAGGAATAAGGAAATAGCGTAGCTATACCAGTGGTACCACCCGAAATACAAAACTTGGTTCAACCGGTGGTCACTTCAGTCCTTCAACAGCACCTGAATGGAAATGGAACCACTAGTGAGACCAATGATAGGAGCATGTTCAGGGATTTCCAGCAACAGCGCCCTCCTTACTTCAAAGGGAGAGAAGGGGTTGTCGGAGCAGAAAATTGGCTAAAGAAGATCACCCAGATCCTGACCCTACTCATGATTTCGAGTCATGCTGACAAGATTTTACTGGCCACGTCACAACTGGTTGATGATGCCGGTAAATGGTGGGAGCTGGTAGAGAAGCAGCGAGCACTCCTTCCGGAAGGAGAGAGGACTACAATGACGTGGGAACAATTCTCAGCTACCTTTTTGGATCATTATTTTCCTGAGAAGGAGAAGGAGCACCAGACTCAAGCTTTTCTATCCTCGGTTCAAGGTACCATGACGGTGGCAGAGTACCACCAGGAGTTTCTCAGTTTGTCTTGCTATGCATTCTATATGGTGGATACAGAGTATCGGTGTAACACTTTGGAATTTCATGTAATTAATATATATGAAATTTGCCACTTAATTTGTGAATTATTAGATAGGGACCTTAGATGGGTAAAGTGTTGGGTCAATTGCCTAATTAAGACTCAACGGATTGAGGATATGGTTGCAATTGAAATAATTGGGTAAGATGTATTCAATTGGGTCAAGATTGTTAAATGGGTCAAAATTTGTTAATTGGGTCAAAATGGCCAATTGGGACCCAATGGGTCGTGGTTGACTTAGTTGATCACCAAGTGAGTTGAGTTGATTGGAATTAAATTAAAGAGGTGAGTTGAGTTCAGTGGTTGAGTGAGTTAAATGAGTTGGATGTGGACGGTTGTACAATTCAAATTCAAACAAAGGGGACGGTTTACATTTCAATTTCAAATTCAAACCATGGTTACACATGGAGAGATAATGAAGGTGGTTTATTGTTTCAAATTCAAACAAGGATACAATTTTCAAATTCAAACAAAGGGGATGGTTTTACATTTCAATTCAAAGGCTCATGTTAGAGTCTTGGAGCTCCATCTCATGTAGAGATAAGGAAGATAATGAAGATGAAACTCCCACATGGAGAGATAATGGGATGGACGGTTTTACAATTCAAATAATGGCATACACATTGGAGAGATGTGTAACGCCCCGCCCTTTCACCCTTCTTAAAAATCAGAGTCTGAAAATTTCTTTTGAAAGAAACACAAAGTGAACAAGAGCGGGGGGGCGTCACGACGCGAGTTAAGTTCAGACTACCCAAGTCTGAACCTTAACTGGCCACCCATGTGCACATGGACTAGACCATGAAAATAAATCACACATGGAACTAACAACAACATGCGAAATAAACTAAACTAATTGCGGAATAATATGAATAGATAACAAGTAACAGTCTCAATTGATAATTAAGGTAAACAACCATCCATAGTTAATAGCCTAATCAAACCATAGCAAGTATTAACTTATTACATGTCCATCAAAATATAAATCAAATGACAGTAAATAAGTAATCTTGTTCATCATTCAAGCGCTTAGGCTTGGCTCCCGTCCCAGTCATCGACCTGCTCTTTGTTCTTGTTCAATCTTGGTGACTATATTGGACTGTATGATCAAATTATACATACTTCAACGGTTGTTGATATGAAGATTGAACTCTTGAATGGTGTGCAACATCTCCCATTCTGTTCTGATCAAGCATGCTACCGATGCATGTGATAGGCGGCTGAGAGCATCCGCCACCTTGTTTGCCTTGCCTGGATGGTATCGAAGCTCAAATTCGTAATCCGCCAGCTACTCCATCCATCTACGCTGCCTCAGATTGAGTTCCTTTTGATCAAATAAATATTTCAAACTCTTATGATCAGAAAATACCTCAAATTTTTCACCATAAAGATAGTGTCTCCAACTTTTGAGTGCGAAGACCACTGCAGCTAGCTCCAGATCATGTGTGAGATAAAGACGTTCGTGTATTTTTAACTGTCTTGACCCATATGCCACCACACGGTGATCTTGCATGAGTGAACACCCTAGTCCTTCTCCTGAAGCATCGCATTGTACTTCATAACCTTTGCCTCTTTCCTGCAAAATTAAAACAGGAGCTCTTGTAAGTTTCTCTTTCAGCGTTTCAAATCTCCAGTTACACTGATCTGTCCACTCAATACTTCTGACAAGTTAGACAATGTGCCACGAATTCCGTCACATGGAAAGGAGTCAAGAATGAGTGGACAGATCAGTGTAACCGGAGATTTAAAACGATAAAAGAGAAACTTACAAGAGCTCCTGTTTTAATTTTGCCTGAAAGGGGCAAAGGTTATGAAGTACAATGCGATGCTTCAGGAGAAGGACTAGGGTGTTCACTCATGCAAGATCACCGTGTGGTGGCATATGGATCAGGACAGTTAAAAATACACGAACGTCTTTATCCCACACATGATCTGGAGCTAGTTGCAGTGGTCTTCGCACTCAAAAGTTGGAGACACTATCTTTACGGTGAAAAATTTGAGGTATTTTCTGATCATAAGAGTTTGAAATATTTATTTGATCAAAAGGAACTCAATCTGAGGTAACTTAGATGGATGGAGTATCTGGCGGATTACGAATTTGAGCTTCGATACCATCCAGGCAAGGCAAACAAGGTGGCGGATGCTCTCAGCCGCCTATCACATGCATCGGTAGCATGCTTGATCAGAACAGAATGGGAGATGTTGCACACCATTCGAGAGTTCAATCTTCATATCAACAACCGTGGAAGTATGTATAATTTGATCATACAGTCCAATATAGTCACCAAGATTGAACAAGAACAAAGAGCAGATCCGGAAATGGAGGAGATATGGGCCAAGATGTCCACTGGCGTAGACATACCGGAATGGGAATTACGACCAGGACAAGGTCTATTATTCCGGGGAAGAGTATATGTGCCAAAGAGTTGTAGGAAAGAGCTACTGGTTGAGGCACATCAATCCAAGCTTTCCATTCATCCGGGCAGCATCAAAATGTATCATGACTTGAAAAGGCATTATTGGTGGCACGGACTGAAAAGGGATGTGGTAGAATTCGTGGCACATTGTCTAACTTGTCAGCAAGTTAAGACTGAACATCAAAAGCCACCTGGGTTATTCAAACCCTTATCAGTACCAGAATGGAAATAGGAGCACATTTCCATGGACTTTGTGACCGGATTACCGAGATCTTCAAAGGGCAATGATGCCATATGGGTTGTGGTAGACCGACTGACCAAGTTTGCGCATTTCATTCCTTTTAAGATGACGGATTCATCTGAGACACTGGGTCGGCGGTACATCAAGGAAATTATTCGGCTTCATGGCATTCCCTGAACAATAGTATCCGACAGAGATGGCCGGTTTACCGACAGAGTGTGGCAAAGCATGCAGTCAGCCATGGGGACAGATTTATTGATTAGCACCGCTTTCCATCCACAGACTGATCGACAGTCAGAAAGGACGATACAAACCTTGGAAGACATGCTGAGAGCATGCATGTTAGATTTCAAGGGTGGATGGGAGGATCACTTACCACTGGTGGAGTTCACGTATAACAATAGCTATCAGGCAAGCCTTCAGATGGCTCCATACGAGGCATTATATGGTAGGCCTTGTAGATCACCAGTATGCTGGACAGAGGCTGGTGAACCTGCATTGATTAGACCGGAACTGGTTGCAAAGACTACCGCACAAATTAAGTTGATTTGTCAACACTTATTGACTGCACATAGTCGGCAGAAGAGCTATGCTGACAAAAGAAGAAGATTTTTGGAATTTGAAGTGGGAGACATGGTATTTCTAAAGGCCTCGCCACGGAAGGGACATATGAGGTTCGGAAAGAAAGGAAAACTGTCACAAAGATTTGTGGGACCGTTTTCCATCATGAGAAGAGTGGGGGAGGTGGCTTATCAGATAGCACTCCGATCACAATTAGCAGCTCTACACGATGTGTTTCACATGTCGATGTTAAGGAAATATAATCCGAATCCATCACATATTTTAAATATCCAGGATATTGAAGTACAAAGCGACGTGACGTACGTCGAGAAGCCGGTCAGGATGGTGGAGACCGAACAAAGGGTGTTGCGAAATAGAGCGATTCAGTTCGTAAAAGTGGTATGGGACCGACATGGTGATGAAGAGGCCACATGGGAACTGGAATCGGAGATGAGAACAGCTGACCCTGAATTATTTCTATAATTTAATTTGAGAACCCTACTTCACTCGATTTTCGGGACGAAAATTTTAAAAAGAGGGTTATATTGTAACACCCCGATTTCTCAATGAAGTGGATAATTACGAAAATGCCCCTAGTTTGGTAAATTAATTATTTTGTGATGTCAAATAAGGAAATGGTGGGGCCCGTTGCTCAAATTAAGATCATGTGAGCATATTATAAATATCAAGTTTGATTGGATGGGTTATGTACATCAATTGGGTTGAAAATGGCTAAATGGGTCAAAGGGCCCAATTGGACCCAATGTGTCATAATGGATAATTTGACCATTGTATAAGCTCAAATTAAATGGGGTCAAGCTGAACTGATTGGAAATCAGGTAGAGCAAAAATGGGTAGGCTTGGAACACAAGTGAAAACCAATTAAAAATGGCAAAAATCAGCCCATGAATGGGTCATGTTGTCAAAACGGGTCAAGGGGCTGATTGGGGACCCAATGGGTCGGGTTGACCAAGTTGACCACGGATGACCGTGTGGGCCCTCAATTGAACTCAAGTGTGAGTTAATTCAGCTTGAGTTGGACTGATTTGAAGTGAGTTTGATTTAAGAAAAGAGTTGACTCAAGTATGGAGCATTAAATGTGATGAGTTGGATGAATTGGGTTAGAATAAAAATACCATGAATCTAGTGAGTCAAGGGGAGGTGGAAATGAGTTGTAATCTCACACAACACCTGATCAAACCCATCTCAGCCGTTGAGTGTGAAGGGGTGCTTTGGCAAAGCCAAAAGACACCAAGGTTGGGCGGCGCCCATCCATTGAATGGATGCAACGTTTGGCACCAAGGGGTGTCTTGGTTGACACCCAATGCCCCATCGGTTTTGGTAAAATTAATTGAGGGAAATAAATGGGAGATGGGGCTGAAAACTATAAAAGAAAAATATTACCTTTCTTGGCCGATTCTTGCATAGAATATCCAAGAAATTCCCATCTCTCTCTCCCTCTCTTCTAGTTCATTTTCTTGGCTGAACAGCAGAGGTTTTGGCAGCAGTTAATCAAGCATAAACCAGCAAGGAATTAAGGAAAGAAAGAAGAAATAAAAGGGAAAAACCAAAGATCAAAGACAAGAAGAAAGCTTGGAAAATTTGGTAAGTATTTATGTGTTATTTTGGTTTAATAACATGGAACAAGTGGGGTGTGTATTGGGCCATGGTTATGGCCGAATACAACAAGGTTTTAACCTTGATTAATAGAGGTTTAAAAATGGTAAATATGACCATTGGTTTCGGCCACCATGGAGGGCCGAACCCCATGAAAAAGATAGGTTGGTTTTGATGTTTTGAAACATAGAAACCATGGAGTTTTTATGGACTGTTTTTGAGGTTTCTTTAAGATTCAAATGCATGTTTTTAAAGAGGGTTAAAAACATGGACTTAGATAACATAAGGACAGAAGTTATCATGGGTCTAAACAGTGGAGTAAAATTGATGAATTGGACCATTTGGATCGGCCATCTTGGATGGCCGAATCCTATGAAATGTTATGGTCATTTGGACAAAGTGATGAACTTATTTGGATGGTTTTGAGAGGTAAAAATACAGTAGTGTTATACTGATTAATACTTGTCTAAATGAGACTTAAAACATATAAATAAGGACCAAGACATGGACATAGGGTTCGGCCACTTTGGATGGCCGAACCCCATGATAGTTTTTGATGATGTTGGTGAGTTTAAAACCATATAAAATATGGTGTTTGATGTGATTTGTTGAAGTTTAACTTGCTGTTATTGGTTGGCCAACATAGGGCTGAACCATGTCAATATTAGGGTTAAGTTATGGACTCAAATCGTGGGTGGATGATGGACAAAATAAATCAATAGAACCATTGGGTTCGGCCATGTGCATGGCCGAACCCCATGGGGCTGTTTTTGGGATGAATGGACTAAGTATATGGGTTAAGTTTGTTATTGTTTCCATGATTTCATAAAGGGTTTGAAATATTTTAATGGAGAACCATTTGATGACAGATAAGTGTGGAACAAAAATCAAATTTGGTGAGGTTCGGCCATGAGGTATGGCCGAACCCCACTAAGGGTCTTTGGTGACTCTATTGTGTAGCCGATTTTGTGATTGAATTATGGGAAAGAATGATTTATTGATCAAAGGTGGAATAATCATGTGTATGGTTGTATGAACCCTACCAAGACATGTTTAAAGGGTTAAGTATTTAAGAGTTGATTAAATAAAGTAGGAAGTTAAATCCTAAGTTGGTGATGTTCGGCCAAGGGCATGGTCGAACCTCACATGATGTGGTTGGGTCTTAGATATGAATGAACAAGTAAGTGATAGTATGATTTGCTGATTGTTATATGGATAAGGTACCGGAAGTTGACGACGTGCGAGTAGTGACCGGGTGACCCAAAAGAAAGATCAATTACTGAAGTGAATCTTCAGTAGGTTTCCTACCTACTTGTAACCACAACTATGATTTGGTTTTATTATGTTCTTATGAGATATGTTGTGTTTGATTTACGTTACAAATGTGGTTTCGAATGATGAGTTAAGTATTTACAAATGACATACAATGCATAGACATCTCATGCATGGCATGGGATGATGATTGTGGAAACCGGAGCCCACACTCCGTCGGTATACCCGAGATGCAACTGTGGGGCCTCCTTCACGCCAGGAGAATTGACAGGTGGTTATGGAAACCGGAGCCCACACTCCGTCGGAATGTTCGAGATGCAACTGTGGGGCCTCCTTCGGTGGTGAAATGTCATGCCAGGAGAATCTAACAAGTTGATATGAGACACGGCAAGTAAAGGCTATATGTATGTGTGATGGCGTGGGACTCATTACATTTGCATACATACATAGCATGTTTTTGATAATCAGATATTATGATATATGTGCATGTTTTTATATGCTAACCATGTGGTAGCCCAATCGGGAACCTACTGGGCGCGTTGATCTAACTCCCTAATTCTATCCTTAGAGGATAATGCAAGATCAAGGAAAGGTAAAGAGCAGGTCGATGACCGGGAGGGGAGCCAAGCCTAAGCGCTTGAATGATGAACAGGATTACTTATTTACTGTCATTTGAATTATATTTTGATGGACATGTAATAAGTTAATACTTGCTATGGTTTGATTAGGCCATTGACTATGGATGGTTGTTTACCTTAATTATCAATTGAGACTGTTACTTGCTATCTATTCATATTATTCTGCAATTAGTTTAGTTTATTCCGCATGTTGTTGTTAGTTCCATGTGTGATTTATTTTCATGGTCTAGTCCATTTGCACATGGGTGCTCAGTTAAGGTTCAGACTTGGGTAGTCCGAACTTAACTCGCGTCGTGACGCCCCCCGCTCTTGTTCACTCTGTGTTTCTTTCAAAAGAAATTTTCAGACTCTGATTTTTAAGAAGGGTGAAAGGGTGGGGCGTTTCAAGATGGAGGGGTTATGTTTGTTTCAAATTCAAATAAGGATACTGTAATAACCTGAATTTTTTATAAATATATATATTGGCATTTATTCATTTTAAATTGAAGTTTGATGTAATAAAATGCCAAATGGACCAAATTTTGGGACAATGGCCCAAGGATGGCCCAATTGGGCCAAGGGTTGGATGAAATCCATTAAATGGGTCAATGAGGACTAATCGGGTCAACGATGGTCAAAGTGGGCCCGATAGCCATGTGGGGCCCAATGGATCAAAATCTGTTCAAACCCTAAGGTAAGTGGAAAAAGGAGGGAATCTAATTGGGCCATGGGCCCAATGGTTACCCAATAAACCTTGAATTGGAATTGATACATGTAATTGGTCAATGGTAAGTAATCGGGTCAAAGATGGTCAATTTGGGTCAAAGAGCCATGTGGGACCCAATGGGCCAAGGTAACTAAGCCCTAAGATAAATGGGTAAGACAAGAATCAAATTGGGCCATGGGACCAATGATGATCCAATAAAAGGGATACAATTAATAAAATTTAAATCACCTAAGTTAGGTGATAAATGGACCAAGGCAACATGGCCAATGGGGCCCACCTCCACCTCACCCATTGAGGTGGCGTGTGGACCCAAGAGTAGTGGGGCCGACCACCATGGTTGACTTGGTCAACCATGGGTGGATCATGGAGGGAAATTAATGGGATTAAATTAAATAGAAAGTGATTAATTAATTTAATCAAGGGATCAAGGTGATCTAAGTTAATCAACCTAAGATTAAAATGGTCAAATGGTTAAATGGTTAAATGGTCAGAACCATTCCAACAAACACAAACCACCTCAAGAAAACACAAATTAAAACCATGGGCTTGAATGGTGGTCTCAACCACCACCACCAAAGTCAAGCCAACCCATGCTTGGTTGGTGAAGAAATTAATGTGGAGTGAAGACCACTCCAACCACCTCCATTCCATTACAAACCAACCCATTTCACTCTAACATTCCTCATACACCAAGAAAAAACGGCACCCACCTTGCAAGAGAGGAGAAAGAACTTAGAAGAAAAACTTAGAAGGAAAAGAAAAGAAAAGAGAAGAAAAGAGGTGAAACCTTAGATTCACATTGGAAGATCAAGAGCTACTACCTTCATCATCTTTCCCTCTTTCTCTCTTAACCTAACCCCATTTACCTTAGCCAATCCAAGCATGTCCCACCATTGATCAAGCACATCTAGCCGATCAAAGATCAAGAAGAATGAGAGAAGAGGCTAAGGAAATCAAGTGGAGGAACAAAGACCAGAGGAGTCGTCGGATCGTAAGTATGTTCTAAACAAGAGATTTAATTGTTAAGGTTTTAAGTTTTGGAATCCATCCTTGCCATATGATGGTGGCCAAATTATTTTAGGCTATGGAATGGATTTAAAATCCATCAAATGGAAGGCTAAGAAAATGGAAAAGATGGAAGTTTTGATGGATTGAATGGACCTTAGGGTTCGGCCATGTAGCATGGCCGAACCCCATGGGAAATGATGATGAATTTATTAAGATGATAAGAAATAAAAAGTTGGAGAATGGTTTAGGGTTCCAAGGATTTAAAGGGTTAAATTAAATGTAGGCAATTTTTGGAAAAAAGTTTTATGATGGAATCCATGGATGACATTTTAGAATTTTTATAAGATTAGAAGTATGGAGAATGGTTAATGAAAATTAGTTTCAAATGATTAAAAATGGGTGTTTAAAGGATTGTTAAAATGAGAAAGCATGAGGAAATGTTGGTGGTTTTTAATGGACTTTAAATGTGATTAAAGGACCAAAGTTAAAAAAATGATGAAGGAAAGGCATCATGGGTTCGGCCATGGTGTATGGCCGAACCCATGACCCATGTCTTAGGTCATTCATGGGCTAAGTATGGTTTATATATGCTTAAACGAAATGGAAATTAAGTTAAGTTAATGATGAAATTTAAATGGATGTTACAAGTATGATATGTGATGTTTAAATGGAATAAAGATAGTGATTGAAATGGATGATTTAAGTTTCATTGGAGGTATGTTTAAATGGGTAATTGAAACCAAGAAGGATGGGGAAAGAAACATCATGGGTTCGGCCATGATGTATGGCCGAACCCATGACCCAAATTTTGATCAATTTTAGGCTAAGGTTAATGCATGTATCAATGCCTAGGAGGTTGTTTTAAAGGGCCAAAATGAATGAAGATTTGTGATTTTTGAAATGGATTATTTTTGGGACAAAATATGAGTCTTTGAAAATGGCACCAATAAAAGTGAACCATGAACCCTATGGTAATATTTTGGGACTTTTATGAATGGAAAACAATGGAGAGAAATGAAAATATTAAATGGATTGGTAAGCATGGTAGGTGATGTTTTATATGAGATGAAAAATGGGGTTTTAAATGAATGACTTAAATTCATTTGGTGAAGGTAAAATGAACCAAGAAATTAGGAAATGGACATCATGGGTTCGGCCATGGTGTATGGCCGAAACCCATGACCCCTTTGGGAGCCATATTATGGGCTAGGTATGGAATTATATATGGGATTAAATATTTACAAATTTAATTAAACTAGATGGCTGATTTTGTGATGTTATGTCATGATTAAGAAATTATAAATGGGTCCAAGTTTATGGGTCAAATATGGACTTAAATATGCATGGATAAAAGGGGTAACTTAACCATGGAAGAGGAGTGGCAAAACCGTAATTTGTGGAGGACCATGGGTTCGACCATGGTACATGGCCGAACCCTATGTGGATTGGACATGAAAATGAATATATTATGAATGAATAAATGAAGCGGATAGTTGCTACGTTTTAGGCTCGCAAATTGGAATTTTAAATTTTGGCCAAAATTGGATTTATGTATGAGTCTAAAACCAATGGATAATGGGCTAAGTTAGGGACTTAATCATGGATGATGTATGGACTAATTCGGTAAATGTAATAAGGTATCGAGCGTCGCAAACGGTACGCGATCGGCGACCGGATTATCGAACGGGAAACGTAATAGAACGCGACACGGTATTCGGTAGGATTCCTACCTTTTTGTAAGCGATGGATGTGTGATGGTGTTTTAAATTATTTTGACTTGGCTTATTATGGATTTATGATTATAATTTATGATTTATGGGACTTGCACTATGATGGGTTTTAACTTATGAATGACATGATAGTATCATGGATTATATTTTAATATTATGTATCATATGACTATGTATGGTATATCGAATATGGTCTATCTATATACTACATAGCATAATGCACCTACATCTCATGCATGGCATGGGCAGAAAAAAAAATAAACAAACCGGAGTCCATGCTCCGTCGGGGCGACCGAGAATCAGACATGGGAATTGCCTGAGGGCTATAACCGGAGTCCATGCTCCGTCGGGGTGACCGAGAATTAGACATGGGGATAGCCTGAGGGCTATAACCGGAGTCCATGTTCCGTCGGGGCGACCAAGAAGCAAACATGGGGAACAGGATATTGTATGATCATACGGATAATGGGTGGGACACATGACATAAGCACCCATGACATAGCATTCATCACATACTTATTTTGTTGTATTTTATGTTATCGATATGTGTGTATCACTAATCCATGTGCTAGCCCTACTCGGAGTCCTACTGGGCGCGTTGACTAACGCCCTACTTCTACCCTAGCTGATGACGTAGGAGAGGCAGGAAGCGGTGGACATACCGGAGGCCAAGCTTAGGAGTTTGGAAAGCGCAGTCCTAGTTTATATTATGTTTACATTTTGGAGATGTAATTTTAAAGTAACTTAGCTTGTCGGGTTGTATAAATTTACATTTCTTGCGATGGTTTGGACGTTACTTATGGACGATACATTTTGTGATATAATCATGAACATAGGGGCATTTTGGTAAATTCAATGTTGTATCTTCCCTTCTATCTAAAAACCGGTAGGATAGACTCTATTATCACGTTCCGCAATAATTATAATCCGCGAGCTTACTTCTTACGTGTGAACTGTTCTAGTGGACTTAGCTCCGCGCACGCGTGGGGTTGGTCAGTTAAGGGTCGGGCTTTAGAAGCTCGGACTTAACTCGCGTCATGGCGTCCGCGCGCCCTCTCTCACTCTTCTATTTAAAAAAAAAAATATACTCTGATTTTCAGAAAACGGGTGAAAAAGGGCGGGGCGTTACAGATACACGCTAGAAAGGTGGGGAGTGTTGGTTTAATTTTCAATTTCAAACAAGACTACACGTTGGAGAGATAATGGGGAGTCTTGGTTTAATTTTCAAATTCAAACAAGACTCAACTCTCCCTCTCCCTCTTGGCTGTCTCTCCCTCACACCCTCTCTTAGCCGACCACTCACAAGGACAAAAGAGAAAAGAACTTAGAGTTTACATCCCAAACACCTCTCCCTCTCACTCAAAGCCGATCCTCTCTCAAACCCACATAATTTGGCCGAACTCTATCTATCTCAAGTTCTCACACTCGGCCAAAGGATCAAGAAGAGAAGGAGGAAAAGGCTAAGGAAAGAAAGGATTGAAAGAACAAGCCGGAGCAAAGGAAAACCGGAAGAGTCGCGGAACCGGTAAATATTTTATAAAATTTTGTTTAAAGAAAGGAACCATAGGGTTCGGCCATGGTGGATGGCCGAACCCCATGGAAGAAAATTGGGGGTTGATTTGGGTATTTCAATGGAAAGGATGAACCATAGGGTTCGGCCATGTTGTATGGCCGAACGCCATGGAGAAAATATGTATGGACTTAGGGTTTTTAGATGTTGAATTTAAGGGGTTCGTTTTAATAATTTTAATGGGTTTCAAAACATGAAAATAATAAATGAATGTTAATGATTAAATGGTCTTTAAAATTGGAAATGGTGAAGAACTATGGACCATGGGTTCGGCCATGTTGCATGGCCGAACCCCATGAACAACTATTGGTGGACTTAGAGGTATTTTGGACCATGGAGATGATGGGGGAAAGTTGGTAATTGTAATAGGTTCAAAGGTGGTTAATATGATAAAAAATTGATGATCTAAATGTATGATTAAAACCCCCTCATGGAGGGACTTTGTTATGGTCTAAATATTATAAATGAGTTAAAGGGGAGATGAAAAATAAGACATCATAGGTTCGGCCATGGTGTATGGCCGAACCCCATGACCCATTTTATAGACCATTTAGAGACCTATGCATGTGTAAATAAAGGAATGATTAAACTAGGATATGGAGGGATTTATTTATGGTTCTATGGTTGTGGATCATTGGTGGATCCATGTATGTAATGTCTAAGTTATGGATCTACGTTTTGGGACCTAAACATGAGTGAATAAATGAAGGTGACTAACCATGGAAGAATAATAGCAAAAATGTAAATATGGTAAAAAATGAAAGACCATGGGTTCGGCCATGGTGTATGGCCGAACCCCATGGGGAGTGTTTTTGGGACTTAGGGACTTTTAAATGATAGACCATGGGTTCAGCCATGGTGTATGGCCGAACCACATGGGAAATGTTTGGTGGACTTAAATGGTTATCAATGATAAACAATTATGGTTTAAATGATTAGTTGTATGATCAAGAGGTCATGATCTTGTATCTAACTTCAAGATCAAGGGATTGAAAGATGAGCATAAAACCAAGAGAGTGAGGTTCGGCCATGCGGTATGGCCGAACCCCACTAAGGAATGTTTTCATGGACTTAGGTTGGTATGTGTGTTAGATGGTTAAATCAAAAGAGGTAAGGTTCGGCCATAGTGTATGGCCGAACCCCACAAGTTGGGTTTATGGACTTAGACACAAATAAGAAATCAAATAGAACATGGTTTGATTGATTGATGTGTAATAAGGTAACGGGACCTCACAAGCGGGGCACGATCGTGAGCGGTTGCCGGGTTATAAAGCAAGGTCACATTAGTCTCATTGCTACGATTCTACTTTTTTGAAACATGGTTTATGTATATGGTTTAGTTGGTTTATTTTGATGAATTATGTTATAAAAGATATGTTTCAAATTGTGAGTTTTAAATGCTATGTTTATATGATAAAATAGTATGTGTTTCATTAGTATCTCATGCATGGCATGGGGTGAAGGATATGTAACCGGAGGGGCCACACTCCGTCAGGGCGTCCGAAAAACCTATGTGGGATACCTTGATGTGCATTTCCATCCAGAAGAAATCGGAGGGACCACACTCCGTCGGGGCGTCCGAAAGACCTATGTGGGGGTACTTATATGTACTTGTGATGGGTGGGACTCATTGCATGTAACGGCCCGCCCTTTTCACTCTAAGCTTTCCGAAAATCAGAGTCTATTCTTTTTTTTTTTAGATAACAGAGTGAGCAAGAGCGGGATGTCACGACGCGAGCTAAGTCCGAACTTCTAAAGTCCGACCCTTAACTGACCAACCCTATGTGTCCATGGACTAAGTCCATGAAAACGGTTCACACATAACAATCATAATTGTGGAATTATAATAGAACCTAGTTCTATTACATTTTAGATAGCAAGGTACGTCAAGTCCTTAATCATAATTAACATAACGTAATTATCCAAATAAACATCCAACCATAGCAAATCATCTAAATTATTACATGTCTGAAGTCTAGTTACTCAAAATACAAGTCCATAAGTAACTTAATTAAAATATAAACTAAAAGCATCCAAGCTCCTATGCTTGGCCCTTTTCGCGTTTATCGTTCACCTCGTTTCCTGTATCATCCACTAGGGTAGAAGTAGGGCATTAGAACAATGCGCCCAGTAGGTATTCCAATTAGGGCTAACACATAGTTAGTACAAAACATGCATAATAATATCATAATGTCAAAAACCATATAAACCATGCCATGTCATGATGTCAAATGCAATGAGTCTCACCAATCACAAGTACATATAAGTACCCCCACATAGGTCTTTCGGACGCCCCGACGGAGTGTGGGCCCTCCGGTTTCTTCTGGATGGAAATGCACATCAAGGTATCCCACATAGGTTTTTCAGACGCCCCGACGAGTGTGGCCCCTCCGGTTACATATCCTTCACCCCATGCCATGCATGAGATGCTAATGAATCACATGTTATTTTATCATATAAACATAGCATTAAAACTTACATTTTGAAACAATATCTTCTACAACATAATTCATCAAAATAAGATAAAAACATTGTACATAAACCCATGGTTTCAAAGAGGTGGAATCCTACCAAAGACTACTAACGTGTCCTTGCGCTTTCGTCCGGTAACCGCTCACGATCGTACACACCTTGTGAGGTCCCATTACCTTATAATATATCAATCAATTAAAACCATGTCCCATTTGATTTACAATTATGTCCAAGTCCAGAAACCCAACTTGTGGGGTCCGGCCATACACCATGGCCGAACCTCACCTCTTTGGTTTTAGTCCCTCCTTTGATTTATTCAATTAATTCCACAACCATGCCATCCTTGATTCATAAAACCAAACACTTATAGATTAATCATATAACCTTAGAGTAATCATATAACCTTATCAAGTCCATGAAATCCATAAATCATTCCCCATGGGGTTCGGCCATACACCATGGCCGAACCCATGGTCTATCATTTCCACCTATTTACGACTTTACCATTGGTCTAATCTTTAATTAACATTTCATTCATTTTAAATCTACCATACCTAGACCCTAAGTCCACCAAATAATTCCCGTGTATGGCCGAACCCATGGTCCCTTATTCCATTTAAATTACAATATTGCCATTTCCTCCATCACTTTATGTTTAGGTTCAAAACATAGGTCCATAAACATCTAAGTCCACCAATAACTCTTCATGGGGTTCGGCCATGCCACATGGCTGAACCCATGGTCCATAGTTCTTCACCATTACCAATGTTTAAGACCATTTAAATCATTAACCTTCATCTATTATTTTCATCCATTAAAATTATTAAAACATTCCACTTAAATTCAATATCCAAAACCCTAAGTCCATATATACTCCTTGGTGGGGTTCGGCCATACCACATGGCCGAACCTCACCCTTTGGTTTTATGCCCTTCTTTCCATTCTTGATATCCATTTAAAATAAATCAGAAATAACCTTTCTCATGGGGTTCGGCCATACAACATGGCCGAACCCTATGATTCATCTTTTGCATCATTTTGATCCCTTTAATGTACTTAATTTCTTTCCATGGGGTTCTTCGTCCATACACCATGGCCGAACCCTATGGTTCCTTATTTTTTCTTAAAAATATCATACCACCAAGATTAAGTCCTTTGGTGGTTCTCATACATATATCCATTTAAGCCTTTTAAAGTTATAAACATAACCCTATGATTTTCATCCTCCAAACTTCCATTAAAAATTACCAAAGTCCTTCCATGGGGCTCGGCCATACAACATGGCCGAACCCTATGGTTCATCCTTTTCATTAAACCTCCACATTCATCCCTTAATTTTTCTTCCATGGGGTTCGGCCATACAACATGGGGGAACCCTATGGTTCCTTATTTTAAACAAAATTATCAAACTACTTACCGGTTCCGCGACTCCTCCGGTTTTCCTTCGCTCCAACTTGTTCTTCCGATCCGTTCCTTCCTTAGCCTTTTCCTCATTCTTCTTGAACTTTAGCACTTGTTGATTGCCCTCTCCTTCTCTTGATATGCCGTACGCCCCTTGTGTCTCTCCTTTATAAAACCTCCACACGGTCCTAATTAGAAGGTGCCATTCGCCCCTTGCAATTTAGTAATTGCCTTATGCCATTCTTAATCATGGAAAGAGCCCTTCTAAAGAGATTCTAGCGCATAATCATGGTTGTGCATATCTCTCATACGGCCAAGTAACCTTCTTTATTTAGTAACCCCTAGTATCGCTTTTAACAAGGAAAGGACCCTTTTTGAGATACTCTTAACACATGCGCATATCTCCTATGCACGGCCAAAGATCTTTTATTTAATCTTAGACATCTTCTTTATTTGGATTAGGCAATTAGATGTCATTGCCTAATCCCAACCCATCCATGCGTTTGTGTCATCTTAGGACAATCCTAAAATCTTGTCAATATATGTTTCCATGTCAACCTCACATACACGGCCAAATCAATCCATATTTAATTTTTAGACATATTGCATTACCTTTTTAATTCAGCCCCATTTAATTTAAATTGAAACAATTTCCACAATCCGTTGGGTCTTAATTGGGCAATGACCTAACACTTTACCCATCTAAGGTCCATATTTAATAATTCACAAATTAAATGGAAAATTTCGTAAATATTGATAACATGGAATTCTGAAGTGTTACATTGCATTTGACATCATGACATGGCATGGTTTATATGGTTTTTGACATTATGATATTATCTATGATTTGTACTAACCATGTGTAGACCCTAATAGAATTTCTACTGGGCGCGTTGTTCTAACGCCCTACTTCTACCCTATTGGATAATACAGGAAAAGGAAGGGACGATGAGCGTGATCGGAGCCAAGCATAGGAGCTTGGATATGTGATTGGATCTTATTTTTATTTATGTTACTCATGGACATGTATTTTGAGTAGCTAGTAATCGGCATGTAATAATTTAGATATTTGCTATGGTTTGTGAATGGTTACTTTGATGATTTAAATTAAGTTAATCATTTATAATTGACGAAGTACTTTTCTGTAACACCTCGGATTTTCAGTTAATTATTTTATATGAAATTACCCATTTTTAATTATGAATTTTAGATTGTATTTGTATATGTATAAAGAATTGGACCATGACCCAATTAGGACCCATTGATTGTGAAATTGGTTTTATTAAAATTTAAATGGGTAGGATTAAATTGGTGGTGAATCATATCCAAATTTGAATAAAGGATCTTATGGCCGAATTTTGAATGTGAAATCCCTAGATTAGGCGCATGAAAAATATGTGGGATTGTAAATCCACAAATGATATTCTAGAATATTTGGAGAGGGATTTTCTTAATCAAATTGGATTTGCATATCCTAAGAAAATATTCAAAAATCAAATGAGATTAAGCATGGCCGAATTTTGGAAACTAATATCTATAATTATGCGCATGGATTAATAGCCAAGGAAATTATCTAATTAAATAGAGATATAATTAAAAGAAAGTCTTAAATTGAGCAAGGGAAATCGGTAAATCATTAAACAAAGCAAGGCCACACGGTATTGCCATCTAAGGCAAGGTAAGTCGATGGTTAAATAAGGAAGGTTTGACATATGTCCAGTATTTTGGTTATAACTTTTCACTCCGATATCCAATGGCTATGATTCTTTATGAGTTGGAAAGAAGACTTCAAGGGCTAAAACTTTGTAGTTTATCATTTTTTTTTATTGGGAAGTTAACAAGGTCAAAACTGATATACAATATCATATATGTGTAAAACAAAACGGGAAACACAAAGGGCGCACGGCTAAGGGGTGCTCATCTTAAGAAATTTCTAATGTGGGACTAAGGAGAACTAATAAAAGGAGAGGCAAGGAGGGAGTGCACGGTTTTTACAACCCCATTATCAAGTTTTATTCTTCTCTCTCCCTCTCTCAATTCATCATTCTCTTTCACGCCAAAAGTAAGAGAAAAAAAGGCAGCAACAAGAAGGAGTTCTTGTTTGGAGAAAAGCAAGGGGAAAAGAAAAGAAAATTGGAAGAAGAAGAAACCAGCAAGGGTTGTCCGACCAGCAAGAAGAAAAGATTAAGAGCAAAGAAAAGGATCGGAAGAAATAACCGAAGGAGTCGCGGGAACCGTTAGTTGTTTGATTATATTTTGTTTAAAAGATATGCTTATTTTTTTAATGGAAATACATGGGTTAGATATGGTTTATTTTATTAGGTTATTAATAATGGAAAACCAAGGAAGCATGAACCATAGGGTTCGGCCACAATGCATGGCCGAACCCCATGTAAGAAGATAGGTTTAATGTATGATTTTTGTAAGCCAATGTATGATCGGTTTTGGATTTACTTGGTGATGGATTAAATGAAAGGATTTTGGAGATGCTTAATGGAAGGTCTTCGGCTATATTTATGGGTTCAAAACCGTGAAAGGATACTGATTTAATGTATGGATTTAAATGATGAAAAACCTTAGACTCATAGGTGTGTTTAATTGGATTTAAAAGAGGAGATATTGGAACCATAGGGTTCGGCCATGCATGGATGAGGATTCATAAATTAGAAAGCATACTAATTTTGGAAAGGAGTTCTAATCTTAGAAAGTTTCCATTTATGGAAGAAGTTGTTAAATATGGTACAACCATCTAATTTTGGAAGGTGTTTCCAAATATGGAAAGTTATGCACCATAGGGTTCGGCCAAGGTGTATGGCCGAACCCCATGGACCAAGTTAACTTAGATTGGTAATGGCAATAATGTAAATTGGTTTCAAACATGAAGATTATGGATCTATGTTTAGGGATTTTAAAAGGATTTTGAAGGATGAATTCCATGGAAAGAATAATGTTTTATTTTAAATAGATTTGTGTTGATGCTTTCTTAGATGCATGAAAACTATGGAGGGCTATGTTGTTTGAATTCATTTAAAAGAGAACCATAAGAACCATAGGGTTCGGCCATAGTGGAGTGGTATGCTATTTTGAATGTTTGTTAATTATTTTTGGAAGGTGGAGTTCTAATTTAGAAAGATCTAAGAATAGAAAGAAGGGATTGTTTTTGGTAGATGGATTTGGAATGGAGAATAAAATAAGAAATTATCTAATTTTAGAATTGGTTGCTAAAATTGGAAAGCATACAATTATGGAAGGTGTCTGCTTAATAAGGAAAGCTTCTAAATATGGAAGGAGTTACTAAATTGGAAAGCACTCCAATTATGGAAAGGAGTAGGCTATTTATGGAAACCTTCCATTTACGGAAGGAGGTTGATAATTTTAGTAAGTTTAAATATAGAAATCTTCTAATAATAGAAGGGGAGATTAACAAGGGGAAGTTCTATTTTTGGAAGGTAAAATCTAAATTGGGAAACCTTCCAATTATGGAAAGGTGGAGTTTAATTTGGAAACTACACACCATAGGATTCGGCCAAGGTGTATGGCCGAATCCCATGGTCCAAATTAAGGGATCAAATGGCATTTTAATTCACGTTAAGGGCTGATTGATGAATCGAGTTATGAACCAAATTTTGGGTTTAGGTGTCAAGGATTAAAGGATTATATTATGAATTATTTTATCCATTATTATGGAACTTAAGCCTTATGGAAATAAGGGAGGTAAAATGACTATGGATAAGTATAGTGGCAATTTTGAAATTATGAGAAAATATTGGACATAGGGTTCGGCCATGGTGTATGGCCGAACCCCATGAAGTATTAAATGGACTTGGGGTTTTAGGTCATGTTTGTTTTATGAATCAATGTATGGGAATTATTTGGTGGACTTGGGATTTTTATGTTACGGTTATGAACTTGTAAATGGGCCATGTTTGGGTCTATGTATGAATTAAATAAATGGTTTACCAAACCAAGGGATGAAGGGTGAAAAGAATGGAAAGATAGATATAATGGCATAAATAAGTAATTAAATGAATAAATTCTACGGAGTGGCAAGATTGTAAATACTTGCTAAAAATAGAAGTTTAGCCATGAATGGCATTTTAGTAATTATATGAATTAATGGACCAATGTTTTGGGACCTAAAACTTAGGTGACGAGACCAATGGTAATTTGGTAAATAAAGGGTAAAAAATGAGGAATGGTGTATGGACTTAAAATATTGTGAATCAAGTGAGACTTGGTTTTGATTTATTATTATATATAAGGTAACGGGATCTCGTAAGCGGTGCGCAATCGGTGATTGACTCTTGGACGAAAATGCAAGGACTTGTGAGCGGTCTTAGGTAGGATTCCACCTCTTTGAAACCATGGTTTATGTACTTTGTTTTATCTTATGTTTGATAAAAATATGTTTCAAGGAATATGCTTTATTTATGGATTTCAAATGTTATGTTTAAATTGTTTAAAATAGCATGGATTGATTATGTTCAAAGGTGATTTTACATGCTAGGTTTTATTGTATAAAGAGCATGTATGGAATATGTTTTTCAAATGATGGTTTTTTTAATGCTATGTTTATGATATAAAATAGCATGTGTTTCATTGGCATCTCATGCATGGCATGGGGTGAAGGATTTATAACCGGAGGGGTCACACTCCGTCGGGGCGTCCGAAAAACCTATGTGCAGCACCTTGATGTGATTTCCATCAAGAAGATTTCCGGAGGGTCCACACTCTGTCGGGGTGACCGAAAGACCTATGTGGTAGGCACATTTATGTACAGGTGATGGGTGGGACTCATTGCATAATTGTCATCATTGCATGGCATGGATTTATGGTTTTGATATCACTAAGTTATATGATATGTTTTTGTACTAACCATGTGTTAACCCTAATTGGAATACCTACTGGCGCGTTGTACTAACGCCCTACTTCTACCCTTTAGTGATGATGCAGAAAACGAGGAAAATGCAAACGCTGAAAGGGACAAGCATAGGAGCTTGGAACGCTTTTAGTTTTATATTATGTTTAAGATACTCCGGGATTTATATTAAGAGTATCCAGATTTTCAGAATGTAATAACTTAGATGAAATGCTATGGTTGGATGTTCTATTTGGATAATGATGATTGTGATTTTTATTGACTAAGTACTTTGCTATCAATGGAATGGAACTAGGTTCTATTATGATTCCGCAAATTGATGTTATGATTCCGCAAGTTGTGATTTTTATTCCGCATGTTGATATTGCTATGTGTGAACCATTTTAGTGGACTGAGTCCATGCACACAGGGTTGGCCAGTTAAAGGTCGAACTTTGGAAGTTCGGACTTAGCTCGCGTCGTGACGTCCCGCGCTCTATCACTCCACTCTGTTACCAAAAAAAAAAAAAAAAAGACTCTGAATTTACGGGAAGAAGCGAGTGAAAAAGGACGGGGCGTTACATTTGTTATCTAAAAATGGACTAGAGTTAGGTTCTATTATAATCCGCATGTTTATTATTATGTGTGAATTGTTTTCATGACTTAGTCCATGCACACATAGGGTTGGCCAGTTAAGGGTTGGACTTTAGAAGTTCAGACTTAGCTCGCTCGTGACGTCCCGCTCTTTATCTCACTCTTAAAAAAAAAGATAGACTCTGATTTTCGGAAAGCAAAGTGAAAAAAGGCAGAGCGTTACAATCGAAGGGCACGCAAGTTTGAGCGAGGTCTTCGGCCAAGCATTAGGGCCAAGGTAACCATATTTAAAGCAACTACATTGGCAGAGGTGGTCAACAGGGCCACTATAGCAGAGCAAGAGATGGCTGAGTTAGCGCGTTTCGACAACCGCCGAGCTCAGAGTGGGAGGGGTACATTTCAGCCCAACAAGAAGTTCCAACCGAACATTAGCAGACCCTCACCATCCACTGGGTCAACAGGGGGCTTTCATCCCAATCATCCCTCCCCATCTGCATCAGTCACTCAGGCTCCCAGAGGGGTGAACAACTGCTTCCATTGTGATCAGCCAGGCCATTTCAAGAGGGAATGCCCACAGCTCAGCAGACCCTCTCATTCCAGGGGTTCTTTCTGCCCACCAACTAGACCAACTAATTCACAAGGAGGTAGGACATTTAACCAGGCGGGATGGGCGCCTACAGGATCTGGAAGGTTATTTACCTTAGCTCCTCCAGCAGTAGTGGATCACTCCGTGATTCAAGGTATGGCTATAGTCAGTAGTTCCTACGCCTTCGTGCTATTTGATTTTGTAGCATCTCACTATTTCATATCTGTTGCATTCATATCCGCAACTGGAACTTTAGTACAAAAACTGTCCACATCACTCACCATTGTATCCCCCATCAGAGACACATCATTGGGGCTTATATGCACAGCAGTGAATACTGAACTCGCTGGACTCAGATTTGAGTTCAACTATTTGGTACTCAATATGACTGAGTACGATATTATCTTCGGCATGGACTGGTTGGCTAGCTTTCAAGGCAACATTGATTGCCATCGCCGTAGGGTGACATTTTGGTCACCCGAGGGAAAACAACATGTGGTGCATACTGACAAACAAAGCAGACTGCATGAAGGATTGAATCAACGAGTATTGAACAGTATCAGAATCAACAAGGCACCGGTGGCTGAACTCCCAGTGATAGTAAAGGACCATGCAGATGTATTCCCAAAGGAACTCCCTAGCTTGTCTCCCATGAGGGAGATTAGTTTTGAAATCAACCTGTACCCTGACACTGCACCAGTGTCATTACCACACTACCAGATGGCACCAGCGGAGATGTCCAAGTTAAAGAAGTAGATTGATGAACTGCTCAAACTGGGGTGCATTCGGAACAGTACATCGCCTTGGGGAGCTCCGGTTTTGTTTGTGAAGAAGAAGGACGGTTCACTCCGTATGTGCGTAGACTATCGAAAGCTGAATCAGCTGACAGTCAGGAATAAGTATCCTCTACCCAGGATCGATGATCTATTTGATCGACTTAGAGATTCCAGCCATTTCTCTAAGATTGATTTGATGTCCGAATACCACCAAATCTGGGTTAGGGAGGAAGACATAGAGAAGACAACCTTTAGAACGCGGTATGGACTATATGAGTTCGTAGTCATGCCGTTTGGACTCACCAATGCACCGGCTGTGTTCATGGATCTAATGAATAGAATTTTCCATCATTACTTGGACCAATTTGTCATTGTATTTATTGATGACATATTGATTTATTCCAAAAACTCAGGAAGAACATGCTGAGCACCTGAGGATAGTTCTAGACACTTTGAGGAAGAACAAGTTATATGCCAAACCCAGCAAGTGTGAATTCTGGCTACCCAAGGTTAATTTCTTTCGACATGTTATATCAGCAGAAGGTATAGCCGTGGATGAGGGCAAGGTGGGTAGTAAGAGATTGGAAAGCACCAAAAAATGTGACTAAGATCCGTAGCTTTCTGGGATTGGCTGGCTATTGTCGGAAGTTTATCATGGACTTCTCAAAAATTGCATCTCCACTTACTCGACTCACTCAGAAAGGAGTCAAATATGAATGGTCAGATCTATGCAATCAGAGATTTGAAGAATTGAAGGAGAGACTTACAACTGCTCCTATCTTAATTTCGCCGGAAAGAGGCAAGGGTTATGAGGTACAATGAGATGCTTCAAGAGATGGACTGGGGTGTTCACTGAGTCAAAGTCTTCGTGTGGTGGCATACAGATCAAGACAATTGAAAACATATGAACGTCTCTATCCTACGTACTATCTGGAACTAGCCGCAGTGGGCTTCGCTCTCAAAAGCTGGAGACACTATCTATATGGCGAGAAATTTGAAGTGTTTTCAGATCATAAGAGCTTGAAGTACTTGTTTGATCAGAAAGAGCTCAATCTGAGGCAGCGCAGATGGATGGAATATCTGTAGGATTATGAGTTCGTGCTTCGTTATCACCCTGGCAAGGCGAACAAGATGGCAGATGCCCTCAGCCACATATCACATGCATCGGTGGCATGTTTGATCAGGACAGAATGGGAGATGCTGAATACCATACGAGAGTTCAATTTATATATCAATAACCATGGGAGTATGTACAATTTGATCATACGGTCCAACATGGTTACCAAGATTGAACAGGAACAGCGGATAGACCCAGAAGTGGAGGAGATATGGGCCAAGATGTCTACTGCTGAAGTCATACCGGAATGGGAATTACGACCAGGACAAGGTCTTGTATTCCGAGGAAGGATATATGTGCCTAAGAACTGCAGAAGAGAATTACTGATTGAGGCACATCAGACCAAACTCTCTATTCATCCGGGCAGCACCAAGATGTATCATGACCTGGAGAGATATTACTGGTGGCACGGACTCAAGAGGGATGTGGCAGAATTTGTGGCTCATTGCTTAACTTATCAGCAGGTTAAGACGGAACATCAGAAGCCACCAGGGTTACTCAAACCTTTACCAGTGCCGGAATGGAATTGGGAGCACATCTCCATGGATTTTGTGACAGGGTTTCTAAGGTCTTCAAAGGGTAACGATGCGATATGGGTCGTGGTAGACCGACTGACCAAGTCTGCACATTTCATTCCCATTAAGATAACAGACTCATCTGAGATTTGGGTCAGCGGTATATGAAGGATATCATCCGATTACATGGTATTCCCCGGACTATAGTGTCCGACAGAGATGGCCGTTTCACTGGCAGAGTATGCAGTCGGCTATGGGAACAGATCTACTGACTAGCACAGCGTTCCATCCACAGACTGATGGGCAGTCTGAGAGGATAGTACAAACATTGGAGGATATGCTGAGAGCCTGCATGCTAGATTTCAAGGGTGGATGGGAGGATCACTTGCCGTTGGTAGAATTCTCATACAACAACAGCTATCAGGCAAGCCTCCAGCTGGCTCCATTTGAGGCTTGATATGGTAGACCATGTAGATCACCCGTGTGCTGGACAGAGGCCGGTGAGCCTACACTGATTGGACTTGAGTTGGTTGTAGAGACTACAGCGTAGATACAGGTGATACGACAACATCTATTGGCTGCACAAAGTCGTCAGAAGAGCTATGCTGACAAGAGGAGGAGGTTCCTTGAATTTGAAGTGGGGGACATGGTGTTCTTGAAAGTCTCGCTACGAAAGGGACACATGAGATTTGGAATGAAGGGGAAACTGTCGCCAAGATATGTGGGACCGTTTTCAGTCATAAGAAGGATGGGGGATGTGGCTTTGTAATACCTCGGATTTTCAAATTATAAATATTTACGGAAATTACCCATTTAAATTATGAACTTTAGATATGGATCTAAGATGGGTAAAATGTTGGGTTTTTGCCCAAGTAAGACCCAACGGTTTTGATAAATGGTTTCAATAAATTAAAAGGGGTTGGTTTTAATTAGTAATGTAATATTACATAAAATAAGGAATGGGATTTGGTATGGCCGAATATGGTAATGGATATGCAACTTAGATATGCATATAAGAATATCTTAAAAAAAATTACTAAATAAGGAAGGATGCTTATGGCCGTGTATAGGGATATGTTAATGACACCTTATAAGTTAAACATAAAGGGTTATGCGCACAACACCTTCTAAGTTAAACATAAAGGGTTATGCATAGCACCTTCTAAATATGGGATCAAGAGGAGTTTTATAATATGAAAGACGTGCACACGGCATAGGGAATAAATTATCTTAGCACATTCTAAGATAGGATTAATTATAAGATTTATAGAAAGGGAGGGGTGCATGGCACCTCCCCCATTTAGATAAAGGGGAGCTCATGTAAGAAAACACCCCATAGGCCGATCTCTCTCTCTCTCTCTCTCTCTCTCTCTCTCAATTCCCATTCCCGCCATTCACATTGAATTCAAGGAGGCAGCAACAAACACAAGAGCAGCAACACAAAGTGGTTCACGGCATACACAAGAAAAAGCAAAGGGAAAGGAAAAGAAAATTGGAAGAGAAAGAACAAACCGAAGGAGTTGCGGAACCGGTAAGTGTTCTTAATAATTTTGTTTAAGGAAAAAGAACCATAGAGTTCGGCCATGGTGTTTGGCCGAACACCATGGAAGAAGTTGGATGATGATTTAATAATTTAAATGGAAAAGAAAGAACCATAGGGTTCGGCCATAGTGCATGGCCGAACCCCATGGAAAGAAGTGTTTAATTCATGCGTTTTGGAATATTGAAAACCATGGAGAGATTTGATTTATTTCATTGGGTTTATGTTCTTAGATTTTAGATCATGGAAAGACATGGTGATTTCATGATGGTTTGAATGATAAAAACCATGGGAATTTATAGTCTAGATTTATAAATTTGAATGATGAAAACCCATAGGAGAGTTTGATAATTTTAAAGGGAGATATGGATAGGGATGTGGGTCGGCTATGGTATGGCCGAACCATGATTGTATCATGACAAAGTTGTTGGATCTAAAGAATGGAAAAGAAGGGGGTGAGGTTCGGCCATGGTGTATGGCCGAACCCCACCAATTATATTTTGGGATTATGTAAGTATTATTATTGAATGTTTTAATGGATCTAAACCATTGATGAAGATCATGAACCATAGGGTTCGGCGATGGTGTATGGCCGAACCCCATAGGGTAGTTTTGGAATGGAGATAGAAAGGGTTGCTTAATATGGAAAGCTTCCAAATATAGAAAGAGTTGCTAAATTGGAAAGCACTCCAATTTTAGAAAGAGGATTTCTAATATAGGAAACCTTTCAATCATGGAAAGGTGTAGATTATTTATGGAAACAATCTAATTATGGAAGGGTTTACTTAATTTGGAAACCGTCCATTTATGAAAGGATGATGATAATTTTAGTAAGTTTATTTATGGAAACAATCTAATTATGGAAGGGTTTACTTAATTTGGAAACCTTCCATTTATGGAAGGAGGATGATAATTTTAGTAAGTTTGATTATGGAAACCTTCTAATAATAGAAGGTGGAGTCTAATTAAGGAAACCTTCCAATTAGGGAAAGTTACAGTTTAATTATGGAAACCTTCCAATTATGGAAAGGTGGAGATTAAGTTTGGAAACTATTTATTTATGGAAGTGTGAATGATGAAAGCCATTGAATACTATGTATGGATTTTAAAAGAGAACCTTATGAACCATAGGGTTGGGCCATGGTGTATGGCCGAACCCCATGGAGTTGTAATGGCATTTTTAAAGTATGTTAATTGTTTTTTTGAAGGTAGGATTAAATTGGAAAGTCTTTAATTTAGAAAGGGCCTATTTATGGAAAGAATTTGGAATTATGGATCCAAGATTAGGAAATGATAAATTTAGAAAGTTTCCATTTTAGGGACTTTCTAAGTATGGAAGTTGGATAATGAAATTGGAAAGTTTCTAAATGTGCACTTTCTAAGTATAAACTTAAGTTGTTGAGAAATTATTATGGACCATGTAACGGGTGAATGATTTTAAAAGAAACTATGGGTTATGTAAGCCATGAGTGGCAAAATTGTAAATACTTGTTAAAGATGGAAGTTTAGCCTTGTATGGCAATAAGGTTTAATAGAAATTATTTGGAGAACTTAGATGTTTAGGATCTATGTATTTGGATCTAAACATGGGAATTGATTGGCGGACCTAGGGTTATGTACTTTGGATTAAAATAAATAGAATATTAACTAAGGTTTGGACCAATGACATTTTAGTAATTAATGGAATAAATGAACAAAAAGGGTGAGGCTCAGCCATAGGTATGGCCGAACCCCACAAGTATGGTTTATGGTTTCAAATATTGCAAATCAAGTAGGACTTGGTGTTGCTTATATATAGGTAACGGAACAAGTGGTGCGCGATCGGTGATCGATTCTTGGACGAAAGACAAGCAAGCGTTGGTCTTTGGTAGGATTCCACCTCGTTGAAACCATGGGTTTATGTACTTTGTGTTTATCTTACTTTTGATGAAAATATGTTTCAAAGGATATGCTTTATATGATTTTCAAATGCTATGTTTAATTGTTTAAATAGCATGTGTTGGATATGTTTTCAAAAAGGTGATTCTAAATGCTATATTTATTATTAAAGTAGCATGTGTTTTATATGTTTTATGATTTTAAATGCTATGATTGTTAATTGCATAGCATGCATCTCATGCATGGCATGGGAAGGATGACAGGTAACCGGGGACCCACATTCCGTCGGGGCGTCCGTAAAGTACTAGTGGGGGATACCTTGATGATGAGAATCCCATCAAGAGGACACTATGTATGAAGACCCTGGTGATGAGCATTCCATCAGGGGATACCTTGATGATGAGAATCCCATCAAGAGGATACTATGTAGCCGGAGATCCACCACTCCGTTGGGGCGTCCGTAAAACAATCGTGGGGGATACCTTGATGAGGAGAATTCCATCAAGAGGATACTATGTATGAAATTTAGCCGGAGGGTCCACACTCCGTCGGGGCGTCCGAAAGACCTATGTGGAGGGGTATTTTTATGTACATGTGATGGGTGTGACTCATTGCATATGACCGCATGGCATGGCATTGAATCGGCATGATTATGACTTTTATTATCATGCAAGGTTTCTGGTTTTATGGTATGATTGAATCTCTATTATCATACACTGTTTTGGATAGATACAATGTTTTGAAAGTATGGAATGATTTATCATAACTGGTTTTGATATATATTATATCTGGATTGTTGGTACTAACCCATGTGTTAACCCTAATTGGAATACCTATTGGGCGCTTTGTACTAACGCCCTACTTCTACCCTTTAGTGGATGATGCAGGAAACGAGGAAAACGCTAAACGCGGAAAGGGACAAACATAGGAGCTCAGAACGCTTTTAGTTTATATTTTGTTCAAGATACTCAGGGATTTGTATTTAGAGTATCCAGAATTCGGATTGTAATAACTTAGATGAATTTGCTATGGTTGGATGTCTTATTGGATAATTGCGTTATGATAATGATGATTAATGACTTGACGTACTTTCTTATCTAAATGGAATAGAACTTGGTTCTTTTGTGATTTTGCAAATTGTTGATATTGCTATGTGTGAACCATTTTACTAGATTGAGTCTATACAAACATAGGGGTTGGCCAGTTAAGGGTCGAACTGTGGAAGTTCGGACTTAGCTTGCTTCGTGACGTCCCGCTCTATATCACTCTACTCTGTTAAAAGAAAAAAATATACTCTGAATTTACGAGAAAAAACGAGTGAAAAAGGGCGGGGCATTACAGGCTTATCAATTGGCACTCCCTTCACAGCTGGCACCTTTGCACGATGTGTTCCATATATCAATGTTGAGGAAGTACAATCCTGATCCCTCTCATTTACTGAATAAACAAGCGTAGATGTCCAAAGCGACGTGACATACGTCGAAAGGCCTGTCCGAGTGGTGGATACAAAACAAAGGGTAATACGGAACCCAGCGATTCAATTTGTTAAGGCGGTATGGGATCGACACTGTAATGAAGAAGCCACATGGGAACTAGAGTCGAAAATGAGAACAGCTCATCCTGAGCTATTTATGTAAATGTTTGAAACCCAACCTCGCTCGATTTTCAGGACAAAAATTTTAAAAAGAGGGTTGTATTGTAACACTTCGGAATTCCATGTCATCAATATATATGAAATTTTCCATTTAATTTGTGAATTATTGGATATAGACCTTAGATGGGTAAAGTTTTGGGTCAATTGCCCAATTATGACCCAACGGATTGTGGATATGGTTGCAATTGAAATAAATGGGTAAGATGTATTCAATCGGGTCAAGATTGTTAATTGGGTCAAAATGACCAATTGGGACCCAATGTGTAACGCCCCGCCCTTTTTCACTCGCTTCTTTCCGTAAAATCAGAGTATATATTTTTTTTATAACAGAGTAGAGTAATAGAGAGCGGGACGTCACGACGCGATCTAAATCCGAACTTCTAAAGTCCGACCCTTAACTGGCCAACCCTATGTGTGCATGGATTAAGTCCATGAAAATAGTTCACACATAACAATATCAACATGCGGAATAACATCATAACTGCGGAATAATAATAGAACCAAGTTCTATTCAATTCAGATAGCAAAGTACGTCAAGTCCTTAATCATAATTATCATATAAAACATCCAACCATAGCAAATTCATCTAAGTTATTACATGTCCAAAATCTAGTCACTCAAATACATGTCCATAAGTAACTTTATTCAAAATATAAACTAAATCATCCAAGCTCCTATGCTTGGCCCTCCTTGTGTTCACCGTTCCCCTGATTTCCTGTATCATCCACTAGGGTAGAAGTAGGGCGTTAGAGTAACGTGCCCAGTGGTATTCCAATTAGGGCTAACACATGGTTAGTACAAAACATATATAATATCATAATGTCCAAAACCATATAAGACGATTCCATACATTGATGACAAATGCAATGAGTCCTACCCATCACATGTACATAAAAGTACCCACCACATATGTCTTTCGGACACCCCAAAGGAGTGTGGACCCTCCGATTTCTTCCTCATGGAAAAGTTCATCAAGGTACCCCACATACGTTTTTCGGACACCCCGACGGAGTGTGGACCCTTCGGTTACAAATCCTTCACCCCATGCCATGCATGAAATGCCAATGAAATACATGCTATTTTATCATATAAATATAGCATTAAAATCACATTTTGAAACATATCCAACACATGCTATTTTATCATATAAACATAGCATTAAAATCACATTTTGAAACATATCAAACACATGTTATTTTATCATATAAACATAGCATTTAAATTACATTTTGAAACATATCCAACACATGTTATTTTATCATATAAACATAGCATTTAAAACTCACATTTTTGAAACCTATCCTTTGCAATATAAATTCATTAAAATAAGATAAAAACATTGCACATAAAATCCAGGGTTTCAAAGAGGTGGAGTCCTACCAACGACCGCTAACGTGTCCTTGCGTCTTTCGTCCGGTAACCGCTCACGATCGTAAATACCTTGTGAAGTCCCGTTACCTTATAATATAACAATCAATCAAAACCAAGTCCTACTTGATTTACAATATTTTAAGTCCATAAACCAATCCCCATGGGGTTCGGCCGTACACCATGGCTGAACCCATGGCCTAACATTTTCACACTTATTTACCAAATTGCCATTGGTCTAATCTTTAGTTAATACTTCATTTTATTATGCCAAACATAGTCCCTATGTCCACCAAACAATTTCCATGGGGTTCGGCCATACGCCATGGCCAAACCCATGGTCCCTTATTTTCACTTAATTACCAAAATGCCATTACTTTAGGTTTATGTCCAAAACCCATCCCTAACATTGGTTCATAAAATAATCCTTTAACCGTGATATAAAAACCCATAAATTGGTTCATGGGGTTCGGCCATACACATGGCTGAACTCATGATGTCTAAGTTTCCATTTTCATCAATAATCCATAATTATAAAGTTTTATAATTTAATCTCTACCTTCCAAAAACAA
Source organism: Chimonanthus praecox (assembly GCA_022113865.1). NCBI lineage: Eukaryota > Viridiplantae > Streptophyta > Magnoliopsida > Laurales > Calycanthaceae > Chimonanthus > Chimonanthus praecox. The sequence continues at coordinate 28,725,123 of CM039088.1, read as the reverse complement.
TCCATTCCTTCCATTCTTAGATCCTTTCTAAATTAAACTCCACCTTCCATATTTAGAAATATTCATAGACGTACATCTATAGAAAATTGCTTCATGGGGTTCGGCCATACACATGGCCGAACCCATGATGTCCAACTTCTTAATTATATCACTTCCCATAAATCAATGTTCCTTCCAAAGACAATCCAAAAGTCCATAATTAGAAGCTTTCTAATTTAGCAACCTACTTTCATAATTAGAAGCTTTCTAATTTAGCAACCCACTTCCATAATTAGAAGCAACCCACTTCCGTATTTAGAAGCTTTCTAATTTAGCAACCCACTTCCATAATTAGAAGCTTTCTAATTTAGCAACCCACTTCCATATTTAGAAGCTTTCTAATTTAATAACTATTCTCCATTTTAATCAATAATCATACATCAAAAATACCAATACGACTCCATGGGGTTCGGCCATACACCTTGGCTGAACCATATGGTTCACAATCCTCCTTCTAAAAAATATTAAACATTGACATTCATCCCTTAATCTTATTCCACGTTCTCCATTTAATCCTTTCAAAACATTGGTATTCCTTCCATAGTTTCCAAGATCTAAAATAAATGAACATAAATCCATAATTATTTTTGTGGTTCGGCCATGGTCTAGTCTAGAATCTTCACAAAATTCATCCAAACATCCATTAAAATTTCATACCTTAAACTATGTCTTTTCATGATTTCTAACCCATAGAAATAATCAAAGTTCTTCCATGGGGTTTGGCCCTTGATCATGGCCGAACCCTATGGTTCACTAACTTCTCATTAAAACACCATGATCATCTATCAACTTTCTTCCATGGGGTTCGGCCATACACCATGGCCGAACCCTATGGTTCTTTCCTTTTTAAGCAAAATTTATAAAATACTAATTGGTTCCGATTGATTCTTGCTATTCCAATCCTTCTTCTTTCTTCTTGATTTTTTTTCCCAAGCGGAGAACACTCTTGCTGGCTGCCTTTTCTTGAATGAATATTGTCGTGTGCACTATTTTTCCTTGATTGTGTGTGTCGTGCACCTCTCTCCCTTTCTACTATAAAAACTTCCTCTTGATGCTATATTTAGAAGGTGCTAAGATAGTAATACCCCTATGTCGTGTGCCCTTGTGTTTCCCTTTTATCAAATTCCATTCGGTTCTATGTTGGAAGATAGCAATTGCTGATCCTAGGCTTCCCACTTTGAGAGTCCTAATTAAAAGATGTCATGCGCCCCTCTTGCCTTTCCTAACAAGGAAAGGACACCTTTCCAAGATACACTAGCCTATCTTATGGGTTGCGCATATCCCCTACTAGGCCATGCATCCCATCTTCTTTATTTGGATTAGCTTCTTTATTTAAACAATCCCCTAGTATCAAGGAAATAGACACCTTTTTATAAAAATACTCCAACACATGCGCATATTCATGGATTTCATATCTAATATTCGGCCATGCACAATTATCCCATTCCTAATCCCTTATTTATAGATATTGCATAACTCAATTAAATTCATCCCCATTTAAATTTTATTGAAACCAATTCCACAATCCGTTGGATCTTAATTGGGCAAAGACCCAACACTTTACCCATCTAAGATCCATATCTAAAATTCACACATTAAAGGGGTAATATTCATATATATATATATATATATATATATTATATATATATATATATATATATATTAATAAATTGAAAATCCGGGGTGTTAAAATACAACCCTCTTTTTAAAATTTTCGTCCCAAAAATCGAGTGAAGTAGGGCTTCAAATATTTACACAAATAGCTCAGGATGAGTTTTTCTCATTTCCGACTGGAGTTCCCATGTGGCTTCCTCAATGCCATGTCAATACCATACCACCTTGACAAACTGGATCGCTTGATTCCGTAATATCCTTTGTTCTGTGTCCACAACTCGGATAGGCTTTTTGACGTATGTCACGTCGCTTTGGACCTCTATGCCTTGTTTATTCAGTACATGAGAAGGATCAGGATTATACTTCCTTAACATTGATATATGGAACACATCGTGCAAAGATACCAACTGAGATGGGAGTGCCAACTGATAAGCTACGTCCCTCATCCTTCTTATGATTGAAAACGGTCCCACATATCTTGGCGACAATTTCCCCTTCTTTACAAATCTCATGTGTCCCTTTCGTGGCGAGACTTTCAAGAACACCATGCCGTATCAACTGTATCTGCGCTGTAGTTTCTGTAACCAACTCAGGTCCAATTAGTGTAGGCTCACCGGCCTCTGTCCATCACACCAGTGACCTAAATGGTCTACCATATAATGCCTCAAATGGAGCCATCTGGAGGCTTGCCTGGTAACTGTTGTTGTATGAGAATTCTACCAACGGCAAGTGATCCTCCCATCCACCCTTGAAATCTAACATTCATGCTCTCAGCATATCCTCCAATGTTTGTATTGTCCTCTTAGACTGCCCATCAGTCTGTGGATGGAATGTTGTACTAGTCAATAAGTCCGTTCCCATGGCCGCCTGCATGCTCTGCCATACTCTGCCAGTGAATCGGCCATCTCTGTCAGACACAATACTCCGAGGAATTCTATGCAATCTGTGATATCCCTGATATACCGCCGACCTAAAGTCTCAGATGAGTCTGTCATCTTAATGGGAATGAAATGTGCAGACTTGATCAGTCGGTCTACCACGACCCATATCGCATCGTTGCCCTTTGAAGACCTTGGCAACCCTGTCACAAACTCCATGGAGATGTGTTCCCATTTCCATTCCGGCACTGGTAAGGGTTTGAGTAACCCTGGTGGCTTTAGATGTTCCGTCTTAACCTGTTGACAAGTTAAGCAATGGGCCACAAATTCTGCCACATCCCTTTTTAGTCCGTGCCACCAGTAATGCCTCTTCAGGTCGGGATACATTTTAGTGCTGCCCGAATGAATAGAGAGTTTGGTCTGATGTGCCTCAACCAATAACTCTTTTCTGCAGCTCTTAGGTACATAAATCCTTCCTCGGAATAGAAGACATTGTCCTGGTCGTAACTCCCATTCTGGTATGACTTCACTAGTAGACATTTTAGCCCATATCTCCTCCACTTCCAGGCCTGTCCGCTGTTCCTGTTCAATCCTGGTAACCATGTTGGACCGTATGATCAAATTGTACATACTCCCATGGTTTTTGATATAAAGATTAAACTCTCGACTGGTATTCAACATCTCCCATTCTGTCCTGATCAAACATGCCACTGATGCATGTGATATGCGGCTGAGTGCATCTGCCACCTTTTTCTCCTTGCCAAGGTGATAACGAAGTACAAACTCATAATCTGCCAGATATTCCATCCATCTGCGCTACCTCAGGTTGAGCTCTTTCTGATCAAACAAGTATTTCAAGCTCTTATGATCTGAAAACACTTCAAATTTCTCGCCATATAGATAATGTCTCCGGCTTTTGAGAACGAAGACCACTGCGGCTAGTTCAAGATCGTGCGTAGGATAGAGGCGTTCATGTATTCTCAATTGTCTTGAACCATAAGCCACCACACGATGAGTTTGACTAAGGACACACCCGAGTCCTTCTCCTGAAGTGTCGCATTTTACTTCATAACCATTGCCTCTTTCTGGCAAAATAAAAAATAGAAGCCCTTGTAAGTCCCTCTTTCAGCGTTTCAAATCTCTGATTACACAAGTCTGACCACTCAATTTTGACTTCTTTCTGAGTGAGTCGAGTCAGTGGAGATGCGATCTTGGAGAAGTCCATGATAAACTTCAGATAATAACCAACCAATCTCAAGAAACTACGGATCTCGGTTACATTCTTTGGTGTTTTCCATTCTCCCACTGCCGCCACTTTAGCTGGGTCCACAACTATACCTTCTGCTGATATGACATGTCCCAAAATGTTAACCTTGGGTAGCCAGAATTCACACTTGCTGGCTTTAGCATATAACTGATTCTTCCTCAAAGTGTCCAAAACTATCCTCAGGTGCTCAGCATGTTCTTCCTGAGTTTTGGAATAAATCAAAATGTCATCAATAAATACAATGACAAATTGGTCCAAGTAAGGATGAAAAATCCTGTTCATAAGATCCATGAACACAGCCGGTGCATTGGTGAGTCCAAACGGCGTGACTACAAGTTTAAATAATCCATACCACATTCTGAAGGCTGTCTTTTCTATATCTTCCTCCCTAACCTAGATTTGGTGGTATCCGGACATCAAATCAATCTTAGAGAAATGACTGGAACCTCTAAGTTGATCGAATAAATCATCGATCCAAGGTAGAGGGTATTTGTTTCTGACCGTCAGCTGGTTCAGTTTTCGGTAGTCTACACACATACGGAGTGAACCATCCCTTTTCTTCACAAATAAAACCGGAGCTCCTCAAGCCGATGTGCTGTTTCGAATGCACCACAGTCTAAGCAGCTCATCAATCTGCTTCTTTAACTTGGACATCTCCGCTGGTGCCATCGGGTACTGTGGTAATGACACTAGTGCAGTGCCAGGGTACAGCTTGATTTCAAAATTAATCTCCCTTATGGGAGGCAAGATGGGGAGTTCTGTTGGGAATACGTCCATTAAAGTCCTTTACCATTGCCGGAAGTTCAGTTACCGGTGCCTTGTTGATTCTGATACTGTTCAATACCGGGTGATTCAACCCTTCATGCAATCTACTTTGTTTGTCAGTACGCACCACATGTTGTTTTCCCTCGGGCGATGAAAATGTCACCCTGCGATGATAACAATCAATGATGGCCTTAAAGCTAGCCAACTAGTCCATGCCGAAAATATTATCGTACTCAGTCATATCGAATACCAAATAATTGAACTCAAATCTGAGTCCAGCAAGTTCAGTATTCACTGTTGTGCATATAAACCCCAATGACGTGTCTCCGACGGTAAATACAATGATGAGTGATGTGGACAGTTTTTTTACTAAAGTTCCAGTTACAGATATGAATGCAGAAGATATGAAAGAGTGGGATGCTCCCGAATCAAATAATGCAAAGGCGTAGGAACTACTGACTACTGCCATACCTTGAATCACAGAATGATTCTCTGCTGCTGGAGGTGCTAAGGTGAATAACCGTCCAGATCCTGTAGGGGGCCGTCCCACCTGATTAAATGTCCTGCCTCCACGTGAATTAGCTGGCCTAACTGGTGGACGAGATGAACCTCTGGAATATGAGGGCCTGTTGAGTTGTGGGGATTCCCTCTTAAAATGGCCAGGCTGATCACAATGAAAGCAGTTGCTCACACCTCTGGGAGCCTGAGTGACTGATGCAGATGGGGAGGGATGATTGGGACGAAAACCCCCCGTTGACCTAGTGGATGGTGAGGGTCTGCTAGAGTTCGGTCGGAATCTCTTATTGGGTTGAAATGTACCACTCCCACTCTGAGCTCGGCGATTATCAAAACGCGTTAACTCAGCCATTTCCTGCACTGCTATAGTGGCCCTGCTGACAACCTCTGCCAATGTAGCTGCTTTAAATATGGTTAGCTTGGCCCTTATGCCAGGCCGAAGGTCCCGTTCAAACTTGCGTACCCTACGATACTCTGTATCCATCAAATAGAATACATATACAGACAAACTGAGAAACTCCTGGTGGTACTCAGCCACCGTCATGGTACCTTGTACCAAAGATAGAAAAGCCTGTGTCTGGCGCTCCTTCTCCTCCTTAGGAAAATAATGTTCCAGGAATGTAGCTGAGAACTTCTCCCAAGTCATTGCAGTCCTCTCTCCTTCCGGAAGGAGTGCTCGCTGCTTCTCTACCACCTCCCACCATTTACCAGCATCATCAATCAGTTGTGATGTGGCCAGTAAAATCTTGTCAGCATGACTCTTGATCTTGAGTAGGGTCAAGATCTGTGTAATCTTCTTAAGCCAATTTTCCGCTCCGACAGCCCCATCTCTCCCTTTGAAGTAAGGAGGGTGTTGTTGTTGGAACTCTCTGACCATAATCCTATCGTTGGTCTCCTTGGTGGTTCCATTCTTGTTCAAGTGCTATTGGAGCACTGAAGTGACCACCTCTTGAACCTGATTTTGCAGTTCAGGAGGCACCACCGGTATATTCACGCTGCTTTCTTCTTCCTCCTCTTGGTGGGATGGTTGTTGTTCCTCTTCCTGATGAGATTGTTGTTCCTCCTCATTTCGAGGATGTTCTACCTCCTCTTCACCCCCACTTGGGTTTTGTCGGGTATTTCTCCTTGGCCTTCCCCTTGGAGCCATTTTTCCCTAGCCATTAAAAAAAATATCATGACTTAGTTTCCATCATAAAATTTTGTATTTCCTACTTTTTGGGGAAAATTTCCAAATAAGCACTCCTGATTTTTGCTTTGTTTATGAGGAAATACATCCTATGTTGCTATGTTTGATAATCCAATTATTTTGATTGTACTTCCTTTGCTATCATCCGTCTGAGTCTAGCGAAGTAAATTAATGCACGGGGGCTGGATTAATATACTCCGAAAGATTCAATGTTTCTAGTTGGCTCTGATACCAACTGTAACGCCCCGCCCTTTTTCACTCGCTTCTTTCCCTAAAACCAGAGTATATATTTTTTTTATATAACAGAGTAGAGTAATAGAAAGCGGGATGTCACGACGCGAGCTAAGTCCAAACTTCTAAAGTCCGACCCTTAACTGGCTAACCCTATGTGTGCATGGACTAAGTCCATGAAAACAGTTCACACATAACAATATCAACATGCGGAATAACATCATAATTGCGGAATAATAATAGAACCAAGTTCTATTCCATTCAGATAGCAAAATACGTCAAGTCCTTAATCATAATTATCATATAAAACATCCAACCATAGCAAATTCATCTAAGTTATTACATGTCCGAAATCTAGTTACTCAAATACATGTGCATAAGTAACTTTATTCAAAATATAAACTAAATCATCCAAGCTCCTATGCTCGGCCCTCCTTGCGTTCATCATTCCCCTGATTTCCTGTATCATCCACTAGGGTAGAAGTAGGGCGTTAGAGCAACGCGCCCAGTAGGTATTCCAATTAGGGCTAACACATGGTCAATACAAAACATATATAGGGAAATGATTTGTGCACCCTCCCCCCCCCCCATTTTACCCATGGTGCACTCCTTTAATTATTTTTTTCAATTTTGCCCCCCACCTAAAAAATGATGGAAATGGAGAAAAGGTGGGTGGAGGGTAAAATTGGAAAAAAATTGTAAGAGTGCACCATGGGTAAAATGGGGGGCTCACAAATCACTTCCCCATATATAATATCATAATGTCCAAAATCATAAAAAACGATGCCATGCAATGATGACAAATGCAATGAGTCCCACCCATCACATATACATAAAAGTACCCACCACATAGGTCTTTCGGACGCCCCGACGGAGTGTGGACCCTCCAGTTTCTTCCTGAAGGAAAAACACATCAAGGTACCCCACATAGGTTTTTCGGATGCCCCGATGGAGTGTGGACCCTCCGGTTACAAATCCTTCACCCCATGCCATGCATGAGATGCCAATGAAATACATGTTATTTTATCATATAAACATAGAATTAAAATCACATTTTGAAACATATCCAACACATGTTGTTTTATCATATAAACATAGCATTAAAATCACATTTTGAAACATATCCAACACATGTTATTTTATCATATAAACATAGCATTTAAAACTCACATTTTGAAACCTATCCTTTGCAATACAAATTCATCAAAATAAGATAAAAACATTGTACATAAAATCCATGGTTTCAAAGAGGTGGAATCCTACCAACGACCGCTAACGTGTCCTTGCGTCTTTCGTCAGGTAACCGCTCACGATCGTAAACACCTTGTGAGGTCCCGTTACCTTATAATATAACAATCAATCAAAACCAAGTCCCACTTGATTTACAATATTTTAAGTCCATAAACCAATCCCCATGGGGTTTGGCGGTACACCATGGCCGAACCCATGGCCTAACATTTTCACACTTATTTACCAAATTGTCATTGGTCTAATCTTTAGTTAATACTTCATTTTATTATGCCAAACATAGTCCCTATGTCCACCAAACAATTTCCATGGGGTTCGGCCATACACCATGGCCGAACCCATGGTCCCTTATTTTCACTTAATTACCAAAATGCCATTACTTTAGGTTTATTTCCCAAACCCATCCCTAACATTGGTTCATAAAATAATCCTTTAACCGTGACATAAAAACCCATAAATTGGTTCATGGGGTTCGGCCATACACATGGCCGAACCCATGATGTCTAAGTTTCCATTTTCATCAATAATCCATAATTAGAAAGTTTTCTAATTTAATCTCTACCTTCCAAAAACAATCCATTCCTTCCATTCTTAGATCCTTTCTAAATTAAACTCCACCTTCCATATTTAGAAATATTCATAGACATACATCTATAGAAAATTGCTTCATGGGGTTCGGCCATACACATGGCCGAACCCATGATGTCCAACTTCTTAATTATATCACTTCCCATAAATCAATGTTCCTTTCAAAGACAATCCAAAAGTCCATAATTAGAAGCTTTCTAATTTAGTAAACTTCCTAATTATATCACTTCCCATAAATCAATGTTCCTTCCAAAGACAATCCAAAAGTCCATAATTAGAAGCTTTCTAATTTAGCAACTCACTTCCATAATTAGAAGCTTTCTAATTTAGCAACCCACTTCTATATTTAGAAGTTTTCTAATTTAGCAACCCACTTCCATAATTAGAAGCTTTCTAATTTAGCAACCCACTTCCATATTTAGAAGCTTTCTAATTTAATAACTATTCTCCATTTTAATCAATAATCATTCATCAAAAATACCAATACAACTCCATGGGGTTCGGCCATAAACTTTGGCCGAAACCTATGGTTAACAGTCCTCCTTCTAAAAATTATTAAACATCGACATTCATCCCTTAATCTTATTCCACGGTCTCCATTTAATCCTTTCAAAACATTGGTATTCCTTCCATAGTTTCCAAGATCTAAAATTCATGAACATAAATCCATAATTATTTTTGTGGTTCGGCCATATTCCATGGCCGAACCCATGGTCTAGAATCTTCACAAAATTCATCCAAACATCCATTAAAATTTCATACCTTAAACTATGTCTTTTCATGATTTCTAACCCATAGAAATAATCAAAGTTCTTCCATGGGGTTTGGCCCTTGATTATGGCCGAACCCTATGGTTCATCAACTTCTCATTAAAACACCATGATCATCTATCAACTTTCTTGATAATGGAGGTGGTCGGTTGTTTCAAATTCAAACAAGGATACACATTTCAAATTCTAAACAAAAACTCCCCACCTTTTATTTAATTCAAATCAACTCAACTCACTTAACTCATCACTTTAATTTAATTCAAATCAAATCAACTCACTTGATTGCATTCCCATTTTAATTCTATAACGCCCCGCCCTTTTTCACTCGCTATGCTTTCCGAAAATCAGAGTCAATTTTTTTTTTTTTATAAACAAAGAGTGATAGAGAGCGGGACATCACGACGCGAGCTAAGTCCGAACTTCTAAAGTCCGACCCTTAACTGGCCAACCGTATGTGTGGATGGACTAAGTCCATCAAAACGGTTCACACATAACAATATAAACATGCGGAATCAAAATCATAACTGCAGAATTACATTAGAACTTAGTTCTATTCCATTTTAGATAGCAAAGTACGTCAAGTCTTTAATCATAATTAACATAACTTAATTATCCAAATAAACATTCAACGATAGCAAATCATCTAAATTATTACATGCCCGAAGTCTAGTTACTCAAATACAAGTCCATAAGTAACTTAATCAAAATAAAACTAAAAGCATCCAAGCTCCTATGCTTGGCCCTTTTCGTGTTCATCGTTCCCCTCGTTTCCTGTATTATCCACTAGAGTAGAAGTAGGGCGTTAGAACAACGCGCCCAGTAAGTATTCCAATTAGGGCTAACACATGGTTAGTACAAAACATGCATATAATAACATAAAGTCCAAAAACCATATAACCCATGCCATGTCATGATGTCAACTATAATGAGTCCCACCCATCACAAGTACATATAAGTACCCCCACATAGGTTTTTCGGACGCCCCGACGGAGTGTGGCCCCTCTGGTTACATATCCTTCACCCCATGCCATGCATAAGATGCTAATGAATCACATGCTATTTTATCATATAAACATAGCATTAAAACTCACATTTTGAAACAATATCTTTTACTACATAATTCATCAAAAATAAGATAAAAACATTGTACATAAACCCATGGTTTCAAAGAGGTGGAATCCTACCAAAGACCACTAACGTGTCCTGACACTTCCGTCCGGTAACCGCTCACCATCGTACACAACTTGTGAGGTCCCGTTACCTTATAATATATCAATCAATTAACACCATGTCCCATTTGATTTACAATAATGTCCAAGTCCATAAACCAACTTGTGGGGTTCGGCCATACACCATGGCCGAACCTCACCTCTTTGGTTTTAATCCCTCCTTTGTTTTATTCAATTAATTCCATAATTATTTATAGGGTTCGGCCATACCCCTTGGCCGAACCCATGGTCTAAGGTTCTTCACCAACAGCCGTCCATTTAAACCCTTTTAAAACATATATAACATTCCATGGTTTTCATCCTCCAAACTTCCATAAAAATAAACAATGCCCTTCAATGGGGTTCGGCCATGCATCATGGCCGAAACCTATGGTTCATCATTCCATTAAATTATCATAATCATTCCCTCAATTTTCTTCCATGGGCCATGGTCGAACCCTATGGTTCGGCCATACTCCATGGTCGAACCCTATGGTTCTTTTCTTTAAACAAAATTATCAAAATACTTATCGATTCCCCGACTCCTCCGGGTTTTCCTTCGCTCCGACTTGTTCTTCCGATCCTTTCCTTCCTTAGCCTTTTCCTCCTTCTTGATCTTTCACACAGCGGAGAACACCTTCTTGTGAGAGCATACCAGCGTCAAGACCCTCCCTTAATTGTGTAATGTCGTGCGCCCCTTATGTTTGCCTCTTTTTTATAAACTTCCCATTGGTCCTATATTTAGAAGGTGCCTTGCGCCCCTTCTCCCTTATGCGCCTCCCTTCTATAAAACTTCCACTCGGCCAATATGTTGCTAAAATAGCAATTGTCGTGCATATGCTTCGCACTTTGGAGAGTCCTTTATTTAGAAGATGCCATGCGCCCCTTGTAATTTAGCAATTGCCTTAGTGTCATTTTTAATCAAGGGAAAGGACCCTTTTTAGAGATACTCTAGCATATCTCCATGGTTTGCGCATATCCCTACAACCGTGTGCAATCTTCTAAGTTCCCTCTATGCGCATGCCACTTAATCTAGATAGATATATTACCTTACCATTTTAATTCAGCCCCATTTAATTTAAATTGGATCTAATACCATAACCGTTGGGTCCTAATTGGGCCATTGGCCCAACACTTTACCCATCTAAGGTTCATATCCGTTAATTCACAATTAAAATGGCAAATTTCGTAAATATTGATAATCATGGAATTCTGAAGTGTTACAATACAACCCTCTTTTTAAAATTTTAGTCCCGAAAATCGACTGAAGTAGGGTTTCAAACATTCACATAAATAGCTCAGCATGAGCTGTTCTCATTTCCGACTCAAGTTCCCAAGTGGCTTCCTCAATGCCATGTTGATCCCATACCACCTTGACAAACTAGATCGCTCGGTTCCGTAATACCCTTTGTTCTATGTCCACCACTCGGACAAGTTTTTCGACATATGTCACGTCGCTTTGGACCTCTATGTCTTGTATGTTAAGTACATGAGAGGGATCAGGATTGTACTTCCTCAACATCGATATATGAAACACATCGTGCAAAGATGCCAACTGTGAAGGGAGTGCTAATTGATAAGCCACGTCCCCCATCCTTCTTGTGATTGAAAACGGTCCTACATATCTTGGCGATAATTCCCCTTCTTTCCAAATCTCATGTGTCCCTTTCGTGGCGAGACTTTCAAGAGCACCACGTTCCCCACTTCAAATTCAAGGAACCTCTTCCTCTTGTCAGTGTAACTCTTCTGACGACTTTGCGCAGTCAATAGATGTTGCCGTATCAACTGTATCTGCGCTGTGGTCTCTTCAACCAACTCGGGTCCAATTAGTGCTGGCTCACCGGCCTCTGTCCAGCACATGGGTGATCTACATGGTCTACCATATAATGCCTCAAATGGAGCCATCTGTAGGTTTGCCTGGTAACTGTTGTTGTATGAGAATTCTACAAACGGCAAGTGATCCTCCCATCCACCCTTGAAATCTAGCATGCATGCTCTTAGCATATCCTCCAATGTTTGTATTGTCCTCTTAGACTGCCCATCAGTATGTGGATGGAATGTTGTAGTAGTCAGTAAATCTGTTCCCATGGCCGACTGCATGCTCTGCCATACTCTGCCGGTGAATCGACCATCTCTGTCGGACACAATAGTCCGAGGAATACCGTGCAATCTGATGATATCCTTGATATACCGCCGACCCAAAGTCTCAGATGACGCTGTCATTTTAATGGGACGAAAATGTGCAGACTTGGTCTGTCGGTCTACCACGACCCATATCGCATTGTTGCCCTTTGAAGACCTTGGCAACCTTGTCACAAAATCCATGGAGATGTGCTCCCATTTCCATTCCTGCACTGGTAAGGGTTTGAGTAACCTGGTGGCTTCTGAGGTTCCGTCTTAATCTGCTGACACGTTAAGCAATGAGCCACAAATTCTACCACATCCCTTTTCAGTCCGTGCCACCAGTAATGTCTCTTCAGGTCGTGATACATCTTGGTGCTCCCCGGATAAATAGAGAGTTTGGTTTGATGTGCCTCAATCAGTAACTCTTTTCTGCAGCTCTTAGGCACATATATCCTTCCTCGGAATACAAGACCCTGTCCTGGACGTAACTCCCATTCCGGTATGACTTCTCTAGTAGACACCTTGGCCCATATCTCCTCCACTTCCGGGTCTATCCGCTGTTCCTGTTCAATCTTAGTAACCATGTTGGACCGTATGATCAAATTTTACATACTCCCATGGTTATTGATATATAAATTGAACTCTCGTATGGTATTCACCATCTCCCATTCTGTCCTGATCAAACATGCCACTGATGCATGTGATATGCGGCTGACGGCATCTGCCACCTTGTTCGCCTTGCCAGGGTGATAACGAAGTGCGAACTCATAATCCTGCAGATATTCCATCCATCTACGCTGCCTCAGGTTGAGCTCTTTCTGATCAAACAAGTACTTCAAGCTCTTATGATCTGAAACCACTTCAAATTTCTCACCATATAGATAATGTCTCCAGCTTTTCAAAGCGAAGACCACTGCGGCTAGTTCAAGATCGTGCGTAGGATAGAGGCATTCATGTATTTTCAATTGTCTTGAACCATAAGCCACCACACGATGACTTTGACTGAGTGAACACCCCAGTCCCTCTCCTGAAGCATCGCAATATACCTCATAACCCTTGCCTCTTTCCAGCAAAATTAAGATAGGAGCAGTTGTATGTCTCTCCTTCAATTCTTCAAATCTCTGATTGCACAGATTTGACCACTCATATTTGACTCCTTTCTGAGTGAGTCATGTAAGCGGAGATGCAATGAAGTCCATGATAAACTTCCGATAATAGCCAGCCAATCCTAGAAAGCTATGGATCTCAGTCACATTTTTCGGTGATTTCCAATCTCTTACCGCCGCTACCTTGCCCTGATTCACAGCTATACCTTCTGCTGATATAACATGCCCCAAAAAGTTGACTTCAGATAACCAAAATTCACATTTGCTGGCTTTGGCATATAGTTTGTTCTTCCTCAAAGTGTCCAGAACTATCCTCAGGTGCTCAGCATGTTCTTCCTTACTTTTGGAATAGATCAGGATGTCATCAATAAATACAATAACAAACTGATCCAAGTGAGGACGGAAGATCCTATTCATTAAATCTATGAAAAAGCCGGTGCATTGGTGAGTCCAAACGGTATGACTACAAACTCATAGAGTCCATACTGCGTTCTGAAGGCTGTCTTCTCTATGTCCTCCTCCCTAACCCGGATTTGATGGTATCCGTACATCAGGTCAATCTTAGAGAAATTACTAGAACCTCTAAGTTGATCAAATAAATCATCGATCCTGGGTAGAGAGTACTTGTTTCTGATCGACAGCTGGTTCAGTTTTCGGTAATCCACAAACATACGGAGTGAACAACCTTCTTCTTCACAAATAAAACCGGAGCTCCCCAAGCCGATGTACTGTTCCGGATGCAACCCAGTCTGAGCAGTTCATCAATCTGCTTCTTTAGCTCGGACATCTCTGCTGGTGTCATTCGGTAGTGTGGTAATCACACTGGTGCAGTGTCAGGGTATAGCTTGATTTCAAAATTAATCTCCCTCATGGGAGACAAGTTAGGGAGTTCTTTTGGAAATACGTCCACATAGTCCTTTACTATTGCCGGAAGTTCAGCCACCGGTGCCTTGTTGATTTGGATACTGTTCAATACCAGATGACTCAACCCTTCATGCAGTCTGCTTTGTTTGTCAGTACACACCACATGTTGTTTTCGCTCGTGTGACCAAAATGTCACCCTGCGGCGATAGCAATCAATGTTGGCCTAAAAACTAGCCAACCAGTCCATGCCGAAGATAATATCTTACTCTGTCATATCGAGTACCAAATAGTTGAACTCAAATCTTAGTCTAGCGAGTTCAGTATTCACTGCTGTGCATATAAGCCCCAATGATGTGTCTCCGACGGGGGATACAATTGTGAGTGATGTGGACAATTTTTGTATTAAAGTTCCAGTTGCAGATATGAATGCAGCAGATATGAAAGAGTGGGATGCTCCAAAATCAAATAAAGCAAAGGCGTAGGAACTACTGACTACCACCATACCTTGAATGTCCCTCCTGGTTAAATGTCCTGCCTCCTCGTGAATTAGCTGGCCTAGCTGTTGGGCGAGATGAAACTCTCGAATAAGAGGGTTTGTTGAGTTGTGGGCATTCCCTCTTAAAATGGCCTGGCTGATCACAATGAAATCAGTTGTTCACCCCTCTTGGAGCTTGAGTGACTGATGCAGATGGGGAGGGATTTTTGGGACGAAAGCCCCCTGTTGACCTAGTGGATGGTGAGGGTCTGCTAAAGTTCGGTCGAAACCTCTTGTTGGGCTGAAATGCACCCCTCCCACTCTGAGTTCGGGGGTTGTCAAAATGCACCAACTCAGCCATCTCTTGCTCTGCTATAGTGGCCCTGCTGACCACCTCTGCTAATGTAGCTACATTAAATATGGTTACCTTGGCCAAAGGCCCCCGCTCAAACTTGCGTGCCCTTCGATACTCTGTATCCACCATATAAAATGCATAACATGACAAACTGAGAAACTCCTGGTGGTATTCTGCCACCGTCATGGTACCTTGTACCAAAGATAAAAAAGCTTGAGTCTGGCGCTCCTTCTCCTCCTCAGGGAAATAATGGTCCAAGAAGGTAGCTGAGAACTGATCCCAAGTCATTGCAGTCCTCTCTCTGTAATACCCCGGATTTCCAAGTTATAAATATTTACGGAAAATGCCCATTTAATTTATGAATTTTAGTTATGGATTTTAGATGGGTAAAATGTTGGGTCTTTGCCCAATTAAGACCCAACGGTTTTGGTAAATGGTTTCAAATAAATTAAATGGGGCTAGATTTAATTAGTAATGCAATAAGGGATTTGGATAAATTGACATGCGCATGGAGAGGATTAATATCCACATAGATATGATAAAATATCTTGAGAAAATTAAATAAGTATGCATGGCGGAAATTTAAAGATAGAAAATCCATGTGATGCGCATAGATCTTTTTAAAGGGGGTATTTCCCTTGATTAAGAATGACATTTAGGCAATGACTAAATTAAAATGAGAGGGGCGCATGGTACTATCTAAGTATAGATTGGATCAAGTGGAAGGTAGATACAAGAGAGGCAACACATTGAGTGCACACGGCAATGGACCAAATTTAAAGGGATCATGGCACGGCAATAGCATTGTCTAAGTTGGGATCAAAGAGAGGTCTAATAAAAGAAAGAAAGAGGGGCGCAAATCATTGTCTAAATATAGAACCAAGTGGGATTTCTATAAGACAAGGGTAGTGCACACGACATTACATTCTCTCTCTCTCTTTCAAGACTCAATCACGCCAAGAACAAAGAAGGTAGTAGCAAACAAGGTGGTCACGGCTTGGGAAAGATCAAGAGAAGTGGAAAGAGGCTAAGGAAAAGAAGAAGGATTGGAAGAGCAAGAACCGGTTAGTAATTTTGATGTTTTTGATTTAAAAGATAAAGAACCATAGGGCTTGGCCATGGTGTATGGTCGAACCCTATGGAAGAAGAATAGGAGATGATCATGGTAATTTTTATGGAAAGGTTGAACCATAGGGTTCGGCCATGGTGCATGGCCGAACCCCATGGAAAAACATGGATTATTTAATGGATGTTTCGGTGATTTTTTTTAATGGAAAAGTATGGTTTAATTATGGAATTTTAATGTTGAAAACCATGGACTAATTAGGTATGTTTTAAAAGGGATTTAAAATGGTTTAAGAAGAGGTTGATAAACATAGGGTTCGGCCATGATGAAGGGCCGAACCCCATGAAAGGTTATTGGTTATTTTATGGAAGAAAAATTGGGAAGGATTATGGTTAATAAATTTGTATGGTTTTAATGGAAGGTTATTGATTATATTGTTATGGTTGAAAACCATGGAAGAAAACTATGGGAGATGAATAAAATAAATCTAAGGGAAGGTGATGAACCATAGGGTTCGGCCATGGTGTATGGCCGAACCCCATGGAGTTGTTTTGGAATGATTGATGGGTTTTGATTGGTTAAATTAGAAGCTATCTAATTATGGATTTTAGATTAAAATGGAAGGTGGGGATTATTTATGGAAACCTTCTAAATATGGAAGCATGGATGCTAAATTTGGAAAGTGTCTAAATATGGAAACATGGATGCTAAATTTGGAAAGTATCTAAATATGGAAGCATGGATGCTTAATTGTTTAATTATGGAAACCAAAGAAGAACCTTGGTGAATCTTTTAAGAAGTTTGAATGATGAAACAAGAAATTAATGGACCATAGGGTTCGGCAAACTTGTATGGCCGAACCCCATGGGAAGTGTTGATAATGTTATATGATTTTTTTGAAGGATAATGATTTATTTTAAAAGGATTGGTGATTAATTAAATGGAAGAGGAATTATTATTATTTCTAGAGAGGAGGATTGTGAACCATAGGGTCCGGCCATGGTGTATGGCCGAACCCCATGGAGTGGTTTTGTTAAGGTTGTTGGATTTTGATTGATTTAATGGAAACTTTCTAATTAAAGAAAATGGAGATTAAATTGGGAAGTTCTAATTATAGAAGGAACATGGAATTATAATTCAAGTATGGAAGTTGATGAAATGGAAAGTTTACAACCCATGAATTAAGTCTTTAGTTCAATAATGGATTTATTATTATTAAATGAATTTAGAAGGAGGATGGAACCATGATATCATGGGTTCGGCCTTGGGGTATGGCCGAACCCCATGAACCAAATTTTATGGGTCTTGATGGACCTAATATGGTTAAAGGAACAAAAGGTTTTATTTATGGTTCTATGGTTGTGGATTATTGGAGGATTCATGTATATAATGTATAAGTGAATGGACTTATGTAAGCCATGAGTGGCAAAGTTGTAAATACTTGCTAAAAATGGAAGGCTAGCCTTGTATAACAATATGGTAATTATATGAGAATTAATGGACCTATGTTTTGGAACCTAAAACTTGGTGATGAGAGTAATGGCAATTACGTAAATAGGTGAATTAATGGACCTAGGGTTGCGTATGTTGGATTAAAATGAAAGGAATATTAATTAAGGTTAAACCAATGACATTTTGGTAATATTGACTAAAAATGACAAACCCCATGGGAAATGGTTTATGGACTTAAATATTGCAAATCAAGTGGGACTTGGTTTTGATTGGTTATTATATTATAAGGTAACGGGATCTCGCAAGCGGTACGCGATCAATGATCGATTCTTTGACGAAAGACTCAAGGACACATAGCGGTCTTTGGTAGGATTCCACCTCTTTGAAACCATGGATTTATATACATTGTTTTTATCTTGATTTAATGAATTTATATTGCAAAAGGATATGTTTCAAATGGTGATTTTATATGCTATGTTTATTTGATAAAATAGTATGTGTTTTAAATAATTATGATATGATAATGATGATTAAAGACTTGATGTACTTTGCTATCTGAATGGAATAGAAGTGTGTTTTATTATGATTTCGCATGTTATGATTTTTTTATTCCGCATGTTTATGTTGCTATGTGTGAACCATTTTTCATGGACTAAGTCCATGCACACATAGGGTTTGCTAGTTAAGGGTCGGACTTTAGAAGTTCGGACTTACCTCGTGTAGTGATGTCCCACTGCTTCTCTATCACCTCCCACCATTTACCGGCATCATCGATCAGTTGTGACGTCGCCAGTAAAATCTTGTCAGCATGACACAAAATCTTGAGTAGGGTCAGGATCTGAGTGATCTTCTTTAGCCAATTTTCTGCTCCGACAGCCCCTTCTTTCCCTTTGAAATGAGGAGGGCGTTGTTGTTGGAAGTCCCTGACCATGCTCTTGTCATTGGTCTCGTTGGTGGTTCCATTCCCGTTCAAGTGTTGTTGAAGCACCGAAGTGACCATTGCTTTAACCAAGCTTTGTAGTTCAGGAGGTACCACTGGTATATTCACGCTGCTTTGTTCTTCTTCCACTTGGTGGGATGGTTGTTCTTCCTCTTCATGTCGAGATTGTCGTTCCTCCTCTTCATATTGAGATTTTTCTACCTCCTTTTCACGTTGAGAGGTTTCTACCTCTTTTTCCTTCCCTTTCTTATTTTGTCGAGTATTTCTCTTTGGAGGCATTTTTCCCTAAGCCATTGAAAAATATCATGACTCAGTTTTCATCATAAAGTTTGTATTTTCCTATTTTAGGGAAATTTCCAAATAAGCACTCTTGATTTTTCTTTGTTTTTGGAGAATATATCCTATTTTGCTATGTTTGATAAATCCAATTATTTTGACTGTACTTCCTTTGCTATCATCCATTGTTGTTCTTAGATTGAATGTTCCGTCTGAGTCTAACGAAGTAAATTAATGCACGCGGGCCAAATTAATTTACTCCGAAAGATTAAATCTTTCTGGTTTGCTCTGATACCAACTGTAACGCCCCGCCCTTTTTCACTCGCTATGTTTTCCGAAAATCAGAGTCTATTTTTTTTTTATAAACAAAGAGTGATAGAGAGCGGGACGTCACGACGAGAGCTAAGTCCAAACTTCTAAAGTCCGACCCTTAACTGGTCAACCCTATGTGTGCATGGACTAAGTCCATGAAAATGGTTCACACATAACACTAAAAACATGCGGAATCAAAATCATAACTGTGGAATTATAATAGAACCTAGTTTTATTCCATTTTAGATAGCAAAGTACGTCAAGTCCTTAATCATAATTAACATAACTTAATTATCCAAATAAACATTCAACTACAGCAAATCATCTAAATTATTACATGCCCGAAGTCTAGTTACTCAAATATAAGTCCATAAGTAACTTAATCAAAATAAAACTAAAAGCATCCAAGCTCCTATGCTTGGCCCTTTTCGCGTTCATCGTTCCCCTCGTTTCCTGTATCATCCATTAGGGTAAAAGTAGGGCGTTAGAACAACGCGCCCAGTAAGTATTCCAATTAGGGCTAACACATGGTTAGTACAAAACATGCATATAATAACATAAAGTCCAAAAACCATATAACCCATGCCATGTCATGATGTCAAATGCAATGAGTCCCACCCATCACAAGTACATATAAGTACCCCCACATAGGTCTTTTGGATGCCCCGACGGAGTGTGGCCCCTTCGATTTCTTCTTGATGGAAAAGCATATCAAGGTATCCCACATAGGTTTTTCGGACGCCCCGACGGAGTGTGGCCCCTCCGGTTACATATCCTTCATCCCATGCCATGTGCTAATGAATGACATGTTATTTTATCATATAAACATAGCATTAAAACTCACATTTTAAATAATATCTTTTACCACATAATTCATCAAAAATAAGATAAAAACATTGTACATAAACCCATGGTTTCAAAGAGATGGAATCCTACCAAAGGCCACTAGCATGTCCTTGCGCTTCCGTCCGGTAACCGCTCACGATTGTACACACCTTGTGAGGTCCTGTTACCTTATAATATATTAATCAATTAAAATCATGTCCCATTTGATTTACAATAATGTCCAAGTCCATAAACCCAACTTGTGGGGTTCGGCCATACACCATGGCCGAACCTCACCTCTTTGGTTTTAGTCCCTCCTTTGTTTTATTCAATTAATTCCATAATTATTTATGGGGTTCGGCCATACCCCTTGTCCGAACCCATGGTCTAAGGTTCTTCACCAACAACCTTCCATTTAAACCCTTTTAAAACATACATAATATTCCATGGTTTTCATCCTCCAAACTTCCATTAAAATAATCAATGTCCTTTTATGGGATTCGGCCATGATGCATGGCCGAACCCTATGGTTCATTATTCCATTAAATTATCATAATCATTCCCTCAATTTTCTTCCATGGGGTTCGGCCATACTCCATGGCCGAACCCTATGGTTCTTTTCTTTAAACAAAATTATCAAAATACTTATCGGTTCCGCGACTCCTCCGGCTTTTCCTTCACTCCGACTTGTTCTTCCGGTCCTTTCCTTCCTTAGCTTTTTCCTCCTTCTTCTTGATCTTTCACACAGCCGAGAACACCTTCTTGTCAGTACATACCAGCGTCAAGACTCTCCCTTAATTGTGTAATGTCGTGCGTCCCTTATGTTTGCTTCTGTTTTATAAACTTCCAATTGATCCTATATTTAGAAGGTGCCTTGCGCCCTTTCTTCCTTATGCACCTCCCTTCTATAAAACTTCCACTCGGCCAATATCTTGCTGAAATAACAATTGTCATGCATATGCTTCCCACTTTGGAGAGTCCTTTATTTAGAAGATGCCATGCGCCCCTTGTAATTTAGCAATTGCCTTAGTGTCATTTCTAATCAAGGGAAAGGACCTTTTTTAGAGATACTCTAGCATATCTTCATGGATTACGCATATCCCTACAACCGTGTACAATCTTCTAAGTTCCCTCTATGCGCATGCCACTTAATCTAGATAGATATATTACCTTGCCATTTTAATTCAGCCCCATTTAATTTAGATTGGACCTTATACCATAACCGTTGGGTCCTAATTGGGCCATTGACCCAACACCTTACCCATCTAAGGTTCATATCCGTTAATTCACAATTAAAATGGAAAATTCATAAATATTGATAATGATGGAATTCCGAGTGTTACAAATTTAGCCCCATTTAATTAGGCTTGAACTCACTTGGTGGTCAACCAAGTCAACCATGACCCATTGGGTCCCAATCGGTCATTTTGACCCAATTAACAATCTTGACCCAATTGAATACATCTTGCCCATTTATTTCAATTGCAACCATATCCACAATCCGTTGGGTCTTAATTGGGCAATTGACCCAACACTTTACCCATCTAAGGTCCATATCCAATAATTCACAAATTAAAGGGTAAACTTCATATATATTGATGACATGGAATTTCGAAGTGTTACAAGAGCTGCAGAAGAGAGTTATTGATCGAGGCACACCAAACCAAACTCTCTATTCATTCGGGCAGTACAAAGATGTATCATGATCTAAAGAGACACTATTGGTGGCATGGACTTAAGAGAGATGTGGTTGCTCACTGCCTAACTTGTCGCAAGTTAAGACTTAACATCAGAAGCCACCAGGATTACTCAAACCCTTACCAGTGCCGGAGTGGAAATGGGAACATATTTCCATGGATTTCGTGACAGGGTTGCCAAGGTCATCAAAAGGTAACGATGCAATATAGGTCATGGTAGATCGATTGACCAAGTGTGCACGCTTTCTTCCCATCAAGATGACAGACTCATCTGAGACTTTGGGTCGACGGTACATCAGGGATATCATCAGACTACATGGATTCCTCGGACTATTGTATCCGACAGAGATGGCCGATTCACAGGTAGGGTGTGGCAGAGCATGCAGTCAGCTATGGGGACAGACTTATTGATTTTCACAGCGTCCATCCACAGACTGATGGACAGTCAGAAAGGACAATACAGACATTGGAGGATATGCTGAGAGCATGTATGTTAGACTTCAAGGGTGGATGGGAGGATCACTTACCGCTGGTGGAGTTCTCTTACAACAACAGTTACCAGGCAAGCCTCCAGATGGCTCCATTTGAGGCGTTGTATGGTAGACCCTGTAGATCACCAGTGTGTTGGACAGAGGCCGGTGAACCTGCACATATTGGACCCGAGCTAGTTGCAGAGACCACGGAGCAGATTAAGTTGATACGACAACATCTCCTTACTGCATAGAGTCGTTAGAAGAGCTACGTTGACAAAAGAAAGAGGTTCCTTGAGTTTGAAGTGGGAGACTTAGTGTTCTTGAAAGTCTCGCCACGAAAAGGACACATGATATTCAGGAAGAAAGGGAAACTATCGCCTAGATTTGTGGGGCCGTTTCCAATCGTAAAGAGGGTGGGGGAGGTGGCTTATCAATTGTCACTTCCTCCACAGTTGTCATCTTTGCACGATGTATTCCATGTTTCCACCCTGATCCTTCACACGTGTTGAATGTGGAAGATGTTGATGTGCAAAACGACGTGACTTATGTGGAGAAACCGATCAAAGTAATCGGAAAAGAATAGAGGGTACTACGGAACCGAGTCATTACATAGCATATGGACATGTACATCTCATGCATGGCATGGGAGGGGAATTTGTAACCGGAGGCCATCCCTGTCGGACACAATAGTCTGGGGAATACCATGTAGTCTGATGATATCCCTGATGTACCGTCGACCCAAAGTCTCATATGAATCTGTCATCTTGATAGGAAGAAAGTGTGCTGACTTCGTCAATCGATCTACCACGACCCATATTGCATCGTTGCCCTTTGATGACCTTAGCAACCTTGTCACAAAATCCATGGAGATATGTTCCCATTTCCACTCCGGCACTGGTAAGGGTTTGAGTAACCCTAGTGGCTTCTGATGTTCAGTCTTAACCTGCTGACAAGTTAGGCAGTGAACAACAAACTCTGCCACATCTCTTTTGAGTCCATGCCACCAATAGTGTCTTTCAGATCATGATACATCTTGGTGCTGCCCGGATGAATAAAGAGTTTGGTTTGGTGTGCCTCGATCAATAACTCTCTTCTGCAGCTCTTAGACACATATGTCGTACCACGGAATACAAGACCCTGTCCTGGTCGTAACTCCCATTCTGGTATAACCTCACCAGTAGACATCTTAGTCCATATCTCCTCCACTTCTGGATCTGTCCGTTGCTCATGTTCAATCTTGGAGACCATGTTAGACCGTATGATCAGATTATACATACTCCCATGGCTCTTGATATACAAATTGAACTTTTGAATGGTATTCAGCATCTCCCATTCCTTCCTGATCAAACTTGCCACTGTTGCATGTGACAAGCGGTTGAGGGCATCCACCACTTTGTTCGCCTTGCCAGGATGATATCGAAGCACGAACTCATAATCTTGCAAATATTCCATCCATTTACGCTACCTCGTGTTGAGTTCCTTCTGATCAAACAAATATTTCAGGTTTTTGTGATTTGAAAACACCTCAAACTTCTAGCCATAAAGATAGTGTCTCTAGATTTTGAGAGCGAAAACCACTGCGGCTAGTGCCAGATCATGCGTGGGATAGTGGCGTTCATGAATCTTCAACTGTCTTGAACCATAGGCCACCACATGTTGACTTTGAGTGAGAGAACACCCAACTCCCTCTCTTGAAGCATCCCAATGTACTTCATATCCCTTGCCCCTTTCCGGCAAAATCAGAATAGGAGCAGTTGTAAGCCTCTCATTCAGTTCCTCGAATCTCCGGTTGCATACATCCGACCATTTAAATTTGACTCCTTTCTGAGTGAGTCGGGTAAGTGGAGATGCAATCTTGGAGAAGTCCATGATAAACTTCCTATAATATCCAGCCAATACCAGAAAGCTCCAGATCTCGGTCACATTCTTCGATGCTTTCCAGTCTCTAACTGCCTCCACCTTAGCCGGGTCCACGGCTATACCTTCTGCTGATATAACATGCCCTAAGAAGTTAACCTCAGATAGCCAAAATTCACACTTGCTTGCCTTGGCATACAGCTGGTTCTTTCTTAGGGTGTCCAGGACTATCGGCAAATGCTCAGCATGTTCCTCCTGACTTTTGGAGTAGATCAAGATGTCATGGATAAATACAATCACAAGCTTGTCCAAGAAAGGACAGAAGATCCTGTTCATCAGATCCATGAACACAGCTGGAGCAATGGTAAGTCCAAACGGCATGACCACATACTCATATAGACCATACCGTGTCCTGAAAGCCGTCTTCTCTATGTCCTCATCCCTAATCTGGAATTTGATGGTTGCCGGATGTCAGATCAATCTTGGAGAAGTGGCTGGAACCCCTGAGTTGATCGAATAAATCATCAATCCTGGGTAGAGGGTACTTGTTCCTGACAGTCAGCTGGTTCAATTTTCTATAATCCACACACATCCAAAGTGTACCGTCCTTCTTCTTCACAAATAATACCGGGGCTCCCCAAGATGATGTGTTGTTCCTGATGCATCCTAGTTTGAGCAGCTCATCAATCTACTTCTTTAACTCGGACATCTCAACTGGGGCCATCCGGTAATGTGGCAACGACACTTGAGTAGTGCCAGCGTACAGCTTGATCTCAAAATTAATCTCCCTCTTGGGTGGCAAGCCAGGGAGCTCTGTTGGGAATACCTCCGCGTAGTCTTTCACTACCGCCGGAAGGTCAGCCACTGCTGCCTTGTCTAATCTGATGTTGTTCAATACCAGGTGGTTCAATTCTTCATGCAGTCTTCTGGTCACAGGGATGTTCTGTTTGTCGACATGCACCACATACGGCTTTCCCTAGGGTGACCAAAATATCACCCTGTGGAGATGGCAATCAATGTTGGCCTGAAAGTTAGCCAACCTGTCCATGCCAAAGATAAACTCGTACTCAGTCATCTCGAGTACCAGATAGTTGAACTCAAATCTGAATCCAGCGAGTTCAGTGTTTACTACCGTGCATATAAGTCCCAATGACGTGTCTCCGACGGGGGATACAATAGTAAGTGATGTGGACAATTTTTATACTAAGGTGCCAGTAGCAGATATGAATGCAGCAGATACAAATGAATGGGATGCTCCAGAATCAAATAATGCGGAAGCATAGGAACTACCGACTACTGCCATACCTTGAATCACGGAGTGATCCACCCCCTTTGGGGGAGGAGCTAAGGTATACAGCCGTCCAGATCCTGTAGGATTTAGTGCCCGTCCCATCTGGTTGTATGCCCTGGTTCCTCGTGAATGAGCTGGTCTGGCTGGAGGGCGAAAAAAACCCCTGGAGTGAGAGGGTCCGCTGATCTGTGGACATTCCCTCTTGAAATGGCCCTACTGGTCACACTGGTAACAGGTGCTCACACCTCGGGTGACCTAAGAGACTGATACTGATGGGGAGGGTTGATTGGGACGAAAGCCCTCCGCTAACCCAGTGGAAGATGAGGGTCTCCCATGGTTAGGTCGGAACCTCTTGTTGGGTCGAAAGGTACTTCCCCCACTCTGGCCTCGGCTGTTGTCCACAAACCGCACTATCTCTGTCATCTCCTGCTCTACTATAGTGGCTCTACTGACCACCTCCGCCAGTGTAGGTGCCTTGAAGATGGTCACCTTGGCCTTGATGCTCGGTCGAAGGCCCCGATCAAATTTACGAGCCCTTCTGTACTCCGTATCCACCATATATAAGGCTAACAAGATAGACAGAGGAACTCCTGATGGTACTCCGCCACAGTCATGGTGCCTTGCACCAAAGATAGGAACGCTTGGGTGTGGAGTTCCTTCTCCTCCTCTGGAAGGTAGTGATCCAGAAACATAGCCGAGAACTGCTCCCATTCATCGCAGTCCTTTCCCCTTCCGGAATCAGCGCCCGCTGTCGCTCTATCACCTCCCACCATTTGCCGGTATCATCAATTAATTGTGAGGTAGCCAACAATATCTTATCTTCATTACTAGAGATCTTCAGTAGTATCAAGATCTGGGTAATCTTCCTCAGCCAGTTCTCCGCTCCGGTCGGTCCTTCTTTCCCTTTGAAGAAAGGGGGATGCTGCTGCTAAAAGTCTTTAACCATCCTCCTCTCATTTGCCTCATTGGTGGTCGCATTTCCGTTTCCGTTCATATGTTGTTGAAGAACAAAAGTGACCACCGCTTGGACCAAGTTCTGTAGCTCGTGAGGCACCACGGGAATGTTCACGCTATTCTGCCCATTCTCTTGGTGGGGTTGCTGCACCTCGTCATCCACATGCGGGTTTTGTCGGGTTCTTTTTCTCGGAGGCATTTTCCTCAGTCATTGAAAACATCATTGACTTAGCTTCTTCGTAAAGTTTGTGTTTTCACATTTTGGGGAAATTGCCAAATAAGCACTCTTATTTTTGGGAAACTTCCTAAGTATCAAGTGTTGTTTCTCAACTTGGGGAAATCGGGGAAATGTCTCCTATTTTGCTATGTTTGATAAATCCAATTTACAGTTGTAACGCCCCGCCCTTTTCACTCGCTTAAGTTTAATTATCCGAAAATCAGAGTCTATTTTTTTTTTTGAGATAAGAGTGACAAAGGGCGCGGGACGTCACGACGCGAGTTAAGCCCGAGCTTCTAAAGCCCGACCCTTAATTGGCCAACCCTACGTGTGCATGGAACGAAGTCTACGAGAATGGTTCACACGTAGACAGTAAGCTCGCGGAAAAATAACTAATTGCGGAATTATAATAGAGTCTATCCTACCGGTTTTAGATAGCAAGGAAGCTACATTACTAATTAACAATAATTACTTCCAAAATTAGCATGTCCAAAATAAAGTCCAAACCACAGCAAGTGATCTAAATTATTACAGTCCGACGAGCTATGTTACTCAAATTAGATTCCAAAATAAATTTAAGTAAATCATCTAGCCCGCTTCCCCAAGCTCCTACGCTTGGCTCCCGTCACGTCCTCTGTTTCCTGTGTCGTCATCTAAGGTAGAAGTAGGGCGTTAGACAACGCGCCCAGTAGGACTCCGAGTAGGGCTAATATATGGATTAGTGATAACCAAACATATAGATAATATTATATCAAAACCATGCAATTGGTACAATGTCATGCAATGGGTGTCCTATGTCATGAATCCCACCCATCAAGCTCATCATCATTGTACAATGTCCCTTTTTCAACCATACATATCGTCCCCCTTGATGGCAAAGCCTCCTCAAGGTATAATAAATACGAATATCCCGCTTGATGGAAAAACCATCATCAAAGTAAAATCACACAAAATATTCCCTTGATGGCAAAGCCTCCTCAAGGTATAATAATAAATACGAACATCCCCCTTGATGGAAAAGCCATCATCAAGGTATAATAATAAATAAGAACATCCTCCTTGATGGAAAAGCCATCATCAAGGTATAAGAATACATAGATACATTCTTGTTTGAATAACCTTATCAACATACCATAAAACCATAGCACATCAAAATACCCCCATGTTTGTTTGTCGGACGCCCCGACGGAGCATGGACTCCGGTTTCATTTCATCCTTCCCATGCCATATCCCTTCCCATGCCATGCATGAGATGTGAGTGCCATATGTCATGTAAGATATACAAATCATAATCTTAAGACCCATCTTAAAACATCATATGCATACCAAAATAAATCAAGGAAAAACCAATACATAACACATAATCCATGGCTTACAAAAAGGTAGGAATCCTACCAAATACCAACTAATGTTCCTTAGCGTTTCTGTCCAATAATCCAGTCACCGATCGCGCACCCCTTGCGATGTCTGATACCTTATTACATATCAACAATTAAACCCATGTTTTAATCATGCTCAAGTCCCTAAGTCCTTAACAACATGCCTTAGTGGGGTTCGGCCATACACCATGGCCGAACCCTACTCATTAGTTTTGTGGGTCCCATCTTGATCCATTCATTATTTTAATTTGTGAGTTTAAAATCCAGCCACCTAGGTTTCATAGAACACACCTAAGGTCACCATAAAAATGTCTAAGTCCAAGTTCATCCCCCATGGGGTTCGGCCATACACCATGGCCGAACCCATGGTTCCTTATTTTGGCCATATTTACGTTTTATGCCACTACCTCTTCCATGGTTAATCATTCACTTATTCATGTACATTTTTGTCCATAAATGATCCATAACTTGGATCCATGAGTGCCTCATTCAATCATGCCATAAGATCATTAAAAATAGCCCTTTACTTAGCCTAATTTCCATTCATCTAAACACATGCATAATTCCAAATTTTAGACCATAAAATGACCCACAAGTGGGTCATGGGTTTAAAATCCAGCAACCTATGCTTCATTTAACCATACATAAAGTCATTATTTAAAACACCTAAGTCCATGATCAAACTACATGGGGTTCGGCCATGTACCATGGCCGAACCCATGGTTCTTCATTTTGGCCTTTATTTACCATTTTGCCATTCTTCTTCCATGGTTAAGTTCTCATTTTATTTCTCCATTCTTAGACCCATAACTGATCCATAAAACTTGGATCCATTAATGACCCATCACCCATGTCTTAAAATCATTAAAGTCATCCACTTAATTTAACCTAAACCCCATTAATTTAAGCATATACATATACATTAATCTTAGACCAAAAATGACCTACAATTGGGTCATGGGTTCGGCCATACACCATGGCCGAACCCATGTTGTCTTTTTCTCCATTTTTCTTGGGTCCATTTACATCATTTAGCTCTACCATAAGTCCTCCCATGAGGGGGTTTACATTATGCATTTAAATCACTCCTTTTGATCAACATTAAGTATATTTTGAGTCCATCAACTTAGCTACATTCCCCATTTGTTTTCCATGGTTCCAAAATACTTAGTCCATCAAAATTTCCCCATGGGGTTCGGCCATACACCATGGCCGAACCCATGGTCCATGGTTTTATTTTTAAAACCTCATTTCCACCCCTTTAAAACCTTGTTCATAATACTTAAAAATCCACTTAAATACCATCAACCTTATCCATTAATTTCCATATTTTTATACCCATTAAATTATTCATACATCACCATAGGGTTCGGCCATACACCATGGCCGAACCCATGGTTCATGGCTCACCTTCATCCACCACGTTTGAGGTCATTAAAAATCATTTACATCTCCCATGGTTTTCTCATTTAAAACCCCTTTAAAATTTACAATCATTTGACCCTTTTAGTCTCCAAATCATTAATATATTACTCCATAGTTCCCATTCTTTAAAACCCATTTAAGACCATCATTACATCACCATAGGGTTCGGCCATACACCATGGCCGAACCCATGGTTCATGGTTCATCCCCATCTGTGCCTTTTGAGGCCATGACAACCATTTACATTTCTCCAAAAATTCCTTAACATTTAACCATTTTAACCTCAAAAATCATAAATCATTCTTCCATGGTTTTAAATCCTTTAAATACCATATTAAAATTCTTAATCATCTACCATGGGGTTCGGCCATACTACATGACCGAACCCTATGGCCTATGATTCCATCAAAATCACACTTCCATGCTTAATTAAATCTTAATACATAGTGTCCTTAATATGCATTTATTTTTCTTAATCTATCTCTCCCATTTTATCCATTTCTCTTCTTTTCCTTGGATGGATTTTAGATCCATGGCCCATGATATTTTGGCCACCATCCAATCTCTTTTTAATCTTTAAAAAATGTAACCCTTGTTTAAGAGATACTTACAATTCCGACGGCTCCTCCGGCTTTTCTTTCTCTTCTTGATTTCCTTAGTCTTTCTCCTTCTTCTTCTCTTTGATGTTCGGCCACTAGGTGTATTTGATTAAGATGAAAACATCAAGGTTGGGTTCGGCCAAGATAGGTTGGTTTATGAGAGAGGGAAGGGAGGAGAGGATGAGAAAAATGTCCGAGTCTCCTTGGTCTTGAGGTGTGGTCGGCCAAGTCTAACTCTTTCCTTCTTTTTCTTCTAAGTTTCTTCTTATTTTCTCCTTGAGTGGATCGGCAATGAGAGGGAGGGGGAGAGGGAGAGAGTGAGATGAGAGTGGGCTTGAGAGATGAGATGAAAACCATCTCATCCCCATTGGTTTTGCTTGGGCCACACACTTCCATCATTCCTCCCCACCAACCAAGCATGGCTTACATGTCCTTGGGTGGTGGTGGTTGAGATAAAACCACCATTAGCCAACGGTTTTGTGTGTTTGAAATGGGTGGTTTGGTCTTCCCATTTTGACCATTTGACCACATCATGGAGAGGTATGGGTCAACATGCTTTGGGTGGTGGTGATTGAGATGAAACCACCACCCTAAGTCCATGGTTTTATTTGTGTTTCGTTGGAGTGGTTTGGGTGAAATAAAACCACCACTTGACTTATTCCTTTTGACTCCCCATTGACCCATTTGACTAACTTAATTAATTAATTAATTGGATCCTTAACTTAGGTTAATTAATTCCCATTAAATTTAATTCCATTAAATTTTCTCCATGAAATCCACCCATGGTTGACCAAGTCAACCATGGTGGCCGGCCCCACCAACTCCTAGCCTACCCGCCACCTCACTTGGTGAGGTGGAGGTGGCCCCATTCGGCTATGTCACTTAGGTCCAAGTAATATTAACTTAGATGATTTAAAATAATTTAATCAACTTAATCCACTTTAATCCTCTTTAATTCCCCTTTGACTTATCCATGGTTGACCAAGTCAACCATGATGGTCGGCCCCACCTTTTCCTTGGTCCAATTAACTATCATTGACCATTTGAATGAATTTCATCCAACCCATGGTTCATTGGACCATATTTGGGCATTTGCCCATATTTTGATCCACTTAACATTTATTCCATCAAATTTCCCAATTTCTATCATTAAAATAAATAATAGCCACATACATATCGATTTAAAAAAATTCCGGGCTATTACAATAGTGACTGTCATTCCCTTGCTATCATTCCTTTTTCGTCAAGTGTTGCTCTCAGATTGAATGCTTCAGACTGAGTCTAACGAAATAAATTAATCCGGCCCCCGTGCAGCGGACTCCAAAGAGTCGGTCAGTTGGAATTCTAATCTTGTCAGTGAGACATGATACCGTCTTAATCTTACTTCGAAAGATTCATTTTTCCTTTTTTCGTTCTGATACCAACTGTACGCTCTTTTTCACTCACCGAAAATCAAAATCTATTTTTTTTTAAAAAAAAAAAGAGAGAGAAGCTCTAGAACGTCATGACGCGAGCTAAGTCCGAGCTTCCAAAGCCCGGCTCTTAACTGGCCATCCATGCGTGTGCTTGGACTAAGTCCACGAGAACGGTTCACACGTAATAAGGTTAAGCTTGCGGAATTAAGCATAATGCAGAATTATAATAGAGATCTATCCTATCCAATTTTAAATAGCAAGGAAGTCCATCACTTAACAATAATTACCTTAAGTTAAACTATCCAAAATTAACAATCCAAACCATAGCAAATAGTCTAAGCTATTACAGTCCCAACAAGCTAATTACTCAAATTACATGTCCATAATGTAAACTTAAATAAAATAGATCTAGCTCATCCAAGCTCCTAAGTTTAGCTCCGATCGCGTCCTTCGTTCCGTCCATTTCCTGTGTCATCATCTAAGGTAGAAGTAGGGCGTTAGACAACGCGCCCAGTAGGTACTCCGAGTAGGGTCAAACAAATGGGTTACTATAAAATCACATAGATATAAATAATATCAAAACCATGCAAAACAATGCCATGCCATGGGTGTCATATGCCATGAGTCGCACCCATCATCCATATCACAATCACATAGTATTCCTCTTGATGGATAATCCACATCAAGGCATCCCCACTAATGCCTTATCGGTCTCCCCGAACGGAGCGTGGATTCCGGTTACATTACAAACATAGTATTCCTCTTGATGGATAATCCACATCAAGGCATCCCCAAGAATGCCTTATCGTCGCCCCGAACGGAGTGTGGATTCCGGTTACATTACAAACATAGTATTCCTCTTGATGGATAATCCACATCAAGGTATCCCCATGAATGCCTTATCGGTCGCCCCGAATGGAATGTGGACTCCGGTTACATTACAAACATAGTATTCCTCTTGATGGATAATCCACATCAAGGTATCCCCACGAATGCCTTATCGGTCGCCCCGAACGTAGCGTGGACTCCGATTACAATTCAATCATACATCCATTGGAATCAGTGTGGATTCCTCCCCACGATTGTTTTATCGGTCCAACCGAACGGAGCGTGGACTCCGGTTACAAATCCATTGGAATCAGTGTGGATTCCTCCCCACGATTGTTTTATCGGAAAATCAAATGGCGCGTGGACTCCCCTCATTTGATCCCTCTCATGCCATGCATGATATGCAAGTGCAAACATGCTATGTAATAATAAACACCATAACATTAAAATCCCATAATTGAAACATATCATTTGATGTTTGTGAAATCCCGTTACCTTATTACATTTAACACATATACATACATCAATTTGGTGATCCACTTAATTCCATAAAATAACCAAATTAATTATTCCAATTGATTTAAACCATTCCCTTCATCCTTCCAATTTAACTTAACCATTTGGAAAATCATATAAATATTTCATCTTTAAAATCAGCTGGTTACCCGCTGTCCACTACCCACTGTCCATTGTCCACTACCCACTGTCCACTGCCCACTGTCCATTGTCCACCAAAACTCACTTGTGGGGTTCGGCCATACAACATGGCCGAACCTCACTCTTTGGTTTTGACCCCCTTTTTAACCCTTGTTTATTTTACACAAAATGGGTCCAACACCATCCATTCTTTGATTACCCAATCTACTAACATAAGTTAATCATCTTACATGTATAAAAGTCCTAAGTCCATAAAACACTCTCCATGGGGTTCGGCCATACAACATGACCGAACCCATGGTCTTTTCATAGCTAAACACTTAACTCATTTACACATAACTTAGGTCCATGCATAATTCATTAACATAACATAAATCCATAATAAATCCCTCCATTCCTTAGCTTGATCATTCCATCCTTTAAAACCCATTAAAACCAATAATATTCCTCCATGGGGTTTGGCCATACAACATGGCTGAACCCTATGGCTCACCATTTTCTTCTTAAAAATCATATACCCATGGTTAGATCATTTGATGGGGTTCGGCCATACATCATGGCCGAACCTCATCCAATCCTTTCTTGTCCTCCATGATCCATATACATAAAAATCTAGGGTTTGGCCATGCATGGCCAAAACCATGATCATTGATCATTTTTCATGCTTAAGCCATATATACATATTGTCCTTAATGATCTTTATATCCTATCTTACCCATTAGGGTTTTGTCCATCAAAATATTTTAGCCATTACATTGATATTTCTTGGATGTATTTTAAATCCATGGCCCATAATATTTTGGCCAACTCTCCAACGAAATGGAACCCCATGGTTTCGGCCATTCCATGGCCAAAACCATGGTTCCCTTAACCTCTTTTTAATTTATAAATTTTGTAAAGTACCACTTCCCGATTCCGCAACTCCTCTGTTTTCTTTTGTTCCGCCTTGCTCCACCGATCTTTTCTTTCCTTAGTCTTTCATTCTCCTCCTAGATCTTTGGCCAAAGTGTGTTGTTTGATAGGGAGAGGGTCTAAGATGAAAACCCCCAAGAGATGGTTTGGCCAAGGAAGAGGTTTGAGAGAGAGGGAGAGGAGGAGGGATAGAAAACTCTAAGTCTTTCTTGTCTTAGTGAGAGGGTCGGCCAAGCTTGAGAGAGGGAGAGAGAGATGAAGAAAAGAAATCTCTTTGTTGTGCAATGGAATTCGGCCAAGGGGTGGTGTCTCTTGGGTTATGCCCCTTTGTAACAACCAAAACCCTTCACCTCCGTCATTAATGTTTCCTTTGGGGTTTCATCCCATGAGATGAAACCCTCCACCTCCCCAATGTGTGTCCCTTGGGTTTCCACCATGAGATGGAAACCCTCCATCTCCCCAACGTGTACACCTTGGATATGCCTTTTGGGTTCCTCCTTTGAGATGGAAACCCTCCATCTTCCCACTCCACTCACTTAAGATGAAAGTCCCATCAACTTCCCATTCAACTCACCTTAACTCTAATATTTTTAATTCTTTTAAACTCAAGACTTGTACTCAGTCATTTACTCAATTCCTTGATTCTTTTTTGAACTCACTCAATTGAACTTAATCCAATTTAATTCAGCCACACCTTAATTAAACTTGAACTCATTTGGTGGTCGACCAAGTCAACCATGACACATGGCACTTTGGGTCCCACTTAGCCATGTCACATACATGCCACCTCACTTAATGAGGTGGATCTCATGCTTTGTATCTTAATTGGTTATTATACCCAATTATCAAACCTTACCCATTTACTTCTAACTAGCTCATCTATGACCCATTGGGTCCCAATTGGGTAGTTGACCCATTTAATCACACATACCCAATTATTTCCAACACGAATTCTATCCTTGATCCATTGGATCATAATTGGGCTATTATCCCAATTCTTACCCACCTAAAGTCCATCTCCATTATTTAATTTCAAATTCCATTAATTCACAAATTAAATGGACAATTTCCATATATATATATATATATTATATATATATATATATTCATGAAATGAAAATCTGGGGTGTTACAATGCCGGTGGGAGCATGGGTACTAGGCAACATCAAGATCTAGAGACTCCCACTAGCTTGTCGGGTAGTAGGGTGGGATGTTGTGTGGGACTGCACAGTGGGAGGGTGGTTGGACTATGGGCTACCCGGTGATTGAACATGGGTTGAAGTTTTTCCTAGCATGGGTTAGATTGTCAGGTGTGATCTTTAAACACGCCTACGAAGGATGTCTGGTCCGGTTTGGAGGGCGAAAGGTGCCCGAGAGTCCTAAGAGGGACATGTTGTGAGGTGGTCATGGAAACCTCCGAGAAGTTCTGCCGTTGAGTGTTAGCTCGTCCAAGGTTGACTTAGAGGTCATCACGGACACGCTAACCGTGTGCGTGGCGGAGATTTTGGTTCTTTGAACCATAATTTGTGTAAAAGTACCGTTTATGGTACTTTTCTGTGTTGGATTATGTATTAAACCACTATGTGACCGTAGCTACTTTGTTTTGATTGAATAATATTTCGTTTATGGAAATATGTGATTGTGTTTGTTTATGGGTAGGCATATGGTATGTATTTGAGTCCACATTTAGAAATCATATGTGGCTTTTTGGGTCTAGCCTTTGATCCAGCCCAGTTAGACCTCTTGAGATTAGCTTGCAAAAAAAAAAAAAATCAGTGGCGTTCCTGGCCCACTTCCCGGTCGGGGCGTTACAGCTTGGTATCAGAGCTTCGGCTCAAACTCTAAGACTGTGATGGGTTACAGCATAGATAGAATCTATTTTGGATTAAAATTCAGTCGTTTTTGACATTTTCTGTTTTGTAGTACAGATATGTCTAGCATTGTGGATTATTCAGAGAAGTGGGACAAAGGGACCCTAGCCGTCCCATAGATCTGGTTTCCTCTTCCAGCAACTCCGGCTTGCCAAACCGTAATGCTGGAATTAATGAAAACGTTGGAGTAGTGCCACCCGAAGATGTTGGGGTTGTTTCGGCCTTTGTACTAGGGGAGAATCTGGGAGATAACCCAATGTTGGAAGAATCCATTGGGGAGATAGATTCCCCAGAGTACACACCGGCTACGCCAATTGCGGAGGAGTTAATGGTGTATATTTGTGAACTTTGCAACCAAGAGGGGCACAACTACATCTTCTGCCCCTACCCTATTAATGTGGTTTGCCCAGTTTGTGGATTCTGCGGGCACGGAAGGGAAAGGACTAATTGTCCTTACATTGGAGGACCAGGACTAGTACCCTGCCTAACCTAAGGAGTATTAGGACACATTCGGCAACATGTCATGATAATCTCTTTTTAAATTTCAATGATGATGTAGGATCTTCCACGGAAGATTAGGATGGAGATGGTAGGAGAAAGTAGGGGAAAGGGGGAAGATTTTGAAAGGGTTGTTAGCTGCGTTTTGTTGTTTGAAGGGTTTTCTAACCCTACCAACCCTTGTAATGTAATGAAAGTTTGAGTGTTTGATAATGAATCATGCAACTTCTTGTGATTTGTCTTAAGAGCTTCTTAAATAATTAAGTAATATTCACAAGTGTAAATAACAGGAAAATGTCAGGATCAAACGGAAATGGAAACAACTGTCGTGGGAGGAGGACGGGTCCTCTACCCAGCTATATACCTAACGAAGCTATTCGCGTGGCGATGGAGGCCTTCCAACGGATTGCCGAGAACATGCAGCTCCTGTCCTTCAGGACGCAGGAAGAGAGAGCCACTTCGGCTCTAAAAGAGTTTAAGCGACTAAACCCGAGGAGTTTCTCAAGGACCGAGGACCCTAGTGTGGCGAGAAACTGGCTCACTCAAATAAGCCGGATCTTGAACACTTTGGCCATTGCCGATGATCTAAGGGTAACTTTGGCGACGTACCAGTTGGAGGGGAATGCTTATGAATGGTGGGAGGCCAAGAGTCTAGTCTGTAACCATGAGCCTATGACTTGAGAGGAGTTTTCAGCAGCCTTCTTGGCCCAGTATTTCCCTAAAACAGTCTAGGAAGCGAGGAAGTGGGAATTCCTCAACATCCAGCAGGGTTCAGACACTATGGCACAGTATGCCATAAGATTCATTGATCTGATGCAGTTTGTGCCCTGGATTGCGGCAAACGAGGAGGAGAAGATACAACACTTTGAAAATGGACTCCGACCTTTTCTTCAACGTCAAGTGGCCAGATTGACTTTCAACACTTTGGAGGAGATCATCGATCGGGCTACAAAGGTGGAGGCGGTGGATTCCACCAATAGGAGCGCCGACAATTTTCAAAAACCTTCCTCCAACAAAAGAGCCAAATTCAACCAGAAGAAGCCATTCTTCAGGAAGAGCCAACCTGCTGCGGGACAGTCAAGTCAGTCTGACACTCGACAATTCGTGTGCTACACCTACAATCAGCCTGGGCATACGTCTAAGTTTTGCCCAACAGGAAGAGAGAAGGCATGCTACCATTGCAAGCAGACCGGGCACCTGTTTAGGGATTGCCCCTACCTCGGCAGAGCCTCACCTTCACAGAACGCAGGGCCATCTTATTCAGTTGCACAACCATCAATTGGCAGAGGCTCTCAGCAAACCTTTAGAGGCTCGGTGGCACCAAGGAACGGACCACCACGGAATGGATAATGGAGGGGACAAGGACGTCCTCAAACCACCCAGGGGAGAGTCTACACAATTGGAACTCAGAAAGAGGAACCGATGGAGAACACAGTGATGGAAGGTACACTTACTCTTTTCAGTTTTTTGGCACAAGTGTTCTTTGATACCGGTGCTTCGCATTCTTTTATTTCTAGAGTTTGTTGTGATAGATTCAATTTGCAATCTGTAATAGCCCGGATTTTTAAATCAATACATATATTGGCTATTATTTATGTTAATGGTTGAAATTTAGAATTTTGATGGAATGAATGGTAAATGGATCAAAATTTGGACAATGGCCCAAGTATGGTCCAATGGGCCATGGATTGGATTAATTTCATTTAAATGGGTTAATGATGGCTAATTGGGTCAAGGATGGTCAATTGGGTCAAATACCCATTTGGGACCCAATGGGTCAACATGGTTTGAACATTAGGGTAAATGGGTAGGAGGTGAATTTAATTGGGCCATGGGCCCAATGGTGATCCAATTAGATGGAATGGATTGAAGTGATTAAGAATCACCTAAGTTAAATTGGAAATTATCCAAGTGTCATGGTCTAGTGGGGCCCCCCTCCACCTCATCAAGTGAGGTGGCATGTGGACCATGACTTAGGTGGGGCCGACCACCATGGTTGACTTGGTCAACCATGGATAAGTCAAAGGGAATTAAGGAGGATCAAAGTAAAATAAGTTGAGTTAAATTAATTTAAATCACCTAAGTTAAGTGGGAATAAAATTAAGGTGGCATGATCAAGTGGGGCCCACCTCCACCTCATCAAGTGAGGTGGCGTGTGGACCAAGACATTGGTGGGGCCGGCCACCATAGTTGACTTGGTCAACCATGGGTGAATCCATGGGGAAAGTAAAGACAAATAGATGAAATTAAACTATGTAATTAAATGACCTAAGTTAGATATTAAATTAATCAAATAAGTTACATTATATGGGGTGAGTTAAATGGGGTGAGTCACTTAGATAATGAGTGAGTCAAATGGGTGATTTCCATCTCACTTGACTCACCCAAACCAAGACTCAAGATCTCAAGTGTTGGTTGAAGTGTGAAAACTCAACGGATCAGCAATGTATGACAATCACAGATGGTAAGTGACTATAGATGGCCTTAAGTGGAACTCATTCCTTAGGTTGACCTTGACAAGGCTTAGAGATCAAATTGGGATAATTAATCAAGCCTACTTGTGTTTAACACCAAATCAGAACCGAACTTGGAAATATGAATTCACTGTCACGACGACACATCGTGTCGACGATCATTTGCCAGTGACAGCATCATTCGCCAGTGAAAGCATACAACCAATCTGGATCTGTGATCAGTTGTGTGGAAAATTGAAGGTTCTGGTTGGACTGGACTGTTAAACACATGTGGTCTCAGGATGATACAATCGTGACCACGATCGATTATTTGGTACCTTGACGATTCAATCGTGTAGGTGATCTATCGCTGAGACAGGACATTGGCTGAACTTTAACATGGCCTGGAAATCTTGATCACATACGATCAATCGGGTATACGATCGATAGTATGTACAGGGTTGGAACACATCGGCATCACGATCAGTTGTCCTAGGTCTGGATAAGACTTAACACTGAAAAATACAATTAAAGGGAGCCTATTGAAGATTGGGTCAGATTTAATGATGAATGAGACTTGTCTAAAATATCTTGTAATATGAAGTATTTTTTTTTCAAAAAGAGAGATTGTAATTTATTGCTTTATTGTCTAGAAAGGTTGTATTTGGTAAATCTTATGTTTTGTCATGAAATTGATAAAGGGGGAGGTTATTAGTGCCCCGGTTTGACCGAGTCGCCTCGTTGTCAATTCCGTGACCAAGTTGGAACTTACCTTGGAAGACTGAAGAAGATGTTTGCTCCTCGAGCCCCTCTTATCAGAGAGCAAAATTCAAACAGTCTGTATTTTACCATAGCTCTCAGTCTCGAGATCTCAAGACACGCTCCTCGAGATCTCGTGACTTAAACACACTAAAAATCCAGACTTAAAATCCAGGAGATCTCTGAGGTGTCTTTCCAAATACAGGCCTCGGGCACGCTCCTCGAGACCTCGAGGATTACCCCTTGGGAAAACTATACAAGGATTTTGTTTGAGAAATACATAGACCTTGAGCACGGGAAAAACCCTGAAAGTTTCATTATGCTAGAACCCGATTATCCCTAGAGGGGGGTGAATAGGATAATCTCCAAACTAGAGCCTTTTCAAATTATCGTTATTAATAACAATGTATAGTGTGGAATTAACAATATTAATCAAGTAAGATGTGTATAGTTTTAAGACAAATTTCACACAATTAGCTCTAACACCATGAACACCCGATGTATAGAGGTTCGGTTTAAACAAATCTACATCCACTAATGGACTCACCCAACCTTGGGCTACCACAAATTCACTAAGTGAGGAATTACACCCTCACAAATAGAATAGGACT
Source organism: Chimonanthus praecox (assembly GCA_022113865.1). NCBI lineage: Eukaryota > Viridiplantae > Streptophyta > Magnoliopsida > Laurales > Calycanthaceae > Chimonanthus > Chimonanthus praecox. The sequence goes on along the minus strand of CM039088.1, from coordinate 28,685,122 downwards.
TCGACATGGCCAATTGATCGGGAATTTCACCCCAATCCCTGTTTAATCCTTATCCATCTATTTTTTATAATGGTTCAATCCAATGATTTAATCCACTGTATAAGATGATTTTAAATTAAAATCAAACTAGAAGCACTTACCTTTGAAGCTTTGCAAATGTGATGATGTGCTTCCGATGTAGCCTTCCCAATGTGATCTCATTCACTGACGTAGATGCGCCGAGTGTAGAGCATTCACAATCCTTGGGAGGGTATCAAGAAAATTGGAGGTCTAGTGTCGATCCTAGGAAATGGTTCTCTTCATTCTCTCTTAATCTCAATAAAAAATATTGGATACTTGAATGATTTGCATGTGCAATGCCAAGAAAGAATAACCCCTGATTTTGCCTTTGGTGTTTAAGAGTTTAGCACTGGTAGATGAAGCTAATAAATGCTCTCCAAGGGATCCTTAAACTCTCCAAACAATTTGATATTTATACAGGCAAAAAGAATTTCGAAATACTGTAACACACGATCGGTCGTGCACTGGCGATCGACCGTCCGTGTTTAAAAGTGTTTTTCACCAACCCGACCGTCGAGCATTAAATGCACAGTAATGGCATGAAAACGGTCACACCACAATTGATCGCCCACTCGATTGATCGTGAACATCCCTTGGCGATAGATCGTGGGTTGGCGATAGTATCGGCCTGAGGCAAGGTTATCTTAAGGTGTGGGGTACACCCTAAAGTCATCTATGGCCAATTACCTTTCGTGATTGCCATACACATGTTGATCTGTTGAATCTTCAAACTTCAACCGACACTTGAGTCTTGATTCTTTAGCTTCTCTCTTCAAAGCAATACTTCACCTAAGTTACGGAATTGACAAATAGGTGACTCGACAAGCCGAGGCACTAAAAAACCCTAATCCTTCAGAGAACTTTATCCTTGTTTTCTCTCTTCTTCATCAACCTTCAAAGGTTTTATCCAAAAACAATCAATGCTTATTCCTTTGAAGAAGAATATGAGAATCATCCTCTAGGACCATCTTGTAGCATCTAATTTCCTAGATCTTTCCTTCTGCAGTACAAGCATATTGGTGGATCATCGAGCACTAAAGGCTACAAACGTGGGGATCATCAAGTGTGGGGATCTCTTCAGAAGAATACAACATTCAAGATTTGAGAAGGCCCAAGGCAAGTGTTCATCTGATTCATTTTCTTTCATAAAATTGTAAGGTGGATTAGGACTCTGTGCTTGAACCACCCAAAAATAGGTGTCTAGGAGCAGACCATTGTGATCGAACCTCTTTATAAAACTAGGTTGTACTAGTTGGGTGAGAAGCCCATTCATAGTATATTGGACAACCTAAGAGAGGAAAAGTCTCATATTTGATGTAGGCTTGTTTAAACTGAACAACTATATATCGTTGTGCATGTGTGGTTGATTCATGGCTTCATTTGTTTATTGTATGCACACATATTTGTTCCACCGCACATTGGTTGAATAATTAATTTTAAAAAGAGGAATTTTAAAAAGGGGTAATAAAATTGGAACTCGATCTATTCAACACCCCCCCCCCCCACCGGGCCCCTCTAAGGCTACGTTTGGATGAGGGGTAAATTTTAAAAGGTGACCCTTGAATAGGGGTCACCCTTATTTTGTTTGGCAATTGCAGTGGTAAAATAATAACTGACCCTAAGGTTAAAAAATCTTATTTAGTAACTATAAGCAGGAGTAACCTGATATATTAACAATTTTATTAAATTCATATAATATAAAAAATAATAAAACATGATTATTAAATAATATTCATCAATTAAAAATATTTCAAAATATTTTTGCTCCGTAAGTGCAAAGAGGGGGGTAAAGAGGGGTAATATATTAACAACTTTATTAGAATAGATAATTTTATTAAATTCATATAATATAAAAAATAATAAAAATAATTATTAAATAATATTAATCAAATTTAAAATATTTTAAAATATTTTTGCTCCATAGGTGCAAAGAAGTGTAAAGAGGATTTAGAGGGGTAAAGAAAGGTAATAGGTGCAAAGAGAGATAAATGGGGGGTAAAGAGGGATAAAAAGGATTTAGAGGGGTAAAGAAAGGTAATAGATGAAAGGGGGTAAAGAGGGATAAAGAGGGTTTAGAAGGGCAAAGAGAATTTAGAGGGATAAAGAAGGGCAATAGGTGCAAAGAGAGGTAAATGGGGGGTAAAGAGGGTTTAGAGGGGTAAAGAAGGGTAATAGGTGAAAGGGGTGAAAGAGGGGTAAAGAGGGCTTAGAGGGGTAAAAAAGGGTGAAAAGGGTTTAGAGGGGTAAAGAAGAGTAAAGAGGGTAAAGAGGGTAAAGAAGGGTAAAGAGGGTTTATTAGAATTAATATTTTTTACTAAATTTATATAATAAAAAAATTATAAAACATAATTATTAAATAATAATCATCAATTAAAATATTTTAAAATATTTTTGCTCCATAGGTGCAAAGAGGGGTAAAAAATATTTTCGAGACTCTTTCGAAATTTCGATAGAATCACCCTTTAAAAATATGACATTTTTGACAAATATGTTTCAGAAAATTTTATTTTTATTTTTTATATTATATGAATTTAATAAAATTATTAATTCTCATAAAATTGTTAATATATCAGGTTACCCTTACCCAAGGGCAACCCAGGGTAGCCCCTGTAAAAATTACCCCTCATCCAAATGCATCATGTTGAAAATGTTGACACATTTTTAAAATAAACTTCCAACAAAATAAATTGCTAATTACTTGAAATCTTTTATTTTTTCAATTATATAATATATAATTGAAAAATAGAGGAAGTCACGGGGTAAATAGGGGCAAGATTTCCTTAAAAAATAAAAAATAAAAAAATTTGATATTATTATTTTAAATTTCAATAAATGAATAAAAAAGTCTACATATCTCTTCATAAAAAATTATAATTTGTTATTTGGTGACATGAAATACATCAAATAGAAATAATAGAGTGCTTTTAAAACAAAATTAAAAGCCAAGTACTCACCAAAATAAATAAAAAATCTCATGTATTAGCCCCACTTTCATGAAATAGAAGAAGACGGCGAGTAAGGAGGGGTATTCATGAATATCACAAGCCCCATGGGGGTATTCAAATTGGTGATGTGAGGGGTAAAACATCTATTTTTTACCCTCACCCCTTTGTTACCAAACGTGGTAATGAGGGGTAACCCTTGTTACCCCCAATACCCCTCATCCAAATGCAGCCTAGGTCGTATATTGTTTTAGTATCGGACTTTCATTAGGGTGTTATTTTATTCAAAATCAACATGTTTTAACTCCATCAATTTGGTTTCAAAAAATTGAGGTTCAAGTAAGATTGTCGTGGTAGAAGATTTTTGGTTAACTTAATTTGGACGTTTGAAAACTAACTTGTGTTGTGTTCTAAATTAATTGGATTCAATTAATTTCATTGTTTAAAGAGTTGGGTTTTACTGTTAAAGAACAACGGGATCTGTTAAATTCAATTAATTTCATTGTTTAAGGAGTTGGGTTTTACTGTTAAAGAACAACGGGTTGTGTTAAACCATGTTGGTTCTTAATTGTAAAATATGAAAGTAGAGACGAGTTTGTTCTCTCAATGTAGAGAGAGAGACCTTGATCACTTGTATTTATAGGGGAAATTTACAATACAAATGAAGAAAGAAAAGAATAAAATGAAAGAAGTTTACAGTATATTCCTTAATGTAAATGGGGAAGGTCAACTCTAATACTCCCCCTCAAGTTGGAGCGTGTATGTGAGTAACGCCCAACTTGCGAATTAAAGTATGAAAATGATCTTTGCCCAAGGGTTTGGTGAAGACGTCGGCAAGTTGATGAGATGAAGGAATGTGCCGAGGGACGAGGAGCCCAGACTAAAGCTTCTCTCGAACAAAATGACAATCAAGTTCAATATGTTTCGTTCGTTCATGAAAGACCAGATTGTTGGCAATGTGGAGAGTAGCTTGATTGTCACAAAATAAAGTGATGGGAGAAGGATGAGAAACACCAAGATCAGTGAGCAGGTATTTTAACCATTGAAGCTCACAAGTCAAGGTCGCCATAGCGCGATATTCAGCCTCAGCAGAGGAGCGAGAAATCGTCTGCTGCTTCTTGGTCTTCCAAGAGATGATGTTGGTACCTAAAAAAGTGCAATAACCCGTAGTAGATCGCCGAGTAACGGGACAACCAGCCCAATCGAAATCACAATAGCCTTGTAAATGGAGGGTGCTGGAGGAAGACAAAAGAATGCCGTGATTGAAGGAACCCTTCAAATAGCGAACAACACGGTGTGCAGCGTCCAAATGGGCAATCCGAGGGGAATGCATAAACTGGCTAAGAATGTTCACCGCATAATTGATATCTGGTCGGGTAACAGTAAGGTAAATAAGACGACCCACAAGGCGACGATAGGTGATGGGGTCAGGAAGCAAAATACTATCATAAGGAAAAAGCCGCAACTGTTGTTCCATCGGAAATCAGAAATACGCCCTCCAATAAAGCCTGTATCCTTAAGTATATCTAAGGTGTATTTCCGTTGAGAGAGGAAAATACCCTTCTGAGAACGGGCAACTTCTATGCCAAGGAAGTATTTGAGGCGTCCCAAATCTTTAAGATAAAATTTGTTGGCAAGAAAAAGCTTGATGCGCTAAATGGCCAATGCATCATTACCAGTGATGATGATATCATCAACATAGACCAGAACAAATGTGGAGGAGGCGCCTTTGTGATGAGTGAACAATGAGTAATCAGACTTCGACTGGGAAAAACTTGCCTGGAGAAGAGTAGAAGAGAACTTTGCAAACCATTGTCGTGAAGCCTGTTTCAACCCATAAATGGATTTATTCAGTCGAGAGACACGCTGCTCCCCCTGTCGTGCAAAACCAGGAGGAAGAGTCATATAGACTTCTTCATCAGCTTGAGAAAGGCTCCAAGTGTTATTCTTCTCTAAAGCAGTAATCTCATTAGCCATAGCGTCTTTCCAGTGTGGAGACTGAACAGCTTGGGAGAAAGTGTTGGGCTCATCTATGGAACAAATAGTAAAAAGAAAAGCACGCTGTGCAACAGAGAGGTTAAAAGTAGAAAGATAATTATGGAGAGGATAAGGAGTACCTGTCAAGTCGGAAGCAGATGGAGAGAGTAAACGCTCAGAGGAGGCGGTGGAGCAATGGTAATCAGTGAGATGAGGAGGCGGGCGGCGAGTGCAAGTGGGTCTGGCAACTGGTGGAGCAGTACTGGGAGAGACTGGAGCGAGGGACACATCGGGGTTTGGCGAAGGTGGTACAGAATGGAGAGATTGTGTAGAAAGCAAACCAGATGGAAAATCAAAACTAGGGTCATCAGGAATAGGTTGTGGAGTAATGGGAGAGGGTGGGGTGGAGGGTGGCAAATCATGATAAGGAAAGATGTCTTCAAAGAAGAAAACATTACGGGAAGTATATATGGTTCTAGAGGCTAGGTCAAATATCTGATATCTTTTTTGAGCATAGGGATAGCCAACAAAAAGACCGGGTTTTGCTCGTTGATCAAATTTGTGTTTGATATTGTGGTTATGACCGAAACAAAGACTGCCAAAAACACGCAAACGAGAATAATCCGGTTTGGAGTGAAACATAACTTCATGTGGTGATTTGCCTGACAAAAGAGATGTAGGCATTTTGTTGATGAGGTAGGCGGCGGTGAGGACACACTCACCCCAAAACTGTAATGGAAGATTGGATTGGAAACGAAGCGCACGAGCGACCTCAAGGAGGTGGCGATGTTTGCGTTAGACAATATCATTCTGTTGGGGAGTGGCAACACAACTGTGTTGATGGATGATTCTATGAGTAGAGAAGAAAGACTGCGCGGAAGTAGAAAGAAACTCAGTGCCATTATCCGAACGAACTTGTTCGATAAAGGAAAAGAGTTCACCACTAGTGCCGGAATGGATGGAGTGAATGAGGGAATGGAACTGAGTCTTGACCATAGCAAAAAATGATTTTAAAATGGATTGGGTTTCAGATTTAACACGCATAAGGAAAATCCATGTGCAACGAGTAAAATCATCCACAATAATTAAAAAATATTTAGAACCATTTAATGATGGAATAGAAAATACACCCCATATATCACAATGAATTAAAGCAAAGGGTCTAACAGTAGTAATTGAACTGGAAGGAAAAGGCAAACAAGTATGTTTAGCTTGAGGACAAATATCACAATACTTATTTTGCAAACATGAAATAAAAGGAATGTCATTAGACAATTTATGCAAACTAGTATGGTTTAAGTGTCCAAGCCGAAAATGCCATAAATCAATGGAGGGGGGGTGAATGGCCGCCAGTGCAGAAGCCACATGGTAGAGACCCTCATGAGCGTCACCCTGTCCAATCATCTTCTTCGTTGACTGGTCGTGGAAAAGACAACGAGTGGTAGAGAAAGTTACGAATCAAGAAGTGGAAGTGGCAAGCTTGCTGACAGATAACAAATTAAACTTGAAAGATGGAAAAAATAAAACATGTTCAAGTGTAAGATAGGGAGAAAGATGGACAGTGCCCATGTGTGTGACAACGACATTGGAGCCATCAGGAAGTTGGACAGAAGAGGGGTTAGAACAAGCTGTGTATGATGAAAATAAGGATAATGAGGAACACATGTGATTCGTGGCACCAGTGTCGATAATCCGGACAGAGTGGGAAGGAACAGTGAGGGCAATACCTGCAAGGTGGGCACTAGAACTGGTGCTACCTGAGGGAAGCATGGCCAATAACTGGACGTATTGCTCATGAGTGAAGTGCGGTGATGTCTCCGCGGTCATGATGCTAGAGCGAGCAGAGGAAACATGAGGTGGCTGAGTCATCAATGTAGGATCTCCAGAACGTGGTGAAGCAGCGTTCCGAGAAGGATAACCAACCAGTTTGTAGTAACGATCACGGGTGTGCCCATCACGATTACAATAAGTACAATGAAGGCGGGGCCGACGAGTTGATGGTGTACCACGCGGAGAAGGGCTGCCACGAGGCATAGATCGGGCAATAAGTGTTGTAGCATCTGGATGAGAAGAATAGGAGGAATTAAGTTCCTGTTGTTTTTCTTCCTGGCGGATGAGAGAATAAATCTTGGTGACACTTGGAAAGGGGTCCATGATAAGTATTTGGCTCCGAAGGTTGGCAAAACGATCATGGAGGCCTTGTAAAAATTTCATCGCCTGATCCTTCTGAAGATGATCATGAACCGTGTGACCATGCTGACAAGTGCAAGGGGGAATGACAATGAGTGAATCAAGTTCATTCCAGAGAGATTTGAGCTTAGTATAATAAGCCGAAACGGACAAATCCTCCTGTCGAAGGGTTACATAGACTCGTGCAACTGATATATCTGTGGATCGTTGGACTGAGAGAAGCGTTCTGAGAGGTCCAACCAAATATCCCTGGCGGTAGAGGCATACATGATACTGCTGCGAATATTAGGAGCAACGGAATTAATAAGCCAAGAACCAACAAGGTTGTGGCAACGCTGCCATTGAATACATTCAGTAGGTGAAGTGGGGGCAGGCAAGGTGCCATCCACAAATCCAAGTTTATTCTTGGCGCGTAAGGCCATGCTGATAGCACGCAGCCAAGAGCCATAATTATCGCCGGATAACAGCGGCGAGACAAGTACCATGGTGGGGCTATCCGAGTGATGAATAGTGAAGAAATTCTTAAGAGTATCATCCTTGTCAGAAGAGCCGGTCAGGGGAACTTCCTTGTCAACCATGAATGGAATCGGTAAATAGAGAGAACTCAGCTATCGGCAAAACCGATCAATGCAGTGGTCAAATATGGAAACAGAGCGCCGGGCAAAACTGGCCAGAGGCAGTGAGCGTGTGTTGACGGAAGCGGTGCAGCGATCTTGCTGTCGGCAGCAGATCGGAATGGGGCTGCCGGAGAAGAGCAGAGGCGCAGACGGTGAAAGGGTTGCAAGTAGAAAAACAGCAGCGGGATTTGACGGAGTACGACGCTACAGGAAGATGCTCGGCAGCAATTGACAATCTGGAAACAGAGGACAGCAGCAACGTCAGGTTGGTGAGCGGCGAACAGATCTGAGTCTGTCCAGGCCGATACCGGAGAAGAAGGGCCAGAGGTCGCAGATCTCGGAGCGATTGGGGATTCAAGGAAACAGAACGCTGTGTAGGAGATAATGGTTGCAGTCTGGCAGCGACTAGAGCAGCAAGGGCGGCGGCGACAGCAGGCGTGGAAGCGAGAGAACCGATTCTGCAGTCTCAATCTGAGAGAGACCAGATCGGATAGAGGCCGGTAGGATGCGGCGGCTGATTCAAATCTCGCCGTAGAAGAGGCAGAGAATAGATCTGAACAGACGTACAACCGGTGATGCGGCCAAACAGAGTCGGGATCGGGAGGCAGGAGACGTCCGGCAGAGTTAGATGGCGCGCGTGAAGGAGAGCACGCAGTAAAAAAAAAAGAAATAGAACGGCAGGGCAGATCTGTCACCGGATTTGACCTGGCACCGGGGATCTGGTGTCCTCTTCAGAGCGGGTGCGTGGGCAATGGGACGGAGCAGATGTCCGCTTCAGATTGGGAGCTCGGTCCGGATCGGGCACCGGTGATCTGTAAAAAAAAATGGCCAGCGATGACTGTTCAATCGCGTGCAATCGGGAGAACAGAGTCTGCAAAAGGCAGATGGAATGGCAAACAGGAAAAGGAATTACCGAAAAAAAATTGGATAAAAATCCCAAGAAAATAACCTGGCTATGATGCCATGTAAAATGTGAAAGTAGAGACGAGTTTGTTCTCTCAATGTAGAGAAAGAGACCTTGATCACTTGTATTAATAGGGGAAATTTACAATACAAATGAAGAAAGAAAAGAATAAAAGGAAAGAAGTTTACAGTATATTCCTTAATGTAAATGGGGAAGGTCAACTCTAATATTAATTCACACAACTAGAATGCCTGCGTTGTATCAATCTTTAGCTAGTGATTATGGGTGTTTTATCCTACCCGGTCTGCATTAGAAAGGAACAAACTCAATGAAAAGAAAATAATAATAAGAGTTCGAGGGAGAAAGGAAGAAAGAGAAATGAGAAGAAAACCCAAACGTTGCGGATAAGAGAGGAAGAAGAAGATCAACATGGAAATAGAATGAGAGTCGGAGATGCCTCAGCTGTTCCAGACTCGATTTTTTAATTTCTTTAAATTCTTTTAGTGAAAATTATGGCCTATAAGTGTAGCTTATGCCTGACATTATGAGAATCCGAGAATCTAGTCAAGTGAGTTGAATTGAAGTTAAAACATTGATTGCTTGTTTGAGTCTCTTTTATTTAGTTTTCTTTTGAATTTGATTTTAAATTTTGCGTTGAATTAAATTTTGCATTGAATTAAATTAAATTTAAGTGTTTAATTTTATTTGCATGGTGAATTTAAATTTCATGACTTACATACATTTCAATTACTTAATAGAATTTTAACTCTGCATCCAAATCAAATTCATTAGAAAGTTCTTCGATTTTCGATTTGACTCGAGTCAAATTAGATTTCAAATGTGTTTGATTTCTTAATTACATTTGATTGCATTAAGTTTTCACGTTCGAATTAAACTCGTATAATATCTAATTTCTAGATTGAATTAACTATTGAAATTGGATTCATCTTTTTTTTTTTTTCAGTATGAGGGTTAGAGTTAGACATTATTTCAATGTGATAGTTTAAATTAGCGGAAAACTCGACCTTACGCTACATCAATAGTTGTGAGCCTTCTTAGGCCTATAAAAATCAAGAAGTTCAATTTAATACCTTAAATATGAGCTACTAGCATTAAAATCATCACTCAGTTACTGTTTACCTTTATATCATATGTTTGAAATTTTTTTTATAATATTAATTATTGATATTTTGTCTTTTAATAATATTTTTTTAGTAACATGGATATTTTCACTCTTTAAAAGTTATCTCACTCTTTAAAAGTTATCTTGTCAGGAGAGATGAAACCACTGACAAATCTCAGTCATCGAGTAATTTTGAGGAATGTCAAATTCTAAATCTCTAATATATTTTTGAAGTTCAAGTCAAAGTCAATTTAGATATACAGTAAAATATCTATAATGTCATATGCTTGGAATCATAGTACATATATTACATTATAAAAGTTATTAAATTAGAGGATCTAACAATATTCCTTTCTAAAAATCTTCTTAAAACTCTCACTTATTATTAAAATATCATTTTCGCTTCTCTTTATGGAAACAAATCACTCCATTCATTCCTATACAGTTTTCATTCGTTGAGAACCGAGTGCCTGCACTATCCTAAAGAATGAAGAAGTTTATCCAGAAAAGTCAATCTCAGATTACTTTTCTTGAGTTTAGATAATGTAGTTTGTAAAGTGTTTAGTCAATTTTTCGGTAATTTTGTATTCTAAATATAAGAAATATTAATTTACAAAATGGTCGTGACAATACATTTTTTATTCTAAATGTATTGAGGACTGAGTTAAAGAGATTTATTATATTTTATATGAACCTAAGGTCGCGATATTATTTTAGATATATTTAAATTTTATATAGTACTACACTATATATAGTTTACTGTACCCACTTGAGTTATAATATCACATTTTTTTGTTGTTAAAAATTAAATATAGACCATCACAGTTTGGAAACTTGAATTCTACTAAATTTTTTATCGAGTCGACTCGAGTCGGCTCCTCCAAGGTTTTTCAATTTTTTTAAAATGTGTAGAAAACCGTCCACCCTGGGCTACAGCGCTAGCGGCTGTTCTGCTTTTTTATTTTTTTCCCAATCCGCCATTCAGGGATTTCCGAGTTCGGATAACAAGTAGAGCGCGTGCCTACCAAGTGGCTATCGTGCCTTTCCACGAACACTTGGTGGGCAGTTAGCTACGGTCGCCTTGCTGCCCATAGCAAATTGGCAATGCTTGCATTTCCGAAAGCTCTCTCGGCTCTGAAATCGCACGGTCCCCATTTCTCTCTTCCAAAGAGATGCCCCACTCCTGGCTTCTCGAAGTTTTTCCACCGTCGCCCTTCTCTCCTCCGCTTCCACATAACTACTGCCTCCGCCGCAATCAGCACTTCTTCTTCCTCCACCTCCTCTCAATCCCAACCTACATCACTCAACTCCAACTCCAATCTCACCCTTTCAGTTCCCACTTTCCAACAGGCCATTCAACGCCTCCAGGTACGTCCTCTCTCTCTCTCTCCATTTCAAGTTCATGTGGGTCTCACGGCTTTTCAACCCGGACCATTTATCTTGTGAAAGCTACCTCGGATGTTGAGTCCCAGAAAAAAATGAAAATCTTCGAGGTCGGAAGATGCTAACGTAAGTTATTTTGCTAGTCCACGATCTGCAGTGGCGCGCATCTTATCAATGATCTGTATCATTAGACCAGGCAACGATCTTATATATAAATATAACTTTTCTTGTTATCCGCCTTCTTGCTGCTAGTGCATTTCGATGCAAACAAGTTCTTGGTTGAATATTTTTCAGTATTATGGAATAAGTTGGTGTATTGAACAATTCTACATTGCATTTTGAGCTGGGCATAAATAAAGAAATCATATTAGGGTTCTCATTTCTTTTATTTTCCAAATCAATGGCAGCAATCATTGCTGAAGATGGTTCATGGATGAACCCAGAAAATATTTAGATGACAAAATGTGTTTCCAATTCCTGTCACTCCCAAAATGCATATATGAACTTCAGAGATTCAAGCCTCTATAGAATTTTTCTTCAATGCTAATTCTTATGATGTTTTATTTGATGTAGGAGTACTGGGCTTCTGTTGGATGTGCTGTAATGCAGAGCAGCAACACAGAGGTAATATTCATACCATAGTAGTTGTAAAAATACATTAGGATCTGACTGGGGTGATGATTGATATTATGATTATCTTATATCAGGCAAGTGCATCTCTTAAGATTGGTAAGGTATTTTCATTCTCCTGTATACGTTGTTGATACTTATAATGAAAGACTGCCATAGGTTAATGGTTCCAACAATTGACTTTTTTGCATTTTTCATTTTTCTTGAATTTCTTTTGTTTCTTAGCATTTTTCGCCATATTTCAGATCGTCAAATAAAACAAGATGAAATACTACAAAATCATAGGTTCATTTACATCTGATCAATAGCAACATCTTTTACTTAGGTCTATGAGATTTTGAATAAATTTTTATTTTATATTTATTTTCCTATTTTCAGTAAATTTAATAATAAAATTAGTTTTTAAAAGAAATTTAAAAGTGAGACTTTAATTTTAAGTATTCCACATATACCTACAACATGCAGGTACATGCAAGTAAAAATAGATTATATTTTTATTTTTTGTTATGTATTTTCAGTTGTAAGATATATGTTTTTTTATAATAGTTGAAAGTAAGGTACTATTTTTTTATTGTTAAATTTTGTATATGGGTGTATAACATACTAAAATGCTACTAAAATGCAAGTTCAAATGGCATGGATTTATGACAATTTTTTTGCAATTTTCTTTTTATTCATTTTTGGATTTCTTATATTTTATTTATTATAATAATTTCCTAAAGGAAATCTAAATAAGAATTTAGTTTTTGGCATTCTAAATGCTTGTTTTGTGACATGCAAGAGATTACATTTTTTTTTTTACAAATTTCCAATTTATTTCAATTTTAGTATATATTTAAAAATAATAATTCTTTTTAAAATTGAAAGTCAAAAATCAATTGGAATGACTGAGAGCCAAATGGATATTAGAATGAGTGGAAATCAAAATTATCAAGTCTATCAACACATGGTACAATTTAAGATCATGTAGTGATATAAGACATAGTTGGCCTAGTGGTTGAGACACAAGAAGGTCCCACCGTCTTGGGTTCAATCCTTGGGTAACTCCAATGAAGGGCCACTCTCCGTGGGATATGTACAAAGTAAGGTCCCACCGTTTGAACTTAGCATGTGTGTGTAGGGAGGTGTGCACATGCTCTGAAGGACTAGTCGGGCGAGACACCTGGACACTTCAGTCATAAAAATAAATAAATATAAGACATAGTTGGCTTAAAGTAGACCGATATTTTTCTATATGTTGAGTTAGATTGAAAATATACTTTACAATCCATGATTTTCGAATATTCTAGATTTTTTGGATTTTTCAATAGAATTTTCATGGGGTTTTGAAATTTCATACTAGTTTTAACCTGTTGACCGATATTTGAAATATCGCCCGGTTTGTATCTTGTATTAGTAGGGACTAGTACAATAATTCGTATTGGTATTTTGGGCCATGCTTGCCAGTTGCCACCACTTAGTCCCCCTTCACTCATGCTTGAACCAATGTCTCCTCCGATCATCTTCTCAACCCTTAATTTTCAACTAGCCCAATCCCACCCTATAAGCTTGTCTAGTTCCTCTACCAACTCATCTATCTTCATCAGTCGTTTAACCCACTTTGTTTCACTTTTCCCTATCTTTGTCTAGTCCCTCCAGATTTGTCCACTTGATTACATCGCTTGGATCACCACCAATATATTTACCACTGCCATTGCCATCATGAATTCCCTCATTGGTTATCATTGATGCTCGACCATCATTGGATCTGGTACATGGGTTACTTTCCACCTATTAGATTCTAATCACATGTTTGTTGCTCAGTTTGAGTCACCTATAAGTTTTGGATTTGATTGTTGTGGCAATAGTGTTGTGAAATTTTAGTTACTTGCAAGAGCACGGACCATTTATAGTATAGATTTATGAGTGCGAGATCGGACCCACATGGAATTAGCAAAATTTATGCCATTGAAATTATGTGATCTAAGAAATTATAAACCTAACAATAGAAAAATAACTTCTAAACTTAGAAATAAATCCCAAACTTAGATTCATTCTAAAAATAGAAAATCAAATCTAAAGATAGAAACATCATCTAAAATTGGAAATCAAGTAATCAAGAATACTAAATTCATAGAAAACCATGATTGATCAAAATTCATCTCTAAGATCTCAAAATAATGTAATTCACCTTAGATCTAAAAATTACCTAGAACTCACTTAAAATGGTAGAATTAATTTAGAAAATTATGAATAGCCTTATTCTAACTTAGAATTAGTGAAATTAAGAAACTCACATCAAATTCTAACCTAGTTTCAAGTTTCACAAAAATTGAGTTTATAAACAAAATAACAAAGAGTATGAGAAGATGTTGTTAGTGGGGGCTATTCTTGGCATTTTATTGCGAAGACGATCAAATAATTTGAAAGAAATTCTGATAGATTTGTAGGAGGCTGAGCGACGGGATGAGGAGGAGGGACTGCAGTTGCGGAGAAATAGAAAACATGAGAGGGAGCTTCGGAATTTGCATTCTTTAGTCAATTATGATCACTCTTAGTAGTGGTGAGGACCTTGGGTGTGTAGGATGATGGAGCATGATGATTATGCCTTCGTATGTTAGGGGTTAGGGATTGAGATCGTCCGCGGAAATTATTACCACATTTTAGATATTGGATTGTTTTTTTTTTCCCTTCGTTTGGGGGGATATTTCTAGCCAGTCTTTTTGTAATTCTATTTATTTTAATTTATAATAAAGTTATCTTTTAAAAAAAATATACAACGACAAATTTACCAATGAACGAGCGGAGAGTCCAAAAGTGTAGGGGCGTTAGACAGTTCAAAAGGCATAATCAACCACTCAAATAAACCCTCACGAGTCTTGATTGTTGTCTTCCTTTCATCATCTGAACGGATTCTTATCTGATGATACCCACTTCGAAGGTCGACTTTTGAGAAGACCTTTGCTCCTGCTAGCATATCTAGCATGTCATCAAGCCGGGTGATGGGAAATTGTAAAGAATGGTAATTTTGTTGGTAGCCAGACTAACAATATACATCCGCCAACTTCCATCTTTCTTTAGTGTTAACAAGGCTGGTACTGAGCACGGACTTAAACTTTCACAAATGAAACCTCTGTCTGCCAACTCTTGCACTTGTCTTTTTAATTCTTCATTCTCGGCAGGAGACATTCTATAAGCGATCCTATTGGGTAGGGCGGTTCCCGACATTAAGTCTATACAATGTTGAATATCCCCCAAAGGAGGAAGACCCAGTGGGAGTCCCTCTGAAAATACATCTGAATACCGGGAAATCATAGGCTGCACAATGGGAGGGATTTGAGTCTCAACCGTTGTCTCTTTGACCAACAAGGTAAATAATTATCCCTTCTCCCATTCCACCTCCTTTTTGATCTCTTGGAGGGTGACTAGGCTTGACTCAGCCTTGTTAGCCTGAATCCTCCCAACATCTTTCAGAGGACCCAATACATACTTGGTGCCATATTTGTAGAATCTATACAAGTTCTTCCAACCATGGTGTCAAGTATCCCGATTATACTGCCAGGGCCGTCCCAATAGCAAATGACATGCATCAATGGGTACAACGTCGCACCAAACTCCGTCAAAGTACTTGCTGACTGAAAAAGGAAGAAGGCACTTTTTCTCGGTAGTTACTTCGTTGTCCGTTTTAAACCATGAAATCTGGTAGCGCTATGTGGTGCCTTAGTGGTTTGATTTTAAGTTTGTCAACCACTATCTGTGCTACGACGTTGCAACTGCTACCACTATCAATAATTAAACTGCATACCTTGCTGCCGAAGGCCTCTATTTATAGTAACAAATGTTGCACACCTAGGATGCTCCTGTGGCTCCTAGGTGGTAATTACATGGAAATTCCAACCAATGCAAGAAAGGAAAAATTACACATGGTGTGGCAACTCACCATGGGTGTGTGTAGTTGCAACAAACTCTTCATGTGATTTGCCACACACAACCAATGCTTTTCACCATTCAATGAGGATGGAGCATGTGTTTCACCAATAAATGAGAATGAAAAATGTGTTTCGACACTCAACCAATGCTCATTGGATGCTTTCACCAACCCATGAGGATGAAACATGTGTTTTTCCAATAAGTGAGAGTGAAACATGTGTTTCAACACCCATCCGATGCTCATTGGATGCTTTTCACCAACCCATGAGGATGAAGCATGTGTTTTTTTCAACAAATGAGAGAAAAGATACTTTGCATGGCATGGGAAGGGTGGACCTTATTTGGACGCCTATGTGGAGGCTTATTTGGCTTTAGGGTCAAGCTAGTGGGTACATGGATCTTTTAGGGGGATCCAAATGGGTTTGGAATGGAATTTTGGGTTTGGAAACTTTCAATGGGTTGCATTTATTGGCCGGTTTGCAATGAGTGGGTACCCAGTCAAATTCGTCCCTGAAAGCCAAAGCAAATTCTTTGATGTGATCCATACCTGTATCCGAGTGATTCGTTCAAGACTCAATCTCCATGAGTTTGCGTGTCTTGGGGGCGTGGGGCGGAGAAGAAGGGGGGGTAGTTGGATTAAGTTATATTGGACATGATTAGGATTATGATGGTTATTATGATTATCTCATGTTAGGCAAGTATATCTCTTAAGATTGGTAAGAAATTTTCCTTGTACTTGTTGAAACCTATAATGAAAGTCCAAGATAGGGTCATGGTTTTTCTTCTCTTAACAGTAGGCGACTTTGCTCCATTTGAGTTGGAATGACCAAAATATACTATTTTAGTATAGAGATGGGAATAGGGCCAAACATCGAGACATTCTTGACTATTTCAGTTTATTTCTTTTGTGTTTTGGTCCTTTTAAGCCCTATTTTTCAAGGCAATTTTTTTCATAAATTTGGAAAATTCAATTGGTATTGTTGAATATATTTAAGAAAATTATAGCCTCTTTTTAAGGAAAGAGAATCATTCATGATCTCTCACTCTCTCACATACACATGCATGCACACATGCACATGTGCGCACACATGTGCAGCGCGCAACACACACATGTACACATGCACACACACGCACATGCAACACATTCATGGACAAACACGCGTGCACACACACACAACTGTGTGCATACATGCACAAAAATCCACTTTTCTTTCTCCCTTGCACATGCTTGCTCTAATAGACACGTGCACATACCCAGTGTATGAACTGAAATGTTCCACCCTAGTGGCAAAAGGAAACAGCATCCTAAACAGGACTGAATATTTTGATTTATAATGATGGCATTTTGTATAATTTACAAGAATTGATTCTTTATGATTCATATTATCCTGGGTTCTTTAAAGTTCTTCATACTGCAGTTCTAAAGTTTTGCATTTCAAATTATTAATGCCAAATGATCAGCTGGAGATTTGCATTTTTTTCCTCAGGTTGGAGCCGGAACTATGAATCCCTTGACTTTCTTAAGGGTTCTTGGTCCAGAACCATGGAATGTTGCGTGAGTATGGTACTGGTGGATGAGTACCTGTTTTTGTCATCATCATCATCATAATTATCTAGAGGATACAAAAATAAATAGCTTCTTTCTCCGTAAATGAAAACTACAATTTTCCATTGTTTTAGCTGCAGAGAAGTAGATTTAATTATATACATTTTAAAATGGTTAGGGTACCTTCTTTCTCAAGAGAAAAAAAGGAACAAAAAGGGCTACAATATTGACAAGAGTGATATCCGAGTCTACTAAGGAACTATTATTGAATGACACAGTTTAAGACATGAAATGTTACTCTTTTTTAATGGGACTTTACTGAAGTATCAACTCCATTTGTTGATCTTGAAGTTTGGCTGAGGATGTCGAGCCTTCATTTGCCACGTGCAACAATTTCTCTGCTTTCAAAGCATGGAGCGCTTGGCTAGTCTTGGAGTTCCCTTTTTTTTGCTTCTATTTCAGTATTGTATCAACTTTTTGCTTCATTGCTCTTCTTCTGTCTTTTACTTGGTGATTTTCAATTTAAAATTTTACTGTTTTTATTAACTTTTGCAATTCAATATTTTATGGGTGTCTTTTGTAATTTCATTTATATTATTAATATTTTCCATGTTTAACATTGAATTATAGCCATCAACGATAATCAATTGATATAAATACATTCTTTTCTAAGAGACATCCCTCTTTTGAATATTCTTTTCTTTTTTTCCAATGTGGTTCTTGCCTTTGATCCGTCCAAGCTCCCCCACACACTACATCCTGTGTAAGTCTTATAGCCCAATTCGACATCCATCCAAATTGTCTCTCACCATCATACTACACCTTGTGTAATGTCATATGCCCAATTTGACACCTATCCTATTGACATGCTTTCTTGAAATTATCTCTATTGAGTATTGACTGTATCTATGACCACAAAATCAAGGGTTAGTCTGGTTGGATTTGGGTACGGTTTGTCTTGTTAATATCATGCCAAGTTTCCCTATTAAGTTGCACACTAAATCATGATTTAAAACAATGGAAGTGATCTCTGTAGAGTATTGATCACCAATTTGATAAATGAGACATGTTAGTTATGAACTAGTTGGATCAAGCATCTGATAAATAGGTCTTCTTGGTTGAGCTTCTCTATGATTGTTAGACACGAGTTGCCTCATTTGCTAAATGGACGGTAACATGTATAAATTGGACGGTCCATTTAATAAATGAGTTAACTTCAGTTATGTCATTTCAAGAATGAAAAAAGAAGTTAGCGACAATCAAGTCATTTCAAAACAAAAAGATAAAAAGAAAAGAGAGAGAGAGTGGCAGTCAAGTCAACCATTTAATATTGGTAGACTGTGTATGGGTCAAGTTTGGTTAAATACTGAGTAATTGTATTAGGCTGGGTAAACTTGTTTAAGGTAGATGATGTGCTATGTCACCAATTTAAGGCAGTTGATTGATTTGGATATGCTTTCAATCTACTTTGACATGTTATGAACTACTCTATTATTGGTTAGGAATATAATTTTGAATTTGAGGTTTTCCTTTTTGGTTACCCTTTTTTTTTTTTTTAAATCCACTTTGTTTCTTGATCATTTAACTCATTGATGCACAAAGAATTCTCTTGTTTTGCTAATCTTCCACCACAAGCAAAGGACATATGGGCACTGGTTATAATAAGAAGGGTAATTTGGTTTTATTGCTTTTGTGTAGTTGTTCAAACATGAGTAATGTGGTACATTTATTCTTTTCATTAATCACTTAGTTGTCAATTTCGTTTTGTTCTGGCTGGAATGGCTAAAACTTTGTACCAGGTTCCATTTTAGCATGTTTTGGACCATTTGGTCTATTTTGGCCCAATCTGGATGAAACAGGCCAGAATGGCCCATTTTGACCCTAGCTGTTGTACTCTATTGATTTCATATATGTTACATATTTAATTTTTTTTACATATACATCCAACTTCCAACCCTTTAGATTCAAATTAGACATTATGAACTATAAGTGGATTAAATTTCAGCCCAAAATTCAATTTTTAGTCACTTGATCTTAGTGATTAAAGTCACTAGACGTCCTTGACTGGTGGTTGCAATTGTCATTGTTTTGTTTTTTCTTGGATTACTCTAAAATATCTTGCATACTGTTGAACCATTTATACTCATATTTTACTAATTTTCTCTTGATTCCGAAACCTATTAAATGATTGAGTTCATAGTGCTTATGGATATGGTTCTAAATAATAACTTAGTTCCTTGTTGATAGTTATGTAGAACCCAGCATTCGACCAGATGATAGCCGTTATGGGGATAACCCAAATAGGCTCCAACGCCATACTCAGTTTCAGGTTACATTTAAATTCTTTAGTTACCTATCTTGTAGTAAACTGCTCTAACAATCAACACTATGGACTCTGGAGAGATGTGATACGTTTTGTAATAGCAGGTTATACTAAAGCCAGATCCTGGAAATTCACAAGACCTCTTTATCCAAAGCCTTTCAGCATTAGGTGAGGACATGCAGGGCAATTCTATGTAATTTTTAGGGTAATTTTCCTTGAGATAATTTAAGATAAAATTCTGTTTTAGAATGATCATCTGACGTCCATATCGCAACTATAAATTTTATTACAAGAAGCATAAGATGCAATAAAGACGAGCATGAGTTCTTATTCCTTTCTATTTAGTTCTTTTGTTGTTTACCTATTTTACCAAATTATCTACTTCGTTGTTACTTTCGTACAACACCTTGTTCTTGCTCATCTTGATTGCAATCATCTTAGACCATAAATGGTCATACTTATTTTTTGGATAGGCTTTCAACATTCAAAATGAACATGGATATTATTGGTTTCTATTGTGAAGATGTCTTGTATTTTGTGATGATCTGGGCCATACTAGACACTGTCACCAAAAGGGGTTCTCAAGGTATTTTTTTAGTCTAAACTAGGTATCAGATATATGTTATATTTTTGAGGGATTTTTAGGGTTACAATCCATTTTATATTGAGAGAGGCATGATAAAGAAAGCAAAAAGCCCCAAATTCCCGTATAATTAATCATATTCTCAGAGATATTGAAATTGCCCCCATTGTGGACATAGGCACATGTAGACCCATGTAAATCCCATTTCTTGTGTATTTGCTCGTCTATTTGCTACATTGTTGTTGCTTTGTTTTTGATAAAAACTACTCCAAATGTGCTACCACGATAACATGTCTAATGTAAGCACTGAACAAGCTACCATGATTAAGGTGCCACCACTGCTTGGTCCTCAAATTTTTATATTACTTTTGGCCAAGTTATTTGCTAATAGACTTCAAAAGATAATTACGAATATCATTAGGGATTCTCAAGGTGCTTGTGGAGGATAGGCAAATATTGGAAGGGGACCTAATTGCATACAAGATGATTTATTCAAAGATAAAAGCAAGTGAGAAAGTTACCTTGCTAAAAATAGATATGGAAGAAGTATTTGATCATGTTGATTGGGAGCTTGTGGATTACCCTTTTTAGAGGATGGATTTTGGAGAAAAATGGAGGAATGCGTCCTTGCATTGAATAGTATTTTTAATCAATCCTTTGCGACGGTCTCCATATCATCAAATTAAAAAGCCGCAAGAGACGATAGACTAGGGAATGGATTATCTCCCTTTGTATTTACCATGACGGTAGATGGTCTAAATAAGTTAATGCTGGATGTGGAAGAACTTGGGTTGGTGTCTAGCTGGTTAGGGAATGCAGGGTCTTCCTACACCTAGTTTATTATGATACACTTTTTCTTTGGACAACACGCAATTTAAAGGGATTTCGAGGCAAAGAAAATGGTTCTTTGGGAGTGTCCTTGACGTAGGATAAGGGATAGAGTAACCCTAAATGCCTAAATGCAATTATAATGTTACAAGAAATCAATATGAATCAAATGTATGAAGCTGAAATTTAAAATTCAAAATTAATAATTGCAATAAACAATATAAATTGTCGCCAATATTCAATTTAATGTGAACAATTATGTAACATTCCAAACCAATTTACAACTCAAAATAGAATGCCTTCAAAACAAAGGGGTTTAACTAAATCCTCAAATAAGTAGATCAATCACCAAAAGAAACTAATTCGGATTGGTTTAGAATCAAGGTGATGTCAAAAACAAAGTGGAGGTAGCAGGGTATGGGAGTATCGGGGATGAAAAAAGGGATTTAATGATAAAAGAGGATAGGTAATGGATGTATAGTAGTTTAGGACAGGTAGGGGTGGCTGTATGGGGCTAAGGAAGGGTCCAAGAGGACTTGTGGCTGCAGTAAGAGGGCTGTGAAGGGCTTGGGACGAGTCTGGATGGGATCTGGGACAGATCGGGACGAGTTAGGATGGGATCTGGGACAGGTCGGGACGGTAAACATGGATTTTTCTGGGACAGCAATAGGACGGTTCTGGGACAACAATAGGATGATTCTGGGACAGCAGTTTGGCTGGGTTTGAGAGGGCAACAAAGAGGGAAGAAAGGGAAAAAGAGAGAGATAGAAGAGAGATAGATAAAAACATGGATCTTGGAAGATGATTCTCACATTCCCGTGGCTTCTCGCCTTTCTTAGTTTTTCACGAGGGTTCCTTGACTTCTCACCATGCTTCCTACGATGTAAGCACAATCTAATTTCTGGATAGTAGTTCGACTGGGTTTGGACACTGCTATTTTTGGAAGTTGCCATATTTGAGCACAATCTAATTTTTTGATGACTGTTGAATGTGGAGTTCTTATTTTGGAAACTGCTACTTTTGGACTTGCTAAGTTTAGCATGTGTTATTTTTGGGAAGTTGGTGTTTTTCATTGGAAACAAGGTTCTGTTGGCATTATTACTTGCATCCATTAGGATTTTTCTATACTTCAATCTTTTGTACGCCAATAGCGATGGGAAGAACAATATACAATCCAGATGA
Organism: Chimonanthus praecox; assembly: GCA_022113865.1. Lineage (NCBI taxonomy): Eukaryota > Viridiplantae > Streptophyta > Magnoliopsida > Laurales > Calycanthaceae > Chimonanthus > Chimonanthus praecox. The sequence continues at coordinate 28,662,925 of CM039088.1, read as the reverse complement.
TTTTGAGAGAAATAGAATTGCATTTCTGAGAGGAACAAAATAATAGAGCAGAATATGGAGGAATTCAACGAATGATGTGAACAAATTTTACAATTGTTTGATAGACTGGAAGAGAAGTGGAAAAAAGAGAGTGCCTTAAAAAATCTAGATGCAGAAGAGAAGAACTGAGGAAGAAATTTCGTCGGAGGAATGTAGAGCAGACAATGGTTTGGGTACTTTGACAACTTATTTCTTTTGTTTCTTTGATAGATATTTATAACATGGATCTATTATTGACTCACTTAGATCGGATAACGAAGCTATCTTTACTGGTGATAATGACAATTTGAGTTCTTCTCCAACAGAGGATGGACAATTGAATCTTTAGGCACCAGTGTATGATGATTATGAAGGCACTGGCAATTTTGTTAATGTCTTTGACTTAACAGAACATCTGGATTTTTTAGTTGAAAGACAGTTGGAGGTTGTAGAAGTGGAGATAGATGTTCCAGTTAAATAGAGAGAAGGTTTGGCAGATATGAAGCTTTAAGCAGTTCAAAACTCGAGAGGGGAGAGTGATGAAAGAAGAGATTTATCCATGTCTATGTCAACAACTTCAGATCCAGTAGAGGAAGTGGTTGGATATGAAGCACTGAAAGTAGTTGGAGACAATGCAAGTCAGAGTTTGGAAGCGACTGTACATCAAGACAGACTGGTGGAAACCCTAATTCCATCAGAACAACAAATTGAGAATGTAATGCCAAAAACAGTCATGGAAACTTCAATGCAAGATTCAGTAGATATTGTACACAAGAGCGAGTGGAAACAGACTGAATCCATCACATGTCATTGTTGAGAATATGGATTAGTTGTTTGAGCCATATGTGGATCCCATCTTGGATGATTTTATTTCACGTACTAAACTTTGTGATTGACAGGACTTTGCATATTTCTACTCAACGATTTGGTGTCTCATCCAGGGGTCGTGAGTGACCATGTTCCCAACCTAGAAGACGAAGGCGAAGACAAATATGGGCGAGAGCTCCACATTTAATCTCCAATGAAATTCATTCAAACTTAAGGACAAGTTCTTTACAACCAAGGGGGAATGATGCGGGCATCTTAAGCTATGAAGATTCAAATGAAGAAGATGAGTTCAATTAGACTTAATTGAAGAATAAGCACTTCAATTTCTTGCAAGAAACGATGGAGAGGAGAGCCTTTCCAACCGGCCTAGTTTCATCAAATCAAGCAAGGAGTGGATTCAAGGGCTAGGATTGTTCCATGTCATATTTATGATGTCATTTTGTATTTTTTTTTTTTTTTTGATTTCCAAAATTGATGTAATAAATCCACATGGCAAATGATCATTGGTGGAAGCCCAAACAAGCAAATTAAGCCAAATGGAAGTCCTTGGGCATGTGGACTAGTTAGGGTTGCAAGTTTAATAATTTATTATTTTATTTCCTAGATTATAGTTGCTTTGGGCGTCCATTGCGTCGGTACCTTGGCAATGAATTTTAATTGAAGCTTAGAGCTTGGTTTCGGTTTATCCTATGTGGTGAGTCTTGTTATGTTTTCTTTTGAGTTTAATTTTTAGTTTATGTTTAATTCAGTTTCAATTTATGCAAGTGTTTAATTGCATTTTGAATTTTAAATGTTCAATTGATTGCATTGAGATTGCATAATTGAAATTGAATTTCATAATTCAATTTTGGTTCAATCGAATTTTCATCTCTTGGAAGAATTTCACATGGTGTCGATATTTGCTTGAGCATTTGACCTCATTCCATTTTCCGGGTGAGAAATTTGGGGTTTTGGTTAATCTAGTCGAAGCTAGTTTGAGGATTTTCTTAGACTTGGATTTCTTTGAGTTCGTGTTCTCTCGAGTTTCATAGTGAACTTGAGCTGAATCTTGTGGAATTTCCACTTTCTTTTGTATGAAGATATAGGTAGGTGTTAAAACGGATCCTACCCTTCATTAGATTACTAGTCTAAGTAGGTGGTGAGAGCTTTGAATGGAGTTGCATATGGAAGCAAGATGATAAAATGTTTAAGAGGCTAGATTTTTTAAAAGAGATAAGTGTTTGAGCCATAGAAGAAGACAAAATTCCTTACATGTATGAAACAAGGAAGGGTTGAAAAAGAATGTAGATGGAGATGTGCTTAGGAATGGTGTTTTAGTGAGGGGACAAGATGCTGTTTCTAAAAAGGGATAGAAGATGTGGGGAACTGTTAGTTGGAGGCCTTTTGTTGAAGTGGTTAATTGTCCGTGTCCGTGTCCGAGTCCGAGTCCGAGTCCAAAGGCCCGACACTCGGTGCTCCCAACCTAGCACGTGCTTGGATTGAAATCCTGATGCGGAGCAGGAGTGAGTTTTTTTATTTATTTCTATTTTCGATTTGGTAGTGATTAGAAATTAGGATTTCCTATTTTTAATGATTATTTTCGTTTGAAGTGTATTTAGAGGTTTCTAATTTTAGGTGTTGCTACTTTCTTGCTTTGAGATTATTATAAATACTCTATGTAATCCCCTTTTTGGGAGAACATGATTGAATGAATAAGATTTGACATTTTCGAGCAAACCTTGCTTGTGCCGTGCATTGGCGTGAGAAGTGAGTCCTTTTGGCCTGAAGCTTAGCGTGAGGCTACCATCTTTCCTTCTTCGGGTATTCTTCTTCTACTTCTATCTCTTTATCTCTCTTCCTCTCTTTTCCCTTTCTTCTCCTTGAATTGTTGTCCCAGAAACAGTTCCAAAACATGTCCTAAATCTGTCCTAGAAACAATCCCAAAACCTGTCCCAGATCTGTCCCAGCTCAGCCCCAGATCTGGAGTGTCGATCCACCACCACCACCACCATCGCAAATTTCCCAGCCATCTCCATTACCCAAACTTGATCCCATTACGAATTCTAGGACTTCATCTATGGTTATTCGTCCATTATCCTGTCCGCCTCCTGTCCTCCATCTAACAGACCATCAGGACTGTGTAATCACTCTAGTGCCATTTGACGACCCCTTCGCCATCAGCTTGGTTCATCCATGCTTGCGCCCGTTTGCGGTCCTTCACTTTTTCGCCTCACAGAAAGAACATTGTCATCGTCCGTGCCTTGAAGATTGTACAATTCAAAGCTTCATCATTCGCATCTCCGGACTTGGTCTTCGTCTTTGTTTGATGCCTTGTGATTTTGCTGATTTCAACTCGAGGACGAGTTCTTTTCAAGACTGGAGGACTGATGTAGGACACAAAAGATGCAACACACAGATTCCACTTCTATTTCTTTTTATTTATTTCTTAATTAGTAAGTAGGATTTGTTATTTTCGTTTGGGATCTTAGAAGCCCAACTTTAGTTAGTTTCTTATTTGATTTAGGAATCCTAGTTTAGCAAGGAAACCAGGTCGGTGGCTTTCCTAGTTGAGTCCCTTTCTTTTTCGAATTAGTGTTTTCCTATAAATACCTATGGATGTAATAGAGATGATACACTATCGATTATTAATGAAATTGATTAAGGCTTAGCCTTTTCCTTTATCTCTTCTCCTTTCTTCTTCCTTGCCGAAGGTGCAGGCATATCTCTTCTTCTATCTGCCTAGTTGCAGGCTGTGCTCCTGCATAAAAAAGGGCCCGTTCAGTGATGGTGAGAAAGGTAGGGACTTTGAAGCTAGCAAGGAAAAAGGACAAGATCTTGAAAGGGAGGTTTGATTCCAATCATTAAGGAGAAGGGGTGTACATTTGATGAGGTGATGAAGATGCTAGAACTGGGTAGAATATCATTTTAATCACAGGAGAAGGTCTAAAGGGCTGCTTGCAGATTTTGGTAAAGCTGTTTAGTTGATTATGCTTTCGTTCAACAGAAGAAAGAAGTTGGATAGGAATTAGCTTGGAAGGTATGACTGATTTGGGTGAGTAGCAACTAAGGTAGGTGTTGATTGGGGTTTGAGGTGAGTAGCAACTAAGGTAGGTGTTGATTGGCGTTTGAGGTGGGAGAAAATTTTGGTAGGGTTTCTTTGTATTTGGGTATTCGGGGTCTACTTGTAAATTGTAATGTATGTACTTGATATATAGAGTTGGGATCAAATGGGAACATGTTCTCAAATGACAATTTGAGGACTCTTATGTGGGTCCCTCTAGGGCCCATGTGAATGGTTTGATTGGAGAGGTATTTGCTTGAATCGGGTGCCTATAAAAATTCACCTTGATTGAATCAGTGGAACCATGCTTTCAAGGTCCCTAGATTCAATTTTTAGGTCAATGGGCTGTTTTAACTTAGATCAGGATCAAATTAGGAAAGGACCCAATTAATGGGGGAAGGTGGGTGTGAGGGGATGTGATTAGGGCTGTGGGCCCAATTTGGCTAGGGTCCTCAAATTGTTAGTTGAGAATTGGAGCTTAGGTGATCTTAGTGCGGATGGTTTGATTGGAGAGTTATTTGCTTGAATCGGGTGCCTATAAAAACTCACCTTCATTGAATAAGTGGTGGACATTCATGGGGTTAGGTCAATGGGCTGTTTTAACTTATATTAGGATCAAATTAGGAAAATATCCACTTAATGGGGGAAGATGGGTTTGAGGGGATGTGATTAGGACTATGGTGGATCCAATTTGGCTAGGGTCCTCAACTTCTTATTTGAGGATTGGAATTTAGTTGATCTTAGTAAATATGTATGTATGCACACATGAAAGCATATCTATACTTGTTGATATTAATACAGTTTTGTTATTTTTGAGAGGGTGCTCATTTTGTTTGACAACAAGGGTACTACCAAATAGGATACACTTCTTATCTAGTACTTTTATATATGTTTACATTTTTCAGGCTTGAGTATCTGAGCTAATTTACTTAGCAGGTATTAATGTAACAGAACATGATATACGCTTTGTGGAGGACAACTGGGAAAGTCCGGTAACACTTCCAACTTCAATTGGTCTTTTTTTAAGCTTTATTGTGTTAACTTGCAGTACTTTTACTAATCTTGATGCTGGAATTAGATTTTTATCTACAATTGGATATAAATGTTCATGCCTATTTCATGGGCCAACTTTTGCAAAGTCATGTTAAAATGCTCATTTATTTTCTTTGGATTTGAAAATTTTCAGGTTCTGGGTGCTTGGGGATTGGGATGGGAAATTTGGATGGATGGAATGGAGATAACACAATTCACATACTTCCAGCAGGTTTTTGTTGTCGTGTATGCTATTATTATATTTATTTCTTTGGGTTTATTGTTTGTTTGATATTTATTTATTTATTATTATTATTATTGTTTTTGGGGGGGGACCATTTGACTTGGTTGTCAGGTTGTTATTATTAGGAATTACTATTCTGGACCTCCAATTTCCTTGATGTTTTTACCTAGATTTAACTTGGTTAAGTTACCTGAAGCTTATAAATGCCGATTTATTGTTGTTACCTGTATTCAGGCTGGAAGTCTTCAATTGCTGCCTATTTCTGTAGAGATAACATATGGCCTTGAGCGTATCCTTATGTTGCTCCAGGTTATCTTATTATTATTGGCCAAAATCAATTGTCTTTTCTTACTTCAAGCAAGTTACTTTGTCTCAAGGTAGCTTTATGCTAGATTCTAATGTGTAGGGGGTTGATCATTTCAAGAAAATAAAATATGCTGAAGGAATTTCATATGGGGAGCTGTTTTTGGAGAATGAGTAAGTTATTAATATGTCTTATTGATTCTCAAGCTCTTCTGAAGAATTGCTTTTCTTAGATATTATCCTATTCATCAAATATATATTTTCTGAAAGATAACATTATCGTACTCATCTTTTTGTGACATTTGTGTAGAACAATTTTCTTTTTAAAAAAAGTGTTTTGGTAGTAGACAATTTAAGGCTGGAAAACTTTCTGCCTTTTTAGCATGAATTAGCTAGAAGATCTAACATCAAGAGAAAATGGGCCAGATGTACATGTACAGACATGATAGATAAACGGGCTAAAAAGCCCAATGGGCTTTCATGGGCTTCTTGAAAAGCTTGAAGCTGCCCATTTGGCTAAATAGGCTAAAAATTTTAGCCTGAGCTTGCCTTGATGGACTATTACTTTTGTTAAAACCCGTTGTTTTATGATGGGTTTGGGCGGGTCTCAGGTCGGGTTTGGGTTGAGGAACAAGCCTAATGGTGGTGATGAAGGTAGGATGTCTGTGGAGAAGGTGCTGGAGTGGATCAATTTTAGTTGTTTTTCTTTGTCATCTTTTTCTTTTGTTTAAAGTATAATTATTTTGGAGTGGGGAAGAAACAAGATATTCAAATTCTGTACTCCCAAGAAGTCTAAGAAAGGGAGGATTTTTGGTTGGGGAGGAAGGAAAAAAGAAGGTGGGGGGCGGGGGATTAGGTGATTGGTGAGAAAGCTATAGCTGATATGGTTCCTTTTTTGTTATTGTAAAATAAGAAGGAAAAGTTTTCTAATGAAGATATTAGAGATTTGGGGTGTAAGGGAAATTGATTGGGTGTGTAAGCGTTTGATGGGGGCAGTGTGAGGGTTGCTATCTATTTGGAATCCTTAATGCCTTATGAAAGCTAGTTTTGTTGTATCATGAAGATCTATCTCAGTTTTGGCTCTTTGTGGATGAGGAGATGGAGTCCCAGTCAGTAATGTTTATGGCCCTAACTTAGAAATCGAGTGGTAGGGTTTTGAGAGGTATGCAGGCTTTCTTTGAGTTCATTGGCAAGTGGGAATTGGTTAATCATTTGATGGTGGGTGGTGTGTTTCAGTCCAATGGTCAAGATCAACCCAGCATGACTGCATGAGTTGTTTAGACAGATTTTCGGTGTTGACGGATTGGGATGATAAGTTTGAAAATGTGAGTTGGTTGAAGCTTTTAGGGAATGTTTCCAATCATGTGTAGGTGTTTCTAGACTTAGAATAGGAAGATTGGGGTCCTAGGCCCTTCCGATTTAGAAATGATTGGCTGGAGGTAATGGGTTTTAGCGATAAAATGAACTGGTGGTGGGGTGATGCAAGCAGCATGGACCAAACTTGATTGAGCAGTTATGTTGGAATTCATGGATAAAATTGATAGAGACCACCCTAATTGGACCCCGTCTAATTAGCAGATCATTTTGTTGGATTTGGATAATTGGGATATTCATATTGCGCCCCATCCACTGAATGACCCAATTAGCCTATCCCCATTGATCCAGTTAAATTATCCAATTAAGTCCTAAGTCTATCCAACTATTCAAGTCAAAGTTTGACCGTTCAACCCTAACTTTTCTCTCCCAAAACCCTCCCACAATTACCACCGTTCCTAGTCCTACCTTTTCTCCACTTTGGTGTGGATTTCATGGAGAGTGCAAGGAAATAACGTGTGAGCATTGTAATTCAAATCCTCCAACGAGTATTTTTGGGAGTAGTTTAGTTGCTTTTAGAAATTGGCTTGTGTTGGCCGTTCATGGAGCATGCATTTAGGAATTTTTAGGCAGTATAAAGCACAAAGATCACACCTATATGAGGATGTGATCGATGCATGACAGGCAATTACTTATTTCCATTTTCATTGATCTCTTAGGTAGGATCGAATATCATAATTTTGATATTCTTTTATGCATTGTAATCTTTAAGTAAGCCACATCTTTGGCCGGTTGAACTAAGTGAATAAAAAAAATTTTTGGAAAAATTATTTTCTTCTCTAAATTTCAATTTTGGTGAATTATTAGTCTTGGACTCAGGGCTTCGGTCGTGATCTTCGGATCCAACCTTCGATCTTCAGATCAAACCCAGGTTAGTACCATGAAATTTAATTAATTCTTTGGTTAGACTTACGTTTCGATTTTTGCATTAAATTTCATATTCCTCTTCGTTTGGTTAAATTGTTAAATCGGATTAAGAGAATTGAATTAAATCTTAACTCAAACCTAAACATAGATTTTCATAGGAACTGGGCCTATTTGAAGGATTAATAATCGCACTAGGAGAAGAGGCACGATTGCTTGAAACACAATCAGCATAGGCTTTTGGATTTGTAATAAATTCAGAACCCTGAATTTCCTGGTTACGTAAGGACTCTTCCTTGTATTGCATCAGTTTAGGATATTCATATTGGGCCCCATCCACTGAATGACCCTATTAGCCTATCCCCATTGATCTAGTTAAATTATCCAAATCCAACAAAATGATGGGCTAATTAGATGGAGTCCTATTAGGGTGGTCTCTATCAATTTTATCCATGAAGTCCAACATAATTGCTATCTTTCGGAAAAAAAGTCCAACATAATTGCTCAATCAAGTTGGGTCCATGCTGCTTGCATCATGGGAGTAGTTTGAAGATGTTTAATGGGCATGCTTTTCTTTATCTAGGAATAAAATTGTTCAAAGGTAAAATCAAGTAGTGTGTAGGGATAATGATGGGTTGTTGGAAGATAGGGAGTAGATTATGAGGGGGGATTAGAAGAATTGGAGATGGTGAAAAAGGAAAGGGACTTAATTGGGAAGTTGGATGTTAGGAGGAGAAGGAAGTTTGAATTGTGGAAGTTATCCAAGATAGAAGAGGTCAATTATTCGGTTTCTCTCAAGCGCATCAGAACTTGAGCCTGATCCTAGTTTGCTGTTATTTTATGCTGAAGACCTAGGTAGGCCTTAAAACCGATCCTAGGCTTCATCAATTGACAACATAAATCTAGGGTATTTTGGCTTCGGGAAGGTTATATAAACACTTTATTTTTCCACCAAAAGGCGGGTGTATAGAAGTATATTTCTACATTTATTTAGAGTCGATGCAAGTCTCATATTCAAATTGTCACACTCGGCCTTATGTCGTCGTTATGGATAATGCATATGCATTCATATATATCCACATATGCAATGTGCTTGCATGCTTTTATATATCCTAAAATGTGCTTGAAATGTGATTTCCGGGCATGTATATGCTGTTAAAAAAATGTCCTACTCCATGATTACATTTTCAAAAAGAAGAAATTTTTATTCTTGATTTAAATGTCTAGTGCATTATAATGGTCATTATCACCACCAAGGTTGTCAAAATCGAATCGTATCGTGAATCAGTCTAGGGATGTGAATCGTGAATCATGAATCTTGTAAATCATAGAATCGTAAGATTCATAACGTTTTGTTCAATTCCTCATAATATATAACTAAATATATGCTAACTGACTCAGGACAAGACAAAGGGTAACCCTAAATGCGATTACGATGTAATAAGAAACCAATATAAAGCAAAATATGATGCTGAATTAAAATTAAAATTAATAATAGCAATTAGAATAATAAAATCTGCCACAAATAAATGTGAAATCCTAGGAATTCAATATAAGCAATTATAGTACAATCAAAATTTAATTACAATTTCTAGTAAAAGGCCTTCAAAACAAAGGGGCTTACCTAAATCCACAAATAAGTAAATCCACCAAACAGGGCTAAGTTTTGCTGTTCTGTAACAAATTGGTGACTGAATCTGGGTATAAGAACAGTATGAGGGGCTAATAAGGTTAAAGAAAGGACTGGTTTTATGGGACAGCGCTGTGAAAGTCTGAAAGAGGGGTTTTGGGGGGGGATTATGGCAGCAGAGGGGCTGGATAAAGAGGTTTAAAACAGTAAAAGGGGTTAAAGGAGGCTAAGATATGGGGTTCAGCAGATCTGGAGAAGGCTGAAAGAAAGAGCGGCAACAGTTGGAGCTTGGTTTGGGGTGCACGGACAACACAGGAAGGAGATATGCGAGGTGGCAAAACTGATAGGAGGGGTTTTAGGGATAGGCGAAGGTGTTGGATGGGATTTGGTGAAAGGCGAAAGTGTTGGGATGGGCTATGGCAACTGTATGGGTGTTTTTTTTGTGGGCAGCGAAAAAGGGAATGGCTTTTGGGTTTGGGAAATCAAAAGAAAAACAAAGAAGGGGAAGAAGAAGAAAAGAGACAAGAGGAAGAGGGAGGATCGAGTACCTAGAGATTGAAGGAGGAGGGCTTCACGCCAAGAGCTATGGCGTCTCGCCAAACCAAAGCACTAATCGTATATGGAGAAAAATCTGATTCTATTGCATTCCATCGTATATGCCTCAAAGGGCTACAATTTATAACTTTCATCCTACTAAATAAAAAAACAACAAAAGACCAAATTGCCCTTACTAAAATAAAAGAGCACAATACCAAACTACCCTTACTGAAAATAAAACAAAACATGAAAAGGAAACTTGACTTACGCATGGGGATGAGCCGCGTTAACCGCCCATCTGAGAAAAAACTCGACCTTGAGTTCAAACAGATGAGAAGATACAAATCTTCTCACGTACGCGTCTTCCCAGTGTGGAGTCTTCAAAGTGCAAATACGCGCATGTGAGGTTTTCAATGTCATCCAGTCAGGTCATTGTCAAGCCATAATGATGGAGCTGGAGCGGCTTTCTTCCATCGTCACTGATAGACTCGGAAACTGGTTCTGTTATCGTTGTTATCTTTTGCTGAAGAAGAAGAAGGCACCTCTGACGAGAGAAAGCTTTTGTCTTTCTAGAAGGTCTGTATCAAGTCATTTTAGCTCATTTTCTGTCAACCATGTGGGATCTGTAATCGGTCTGTCTTTCCACTTCACAAGATATTTTTGATAGTCTTCGGCACGTGTAGAAACCATTTCTTCGTCTATAATAGATTCTATCTCATCTCAGTAGGACTAATACCCATATATGATGGAAGGTCTACAGTGTATGCATTGGATCCAACTTGCCTCAAAATTTTGAAAGGCCCAGCACTATGAGCATGTAACTTTTTCACAGTCCCTTGTGGGAACCGTTCAGATCTTATGCAGATCATCACATAATCATCCACATTAAATTCTTTGAATCTACGATGAATATCTGCAGCAGACTTATACACTTCATTGTTCATATTAATTCTTCTCTTAATTTCAGCATGCAATTCATCTATGCGATGTGCAAATGATGATGCATACTCAGATGACCTATGTGACATAGGCATGGGAATGAAATCTATAGGCTTCCTAGGCTTGTAACCATGCATGACTTCGAAGGGACTCACACCTATAGATCTATTGACCGAACTATTATACGCGAACTCAACAATCGGTATAACAACATTCCACGTTCGCGTATGCTCTCCAACTAGACAATACAACTGATTTCCTAGGCTACGATTAACTACCTCAGTCTGACTATCAGTCTGAGGATGATACGCAGACGAAAACTATAACCTAGTACCCATCATGTGCCATAGCGTTTTCCAAAAATAACTCATGAACCCGACATCCCTATCTGACATAATCGTCTTTGGCAACCCATGGAGTATCACCACTTCTCCGAAAAATTTCTTGGCAACGTTAGAAGCATCGGAGGTTTTAAAACACAGAAGGAAATGCGCCAGTTTAGAAAAAAATGGTCCACAACAACCAAAATGGAATCGTACTTCTTAATAGTCTTCGGAAGTCCAAGTAAGAAGTCCATATTGATATTCTGCAAAGGAGCATGGGGAACTGGCAAAGACGTATACAATCCTGTGTTTTGCTTCCTTTGCTTTGCCAATTGACAAGTTCGACATTGCCCTATGATTTTAGCCACATCTCTCTTGAGACTAGGCCAATGAAACCTGTCTTCAACCAAGGCAATCGTTTTGTCTCTCCCAAAATGTCCGGCCATATCTCCGGCATGCAACTCCCAAACAAGAAAATCACGCAGGGAAGTTCGGGGAATGCAGAGTTTACTTCCTTTAAACAACAAGTTATCCACCATGAGAAACTCTTTATTACTCCTCTCTTGGTCACTCAAGAGTGAAGCATACAACTCCCTAAAAACCGGGCATGTGGGATATTCATCATTCAACTGGGTCACCTTTACACTCATGGAGTGTATTAGTACAACCCTACGACTCAATGCATCGGCTAGTTTATTCTCAATTCCGGCCTTGTGTTTTAACACAAAAGTGTATTCTTGAAGAAATTCAACCCACTTAGTATGTCTTGAGTTCAACTTCTTTTGGGAATTGAGGTATCTCAAGGCCTCATGGTCCGAAAACAAAACGAATTCGTGCGGCAAAAGGTAATGTCTCCAATGACGGAGTGCCTTGCACAACCGCATAGAACTCTTTTTCATAGGTGTAATATCGCTGTTTGGCTTTATTCAACTTCTCACTAAGTAAGCGACAGGATGTCCTTCCTCACTTAGGACTCCACCTATTCCAATGCCAGCCACATCACATGCAACCTCAAAGACTCTGGAGAATTCTGGTAGTCGCATGACAGGACCTTCGACCATACGAGTCTTGATCTTCTGGAAAGCTCTCGAGGCTGCTTTAGTCCATTGGAACTCCCCTTTCTTAATGCAATTCGTGATGGGAGCCATGATGGAACTAAGCCCTCGGATAAACTGCCTATAGAAAGTAGCTAAGCCATGAAAGCTTCGCACCTCATGTATATTCCGCGGTTCGGGCTGGTTTGTTCTCAACCCCAGCCTTGTGTTTCAACATAAAAGTGTATTCTTGAAGAAAGTCAACCCACTTCGTATGTCTTGAGTTCAACTTCTTTTGGGAATTGAGGTATCTCAAGGCCTCGTGGTCTGAAAACAAAACGAATTCGTACGGCAAAAGGTAATGTCTCCAATGACGGAGTGCTTGCACAACCGCATAGAACTCTTTCTCATAGGTGTAATATCGCTGTTTGGCTTCATTCAACTTCTCACTAAAGTAAGCGATGGGATGTCATTTCTGACTTAGGACTCCACCTATTCCAACGCCAGACGCATCACATGCAACCTCAAAGACTCTGGAGAATTCTGGTAGTTGCATGACAGGAGCTTCGACCATGCGAGTCTTGATCTTTTGGAAAACTCTCGAGGCTGCTTTGGTCCATTGGAACTCCCCTTTCTTAATGCAATCCGTGATGGGAGCCATGATAGAACTAAGTCCTCAAATAAACTGCCTATAGAAAGTAGCTAAGCCATGAAAGATTCGCACCTCCTGTATATTCCGCGGTCCGGGCCAACTTATTATGGCCTTGATCTTTTCGGGGTCCGCTGAAATGCCTTTAGATAAAACTACAAACCCTAAGAAGATGACCCTATCAGACATGAATGTGCACTTCTTTAGGTTTGCGTATAACTTTTCAGTCCGAAGGACCCCGCAGACTAACCTCATATGCTGCAAGTGTTGTTCCTGAGAGGTACTATAGATAAGAATGTCATCAAAATATACCACCAAGAACTTACCAATAAAGGGTCTCAACACCTGAGTCATCACCCGCATAAATATACTTGGAGCGTTGGTCAAACCAAAAGGCATAACCATCCCACTTATACAGACCATCCTTCATCTTGAAGGTTGTCTTCCATTTATCTCCTGGTTTAATGCGGATTTGATGATATCCACTCTTGAGGTCAATCTTCGAAAAGATAGTAGCACGGGCCATCATGTCAAGCATGTCATTAAGACGTGGGATTGGAAACCTATACTTGACAGTGATCTTATTAATAGCCCTGCTATCCACACACATGTGCCAAGTGCCATCTTTCTTGGGTGTGAAGAGGGCTGGCACAACGCACGGACTCAAACTCTCCCTGATGAATCCCTTTTGTAGGAGCTCATTCATTGAAGCTTCAACTCTTCATGCTCCTTAGGGTTCATCCTATAATGAGGCATGTTTGGCAAACTCGCCCCAGGGACAAGATCAATGGCATGTTGTATGTCTCTCATGGGAGGTATTTCATTTGGCAAATCAGATGGGAATACATCTTGAAATTCCTTGAAGACCAGAACTACAACCTTTGGTAACTCAGTACCAACCTCAAGGGAGGTCTCTCTCGACACTAGGGCAAGCACAACCGAAGTTTCAATAGTCTCTTTTTCAAATTCTTTAGCAGCAACGATATGTAGAGACTTGGATTGGGCCTTCGGTTTGTCGTTCTTTGTGTCATCTTGTTTTGAGGGAGGGGGCCTGGGTTGCATAGGGAGGAGTTTGATCTTCCTACCATATGCTCAATGTTACACGTGTTCGCTTGACCGAACAATGTCAAATCATGGTCAAACAACCAAGGGTGACCCAGAATAATGTGTCCTACGCCCATAGGGATCACATCACACCAAATAGTGTCCTGATAGGTGAGAATTTGAATGGGCATGGGACACCATTGAATGACAGAGATTAAATTGTCATTGACCCACGCAACTCGATTTGGATTAAGATGAGACTCAGGCTTCGACTTCAAACCCAATCGAGCAACTGTGTTGGTGGGCACGACATTTGCACAACTCCCACTATCCACAATCAACTTGCAGGATTTCCCGCCGCACTTGATGTGTGTGTGGAAAATGTTTATGTGCCTCCAATCTTCTGAGGGTTGGGATCAAACAAAAGCGCATCTAACGACTACAAAAGTTTCTGCATCGATCTTGCCGTCAAATTCCTCATCACTTGGATATTCTCCCTGAAATTGAGCTTCTATAGGTGGTTCTCCCAACAAAAGGGCTCTTTTCTGGTTCCTAGTCTTAGTAGGACATTCACGAGCGAAATGCCCGTATCCCTGATAGTAATAACACTGAGGACCATTCCTGGAAGAGCTCGCACCAAAAGCTCCCTTAACACGTACATCCTTGTTCTTGGATGGAGCACTGGTGGCTTGTCTGGGTTGACTCACTGTATTCTGCCGAAATCCTTGCCGATTAGGCTTAGAATTGACACCCCAGAAGTCTAATTGCTTTAGAGGATTCTGCTTAAAATACCCGTCTTAAACTTGCACCACTTGCTAAGTTTCCTCCAAAGTTTCCATCCCATGCAAGATAAGCTCATCCTGGAACTCAGGACAAAGACCTAGTCTAAACCTAGAAAGGGTTTGGTTGGGGTCATCATCCAACTCGCACCTCATAAGGAACTCATCAAACTTCTCAATGTACTCATTAATGGTCTGGTTGCCCCGACTTAGAAAGTTCCACTGGTCAATGAGTCTTTGCTTGTATCTGAGAGGGATATATTTTTCCTTCAAATATGCTTTCATCTCATCCCAATTCAAATTGAGGGGATCAACTCCTTGCCTCTGGAGTTTCTGTTTCACTGTGGTCTAGAATAGCAGAGCTTGTCCCACCAACTTCATTTTGGCAAAACGGGCCTTACGAGCTTCCGACATATCATGCCACTCAAAGTAGCGATCCATGTCCGACAACCAATCTGTGAAAACCTCAGGGTCTAATTGTCCATTAAAATCAGGGGCTTCTACTCGAACGTTCTTCAAGACATGTTCCTCATGGTCAATGGGTTCCTGATGCCTAGGTGGCTGTTGGACTCTACCGCGACAAAATTCATGGTCTCCATAGTTTCTATCCCTAAAATTACCATTATCCTCATGAACTGACCCATTCTCATCATTCCTAGGGGTTTTAAGGGCTTCAATCCGGGTTTTCAATTTGGTCATGTTAGCACCTAAGGTATCTTGGCCTCTCTGAAGGTTAGTGAGCCGGGCATCTAATTGGGCGAGGCCTGAGTAAACCAAACTGGGGATTGTTCTCCTGACATTTCGCCGGATGGTTCAGACCCTTTCTGATAGGTAACTCCACTCCTAGTGGTCATGCAAGGATACACGCACTAGTATTCCTCTAGACTCACTAATATATGGATGAATTCTGACTATATGCTATGTCCTAATTATATATGCAATAAATGACAAAATTGATACATGCTTACATATATATACACACACACACACACACACACACATATATATATATATATATATATTTTTTTTTTTTTTTAAATAATAAAGAATCTAATTTTTTTTTTTGTAAATAGGATGCAACCTAAGACCGTGGGTGTTTAAGGAAACAACCCAACCTTGCTTTGATACCAAGACGCAGGACAAGACAAAGGTGTTCGATGGGATTTGGTGAATGGCGAACGCGAAAAAGGGAATGGCTTTTGGGTTTGGGAAATCAACAAAAAAAAAAAAAAACAAAGAAGATGGGAAAGAAGAAGAAAGTAGATAAGAGAGGAAGAGGGAGAATCGAGTACTTGGAGATAGGAGGAGGAGAGCTTCACACCATGAGCTACGGCTTCTCGCCAAACCAAAGCACCAATTGCATATGGAGAAAAATCTGATTCTATTGCATTCCATCGTATATGCCTAAAAGGGCTACAATTTATAACTTTCATCTTACTAAATGAAAAAAACAACAAAAGGCCAAACTGCGCTTACTAAAATAAAAACAAACAAAATACCAAACTACCCTTACTGAAAATAAAACAAAACATGACAAGGAAACTTGACTTGCGTATGGGTATACGCTGCATCACAAACACATTAATATATGACAAAATGCACTAATACAAAATTAAATCAAAATGTATTAGAAGTCAAGTTTTTACATTCCAAAATCCAAATTATCATAATTTAGAAAATTTTATTATCCAAAATTGCAAAACATCTAAAATTCTAAAGAATATCATTGTCACCATTGTCATAAATATCATTTAAAAAAAAATCATCCATAGGAAAAAATCATCCACAAAAAAGAACAAAAAATTAATATGAGATTTTCCTATCCATGAACTAAGTTATAAATATTTCTATAACAGTTTCCACTACAAACTAGAGGAATGTTAATAGAAGGAAAAGAATCCCCTAAGTTATAAATATTTCCATAGCAGTAAAAACTACAAAATGGAATTTGAGCATGAATGTCTCTAAATCTGAAATAAATAAATGAAATTCTATAGCCAACTGGAAATAGTACTAGTTGTTACAGTCGTCAGACGAGGACTGTTAACAGTAAAATAAGCCATTAGAGTCCTCGTCTGAGGACAGTTAACAGGAGTTCCTAAGTTAAAATTAATTTATAAAGCAGTTTGGAGTCAACGAAATCCCTAAAACCATATCAGCGATCAAATATGAAAGAAAAGAGATGGAAAGACGAATAAAAGAAGAAGAAATGGATTTGAGGATTAAGAAAAAGAGAAGGTATGGAAGAAGAGAAGAAAAAAAGGGACAAAATCCCGTGACGGAAGTGGAAAGAAGTGAAAAAAAAGCCCATACCTGAAAGAGAAGAATCGAAGCTGCAAAGAGAGGGAAGAGAGGCTTGCGATTGCTTGGAGTCACTTGCAGAAGGCTTGCGGAGGCTTGGCGAAACTTGTAGAGGCTTGCAACTGCTTGGAGGCACTTGCAGAAGACTTGTGCCTCCTTGTAGCCACTTGCAGAAGGCTTGCGATTCCTTGGAGCCACTTGTAGAAGGCTTTCGAGTGCTTGGAGTCACTTGCAGAAGACTTGCGACTGCTTGGAGGAACTTGCAAAAGGCTTGCGAAGGCTTGGAGACTCGGTTTGCAGAGGCTTGCGGAGGCTTGGAGGAAGTTATAGAGGCTAACGGAGGAAGGCTTGTAGAAGGGTTAATCGTTTGGAGTCTCGAGAGATTTTTCTCGATAATATAGGCCAAAGAGGTTTTTCTTGAGAATATGGGCCAATAAAAGAGGAAACTTCCTTAAATGTCCATGCAAAAGGCATTTCAAAATCCTATGTGCTCGTCTTGCCAGTCCAGGAAGAATCGTGCGATGCTACGATTCAGTGAATCGACTCGTACGAGTTACGAGTCTGTCACAAAATCGTGCGATTATCTTCTACAGGCGATATTGTGTGCGATTTGAGTCGGGGGAACACTCGAGTTGATTCAAATCGCACGAGTTGACTCGCGACTCGTGTGTTTTTGACAACCTTGATCACCACCATTGTCATCATTGTTGAAGTCACTAATCTTATCTTTTTGGGGTCAACTTTCTAAGGTCTTCCATTACATTTTTTTCTAATAAAAAACCATGCCCTTACCCTACAATCATCATATCCGTTCCACTTCAACTAAGCTTTTAACGGTTCCCCTCTGTGTGCATCGTTTCAAATTTTCACAGAAGGGATGTTTTAAGTCCTATATATGCTGTCCAAACTACCTTGAACAATTTCCCTTGTTTTTCATCTGTTGAGGTTATTTTGAAGGTTTCTTTATTTGTTTGTCCTCTCTTCCCACCTATACATTTGTTTCTTTATGGGTTCGGGTTTTGACTGCAAGATATGGGTCGGAAGATAGGAATGGGTGGGCTCTAAGTGATAAGTGGAGAAATTTGGGTCACCAATTGTGAAGGCTTGGTGGAGACTGTCAAGGCCGTTCGGAGTTGTGAAGTTTGTTTAAGGATAACATAAGGAGGAATGTGGGAAGAGGGGACAAAACTTTTTTCTGGAATGATATTTGATTGGGAGATAGACCCCTCAAGGAGGTGACAACTAGACACTACCGAATTGCTCGAAACAAGAATGCCCTTTTACAAGGTTGTTATCAAGTTGAGGGTGGTAACATTTCATGGAACCTAGATCTCAGACGTGAGCTTAGATCCTTCAAGATAAGGAGTTGGGTGGTCCTCTCTGCACATCTGGAGGAATTCCCTGTGTCCCTACGTGATGGGGATGAACTTCTTTGGACAGGTGACTCATCTGGCTCATTTTCAGTAAAACATTTGGTAGAGTTAGGCCTGGGGCATCATCTCAATGTAGATCGGATTGGTTTGGCTCCCCCAAGGGTTCAAGATTTTGTTTGGTGTACATTAAAGAGTAAGATCCTTACTGGAATGGAGCTCAAGAGAAGGGGTTTGTTGAGGGATGGAGAGGATCTTAGTTGTCCTTTGTGTGGTCACCTAGAGGAGGATGTTGATCACCTCTTCGTTAGCTGCCTTGTCGCTAGGAGTCTTTGGTAAAAAATTGCGAATCTCTTTGAGGTCTCTTGGGTTTTTGGGCCGAATTGTATGGGGGTTGTGGAGCCATGGGTTCTATCGAAACTTAGCCCAAGGAAGAAGGCGACTTGGAACACGACTCAGGCTGCAATATTGTGGACAGTGTGGAAAGAAAGAAATGCGAGAATTTTTGAAGGAAAATCTGGTGAGATCAATGATCTTTTCCAAAAGGCTTAGTGGAGGCTATGCACTTGGCTCCTCCCTGGAAAAGATTTCAAGGGATTCAAGCCAATGGATTTCATGTCGTCTTGGGAGGGGTGCATGAGCGGAGGTACTAGAAATTTAAAGACAAATGTTAAATGGGTGCCTCCTCCATGTGATGTAATGAAATTTAATTTGGACGGGGCGGCTACAGGTAAGCTGGGGTTGTAGACATAGGTGGTGTACTTAGGAATGACAAGGGGAAACTATGCTTTTCTTTACAGAAGATGTGGGAATTAGAGACTGAAATGAGGCGAAATTACTTAGTATTGGGAGGGCTTTGACTATCTGGAGAGCCTATGGGCAATGTACACTCGTCATAGATGGACATTCGGCAAATGCAATTAAATGGGCCCAGGGAATCAAGCGTCCTCCATGGAAGCTGATTGTCATAGCTAGGGAAATCAAGAGTTTAGCTGTGGGGATGGACGTATCCTTTGCCCAAGTGAGCCGTACAACGAATAGAGTTGCGGACTTCTTTTCTAA
The DNA here is from genome assembly GCA_022113865.1 of Chimonanthus praecox. Lineage (NCBI taxonomy): Eukaryota > Viridiplantae > Streptophyta > Magnoliopsida > Laurales > Calycanthaceae > Chimonanthus > Chimonanthus praecox. The sequence goes on along the minus strand of CM039088.1, from coordinate 28,643,554 downwards.
ATTTGGAATCAACAATTCAGACTCTGGGATTTTTCCAAATTTAAGCTAGTGGAGACTATCAGGGATTTGATTTTGTTTCTCTTTTGGGGATTCTTTCTTTTTATATTTTTCTTTTGTGGTTGGTCTAACTCTTTTAGACCTCTCTTTTATGATGTAACGTTTTTTCTATACTTGGTTTCTCTTATTTAATGAAATATCCTCTTTTACCACTAAAAAAAAATGTAGTCTACTCATCTATTAACCTTGTTTACTTGTTTTTTCTTAGTTGTCCAACACTTAAAACTCTGAAAAGGATTGCTTGGCCTAATGATGTTTTATAGAACATCCCCTTTAAGGTGCAACTCTTTCATCACATAGCACTCCACTAGCTGGTCTACACTTTGCCCACCGACTCTCACCCTAGTGGCCATATCTATATCTGTATGTCTTTTGATGCAATAGTTGCACCTAATTATTTGAATTCATCTCATCGTGATACCAATTAATTCCCACTTTTAATTGATCCTCTTCTATGTTCTCCAAACTATTAAAGTTACACTCCATATATCTTGTCTACGCTCTACTACTTTTTAACCCATTTGTCTCTTAGGCTTTGTTTGGGAATCACAAATATTGATTTTCATTTGTTTTGTTGCAGGAAAGAAATGAGTGCATATTATTTGCAACATGCCAATGTTAATGATATCCAAAATCACTTTGAGATCTTTGAAGGAGAGGCTCGTTCCTTACTTTCTTTGGGTCTTCCAATTCCTGCGTATGTTTAAGAATGGAATCAGCTGCAACTAGTTTTGTATTTAAGAAGTTCATATCAACAGAATTGCTAAATTTAGATTTTGCTCCTCCACTTGCTAGGTATGATCAGCTTCTGAAGACATCTCATGCTTTTAATATTTTAGATTCTAGAGGTTTTGTTGGAGTGACTGAACGTGCTCGATATTTTGGTCGCATGCGCAGGTGACATACCTTTTGCTTTATATATGGATTTTTTTTTGCTTGTGTTCTTACTGCTGAATTTTGTTGAAATCACTACCATCACCATCATCAATTTTTTATAAATGACAATCTTTATTTTGATCAATGAGTGACAACCCTAATTAATGTGGGTTCCTTTTAATTCTCCATGATTGACCTTTGAGCGACCATGACGACAACTGTTCTTTTTTTGCCATGGTTGGGCTACTCTATACATTACAAATCTTGAGGATCTTTATGTTATTGTACTTGATAAAAGGATCATTTGAATCCTCTCAATTTATTGCTTACTATATCATTGTTTTTTTTTAAAATTTCATGATGACTAATGGGTTGAAAACGAAGTTGTCAAATTTGTTTTGGGTAGCCATTTTAGTAGGGAAACCAATGGGCTGGGGTTCAGTCAAGTTTGAGCTGAGTTTGACCTGATGATTTGGTAAATTGGTGGGTAAAATGGGTCATAAGACCGAGATTGGGCCATATTTTATAGCTTGGTAATCTTTACAAATTGGATCCTAGTCAAGGGGGTTTGACATGCTTGACCTACCACCTATTTGCCTCCCATCTCAAAACAAGATTCATGAATCATATTACAAGAAACAAGGATATATTCATGCAAGTTGATTTTTTTTAATATATCTTGAGGATTTGCTTGGCAACTTCTCTAAGATGGTACATCCATAGACACATATGTTTTGCTAGTAATTGGATCAAGGCACTTTTAGCCTTTATGGAATGGGGAATATCCCAAAAAACACATCTCACAGCATGAGGGGAAAGTTTGTCACCGGAGAATTGGTGAACAAAGCAGGCACATCCAAAATTATGTAAGGGAAGAAGAGGAATATGTTTATGAGGTGAGGAAGATCAATGTGTGATTTGTCCAACAAAACTAGGAATGGCGTGCGGTTGATAAGGTAACATGAGGTTAGGATAGCCTCAGGCCAGTACGATTGTTGGACATGCATGGTAAAGAGGAGTGACCGAGCGACTTCAAGAAAGTGTCTTTTTTTTCGTTCAGCTACACCATTTTGTTGTGGTGTAGATGGACAAGACAATTGGGATTCAACACCATGCTCTTGCAGAAATTGAACAAAGCGATGAGACAAATATTGTTTTTTAATAATGAAAAAAGAAAGAAAGAAAGAAAGAGATGAAGAATGGAGAATAATGATTCTCAGAACTATATTGATGTGTTTTTCCTCTTAAGAGGATACAAGTATGAATAAGAGAAAGTGAGCCAATTAAGGTGGCCAAAAAAGGGAAATACAATCAGTCAATCTTATCTACACTTAATTATACACCTATACAGTTGACTTGCCAAAATAGGCATAGTTGAGTCAATTTGTCTTGAGTTGGGTCCCATTGGGTCCCACAACATGCGTTACCCACTCAACCTAAGTTAATTGGCCCAAGGTTCTATTTCCAACCTAACTTCAATTCAAAATGGAATTTGTTTGGGCCTATTTGGTTGTCTCTTGGAATAGAATATTTTGACGGTTAAGGATTGCATCTGACTACTTTCTGTGAAAATACAATCGGGTTGTAAAGTTGTGAGACAACTTAAATTATTTTATCATAATTATCAAAGTCATTAACCACATCTTTTCAGTTTGACTTTCCGAGTTCTTTTTTCTCATTCTATCATATAAAAAACCATAACATCTGTTACTCTACAATCCATCATATTTTTTTTACCCTCTTCAACCAAGTTTTTAAAGGTGCATCTGTCATTTTTGTTCCTCTCACTTGCAGTTTTCCAATTTTTCTCAAAAGCAGTCATTGCTAGTCTTATACGAACACACCTTAACCATCTTAGATAACTTCCACTCGTTTTCTCTTGTACTGGGGAAAATCTAAGGGCATGTTTGGCAACCTTTAGATTTTGAACCCGTAAGATTTTCAGGCTATTAGATTATAAGAAATGCTGCTACTATAAAATCTTGTTCCTTGGCAACTGTTAGAAATTTTTGATAAATTAGAATATTGCTATTTGGCCGTATTCCGCTGATAGATTAAAACATTGCTCTTTGGCAATTGTCTGAAGATCATATTTATAGATCATATCAACCCCATTAATTAAAGGCAAAATCACCATTTTAATAATTTTAAAATATTGTAAAATATTCAGAAACTATGGAGAGTCCAATGAATTAGGCCACCATTATTTAATTGCAGATGAGATAATACGCCTAATGAAATGCTCTTTATAATAATTATAAAGGTTCATGTTGCAATTTAATAAAAAATAAAAAATATTTGTATGTTTAAAAACTATACCAATTGAAATATTTTATATGCATTTACTATAGAGCTATGATTAATTGTTATGTTAGAGCATTTATTTTTGAAATAATTTTTTATTCAAATTTAAGGCTATTCACACCATGATTTTTACGTCTAATGTTTCAAAATATTATATTGGCCCATCAAGGCGTTTGCACCAAACTTGGTGCAAATGCATTTGTGGGGGAACACTATTGTGTGAATTCCTGCAATCTAGTATCAAAATTTTTATTCAGGGGACACAACATGCACACCAAAAGAAAAAGAAGTACAAACCGCCAAAAAGGCTCAAAAAGAGGAAAATCAAAGATTGACTTTCTAGAAAAAGCTCATGCCTGAAAGCACTAAGACAAAATATGAAGGTCAGGATAATATTGAAGTCCTCATTTTTGCCTAAAGAAAGCGTAATGTAATTTGAATCCACAACATGCACACCAAAAGAAAAAGAAGTACAAACTGCCAAAAAGGCTCAAAAAGAGGAAAATCAAAGATTGACTTTCTAGAAAAAGCTCATGCCTGAAAGCACTAAGACAAAATATGAAGGTCAGGATAATATTGAAGTCCTCATTTTTGCCCAAAGAAAGCGTAATGTAATTTGAATCCACAACCTTGAGGTCCATAGAAAGCATTATTAGCTGTGCTTCAAACTTAAAATTGAAGGTCATTTTCTTAAATTCCATGACTCTTGTTAGAATTGTTATTGAATCTCAACCATCTAAAAGATTGAAGAAAATGGTCAATCTTGATGAGTATATATTAATATGACATGATATGTCAGCAGATTAACATTCAAAATTCCATTCTCTCAAATAGGTCTATCTTTATTGTGTTTAGATAGATGTGGATAGTATTTTGTTGCATGGTTTCGTAATCCGTTGCAGAGCTGTGAGCTGGGGAATTTAACCCTTTTTATCTTTTTTGTTCTTAAATAGTTTACCCAGTAGAAACTACTAGGATTCTTTGCTGAAGGTGAAATTATTTGTGAGGTTGATGTCATATTTGAAGGTTGGATAATCAAGTCTTGTATTCTAAACATGTACATGTTTTTTGAGCAGTTTAGCCCGTTCATGTGCACAACTTTGGGTAAAGACACGAGAGTCTCTTGGGCATCCATTGGGCACTTATTCAAAACCCGGTCATCTTATCTGTTCCAAAGAAGTTCTTCAGGCGGAGATGGACAGAGTAATCTCTTTTAACCCTTGACTTACTTTTTGCCCTCAAGTACCCATATATTGTCATTAGAAGGTAACTAATTGACTTCATGTCATCCTTGTTGGATGGAATTATTGTGTTATTTGTACATTTGGTTATTTCTTTAAAACTTCTTTTCACCTTTAAAAATTAGATTTATTGTCACTGGGGGCATCCTCCTTGATAATGTTTTCATACCTTTTTTTGGTTAGCTAGAGCTGGATGCTGGTCTGTGGTCGACAATAGCTGGGCCTGAAACCAACTGAAATAAGGGGGTTTGTCAATGATGGACTTGGACCATGCCTTTAATGGAGCCTATTTAATGAATGTGATGGGCTTGATCCAAGCTTAATCTGGTTCCCATTTTTTAACTTGTTTCATGCAATCTCTCCATCAAAGAGTAGGATGGTATTGAATTGATGCTCTTAGCAGAAGCCTTTGTATGAAAATATTTTGTTTTCTTTTCACCTTTGATCCACTTACCTTCGAATATTGACTCCATTTAATACATTCTTGCTTAGTCTTCTTTTACATTATTCAAAGACTCTAGGAATCACATTAAGAATTTTATTGGGCTTTCATTGCGATTGACCAAATCGACAAGAGCTTTTTGTGTATTGATTCTCATAACCGGAGCCTTCATTTAGTGGCTAGGGGCGATGCCCATTAGCCTAAACAGTTGGGTGGGTTCTAGTTGAAAGGTCTGCGTAATACCAACATTACTTTATTGTTTGCTCACTTTGAGATTCCTCAGGAACAATAATTGCATGCAAATCACGATCTTGAAAGACATCTATGTATAAATTTTTATTTCTTTGATTATTGTAAGTGTGGGGATTCTGCCTTTTGGAAATCTATGCAGTATGCTATGTGAAGTTGTAGTTATGAAATGGAAAAGAGAAGAGAATACATGAAGGAGAGAGGAGATAGGGAGTCATGAAATATGGCCATTTGCCATATGTCTAATATGAAAGTGGAATCAAATGATTATCTCTTGATTGTCTGTAGGTTCCCAAAAGAAGCATGGGCCTACTTTCCGGGCCTGCAATATGGACCCATTCCTAGTGTGTACGGACTCACCCATTTTGTTGGAGACCAAAGTGGGCCTGGAATAAAATGCATTGAATACTTGATGTGCACAGCTCATGGGCATCAGATCTTATGGGGATTGAGAATGAAACATTTTTCCTAATGCTTCCTTGTCCCCCTTCTCAAGTGGTTTGACAATAGGCTAATTCTTGGCACTGTAGGATGTTACCTTGCTTTTTGATATTTCCATTTTGTATCCTATTTCTTTATGGCTCAAGTTGCATTTTGATTATGTTCTTGATTCAAGTGTTGCTTCTGTTGCCTACTGATACATCAATTTTCCTTAACTTGGTTGAATTTGATAAAACTAGAACACCATTCAAAATGCCAATTGCAGCTCTTTCCTCCCATTCTATGAATTTAATAATGCAGTCTTTCTCAGTTGTGTTTCTTTGAGGCAGACCACATCTATCTTCATGGACTCGACTGTTTCAAGGAAGCTGTTTGGATTGATTTGGCAACCCTAATTATTGTAGGAGACCATCTTACGGGCAAAATCAAGAGCAACACCTATATACTTAACTAAATTCCATCTTGTCCTCTGTTTTCTCTACTGGCAACATTTTGATGCTTGTGTTTAACTGAGAAACACTGATTCTTAACTGCACTTACTCATTCCTTCCCATTAATTGCTTGCTAGAATCATTCCCATAGAATATCCAATATCAAACATTCAGTTATCCATTGAAATTCTATACTTGTAATTACGAAGTTCATTGAGGTGCGTCTTGTGTTGGAGTCAAATGTATAACAATTGGTAATCCAATGATGTATGTTTACATATTATGTAACCTACCTCATTGATTGAGCTAAGTGATGGAGCCTAGGGTTGATACTTTCAAATCTTCCAAGGACTCCAACAAAATGAAATAAGAAAATCCAAATTCGGCGCAAGCTATGGAGAAACTCGAGAGAACCCAAATTTGAAGAGTTCTTGGAACTTCAAAAATTTTCTCTGATATTTTGTCAATTCCCACGCCGATTGATAATTCACCCCAAAAATTGGGGAAAATGGAATTTCAATTGAAAACAAACCTTAACCCAATTTCTCTTTGGAAAAAGAATAAAGGCTCAAATCTCAAAGGAAACCCAACACCATGTGAATTCTACAATGAAATTAAAAATGAAATCTATTGAACCTAGTATTAATTTGCAAGAATTAAAAATTAATCTAATGCGAGAACAGTAGTTGTAATAATTAGAATTTCATTAAAAACAAAATTTACTAGAACTTCAAAAGAATACCAAGAATAAGAAATACTTATTTGCACGTATGCAAAGTAGAAGAAATTCAAAGTTGGATATTACAATGCTCACTGAAGCCTCTAATTTATAGAGGTTCATGGCAGCAAAATAAAAGAAAATTCCTCCTTGCTAAGGCATCATGCCCCTACCCTTCTTTCCCTAGTACTTACTAACTAGAACTCACCAAATCATGTTTGCCTCGTAGCTTTATTACATCATAAAATAAAATAAAACTAAAAACTGATTACATCATAGTCCCGATTTCTTGTAGGCGCCCAAAGCTTGCTCAAAAGAGATGATTTTGTTGCTATTTCTTGTTTCTTTAGATCCACCAATTTAGGGATAGGAGTCTTCTATGTTGAGAAGCGGAGATGAGGAGATAATTTGAATTGCCGTCTCTTTTCTTTGTGCCTTGCTAATGGACCTCTAAATGTGGGCTTTCGAAGTCCAAAACATGTCAAACAAGGCCCTAACCCATATATCTATCAAATGAGCTTTTCATTTTGCACATTTTGACCCATTTAGACTCTTAAAATGACTCCATAAAATTTATCACGAATTTTAAAAGACAATTCCACAAATTTTCTTTATTTTCTTCTATTGGACCTAAGTCCATGTATTTGATCCATCAACTCTTATTTGAATAAATTTTATGGGCCAATATGTTGATTTCGGCTTCATTTTCGTTGACCACAAACATTGTATAATTGTAAAGCAAATTTGTCAATCAAATCTTCCACTTGATCTTCAAAGCCTCCAATTTTTCTAATCGGGCCAAAGATGTCCGCATCACTAAGTTTCATATTAGTCAGTTGGGTCTTGATCAACTCATGTACCTACTTAGGTTTTATCTTGTCCAATATTTCATTGAGTTGAATCTGGTTGATTTTAAACTATGATTGGTGGTTGTTGAGTTTTTTTTTTTGACGAGTGAAGTTGTTGAGGTTTTTATGATTGCATTTCTCACAAATGTTGCTAAGGCTATGCTTTCTTTCTTGGTAAAATTGTGTGTGTATTGTCTTCATCCTTGAATTTTACATTTTATGCCATGTTCATAATATAGTTAGAAGACAGCTTGGAATTTATTTAGTCCATCGTTTCTTTTTTTTTTTTTTAATTTTATGCAAACTTTTTTTTTTTTAAATTTTGCTTTAGCATTTGAAACCCATTTCCTTTTTTTTTCTGAAATGGTATCATGACTCTTGCACAAGAAGCACATACTGATTGTACTAAGTCTCATATTAGTCAGTTGGGTCTTGATCAACTCATGTACCTACTTAGGTTTTATCTTGTCCAATATTTCATTGAGTTGATTCTGGTTGATTTTAAACTATGATTGGTGGTTGTTGAGTTTTTTTTTTTTGGACAAGTGAAGTTGTTGAAGGTTTTATGATTGCATTTCTCACAAAGGTTGCTAAGGCTATGCTTTCTTTCTTGGTAAAATTGTGAGTGTGTTGTCTTCATCCTTGAATTTTACATTTTATGCCATGTTCATAATATAGTTAGAAGACAGCTTGGAATTTATTTAGTCCATCGTTTTTTTTTTAAATTTTATGCAAACTTTTTTTTTTTTATAAATTTTGCTTTAGCATTTGGAACCCATTCCCTTTTTTTTTTTGAAATGGTATCATGACTCTTGCACAAGAAGCATGTACTGATTGTCCTACACGCTTGTCCTTTGAACCATATTGTTTGTGGACATGATGACCATGTTTGCACTACTGGTATGTGCACTTTGTGGAAGCTTTTCTCTGAAGAGTAAACATTGTCTTTGGCAAATTCTTTTAAATATTTTGACATTCTAAATCATGATTTTAGTGAAAGGTTCTTATTTATGCATCCTTTTTACATTTATTATGATGAAAATGAGAAGCTTTTCCCTAAAAATCTGGCATAACCCTTGTGGCAACTTTGCATACTCTTAGCATCTGTTACTTTCTTAATATTTGCTTGGTTCCTTAACAGGTAACAGAGGTTCCAAGGGTATTTGTGGTCGAAATTGGAACCGAGGAGATGCCACCTCATGACGTGATTGATGCAAGTGAACAAGTAATTTTTTCCCTTTGCTCATGACACAAGGGATTTGGCAGCCCTGACATTTTTTAAAGTTTTGGTTATCACCTAAATGGTTTTTTTAGTCCTTACATTTTTTTAAGAACTTATTTTAAGGTACCAGTAAGTGTTCTTGAATCTAGTTGGTCATGGATAACTGTCTTAATATTTTCTCTGGTTTCTATTGACTTTTTTACAAAATGCTTTAGTGCTTGCCACCTTGAAAATTATAATTGCTCTTTGACTTCTGTTGTGCTGATGAGTGATGATACATTGATGATTATGGCAGCTTAGAAGTTCGATCATCCAATTACTAGAGAAACGAAGAGTGAGCCATGGGGAGGTCTTAGCATGTGCCACACCACGCCGGATAGTGGTATTTGTTTTAAATCATATCATTGTTATGTTATTAATATTGATGATTGAAAAGGTGCAGTATTGGCATGCTAAACAAGTATAATTTGATGTATGGCTGCAATGGTTTTAAAAGTAGGCGAGTCTAATTGAACATTGCTGGAGTTGACCATTTTCACCTTTTTTTTAGCATATTCCTCTCCTACTTGACTGATGGACTCCATTTGACTTGGTCCCTACCTATGTTTGATAGACTTCCAAAATGTGTGGTGCATAACGCGCCACCATGTTGTACCATTCATGAATTTTACTGTCTCTTCCAATACTTTTTAATGTTGTTTTCACACCTTATTTTCATTATACATGCACACGCACACACATGTATGTGTTTGCCATGTTTAACGCTTTGCACTAGTGTCAGACACCACATTCACCAAAAAGTTATGGCTAAAATGAATACATATATGACCACTTTGTGATCATGTGGGGTCCTCTTGTTGATCTAAAGTACCACAAATTCAATGCTGTTGTCTGATCTATCAAGTTAGCTTCCCAACACAATAAATGGAGGACAAATCAAGAGTTGGATGATGAAGATATGGAGGTGCAAAGAGAAATATGTTAAAAATCACAAAAATTACAAGTAAGCCACTCTCCCCGTGGAAGTACCTAAAATTACAAGTCTGCCACTATGCATGCCAGTCTTATAATTACAAAACTGGCACTATGGTCGGTCTATGGGGCTCGGTCATGCACGATTTAGTTGTCCCTTTAAAAGCTTCCTTAGCTGAATAAAAAGGGATCCTTTGCGTCTTTCTAGGGGATCTTTTGGAAACTTTTTTGCCCATATTTTGAGAGCACTTTGGCAAGGGCTTAAGGGGAAATGCCACTTGGAATTCGAGGAAAACTTGGGGCATATTTGGCATTCAGAATTTGGAGGTGGAATTTTTCATTTGGTAGAATTTGACGAATTTTGCTCAAAATTAATTGTTTGTTTCATTTGGAATTTTGTATATGGATTTTTTTGAAATTCCAAAACTTGCCAAAGCTTTAGAATTCCAAATTCTTACGAGAAGAAGTTATTTCTAAATTTCCAAACGTTCCAAATCCAAACAAATCCTGAAGTGTTTTTTTTTTTTTGGGGGTGGGGGTGGGGGGTGGATTAAAAGATGTGCATTATTTGTTGTGTAATCTCTTAGCTACTATAATATTGGTATTGGAGCTACACTTTCTCCATTTGTCCCTAAAATGATTTTTGTTCCCCTTCTCAAGTATTGACGTTTCCATTGGTTCTATAAGATGTGACCGAAGGGGATCCAAATAGAGCTGCATGTGAAGTGTTTGGGCTAAGCCTACATCTTATCATTTTGTTCTACGATATTTTTAAGATGTTTTAGGTGCATGGTGGTGTTGGGTCTTACATTGCACGTCGAAGTTATCAATTTTGTTTCCTTTTGGTTGAAACATGCCAAAATGTTTCATTTTAGTGCAAGTCTAGAAAGAAACGCCCACTTGTAACTTTTTGGTCTCTAATTCAGTTTGTTTCAGTCTGTTTTGGTCTATTTTGGCCAAAACTGATGAAAAAGGTGTGTTTCAGCAGAGAAAACATATTGTGTTTAATAGACAAATATATTTATTTTTTCACTCTCTTAATTTAATTACTTCTCTTCAAAGTTCATTAGGAAATAGTAATTTTTTTTTTCTATAGTTCAAACCTAACCTTTTGTAAGACCACTAAACTCGGCATGGTGTTAAACTATTAAGTTTCATTTAGAAACCTAAAGAATAAAGGGATGCCTCAATGTGAAATAAGGTAATCCTTGGCATTAGAGGTAGTTTTTGTCTGTGTACATTTAACTATACTTGTACCTTTGGTCAGTTGAGTCTCTATCCCTCCTTTCTTTATAACAATCTGCTTTGGTTTACCATTCAAAAAAAAATAAAATAAAATCGGCTTTGGTTTTTATCTATAAATCCAATTGTTCTAGTGTATTGGATATTTTCCTAACATGCTCACAAGCACACCTAGCCAAGCTCATCATCATTGCCTGTCACTGATTCCATATATCTAGGGTTGGCTTTTTGAGCATCTCTTCCATTGCTTCTATCAAAAGTAATACTTTCTTTTACCATGCAATCCATCACATCTTTCTCCATGATTTTGAAGGTCTCCCTCTCCTTGTTCCTTTTACTTGCATCATTTCAATTTTTCACGCAAGGGTCATTTTTGGTCTTCCATGTACGTGCCCAAACCTCCTTAAATGGCTCCCCTTAGTTTTTCATCTTTTAGAATTACTTTCAAGTTTTCTCTAATGCATTCATTTCTGTTATCTTTTTAACGTTACTCTTCTAATAATCTTGGCATACACATTTCTGTTATCATGGCTTTGTCTATTTTACTTTTTTTAATTGCCCAATATTCAGCTCCATAATGCATGGCTGTGCTAGCCTAGTGGTCAATTTGTAGAACTTCCCATTTAATCAGCAACCTAACATGTTGATATGAGAACTATTACATGCAATGGGCTTCTAGTGTAGTTGGAAACCTCATACCCTCTCCAATACATATGTACATGACCCAACTATGTTGTACTACTTATATGCCAAAATTTGATCCCATTTGGAATTGCAATAATGGTGGATTGAACCCTTCTTTTTACATACCTTTTCATGTTGATCTTGGTGGGTTTAAGATCCATATCTAAAGTACCTTTGGAAAAAAGATCCATACCTAAACTGATATAATCAAATTAATCCATGTATAATCCTTTCCAATCGTCCCTTCTTTTGACCACTTGTGGTCCCACACAAGTTGATTTGAAGGTCATAACAAAAGCTTCATGGCCAGGAGAACAAATTTTGCATACCAGATCTCTTTTTGGTCGTCTACATCATAAACACCTACATGTGATATTGTTTACTGTTGGGGCAACTTGTATGTTTCCTCTGTACTCATCATATCCATTTTAATATTTTTGTCTCCTCTGTACTCCTCATATCCATTTTAATGTTTTTGCCTCCACCATGTGTAATTTTCTTATTTTATTTTTGACTAACATTCAACTCCATCTAGCATTGCTTGTATGATAGACATCTTGCTGATTTTTTTTGTTCAAGTGACATGACACTCGTTGATTTCACAACACTCCACTAGCTTGTCATCACTTTGTCTAGAACACTTGTTTTTTTTTTTTTCTAGATTGAAATCAAACCCTCCATTTTGTTCTTTATTTTCTTGTAGATTATTGAATTTATTTTTCTTGAAAGGTTTAGATTATTGAATTTATCGGAGTATGGCATTAAGTTATTTTCAATTTTAAGAAACTTATCCTCTCTATTCTCAGATCCACTAAGCTAAATAAATTCCATTTTCATTAAATCACTTCCCTAATGTTTTGGCTTGAAGTCTGCTCTAGAATTTTACCATAATATTTCATTACTCTCTTAATGAGATTTATAGATTAATATTTCATTAGTATCTTATCTTTCAAAAAAAATATTTCATTAATCTCTTATTTGGCTAATTAATGCTAGTATATGATAACTTCTGCAAGATGCGATTATTGGGTATGATGATGATGATGATGACTACCACACCACATTTGCTAATTTTTTTATACTAAGGAACATTATCTTGGCTTTTTTCCATTATATTTTGTTGGGTTATGGGGCCCAACAATCCAGCACTGGTGTGTGTGGGTGTGTGGGTGGGGTGGGGTGGGGTGGGGTTGGGGGGGGGGGGGGGGGGGACCCTCGCCACTGTTACCCTTAGGTCCATAGGGACTACCGCCCCAGTGGACTGACAACCACAACCTCAAAAGAAGGGTCACTTGTGCCGCAATAGGGAGTGGGTGAAAACGTCCCAGCCTACGAGGTGCAAGGCTTGTGTGCTTATATAAGGGGTCACCTCCCTCATCTAGTGTCACGTTTTGAAAACTGTGAACCCACACTGCGGTGTGCCCAGAAGACCTTGCAGGGGTGAAGAGACCTGGATTGGTTGGCAAAGCAAACAATGTCACACGTGTGGGGCGTGAGGGGGGGACCCACGATCCTATCAATTAGTATCAAAGCAAGTTTGAGGTTTGGGAACCCAGCGTGGATCAGAGAGTTTTCTACTCACTGCCAAAAAAACTGAAATTACGATCTCTGATTATCTAAAGAAAAAATCTCGTCTCCGCTGATTTTGCCGCACACATTTCTGTTAATTTTTGTTCCATGCTTGACAAATTATTGCCTTGGTACCTTATGAAAAATTCTTTCTAAAGTTAATAATAACCATCAGTAAGTCTTTTCATCCATCTTGATCTGCAATTTGGGTTGAGTTTGCCAACTTAGACCTGGGATGGGTCAGTGGGGTCCAGATTGAACCTAACCCATGTTTCAGCCTACATTGTTCCTTGTAACATGTCTTGTTGCATTCTTGTGTCTGAAGAAAAGTTTTAAAGTTGAGAATGCAATGTTACTTGCAATTTTGCTCGATAGTTTCACAAAAGTGATGCAATTGCATGTATTATTTTTTTAGCACGTGTTTTTTTTGTTGATGTTAGTTTATCAATTTGTATTGGTTATCAGTGTTTGTATTATTATTTTTGTTGGTGCCAATCTAATTCTACATAACAATTCTAATACTTAATTTTCTTCAAGTGTCTTCTTTTATCACTTGATTTTCTATGCTGATCATTGCTGCTTGCTCTTGAAGGTTCTTGTTGAGAAGCTTAGTTCTAAGCAAGAGGAGAATGAACTTGAGATTCGTGGACCTCCAGTGGCCAAAGCATTTGACCCTAATGGAAATCCCACTAAGGTGTCTTCCTTATTCCTATTGATTACTTTGTGGTTAATATGGTATTGTTTAGGTTTAGTTTGAAATTATATAGTGCTATGGAAGAGTGACATCTTTTCTATAGAAGAATAAGTTTTATGAGGCTAGCTTCTTTATTTGTTTTTTATTTCTTTCCTTTTGTAATTTTATTTTGCTTTCTTTGATAGTACTTCATTTGCATCTGCCAGAGATTTTGCAGTATTTAATGTACTTATCACGTTCTTTATAGAAGAGTGTTGGGTAATTCTGTATTTGTGGGAGAAGTTACATAGTTAATTATACTTTCATAATTTTTGGTTATGGTCTTAGAAATAATTTGATATTCTCCTTGCTTTTTTAGAAGTTGCCTATCTTTTCTTCCCTTTTTTTTTTTGAACAGTAACAAAAGTAATTCATTTATAAAAGAAATAGTACAAGATCAACAAAAAGAAAGGTCTAGAAGTGATAGACCTTCAAATGAAACAAAGAAAAGAATACATAAAAATAAAGTACATCCAAGAAAACCCAAAAACCAGCTGTCAAGTCAAAAGGTTAGCCTCTAGTGTCAAAGGAAGAGGACTCCTGAGAAGCAGATAGTAACTCCCAGCTTAGCGAAGTAGTCGCCCACACTATTCGTTGTATGACTAATATGAACAAATGAAACATCAAGCCCTGTCACCAAGTCTCTAATCTCCCTAATCCTAGTAATCAATCTCCAAGGGGGATGTCTTAGTCCCTTGTCCCATTTAATTGCATTTGACAAATCACAAGTTTACCTTTCCCAAAGCTCTTTTAATGCTAAGAATTTCTGTCTCATTAGAATCTCTAACTCCAACCGACAGTTTAAACATGATTATTGTTCTGCCCATATGATTGCTTAGTACTCCTCCTATTCCTGTCGGCCTTGGTTTCCCCCTCGCAGCCCCTTCTACATTAAACTTCATAACATCCCTATCCGGAGGGACCCAACTCTCCTCTAATCTCCCTTTCCAACTATAACTACCCATGCACCCCTCCCAACACAATAGAAGTTCCAAAGGTTGAAGACCCTTAAACTTTATATTAGAAAGGAGCCAAGCGCAAAGTGATGCGGAGCATTTCGAAGCCTTGATTTCTCATTTATTTTACACCCTACCTGTACCTGCCGTTATCCACTCCAGATCCTTCTGTCCTGTCGCCACCCCCAAATATTCCTCCTGTTACTGCCGTTCTCCTCCACAGGCCCTCTCCTTGCTTCCATGACCCCACAAACCCTTCCCCTTGCTGCTGTAGCCCTTTAGAATCCCATTTGACTTGCCGTGACCCACAGACGCCCTTCTCTGTTCCGTGAACCCTCCTTCCATCCATTCGTATCCCCTTTTTTGATTCAACCGAAACCCAAATAATATCCAATGTGCCTAAGTTTCCCAATTTATTAACCCATGTGCCTACCCGTGTGAGCCAATCCTTGACTAAATGACCTGAGACTTCATTGGCGTTGATTAGTTACTTAAATTCCTTCCTGCCTTCGCTACATCACATTTAATCCATTTACAAACATTATATTCTTAGTATTTGCATGATTATGTGTAGTAAATTTTACATTAATTAATTGCATATATTAGTTGATTGATTAATTTCAGCCCATTTTAGATTTAGGGTGCATTATTTTCATCTATTTTAATATTTTCATAACCACATTAGGCATTTAGGATTACCTATCCCCTATCCTGCATCACAAAGTCTCCATTTTACTACCGAAAGAGATCACTAACATCCAATGATTTACCCTCAAAGATTCTAGAGTTTCGCTCTTTCCAAAGTGACCACAATACTACTCCTGGGATCGTATTCCAAGCTAGTTTCATCCTTGGTTTCAAATCACACAAGCGCCACGAGTCTACGCACCCACAAAGGTTCTATCCATAACCCACGATACATCTAAAAGTTTGGCAAAATTCATTCGCAGACTTTGATCAACTGGACAATTAACAAATATGTAATCTAAATCCTCTTCCTCTAAAGCACATAATGGACATAAAAGATCGTCTTTAGATCCTAGCAACCCTCTCCTCTTCAACTTGTTCTAGTCAACACCCTCCTTTTAGGACGCACCATTCAAAGATTTGTACCCTTGGAGGTGCTACCCCTTTCTTATCCATAATGGTGGAGGTTTCGTCATTAAATTGATGTTTAAGCACCAAGTCCACCATTGATTTGACAGAGTAGGCACCTGATGAATCACCTGTCCAGATAAGTCCATCTTCATCATTTAGAGACAAAGGAAATTCCCGTAGGTGAGCTAGAAGATCAACCCTACTTCCAACTTCAAAAGAGCGAAGCTCCCTTTGCAAATCCAAGTTCCAAGAAATCTCACTGCCCTTCAAATTGTAACAATCCCTAACTAATGCATTCTTGTTCCTAGAAATCATGTATAACCTTGGATAAATTTCCTTTAAAGGCCTCTCCCCTAACCACATATTTGACCTAAAACCCGTTTTGTCACCTTTCCTTACCAAGAGTGTATTTTTTCCATTATACATGCTACCCACTACACTTCTACCTTGACTCAACGTCCACCATGCCTTAACTATCGCAGAACCACATGTCTCCACTTTATCCCCTAAATTCCAGGCACTATTTTCTGCCAAACCATACCTAGTAGTCAGTACTCCATAAGGCCTCTTTCTGTCTCCCAAATCGCCATCCCCACTTGCACAACAAATCTTGGTTCCTCAATTGAAGTGGAACAACTCCCAAACCCCTATGGATTTAGGTTTTAGAACCTCGAACCATGTCACCAAATGAACCTTCTTCTTCGATTCCTTATCACCCCATAAAAAAATTCCTAAATATCTGATCTATCTTACCCACTATCCCTTTTGACATTTCAAAGAGTGATAAGAAATGAACCGGGAGGCTCATTGAGACGTATTTGACAAGAGTAACCCTTCCTCCTAAAAAGAGATATTTCCTTCCCCAATCAAACAATCTCCTTTCCACCTTCTCTATCACCAGAGTCCAAAAAGCTTTACGTCTTGGATTCCCTCCCACAGGCAGCCCTAGATAAATGAAGGGAATTTTCCCAGTGTCACACCCTATTACATCCGCCAACTCCTTGAGACGATCCCCCTCCAAATCAATTCCAATTATCCTGCTCTTTCCCAAATTAATTTTAAGACTTGAAACCAACTCAAAACACCTAAGAATTGCTTTGTACCCCAAGATTTCCTTCCTATTTGGTTAACAGAAAAATATGGTATCATTGTCAAACTGTAAATGAGTAACAATTAGTCCATTTGCCGATGTTCGAAATCCACTGACAATTCTTGTTCAACCAGTTTGTTTAAACTTTTTCCTACAAGAGTAAAATAAAGGGAGACAAAGGATCTCCCTGTCTCAAGACCATGTTAGCTTTAATAAGTGGAGTTGGGGAACCATTGACCAATACAAAATAAGTAGTGTTTTCTATGCATGCTTTGTCCACTGACACCAATTTTGCCCAAAACCCATCCTATCAAATAGGTGACACCAATTTTGCCCAAAACCCATCCTATCAAATAGGTAACCCACAAATGACCAATCCATGTAATCATAAGCCTTTCCCATATCAATCTTGAATAGGAGACCTGGTTTCTTCTCTGTACGACGCATGTGGACTAGTTCATTTGCAATTAAAACCTCATCTAAAATCTTCCTGTTTTCCACGAAAGCCCCCTATGATTCACCTATGTTTTCTGGTAGAGCTGTCTTCAACCTATCAACTAACACTTTGGTCAGAATTTTGTAGACACTCCCAACAAGACTAATCGGACGATAATTAGGTAACTTAGATGGGCCTTCCCTTTTAGGGTCTACGGTAATGAACAAATTCTTCAGACTTTTGTTCACAACTCCAGTTTGGTGAAATTCCTTAAAACCCTAAAAAATCTAGGCCCATTGTCTCCCAACAAGCTTTAAAGAAAGTAAAATTGAAACCATCAGGACTAAGTGCTTTGTCTCCCACTAGACCATCTAGTGCTGCCTTAACTTCCTCCATTGAAAACTCCCTCTCTAACCAGGCTTCTCTCTCCCCACTGATCCTCCTAAACTGAATTCCATCTAATGTAGGTCTTGAGAAACTCAGAAAAAGCTCAGAAAAAGGGTTCCAAGATCACTAGAACTCTGGTCAAGAGCTACCCCGTGCCAAGTAACAAGCAAATGCAATATAGATGGGTAAGGGGGAGGGGCAAAACCCAAGAAGTGATCGCAATGGTACGGAAGAAAAGAGAGGTTAAGGAATGATAATTCCCAATCCAAGCTGAAGAAAGCTGCCGAACTGGACATATGATCATGAACCTGCGCTGCTGTGCTCCTGGAACCACTTATGTCGAAAAGAAACCTCCAAGAATGAGAAGTGCAAGCCGAAAGCGAAGAACATATCTCTGAAATCCGGCCAGCGTCCTAGAATCCTTATCCCAACTGGTTCCATCGGATTTTGAAGAAGACGAAATGCCTCCGAGTCTGATTGCATTGATGCCAGAAATCGACTGTCTCCAATTCTGCTAATCACTGACGCTGGGCTGCCTTCTCGAATAAGGAGTTTTTTGTATTTCTGTTGTGGATGCGGTCCTTTTAGTAGACAACCACTCCCCTCAAGAGCCAGCCCTGTATCAATGCTTCCTCACTTGGATGTAACATCAAGTCAATCAAGGCATATTTGAATCATCCTTCCGCTCCCTTGCGATACCAATCCCCTTCTCTGAAGGGGAAGCCTTTACCACTTCCACCCATTCTTTTGTCCCAACAGACACTTCCCCTTTAGACTTTTCACCACCCATTGTTGCCTGAGGTTTCACCTGAAATGTTGTGCCTCTGCCTCTCGTCGATCTGGAGCCAATTGGATTGGTTATTTGGCCTATCCCATGCATATCGATCTGGAACCCACTGGTTTTTGCCTTTGTTGAAGACCCCTTTGGAAATGAGCAGGATTCGCTTGCTGCCTGCGTCCTTCCTCCCAACTCCCTTCAATTCTTTGATAGCTTTCTTTGCCTGATTGCCAGAACGCATCTGGACGAAAGTGAAAGTTCTCCCTGCTAAGTCCTTTTTCCATGGAACAAAGGAATCAACTACCCCTCCCCAACGTTTAATTTTATCTAAAGGATAATTTATGTTAATAAGACTTTTTTTTTTTGAATGGTAACAAATACCATTAATGAAAGAAATGAGGATACAAAGGACATGAAACTGGTACAAGTGACTTGTACTGACAATAACAATCATCCAGTTGTTTTTTTTTCTTGTCTTGAATTGTTTACTTGAAACTTTTGTTAGTAAGTAATAAGAGAATATTTTGGTGAGTTTGAGTTTAAGGAATTTCATCAATGCTATTTTTATTTATTTGAATCTCTTTATCAAATTAACAATGTAAAATTGTGGTTTCCTTGTACTAAATATTTCTCAGGCCGCGGAGGGTTTTTGCCACAAATATTGTGTGCCATTGGAGTCGATGTTTAAGAGAGATGATGGTTAGTATGAAATCTTTCATATGCTTGATGTTTTACACAAATTTTATGTTCATACTGCTTTCTCAAAATTTATCATAGAATTGGATAACTTGGTATATATTTTCATAATTTGAAGAATTGAGCAAATGGTGGATGATGCAGCCCATTAGTTGAAAGACGCATCAACTACTTGTGAAGGACTTGTTGCAATCACCAACAATAATACACTTCAATATCTTGATAGCAATACAAAAAAATAAGAAATGAGAAATGGGGATAAAACTATACTTAGAATGTCCAAAACTTGACAAAAAATATGCTTGACGGTACTCATAGAGATGTGTGTTGTGGGACCCATTACGGTCACCAAATTGACTATGGGACCCACGTTTGGTCCTAGTTGGCTAGGATCTTTCCAGTTTGGAAAGCTACTTGTGTAATTTGTAATTTGTTATTCTTTGATTGATTACATTCCTCTTTTTTTTTTTTTTATGACCAATTACATTCCTTTTTTGCCATCTTAATTGGTTCTCCTATAATTATAAATTCATGTATTCTCTTCAGCTTTATTCAATCAATACAATTAAGAGAAGAATTCTTTTCCACATTTTCTCATCTCCTTTTTTTATTATTATTCTACATGGTATCAGATCAAGAAAGATCTTTGAAGTTTTTTTTAATTCCGTTTTACTGTTTCGATTGGTGTTACTGTTCCTTGCTAGACTTCGACATCTTCTTCTCCGGTGAACTTCTGTAGCAGATCGTCCTGCTGCCTTGCTTCTCCCGCAATTATTTTTCCAGATCTGAATTTATTTTCAGATTTTCTGTGGCTGCCTGAGCTTTCCTCTTTCTCTGTCTGTTTTTTAAGCCTCCGATCTGGTGACCAGAGAGTTTTCCGGCGACAAATTCTCACTATTCGTTGTTGTTTTTTGGAGGATAATACATCTGTCCGGTTGGATTTGCCGTTTCCTTGCATTTGGTGGGATCGGTGACCCCTTTTCTCTCCAATGAGAGTACCGCCTGCAGCACCTCTTGTTTTTGGACTTCTGGCTCAGTTGGCTGCCTCTGGCCTCCTTCTGTCTTTGATCCACCACCACTGCAATCGTCCCTGGATCTGGATTCCATCACACCTGTTGGCCCCACCTCTCATCAGCGATGAGTCCCACTTTTTGCTGTTTGTCCATTTGCTGTCTGGGACGCCTGCTAGCCTAGATTTGGGTAATTTTTTCTTAGATCTGCATGGAACCAGCTCTATTGCACCTAAGATTTGAGTCTTTACAGTCGCCCCTTCCTCTCTCTTGCATCTAGGAAGCTTTTGAGTCGTCTTGTGCTTTGTGGGACCTATTTCTGCTGTCTTCTCAGATTTGAAGCAGAACCTTGGGCTTGGGTTTGTTTTTTGACTTGTATCTGCTTCTACAGTCCTCAGATTTGGTCCCTGTTTCAGAATCATGGCCTCTTCTACTGGTCCTTCTATCCCAGATATGGCCTCTTCTGGCTCCCCACTGATTGGCCGGATCATGACGGTGTTGCTGAATGAGACAAACTACTTTGAATAGTCTCATTCTGCCAAGACGTGCTTGACTGCGAAGCAACTGTCATTTGATATCGATGGTACTACCACAAAACCAGCTAACACTGATTCTAAATATTCCACTGGACTGCAAATAACTCCCTGGTCCATCTCTGACTTCTTCACCCCATGGAGGATCATGTCTGGTGCTTGGTCTATACTCTTCCAATTGCTAAAGATGTTTAGGACACGATGAAGACTATATTCTGATGGGGATTACTTAGCTCGTATTTGTGAGTTATGTCAAACCGCTGCCACTCTCCAACATGGGGAGTTGTCGCTTATCCAGTACTATTCAAAGATGCGGACTTGTTGGTTGTAGATGGATAAACTTCAATTCCATACCTAGATCCTTCAAATACTCTGAAGTTTCGCCAGTATGTTGAACAACAATGGTTTTTTTAATTATTAGATGGACTTAACTTTGAATTTGAGCCTACACGGGCCCAATTGCTAGGGAAACGATCTCCCCCTCTACGGATGAAGTCTATTCTGCATTGCTTCGGGATGGTAGGCATCGCCTTGTTATGACTCCTAATGCTTTGCCTTGGTGACCGCCCATTCTTCCATGCCATCTCCAAATCATGGGACTGTTTGTGATCTTATCAACAGAATGCCATTTACCATTTTACAAAATCAGTCCCCTATTGACCGTCTCTCATTACATAAATCTATCCCTCATCTTTCCTTACATGTCTTTGGGTGTGTCTGCTTTGTTAACAACTTCTCTGGCCATAAACTCTCTCCCACAGTTGTGCGTTGTCTTTCTAGGTTACTCACCTTTTCACAAAAGCTACAAGTGTTTTGACCCCCTCACTGGGAAAACATACATCTCCATGGATGTCACATTCTTTGAGCGGGACTCCTATTTTTCAGCTCCCTCTACCTCATCTCTTTCTCCCATTCTTCCTACAAATCCTAGGCCTCCCAGCTCTACTAAGCCCATTCTAGTGTATCAATGCAGACAGTCTCGACCGCTACCTGCCGATGGCTCCACTCATTCATTTGTCAATGGTCCAGATCCACCCATCTCTCATTAGTCTCATCTTCCTATTGCGCTTTGCAAAGGTAAGAATGCTTGTATCAGTCATCTACTTGATAAGTTTGTATCATATCATGCTGTTTCTCCCTCCTATCACATCTTTCTCACAAACCTGGACAACATCAAGATTCCGAAGAAGATTGACACGGCCTCGAAACATCCCTCTTGGAAAGCAACCATGGATGAGAAATTAGATGCACTTGAGAAAAACGACACTTGAGACCTGGTTCCTTTGCCACCTGGAAAGACTCCTGTTGGGTGCAAGTGAGTCTTTGCTTTGAAGCATAATTTCGATGACTCCATTGCCATATATAAGGCTCGCCTAGTTTTTTTTGAAGCAATGACAAATGAATTCCATTAATAAGAGAAAAAATGTACAAATATTACGCTACCTAGAATATGAGTTCTATTCAAGGCAACATGAGAAGAATAAACAAAAAAAACAAAAGTAAAGTAGCATATGGATAGAGCCTCTAAGGTCGGGGTTCATAATAGAAGAACAAAGACGCTCCCTTGCGAAAAAAAATTAAGAGTGCTTCTCTGTATCTAAACGCCAATCTTGGCCAGGAAGTCCGCAATACTGTTCGCCGAGCGAGCCGTATATGAGAAAGTGACTCCACCGAACCTACTTAGCCTCCTTATGTCCCTTATAATGTTAATCAGTTTCCACGGGAGTACCTTCCTATTGCTAGCCCAGGAGATGGCACTTGTCGAATCACTTTCAATACAAAGACTACCATTTCCATAAGTAGACTAGACCTCAATGGCTCTCTTAATCGCTATTAGTTCTGTCTCATTAGACTCCATATATCTACAGGCTTAGAGAAAGTTAACACCATTCTACCCCTATCATCGTAAAGCACTCCCCCAATCCCTACCGGACCAGGTTTACCATTCGAAACCCCATCCACGTTGAATTTAAACGAACCTAGGGGAGGTTTAACCCAACCAACCTTGGGCTTCCTCCCCTCACTAACTCCTTCCATGCATCCTTCCCATGACATATAGAAGTCTTGCATTGACAAACCAACAAATTCCTTGCATGAGGATAACCAACCCATCAAGTGTCATTTAGCCCTTTCAAAAACTTCCCCTACATAGTCCTACTTTTCCTCAAAAGACTTTTGAATTCCTTTCTTTCCAAATTGCTCACATAACAACAGCTGGAACCAGTCTCTAAGCCACCCTAATCCTACCTCTAAACGGACCACCCAACCATTCAATGACTATATTCTTTACTGAATTCCGAGCACCCAAGGACACTGGAATAAATTAACAAACCGCCTCCACAACTCCCGTGTAAACTGACAAGTACACAACAGGTGGTCTATTGTTTCAATTTCCTGCCCACACATTGGACACTTTTCTGACACACCTTCCGAAAGGACACCCGTCCTCTTGTGCCTCACTAAATTTTTTTCCTCTAGAGATGACCTTCACGCAGGCATACGGTGTGGACTACCAAGACACCTTCTCACCAGTCACCAAGATCACATTTGTGCGAATATTACTCTCCCTTGCCATGACTTATGCCTGGCGACTTCACCAGTTAAATGGTGACCTCCAAGAAGAAGTGTACATGCTTGGTTTGAGAAGTTTAGCAGTGTTGTGTTACCATATGGTTTTACTCGCTGTTGGGTATAGATCATTCAGCCTTCATTTATCGACTCCACTCAGTTGTGATGATTTTGGTGGTCTATGTTGATGACATTGTCCTCTCAAGTAACAATGAGGTGGCCATTTATGCCTTCAAAGGTTATCTTCAACGGACATTTGTTATTAAAAATTTGGGTCTCCTCCGTTACTTTCTTGGCATTGAAGTTGTTAGGTCTTCTTGCGGACTCTACCTCTCTCAACGGAAGTATGCCCTGGATCTCCTTTAGGAAGTTGGCTATTCTGGATGCAAATCCGCGGATACTCTACTAGATGTTAACACCAAGTTATCTATGTCAGATGGGATTCTTCTTGACACCCCGACATTTTATTAGAAACTCGTTGGCAAGCTCATCTATCTCACAATCACGAGATGAGACTTATCTTATGCAGTTGGTATTGTCAGCCAGTTCATGCATGAACCACGAGACACTCACCACCATGTATCCTCCGGTACCTTAAAGCTCATCCTGGCCGCGGCTTGTTCTATGCACATCAACCTACTTGTCCAGTTCGCGGTTATTCAGATACTGATTGGGCCGGGTCTTCGGATGATCGCCACTCTACCATCGACTACTGTGTCTTCTTGATGTCACATTTAGTTGCTTGGCGAAGCAAGAAGCAATCAGTTGTTGCTCAGTCTAGTGCTGAGGCCGAGTATCTAGCCATGGCTAATACTGCATTTGAATTGTTGTGGTTCCGACTGTTTCTTAATGAACTAGGCTTTGCTCCTGCAAATCCATTCATCATGTTCTGTGACAATCAGACAACCATCAACATTGCCTCCAATCCAGTCTTTCATGAGGACTAAGGACATTGGAGTTAATTGTCACTTCCTTTGTCACTATATTTCTGAAGGCCGACTGTTCACTCTTTATATGCACTCTAAAGATCAACTTGCTTGAGGGGAGTGTTGTGGGACCCATTACAGTCACCAAATTGACTATATGGGACCCACGTTTTGTCCTAGTTGACTAGGATCTTTCAATATGGAAAGTTAGTTGTGTAATTTGTAATTAGTTATTCTTTGATTAATTGCATTCCTTTTTTGCTATCGTATTTGCTTCCTGTACTTATAAATTCATGTATCCTCTTCAGCTTTATTCATTCAATACAATTAAGAGAATTCTTCTTCTCCACATTCTCTCATCTCATTTTTTTCTTATTATTATTCTACAACGTGAATAGAGCAAAATTCACCTGAGCGAATCGATAGTCTTGGAAACAAATGAAAACAAGGATGTTGGTGACAAAAGCATTAGTTCATTGATCCTCATATTGTCTTTATATGACAAAACCAAAGTTAACCTTGGCTGAATTTGGGTGTTTAAGCAACGTAATTCAAGTTTCTAGATGTTTTATTCCATTCTATACATGATTAGTTATGGATTGACTGGCTTAATTGCCTCTAAACTTGGTTTTATTACTTGGATCAACTTGATAACGTGCCTTGGAGAAAAAGTCAGCACAAGCGATCGTTATCACCATTATTAAAGCCATTTATCAACATTAGAAAACCATTATCCCATATATTTGCGGTCGGCTTTCTAAGTAATGCTTTTTCATTGGACTCTATAAAATTTTGTTCTCTATCAACCCACTATTTATCACGTCTTTCCTTACCACATTAATAATGGCTTCCCTCTTCTCCTAATTCATTCTACATGCAATCCATCAATTTTTAATGTTGGGGTAGTTTCTCATCTTTCGAGTGTATAAATATTTTTTTGAAACAAAGAAAAATAATTGTAATAAGGAGAAGTAAAAACAGTAATGCAAAACCCAAAATAACACTATAAGAAGCAAAGAAGCATAGGAATGGCTACATAAACAAAGGTAAAAATGATGCAGGACAACTAATAGGGTGACCCTAAATACCTAAATTTGGTTTCCTAAATGTTAGGAGGGATGAAAATAATGTGCCTTAGTCTAAGAATGAGCTGAAATTAAGGAGTCAATTAATATTAACAAATCAATATAAATTTATCTCAAATAATCACACGAGTATTTGGAATCTAATATGTGAATGAAAATAAGGATAGGTTAGAGTCGCGTGGGGTCAAAAAAGGGCTTAGGTAAACACGAAATTTGAAGGAAAGGGGAAGAAACGAACGAGGGGAAGCAAGGAGAAAGAGAGGCGACAAGAAGAAGGATCTTGGAAGGCTTGAGAAGGCTGCGGTAAAGTGGAAGGGGCTCTGCAGTAGATGGCTACAAGGGAAATGGGCTGTTTTGGGTGGCACGACTGCAGATCTGGGACAGATGGCTGATGGCGGAAAACCAGGGAAGGGTATTGGCTTACGGCGAAGGTTTTAAAGGGGAAGGGGAAGGGGAAGTATGGAAACAAGAAGAGGGTTCTCAAGGGTCACAAGAACGAGAGGGAAAAAGAAGAAGGAAGAAGAAGAGAGAAGAGAAGAGAAGAGAAAGAATCATACCTGAAGAAGAAGGTGGGATAGCCTCATGCCAAGCTTCACGCCAAAATGACTCTCCTCACACAAATGCATGACATAAGAAAGGTTTGCTCAAAAATCTCAAATCTTATTCATTCAATCGTGTGTTTTGTTGCGTCAAAGGGCTACATCATATATAAACTTTCAACCTACTAAAAATAAATCCTTGCTAAAAACCAAAAAAAAGAAAGCTATGGAAATAGACAACCACGAAAATAGCAGAAAATACGAAAATTGAAGGTGCTTGTTGATGCACTGCATCAAAAAGCCTCAACACCAAACCCACAATCCCTTATGAAATTTCCCGGGGGTGCTAGAACATGGTCCAAGATTGCCCCCCAATTGGCCATTTCAAAATTCTTGATTAATCAAAACAATAAGCAGCGGAATAAGAAGATTAATCAAGTGTTGTGTGACAAGAGAGGGTGTAAATACTAGAGCAATCATAACAACAAAAGGCAAACACCCACAACACTAGATGTATAGTGGTTTGGAGTAAATCCTCCTACATCCACTGATGGAGTCACCCAACCTTGGATTATCCTAATTCACTATGTGGGGAATTACACCCTCACAAATAGAGTAGAAATTCCACCTATCTCGATTGTTTGGGAATTTCACCTAATCCCTAAGATTTTGAAAGGTTCGACCTACCCCGGTCTACGTCCTTATCCCTCTATTTTTTATAGTGGTTCAAGCACCATGCTTTAATCCACTTTACAAGATGATTTAGAAAATTAAAATCAAACTAGAAGCACTTGCCTTGTTGAGCTCTCTTCATGTAGATGTGTACTTCTTAAGAATCTCCTAATGTGATGTTGTTCGATGACTAAGATGCTCTGAGTTTGTGCAATCACAATCTATGGGAGGTTGCTAGGATATGGATTTGCAAGTTGATCCTAGGTTCGGTTTTTTTTTCTCTCTCTCAATCTCAATCTATGAAGATTGGATTTCAAATGGTTCACCTAAGTTTAGACCATAGACAGAGGAGTTGGGATGTGTGGGAATGCCTCTAACATTTGCCTATTCAAAGGTTCAAGGTGTCCAAGGTCTCCAACCAAATACACCAAAGGATTGGAGTATATATAGGCAAACATAAAAAACCGATTTCTGGGTTGTAGACGGGCCTATCTGCTAGACATGTCCCAACATAGACAGGTCGGTACAGACACTATAGACATGTCGGTGCTGGCATAGTGCCGTTGCAATTTGATCGTTTAACATTTAATGCACTTCCAACGGATATAAAACGGTCACTACCGATGGGTTGACGATTGACATGTCTATCTCACGGATGGGTCGGTACATTTATCAACAAAAAAATACAGTCTTTTCACCCAGAACTCTGAAACTCCAGGTAGACATGTCTAACCATAGACAGGTTGATCCTAGAGAGGTCTATGAAATAGACAGGTCGGTCCTAGACAAGTCTATGTCTTAGACAGGTCGGTCCTGGTACTCTAGACAGGTCTATGACCTAGACATGTCTATTTGATAGTTTACTAGAGTTTCAATGTTTGTCCCATCTGGTTCTGTGACTGTCCAGGGACCACTAAGGCTTGTTTATGTTCTTACCAACATGTTCCACTAAGCCTAGGCAAAGTCCACTAAGGGTGTGTGTTTCACCTAAAATCATCTATGACCAATTACCTTTTGTGATTGCTATAGACTTGGTGATGATGAATCTTGCATTTGATCTTCCATCTTCAAAGCTCTTGATTCAATCTTCATCACTTGAGTCTTGTTTGGCTTCAACCTTCCTAGACAAGGCTTCAACGGCAAGCTGGGGCACTAACACCTCAATTACAAAAAGTCAACCAAGGCCTCATATCTCCCAACTCCATCTTTGATTAGAAAATCTGCCACCCCATTCACTGTACATCTGACATGTCTAGAAAGAACCTCCCTACCTCTATTTACCTTTTCTCATGTCTCTAACAGCCTTCATAGAGGCCACTTTCTACCAGTAATCCTGGTAATAGCATTAATAGAATCTCCCTCTATCACTACGCTACCTCTATCATGGCTAAACCATAGCTCCAAGGTCTTCTTGATCCCAAGAAGCTTTGCCTCATTAGACTCTTTAGATCCCACCATCTTCAAAAATGAAAAGGGTAACCTCCCCTCTCATTATGTGCCACACCACCAATACTGATTGGGCTAGGTTTGCCTCTTGTTGACACAATTTTTTTTTTGCCAAATTTTCTCCGATCATGTACATGAGCCTCAATGGCTTGAGCAAACAAGACATATCAAAATCCAATATAAGAAAGTGGTTCATGAAGGATTTGGTCGATCTAGACCTTCTATTGTTCGATTGATCAAAAGGGGGCCAATGGTGGTTTGGAGGATATACTGAAATTTGATTGATGGCATATCTTAGTCCAAGGATGGCTCTACAACTCATCTGATCTTTGTTTGGATGACATGGACAAAAATATGTTATGTGTGACCCACTCATGATGGTTTGATAATGACAAGATCATGTCCATTTCAAAGATCCATGCATCGACAATCGGATGCATGACTTGAATGATATCGGATTCGGTCCACTTTGATGGCTCGCATTACAAGATGAAGTCCATGATTCAGTCTTTGATGGACGGACGATCATAAGATTAAGTCCGTTTCGATGATCCAGGTGGTAGATCTCCATCACAGCTTATGGATTGATGATCCGATGCATGACGTGAAAGATATAGGATTCGGTCTACAATGATGGCCTGATGATCATAAGATTAAGTCCATTTCGAAGATCCATGTGTTAGATTTTCATCACCACTTACGTATTGGTCCACTTTGATGGCTTGATGATAATAATATCAAGTCCATTTCGAAGGTCCATGATTTAGATCTCCATTACAACTTACGGATCAACAATTGAACATATGAATTGAAAGATGTAAGATGCGATCCACTTTTCATAGCCTGGTGATCATATGTTCGAGTCCGTTTGGATGATCCATGTGTTAGACCCCATTGCAACTTATGGATCAACAAAAGATGGGTGAGTTGAATGATATAAGGATGTATTCCACTTTTGATGGCCTGATGAGCATAAGTTCATGTCCATTTTGATGATCTGTGTGTTAGATCTCCAACACAATTTATTGATTGTTGTGTGGATGGATGGATCAAAAGATGTTGTGTGTGGTCCACCTAGGATCAATTCGGGATGGATCAAGGGTCACTATGGCATAAATCTCTCAATTGGATCCTTAAACCAATAGATTTAACTTTAAGTGGCCCGCATAAAATGCATTAAATATTCATCCATCCATCCATCCATCTCCGAATCCAACTTACAGTGGAATCCACTGATGAGTTCAACTTATAGTGTAATCCATTTGAGAGCTCAACTAGTGTAATCCATGCGTGAGTTCAACTTGCAGTTTAATCCATCCATGAATCCATCTTACAATGTAATTGATGTGAGCCAAGGTAGTGTTAAGAACTGTCCTTGGTCCATAGTCCATACATGCAATATGGACCAAACAAACCAAACTGAACCTCACTCTATGAAGAATCCATGTGCTTTCTTACCAAAGACATCGCTACTAGCAATCTTTGGTGGTACTAGTTTCTAATTTAGATGAACTGAATTGAAGACAAAAGCAATTCTAGGCAAGTAATGCAAACTTAGTGAAAGTAAGGTGCTGAATTGAAAATGGAAAAGCAACCACAATCTAATTCAAGAAAACCAAAACTTAGCTTCAAATGGAGAACTTAATTTGGAACTTTTTCCAAACTTAAGACCTTGTCTCTACTTTACTTGAATCTTCAAGATTACAAACTCCAAAATTCGATGCCTAGAGTGGAGACCCAAGGCCTTTACTTATACTACAAAAGTCAACCCTTAACCAAGACCTAACCAAGCATAAACCCACATTGTTGGCATGAACTCTCTCCCACATGCGTGGAGTCTTTTGGTGTTGGACTCTATCCTCGCCACATCAAACCGACCAATAAAAAAAAGAACAAAAATTACAACCAATAAGAAAAATCCAACCAAGACCCTAAACTATGTAGGACTCAAGTAACCTATGCGTCTAAGAGGCATGTACACGATGGAGATGGATGGAGGAGTTGCAACTGGCCAGAGCTTGTGTATGAAGTGTCCAATGAGAGAATGCCACCTAGACAAGTGATGTGTCACGGTCAATGGGAGAGCTTCGTCTGTCATGCACATGGAGAGTCCCGAATCCACTTGGAGAAGCAATCCAAGGTGTCCATGAAGTTGTGCATGCCAACATCCCTAGGAAATCTAGGGTTGGACGATCATGTGGAGAGGATAGGATGTAGGAGGAGTGGCGGCCAATGTGGAGTGGTGGCGGCTAGGATTGCATTCCATCTCTTTGTTAGGGTTTTTGGCATGTGGAGTGTCAAATGGGGCCCATGGTGGTCCCAAGTAGGCCTCGAACCCACAAGTATGGTCCACATGCATCAACCCTACCAGAGGAATGCTCGCATTGGACGGTTTCCACTTACTCTTGCCACAGTGAAAATGATCCATGAAGTCCAAGGCAATTTCAACAATTTCATCAAGGTTGTCATTGCCCTCTTCCGGCTGGATGCCCCCATTAGCAATCCATACATGAGTTTTGTTTTGGCTATAAATATGGAGACTTCTAAGAGTGCAAGGGACCTTTTGGGAGACGTTATGGAGAGGAGTTTCTAAGGGGAGTGCTTATTGAAGAGTGCAGAAGCTTTGGTCTTGTGAAAGATTCATGCTCCTCGCAAGATCAAATTCCAAGCTCCTAGTTTCTTCTTTCTTCACCATTTTGAGGTGTGGTTAGGAGTTCACCTCCAAGGGCACCTAACATCATTTCTTCTAAGTGTGGTTTGGGTTTCACTCATAGACACTTGGAGCTTTCATACGAGTGTGGTTTGGGTTCTACCCATGGACACTTGAACTTTCCCTGTAAGTGTGGTTTGGGTTTCACTTATGGACACTTGTACCTCCAATATAAGTGTGGTTTGGGTTTCACCCATTGACACTTGAACCTTCCATATAATTGTGGTTTGGGTTTCCCCGTGGACACTTAACTTTCTATATAAGTGTGGTTCAGGTTTCACCCATGGACACTTGAACTTTCAATATGAGTGTGGTTTGAAATATTATTTCAAGAACACTTCTCCACATCATTATACATTTTCATATATTGCCATCTCCATCAAGCGTATCAAGTCAGCAACCCACCGGAGATATATTCAAGAAGGCATATCTAACATAAAAACGACATTTCTTTCATTCTTTTGATGTAATCTGATGTATTTTTTTGCTCAAAGTTGTTTCACTTGTACAAAGTGTGCTGCGCCTATTGAGCACCAATACATAGAACATTGTACCCATATTTTGAATGCTTTAAATTTGATGTAGGACACGTGCCTAATCACGCATGGACCCCACTGCCAATTTTATTATTCTACTAAGACGTATTTTCTCTTCCTTCTTAAGCCCTTGGTTTCGTTTTGCTTTCGTTGTCAATGTCCTAGTAGAGTTGGACACCTCAGTCGGTCCTGAGCAATGTTATCAGAACCGGACCGTCTATCGAACCGTCTCAGGAGAAGGTTGGGTTAAATAAGGTTGAACCTTAGTCAAACCCATGTCATCAATATAATACTACAAATATATTTTCATAAAAAATATTCTTGTTCCCACTAACA
This sequence comes from Chimonanthus praecox, assembly GCA_022113865.1. Lineage (NCBI taxonomy): Eukaryota > Viridiplantae > Streptophyta > Magnoliopsida > Laurales > Calycanthaceae > Chimonanthus > Chimonanthus praecox. Next base: position 28,611,723 of record CM039088.1, on the reverse strand, counting down.
CAATTATAAATACTAAAAAAAATAATCCCAATTCTTTTTATTTGTATTTTTTTTTTATTGTTCTTTATTTATATGTTTTCAGTTATTTTTGTGTTCTTTTCTTTTAGGTCTATCGCTTCTAGACCTATCTTTTATTGATGTAGTTGTACTCTTTCAATTATGAATGAATCATCTTTGTTATTGCTAAAAAAAAAACTAATGAAGAAAATCCAAATTAATTTCTAGATGTTTGTGGTATGAGTGACTAAGATGGAATTTACATTGTGACAGGGAAGACAAAGTATGTATATATTCGTGTAAAGGAATCTGCACGACATTCTTTAGAGGTTATCATCAAACTTTCTTGATAAGCCTGTCAGTAGAATGAGTTTATATATTGGAATCTCTTTTAGGAAAGGTATTTCTTGAGGGAAACCTAATACATAAAATGTTTCCCTTTCAATTGAAGGTTATATTTGATAGTGTTTTCTTCGAGATTTTTCCTCTAATCATCATTTTCTGTTGTTTGTGAAATCTCTTGCACATGACTTTATATCTTGTTTGGATGCTTTTTAGTTAATTAGATTACAAACATTAAAAAAGGTAGAAGGAACGAATCATACTTGAAAATAGTAGGTTACTATTTCATAGCCAAAGCTATTTATTGAACTAGTCAGATTCTAAAGTACAAATTGAGCAAAGTGAAAATCAAATAGAATGGAACTAAAACAAACTTTTGAATTGGGATGTGTTTGGAATTGCGAATTGTGAATTGCAAATTTGAGTTTGAATGGGTTGAATTGTGAATTAGGTCTAGCTCCCTTCTTTAATTAATTCTCGACTGGCTCACTTTCATCAATCAAGACACTGGTATATCAATTACAACTGAATAAAATCCCTTAATTACAGGCACACACATGTTAGAAAGGAAATTCATAGTAATCATTCCAAAAAACAAAGAAGAAATAAATATCAATGTTGTCAAAATCGTACGATTCGACTTGTACGATTGGACTCGTCTCGGAGGGTCGAGTGATTCAAATTGCATCTGGAATCGGTAAAGCCCAAAAAACGTACGAGTTTGCAATTCAACCCATCGAATCGTTGTGTCATGCGATTCTAGAGGAAGAAGGAAAAAAAAGGGAAAGACCCGATACTTTTTGCATGAAATTAAGAGAATACCTTTTCTGGCCCTAGAGCTTGCAGCAATCGGATCAACACCCTTCGATCCAAGGTAGTTTTCTTATTCTTCTGTGCTGTCTGATGCTGTCTTTTTTCTTTTTCCTTTTCTTCCTCGTTTTTCTTCTTTTTTTTCTTCCTTTTCTCTTTCGTCTCTTTGCCTGCTTTCATTTTTGTTTTGGTTTTTCGTTTTTTGTAAACTTACGGTGATATATTTAAGTGGAAAATAAGTTCGTAGGTCCTCGTCTGTGGACCTGGAACATTGTTTCTTCTAACAGTCCTCGGACGAGGACTATTACTCTATTTTTACTGCCGTTTAGATTGTTTTTAAAGTTTTGTAATCAGCACATCTCAATTAATAATTATTGATTTCATTATAATTATCACTATATAATAATTTTGATGTTAGTATTATTAAACCCACAATAATAAATAGATTAATGTTGCGTATCAGTTGTAACTAACCCCATAATTTCATTATCTAGTACACTAATCTGATTTCAATTAAACAATTATTATTTAAAATAGTATACTAATTATTTTAAGATAATTATTATTTCAAATAGTACACTTCTCAATTAAACAATTATTATTTAAAATAGTGCACTAACTATTTTAACATATTTTCCATTATCTAGTTAGATATTTTAAAATATCTGGTGTCCCTCTTCCCATAACTCTATGTAAGCAAACTTATTGTTAGTGCCTCGGCGTGCCGAGTCCCTAAAGTTTGTCAATTCCATGACTCGGGAAGAAGCACTTGCTAGAAGCTTAAAGACTCAAGGTGATCAATATTGAAGATCACTCTCCACCGGGTTAAAGTTCATCATTATGGCAATCACAAAACATGTATTTAGCCATAGATGACTTTAGCTGGTACCCACACCTTAGAGAGGACCATCCTTAGGCTTAGTTGCATATGTTGGTAATAGACATAATAAGCTTAGAGAGAAAGCTTGACAATGAATTGAAATTCAACTTGGAAATATGTATTTGGTTTCACTGTCAGCTCGACCAGTCGTTCTCACCGGCCACTCGGTGGAGACTAGATCGACTTATCATGGTCAAAGACTGATCAGTCAGATTGACAAAGGTTCTGGATCATTGAACTGTCATTCTGGGTATACCTCTGATCGAGAGTCTCCTATGCACCGACCCCCTCGATGAAAGCCTGAAACGACCCCTCGTGGTCAACAACTCTTCAATAAAGACTTCTGAGTTCTAGAACTTAGAACTCAGGTGGGCTCTCGAGAAAACAAACATACCGGTAGTTCAAGACCGATCGAGAGTACCAGGACCGACCCCTCGGTAAAGGGCGACAGGTCGGTGTAGGTAAGATTAGTTTCTGGACTTGAAACTCTGTCAGTATGGTGTTGCCCCAGACCGAGCCTCTCGTATGGACCGACCTCTCGGTGCCATGACTGTCGACCCATCGGCGACATTGACATGTCGACCGGGAAAGAATTATACCGTTGGGAGTACATTTAATGCGCAACGGTCGGGTTGTTGAATGGTAATATTTTTAGTCACTGACCCCTCGGTGCGCCTAGGGCTGCAACTCGGGTCTGGCGGGTAGGGTTCCTTAAAACCCAACCCGACTCGAGTTGATATATATGGAACCCGACCTGACCCGACCCGAATTCTAACCCGAATCAACCTGAATTCTGACCCGACCAGCATTCTGAACCCATTTTAGCTGGGCCGGGTCGGGTTGGGTTGGGTCGGGGCAGGTTAACTTGTAAAATCCTCAACCCGACCTGACCCGAATTTCATTCGGGTTTTTATCTTCTCGACCCGACCCGACCCGCTGACCCGAAATTCTTGACCCGACAAGCATGATTTCTCGGGTCGGGTCATGCGGGTCGGGCCAAAACCCGACCCTAGTTGCAGCCCTAGGTGCGCCTGACCTATCGGTACATGACCGTTGCTGAAACTAGTTGCCTTCTTTATAAATATCAATATTTGTGCAACCAGTTGGCATCCTTTGGCAAATCCGTTGGACCCTCATCATTATCAGTGAGCTTAAAAAAGGGCCAACAAAATGATCACTCTTTTTCTTGTGCTTACACTTGGGGAATCTATTACAGCTAATCATATGGATTGAGTTTGTGTGAGAGAGAGGAAATGATATTCAACTAGGATAGATATTGGTAGAACCAATTTCCTACTCACCTTGAAATTATGATTGGTGTACGACGGCTACAAGGTAGAGCGTCGGCACACATTGGGTGGATCTTGAAGAAGCACACATCAACGAGAAAGAGCTTCAAAGGCAAGTGCTTCTTGGTTTTAATTTTATTTAAAACCTTTGTCCCGTGAAAGTGGATTAAGGAGGCTTGGCTCCGGAACCACTATAAAAATTCTAGAGCATCGTCTTTGACACATGTGGTGGGTGGAATTCCCAGCTAAATGAATAGGTGAAATTCCTATTCTACATGTGGTGGGTGAAATTCCCAGCCGATTGAGTGAGGTGGAATTCCTACTCTAATTGTGAGGGTGTAAGGCCCCACTTAGTGGATTTGGGGATAGCTCATGGTTGAGTTAGTCCTAACAGTGGATGTAGGTTGGCTAACCGAACTACTATAAAACTTTGGTCTCATGGTGTTTGATCAATGTGTGTTTGTATTTTAGTTTTTAAGTACTCTTCTCAACACACATCTTTTTGCATTTGATTATTATTATTTATACATTGTGCACAAATATAGATAATTAAGCAATATGCAAAGGGTTCTGAACTTAGTGTGATCGTTTAAGAAATTATAAACAATTTATCATACTTGATTAATATTGTTATTCCGCTGCACTTAAAGTTTAAACAATCAAGAAATTTGTGAACACCATGGAAACTGGGATTGAAATTCACCCCCCCTCTAGGGTCAATCGTGTTCTAGCACCAAAGGGAAGAACTTTCACTTATTAATTTTCTTAATTTAATATCACATGCACCCAATATTTTAATTCGGGTCTAACTCTCATAGAAAAATTGTTTGAAATTGTGCTAGATACTTTAAAAATACGTGTGTGCTACAGTAAATTGAACATTTTTGAAAATCTATTTAGTATCAAATTTTCATGCCAACTAAACCTATATATTATGAGGAATTTAACCAAGCATCTTATTATTCTATGTCATTTTATATATAATTATAGCATATATAACAATTTTAGAAAAAAAATTATGAATCTTTCGATTCTACGATTTCCAATTCATGATTCACACCTCTAGACCGATTCATGATACGGTTCGAGTTTGACAACATTGATAAATATTACTCTATTGGTGTATGTAAGCTAGAATCCATAGTTGTTATTGTACTCTGCAAGTGTACTTGAGAAAGTTTCCATTTTTTTAAGATTGCAAGTAGAACATGAAATCAATTGCTTCCTTTTTTTTTTTACCTGCACAATTTTAAATATCTCCTTTGTCCTTCTAGAAAGGGACAACAATGCTACTTCTCCATTTTTCATCATTATTAGTGCCACACTGTTTTATCTGCAGTATTTCTCTCTTCTTCCTGCATTCTGTTCAGTTGAAAAATTAGATCACCGAATTAATCTCATTTTGTTCCATCCAGACTATATTTCTACTGATATTCTATCTGGTTTAAATGCTTTATATTCTTCATATGTATTGATATTGTACATCACTGCCTATAGTTGAAATGGATGCTTAATGTCTATAGAAAACTTAAAATGTCGCGGATGAATACCTTTTTAGGTTATCCACTTTATTTTCTTGAATTATGTCCATTTAAATGTTGTTATTATGTTTACCATGTTTGCTCGTAAAAATATACAATGATTAAGACTTGTATAAGATTGTTGTCTCTGAATTTTTTTTTTTTTTTGAGTAGTAACGATGGTAATTCATTCAAGAATAAAAAGTACAAATATGGCAAAAAGGTCTAAAAGCAATATACCAAAGAAGGAAAACAACAATAAAAGTAAAAGAAAGAGAAATGAAAATGCAAGCACAATGTATAATAATAAAAATACTATCTAACATCCCCTTTGATGAAAAGTAATCAAATGGTCATCTCCGAAGATCAAGGAAGAAGACGCCTGAGAAACCATTCTCTACTCACAACTTGGCAAAATAGTCTGCCACGCCATTAGCTGAACGGTTAACATAAACGAAGGATACATCAAGCCCTGTCACCATAGCTCTAATCTCTCTTACCATAGTGATCACTTTTCAAGGACAATGCCTTTGACCCTTGGTCCATTTGATTGCATTAGCCGAGTCCCCTTCAATCACTAGTTCGCCTTGCCCATGGATTTTCCATATAGCCAAAGCTCTTCTTATGCTAAGAATTTCTGCCTCATTAGACTCTCTAATACCAATGGATTCATTCAACATGATCGTCGTTCGTCCCTCAGGGTCCCTCAACACACCTCTTATTCCTGTTGGACCTGGTTTCCCTCTCGCAGCCCCATCCACATTAAACTTCTTGACACCCCTATCCGGCGGAGTCCAACTATCCTCTGGTTTCCTTTATTTTCCATACACCCTTTCCAAGATAATAGAAGATCCAATGGTTGAACACCCTTAAACTCAGAACTAGACAAAAGCCATACACACAGTCTCCATTTTGCTAATTGAGAGAGATCACTAACTTCCAACGACTTACCCTCAATGACTATAAAGTTCCTCTCTTTCCATATTGACCACGAAACTACACCCGGGATCGTTAACCAAGCTAATTTCATTCTAGGTTGCAATCCTGAGAATAACCAAGAATCTTTGCACGCCACACAAGTTTTATCCAACACCCATGGCACTTCTAGGTGATTAGAAACGTTCATCCAAAGACTCTGAGCAACTGGAGGCACATAAAGATATAAAATATCCTCTTCAGGTCCTATCAGCCCTCCTCTTCAATTCTACTCTAGTCAACACTCTTCCTTTTAGAACACAACACTCGAAGATTTGTACCCTTGGAGGGGCCACACCTTTCCAAGCCATGTTTGTGGTAACTTTATCAAGAAATTGATCTTTAAGCACCAAATCCACCATTGACTTGACAGAGTAGACACCTGATGAGTCAATTGTCCAAAGCTATTCATTCTCCTCTTCTAATGACAAAGGAAATTCCTGTAGCTGAGCGAAACGATCAACCCTACTCCCAACATCAAAAGAGCGAAGTTCCCTATGAAACTTGAGATTCCAAGAGATCTCATGACCCTCCCTTTTGTAACAAATTTTAACCAATGCCCTTTATTTCCTTGAAATCCTATAAAGCCTTGGGTATATTTCCTTTAAAGATCACTCCCCTAAACACAAATCTGACCAAAAATCTGTTCTATCCCCCCTCCCCACCAAGAATCTCGTCTTTCCACTGTATAAACTCCCCACCACCCCCTGACCTTGACTTAATTTCCACTAGGCCTTAACCACCACTGAACCATTTGCCTCCGCCTTATCTCTTAAATGCCAAGCACCATTGTTTGCCAAACCATATTTAGCTTTCAGAACTATAACGCACAATGACGACTCCTCTCTCCCAAATTCCACTTACACAACAAAGCCTGATACCTCAAGTGGAGTGGAACAATTCCTAAACCCCCTTTAGACTTGGACTTCAGAACTTCCAACCATGCCACCAAATGAACCTTACGTTTCTTTGTATCTCCCCATAAAATTTTCCTAATTAACTGATCAATTTTCCCAATCACCCCTTTTGGCATTTCAAAAAGAGATCAAGAAATAAATTGGGAGATTCAATAACACTGACTTGATAAGAGTAACTCTTCCTCCCAAATATAGGTATCTCCCACTCCAACCGTTCAGTCTCTTTTCCACCTTCTCTATTACCGAGTTCCAAAAAGATTTACGCCTTGGATTCCCTCCCACAGGTAACCCTAGATAACTAAAGGGGATCTTCCCAGTGCCACATCCTATTTCATCCACAAATTCCTTGGGGCACTCCTCTTCCACCTCTATTCCAATCATAGTACTCTTTCCAAGATTAATTTTGAGAATTGAAACCAACTCAAAACATCTAAGAATTGCTTTTTAAGCCATGACTTCCTTCCTATCTGGTTCACAAAAGAACATGGTATCATTGGCAAATTGTAAGTGAGAAATGGCAGGCCCATTTACCGATGTATGAAAGCCTCTAATAATCCCTAAAGCCCTAGCTTGTTCAACCAATTTGTTTAAATTTTCACCCACAAGAGTAAATAAAAAGGGAGGCAAAGGATCTCCCTGCCTCAAACCCCTATTAGCTTTTATAGGAAGAGTTGGGGAACCATTGACCAAGACAGAATAGGTTGTCGTCCTCAATACATGCGTTCATCCATTGACACCATAACCGCCCAAAACCCATCCTTTCAAAGAGATAACCTACGAAGGATCAATCTACAAAATCATACGCCTTTTCCATATCGATCTTGAAAAGTAGCCCCGGTTTTCTCTCTCCTTACTTCGCATGTGGACAAGTTCATTAGCTATTAAAACCCCAACTAAAATCTGTTGGTCCTCCTCAAAGGCCTCTTGTGATTCTCCGATGATTGTTGTCTCTGAGTTGAATCATTTCTTTTCTGTTATGCTTGATTGCGATCAAGATGATTCAAACATGGCTCTAATTTCAACTTGTATTTTTAATTTTATTGGCCTAGGTGTTGGCTGAAGATTTGCCAGGTATCATTGCTAAAATTTCATTTCAGAAGTCAATGCGCTGGAACTCTGAGGTAAACTACGTACCTTTTTTGAAATTTCTCATAGGAGGATACATATTTATCATTGTCTGGGCTCCACATGGTTAGATTGGATGGGTAGTGGGCTTGAATAGGAAGGGGTCTCCCTAGAGTTTTGTATTTTTAAGTTTTTCATTAGGTTTCAGTGTCTCAGTTTAACTATGTTTGTAAAGTATTTTTACATAGCTAACTTTTTTATTTTGACCAATATATTTCTTTGATGATAATTTCATATTTTCTGTCTAATCAGGTCTGGCTAAATGATTTCTTTTATGAATTTCTTCTTGCTACTTTTACTGGTTAAGAAAATTCTGTACTAGCTATATAACAGATGATCAATTTTTTTTTTTCTTGAAGGTCATGTTCAGTAGGCCCATTCGCTGGATTCTGGCTCTCCATGGAAATTCAATTGTACCTTTCATGTTTGCAGGAATATTAAGGTAACTGCATTATACTTTATTGGAACCTTGTTTCTGATTGTGTCAGTGTTCTCACCTTGTTTACTTTCCTGTTGTCTTCCAAAAGCCAAATGGTAATTTGGATGTGTTATTTCCTAGGAGTGGAGGAAATGTTTTACTAGTTCCCAAGCAGGAACTGTTTCAACAAGAAATGAATACATGTACTTTTGGAAATGTATTACATCTCTTTATTAGTCATGGAAATCACAGAAATTTTTTGTTAAATTTTAGCTTGAATTATTTGATAGGATTGACCTACTTGAATGTTATATTGGTCTTCATCAGAAGCTGTTAAATTTGAGTGATTTTCAACTTCTAATTGAGGGCCTTTGCCAATTGCAAGTGAAAATTGACGATGAAGTTGCAAGTGTTGAACTCCAACACACATACAGCTTATAAAAATGCTACCTTAGTGCTCGAAAGTGTAGATGCTTTAGCTCTGAATCAAGTTACATGGTCATGTACATTTGCAGATGTTGTGTATTTATCAATGTTTAAAAGTGGTTACTGGAGGTGGAAGGTGCTCATCGTTGCAATATATCCTTAAAAATATTTAAAGCAAAATATAACTTATGAATGCTTATTTTGATTGTAGTGGGAGACAGACATGTGGCCTCCGCAATTCTCCTTCATCTGTTATTGAGGTATTTTGAGTTGAACTTTTATCTTTTAGTTCTTTAAGTTATTATAATTTATTATTTTTTAAGTTGTGAGCTTCTCAATGCCATTCTGGTTCCTGTTTACCCGTTCAAAGCCCCTCCCATTAGAAGCCAATTACCGTTAATACCATTAATGTTGTTGTTCTAGCTGCCTGGTGGTGGAGGAGCTAGTGTGGGTGGAGCATGATCTCTTCTTTATGTGCCCAAAGAGGAATCCATCCACATCATCTAGCTAGTATCACTAGCTGGATACCTCTAGTATATGTTGCAGACTATACTGTTGTATACTCTAGAAGACCACTATATTGTTTTTGATCTGTAATGAGAGAGAATGGGCCCCACAGGTTCGGAACAAATCAGCGTAGAAAGGTCCCAAAGCTCTGCATACCATTTTGTAGTGGAGACATTGAATGTATAAGAAGATTAAGATGAAGAGAAAAGTGGCAAATACTTTTCTTTCTTTTTGTTGAAACTAAAATAGGGAAAAGTGTGACATTTGAAAAATAAGAGGGACTGAATGTATTGATTTTATTGTATCTTATGACATTGAAAACATTTCCTTATAAAGTGACTAGCATATCTGTCTAGAGAAAATCTCCAATCTACACAAGAGGGGACCAGAATCAACTCCATGAGAGAAACCACGAGAGAACCCATGAGTGAAACTGAAAATTCCCTTGGGTGCTAGAACAAGGACCGAGATTGTTCACAGAGAGAGAGAGAGGGGGGGGGGGGGGAGGGCGGGGGAATAGGACAATCCACAAATTTCTTGATTAATTAATAGTTTTGTGGCGGATTAATAATGTTAATGAAGAGAGATGGGTTGTGTGATCAAAAGTGTGCACAATTATAAGAACAATCACACAATTAAAGATCAACACCCATAAGACCAATTTATAGTTCGGTTAAACAATCTACATCCACTCTAAGGACTCACCCAACCTTGGGTATCCCGAATTCACTATGTGGGGACTTACACCCTCACAAATAGAGTAGGACTTCCGCCGTACTCAATTGGTTGGGAATTCTACCCACCACATGTGGCAGAGATAACGCTCTAGATTTTTTTACGGTGGTTCCGGAGCCAAGCCTCTTTAATCTATTTGTCCTAGATTTTGAAAGGTTCGACCAACCCAAAGTCTACTTCCTTATCCCTCTGTTTTTTATAGTGGTTCCGACTTCTTTGCCTTAGTCCACTTCACAAGATGATTTGTTAAATAAAATCACTAAGAAACACTTGCCTTCGTATGAGCTCACTTGTAGATGTATGGTTCTTGAAGATGCTCTCCCAATGTGATGTCGAAGATGTGCCTTGTGTATGTTCAATCACAATCTATGAGAGGTCTCTAGGACTTAGATGTGCCAATGGATTCTTAGATCTTTATTTCTTTCTCACTTTCTCTTAATCACAATCAAGAAGATTGGATATTTGATTCACCAAGTGTAGTGCATGGAGAGATGAGTGATCCTTTAATTGACCCTTGTTTAAGCTGACTGATAATGATGAGAGTCCAATTGATTTGCCAAAGGGTGCCAACTGGTTGCATAAAGATTGGTTTTTTATAAAGACGGCAATCAGTTGCAGCAGCGGTAATGTACCGACAGGTCGGGCGCACTGAGGGGTCGGTGACTAGAAATGTTACCATTCACCAACCCGACCATTGCGTATTAATGCACTCCCAACCAATGTCATAAATACCGGGGATATTAACGACAACTGATAATAATGGGATATTTTCAATTTCTCGGATTTTTACCGGGAATTTAACGGGAAAATCTCGCGGAAATTATAAATATTAAAAATAATAAAAATATAATAAATAAATAATTATCATCTAACATTTCTTGAAGAAAAAATGTCATATAATTCTACATGAGCTCATACAATTTGATTTTTTTTTTTACATTTTATATTTGTGACACTCTCTTCAACTTCTTAGAATTAATTCATTTAACTCTTAAATCTCTCTTTTACTAATCCACAACTCTCTCTTCCCCTAAATCTCTCTCAAAAAATCTCATTAAATTAATAGTAAATAATTACTATCTTAAATTTAATTATTTTAATGTTTCACTCTTCAATTTCTATGGTAAAATGCTTTTCCATTCATTTATTTTTCATTGAAAGTAGAAGGTTTTTCTTTTTTTAATGGTCAATACTTATTCAAATAAATAACTATATATTACTTTCGGTATTTTACATCTTAATTTCAAACATAATTTTTTGTCTCATTTATCAAATATCTTTATTTTTAATTTAGTATTTAAAACTTTATCTTAACAATCGTTTAGATTTTGTATAATTTTTTTTTTTCATTAAATTCTCATTGCACTTGACGTCATAGGGCTGGGCATGTGCTTGCACGTTGCAACTTGGTGAGGAAACACTAAGCCCAATAAGTGGAAAATAGTAACACGGTTGGTTTTATTGTTTTAAGCGGAAGATTAATATACCAAATATCAAGTTGGGTTCACCGTCAAGCTTTCTCTCTAGGCTTTTAATAATTTTACCATTTTCAACTAAGTCTAGGAATGGTCCTCTTTAAGGTGTGGGGTTCCCCCTAAAGTCATCTCTGGGCAAATTACCTTTGTGATTGCCATACATAGTGATGATGAATCCACACTTGATCCTCCAATGCTTGAGTTCTTGATTCAATCTTCATCACTCGAGCCTTGATCATTGCTTCAAACTAATAGGTGACTCGGCAAGCCAAGGCACTAACAGAAACCATGAGAGGAACCACCTTGAGAGAAATCTGGGAGAAACCCTGAGAGAACCCAGCAAAGTTACCTGCTGAGAGGGTGAAAGAGACAATACTAACCTGTTTTAGGGAGGAACCAACAAGCAGAACCAAGGAGGGAAGGAGAAGGGGCAGGCCTAGGAAGATGGCAAGTGGTGCTGGCAAAGAAGAGTTGGGGAAGCACACTGATCAACATATTCGTGGCCAACTTGCCATACCAAACGACTCGGAATTGGCTGTGGAGCTACTTTCGTACACATGAAATAGGATGCTTCAGGGAGAGTGTTTGGCTTTGTAATATCCCGACCCTTATTTAGGCTTGATGTGTAATTTTGTACCGTTAAATTTGCTTTGTGTTCGGTTAATCGTAAAGATTACGTAGTGGGCTTTCCAAAAAGTCCAAGTTTGGCCAAATCCAATCTCGATAGCTCATTGATCCGATTCGTTTAAATTGGAAGGGCAAAACTGTAAATATCAACATCTCATTTATTAATTTTGAAAAACGATCATAAAGCTGTTTGACTCTGAAAAACCGCTCATTTGAAATATTTGCTTTGTCAAACTCACACACACTCAATGTTTTGAAATGACGAGTTCAATGGACTTCACTACTTATTTTTATTGATTATTCGATTTTCAGATATTTTAATCCCTTTAAAAGACCCCCTTTGTAAATCCTTTATTTTAAAGTACCTCTAAAAGTAAAAAAAATTACAAGAAAATATTTTGTGTTAAATCTGTGTCTTGACCGAGCAGTTTGTGTTTTCGAATTTCTGTTTTGAGGTTTTAGACACTCAATCCAAGCGTCGAGGTGTGAACCGTTGATTTCATTAAATCGACGTTTTGCCTTCGATCAATTGGCTTTTGTCACCGTTTCTTTCAAAAACAATATGAACTAGCCTAAATCTAATACCTTAGACTCATATGCAGTGTCAGATATCTTCGAAGATATCCCGATTTTCTCATGTTTTAAGTGAAGTTCATAAGTACCTAAAGTTTTAAATAATAAAAAAAATTAAATTATTATACCAACGGCTAGCTTGGGCGGCAAACCTATATTAACATGTGTCGTCCATTGTAAACTCCTGTCACGCCCCGCCTTTCAACACCTGGACAAGCGTGATCTAACTGTACAAAATTACATCACCTGCTGCCCTAAACAGGTCTTACATAAAAAATCTGAGGCTAAATTCAACAAACATAATTACATTCACAAGCCACCAAAATTCCCCAAGCCGACAACCTGCTCGAAGACATAACATCTCATTTGAGTTTTCCAAATAACTCAAAGGGACAAACATCACTCACATAAGGATTCCTAAACACATCATTTACTCACATTCTCATGACAATCAAATTGAAGCGTTCTCAAAATTAATCCATACTTGAATTCATTATCCAACTTTTCACAAATAAAAATAAAACAAATAAATAACTTTCTCAAAGTGTCAAAACAAATAAACAACCATCTTATAACCTAAATAATAAATTCTGCACTAAACGTTTTTACGAATTCTTCATCGACTCCTCGCCTTCTAAGCTCAATTGTGATGATCGTCCAGACCCAAGTCCAAGGGATTGCCTGCAATGTAAGGGATGAGCTCCATGCCCAGTGAAGAAAACAATAACACAATCATAACATATGATATTCCTACTTCCTCAATGATATTTCAAATAAGCAAGCATAACAATTTATTACATACTCATACCTTTGCAAAATGTAATGCTCAATGCCAAATGCCATATTCCAACCCATTATTACATCTACTGATATTTGATGGCCTTCTCGACGAATCGAGGATAACACATCGCCTTAACAGCCTTCCCACATAAAGTGAGGATATCACAACCTACCACCAAATAACAGCCCTCATGACTTGTCACGGATATCACATCTCATCTACCATAATGGTCTTCCCACTTAAAGTGAGGTTAACAATACTACCACCGTCGTGGTCTTCGTGACAATCATGGATCGCACCCTCATACCCAATGCTATGAATATGAGAATGCTATGCTCAATAGATATACTCAATCATTTATAATATGCTTGTAAAATCATGAATCTCAGTCTAACCAGATTGTAACATATCCAACATCTCATTTACCATAACATGCATATAATTCGGTTATAACATGCAGTAATCCAAGCATTATAATATTAGGATAATATAAATCAGCATTTAAACATGCCCAAGCAAGACTAAAATTCAACAATACCATACAAAATCATCATCAATCTACGAATATAAAATTACTGGATCTTTCAATAACATTAATGGTTAGATTCCATTATCCAGGCGGACTGAGTCTCCTCACGGCCAATAGAATTTTTAGCCAAATCTCCCTTACATTACTGTGAGTGAACACCGGATCTCAACCATTATTATTATACACCCAGTCTATTCTAGATCCAACAATTATATTCTAATCACACACAACAAAATACAATATTCCATTGCCTAAACACATAATAATATAAGGAATCATGTTTCAAAGTATTTAGTGAATTGTTTCCCTCACCTAGAATTTTGTGAAGTATGAGTGATGAATTCAAACGTTCTCCAACTCGTGGTCAGGTAGTAAGAATTTCGGGGTGTGCTGCACATCATTTATTTGAAGGTTCCAAGAACAATTAATTAGATGTCTAGGCAAACTTACATTAATAAAAATGAAGTCGGTTGCTGCCCCAACCATAACCCACGGTCAATCCTAAAGTCCAAAGTTAAAGGTGAAGGTTAAGTCCATATACCACATGACTTGACCATGCCCAAACCAACTTGGTACTCACTAGACAATGGAAACCTTGCCTAACTACTAAGGGGTTTGGGTTTATGAAATACTCCTTTGAAAAACTCACAATCTAATTATAGGGTCATAGTGTTAAACCTTATAAGGTAACATAGTAACAATGATAAAGGTACAGTAACTACATACTGAAGTTGGTTCGAAGATTCACAACATTGTTACTATTGTTAGCCTACTATTGTGTCCGAAATAAATACTAACTCAATAATAGTGATTTTAAACCATCTTTTTCGTAAAATAAAGTGAAAGGCACATTTTAAAACTATCATTTAATTACTTTGTAAATAAGACAAAGTAGGATGAGAAATCTTGTAAATACTGTAACATTTGTAATATTTACAGTCTCAGATACTTCTTAAATAAAACAATTAAAACATAGGTGAGATCTGAAGAATTCCAAAGCATAATAATACATAGGTCCTTTAAAACAGTTCAGGTACATATTTCTATCTATATTTGAAATCTCTTTTTGGTGATTTAAAGTAAAGGAGATAACTATATAACCAGGTAAAGATAAAGTTTGGGCATCACATAAGTAAAAGGATTTTAAATAAAAATAATATTATGTGGTAACATTTAAAATAGATTATCAAAATGTTGTGTTTAAAAGTCCCCATCAGTCCCCAAGAATCGCTGTAGACTGAGAATTCAGTCCCCGATATTGCCGGTTATCTCAATGGTTTGGCCGCAGACAAAATTCTCTATAATTCAACACCCTAAGACTAAAACCCATCTAAAGGCCTTGCCGAGAGTAGTATGTAAACATTAGGGGACCAAAACATCACCAAACCGCCAATGAAGTAAAGTATTGATGACATTATCATCATTGGACGCCGGCCAAACCAATCTGATATGGGCTCGGAACAAGTTGTAATACCAGTAGTTCCAATAAGTGCCATGTAAACAGGAACAAGTGTCACTGCCAAGCCAATTCCAAGCCCATCTAAAAATCAGCCAGCTAGGGGCTGAAAAGAGGTCTCTTCCCAATAATCTAAACACTGAAACCCATTCCCAACATCAGCCGATGTTGGACTGAAAATCAATCCTCAAACAAGGTCCGGCTGGGTTGTAAAAATGTCAAGAAGGGATCAGTTTAGCATGGGCTGGTTTGGGGCTTTGGTACCATAAATCTAACCGAAAATCAACCAAGTGGGAAGAGGGGAAATATGAATAAAATGCGATTGATAATTACCTGTAGAATACGGATGAAGCTAATTGGGAACGACCGCAAGGGCTGTCCCGGCTCTTCCTCGAGTCGTTGTAGGTTGGGTTCCAGTGGACTCACCGTTACAACAGCGGAAGAGGAGAAAGAGAAGTGAGGGAGATGCCGAGAGCAAGAGAGAGAGAGAGAGCTGTGCTAGGGATCGCAAAATCGCCGTTTTCCCTCTTCCGCTTGGGTTTTTAATGGCTGTCGGCTGCCCCAATTTCGGGAGGGAAAGAGAAAGAGGAAAGGGATTTGATTAAGGAAGGAAGGATAAGAAGGAAGGGAAGGAGTCTTACCGTTCTTTCCATCGGGATTTAGGGCTTTATCAAAGAAGGCGGAAGGGAGGAAGTCTCGCGGTAAAACGAAACATAGGAAATTAAAAGGGAAAGAGCAGTCTAGAAACGTGTGGGTTCAAAAGACCCACACGATCAAGGTTAAGCTATCTCGCCTCTATTTGATATTTTTTATTTTTTTTATTTTTAAATATAACTTCAACTAAAAACTTTCAAACTGAATTTATTTATTTATAATATTCACTCCTATGGTTAGTTCAATTATAAATGGGGAGTCCCTTTGAATTCTTGATTTTAATAAATTGTCCTTTATTAATTTTGTCACTTGTCAATTAAATTCTAGACACTTAAAAATTGGAATTTATTTATTGATTTTTGAAATTTTAAATAAAATATTTCCAATTGAAATTCTAACTTAGGGGAATATAATAATCTAAGTTGATGATTTATTTTCCATTCCCTAAATTTAATTCGAAGGGGTAAATTTGTAAACTCTCATTGAGGGGAAAGTGTGTGAAATAAGGGTCTAATATTAAATCCCTAAATTCAATTATATTTTCCCCAAACAAAATTATCAAATTAATTAACAAATCAATGTAGACTAAAATTAATTTTCTAAATTAATTTTACCCGCCACTACTGAC
This sequence comes from Chimonanthus praecox, assembly GCA_022113865.1. Taxonomy (NCBI): domain Eukaryota; kingdom Viridiplantae; phylum Streptophyta; class Magnoliopsida; order Laurales; family Calycanthaceae; genus Chimonanthus; species Chimonanthus praecox. The sequence continues at coordinate 28,595,059 of CM039088.1, read as the reverse complement.
CCGTTACTTCGAGTCGGGTCATTACAACTCCTCCTTCAGTTGCACTGACGATCTGTCAAAACTCTCTCTGCCCTTTTGCTCTCAACTCCCATCAAATCTTCTTCTTCTTCTTCAAGTTCTTCTTCTGCAACTTCCGTGCTTCCTTTTCTTCATGTGAATTTTCAAGGAACTCCCCGGGACTCTCAGATACTTAACCTCTCATTTAATTATAAGCTTTAAAAGAGGTTAGGATTATAATGGGATGAAATTGGAAGAGAAACTAAGTTTTTGGAAACCCATGGGAAAATGGCTTTTATTCCACTTTCTTCTTGTACCCATAAGATCAAGACTATTTCTCAGGTAAATTATATTATTCTTTTCCTAAAGTAAAGTTAAACTAAATCCGAATTCATCTAACCGAGTCATCGTTAAAATGGGGTTTTTAAGCCACTCTAATCCGAATTCCTTTTTTTCTGCCCGTAATTGTGAAATCTGGGCCGTAACGGAAGTCCAATACACTAACAGAAAAATAGAAATTTTGATTATTCAACCTTACTATTGGATGTCCCATACTTTGTTCGTTAGAAATCTGATATGTAAAATTATCAAAAGTCCGATAATGACTTCCGACACTTAAAAAATATAAAATTATTGTTTTTTGTTGCTCTCTGTTATTTATCGGAAGTCTGATACTTACAAATTTAAAGTTCGGTATTTCCAGGCATCGGAAGTCTGATACCCATATATTGGACGTCCGACCCGACAGCACTTCGTTCGATTTTGGTTGTGCTTTTTGTGTTTCTTAATGCATTTTATGTTTTCGGCCTTCTCAATCCAAACATGACTAAGTAATTGCCTTTTCAGTCCGGACAACTAACATTCTGACTCACTAACTCGCTGACTTACTGATGCAGAGCATTAGACTGGATTGATTTATCATTTTATTATTTTATCTCTTGATGTATTTTCTTTATTTATTTGAGGGTATTTTGTTTTTACACTTTTGGGTATTTTAGTCATTTTGTCATTAGGGGTATTTTGGTCTTTTATTCCATTGTTATTTTATTATAAAATCCATATAACCCTCATTAGGGCATTAACAATGATAATGAAAAGAGTTTTTGTTGCCTTTATGCGCATGAGTGTTGGAGAGAATCCATGAGCCTTTGGTGAGAATTCGAAGACGGCGAGAAGCCACGGACCTGAGAAATCTCCAAGAACAAGAAGGTGAGAAGCCTTCCTCTATCTAGGTACACATTTCTTTTCTTTTTTTTTAAATGTTGGGTAAGTATTCATTCAAAGGAGGGAGAAACTCTCAAAGACATTACAAGAGAGAATTTGGGGCGAGGGAGCCCCTAAGGAAGCCAAAAAACTCACAACATGGGCTAAGTGAGATAAAAAAGTGAAAGCGCTGAGAAATCCATATCCCGGGTCAGTCGAAGCCCAAGAAACTGCTGAAAATACCAACCCGACAGGTGGTATTGATTGGTTTATCACTACAGCGCAACAACAGATTCTGAAGCCGATAATCAGAAATCAGAGAGAAGGAACTGTTGCATCTTTGCAGACAAGAGCAACTAGCGTTGATGTGGGAGCGAACAGCCCCAGAGGTGGAGGAAGGCTTGAAGAGGTCAGCATTTAGGCATTCCAGATTGTATATAGGTAGGCCTTTTTCCACCACAAAACTGATAACAGCTTGACAAAAGAGTAGGTGACTGTCCCGAGCAGCAGGGAGGATTAAGGTTGCAAAGTAACTGCCACAATTTGATTCAGTGGAGCTGTGATAATGAGCAGCAACCAAATATTCTGAGTTTAGGGAAAAAGTCCCAAGTTGAAGAGTATATTCATTGATGTAAGTGAGCTCATGAAGGATAGGAGCAGCAACTCGGATGATGGGGGTTGATGGTGGAGGAAGGTCCCAGCTGGCTGAGAAGGATCCAGAAAGCTTGGTGAGGTCCCTGTTGGACAGCAAGAAGAATACCCGACACCTTATGTCAGTCAAGATGGCTAAGCAGATTTGAGAAGAAGACCTGGCAGCACAATCAAAGATCCTGCAGTTTCTCTCATTCCATGAGTGCCAGACAAGCGCAGGTACAGATAGCGCAACAGCTAGTTTGCTAGCACGGCACCTACACGAATTGGCAAGAGTAATGGAATCATCAAGAATGTTCATGTTTGAGCTCTGGTAGCAGAATTTTCTTTTGATAAGATCCCAGATGTGGAGCACTGTACGGCAATGAAGAAGATGATCACAAGTTTCAGGATCGACATTACAGAGACTGCAAATGGGGTCAACTTGTATGCCCAGCTTGAGGAGAAGTTGCTTGGTCTTCAAGCCGAATTGAGAACATTTCTATCTTCTTCTTCTATCTCTTTTCCCTTTTCTTTTCTTCTCCACTGCTATCGCAGCCCTCCAAACACCCTTTCCTGAATCACCGTTATCACCCCTGATCCCTTTCACCCTTGTCGCCTCCTCCCCAGCCATACCCTTGTGTCGCCACCCTTGCATACCCTCCTATTCCGTCGCAGCCACACAGAAAATCCTCTGAGACCCCAACCTTGCATCGTCTCTCTCAGATTCCCCCTCCTTTACTTCCGTGAGCCCATTTGTAACCTTCTCTCGCTTCCGTTACATCACCCAAAGCTTTCCCTTGCTGCTTCCCTTCCAAAGTCCTATTTTCCATACTGCTGCAACCCATTTTTAGTTTCCCACCAGTGTTGCATGTCGCCCCAAGCCTTTTCTTTTGGGCCATTCATACCCCTAAGTATATCATATGCCTAACTCATTCCATCAAATTTGTTTCATTACCTTCATTACCGTGTGACCATTGGCCCCTTTTGATTCATTTAATACATTACCCTTGAGCCCCATTATTTCCATTCACATATTAGATTCTAAGTATTTGTGGGATTACTGTGATAAATTTATATTAATTAATTGCATGTATTAATTGATTAATTATTTCAGCCCATTTTAGATTTAGGGAGCATTATTTTCATCCCCTTTTAATCTTTAGGGAACCACATTTAGGTATTTAGGGTTACCATATCCCTTGTCCTGCATCACTTACTAACTCGCTAACTCTCTAATTTTTCTTCAGACTGGTCCCAAGGCCTTTTATCTTTATCCTTCTTTTGTTAGCCCTCTCAGTTCTGCTTAGAACTGGTCTGAGGCTATTCCCTTCTATGAGTTTTTCGCGCATGACTCGGTTTACTGGAGGCTTAGCCGTAGCCCCAACGGAGAATGTACATTTACTTTCTGCAATTTATTTACTTTACTGTTTCTATACTCTCTGTGTTGAATTCTCAGAATCCACCAAGTCGCTATTGCCCGGGGATATTCGAGACTAGGCACTGAGTACTTTATTTACTTTTAGCTTTAAAACACCATGTAATAGGTGTTATTTTATTTTATTGTGTGTTTTGTACTGAATCACGTTTTTTGTAAAATTAATCGCTTAAACTTAAATAATGGATTAATTACTTGTACTTTGACGTCACGATTATTTACACGCTTTTTATTCTTTATAGTTTTTTCAGAACACTTGCCGGACGACAGTGAGGAGATTCAACCCCACCATTTTATTTTTCAAATGCATCATATATTGCATTTTAATTCTAAAATTGGAAACCTTTAACTTTATGACAATAATGGGACCCATGGTCTTAATAATAATAGAAAAGACTTGAACGGGACCAAAATGTGAGCCATGACATCGCTTACATGTAAGGGATATATTTGAAGTTCTAACTGTTAGAACGTAAGCACATAATGGTGTTGGAGAGTGGATTCTTAGTAGTCTATAAACACAGTATGGGACCTAGTTATGTGTCTAGAGAATAATAGGTTAAATGAATTGGATGAAACGGCGTTGGCGTTAGTAATCAATTCAAACTATTGTTTAAAATATGGTATTGTATATTTTGTGCTTGTCGTATATCTTTGTGCAGGGCTTATGTAAAGGCATTTTTTGCCGGGTCTTGAAATTGATTATGTTAAAAAAATAAAAATGGCTCCATGACCAGACTTGAATATGGTTTTCTCCTGTGTGAAACCCTAAGCAAAGGGCATACAAAACGATAGGTGAATGTTATAGGAACAAAACACGTGTTGTTATTTCACATGCTTCACTTTCAGTATTGAGTTAACTTATCCCTGGGATGTGGGGAGATTATGTCTGTATAATTTTAATTTCAACACTTTACTTATCCGTAGTGATATATATGTTGAATGTGATATACATGATGTATTGCATGCATTTTCATAAGGGTATATGTTAGGAATGCATGATAGACTAAGTGAGGTAATTATGCTGAGTGTATTGGGATATGATGGGTTAAAAGATAATTTAATCCATGTGAAAAGATAAAATGCTAAGTGCCCTTCCATTGTTAGATGGAATGCCTTCACGCACTGTTGAAGCATTGGACCGTGTCAGGTCTCAATGTAAAGCGTACATACGTTGGACCGTGTCGGGTCGCAATGTAGAACGTATAGCGGACTGTGTGAAGCACCGGTTTGCGCTGTGAAACTGGTGTAGACTGCATGTCGATTGATAGAGGCAGAACTGTGCGTAAGAACGACGCATGCATTTAAAAATGGTAGAGATTAACCATTTTAGGGTGATGACCCAAGGTTATATATTTATATATATATATATATATATATATATATATATATATATATATATATATATATATATATATATATTGTTGAATTCTCTTCACTGGCTGTTAGCTCATATCCCTTACATTGCAAGAGTTATGCCTGAAGAAGGGACTGAGGAACTTCCACTGCTGCCATAGGAGATGTACTCCATCATATTTCCCACTTATGGGAAATATATTTATTTCCATGCAAGTGATGTATTATTAATAATTGTGCCGCCTGAGTCATAAGACCTAAACATGTAGTAAACCACATCGTTTTCTTTGTGTTATTCTATTGATGATTATATGATATACTATGTGTAATTATGTATATCTTATGGTACATGTTTGAGTCCACGTGTGACATTTTCTAATTAGACCTTCGTTGGATCCCGCAATAGAAGCCCATAGACTGTTCCTAAGCGTTATGAGGGAAAAAAAAAAATAGTCGCGTTATGGGTCCACATCGAGACGTGGCGTGACAAGCTTCGTTAGGATGCTCAACGAAGACCAGGCTGAACGTGCAATTAAGCAGCTCAACAGTACCTTCTTGCAAGGCAGTAAGTTTCAAGTCAATCCTTCCAACTTTCAGAGGAAAGGTATCAAACCTGCAACCACAAGCACGAGACCAGAAGCTGGCAAGAAACCTCTCTCGGAAAGATCAAGATGACGAGGGCCTGGAATCTAAGAAGTGTATGGAATCAGCTCAATACCATGGTCAAAGATGGGTGGATGTTGTTAGAGGGTCATCTAGGAAGGTCGCCTATGGCTTACAAAAGGAGGAAAGGAAGATGCAAGCTCATGACTGTACCATTGACTTGATGATGGAGCCAGGGGAGAAGGAATCCATTGATGAATGGCTGTCTGCAGAGGTGGTTTGATCCACAGATGGCAAGTTCTCCCACATAGAACTCCAACAACTTCTGGAACAGAGAGGTTTCTCTAAAGTCCGGATATCACTATTGGGAGAAGGGTGTTTTTTAGCAGCCCTGAAGAAGGAATCAGATGTCAAGTAGTTGCTAAAATCAGATTTCGAGATTGGTGGGATATGAGTGCAAGGGACGTGGAGCCAATCCCACTTCAGTCACGCCAGACTGGCATGGGTTCAATGTCTTGCTTTACCTCTTCAGGATGGACCACACATCTGATCATGCCTTCGGTGGACTGGTGAAGGTCAACGAATCGAACCTGAAGCGGATGGACTGTTCTTCACTAAATCTTCTGCTGGAGATTGGGGCCTTCGAGCAGCTACCATCTACGGTATCACTGCATCTCAATGGAGAGCTGTTCAGGATTTCCATTCGAGAGATAACGGAATGCAGGTCTTTTCAGGAAGCCAATCTGACGCCTGAATCGTCGTTGGAAAATCCTATATTTTCGCCTGAGAGGGAGGAGTCTCAGCCACCATCGCTTCCGCCACGTGGCAAGAAGTTTCCAATTGTACCTCTTTCTTTGATATTTTTGATCCTTACTCTAGTTCCTTGCCCATAACAACGATCACCAATGAAGGTAAGCATTCTTGAGATTTATTCTCCTGTGTAAATAACATAGAATTGATTTGCTGGAGATACTGTTTTGACATCATAGATGGGCCTTCATTTGTTGTCTTATTTTTCTCTAATCATGTCTTGTTTTTAATCCTATCTCTTGCATTGGTATTTCTGGTCCCTTTCTCTAGTTCCTAGCCTATAGCAAGGATCATCAATGATGTCAAGCATTCTTGAGATTTATTCTCCTGTGTAAATAACATGGTATTGATTTGCTGGAGGCACTTGTTTTGCATTGTAGATGGGCCTTCTTTTGTTTACTTATTTTTCTCCAACACCTGATGTGGCTGGGTTTTAGTTAAGATACTGAAATATGCTAGTACTTGTCTTTTGTTTTTTCTTTTTCTCTCTTTTCCTCTAATTATTAATTTGTTGTACTGAAGTTTTCATCATCTTTTTTTGGTTTCTTTCATATTGTTGTATCAAGGGATTTCATTGGCCTTACCATGACTTTGCAGATAGAAAGTGCAGAATCTTATGCACATATGATGAAAAAAGCAGGAATTACCATTAAAATTGATGTAAGTTTAATCTATTCCGTTCTCTTTATCAAACCATAGAGTATGAGTACTTCCGCACTTGCCGTGAATTCTTGTTTAGCAAAAGATAAACTCAATATTTATTTTCTAAACAATGTGTCATTCAAATTTTGATGAAAATAGTTGTGTAATATGACCTGATGGATTCTATCTTGAATTAATGTGATTTTGTCTTGTTTCTTATAATATTGATTTTTCTCCAAAAGTTATGAATGCAGAACCTTTATTCTTTTAAGTTGATAGTGCTAATAAAGAGTTGGCAGAGTTCAAGCCCCAATGTCTTGCAACTGATAGGTCCATTATTTTCATACATTTAATAAGTGAAAAACCAGTAAATAATTAGAACGGTAAACAAATGGTGTGTTATAAGGTCATTGAAAGTGGGAAACTGCATTTTCTGTCTAATGTTTTAAAAAAGTTCTCATTACAGGAGCGCAAGAAAACAATTTTACAGATCTCTAATTCTTTAGCAGATAGTGTCGGTGGGCAACTCATTATGCAGGAGAGGTTGCTTGAGGAGGTAATTATAGCTTTTCTTTCATGGTGAACTTGGTTCCCTAATTAGTAGTACATTGAGTATGTTATATTCATAATATGCAGGTTGTCAATCTTGTCGAACGGCCAGTTCCAATTCTTGGGAAGTTTGATGAATCCTTCTTAGACCTTCCACGGGATTTGTTAGTCATGGTAAGTTAATTTAATGAGGAACTGCTGATGTCTTTTATATTTGTATAAAAGAGAGCACCAAAAGTTCTCTTCTATTTTCTTCTGATATCTTTTCTGTTTCTATACAAAAGAGAGAACCCAAATTTTCTTTTATTCCCTTCTTCTTCTTCTTCTTCTTCTTCTTTCTCTCTTTGGCATCCTTGATTTCCTAGATAAGCTGCCAACCATTTGAGCTATTAACAATGGAGTAGAATGTTATTGTAATTATAGTATCATGGCATTTACCCATTAGATTAGATGGTGAAACTCTGTAAAATTTTCTTTAAAAAACATCTGAACATCTTTGTGTGATTTTGCACTTCCATTGGAACTATTCCATTCTTTTTGGCTCTTTTTGAATGGTAACAACTTTTGGATCTGCAACTAATCGTGATTGTCAGTGAACACTTTCCAACTTTTCAATGAACTCTTGTCAAAAGTTTATTACTTTGCTATTTACTAGGCATGATTTGTGATTCTTATATATGATACTGGATATGGTTCAAGAAGTCTTTGATACATGTGTAAAAAAGAGGAGGGCAAAGGGGATATCTATAATCTTTTTTTTTGTAGCTGTATTAATTTTTTGATGTTGTGAACATGTTATTTTTTGGTTCCATATCTTTGTGAAATATAATCTAAGATGTTATGAACATGTGATTTTGGAGTCCACTTTACATTCAAGAGGTCAAGCAAAAGAGTGCTTTGAATAGGAACCCTTTATAAAGAATGCCCATGTACCTTGAGTGCACACATGGCATTTCAGCCCTTGCGAGTGTAAGCATGCTCAAAGTGCAATAAATGTGGTGGTGCAGTGGTCAATTTTTTTTTTTACAAATTGAGGACTTTCATCTTAATACAGACCTGGGCCTAGGCCTAGCTTGACCTACTAAGGCCCACCAAGTCCAACCCACTGTCCTGGTGTATCTGGCCTAGCTTGTGTACCTCAGCTTGACCTACTAAGGCCCACCAAGTCCAACCCACTGTCCTGGTGTATCTGGCCTAGCTTGTGTACCTCAGCTTGGCATCTTAATAGCCATGGTGTTCATGTACGCACACACTGTTGCTGGCTGCTGCCACCTACACGCGGATGTGCACATTTGCACGTTTGGAGACAGTTGAGCCACACTTCATCCATGGATCTTTTGAACAATTTTCAAAAGTAAAGAAAAATAAATTATTTTTAAAAGCTTTAAATTCTTTTCCATGTAAGACTTCCAGTATTCCTACATTACAACTTTCAAAAAATCTCAAAGGTAGGTTCTTCTAATGTTATGAAACACCTAAACTTAACATTCTATGCATGCGTTAATTCCAATTGTATGAAATGTATTTCTCATGGAATGCTGATTATCCCTGTCATTTTTTATAGGCCTTCTGATTATTGAATTCTGTTATAGGGCATGCTACATTGCACACTGCTCAAAACCTTCTAATAGTTTAAGAATGAATTTGATTTGGCCATTCTGTTAAAACTGTTTCTGCAGGTTATGCAGAAGCACCAGAAGTATTTCCCTTTGAATGAAAAATCTAGTGGGAAACTCTTGCCATACTTCATTTCAGTGAGAATCCCTGTGTTCTTTATTATAATTAAATTATTTCAAAATTTAAAATAAAATTAGTATTTATTTTCTACCTAAAGCTCTTTTGACTGTAAACTGTTTTGGTAAAGGGTTTTTTCTTTTTCAAATATAATGACCAATTATGTATGAATTTTGTAAATAGTGAATTTAATTACTTTTTAGGTGGCAAATGGTGTAATTAATGAGATGGTAGTGCAAAAAGGAAATGAGGCTGTACTCAGGTTAGTACTAATCCTTGTTACCCATTCTTGCTGCCCTAGCAAAAAAAAATTAGAGCTTTTACAGAAGTGAACTCACTCTTGTACATACGCACCCTTTGCTATTGATTAACTATAATATCCATTTTTCTGCAGAGCTCGCTATGAGGATGCCAAGTTTTTCTATAAGATGGACACAAATAAAAGATTTTCTGAATTTCGAAGTCAACTCAATGGAATCCTTTTTCATGTAAGTTTGTGTATGTGTGTGGTTTTTTGTTTACTGATGCATGTATTGCATCCAGACTTCACAAGGATGTGCCAGAGGGGTATGCTTGATAATTAATCCAGGGAAAGGTGCTTGGTGTGTTTAGAATGGGCAAAAAGTGTACCCCACTGTCTTACACACTACATGGATATGTTACAGTCCTAGTGAATTGAGAACATCCAACATATGCGTCTGTGTTTCTATATATACATTTGATTTTTTATGTTTTATATCTGTGATGATTCTTGAAACTTGACAACAATGTGATGCAGGAGAAGCTAGGAACAATGCTGGACAAAGTTTTGCGCATTGAAAAGACTGTAAATAAATTAAGCTTCGCAATGGGCATAGACCGAAATGTGCTTCCCACTGTCCAAGCTGCTGCAGCATTGGCTCTGTCAGATCTTGCCACTGCTGTTGTCATGGAGTTCACCTCCCTCTCTGGTATAATGGCATGCCATTATGCTCTTAGGGATGGCTATCCAGAGCAGGTATATCAGTGAAAATGTTGCTTTATTTTTAAATAATATTTGTTTATGTCTTTCTTTTGTATTAAAATGGATATTGATCTCATTCTTCATTTAGTTTCCCAATATTTAGATGGCCTTGCACTTTGTCAACATGCACTAAATCCGGTTATGGTTAATGATCTTTACTTCACCTAGTTCTTCCTGGCAGAATCCCCATTGATTCTTTTATACCTTATTTTTCCTTGTTGCTTGCATTCCTTTAGTTTGAAAATCTTGTTGTCTGTTATTGTTTTGACTTTCGCTTGTATGGGATCATTTCTTTTTTAATTATTTTTGTGTTAGAATAAATACTTTCACTAAAAAGGAGAAACAAATAATATATATAACCTATCATTTTTAATGTCACAATCATCATGATTGAAGCCTTAACCCATCCATTGGGGTTTGGCTTTTGTGAGTTGTGCTTCCAATGACTCCATATTTGCAATCGGTAATTGCTTACCATACAACATTAATGGTTGTGGTTTGAGTGACCATTACATCTGGTAAATAAAGAAAAATGAAAATAAGTTCTAATTCATCCATATTCTCAATCAGTAACTACTCATTGTACAACCATAAAAGAGGGGTGATTTGAATCATTTACCATTACAATAAATTAGGAAAAAAAAAAAGGAAAAAGAAACTATCTTTCAATTGTCCGACTAATGTGTCAGCTATAGTCTTTTTTATTCCAGATCTTAGGGGTCTGCTTCCTTCCTTTTAGCTACACACCAAAACCATATTATCTCTTATTTTAATCAACTTGCACCTTTTCTCTTTCATAATTCTGTCGTCTGAAGTCGTTTCACACATCGCTTTTTAATTGGATAATTTAAAATTCACATTTCACCCACATAAACTTTCCTCATGTTTCTCTCATACGCAACATTTGGCTGATGCAGAATATGTATTTTTCATTTATGGAAAGGTGTACATTGATTAGTTTAGTCAGAGGATTACAATATTTTTCTATAGTTGACCTTCCTCTTACGTTTTATATCAGTCTATATAATTCTAGTATTGTAACCTTATAGAGATATGAATGAGAAGTTATATTCCTTCCCTAAATTGTCATTGTTTCCTTTTGATTTCTTTTTGTATTTTCTCAAACGCATTTGAATTCTTGCATGTTGATCTTCAGCACCAGCTTTCTCATAAAACAATTCTCTTTTTTTGGATTTCATCTCTCCTGCAACACTAGATCAGAAGTTATTTTTATTATAAAGCAACCTATTGAAACATTTAAGGAGAAGAACCTTTATATGACTTTTAGTAACCTAGAAAACTTTTAGTAACCTAGAAAAGGCCTTTGAGAAGGAAACTAATTTGGAGTACCCTGAGAAATAAATATATCCCCAATGACCATTTTAAGATTATTCAAGATATGTACAAGGGTGCATGGTGAGACTTCGGAGTTCCCTATTGGAGTTGGACTCCATCAAGGATCCACTTTAATCCTGTACCTATTTGTACTAATCATGGATGACTTAACTTTAGGAATTCAAGAGGAAGTGCATGGTGTATGCTTTTTGCAGATGGCATACTATTAATTTGTGAGACAAAACAAGAACTAAATGCAAGGTTAGATTTGTGGAGGAGAACATTAGAGTCAAATGGTTTGAAACTTAGTATAACTAAAACGGAATGCATGAAATGTAACTTTAGTGGGTTAGACAATAGTGAGGGTAACTCGGTAAAAATAGGCAATGACTTAGTTGCACATTGTGAGAAGTTTAGATACATGGGCTCTTTGATAGAATCTCAAACTGGTTTCAACTTGGATATAACGAATAGGATAGGAGTGGGGTAGGCAAAATATAAATAAGCTAGCGGAGTCTTGTGCTAGAAAAGTCCTCGTTTGTCTAAAAGGATGATTTTAAACAGTAATTATATATGCAATGCTACACAGAGCATAGTGTTGGGTAATGAAAGAAAAAGAGAAATAAATAACGTTAGGACAACGAAAATGCGTATGCTACATTTGTGAGTGGTTTAGCCTAAAGGATAGAGTTAGAAATGAACTCATTAGGGATAGTTTAAAAATAGCTCTGATAGATGACAAATTGAGAGAAACTCGTTTGAGGTAGTCTGGTCATGTTAGTAGAAGACCAAATACAAGCCTAGTGCATAGAGTTGAGAGGCTACAGATCGAAAGCACTCGGAAGAGAGAGTGACCTTTGAAAACATTGAGGGAATGGAAAAAAAAGGACATGTTAGACTGTGAAATAACTAGTGGTATGGTTTATTAGAGGTCAATTGGAGAAGAAGAATTCATAAAGTTGACCCCAAATAGATGGGATATTGACTAAAGATGATGATGATGATATTGTAGTCTAGTACCATACAGTCCATGTCACCACGCTCTTTGTTTCATGATATGATAAGACTCTACTTGTCATACTAGTGCATGATCAATTATCATTACTTCCTCTCTTTATCTTTCTTCTTTCCTTTGATCTACTTCTATACTTCGAAATCCTAACCATTGTTGTTCCTATTAAAATTTTAACATGTTTTTAGATATCTTTTTTTTTTTCCTTTTTAAATATTGGATGTCTATTTTTGTATTGAACGGGCCATAAATGTTTGATACTTGGTAACAATACTGATTGATATTACAGGTTGCAAAAGCCTTATTTGAGATAACACTTCCAAGATTTTCTGGAGATTTGCTTCCAAAAACTGATGCGGGGATAGTGTTGGCAATTGCCGATAGGTTTTTATCAATCACTCATTCTTCTTCTTTTTTATTATTTTCTATAGTTGACTAGATCTTCTGTATTTTAAGGATTTTTTATGATGCGTTGTTTACTCATGAAAGCCAAGGGTCCAAAATTTAAGAATTTGTCCAAGGTCTTCTTTGAAAATTTTAGATTTGGTTTCTACAAACCAAATCAAGAATGTTCAAATTTCGCTCAGTGCGATTGAGACAACTCGAATTTAAACTCACCAATGAATTAAAAGAAAATCCTTGGATCTCTTTTTTTATTTTATTTTTTAGTAGAAACAACGGTAATTTATTCAAGAATAAAAGTACAAATACTACAAAAATGTCTAAAAGCAATAGACAAAAAAGGGAAAGCAACAAGAGGATGAAAAGAAAGAGAAATCAAAATACAATCACAATGTATAATAATAAAATACTATCTAACATCCCCTCCTACGAAAAGCAATCAAATGGTCGTCCCTGAAAATCAAATGGTCGGATCTCTTGAAATTCAAAAAACCAAAAAAAAAAAACAAAGGAATTATGGCTCTTTTTAGAGAAAACCAAAAATTTCAATGGATCACATAGATTCTAGTTTCACTCCGAAAAAAAGAAAATGGGCTCAAATCTTGCTGGGAAATATCGACACCTTGTAATTTCTTACATAATGAAATTAATTCTATTGAATTCTAGAAAATTAAATTGCAAGAATAATAAATTAAATTCAAGCAAAATAGAACTAGAAATCAAAAGACTAAGGAAAAGATGACTTACTTCATAATGGAAAGGAGATCTTTAAACTCAACAATTTTCTTTGGGCATCCCAACCTCTATATTTGTAAAGTAGGAACTATAATAAAAAAAGTTTTTTAAAAAAGGCTTTCCCATCATTGTAAGATAGCTTGTTGTACAAATTTGGGTTCGTTGGAAAGGTTATTGAATTAGCTTGCCAATGAATCCAATTTCATTCAAATCTGATATTGTTTGATACATGACGTTTGACTGTAGTTATGCATTTACTAGTTTTGGCTTCACCTCCTTTCACTTGTTGACCACTTCCTTAAGCCAACTCGTATGAAAAAACACATATGCTCTGTAAAAGGGTATTTGGAGGCCAAACATCAAAAAATAAGGTCCTAGGCCCTTATACAACACCTTGGGTTTTTATTTCATAAATTTATGGGCCTATCAAATTCATATCCCAACCATCCACAAGATTTAGCCTAGTATCTCTAGTGGTTGCTATGAAACTGTGCTTTTTCTTAGTGGTTTCCTCCGTACCATACTTGTAGATGAACTTATGTCTTTGAAGAATTGAAGGAGCATATTTGAGTAACTCTATGGAGGGTTTGAGGAGGATGAATAAGGAGAATGTATCAATGATGATCATTGAAGCATATAATTAGGTGGAATGTGTGAAGGACCGACCACATGGATGGAGTGTGGGTGTAATTCATGCTTATCCAATTATCCTACCTCATCAAATGAGCCATAAAAATCAATGGTGTGTAGCACTACAATTTTTAAGGATCAAAATCACAAGGCTAAACTGGTCAAATAGGATATATGTTCACACACATCCTATTCATGTGGTACCCTACCATTTCATTCGATCATATTGACCCCCTAATCCTTTTTAGAGCCATTCTTCATAGGGCATGTTTGTGAGTAATAAAATCCATGAATTTAGACATTTAAATTCTCAATGATTTTAAATCTATAGTTTGGTGCAACCCATATCTAGGAATTTTAAAATCCTTGAGAATCTACAATTCCAAGATTTGCCATCCCACCTCCTCCCATGAGATTTAGAATTCTTCATTGACATGTCATCCCCTAATTCTAGGAAACCCACGTCATTGGGCAAATATTGTTTTTCTCATGAAAAGACTGCTGACTGTATATTTATATTTTTATATATCTAAGAGATGTAATGTCAATCCTTTATCAATGTCTACCTTCTCTACATCTTATTTATCTTTAAATTATGTGAAAAATACTTCAAAATATTTATTTAGGTGAGTATCTTCATTTGATTTACATATTTAATATTAGACTATTGAAATTTTATATATGATCAGATGGCCCCACTCTTTGTTAATAGCATATGTAAGTTATTTAACTTATATCTCGTAATAGTCGTTCCTACCCTCTAGCGAGGCCTGTCATAGAAAAAAGAAAACACATGAGAAGCTTTTTTTTCCTATGAGAGGTTATCCAAAGTTATTTAGTTTTGAAAGATTTTAAATCATAGTATATATAAAATAATCTTTTTTAACTTTCCATGCCAAATATTAAACTTTTAATGATTAAAAAATAAGATTTAGAGTTGTCTCACCAAGCATAGGATTTCTCAAAATTAAATATTTCAAATTTTCTAAGTTAAAATCCTTGTAATTTAAATCACTAAAGATTAATAATCCATGAATTGTGCTTCTGCATAAAAATGCCCATAGAGTTTCAGCAGCAAATTTATGTAGATAATAGGAGATACAAATGAAGATGAAATGCACCTCATGAATGTATGGGCACAACTTTTTGTACCATGCTTCATATATATCATTACAAACAAAACCCCTTTACATATATGTAGGAATTAATCACAGAACATACTAAATCTGAAACATGTTTAACAAAGGATCTAGTAGTGCTAATGTCATCAAGTTGCAATGGAGCATAACAGCCAAAGTCGTCGTGAAATTATTTTTTATAAGCAAACCAAAATTTAAGGTAAACAACACTATTAAATAAAGATGAAGTATTGTTGTTCATAGATGAATTAACAATGACATGAAGAAAGAGAATGAAGAAGGTTGTGTATCATAATCCAGTGGAAATAGTTATCCTCTCTAAGCCCATTTTAAATCACCTTCCCAATTGCACACTCCTCTATGAGACAAGCATCATAAGGAAAGAAACACAAAAATTATGGTCAACAAGTTGACTAACCGATTTCAAGTTAATAACTAAAGGAGTATTGAGAAAATTATTTTGTAAATAAAGATTTACTGAAAGGGAAAATTTAACAATGCGAATACATGTGAGGTGTCTTGATTCTCAATACAAATTTCACAATATTTTGTGTGTTAATGCAACATGGTGAATTTGTTTTGGCATCTCCAGTCATGTGATTATACGGCATAAAAAAAGCCCAAGAAAATAGCAATTGGGAGAAGGCCCACTCATAGACCCAAAATCCAAATACCAAGAATTAGACAAAGTTAGTGAAAAGCTTCTTTCATATGAGGGCAGGGTTGCTGCTCAAAAAAAAAAAAAATATGCTAAGGGCAGGGAAAACTGAACAATCTGTTGCATGGTTTAGTAGTGATGGCAATGATGTAGAGCATGACGGAGAAGCGTCAAGAACATGAGGAGACTCGTCTTGAATAGCACTACACTATGGGCTTATACATTAAAATTATAGTGGTACTAATGAATTGATATTGTTCAATGTTGCATCTCTATTGGTAATTGATTGCCAAACACTTTTACTTCTAGTTAAAACACCTTTTTGTATGGTATCAACCTCTTCACTAACACCTCTTAGAGCATGTGTCGAATTAGAATGGGTGTTATTGTATGATTTGAGGCACCCTACAAGTTGCCAAAAGTTATTTAAGAATGTCCTCAAGGTAGCTTGGCTATGAGATTAATTCTCACAGTTGTATTCACCTTCCCTTATTAACGACATGGGATTTAATTTGATAATTCGAGGCACTGTGCAAGATGCATTCGAAACCAATTAAACCTTTGGCATTTGAGGCACTATGCTCCAAGTGCCTTTGGCATGAAATCAATTTCCCCACAAGTTATCTCATCCCATAAAATCTAACTGTATAGTTTGAAAGTGAACTTGATGAGTTACAACTAGATAATACTTTTGCCCAAAAGTCAATTTGTAGTCACTTGATCTAAATGGTCAAATCGGCGAACGTTCTTAAATTCAATGATGCATAGTAATGTTGACTAATAAGATCAAATGGCTAGAAATTGACTTTTGGGCTGAAACTTTAGTTTTAATTATTGTTCTTCTGTGAACCAAATAGTCAGGATATTTTGGAACAAGGCGATTCTAAGATGCTTTGAGGTGGTATCGGGTCTTAGAATCAATCTTGGTAAAAGCACCATCATTGGGATTGATATGGAGGAGGAATACCTTGAGGATTTCGCAGACATAATAGGTTGTTGCAAAATCCGAGGGTTGTATATGTGGGGTGTACTCGGTATCCTTAATTCGAGGGCTATATATACGAGTCAGTGTCTGAATCCATTTGTGAAGGGCTTCCGTTGGTGCTATAACCCAAGGGGTGTTAGCTGAGCTAGCCCAATATCTAGAGGTGTCCTAGAGGAGGAGGATTAATAGGACTTTTGCAGAATTTTAATTCTCTACAAAATATTGCTCAATAATTAATATATCTCCTTTGTAATTAACCCAATTGATTATTCAATTTAAGATTATTCCAAACAAGTCACAGTACAATGTAAATGTTTTATCCAAATCAAGATTTGACAGTGAATAGTTTTCATGATGTATATGTGCTTAAGATATAAACTATAAATGTAATTTGCACAAAGCAAAGTGAGGAGATGAAAAGAGATGGATAAATTGTGTCAAACTGATTTTTACGTGGTTTGGCAAACCCGCCTACCTCCACGGCTCAAGTTACTTGCTTGAGATCTTACCATTCACTTCTCTTTAAAGGTGGAGAAGAAATCGATAAAAATCTCTCTCTCTTTGGGGTGGAGTAGCCAGACAACCAATCTTCTTACAGGTGGAGATCAAACCGTATCCCAATCTCTTTACTGGTGGAGATTAAACCGTATAAACCAATCCCCTTATAGGTGGAGATTAAACTGACAATCCAAAGAGAACACTTCTCTTGAATGAGAATAGGGTTAATTAACCCTTTACAACATCTCACAATAGATAGAAAATATAGTATGAGATATGTTACCAAAAACACTAGCCCCTTGATAATCGATGTAGCATGTGGCGTGTTCTTTGATGATCTTCCTCTTTCTTGATCTTTGGTGATGAAGAAATACTTCAATAAATACTAACCCAAAGTGTAAAAGAGTCTAGGAATGAAATAAAGTTTGCCTATAAGGTCAATCTATCCCTTTGAAGATCTTCTCAAGATACACAATCAATGTAGAGCATAATATGCTCAAGGTATGCCTATGAGTACCTTGATTGTGTTTGAGAGAGTGTTTAGGAGCTTAAGATGGTTTAACTATGGTGATTAGAAGCTCTTAATGCTGGTTGGGACACTTGAGAGTAGTATGCAAGAATTCAGTTTAAAGTTGTCAACCTTTGCTCTTCAAGGGAGCTTGGTTTATAAAGCCAAGATGTCCCTACTCGAAATCCAGAAATTGGATCGTCTGGAAATACTTGAATCATCCGAGTATCACAATGGTCGGACTTCAACGGTCATATGTCAACAGTCATGTTGACTCTCCAATGGCTAGTTTGACTTGATTATAATTTTGAATTAAGAACCGTTGAGTCAGATCATCCTGTTTTAATCGGATCGACTGGATTAGAAAAATTTTAATTTTCATAAACTCGGATCGTCAGGTCCAAACTCGGATCGTCCAGGTGCCCAAAATTCAGAATTCACCTTTTGGGTATGTTTATTGTAGTTTTGTGATTCTTCGGGTAAATGAAGAGCTCTTTTGTGTGTTCTTGTACAATCGTATGGATTTAACCATAAGCGTATGTCATGATTGTATGAACATTTGATAATAACATTTGGTAAGCATGAGAGCTTCATTAGGCAAATACTAGTTTTAGACATCCAATTAAATGTGTAATCATTTTTAGCCAAGGATCCTAAGGTCAAGGTCTGTCCTATGGTCTAATATACCTGTATATGGATGGCATTCATAAAGTCTGACTATCTCTGGTGCATTGCCTTCCAATCTTCACTGCTTTTGGACTTCAAGCTTGATTTGTCTATTACTTTCTTCCAGAGGTTACGTTCCAAACACATACGGACACAATCCTGGAATTGACAATACGGCCAACTCAGAGAATTACCAACTTAAGGGATGCAGATTTAACTATTTGTCCAAAAAAGGGGTTGTCGTGACCATGGAGGAATGCTCCTAAATATGACATTGGGTCCCAACCACCTAGTTTTGGAAACCGGTCGGTGAGTTTTGGAAAATGGTTTTGGTAGACCGAGATATTTTTGAAAACAAGTTAAATTTTTAAAGGAAGGTTCTGTCAGATTCCATTTAAGGTTTCCATGTATGTATATGTGCATGTGTTTGATACTACTCTACGTTTGACTTATACTTTCTTCTAAAGTTGTATGGTCTTGTATAGCCCTCTTATACAAGTCCTACACTATACCATTGTACTTTTAATTTTCTTTTAATAAAATCCATTTGTCTCTGCTCTCACAGAGAGAGAGAGAGAGAGAGAGAGAGAGTTTGACAAGGATATGGATCAGACATGGCAACAACATGGATGATGCTATTTCTTCTGCTTTGCATCTTTTATTCTATTTTTTTCACCCTTGCTTGGATGGTGTTATTGAACTTTATTCTTGTTTTACCACTTCTCATTTTAGATGGTGCTATTGAATTTTTTTCCTGTTTTACCACTTCTCATTTTTCCTTGATTATGGATCAACTAATCAATGTACCTCTCTTGGTATTTGATGCTGAACTAACAATGTCCTAAATCTTCAACTCTCATGCAGACTGGACAGTCTTATTGGCCTGTTTGGAGTAGGTTGTCAGCCAAGTTCAACAAATGATCCTTTCGGCCTGAGAAGAATCTCTTATGGGCTTGTAAGTGATATGGAAGCTTACAAGGTTCATCTTTTTTTTTAGTATAAGAAAATTTAATAACACTTTTGGTTTCATTATAGGTCCAAGTCTTGGTCGAGAATAACAAGAACTTAGATCTAAGAAATGCTTTGAGACTTGCGGCAGATGTTCTACCTATTATAGTAGATACCAATATTATAGATGAAGTGAGTTTTTTATTTTGTAAATAGAAAAGAAGTAATACTGATTTCACCAGCTCCTCTTCCTTGTTGGTACAACTGACTCTGGTCATGGCTTTTCTAGGCACATCAATTTGTTACACGGAGGTTAGAACAATTTCTGGTAAGCATGTTGGAAGTTAAACTAAATATTTCACAGTATGTGATGACTTCTGGGTTACGTAAGTGGTACTCTTGTAATATAACTACCCAGTTTCCATGTGTTGTTGCAGTTGGCATGGTAATTGTTGGTGCTTGTGTGTGTGTGTGAGAGAGAGAGAGAGAGAGAGAGAGAGAGATGATTGCATATCCTTTCCAAATAAAAATATTATTGTAATGAGATTTTTGCTCGTTCTCAATCAATCATGTAAAATGGGTGACATTGAATGTAGGAGACAAGAATTATTTATTAAAAAAATGTTTGGAATGATACTATGTACAATAAACATTTTTTATTATTTTATTACATGTTTATAGTACATGGGACTTTAAGATCAGCTTTATGGATGTAAGAGTGTCTTATGCAATTGGTAGAGATGTAAGCAGAGAATGAAGAATAAAATGGATGTAAGGAGAAATTGGAGAGAAAAAATAGAAAAAGAGAATTGGTTTCAAAGAAAAAATGAACGATGTTAAAGAAAAATGGTTGCAATTGGTTAATCCCACAAATACACAAAGCCATCCACAAGCTTCATGTACTGGGATATTTCTAAAGTTATGTGGTAAATGCTATGCTTGAAGCCTTCTTCATTGGCCCTAATACTTTCCAATTCTGAATTAATGAACACCTTCAGCTCAATAATAGGAACCTTCTTTGCTTCAGCTGAATTTTGACAACATTGTTATTCTTACTTAAAGCATCTATATGGATACGGTTGATGTTTATGTGGCAGGTGGATAAGGGCATAAATGCTGAAATAGTCCGTTCCATTCTATCTGAGCGTGCAAATTGGCCATGCTTGGCTGCAGAATCCGCAGTTAGAGTAAGTGATTCTTATTTCTATCTCCTTTTATGCTTTTAAAATTAAATTACATGTTCAAGCTGACAAAAACCTATAATACAGTTGGCAAATGTTGCACCCTTGAGATTGTTGATAATTGGATTTTAGTCAGGCAATAATAAATGGGGGAAAAGAAATAAATATAGGAGAAATATATGTTCTTTTACAAGTTTAAAAGCTTCTCATCTTAAACAGGAGCTAGGCCTTGAGAAATGTAGTACTTAGCCTGCCAGAGAAGAGAGGGATCATTCTAATCTAAACATAGTATTTGTCAATCAGTTTTCCAACCAGGGCTAGAACTTGGTAATAGACCAGATTGGGTTGACCAAGTACATCAATCAGTTTTTCAAATCATGATCATCAGTGTTAAAACCTAAAGGTGTAACAACCTGTCCCGCTAGCACAATATTGTCCGCATTAAGCCCAAACCCTCAGGCCCGCATGGCTTTGCTTTGGCGAGCCAATCCACTGTTGCTCCCAAAATGCCTTGTGCTAGAAGGAATGTGGGACAAGTAGTGCCCAACCTGGCTACTTTTTCTCTTCATCAATGCTTACACAAACACGGGGTATTACAAAAGGTTATTGGAGGAAGACCGGAATATAAAGTTAGAAATGAGTGTATTACTAGATGCCTCAAAGATTGCAAAATAAAAGAAATGTTGAATGAATGCCAATTAAGATGGTTTCGGCACTTATTCTGAAACCAAAAACTTCTCCAATACATGGAATTGAAGGATTAAAAGTTGAAGTTTTTAGGAAATAGGGGAGACCATTAAAAATGTGGATTAAATAAAGGACATTATAATTAAGTAGTGGAATGAAGAAGTACATAGTTTTGGTAGGTTTAAGTAGAAGAGAATAACTCAAAATGTTGATACCTGAAAAAATGGTTAAATGACTTTAACAATGATGGTGACGGTCATCAACGTCGAAAGCATTTTCCCCCCATCCATACAAGATTTTCATTATTAAATAATTTTAGCTTTCGTTCAAAACTTGTAATGTCATTGGCCCATATCTACCAATTGACTTGACAAATCAACTAAGTAATCTAGATCATTTTTATGCAATTTTTTTAGTCTAGATACATATTTAAGGTCCATATGATCTATATGCTGTAGAATATGTATTTTAATTTATTTATGGTAACGAGTGCATATATTTGTTTAGTTGTGAGGATTACTGTATTTCCTAGAGTTGACCTTCCTTTTTTGTTGTATATCATTGTCTATATAATTCTAGTTCTTTTTTTTTTTTTTTTTTAAGACCAAGGTATCCAGGCCTCTTAGAGCACCTGACTAATCCTTGGGGCATGTGCAAACCTTCATATCTACACACACCGGGTAACACTATGGGGAGTGGCCATTTTGTATTGAGCCCAAAACCTCCCGCATCTCAGGCGAGTTCTTGACCGTCAAGCCAATCCTCACGGGTTTATATTATTTTTGTTCTTTAACGTTATTGATAGATGAATGAGAAACTATATTCATTTCACAATCATTGTTTCTTTTCGTTTCCTTTTCATTCTTTATTTTCTCAAAGAACATGGTATCTGTCAAGAACGATCATATTTGAATTCATGCATGTTGATCTTTAACACCTAACTTCTCATACAACAATTCTCTTCTCTGGATTTCATCTATCCTGCATCATCTAGGTCAGATAGTGAGATTTATGGATAGTTGGGTGCATGAGTGAATATCGGAGAATAGTGAGATCTATGGATAGTTGGTGCCACAAGAACAAGGCGTCATGAAATTTAACGTGGACGGCACAGCTAGGGAGAAACCGGGGCGAGCAGGGATATGTGGTGTGCTTAGGAATCACGAGGTCTTTATATCAATCATGTTCAATGAGTCGGTGGATATCAAAGATTAAAATGAGGCGGAAATCTTTAGTATTTGGAGAGCTCTGACCATCTGGAAAATCCATGAGCAGGGGAAACTTGTAGTAGGAGGGGATTCAGCAAATGCAATTAAATTGGCTAAGGGACAAAGGCATCCCCCCTAGAGATTGATTGCTACGGTTAGGGAGATTAGAGATTTGGTTTCAGGGCTTGATGTATTTTTGTTTAGATTGGCCGAACAACCAATGGAGTGGCAAACTATTTTGCCAAGTTGGGAGTTGCTGACCACTTCTCAGGCGCCTTCTTCTTATGAGATGGATGGATGTTTTGATAGTAGTGCTTTATCTTTTTTGATGTACCATTGTGATGTGTTTTTTTTTTTATCTTTTTTCTGTTAGTGGTCTAATCCTTTTACGCCCTCCTTTTCTTAATGTATATATATGTATATGTATATGTGACTTTTCCTTCTATGAATGAAATCTTTGTTACAACTAAAAAAAATGTCAGATATTTCCTATTTATGCCGTTGGGTTTATAGGACAGTTCAACTTTGTCCTTAGATCTACTAGCTTGCTGTGAATTTGGACCTGGTACTCCACAATATCACATCATTTTTTTATCCCAGATTCCAGCCGTTATGTTGGTTTTGGGATCATTCACAGTTTGGGCCCATTTCACCCGGTTGGATTCCGGCACCTACATGTGGAAAAAACCTAGTTTTCTATAACTAGGGATCAAATCTTTGTGAGAATTTGCCAGTGTCATTGCTCCTATCGTTACAATATCTTCGTGCGGTTGACCTAGGGTTTTGGTCAACTTTGTGCCCCGTTTTAGCAAGATTTCCAAATATGCTCTAAGATGTCTTCAACTTTCATTTTTTGGGATTCTGCTTTAGATCTAGCTCATTTCATGGTATATCTGCCTAGTATCCAACCACTATTGTCGCCCTTCGTTGTGGATCACATCCCATTGAGTGCATTTGAATTTTGATTAGTGTGGGGCCCACTTTTCTGCATAGTTTTACTGCACTTGTGACATCAGATTTGGCCAAAGATGATGATTTTCTTTTTACATCAGCGTTTTTTGAAGTAATAGTCCATGGATCTCTCTTTAGTGTCTCTCACCCCTAGTTTGGATCACATTAGCTGGTTTTCAATTTTGTCGCATGGTCGAGCTCTCTTTTTGACAGTTTTGTGGACTGTTCTGTTGTAAAACTGCGTTGCTAGAGTTGTTTTTTGAGATCTCGTTAGTGTGATCAATCCTAATGCATTCTCTAGCCGTACTACTCCTAGGGATGATGGTTTCAAGTTTCTCAGCAAGAACCTTGCATTGCATACCATGTTGTGAAAAATGGATAATGAAGAAAAATTGAAGAGAATAAAAGGGGAAGAATGATTGGAAATGAGAAATCCAAGATGTTCCCTTCTTTTCTGTGTGTACAGAGGCTACAAAGGTTTCTTTAAAAAGACACTTAATATACAAAAAAGGAAAGTCAACTATGCCTACTGTGAGAAAAATACACCACTTTCCTTGTACAACATTCATATGTACAACTTGTTCTACAACAGAAGGTTTGAATCTTAACTACAGAGAAAAAGAAAATTATGCAGTATACAATTGCTTACGCCCATTTGCAACTGTTTACTTCATTCTTTGTAGCACTTTTTCTCTCAGCAACAATTCATCTTAACCATGACCATCATCATTATAATGACAATGTTATCCTTCTATCACTATAATGAGAAATGGGATTCAGTAACAAATTCTAATGTAGTCAAGACATGTGATGGAATATTTGTTCATTAGTGTGTGTGTGTGTGTGTGTGAATGTTGCCTTTCAATATTAAATTGTTGATACCTGAACCTCTGATGCGGAGCATACACCTTGATCACTTCTTGCTATTTTCGTAGTTTATTTTTAGTGATTTTATTTTAGTTTATTTTTAGACAAGGATAGTTATTTATTTTTGTTTAATCTAATTTTAGGAGTTTTCTTATTTGGAGTAAGTTAACACTATATAAGCCCCTCTCTCTCTTGTAAAAGACACGATTGAATGCGACGAAAATACCTTATTTTTAGGAGATTTTTTTTCCACAAGCATTGTGCGACGAAAATACCTTGGAGTGAATCCTTGGAAACTCTGGATCGGAGAGGCGTGATGCCATCTTTCCATCTTTCAGGTACTCTTCTCTTCTTCCTACTACTTCTTCTTCTCTTCCCTTTTGTTTTCTTTGGCTTTTTGAAACCCCAAATCCCCTTCCCTAACCTCCGTTTTCCCTTCCTAACCCAACCTGGGTTTTCATCCAACCCCTACACCCCTCCTAGTGCTTCGCTCCTCCTTAATCAGCCCATTATTGCTGTCCCATGACCCTCTTTGACCTTCCTATTGTCATCGCCAACCCTCCATGCTCGCAGAGAGCCTTCTGTTCCCTTCTCTAGTCCACCCCTGCTTTGCCGCAACCCCTTTTGTCCTCCCGTCTTGTCGCCACACCCAATAGCCCTTTCGTTCCTTCCGTCCTTGTCCCCTTTTGTTTGGTTTCAATGGAAACTCAACTTAGACCACACGTGCCTAAGTAATGGTTTTATTACCCAAACCTTTTTTTTTCTTTTCTTTCATTTACCCAACTCCAATTACCTACCCTTTTCTTTTATTTCCCATATAGCCCATCATTAGATAATTAAATCCATTTACACATTAGATTCCAAGGATATCTTGCATGATTATTTGTGACAAATTTATATTAATTAATTGCATATACTAATTGATATTTAATTTCAGCCTATTTTAGCTTAGGGTGCACTATTTTCATCCCTTTTTAATTTTTAGGGAACCATATTAGGCATTTAGGGTTCCTCTATTAGTTGTCCTCCGCCAAATTGGTATCAGTAGCCTACGTTAAGAGAGTTTCCTAGCATTCCAGATCTTAGGTCGCATTTAAAAAAAAATTAATTAATTGATTAATTGATTAAAAAAAAATTGTATAACCTTATTTCTTTCATTCATTGCATATAGACTTAGGTCATCGCATTTAATTTGTCATATATCCGCGAGTAGTGGTACCCTAACTCGTGTGTCTGTGCATGCCCAGACGTAGTGGTCGAGGGTATCAACTCAATATGGACTTCACACCGTTGACTATGGTCTTAGACGACATAAGTTCCTGCTTAACCCGTATAGAAACTAAGTTAGGTTTAGAGGCATTTTGTTGTCAATGCTGAGGCTATGGGCATCTTGCTCGTGAGTGCCCCACTCAGGTTAAGAAAGTTAGGTGTGTCCCCATACCGTCCCCATCCACAGATCCTATTCCAGTGTCAGTGTCACCCAGTTTATTTGCATCTGTACATGCATATGCACCATACATTCATGAATCGCACACTGAAATTAAAAATCACATTAATGGATGCAATGAAAAATATGAGTTTACTATAGATTCTCAATGTGAGCCCAAGGAAATTGATGTGGATAATAATGTGTTAGTCCTCACACCCAATTCAGAACCAACACCTTCACCTCCAAGCTCTACTCCACATCAGCATGACCCCGACGCACACCCTAACATTTCCGACCCATCCCAGGACCCATGCTATGCACCTGTCCATGATCCAGTGGTTTTACCCACTAGTCTATCCCCACATCCACCTCACCTTGTCCCACCTATGCATCCTTCACCGATCCGTCCGTCCTTGTTTCCCAAAAGAGAAAAGATAGAATTTATCCTGGTAGAGGAAGATGTTTCCATCACTGTAGAAGGACACCACTTATATCCTGTGACGCGGAATACCAAGGTCATGACTGGTGCCATTTGGTTGACCGCGAGAGAGCCTCAACGACTTGTTCCGAATCTACCGAGAGATACCGGAGTCTTGTGTCATTGGAGGAGTATGTTGTTCACACTTTTCTACTGCCGCCAGCCAAAATTTATGATTAGATCCATCTTGCATCAACAGAAGTGCATTCTGGTCACATCTTGTTGCTGCCATCATCCAGAGTTGTTCGTGACTCCAGTGTCAGATTCCATGTATACCATCGATGGCGAATGAAGTTGATCTAGCATTCTTATTGTGGCCTGATGATGTTCTGCCTGGTTGACATTTGAAGACCTCACGTGCACATGATTGCATATTGAAGACCTCACATTGGGAAGACGCGTGCGTGGGTAGATTTTTGTCTTCTCATCTACTTGAACTCGAGGTCGAGTTCTTTTCCAGAAGGGGAGTTTGATGCGGAGCATACACCTTGATCACTTCTTGCTATTTTCGTAGTTTATTTTTAGTGATTTTATTTTAGTTTATTTTTAGACAAGGATAGTTATGTATTTTCATCTCCCTCTTGTAACGGACACACGATTGAATGAAATAAGATCTGAGATTTTTTTCACAAGCATTGTGCGACGAAAATATCTTTGAGCGAATCCATGGAAACTCTGGTGAGATATCGGAGAGGCGTGAGGCCATCTTTCCATCTTTCAGGTACTCTTCTCTTCTTCCTACTACTTCTTCTTCTCTTCCCTTTTATTTTCTTTGGCTTTTTGAAACCCCAAATCCCCTTCCCTAAGCTCTGTTTTCCCTTCCTAACCCAACATGGGTTTTCATCCAACTCCTACACCCCTCCTAGTGCTTCGCTCCTCCTTAATCAGCCCATTATTGTTGTCCCACTACCCTCTTTGACCTTCCTATTGTCATCGCCAACCCTCCATGCTCGCAGAGAGCCTTCCGTTCCCTTCTCTAGTCCACCCCTGCTTTGCCGCAACCCCTTTTGTCCCTCGTCTTGTCGCTGCACCCAATAGCCCTTTCGTTCCTTCCATGCCTTCCGTCTTGTGTCCCCTTTTGTTTGGTTTCAATGGAAATTCAAGATAGACCACACGTGCCTAAGTAATGGTTTTATTAACCAAACCTTCTTTTTTTTCTTTTCTTTCATTTACCCAACTCCAATTACCTACCCTTTTCTTTTATTTCCCATAGAGCCCATCATTAGATATTTAAATCCATTTACACATTAGATTCCAAGGATATCTTGCATGATTATTTGTCACAAATTTATATTAATTAATTGCATATATTAATTGATATTTAATTTCAGCCTATTTTAGCTTATGGTGCACTATTTTCATCCCTTTTTAATTTTTAAGGAACCACATTAGTCATTTAGGGTTGCCCTATTAGTTGTCCTGCATCAACCTCTCTTCTAGGAAATGTTTTCTGGTTGATCGTTCATGAAGTATACAAGATACACAGATTTTTCTTAGTTTCAGAAGCTCTCATTCTCTAAGTGCATATTATCCTTTCTTGTTTTACTATGAGGATTGGGACACTAAATAATCATCAAGTATTGGTTTTCTCATCTTCAGTCCACATCCTCTTCTATTTAAATGGTTAGACAAGTACAAAACATTGATCTTTAATTGAATTGTCATTGCTTTGTTCCGTGCAGATGGATGCATTGTCCAAAGGTGAGCTTTTTCCAAAAGTAGTTCAAGCGTACTCTCGTCCGACAAGAATAATCCGTGGAAAAGACATGGTTGCTGATTGGGAGGTATTTCTAAATTTTCACCTTTGTTGTATTTTTGTGAACCTATTTGTAGTTGATATGCATGTTCTAACATTTTCCTCCTTTAAATGATGTTTTAAGCATCTAGAAGTTTTGCTTTATCTTTGCATTTTTTCTTTGTTTGTATTAACTAATAGTAAAGCTCATAATCATCATGAGCTTACTTCCCACGTATCCAGGTCGGTAATATTTCATGTTTCATCATTTCATGTATGTCACATCCTGGTAGCTTAGTAGAATTTTGTGTGATTTCAATTTCATATACTGAAATTCTTCCATGACACTTCATAAGCTCCATGTATGAGGAAGGATTTAGTGTGGATCGTTTGTCTTGTAAATGAAGGTTTTGATTTAAAGCACATGAAGGGTAGTGTCCAAAAGAAAGAACGAGGTTATTATCAATTGGGGAAACTGATTTCGTAGTTTGTTTAAACTTGACCTTGTATGTAATGCTCATAGTAGTCAAAATCGCGCTTTAATTGCTCTTAAACCCTCACTTAAGCTCTAGACCCATTTTGCACCTTGCCTAGCGCTTTTTGTGCCTAAGCCTTCACCTATTTCTTTTATAACTTTTTTTTTCTATCATAAGCATATTTCTTAAGAAATTTAATAGCTATTAAGTAAAGATGAATCGATTGTTAGTATTACTTAATAAAGAATTCTAATTCTTTTATAGTATATTAGTGCATGTATATAGTATGTACTTATATAATGTGCTTGGAAGCTTAATTGCCAATATGTTTTATATTATTGAATGATTACTGTTCTATCTTGTTAATCTTAATGCAATAAAAGCATATGTTCATGAATCAACACATATTTTGAAGTATCTAAATGAGAGCACCTTGTAAAATTAAGCCCGCGCTTAAATATGCACTTTGCGCTTTTAAGCTCCAAGACCCCTTTGAGCTTTGACTACTTCCATAATGCTATTGATGTCAATAGAAATGTCATTTTGATGCCTGTGCTAATTATTTCTAAATCTATCAAGTGGCACGTTAGAAAAGATAAAATGACATGACTTTGCAAGAAATGGTGATAGGATCCTTATTAAATAAAAAAAGTATTTTTTGTCATGAGAGTAATTGGTATGTAAGATTTGTTTCCTTTATTGTATTTTCCTTTTGAGTTGTACCGTGAGCCTATTTATAAGTTAATTTTAATAATGAATGCTATCAGAGAATTCTCCCCAAATTAACTTTGACTCAGAGGATATCGGAGGCATGATTTCTCCTCAAATTGAAATCCTTAACCCCCTCATTTTCTTCCATTTTTCATTATTTTTCTATCCAGGTTCTTATCATTTTATGCTTTCATTGGTATCATCCTCCACCAACCTCGACAGCCATCTTGTTTTACCACTTTTCATTCAATAAGAGGAAAGATAAAAAAAGAAACTAGCAGCAATTCTTTTTCTTTCAAATCATAGAAGAAGAGAAACAGCAGACCCCACTCTTGTTGCAGTTGCTGCCACCCTTGTATCTCTTCCACTGCCATGAAATGTCCCTGCAGGCACCCAAATTTTTGCTGCCACTGCCTCAGATCGGCCATAAACTGACATCCATGTTGTGGGACCCATATGTCTGGAGTGGGACCCACATATATGTCTAGATACAGTGTACATTGAAAATCAACACAGTAGATTTGTAACTGATTGTAATTGATTAGATACTTAGGTGTATTTCCTTTTCTAGTTCCTTAATTGTATCTCTCTCTTCTATATAAACATTGTATCCTCTATGAGGAAAATACATCAATATAATTCAGAGAATAATTATTCTCCAAATCCCTTATTTTTCCTTTATTTTATTATTTAAATTCTACATGGTGTCAGCCAGGGACTGTTTTTCTGCTCCCTAATCTTTCTCTCTGCAGCAGTTTTCTTCTCCGGTGAAGATCTCTCTTTCCGGTGAAGGTTTTACCGGTTTGGACCCCTCTATCCTGCCGTTTTTGCCATCCTTTTCTATCGATTGGGTTGGATTCTCTACCTTCCTTCTTCTGGGCTGTTTTTACCCCTTTTTTTTCTGCTGCAGTTTTTGTGTTCTCCTTCGATCTACAAGGATCTACACCTCGGCTTCACACCATTACCTTCGCCTCTAGCCCACCTATCTCCGCCTAAGGTGGACCTCAGATTTTGGTACACTGTGGGCCCCATTTTTCCTCTTCTTCTGCCGCTGCCAGACAAGCCCAGATTCGGGTATTTTTTTGTTTGACTGCTTCCATCTTCTTCCTCTTGCAGTTTTTTGGCTTCTAATCAAGCCTCCAAGGATCGCCCCCTCCCTGTGGTGTCATCCCACTTGCCTTCCCACCATCCATCCGCTGTGGGCCCCACTGTTTGGTTTATTTCTTGTTGCTAGAGGCATTTTGGTACCCAGATTTGGTTGTGTTTTTTACTGGATCTTACCAGATTTGACCTGTACGCATCTGGATCTACTGTCCCACTGTCTTTATATTGTCTCAGTGCGGTTTGTGCCTTCGATTTTGCTGTGGGACCCCCAACAGCCTCTTCTTCTCCGAATTGCGTTACTGCCTCATCCTTATGGCATCATCTTCTAGAGATATGGCCTCTTCTGGGTATCCATAGATCGGGCGAATCACAATGGTGTTACTACATGAGACCAATTACTTTGAGTGGTCCCATTTGGCGCTGATGATCCTCACTGCGACACACCTTTCTTCATATATCGATGGTACTACCCCTCCACCGGCTAAGAGTGATGCTACATTCTCTACTTGGACTGCCATTAACTCCCTGGTCCAGGCTTAGCTTCTTCACTCTATGGAAGCTCATGTCCGGCGTCTCGTTTATACACTTCCAACTGCTAAAGCTATTTGGGATGCTGTGAAGACTCTGTACTCTAATGGGGATAACTTTGCCCGTATGTATGAATTATCTCAAACCGCTGCCACACTCCGACATGGGGAGTTGTCCCTCATCCAGTACTATTTGGCTATGCAGTTCTGTTGGTTGGAGTTGGATCAGTTTCAATCACTTACATTTAAAGACACTGAAGATACTCTGAAATTTCACAAGTATGTTCAATAACAACTGATCTTTGCGTTCTTAGTTGGCCTTAACTCTGTGTTTGAGCCTACACGGGCCCAAATTCTTGGGCAACGACCTCTTCCTTCTCTAGATGAAGTCTATTCTGCCTTACTTCGTGATGATCGGCGACGTTTTGTTACAACTCCTATGCTGGTTGAACTCTTTGCTCTGGTCACTACTCATCCATTTGCTTCTTCTCCAACTCATGGGTCTCCAGCTACCCATGGCAAGGATCCTTCTTTTGATCCTCGCAAAGACACCAGAGGCTCACAGAAGAAAGGGACTCGGTTCTGTACCTATTGCAAGATGACTAACCACACCATTGATTCCTGCTACAAGCTACATGGGCGACCTAAGCACACCAATCTCTCTACTGCCCCTGTTACTCCTCATTCCTCTGATGTGGCATGTGATACCGCCCCTGTGACTAGACAAGACTTTAACTTCCCACTGCAATGACTGGAGCGCCTTCACTCCTCTGAGGTTTCCAATGTTGTCTCCTCTACCCCAGGTACTGAATCATTTGCCCATCATGCCTCTCATCATTCATGGATTGTCGATTCTGGTGCTACTGACCACATAGCTGGTATGTCCACCCTCTTTTCTTCCATTTCCCTTATTTCTTGTGGTCAGGTCAAATTAGCCAATGGCTCATACACTGATATTGTTGGGAAAGGGACGGTTCCAGTTTCTCCAAATTTGGACCTTCCTTCTGTTTTGCATGTTCCACATCTCTCCTGCAACTTGTTATCTGTTAGTGCCTTGACTAAGCATTTGAATTGTTCAGTCACTTTTTTCCCTCTCACTTTGTTTTCCAGGATCTGACTACGAAGCAGGTGTTGGGTGGTAGTCTTGAAGCAGGTGGTCTATATCTTCTTGACTCTCGTCATGGTAGCTCCGAAGCCTGTTCTACCATTTCTTCCTCAGATGTGTGGCTGTGGCATTGTCGTTTAGGACATCCTGCCGACTCTGTTCTTAAACAGCTTGTTTCTAGTTTATCTTTTACTCATTTGGAATGTGAACATTGCCAATATGGCAAGCATGTTAGACATCATTTTCCCCATCTATGAATTATAGTTCATCTACTTTATTTTCACTTATTCATTCTGATGTTTGGCAATCTCCAACTATTTCTCGCACTAGTTTTTGTTATTTTGTTACCTTTATTGATGATTTCTCTCGCATGACATGGACATATTTGATGAAACAAAAATCTGAGGTTTTTTATCACTTCCAAAAATTTTACCAGTGGGTTCACAATCAATTTGGGTGTAAAGTTCAAATTCTAAGGTGTGATAACGGGGGAGAATATTTGTCACACTCCTTTCTTATTTTTTTTCAACACCATGGCATTGATTCTCAGTTATCTTGTCCTTCTACACCTCAACAAAATGGGGTCCCTGAACGAAAGAACCATCACCTTCTTGAGCTGGCCAGGTCTCTTCCTTTTACCATGCATGTTCCATCCTCCTATTGGCCATAAGCAGTGTTAACTGTTTGTTATCTCATTAACAGAATACCTTCTCGCATTTTACAAAATCAGTCACCCATAGCTTGTTTGTCCTTAGATAAAGCCATTCCTAAAGTTCCCTTACATGTCTTTGGGTGTGTTATTTTGTTCACAATTTCTCTAGTTATAAACTCTCCCCCCGAGCTGTGCAGTGTGTTTTTTTTGGGTTACTCACCTTTTCACAAAGGCTATAAATTCCTTGATCCTATCACTGAGAGAACATACATATCCATGGATGTCACCTTTTTTTAGCAGGACCCATATTTTTCAGCCGCCTCTACATCTTCTCCTTCTCCTGTTCTTCCCATTGTCCTTGCAGATCTTCCTTCTCCATGTCCACCTAAATCTCTTCAGGTATACCAACTCAGACAATCTTGGGTACCATCTGCAGCTGACTCCATCCATCCCTCTGCCCGTGCTTCTGATCCACCAGTTTCTGCCTCGTCTGATCTTCCTATTGCGCTTTGCAAAGGTATGCACTCTTGTACTAACCATCCCATTGATCGTTTTGCCTCATATCATGTTGTTTCCCCTTCCTATTATAGTTTTCTCACAGCATTGGACAGTATTAAGATACCCAAGAGGATCGACACGGCCTTAAAAGATCCCTCCTGGAAAGAAACCATGGATGAAGAGTTAGTTGCTCTTGAGAAGAACACCACGTGGGAGGTGGTCTCTCGTCCCCCAAGCTAGACTCTATTGGGTGCAAATGGGTTTTTGTCTTG
Source organism: Chimonanthus praecox (assembly GCA_022113865.1). Taxonomy (NCBI): domain Eukaryota; kingdom Viridiplantae; phylum Streptophyta; class Magnoliopsida; order Laurales; family Calycanthaceae; genus Chimonanthus; species Chimonanthus praecox. The sequence continues at coordinate 28,561,697 of CM039088.1, read as the reverse complement.
AAGCATAATCTAGATGGCTCTCTTGCACGCTATAAGGCACGCCTAGTAGCCAGAGGCTTCACACAAACGAATGGAGTTTACTACCAGGACACCTTTTCGCCTGTTGCCAAGATTAACTCTGTGCGCATTTTGCTCTCCCTTACAACCACTTATGCTTGGCCCCTGCACCAGCTAGATGTAAAGAATGCCTTTCTCCATGGTGATCTTTAGGAAGAAGTCTATATGCTTCCCCCTCCGGGATTTGTCAAGCAAGGGGAACCTCATTCTATTTGCAGACTCAAAAAGGCTCTTTATGGTCTTAAGCAGTCTCTTCGTGCCTGGTTTGAGAAGTTTAGTAGTGCCTTGCTCCTTTATGGCTTCACCCGCTGTCAGTCAGATCATTCAGTTTTTACCTACCGTGTCCGCTCAGTTGTGATGATTTTGGTGGTCTATGTTGATGATATTGTACGCACCGGTAACAATGATGAAGCTAAATCTTCCTTCAATCAGTCAGAACCCACCCAAACACCCTTTAAAACCCTTCTTTTAACAAAAATAAAAAAGACCTTTTGTTTTTAAACTCATTTTTTCTTCTAATTTTAGAAAAGCCATACCTTTTTCCCAATTTTTTACCCCTTTCTTTTTTAATCTTTTATAGCCCTTTTCTACCCTTCTTAAAAAAAAAATTGACCCTTGTTAAAAAACATAATCTTCCCTTTTACACCCATTTTTTCAACAAAAAAAAAAAAAAATTCCACTTTTATTTTTAACAACATTTATTTTTCAATAAAAATAAATAAAAACTCCCCTTCTCTTTCCTTTTTTCCCCTAGTGCACCCCACCATTTAGCATCTCTATTGATTATATGACAACCAATAAGAGTCGCATTGAGAAGCTTGAGGTAGATTTTCAACACAATTAAACCGCTATTAAGTAGATTTGTGATGACTGAGATGTTCACTTCTCAAATGGAAGTTAGATTAAACTCTTCAATCCAATTTCAGATCATTGCCTAGTACTTCTAGATACAAAGGAGATTGATTGGGGCCCAAAATCGTTTCGTTTCAGCAATGCCTAGCTGGAAGATCTGAAGTTTGTGGAATTACTCAAGAAGTGGTGGCAGAATTTCTCAGTTCATTGCCAGGCCGGCTTCACCTTGTCAAGAAAACTTGTTCTGCTCAAATAAAAAACTCAAAGAGTGGATCAAATCAAATGGCGGTCCCATAGTCGATAGGAAGGAGGCTTCTTTGCGGGGGCTAGAAGAGTGGAATTGGACGAAAGAGGAAAGAGACAGGATGTGGAATTACTCTTGATGAGGAGCTGCAACACAACTGTGGAATTGCATAAGATTGGAAGCGGTGGAGTGGAGACAGAAGTCTATAGCTATGTGGTTAAAAGGAGACAAAAATACGGCGTTCTTTCATGAGACAGCAAATGTGAGATGAGTAACGGAATAAAATCTATTGTAGTGGAAGGAAGGAGAGTGGTACATAAGGACGGTATTCGGGAAGTAGTAAGGAGACTTTTTGCGGCCATTTTCCAGTCCTCATCAAACCAGTCATTAATGCATCACCCTCCCACACCTGCCCCTCCGTTCTCTCCTCATCAAACCCTAGGTCTGTCCACACCTTCTCCCCCACTTGGTACCCTCCCTCCTCCTCACTTTCTTTCTTTCTCTATCTAATTTTCCCGTATGCACAGTGGTTTGTTTTCGGGTTCAGTGTTTCAGGTGACAGGCGCAGGCCCTAGGTTGATAGTCATAGAAGCTTCAATTTATCACCCTCTCTTTGATCAGATTTCTCATCCACTTGGGTCGCACCATTGGGCTACCAGAATGGGGTTATCAATATTTTATATCCTTAATTGATGATTATATAGACATGTATATCTTATATCCCTCAAGTCTGATGGTTTTATTGTTTTTTCAGAAGTGCAAAATAGAAGTTGAAAATGAAGTCAAACATGGGCTCAAACTTTTGAGATCAGATAGAGGCAAAGAACATACACTTGTTGTTTTTAAATCTTTATGTGCAAATTCTATACACAATCAGTCTTGTAAATCAATTTCGAAGTAATTGAGGCTAGCCACAGTGGCAAGCTATAAGGTGCATTATGAGGTATCTTTGTGGCATAGAGGATATAATGTTTTATTTTAATGATACTAAGTTAATAGTTAGAAGCATATACAAATGCATCTTAGAGTGATGATCTTGATGAGAGTAAGTCTATTGCTGGTTATGTTTTCATTTTGCGAGGTGGTGTTATCTCATGGACCATTAAGAAACAGCCTGCAGTTGCCCTTTCCACTATGGGAGCTAAATACATCACATGTTGTGCATTACTTCAAGTGTTTGGGTTATGTAGGTGCTTGAGACTCTTGTTATTGTCCCTAATATTGAAGGTTCCTTTTAGTAATGATTGGCAATACCTCAGCTATTGATCTTACGAAGGAGCTTAAATTTCATAAAAGATTGAAGTGTATTGAGCTCCAATTTCATTTCATCCAAGAACAAGCAAGGGAGAACGAAATTGTTCCTCAGTATGTTCCATCTACAAAGACGTTAGCTGATCCTGTGACAAAACTCACTTGTATCTTTTTTTCTTAATGAATTGAACTTTATCCCCTTAATATTTATTGTGCACAACAAAACTAGGCTCTTATGTCATCAATGGTTTATTGTTGGAGGCCATTCTTCCAACTCACGTGGGCTGACCAACTTGACATGCGATATTGTCCCTAATATTGAAGGTTCCTTTTAGTAATGATTGGCAATACCTCAGCTATTGATCTTACGAAGGAGCTTAAATTTCATAAAAGATTGAAGTGTATTGAGCTCCAATTTCATTTCATCCAAGAACAAGCAAGGGAGAACGAAATTGTTCCTCAGTATGTTCCATCTACAAAGACGTTAGCTGATCCTGTGACAAAACTCACTTGTATCTTTTTTTCTTAATGAATTGAACTTTATCCCCTTAATATTTATTGTGCACAACAAAACTAGGCTCTTATGTCATCAATGGTTTATTGTTGGAGGCCATTCTTCCAACTCACGTGGGCTGACCAACTTGACATGCGATTCGAGGGTGTATGTCTGATAGAGAGAGAGAGAGAGAGAGAGAGAGAGAGAAACCTCATCTCATTTCATTTGCATTAGTCATACAGCATAGGCCTTTTTGTTAGAAATAGTTCACTTTTTTTCTCAATGTCATGATGGATGTGGATTTATTAATTATATTTGTCGTTAGTTCCTTGTTTTTTTTTTGAATGGTTATCGTTAATTCCTTGTTATTGGCATAGCTTATTGGGATTTGATGATGGCATTTCATTGTATGTCTCGTTTTAGTTCGAAATTACCAATATGCTTGGGAACTAATGTGAAAACTATTGCTTATAGGTAAGTGAGTCTGTGTTTGAGACAAACGAAGAGAAAGCATTGTGGAAAGCTTATTTGGCAGTTACAACCAAAATTCACCCTGGTATGTCTCTCTCTATTCAAAATTTGTTGAAGAAATGGTATCATACTGCATAAACACAACTGGTCATCTCTTTAATGTAGTAGATCCCCTTTTTCCATGTTAATTGCAATGTCTATTCATTCTTTGTGGTGGCACTATGTTCTAATATTATGATCAACTTTTTAAGGTGTCGTGGTTGATGATTTTGTCAAAGAATCATCACAACTGATACAGCCCCTTGAGGATTTCTTCAATAATGTCTTCGTAATGGTGGTAAGGATTTTATTTTTCAATTATTTTGAAACAGTTGGATTGTATGAAATGAATAACAAATGTACAAGTTAAAAGAGGGAAAAAACAGTTAAAGATAGCTATTAGTGTTATTTTCGCACTTTATTTTCTTTTTCTTTCTTTTTTTTTGGGCGGGCGAGGGTTGGTTTTGGTTTTGCCAAGTCCAACATTTTACACCCATACTGTTGCAACCAAGGATGGACTATTATATCTTTTGAATGTTTAGATATATTTTTAGTTGTTTTCTTAATTAGCAGTTACTAAAGTTGTATTTACCTGCTTTCCTCTTTTATCTATTTTATCTGCTTTATTTGTATTCCATTTTTTCTAAAAATAAAATCACAGGGTCTCTCCTTAATTGAAGAGGAAGACACACTAAATTCTCCGTGTGTTATTTTACATGGTATCAGCCTACAATTGATCCTTTCAAGGAAGCCTTCCTTCACAAAACTCTCCTTCACTCCCTCTGCCAGAGGAGATCCATCATCAGAAGAGGGAGGAACCTTTTCAGCCTGTGTTTTGGCACTTTTTCCCGCATGTTTGCCTAAAAGCAGATGCCAATCTCCCACATCTGCATCTCTTTGAAGAGGACGGTTATCAGTGATGCCTGCAACCTCTATCGTCGTCCATCTTTTTTTCTCCATTTTTTTCTGAGAGCAAGAACAAAGTACAGGGACATCCTTTCACGTTCCATCTCTTTTTTTCCCTTTTCTCTTTCTCTCAGTTCTCGATTCCATTCTCCGGCGCTCCTCGCGTCTCAAGCAGCCTCCTTCGTTTCCATTGCCCTTTTTGAGCAAAGATCTCTGGTGCGATCTATTGCATCTGGCCATCCGTCCATGAACAAAGATCTCTGGCCCACCGTCCGTACATATCTACTCTACCCACTGTCCAGGCGTTCCCCTTCTCAAGCGCCTTGCACATCCTCAATTCCGTTTTGGGAACGTCGTTTCTCCAAATCCCTTGGATGATATGTGCTTTTCAAAGATCCACCCAATGTGTGTCCGAGTCGATCCCGACATTCCTTGAGCAATCACAATCTCAGGGTGACTAGGAAATTGGTTCTACCAATATCTATCCTAGTTGTATATCATTTCCCCTCTCTCTTTTCACAACCTCAATCACTATGATTGATTGTATTTCTCAAGTGTAAGCACAAGAGAGAGAGTGATCCTTTTGTTGGCCCGTGTTTAAGTTCACTGATAATGATGAGGGTCCAACGGATTTGCCAAAGGATGTCAACTGGTTGCACAAACATTGATATTTATAGAAAAGGCAACCAGTTGCAGAATCTATCATGTACCGACAGGTCGGGCTCACTGAGGTGTTGGTGACTAAGAATATTACTGTTCAACCACCCGACCTTGTGCATTAAATGCACTCCTAACGGTATAATTATTTCTCGGTCGACAGGTTGGTGTCGACAGTTATGGCACTGAGAGGTCGGCCCATGTGAGGGTCTCGATCTGGGGCAACCCAATGCAGACAAAGTTTCATGTCCCGAAACTTGTCCTGCCTAGAACGACTCGCCGCCCTTTACCGATGCGTTAGTTCTGGTACTCTCGATCGGTCTTGAAATACCAAGATGTCTGTTTTCTCGAGAGCCCACTTGAGTTCATTGACTAGAACTCACAAGTTTTTCATCTAGGGGTCGTTAAGTTCATCACTGAGGGGTCGGTGCATACGAGACTCTCGATCAGAGGCTTACCTAGAATGACAGTCCTATGATCCGGAACCTCTGTCAATCTGGTCGACTAGTCTATGACCACGATGGGTCGATCCTGTTTCCACCGAGGGGTCGTTGAGAACGACTGGTCGAGTTGACAGTGAACTTAATTCATGTTTCCAAGTTCTCTTCCAATTCACTGTCAAGCTTCCTTCCTAAGCTTTTTATGATGTTACCATTTGTTCAACTAAACCTAGGAATGGTCTTCATAAGGTGTGGGTACCGCCTAAAGTCATCTATAGCCAAATACTTGTTTTGTGATTGCTATATCGATGAGATTTAATCTGGTGGAGCATGATCTTCACTCTTGATTACCTTGAGTCTTTAAACTTCTAGCAAGTGCTTCTTCCCGACTCATGGAATTGACAAACTTAAGGATTCGGCAAAGCCGGGGCACTAACATTATCTTCTTGGGAGTTACATGCACACTTATTCTCACGGGGTTGAATTTGCGAAGAGTGATACGGTGGCTCTGTTGCTAGACGAATGCAACCCAGACTTCTATTTCTTGGCTGGTTTTCTTCTATTTTCCTACATCATTCGGATTTGTCCCCACTCTTACCGAACTTTCCGATCTCGGCTCCCTGTTGCTGCTGATTGATTGATTCCATAGACGACTTCCGCTTCTTCTTTGGCGTCTCATGCACCCTTGCTTCTCAAGCCGTTCGTCGCCTATTCGATTTCTTTTTTCTATACCGTCATCTATCAGTTCGCAGCGAATCAATGCGCCGCCAGTTCAACTCATCTTTCTACCATTCTTGCTCACCTTTGGGCTAAGATTTATTTCTAAGCTTTGTGTTATTTCCATACACGCTACAGTTTGCGAAGGGGCTGAGGGGGTGGGGGTGTTAAGATATATTTAGATATTTTCTTAATTAGTGGTCACTGATATTGTATTTACCTGCTTTCCTCTTTTATTTATTTTACCTACTTTATTTGTATTCCCTTTTCTCTATAAATAAAATTACTGGATCTCTTCTTAATTGAAGAAGAGACCAAATTGTCTATGTTATTTTACAGCTTAACCTCTCATGACCGTTTATTGTGGCTTCCATAGATTCTATTTGAAATATCATTTATTCTTTGTTATTCCTCACTCACCTCTAGGCCTTCTTAAAGTTTCTTCTCAATGAGAATGAGAATGATTCATACATGCTTTGTGCATTTAAACAGGAAGATGAAAGAGTAAGGAAGAATAGGCTTGCACTTCTCAGGAAAATTGCAGACATTCCCAAAGGGATTGCAGATCTCACTGTTTTACCTGGGTTTTAGAATCCCTAATTCTGTGTATTATTATTAATTAAATGATTTATTGTGTCCTCTGTTGTAAGGCTATCAATTCAGACATCTGTGCTGATTTGAGTTGTCAGATACTGGTGTGATTTCGTTCAATTTTGTATGGCGGATTCTTTCTTCCATGTAAAATATCGACAGAATTTGTAAGTTTAAAGAGCATTTGGAATTTTTTTTAATGGGAAATGGAGTGTTGCCTTTTGTTTTCAACTTACGTAACCATTACAACCCTTAATGGATGTAATCCCCCTGACTCAATGATCTAGTATTTTTTACTGTAAGATACAATTAAACTGACCAAAATACGATGCCTAGTATCGTTGCAGTGATATATAGTGATTGGACCACTATGGAGGATTATGTGGGTGTGCAGCTTCATGCTTGAGCAAACCTTCAAGTCTGTTTAAAAATGGTGATACTATTACAGAAATTTTAAAAAGATTTAAATAATATATTTCAAGTGATTTTATTTATTGGTGAAGACCAAGCTTCAAATTGGTAAAAAGTAATATGTGGTCCTTCAATGGTAGTTTTAGGTTGAAGTTTGTGAAAACTAGTGAAGGAAATTTTGAGTTTTGCTCTGTGAAATGTAGAAACTTGAAAGAAATCCAAACAAAAATTTAGGGAAGAAAATGGGCTTGTCATCTAGGGTTTACTAGATTTGAAGGAATTTGACTATGGCTTTCAAGAAGAATTTATAGAAACCCACAAGTAAATTAGCCAAAAGAAATTCTTAAAAAATCCTTGAATATATCCAAAATATAAACAAAAAAACTCTGTTTAACTCCTAAGAGAAAAACCAATGGAAAAATCTCAAATTCAATTGGCTAATTGAGGATTTAATTCTTTGGCAAGAGCAAATAATCTAAAGGCAAAATCAGCACTTATGAAAATCACACATCAATAGAAAATAAATTATGGATTTGACGATAAAATTGGAGAACAATGAAATGCATAATTAAATTTAATAAGATAACATAAAAAAGAGAGGATAAAACTCACCTTAAAATGAGAATTCAATGAAAAAATACAAAAAACTATTGCATATGGTTGTCCATAGCTCTTCATTTATTGCCTAGGAGGATATAGAAATACGAAAATTGAACTTTACATGTTCCTTTACACTTTAGAATATCTTATTGTAAAATTGGTCGTAATTTTGTCTTATACATGTTGGAATTGTGTAAATTTGGATTTGTTGAAAAGTTTATTAAATATTGTGTAAATTTGAATAGTTTTGACCAATGTTTTAAAAGCTGCCCTGTGGAGTGACCTGTCTTAGAGGAATGGTTGATTAAATAAGGTTCAACCGGGTTGATTCGTAGTCAAACCCATGCTATTAATATAATATTATAAATAATATTAAATTATTAACTAAGGTTATATTTTATAAAAATATATTTTTTACAATTGTAAATATCAAAAATTAATAATCCAAAAATTATATTCTCAAAAGAACCAACATCTTCATCTTCATTTTTGTCAATTAAAGAAATCAAAGATTTCTAAGGGTCAAGGGTTATGGGTTTATTAGAAAAACAGGGTTGACCTGCGGGTCGCAAAGGGTTTTTAATATAGAGGGTTTTTAAATGACCCGACCCGTGTTTTAGCCGGTCACGGTCAATCCACGGGTCGGGCCGAATTTGATAACATTGGTTTTGACATGCAAATAAAGTTATACTCAATTTTCTAATCGAATATCTTAGAGTAATACGGAAGTTTATTTTGTCATTTTTTGTAATGCAAACACCATAAATAACCTTGCATACCCAAGGCATTGAATGGTTTTGGAATTCAAGTTTAGTTCTCCGCCTTCGAGTTAATTGAATTTTATCCTTTTGTGAATTTATTGTTCTTTTATTTTGCATTTTTTTTTTTTTTTATAATTTAATTAGCTAGAATTCATTATTGAAGCATTGTGTTTGTAAATTTTTAGTGAACAAATTCCAACTTTGGTGAGAGTTGGGCCTTTATTTATTTTCCCAGATAACAAAATTAACTTTTGTTTCACCATTGAACTTTTGGGTTTTCCATATCAAATTAGGCCAAATTTTCTCCCTTGAGTCTTAAATTTTATCGACTTTCTTTTTATCTAGCTAATCTTAGAATAGAAAACTTAATTAGGTGAATTTCATTTAGAATTTTCTCAAGGATTAACTCAATACCCTAAAGCCTTCACGAACTTCCTTGCTCTTTACAACTTGAAACCCCATTGTGGCTGAACTTCTAACCTTTGTGAGGCTAGACTACAAAGTTTTATGGACTTCACAAAATATTGAGTCAAATTCTTAAGATAAATATCATGATAGCATTGAATGTTTTCTAGTATTTATCAAGGATAACTCATGTATCTAAAGCTTACATAGAGAAGTGACAAATGTTTCTCTTTAAATTAAAATATTCTATTACTTAGTTTACCAATGCTTGAAAAGATTATCTTTTTTATTGAGCTCTGATCAAGTCAAAAAGATTATAATTGCATCAAATTTATTAAAATATTAGTTTCGATGGGGACATCAATGAAGAATTGTAAGAAGAAATTGTCCAGTTGCACTTACAATTGGGACTTACAATGTGAAGATAAATTTGATGAGCTAAATTATCTGCTAATTTCTTATCAAAAGCCAACAAAAATCTTGAAACTAAAGCCTATGGATATAGTATATGAACCTAGGGACCCAATTAAAGGGTTTTTATGTCCAAATATCCAATTACGTGACCCTTTTTGTTAGGAGAGAGAAAAGTTATGGGATTCATTACTTGGAGTGGTCCTAAAAGCCTAAGTAGGCAAGAGTCATCAACAAAAGAAAGCAATCAAGGAGGAAAGAGCATGGAGTGTGCAAGTGGTCCCAAGTTAGGAAAGAGCATGGAGTGTGCAAGTGGTCCCAAGTCAACCAAGAGATTCTCATGTTTTTTTTTTATTATTATTATTTTGTATCAATAGTTAAGATGTAATCTTATGTAAGTAGGTGACACATGTCATTATCCATGGATGGCACTCTTGTAACTTATTTTTGTCAAAATCCTATAAACAGACTTCTAGCGCGTATGTGAAGTATCCCAAGTTGAGTTATATTCATTGCAATGAGCAAGGTTTTCTAGTTATCTTTTGTGAGTTCTTAGCTTCTAGTTGTCTTCTACTTTGGTTTTACTTTTGCAAATTTCACTGAAAACAAACACCCTTTGTCGATGAAGTATCAGCCAACGGGCCCAACCTGCAACTGCTTTCGATACAAAATCACACCATAAAACGCTTGCTCTTCCGATGTGGAATTAATATCCACCACCAAGGACTTTTCAAGGACACTAACAAGCAGGAGCCACTCTCCACCGCTTGGGTACTCGACCTACAAGTCCTACATCATTTCTGCCACCTTAAGAGAAAGACAAAGTGCAGTGTAAAAGGTATTGCATCTGCTTTTTCGGCTGTCGCATCACTATCATTGTGCACTAGGTCCATTTGTAGGTGCAGACTCTCCGAAGCCATATGTCCTAGCAAACTGCATGCATGAAGGCGTTGTCGTTTTTTCCTTCAACTGTTCTATAGGAGCTTTGAGAGATCGCCGGATGATAAACTCTTACCCGTATCTCTATAGATAATCTCCTCATTTGCATTGAAGTTATTGTCACTACACTGGTCGGCTTCATCCTCAACTCCTTCATGGGCTAGGTCCACATGCTAATTTGGACACTCATAAGCCCTATGTGTAACGATTCAACTCAAATTAGTGGATCATAAATTGGGTAGAGAATTTAATCGGGTAGCTAGTAACTTTCTTATTTGTGTGTTTATTTTGTGCAAATAATTTTGAAAAAACACACTTGAAAACTTAAAAATTTAAATTGTGGGTCCCCCATCTGTACACACTTATCCTAAAGTAGAAATTCACAAATTTATTCCTTTGAATTATTTTAACTTTGAATTTAGTGAAAATTTATTTTGAGAAGCGAAGAAAAATTGAAATGCTTAAATTCTAATTTTGGTCGAACATGGTGAATCTATTGCCTATGGTCAAATCATGCGAGAAAAAAAATGAGATGGTCTCTCTCTGAGCAAGGTTGACCCACATGGTGCATGGTCTCTTTCTCTCTCTCTTTCGAGATTCGAATTTCTCATAGATGAAGGAACAACAAGGGTTGGTTTGAATTAGACAGAGGAGGAGAAGGAGGAGAAATCAAAGGAATTAAAAGAAGTCTTAGAGAAGAACCACATACCTAAATGTGGAAGAAGAGGTCCTAGAACTCTTTGTGATTTTGGCCCAAACAAAGGAGAAGGAGAAGAGATTTTTCGAGTTTTGGTGTAGGAATTTTTGAAAATCCCAAAGTGATGATATATAGAGAGGGGTTGGTCGGCCAGGGCTAGGGTTTTCTCTCCATGAAAATCGACCAAGGAAGGGTAAATTCTTCTTTTCCCTAAGTTGGTTTCCAAGTTGGGTTTGTCCACCTACTCAATTCGAGTTTTACAAAGGAGATAAGGGAGGATTTTTCTCCTTCATGAGCCCATGGGTGTGGGACCCACTTTGCCACATGAATTTGGAAAATTCCACTTATCTCAAATTTCTTAATTAATTATTTATTAATATATTCAATTCATTTTCGAAATCAAGGAAAATTAATGTGTGTGATCTAATTGAGGAGAAGGTGTGCACACTTGTGGAAGTAATTAAATTAAATTCTAAAATCGCAGTGTGTTTTCCAAAGTAATTTTCATAAATAAAAAAACAGGACACCAGCAAAACAAATACTTAATTTTCTAAACTAGTTATACCCACTACTCCAGATAGGGTCACTAGTGAACCATAATCAGAACTTAATATTGACAAAAGGGGAATTTGTGCACATGGGGATGGGGATTATACGTGTGACATGAGTTAGAATCCCTCCCCCGTGTGACTGAGGAGCTTCATAGAATTTATTGGGAGTTTTGGCCAAACTTCAGTCCTAGGTTCGAGGACTGGAACAGATCTCGTGGGCTCGAGCTTAAGGGGTCGAGCTTCGCCTCGAGGGCTCGAGAATGCTATCAGAGACTAAAATGTTTACAATCGAAAAATCTGGGAATTTTCATTCTCGGGTTCAAGGACTCAAGCCTAACCTCGAGGCTCAAACAATGGCGCGAGGGGTCGAGTACCAATACCAGGAGGTGAGTTTCGAAGACTTGAACATGGCTCGAACTTGAGGGCTCAACCACGGCCTTGAAGGCTAGAAGTTGTATCAGAAGTGGGAAAATTTTATAGACAGAGAACCCAGAATTGTGTCTCATGTTCGAGAAATCAAGCGGATGCTTGAGGGTTCGAGGTCGAATCCTTCGTGTCCTCGAAGCTGCGGCAAGGTGACTTATATATAAGTTTTCAAACAACCATTCCTTCTCTTTCTCAAACTCTCCTCTCCCAGCCAGGCCCCTCACTTCCTCCGTACCCCTAGCATGTGTCCAAGAAGGGTTAGAAAACCTCCAAGCTCCACTTTCCTTTGGGTCTTCATCTCCTAAGGTAAATTCCAAACCCCTTACTTGAGTAGAGGGTCCTCAGACAGATGCCTGATAGCCCTATTGGGGGGCACTCTGGCTATCACAAGACTTATCATCGTGTCAAGAGAGATTTCTTTTGGGCCAGAATGAGGAAGGATGTGCAGGAGTATATTCAACAATGCGACTCCTATCAGCTAAACAAGGAGGAAAATGTCAGCCCTGCGGGTCTTCTCCAACCATTGGAGATTCCCACTCTTCCATGGACTTCATTGAAGGGTTGCCTTCTTCCTTTGACAAAAGCATTGTCATGGTTGTGGTAGATCGCTTATCAAAATACGCACATTTTATAGAGCTTTCACATCCATATGCGACTTCGACAGCGACCCGTTTTTTTATAGATAATGTGTTCAAACTACATAGCATGCCTATATCAATAGTTAGAGACCGTGGTCCAATTTTTCTCACCTTATTTTAGAAAGAATTCTTTAAACTACAAGGCACTGCTCTCAACATGAGTTCGGGTTATCACCTTCAATCAGATGGACAGATAAAGGTTGTTAACAAATGTGTGGAACACTATTTAAGGAGTTTCTGTGGCTTGCAACCTAAGGAGTGGAATAAATGGTTAGCATTGGTAAATTTTGGTACAACACAAGTACCCACTCGTCTACCCAAATGACTTCTTTTGAGGCAGTGTATGGTCGGCCACCACCACTATTAGTTTCATATGTCCAAGGTACAACTAAAGTGGACTCTATCAATAGGGAGCTCAAGAGCAGGGATGTCATTTTGCAGACCCTAAAAGAAAATCTTGGGAAGGAAAAACAACATATGAAGTCAATGACTGATCGGCGTCTCACAAAACGGACCTTTGAGATCGGCAATTGGATGTTTCTAAGGTTACAACCCTACCATCAACAATCCCTTAACTTGAGGAAAAATGTGAAGCTCTCACCAAATTTCTATGGCCCCTTTAAAGTTCTAAAACGAATAGGGGAAGTGGCCTATAATGTAACACCTCGCCCTTTTTAACTCGCAGAAAATTAGAGTATATTTTTTTTTTAAAAAAATAAAGAGTGAGAGAGAGCGGGACGCCACGACACGAGCTAAATCCAAGCTTCCAAAGCCCGACCCTTAACTGGACACCAATACGTATGCGTGGACAAGTCCACTAAAACATTTCACACGCATTACTAATGTTAGTGGAATTATTATATGATTACAATTACCATCCATAACATTAATTAGCAAGGAAGTTAATCAAAATTAAATTAACTGAACTTAATATCCAAATGTAGCATCAAACCATAGCAAGATAAATCTAAATTATGACAGTCCCCAGGTGCAATTAACTCAAATACATTGTTCCAAAATAAATATTAAATAAAGTAAGCATAAGTTATCCAAGCTCCTAAACTTGGCTTCTTTCACGTCCATCGCCCGTTCCATTCCCTGTACCATCATCTAATAGAGGTAGAAGTAGGGCGTTAGTCAACGCGCCCAGTAGGAATTCCAAGTAGGGTTATACACATGGGATTAGTATAAAATCACTATAGATACATAATATCAAAACTGTAAACAACTTGTAGTACTAATATAAGCGCATGATACTCATAACAAAATCATGCTAATTTAATGACATACCATGGGTGTCATATGCCAATGATTTCCCACCCAACAACCATATCACAAATCACATTGTCAATCTTCTTGATGAACAAGCCATATCAAAGTATTCACTGCTATGCCTCCCCACGTATGTTAATCGGTCCCACTGAATGGAGCGTAGACTCCTCTAACATTTCAAACATCACATATCTCTTCCCACGTATGTTAATCTGTCCCACTGAATGGAGCGTGGACTCTTCTTACATTGCAAACATCATATATCTCTCCACGTATGTCAATTGGAATTAGTGTGGATTCCTCCCCACATTTGTTCATCAAAAAACACCGAATGAAGTGTGGACTCCTTCCTTGTGTTCCTTCTCATGCCATGCATGAGGTAATGAGTGCAATGATGCCATTTATATCAAAGAACATTATAGCATTGAAGCTCAGTTCTTGAAAACATAATCATTTGATACCCAAAGTACATCATCAAATATAGAAATAAAAACAGTACATGTATATAATCCACAATGTGTCAACAAGGTAGGAATCCTACCAACGTCAAAGATGATATCCTTGTTGTTTTCGTGAAAATATCGATCACCAATCACATGAAAACCGATCGTACACCCATTTGTGAAATCCCGTTACCTTAACGAATTCATCATACACATATGTTAATTTAATTACCCATTCAATTCCCATCATCCTTTACTCATCTAGATAAACTTAAACGATACGAAAAAATTATATAAAAAATTTCACTTTAAAATTCAGTCAACTGAATCAAGAATTCAGTCGACTGAACTTGGGAGATCACCGTCCGCTACCCGTCCTGCGGAAGATAGAAACCCATTCGCGAACTGTTGAAACCCGTCCAGCAGACTGTTGAAGCCCGTCCCGTGGACAGTCCACACCCGTCCTCAGACAACACTCTGTCCAGTCTATTACCCGTCCCGCGGATGATAGAAACCCGTCCACAGACAACACAGTCAGTCCGCGCCCACAACACTTGGTCCTCCTCTGTTACCCGTGACCCGGTACCCGTCACCTGTCACCCGTTACCTGTGACCCGGTACTCGTCACCTGCTACCCGTGACCCGGTACTCGTCAATCGCTACCCGTGACCCGGTATCCGTCACCTATCCTGCGAATAGTCCACACCTGTCCGGGAACGATAAAAACCCGTCCCACAGACAGTGCAACCTGTCAGCAGACTACACCATGTCCAGTCCATTACCCGTCCTGCAGAGGATCCACACCCGTCCCGCGGATTGTGGAAACTCGTCCCATAAAGAGTGCAACCCGTCCGCAGACAACACCATGTCCAGTCCATTTCCCGTCCTGCCGACGGTCCACACTCGTCCCGCGGACGGTAGAAACCTGTCCCACAGAGAGTGCAACCCGTCGCAGACAACACCATGTCCAGTCCATTACCCGTCTTGCGGACGATCCACACCCGTCCCGCGGACGGTAGAAACCCGTCCCACAGAGAGTGCAACCCGTCCGCGGAAAACACCATATTCATGTCTGTTACCCGTCCGCGGACGGTTGAAACTCGTCCGGTGGACGATAGAAACCCGTCCGTGGACGGTGATACCTGTCCAGCAGACAGTGTAACCTGTGTTCAGTCCTTAATTGTTTGATGTTTTGGCTCGGCCCTTCTTCATAAAATTCATCCTTTAATCATGTATAAACATATATATCCTCATCATATAACTCTTAGTCGGATTTTACTTTTCTTACTAGGCAAAGTTAGGATTATTCCGACATTTGAACCATTACAACATGGTTTCAGATCCATGCCTTAAACTGTTTGTATTTAATACGTATCCATTCTCTAAATGGACATCCAACACCATGACCTTATAATAGTTTGGTCATCCCTTCCTTTCAGTTATGAAACTCATGGTTTCGGCCATTCCTTGGTCAAAGCCATGGTTTTCGTAGTCTCTTTCTTACATTATTAAACTCTAAACATACTTCAATTCCCGTCTCCTTCATTCTCTTTAATCTGAACTTGCTTTTCAGTCCTTCTCCTTCCTTTCTTGCTCTTTGCTGATTTCTCCAAGTCTAGAGCCGAAAATGGGAGAGAGAGATGAGAAGAAAATCTCTTTGTTCCAAGGGGATGCAAACGGTCAAGTGAAGTTGAGAGAGGGAGAGAGAGAGAGAGAGGGAGAGAGATGAAGATCTCTTTGTTTCAAAGAGAGGTGAAATCGGCCAAAGGGGGTGGAGTTTGCCCTTTTGTAAATCAGCCCACAACCCTCCCAATTCCCTCATTATTATTTGTCTAACCAAGGAGTCCCTTGGCATAACCAAGGGACACTTGGCTTAAGCTCAAGAAACCCACTCCATCTCCCAACGTTGGTGCCTTGGGTTCCATCCTTTGAGATGGAAACCCTCCATCTCCCACTTGACTCATTCATCAACTCAACTCAATTTGAACTCACTCATGGTTGACCAAGTCAACCATGGTTAGCCGACCATGCATGATACATTAAACACTTGCCACCTCACTTGTTGAGGTGGATTTAGGTCCCACTTGGCCATGTCACTCACATGCCACCTCACTTGACGAGGTGGATCTCATGCTTTAGAACTTAATTGGTTATTTGACCCAATTATCAAACCTTACCCATTTACTTCTAACTAGTTCATCTATGACCCATTGGGTCCCAATTGGGTAGTTGACCCATTTAATCACACATACCCAATTATTTCCAACCCGAATTTTATACTTGATCCATTGGATCATAATTGGGCTATTGACCCAATTCTTACCCATCTAAAGTCCATTCCATCCATAAATCTCAAATTCAACTAATTTAACAATTTAAATGAACAAATCCGATATTCTTATGCATTGAAAAATCCAGGTGTTACAATATTACCCCTCTTTTGAAATTTTCGTCCCAAAAATCAGCGAAGTAGGGTTTCAAACAGATTACATAAATAACTCAAGATGAGCTATTCTCATTTCCGATTCAAGTTCCCAAGTGTCTTCCTCATTACTATGCTGGTCCCACACCACCTTGACGAACTGAATTGCTCGGTTCCGTAACACCCTTTGTTCTTTCTCCACCACTCTGACAGGCTTTTCGATGTAAGTCACGTCGCTTTGCACTTCTATGTTTTGTACGTTCAGTACATGTGAGAGATCAGGATTGTACTTCCTCAACATAGATACATGAAATACATCGTGCAGTGATGACAACTGTGAAGTAAGTATCAATTGATAAGCCACTTCCCCCACCCTCTTTTTGATTTGAAAGGGTCCCACAAATCTAGGTGACAACTTCCCTTTCTTTCCAAATCTCATATGTCCCTTTCGTGGCGAGACCTTAAAAAATACTAAGTCTCCCACATCAAACTCAAGGAATCACCTTCTCTTGTCCGCATAGCTCTTCTGATGACTCTGTGCAGTGAGCAGATGTTGTCGTATTACCTTGATATGTTCCATGGTCTCTGCAACTAGATCAGGTCCAATAAGTGCAGGCTCACGGGCCTCTGTCCAACACACTGGTGATCTACAGGGTCTACCATACAACGCCTCGAATGGAGCCATCTAGAGACTTGCCTGGTCACTGTTGTTGTAAGAGAACTCAACCAGTGGTAAATGATCTTCCCAACCACCCTTGAAGTCTAACATGCAAGCTCTCAGCATGTCCTCCAATGTCTGTATTGTTCTTTCCGACTAACCGTCAGTCTGTGGATGGAAAGCTGTGCTAATCAATAAATTCGTTCCCATAGCTGACTGCATGCTCTACCACACCCTGCCAGTGAATCGGCCATCTCTGTCGGATACGATGGTCCTGGGGATACCATGTAGTTTGATGATATCCTTGATGTATCGTCGTCCCAAAGTCTCAGATGAATCTGTTATCTTGATTGGAAGAAAGTGTGCAGACTTGGTCAATCGATCTACTACGACCCATATTGCATCGTTGCCCTTTGATGACCTTGGCAACCCTATCACAAAATCCATGGAAATATGTTCCCATTTCCATTCTGGCACTGGTAAGGGTTTGAGTAATCCTGGTGGTTTCTGATGTTCAGTCTTGACTTGCTGACAAGTCAAGCAATGAGCAACAAAATCTGCTACATCCCTTTTAAGTCCATGCCACCAGTAGTGCCTCTTCAGATCATGGTACATCTTGGTGCTACCTTGATAAATAGAGAGTTTTGTTTGGTGTGCTTCGATCAACAACTCTCTTTTGCAGCTTTGAGGCACATACATCCTGCCTCGGAATAAAAGACCTTGTCCCGGCCGCAATTCCCATTCCGGTACAACCTCACCAGTAGACATTTTAGCCCATGTCTCTTCCACTTCCGAATCTGTCTGTTGTTCCTGCTCAATCTTGGAAGCCATGCTGGACCGTACTATCAGATTATACATACTCCCATGATTCTTGATGTACAAATTGAACTCTCGAATGGTATTCAACATTTCTCATTCCTTCATAATCAAACTGGCCACTGTTGCATGTGACATGCAACTGAGGGCATCCCCCACTTTGTTAGCCTTGCCAGGATGATATCGAAGCGCAAACTCATAATCTTGCAGATATTCCATCCATTTGCGCTGCCTCATGTTAAGTTCCTTCTGATCAAACATGTACTTCAAGCTTTTGTGATCGGAAAATACCTCAAATTTCTCGCCGTAGAGATAGTGTCTCCAGCTTTTCAGGGCGAAGACCACCGTGGCTAATTCCAGATCATGTGTGGGATAGTGGCATTCATGAATTTTCAACTACCTTGAACCATAAGCCACTACGTGTTGACTTTGAGTGAGAGAACACCCAAGTCCTTCTCTTGAAGCATCACAATATACTTCATAGCCCTTGCCTCTTTCCGGCAAAATTAAAATAGGAGCAGTCGTAAGCCTCTCCTTCAGGTCTTCGAATCTTCGGCTGCATACATCAGACCATTCAAATTTAACTCTTTTCTGAGTGAGTCGGGTGGGTGGAGCTACAATCTTGGAGAAGTCCATAATAAACTTCTGATAATAACCAGCCAATCCCAGGACATTGCGGATTTCGGTCACATTCTTTGGAGCTTTCCAGTCTCTAACTGCTGCCACTTTAGCCGAGTCCACGGCTATTTCTTCCGCTGATATGACATGCCCTAAGAAGTTAACCTCAGATAACCAGAATTTGCACTTGCTTGCTTTGGCATACATCTGATTCTTCCTCAGGATGTCCAAGACTATCCTTAGATGTTCAGCGTGCTCCTCATGACTTTTAGAATAAATCAGGATGTCGTCAATGAAAACAATTACAAACTTGTCCAAGTAAGGACGAAAGATCATGTTCATTAGATCCATGAACACAGCTGGTGCATTGGTGAGTCCAAATGGCATGACCACATACTCATATAGTCCATACCGAGTTCTGAAAACCTTCTTCTCCATGTCTTCATCCCTGACACGAGTTTGATGGTAGCCTGACATTAGATCAATCTTGGAGAAATGACTGGAACCCCTGAGTTGATTGAATAGATCATCAATTCTGGGTAGAGGGGACTTGTTTCTGACTGTCAGCTGATTCAACTTCCGATAATCTACACACATACGAAGTGTACCATCCTTCTTCTTCACAAATAATACCAGTGCTCCCCAAGATGATGTGTTGTTCTGGATGCATCCTAGTCTGAGCAGTTCATCAATTTGCTTCTTTAACTCCGACATCTCAGCTGGGGCATCCGGTAATGCGGCAATGACGCTGGAGCAGTGCCAGGATACAACTTGATCTCAAAATCAATCTCCCTCTTTGGTGGCAAACCAGGGAGTTCTGTCGGGAATACCTCTGCGTAGTGTTTCACTACCGCAGGTTGTTCAGCCATTGTCACCTTGTCTAGTCTGATGTTGCTCAGTACTAGACGGTTCATTTCCTCGTGCAGTCTTCTGGTCATTGGTATGCTCTGTATGTCGGCATGTACCACATCTCGTTTTCCCTCGGGTAACCAGAATATCACCCTGCGGAGATGGCAGTCAATGCTAGCCTGAAAGTTAGCCAAGCAATCCATGCCGAATATGATGTCGTACTCTGTCATCTCGAGTACTAGATAGTTGAACTCAAATTTGAACCTAGCAAGTTCAATGTTTACCAATGTGCAGATTAGTCCCATTGATGTGTCTCCAATAGGGGATACAATTGTAAGTGTAATGGACAGTTGTTGTACTAAGGTACCAGTAGCAGATATGAAAGCAGCAGATACAAAGGAGTGGGATGCTCCTGAATCAAATAATACAAAAGCATAGGAACTACCAACTACTGTAATAGCCCGAATTTTTAAATATATATATATATATTATATATATATATATATATATATATATGACATTTATTTATTTTAAGAATGGATAAATTGGAATTTTGATGTCATGGATATTAAATGGATCAAAATTTGGGCAAAGGCCCAAATATGGTCCAATGGACCAAGGATTTGATGAGACCCATCAAAAGGATCAATGATGGTCAAAGTGGGCCCGATAACCATGTGGGACCCACTGGATCAAAATTGATTTAAACTCTAAGGTAAATAGTAGAAAATAGTTAATTGGGCCGTGGGCCCAATGGTGACCCAATTGATTGGAATTAACCCCCCTAAGGTAATGATGAAATGATTAAGCTAACATAATCAAGTGGGACCCACCTCCATCTTATCAAGAAAGGTGGTGGATTGACTAAGGAATTGGTGGGGCCGGCCACCATGGTTGACTTGGTCAACAATGGGTGGTTTCATAAAGAATTGAAGGGAAATAAATAGAAATTAAATTATAAAAATTAAAGGGGCTAAGTTAAGTAATAAATTAAATAATGGAGTGAGTCACATAAGAGAGGGGGTGAGTCAAGATGGTTTCCATCTTACTTGACTCACCAAACTCATTGGAATGAGTGGTGACTCAAACCCATTTCAACCACCTCCACTAAAGGGGACAATGGCCCTAAGATTGGGGGCATGCAAGGCCATACCTTTCCCCATACTTGGTTGGTAGATGGAGTCAAACCAATCCTCACACTCTCTCCATCTCTTCCAAAAACCGTCCTCCCCTCTCGTCCAAAGAAAATACCAAAGAGAAAGGAAGAGAAAGGAACTTAGAAGGAAGGGAAGAAGAAGCTAAGAGCTGGCTGATGACTCCTAAGACCCAAGACTTGAGATATTTTCCCATTCCTTCCTCCGTTTTTCTCTCCCAAAACTGCTACACCTTGGCCGAACCAAACTTGGTGACCTTACCTTAATCAAGCTCACCAATGGCCGAGTATCAAGGAGGAAGAAGAAAGAGAAAGGCTAAGGAGCAAGAGGAGCAAGAGACAACCGGGAAAACCACGGATTGTAAATATCTCTAAACAAGAGATTAAGTTTTTTAAGGGTTTAAGAATGGAAGGGTAATATTTTTAAGAGAAATCGCGAAGGAAGGAAGTACAAAACATGCAATGGAAAGGACTGACAAACAGTCAGTCGATTGAATCAGAGATTCAGTCGACTGAATTGATAATAGACGAATCAGAAACGAGTTTCTGGGAGTTTCAGCCGACTGAATGAGTGATTCAGTCGACTGAACTAATGGTGGCTGATGATAGAAGGAGTTTCTGGAGTTTCACCGATTGAATCTGATTCAGTCAACTGAACACAAACGTCTCGGATAAGAAAAGGGTTCTGGAGGTTTCAGCCGACTGAATATATGATTCAGTCGACTGAAGGGATGCTTATTAAACACATAAATGGATGGTTGATAATTCAGTCGACTGAATCATAGATTCAGTCGACTGAAAATGAACTGGCAGAAGAAACAGATGACCTAATACAAAGTCAGCATATTGAATTTGTGATTCAGTCGACTGAAAGGGGTACGAACCATGTTTTAGCCGACTGAATGGGTGTTTCAGTCGACTGAAACTGAATTGGCAGAACAAACAGACAATCTGATTCAAAGTCAGCCGACTGAATCTGTGATTCAGTCGACTTAACTCCTGATTTAGTGGACTGAACTCCTGATTCAGTCGACTGAATTGAAGAGTACGATTTTGAGTATTTTCAGTGGTCGCTGTTAATCCGATAGGATAAATGATGGTTATGTTAAATTAAAAGGACTAATTTTAATGATCTGATTGGTAAGTCATTAATGGATCTAAGTGTATGGACCAGTTATGGATTAAATTATTTATGTGTTTTAATCAATGGAAAAAGTAAGGGTTGTTTTATGATAATCTTGTAACGTGGTTAAAGATCATTAATCATAGGTTTATGATCAGTTAGAGACTTAATCATGGATAAGATATAGACTAATTTGGAAAATGTATAATAAGGTATCGAGGCATCGCAAACGGTACGCGATCGGCGATCGGAATTATCAGACAAAAACAGAAAGGGACGTTATCGGTATTCAGTAGGATTCCTACCTTTTTGTAAGCCATGGATTGAGTGTGTTCTTTGAATTAGTTTGGAAATATAGTTTGTTTTAAGTGGGTTTTGAATGGTTTTTGATGGGGTTTCCTTGATTTATTTTGATAATGGCATGTGTTTTTAAGATGAGTTTTATGACCATGAATTACATATATGACATGGCATATGGCATCTACATCTCATGCATGGCATGGGAGAGATATGACCGGGAAAGGATGAAATCCGGAGTCCATGCTCCGTCCGGCGACCGATAAATAAGCATGGGGATTATTCATATATGTATTATTATACCTTGATGAGGCTTTGCCATCAAGGGGGATTATGATACCTTGATGATGGTTTTCCATCAAGGGGGATGTTGTATTTATTGTTATACCTTGATGATGGTTCTTCCATCAAGGAGGATGCCTAGTGTGGATCACATCTTGATGAGGCTTTTCCATCAAGAGGGTCATGGCACGATGATGGTATGGATTTTATTTGGAACACTATGTATGGTTGAAAAAGGGACATTGTACAATGATGATGAGATTGATGGGTGAGATTCATGACATAGAACACCCATTGCATGACATTGCCCAAATTGCATGGTTTTGTTATAATATTATCTATATGCTTTGTTATCACTAATCCATGTGTTAGCCCTACTCGGAGTCCTACTGAGCGCGTTGTCTAAAACCCTACTTCTCCCCTAGTTGATGACGCAGGAGACGGAGGAAACAGGGGACGTGACGGGAGTCAAGCTTAGGAGCCTGGGAAAGCGACTACTTTGTTTATTAAAGTTTTATTTTGGAAAAGTTGTAATTAAGTAGCCTAGTTTTGTCGGATTGTAATAATTTTGGATTTCCTGCTATGGTATGGATCTCATATTTGGACTTTATGATTATGAGAGATTTTGGTAATTTAATGATGTATCTTCCCTTCTATCTAAAACTGGTAGGATAGTATCTATTATAATGCTCCGCATGTAATGATATTCCGCGAGCTTACTTCCTACGCATGAACCGTACTCGTGGACTTCGTTCCGCGCACGCGTGGGGTTGGCCAGTTAAGGGCCGGGCTTTAGAAGCTCGGACTTAACTCGCGTTGTGACGTTCGCTCCCGTTATCACTTTTATTTCAAAAAAAAAAAAATATACTCTAATTTCGGTGAAAATGGGGCTGGCGTTACAACTACTGCCATACCTTGAATCATTGAGTGATCCACCGTCTCTGGAGGAGGAGCCAAAGTATGCAGTTGTACAAATCCTGTCGAAATAGGTGCCTGTCCTGTCTGGTTATATGCTAATGAGCTGGTCAAGCTGGAGGACAAAATGAACCCCTGGAGTGAGAAGGTCTATTGTTTTGCGGACATTCTCTCTTGAAATGGCCCTGCTGGCCACACTGAAAACAGGTGTTAATACCTTGAGGGACCTGAGAGACGGATCCTGATGTGGAGGGCTGATTGGGACGAAAACCTACAGTTGACCCAGTAGAAGGTGATGGTCTCCCAAAGTTGGGTTTGAATCTCTTATTCCGGCGGAAAGCACTTCCCTCGCTTTGACCTTGGCGGTTGTCCACAAACCGAACTGTCTCTGTTAGCTCTTGTTCATCTATGGTAGCTCGACTGACCACTTCCGCCAATGTAGGTGACTTGAAAATAGTCACTTTGACCCTGATGTTTGCTCAAAGGCCTTGCTCAAACTTATGAGCCTTCATTTATTTTGTGTCCACCATGTATAAAGCATAGCATGATAGACAGAGAAACTCCTGATGATACTCCACCACAATCATGGTGGCCTGAACCAAAGATATAAAAGCTTGTGTCTGGCGCTCCTTCTCCTCTTCTAGAAAATAGTTATCCAGGAACATTCCAGAGAACTGGTCCCATGTCATCTCAGTCTTTTCCTCCGCTGGAATCTATGCCCGTTGTCGTTCAATTACTTCCCACCACTTGCCGACATCATCGATCAATTGTGAAGTAGCCAGCAGTATTCTATATTCATTACTGGTGACCTTCAGTAATGTCAAGATCTTGGTGATATTTCTTAGCCAATTCTCCGCTCTTGCATGTCCTTTTTTCCTTTTGAAATGATGGGGACGCTGCTGTTGGAAGTCTCTAACCATGCTTCGATCCTGTGCTTCATTGGAGGTTACAGCTCCAGTGCCGTTCAAATGTTACTGTAGAACGGAAGTGACCACTGCTTGCACTAGGTTTTGCAACTCAAGAGGTACTTCAGGAATATTCACACTGTTCTGCTCTTCTTCGTCCAGATGCGGGTTTTATCGAGTTCTTCTTCTAGGAGGCATTTTCCTAAGTCATTGAAACATCGTTTGACTTAGCTTTCTCATAAAGTTTTGTGTTTACATAGTTTGGACAAATTGCCAAATCAGCATCTTGTATTTCTTATTTTGGAGAACTTTCCTATGTATCAAGTATTGTTTCTCAATTTGGAAAAATCCTGATATTTCTTATTTCGGGGAAATATGTCCTACTTTGCTCTGTTTGATAAATCCATGTTTATAGTGATTGTCCTTCTCTTGTTGTTATTCCATTTTCATCAAGTGTTGCTCTCAGATTGAATGATTCAGTCTGATTCTCAACAGAGCAAAAATCCTCCCCCCATGCAGCAGACTCCGAAGAGTCGGTCAGTTGGGATTCTTATCTTGTCAGTGAGACATGATACTGTATTAATTACTTTGAAAAGTTCACACTTCCGATTACGCTCTGATACCAACTGTAATGCCCCGCCCTTTTTCACTAGCCGAAAATCAGAGTCTATTTTTTTTTAAAAAAAAATAAAGAGTGAGAGAGAGAGGGATGCCACGTCGCGAGTTATGTTCGAGTTTCCAAAGCCCGACACTTAACTGGCCACTTATACATGTGCATGGACAAGTCTACTAAAACATTTCACACGCATTACTAATGTTTGTGGAATTATTATATGATTACAATTACCATCCATAACATTAATTAGCAAGGAAGTCAATTACCATTAAATTAAGTGAACTTAATATCCAAATGTAGCATCAAACCATAGCAAGATAAATCTAAATTATGACAGTCCCCAAGTGCAATTAACTCAAATACATTGTTCCAAAATAAATATTAAATAAAGTAAGCATAAGCTATCCAAGCTCCTAAGCTTGGCTTCTTTCACGTCCATCGCCCGTTCCATTCCCTGTACCATCATCTAATAAAGGTAGAAGTAGGGCGTTAGTCAACGCGCCCAGTAGGAATTCCAAGTAGGGTTATACACATGGGATTAGTATAAAATCACTATAGATACATAATATCAAAACTGTAAACAATTTGTAGTACTAAAATCAGCGCATGATACTCATAAGAAAATCATGCTCATGCTAATTTAATGACATGCCATGGGTGTCATATGCCAATGATTTCCCACCCAACAACCATATCACAAATCACATTGTCAATCTTCTTGATGAACAAGCCATATCAAAGTATTCACTGTTATGCCTCCCCACGTATGTTAATCGGTCCCACCGAATGGAGCATGGACTCCTCTAACATTTCAAACATCACATATCTCTTCCCACGTATGTTAATCGGTCCCACCGAATGGAGCATGGACTCCTCTTACATTCCAAACATCATATATTATAACACCCCGCCCTTTTTCACTCGCCAAAAATCTGATATAAAGAGTGAGAGAGAACGAGACGCCATGATTGGATCTAAGTCCGAGCTTCCAAAGCCCGACCCTTAACTTGCCAACCATACGTGTGTGCGACTAAGTCCACTAGAACGGTTCACACGCATTAAGGCTAAACATGCGGAATAAACGTAATGCAAAATTAATATGAGATTAAAGCTACTATCCCTATCCATTTTTTTTTTAAGCAAGGAAGTCCATCACATAAATTAACTTAAGTTCAAATGTCCAAAAATAAAACCAAACCATAGTAAGATAGTTCTAAGTTATTGCAGTCCCAAAATGCGAATAACTCGAATTACATTGTCCGAAAATAAAACTTAAATAAAATAAGTCTAAATTATCCAAGCTCCTAAGCTTGGCTCCTTTCACGTCCTTCGTTTCGTCCATTCCCAGTATCATCATCTAAGGTACAAGTAGGGCGTTAGTCAACGTGCCCAGTAAGTATTCACAGTAGGGTAAACACATGGATTAGTATAAAAATCATAATAGATACATAATGCCAAAATCATGCTAAGTCAATGCCATACCATGCGTGTCATATGCCATGATTTCCCACTCATCAAACATATCTCAAAACACATAGATAATCCTCTTGATGTACAAGCCACATCAAGGTATTCATTGTCATGACTCCCCACGTATGCCTTATCGGTCCCACCGAACGGAGCGTGGACTCCTCTTTCATTTGAAACATCATATACCATATCTCAATTGGAATTAGTACGGATCCCTCCCCACGTTTGTTTATCGGATATCCAAATGGAGCGTGAACTCCCCTCATATGATCCCTCCCATGCCATGCATGAGATGTAAGTGCAAACATATTATTTCATATTAGACATAATAGCATTGAAATCCCATTCTTAAAACAAAGCACTTTGATACCAAAAATAGATCATAACACATAGAAATAAAAACCATCACATATACATAAGTCCAAGTGTTTCAACAAGGTAGGAATCCTACCAACGTCCAAGATAGTATCCTTGTTGTTTTCGTGCCGGTCACGTTCGATGATCACGTCGAAACCGAATTGCAAACCCCTTTGCGAATCTTCTTCTTTCCTTATTACATTTAGAACATAGATAAATCAATTTGGTGATCCATTTGATCCCCATCATCCCCTACATCATCCCATGTTCATTTCCATTTACGATCATAGTCCTTTAACCGGTTAAGTCCCCCATTGGGGTTCGGCCATAGGATGTGTTCATGTCCACCAAAACTCATCAGTGGTATGGCCGAACCTCACCATTTGGTTTTGACCCCCTTTTTAAAACTAGTTTTATTTTAAACAAAGCGGGTCAAACATCATTTATTCTTTTATTTCTTAATCTAATAATCCCTAGTTAGTCATTTAACTTTTTAAACACACTTAGGTCCATAAAAGTTATCCATGGGGTTCGGCCATAAAAGTCTTCTTTCCATCTTAATCATCATTTCTTTTCCTTTTATTTCTTAACTTGATATCCATAGTTAATCATTTAATTTTTTTTTTTAAACATACTTAGATCCATAAATATCATCCATGGGATTCAGCCATACAACATGGCCGAACCCATGGTTCCTCGTCTTCATGCTCTTTCCATTTCATATCACCTTGAGGATGGGTATTTACATCCAACATGTTTTTAGCACTTGATGGGGTTCGGCCATACAACATGGCCGAACCTCATCTTGTCTTTCTTTGAGTCCTCAAATGATCCATTTATAAAAAAATAGGGTTCGGCCATGCAAGGGGCTGAACCTTGTTCTTTGATTATTTTCTTATGAACTTCATTCCTTATATTTAACATACATGTTGTCATCCATTAATCATGTATTACCTTAGTCCTCATCATCACAACTTCATTTGTACAACCTATCCTACCCACCAACAAGGTTAGGGTATGTTCCTTTCATTTCAAATGCTTAACCATCTTCTTGGATGGATTTTTCTTTTATATTATACGGCCCATAATATTTTGGCCAATCTTTTCAATCCCATATGGAACCCCATGGTTTCGGCCATTCCATAGCTGAAACCATGGTTTCCTTAGCCTCTCTTTAGTCAATAACCCTTGTTGAACAATACATACCTATTCCGCGATTCCTCCGTTTCTTTAGGTCTGATTTTGCTCCTCCATTCTTGTCCTTCCTTAGTCCTTTCTTCTTCCTCCTTCGTTCTTCGGTTTCTCTAAGTTTTGTGCCGAAATGGGGGGGAGAGAGAGAGAGAGAGAGAGAGATGATGCCAATCTCTTGAATGTAAGGGATGGATTTCGGACACACTTGTGGGGTATCCCTTGAGCTAATGTCTTTTGTGTGAAAGACCAACCTCTCCTTAGTGCCCTAGGTGTAGCAATGGAGAGGAAGAGAGATAGAGAAGAGAAGAAGATCTTCAGGTTTCTTAGAGGTGTATTCGGCCAAGGAGTGTAGAGAGGGAGAGGGATTGAGCTGAAAAACCCTAAGGGAGGGTTAGGCCAAATGGGTGAAGGTTGAGAGAGGGAGGGAGATGAGATGAAACTCTTTCTTTGTCTCAAGGAGAGGATCGGCCCTAGGGTTTAGAGAGAGGGAGAGAGGGGATGAGATGAAACAATCTCTAACTCTTTTGGTCTAAGGGAGGATCGGCCAAAGGTGGAGTCTTGTGTAAGCCCTAATCTCCCAACCACCATCATTACTTCTTGGTCTTTCCCATGCGTCCCTTGGTTAACCAAGGAGACACATGTCTTACACTTGGCTTTCCTTCCCCCTTCCCAACGGTTTTGTCTAGATGGAAACCCTCCACCTTCCTCTTTGACTCACCTAAGTCTCTTCCACTTCCATGTGACTCACCTTTGAACTCACTTCGCATTCAACTCACTTCCCATTCAACTCAATCCCATCTCACTTTAGCTCACTTAATTTTCTTGAACTCATTTCTATATGACTCAAATGATTTTTAATTCCCAACTCAACATAATTCCATACACCATATTTGAACTCACCCATGGTTAACCAAGTCAACCATGGTAGCCGACCTACAAGTTATCTTAGACCACTCGCCACCTCACTTGATGAGGTGGATTTGGGTCCTACTTGGCTATGCCATTCACATGCCACTTCATACACTTGCCACCTCATACACTTGATGAGGTGGATCCCATGCCTTAGGTCTTAATTGGGTACATGACTCGATTAAATCAATTCATTTTGACCCATTGGGTCCCAATTGGGCATCTGACCCAATTGACCACACTTACCCAATTAATTAGAGTCAAATTCTATCCATGATCCGTTGGATCATAATTGGGCCATTGCCCCAATTCTTATCCATCTAACATTTACTCCATCTATAAATCTTAAATTTAACAATTAAAATAGATAATATCCAATATAATAATTGCATTGAAAATCTGGGATGTTACAATATTACCCTCTTTTGAAATTTTCGTCCCGAAAATCGAACGAAGTAGGGTTTCCAACAACTCATACAAAAAGATCCAGGTGAGCTGCTCTCATTTCTGATTCAAGTTCCCAGGTGGCTTCCTCATTACCATGTCGATCCCATACCACCTTGATGTAGTGAATGGCTCGGTTCTGTAACACCCTCTGTTCCTTCCCGATCACTCTGACCGGCCTTTCAACACAAGTCATGTCGCTTTGTACATCAACATCTTGCACATTTAGCAAGTGCGAAGGATCAGGAATGTATTTTCTCAACATAGACACATGGAATATATCGTGCAAAGATGACAACTGTGGAGGAAGTGCCAATTGATAAGCCACCTCCCCCACCCTCTTTTGGATTGGAAACGGCCCCACAAATCTAGGCGACAGTTTCCCTTTCTTCCCAAATTGTATGTGTCCCTTTCGTGGTGAGACATTCAAGAACACTAAGTCTCCCACTTCAAACTCAAGGAACCTCCTTCTCTTGTCAGTGTAGCTCTTCTAACGACTCTGTGCAGTAAGTAGATGTTGTACTTAATCTGCTCCGTGGTCTCTGCAACTAGCTCGGGTCCAATAAGTGCAGGTTCACCGGCCTCTGTCCAACACACTGGTGATCTATAGAGTCTACCATACAACGCCTCGAATGGAGTCATCTGGAGGCTTGCCTGGTAACTGTTGTCGGAAGAAAACTCAACCAGCGGTAAGTGATCCTCCCATCCACCCTTGAAGTCTAACATACATGCTCTCAGCATATCCTCCAATGTCTGTATTGTCCTCTTTGACTGTCCATCAGTCTGTGGATGGAACGCTGTGCTAATCAATAAATTTGTCCCCATAGCCGACTGCATGCTCTGCTACACTCTGTCGGTGAATCGGCCATCTCTGTCGGACACAATAATCCTGGGGATACCATGTAGTCTGATGATATCCTTGATGTACCGTCAACCGAAAGTCTCAGATGAATTTGTCATCTTGATGGGAAGAAAGTGTGCAGATTTGGTCAATCGATCTACCACGACCCATATTGCATCGTTGCCCTTTGATGACCTTGGCAACCCTATCACAAAATCCATGGAAATATGTTCCCATTTCCACTCCGACACTGGTAAGGGTTTGAGTAATCCTAGTGGCTTCTGATGTTCAGTCTTAACTTGCTGACAAGTCAAGCAGTGAGCAACAAACTCTGCTACATCTCTTTTAAGTCCATGCCACCAATAGTGTCTCTTCAGATCATGATACATATTGGTGCTACCCAGATGAATAGAGAGCTTGGTTTGGTGTGCCTCGATCAATAACTCTCTTCTGCAGCTCTGAGGCACATATGTCCTGCCTCGGAATAAAAGACCCTGTCCCGGTCG
Organism: Chimonanthus praecox; assembly: GCA_022113865.1. Taxonomy (NCBI): domain Eukaryota; kingdom Viridiplantae; phylum Streptophyta; class Magnoliopsida; order Laurales; family Calycanthaceae; genus Chimonanthus; species Chimonanthus praecox. The sequence continues at coordinate 28,531,050 of CM039088.1, read as the reverse complement.
TAACTCCCATTCCGGTATAACCTCACCAATAGACATTTTAACCCATATCTCTTCCACTTCCTGATCTGTCCGTTGTTCCTGTTCAATCTTGGAAACCATGTTGGACCGTATGATCAGATTATACAACTCCCATGGTTTTTGATGTACAAATTGACTCTCGAATGGTATTCAACATTTCCAATTCCTTCCTAATCAAACTGGCCACTGTTGCATGTGACATGCGACTGAGGGCATCCGCCACTTTGTTCGCCTTGCCAGGATGATATCGAAGCGCAAACTCATAATCTTGCCGACATTTCATCCATCTGCGTTGCCTCATGTTGAGTTCCTTCTGATCAAACAAATATTTCAAGCTTTTGTGATATGAAAATACCTCAAACTTCTCACCATAAAGATAGTGTCTCCAGTTTTTAAGAGCGAAAACCACAGCGGCTAATTCCAGATTATGCGTGGGATAGTGGCGTTCATGAATCTTCAACTGTCTTGAACCATAAGCCACTACGTGTTGACTTTGAGTGAGAGAACACCCAAGTCCCTCTCCTGAAGCATCACAATATACCTCATAATCCTTGCCTCTTTCAGACAAAATCAGAATAGGAGCAGTCGTAAGCCTCTTCTTCAGTTCTTCGAATCTTCGGTTACACACATCAGACCATTCAAATTTGACTCCTTTCTGAGTGAGTCGGGTAAATGGAGATGCAATCTTGGAGAAGTCCATAATAAACTTCCTATAATAGCCTACCAATCCCAGAAAGCTGCAGATATCGGTCACATTCTTTGGAGCTTTCCATTCTCTAACTGCCTCCACTTTAGCTGGGTCCACGGCTATACCTTCCGCTGATATGACATGCCCCAAGAAGTTAACCTCAGAGAGCCAGAATTCACAAATGCTTGCCTTGGCATACAACTGATTCTTCTTCAGGGTGTCCAGGACTATCCGCAAATGCTCTGTAACACCCCGAATTTTCAAGTTATTAATATATATGAAAATTACCCATTTAAATTGTGAATTATTAAATATGGATCTTAGATGCGTAAAGGGTTGGGTCATTGCCCAATCAAGACCCAACGGTTTTGGAAAGGGTTCCAATAAAATTTAAATGGGGTTGAATTAAAAGAGTAATGCATTATGTCTAAATTAAATAAATGATTGTGCATGGCCGAATATTGGATTTGAATATCCAAGGAGATGTTTAAAAATCAAATGAAGATTACATTGGTCGTGTATAGGGATTACCATATCTATGTTGGGCGCATAAGATCATTTAAAAAGGGTATGCAAATTGTCTAAAATTAAATAAAGAAGATGTCTAATTAAATAGAGATTGTATGGCCGTGTGTGACATTGCTAAAGTGGGAAGGTCGGCAACTTCCAATGAAGGCACAAGGAAGGGCACACAGCAATTGTATATTGGCACCTTTTAAATTGGGATCAATGGGAAGGTTGGCAACTTCTAAATCTAGGCATAAGGGAAGTTGCTAATTACAAGAGGGGTGCACGACAACTCTAGGTATAATACAAGGTAATTGCTATTGTATCAAGGGGAATTATTATCTTAGCACCTTCTAACTTGGGTTCAACAGGAAGTAATAAAAGGAGAGACATAGAGGGGCGCACGGCTTACACTCACACACATAAAGCTGAAATCCCTTTCCCTTAAGTTCTCATTCTCGGCTTTCATAATACACAACAGAAGAGAAGGCAGCCAGCGAGTGGGAAAAATCAAGAAGAAAGGAGAAGGATTGGAAGAATAAGAATCAATTGGAACCGGTTAGTGATTTTATAATTTTTGTTTAAAAAGAAAAGAACCATAGGGTTCGGCCATGGTGTATGGCCGAACCCCATGGAAGAAGATTGGGAAAGGATTTTGATAATTTAAATGGAAGCATGAACCATAGGGTTCGGCCACAGTGCATGGCCGAACCCCATGGAAGAAGATATGGTTAATGTATGGATTTTTAATGAGGAAAAACCATGGGAGTTGGTTAATAAATTCATATGGTTTTAATGGATTTTTTGGCGATTTTTAATGGAAGGTTATTTGTTATATTTTAAGGAATGAAAACCATGGAAAGTCATGGTTTAAATTATGGGTTCTTTGGTTGGAGACCATGGAATAAGATGAACCATAGGACATGGCCGAACCCCATGGAAAGGATATTAATAAATTTTAATGAATTTAAAATGATGGGAAATGTTATTTATGTTTTAATTTTAAATGGAGACCATGGGAAGATATAGATGGATTTAATATGGTGATTGATTAAATGGAAGATCAATGCTTAGTAATTTTTAAAGAGAGGATCTTGAACCATAGGGTTCGGCCATGGTGTATGGCAGAACCCCATGGAAGTTGTCATTAATTTAGAAAGTATATAGAAATGTTTGGATTGTCTTTATGGGTGAGGTTCGGCCATGGTGTATGGCCGAACCCCACTAGGGTTTATTTATGGAAGTTGTATATTAAATTTAGAAAGTTTCTATTTAGGGACTTTCTAATTATGAAGGTGGATATTGAATTTAGAAAGTTTCTAAATGTGGACTTTCTAATTATGGACTTACCAATTAAGGATTTGCTAATAATGGAAGTTGATGAAAATGGAAAGTTAGACATCATAGGGTTTGGCCATGGTGCTTGGCTGAACCCCATGAATCAATGGTGGATTACGTTCTGCAATCTAAACCTAAGGTGATGAAGGTAATGGCAAAGTTGTAATTAAAGGCCAAAATGAAAGATCATGGGTTCGGCCATGGTGTATGGCTGAACCCCATGAGGTCCTTTATGGACTTAAGTGGCTAAGGAATTTTTATGGGTCATGTATTGTAACACCCCAATTTCTTAATGAAGTGGATAATTACGAAAATGCCCCTAGGTTAGTAAATTTATTAATTATGATGTTAAATGAGAAAATAGTGGGGCCCATTGCTCAAATTAAGACTCTATGAGCACATTATAAATGTCAAATTTGATTGGATGGGTAATGTACATCAATTGGGTCGAAAATGGTTAAATGGGTCAAAGGGCTCAATTGGGACCCAATGGGTCATAATGGATTATTTGACCATTGGGTGAGCTCAATTTCAATGGGGTTAAGCTGAATTGATTGGAAATCAAGTGGAGCAAAAATGGGTAGGCTTGATGCACAAGTGAAAACCATTTAAAAATGGCAAAATCAGCCCATTAATGGGTCATGTTGTCAAAACGGGTCAAGGGACTAATTGGGGACCCATTGGGTCGGGTTGACCAGGTTGACCATGGCTGACCGTGTGGGCTCTCAATTGAGCTCAAGTATGAGTTAGTGCAGCTCGAGTTGGACTGATTTGGAGTGAGGTTTAATTAAGAAATGAGTTGACTCAAATTTGAGGCATTAAATGTGTTGAGTTGGATGAGTTGAGTTGGAATAAAAAGATCATGAGTCAAATGAGTCAAGAGGAAGTGGAAATGTTTTCTAATCTCACACAACTCTTAGATAGACAAATCCTAGCCGTTGGATGAAGGGGTGCCTTGGCCAAAGCCAAGGGACACCAAACAATGGCGTCATGCATCTCATCTCATGAGATGCATGGGCTGAAGTGAATGGATGCAACGTTTGGTACCAAGGGGTGCCTTGGATGGCACCCAATACCTCCTTGGTTTTATCAAGGGTTAATGAGGATTAAATGGGTGATTTGGGATTGCTTAACAAAAGCAATCAACACCATCATTTGGTCGATTTTCACACAAGGAAAATCCTAAGAATCCTCATCTCTCTCCCTCTCTCCAAACTCTTTCTCTTGGCTGAACCAGCAGTGGTGTTTGCACCAATTGATCAAGCATAAACCAGCAAAGGAAGGGAGGTTAAGAAAGATAGGAAGTAAAGAGCAAGGGCAAGAAGAAAAGCTTGGAATTTGGTAAGTATTTCCATGGATTTTTGTTTAAAAAGATGGGACAGATGGAACATGTTTGGGCCATGGGTATGGCCGAATGCACCAAGGTTTAAACCTTGGGTAATGGTGGTTTAAATATTCTAAAAGGGATCATTGGGTTCGGCCACCTTGGAGGGCCGAACCCCATGGAAATAATTGGTGGGTTTTGATAGTTTTTGTAACTTGAAACTATGCCATTGTGGGACTGTTTTAGATGTTTCTATTAGATTTAAAATGCATGTTTTAAAGAGGTTTAAAACATGGATTTGACTGTCTTGATTGGCCAAGGAATGGCCGAATGCATCATGGGTCTAAACCATGAGTATAAATTGATAAAATGGATCATTGGGTTCGGCCACCTTGGATGGCCGAACCCCATGAATTGTTGTTGATATTTTGATGGTTTTTGGAAAATTAAATTAGACATAAGATGAATGTTTAAGAGGTTCAAACCAAAGGCCATAGTGTTCGGACAATGAGCATGGCCGAACCCCATGAAATCATATGATTATTGTATGGTGATTTTGATGGTTTTGAGAGACAAAAACCATACAAGATTATGGTGTTTTTATGGGAATTAAATGAATATAAGTTTGCTGTTTTGGGTTGGCCATTGGATGGCTGAACCATGTGGTTAACATGGTTAAAGGGTAGAGTCCAATTGATATAAAAATAATGGAACCATTGAGCCAAGGGAACCATTGGGTTCGGCCATGTGTATGGCCGAACCCCATGGACCATTGTATGGGTTAAATGGACGAAGTTTATGGGTAGTATTTGTTATTGATTCCATGATGTTATAAAGGGTTTAATATAACTGAAAGAGTGATGGATTTGGATGTTAATGTTCATCAAAAAGAAAGGCAAAGTGGAGCACCAAAATCAAAGGGGTGAGGTTCGGCCATGTTGTATGGCCGAACCCCACCAAGTGTTATGAATGGTGTTTGGTTTTAAAAAAGTTTAAAAATATCCCAATGGAGAACCATTTGGTGATGGATAAAAGGGATTATAAGGTTCGGCCATGTATAGGGCCGAACCCCATAAAATGACAATGGTGGATTAAAGGTTAGATGATTAGTGTGTGAATTCTTAGATGAATGGATTGGAAATTAGGATTATGTATGAAGAATAAAAAGGATAAAAAATGTGATGGTGAGGTTCGGCCATGTTGTATGGCCAAACCCCACTAAGATGGATTGGTTTTGGATAATGGTGATCAGCAAAATTAATCATTGGTTAGACAATGGCAAAATCATAAGTACAAGTTAAATTGCAAAAGGACATGAAAGGAAGATCAAATCCAAAATGTTGAGGTTCGGCCATGGGTATGGCCGAACCCCACAAGATGGTTTTTGGGTCGTAGATGTGAATGAATATTTAAATGATAGTATGATTTACTTATTGTTATATGGACAAGGTAACGGAAGTTGAACGTCGTGCGAGTCGTGACCGGATAAAGCCTAAGAAAGAACGGACGCTGAAGTGAATCTTCAGTAGGTTTCCTACCTACTTGTAACCACATTTACACTTGTTTTCATGATGGTTTTTATGAGATATTGTTATACTATTATTTATCATATTTTGAATGATGAGATTTATTTACATGTTGCATCTATCATTGGCATCTCATGCATGGACATGGGATGATGATTGTGGAACCCGGAGCCCACACTCTGGTGATATGATGTGATGCAACTGTGAGACTTCCTTAGGCGATGAGGATCCCGCCAGGAGGAGTAACATGATGATAAGAGTCACATTGGTCTCCTTAGGCGATGAGGGTCCCGCCAGGAGGATTATATGATGATTATGGACACCGGAGCCCACCGTCGGAATGCCCGAGATGCAACTGTGGGGCCTCCTTGGGTGGTGAAAGTCCCGCCAGGAGAATTAATAGGTTGATATGAGACACGTCAAGTGATGGCTATATGTATGTGTGATGGGGTGGGGCTCATTACATTTGCATACATACATAGCATGGTTTTATATGTTTTTGATAATAAGACATTTGTTATATGCATGATTTATAAGCTAACCTTGTGGTAGCCCTGATTGGGAACCTACTGGGCACGTTGATCTAACGCCCTAATTCTATCCTTAGAGGATAATGCAGGAACAAGGAATGGGAAAGAGAAGGTCGATGACCAGGAGGGGAGCCAAGCCTAAGCGCTTGATTGTTGATCAGGATTTCTTTATTACTGTCGTTTGAGTTATATTTTGTGGACATGTAATAAGTTGATACATTGCTATGGTTTGTTTAGGATATTAACAATATATGGTTGGTTTAAGTTATTTATTAATTAAGACTTGTACTTGTTATCTATTCAACCTAATTCCGCAGTTAGACTAGTTTATTCCGCAAGTCATTGTTTAGTTCCATGTGTGGTTTGTTATCGGTTAGTCCATTCATACATGGGTGGCCAGTTAAGGGCGTATTTTGGAAGTCCGAACTTAACTCGCGTCGTGACGTCTCTCCGCCCTTGTCCGGGTTTATTTTTAAAAAAAAATTAGACTGTGATTTCTTGGAGAGGGCGGGGCGTTACATGTATGGACCTAATATGTTTAAAGGAATCGGTTATGAATTATTTTAAAGGGTTATTGGGAGTGTTATGAATGTTTAAATAAATTAATGGACCTATGTGTTGGAACATAAGCGTAAGTTGTTGGAGGCAATGGCAATTTGGCAATTAAGTGAAAATAAGGGACCATGGGTTCGGCCATGGTGTATGGCCGAACCCCATGGGGATTGGTTTATGGACTTAAAATAGTGTAAATCAAGTGGGACTTGGTTTTGATTGGTTATTATATTATAAGATAACGGGACCTCACAAGGTGTTTACGATCGTGAGCGGTTACCGGACGAAAGACGCAAGGACACGTTAGCGATCTTTGGTAGGATTCCACCTCTTTGAAACCATGGATTTTATGTACAATGTTTTTATCTTATTTTGATGAATTTATATTGCAAAGGATAGGTTTCAAAATGTGAGTTTTAAATGCTATGTTTATATGATAAAATAGCATGTGTTGGATATGTTTCAAAATGTGATTTTAATGCTATGTTTATATGATAAAATAACATGTGTTTCATTGGCATCTCATGCATGGCATGGGGTAAAGGATTTGTAACGGGAGGGTCCACACTCCGTCGGGGCGTCCGAAAAACCTATCTGGGGTACCTTGATGTGCTTTTCCATCAGGAAGAAACCAGAGGGTCCACACTCCATTGGGGCGTCCGAAAGACCTATGTGGTGGGTACTTTTATGTACATGTGACGGGTGGAACTCATTGCATTTGTCATCTTTGCATGGCATCGTTTTATATGGTTTTGGATATTATGATATTGTATATGTTTTGTACTAACCATGTGTTAGCCCTAATTGGAATACCTACTGGGCGCGTTGTTCTAACGCCCTACTTCTACCCTAATGGATGACACAGGAAATCAGGGGAACGATGAACGCAAGGAGGGCCAAGCATAGGAGCTTGGATGATTTATTTTATATGTTTGAATAAAGTTACTTATGGACATGTATTTGAGTAACTAGTTTCGGGAATGTAATAACTTAGATGGTTGGATGTTTAATTTGGATAATTATGATATTTTAATTATGATTAAGGACTTGACGTAATTTGGTATCTGAATGGAATAGAACTTGGTTCTATTATGTTTCCGCATATTATGATTATAATTCCGCAATTATGATGTTATTCCACATGTTGATATTGTTATGTGTGAACTGTCTTTATGGACTTAGTCCATGCACAAATAGGGTTGGCCAGTTAAGGGTCGGAATTTAGAAGTTCAGACTTAGCTCGCGTCGTGACGTCCCGCTCTCTATCACTACTCTGTTATAAAAAAAAATAGATTCTGATTTATGGGAAGAAGGGAGTGAAAAAGGGCGGGGCATTACAGTTGGTATCAGAGCGAACCAGAAACATTGAATCGTTCGGAGTAAATTAATTCGGCCCCCGTGCATTAATTTACTTCATTAGACTCAGACGGATGATAGCAAAGGAAGTACAGTCAAAATAATCAGATTATCAAACATAGCAACATAGGATATATTTCCCCAGAAACAAAGCAAAAAATAAATAAATCAAGAGTGCTTATTTGGAAATTTTCCCCTAAAAAGTAGGAAATACAAATTTTTATGATGGAAACTAAGTCATGATATTTTTTTAATGGCTTAGGGAAAAATGGCTCCAAGGGGAAGGCCAAGGAGAAATACCCGACAAAACCCAAATGGGGGTGAAGAGGAGGTAGAACATCCTCGAAATGAGGAAGAACAACAATCTCATCATGAAGAGGAAGAACAACCATCCCACCAAGAGGAGGAGGAACAAAGCAGCGTGAACATACTAGTGGTGCCTCCTGAACTGCAAAACTTGGTTCAAGCGGTGGTCACTTCGGTGCTTCAACAACACTTGAACGACAATGGAACCACCAAGGAGACCAATGGCAGGAGTATGGTCAGGGATTTCCAGCAACAGTGCCCTTTTTACTTCAAAGGGAGAGAAGGGGCTGTCGGAGTGGAAAATCGGTTGAAGAAGATCACTCAGATCCTGACCTTAATCAAGATTGTGAGTCATGCTGACAAGATTTTACTGGCCACATCACAACTGATCGATGATGCCGGTAAATGGTAGGAAGTGGTAGAGAAGCAGCGAGCACTCCTTCCGGAAGGAGAGAGGACTGCGATGACTTGGGAGCAGTTCTCAGCTACCTTCCTGGAACATTATTTTCCTGAGGAGGAGAAGGAGCGCCAGACTCAGGCTTTTCTATCTTTGGTACAAGGTACCATGACAGTGGCAGAGTACCACCAGGAGTTTCTCAGTTTGTCTGTGTATGCATTTTATATGGTGGATACATAGTATCGAAGGGCACGCAAGTTTGAGCAGGGCCTTCGGCCTAGCATAAGTGCCAAGGTAACCATATTTAAAGCAGCCACATTGGCAGAGGTGGTCAGCAGGGCCACTACAGCAGAGCAGGGGATGGCTGAGTTAACGCGTTTTGATAATCACCGAGCTCAGAGTGGGAGGGGTACATTTCAGCCCAATAAGAGGTTCCGACCTAACTCTAGCAGACCCTCACCATCCACTGGGTCAACAGGGGGCTTCCGTCCTAATCATCCCTTCCCATCTGCATCAGTCACTCAGGCTCCCAGAGGGGTGAACAACTGCTTCCATTGTGATCATCCGGGCCATTTTAAGAGGGAATGTCCACAACTCAACAGACCCTCATATTCCAGAGGTTCATCTCGTCCACCAGGTAGGCCAGCTAATTCACGAGGAGGCAGGACATCTAATCAGGCGGGACGGCCGCCTACAGGATTTGGACGGTTATTCACCTTAGCACCTCCAGCAGCAGAGGATCATTCTGTGATTCAAGGTAAGGCGGTAGTCAGTAGTTCTACGCCTTTACTTGATTTGATTCTGGAGCATCTCACTCTTTCATATCTGCTATATTCATATCTGTAACTGGAACTTTAGTACAAAGACTGTCCACATCACTCACCGTTGTATCCCCCCGTCAGAGACACATCATTGGGGCTTATATACACAACAGTGAATACTGAACTCGCAGGACTCAGATTTGAGTTCAATTATTTGATACTCGATATGTCAGAATATGATATTATTTTCGGCATGAACTGGTTGGCTAGCTTTAAGGCCAACATTGATTGTTATCGCCGTAGGGTGACATTCTGGTTACTCGAGGGAAAACAACATGTGGTGCATACTGACAAACAAAGTAAACTGCATGAAGGGTTGAATCACCTAGTATTGAACAGTATCAGAATCAACAAGGCACCGGTGGCTGAACTTCCGGCAATAGTAAAGGACTTTGCGGACATATTCCCAACAGAACTCCCCAGCTTGCCTCCCATGGGGGAGATTAATTTTGAAATCAAGCTGTACCCTAGCACTGTACCAGTGTCATTACCACATTACCGGATGGCACCAGCGGAGATGTCCGAGTTAAAGAAGCAGATTGATGAACTGCTTAGACTGGGGTGCATTCGGAACAGTACATCGGCTTGGGGAGCTCCGGTTTTATTTGTGAAGAAAAAGGATGGTTCACTCCGTATGTGTGTGGACTACCGAAAACTGAACCAGCTGACGGTCAGAAACAAGTACCCTCTACCCAGGATCGATGATTTATTGGATCAACTTAGAGGTTCCAGTCATTTCTCTAAGATTGACTTGATGTCTGGATACCATCAAATCCGGGTTAGGGAGGAGGACATAGAAAAGACAGCCTTCAGAACGCGGTATGGACTATTTGAGTTTGTAGTCATGCCGTTTGGACTCACCAATGCACCGGCTGTGTTCATGGATCTTATGAACAAGATTTTCCGTCCTTACTTGGACCAATTCGTCATTGTATTTATTGATGATATTTTGATTTATTCCAAAACTCAGGAAGAACATGCTAAGCAACTGAGGATAGTTTTGGACACTTTGAGGAAAAACCATCTATATGCTAAAGCCAGCAAATGTGAATTCTGGCTACCCAAGGTTAACTTTTTGGGACATGTTATATCAGAAGATGGTATAGCCGTGGATCCGGCTAAAGTGGCGGCAGTGGGAGAATGGAAAGCACCAAAGAATGTAACCGAGATCCGTAACTTTTTGGGATTGGTTGGTTATTACAGAAAGTTTATTATGGATTTCTCCAAGATTGCATCTCCACTGACTCGACTCACTCAGAGAAGAGTCAAATTTGAGTGGTTAGACTTGTGCAATCAGAGATTTGAAGAGTTGAAAAATAAACTTACAACGGCTCCTATCTTAATTTTGCCGAAAAGAGGCAAGGGTTATGAGGTAGAATGCGACGCTTCAGGAGAAGGACTCGGGTGTGTCCTCAGTCAAACTCATCGTATGGTGGCTTATGGTTCAAGACAATTGAAAATACATGAACGTCTCGATCCTACGCACAATCTTGAACTAGCCGCAGTAGTATTCGCTCTCAAATGCTAGAGACATTATCTATATGGCGAGAAATTTGAAGTGTTTTCAGATCATAAGAGCTTGAAATACTTGTTTGATCAGAAAGAGCTCAACCTGAGGCAGAGCAGATGGATGGCATATCTGGCAGATTATGACTTCGCACTTCGGTATCACCCTGGTAAGGCGAACAAGGTGACGGATGCCCTTAGCCGCTTATCACATGCATCAGTGGTATGTTTGATCAGGACAAAATGGGACATGTTGAATACCATTCGAGAGTTCAACTTATAGATCAATAACCATGGGAGTATGTACAATTTGATCATACGGTCCAACATGGTTACCAAGATTGAACAGGAACAACGGATAGACCCGGAAGTGGAGGAGATATGGGCCAAAATGTCTACTGGTGAAGTCATACCGGAATGGGAATTACGACCGGGACAGGGTCTTGCATTCCGAGGAAGGATATATGTACCAAAGAGTTGTAGAAAAGAGTAACTGGTTGAGGCACATCAGACCAAACTCTCTATTCATCCGGGCAGCACTAAGATGTATCACGACCTGAAGAGGTATTACTGGTGGCACGGACTCAAGAAGGATGTGGCAGAATTCGTGGCTCATTGCTTAACTTGTCAGCAGGTTAAGACGGAACATCAGAAGCCACCAGGGTTACTCAAACCCTTACCAGTGCCGGAATGGAAATAGGAGCACATCTCCATGGATTTTGTGACAGGGTTGCCAAGGTCTTCAAAGGGCAACGATGCGATATGGGTCATGGTAGACCAACTGACCAAGTCTGCACATTCCATTCCCTTTAAGATGACAGACTCATCTGAGACTTTGGGTCGGCGGTATATCAGGGATATCATCAGATTACATGGTATTGTAACACCCCGGATTTTCAAGTTATAAATATTTACCGAAATTACACATTTAATTTGTGAATTTTTAGATATGGATCTTAGATGGGTAAAATGTTGGATTATTGCCCAATTAAGACCCAACGGTTGTGGAAATGGTTTCAATAAAAATTAAATGGGGTTGAATTGTAACTCCACGCCTTTTCCGAGAATTTCAGAGTCTAATTTTTTTTTTTAATAAATATCGGAAGAGAACGGGCGGCGTCACGACGAGAGTTAAGTTCAGACTACGCAAGTCTGAACCTTAACTGGCCACCCATGTGTACATGGAATAGACCATGATTATGAATCACACATGGAACTAACATCAACATGCGGAAAAACCAAGATTAATTGCGGAAAAAAAAGACTAGATAGCAAGTAACAGTCTCAACCATTAATTAAGATAAACCAACGATCCAAAAGTTATTAACCTAATCAAACCATAGTAAGTAATGAATTATTACATGTCCAACAAAAGTATTCAAATGTCAGTAATATAATGTAATCCAAATCCATCATTCAAGCGCTTAGGCTTGGCTTAGCTCCCCTCCCGGTCAACGACCTTTTCTTTTCCTTTACTTGTACCTGCATTCTCCTCTGAGGATAGAATTAGGGCGTTAGATCAACACGCCCAGTAGGTTCCCGAATCAGGGCTACCACAAGTTAGCAAATAAAACATGCATATACATATCATAATACATGATCATCAAAACAGGTAAAACAATGCTATGAAGTATGCACATGCAATGAGCATCCCCCATCATGTACATTCATAGCCATCACTTGATGTGCCTTGCACCGAAAAGGTAAATTACAACACATTTTCATCTCTTCATCATTGACTGATTCATATCACGTATTAGCCCTCCTGGCGGGACTCTTATCACCTAAGGAGACCATTTTGACTATGATCATCATGTTACTCCTCCTAGCGTGACCTGCACCACCGAGGATGGACGTAACTCATAACTTGAAACACTGTAGAACCTCATTCATAATTCCATGTCTATGCATGAGATGCCAATGCCTGTATGCCATTTGTTAATGCATAATATATCATTTGAAATACATATAATAAAACAAGAGTCTCATAAGAAAACTCGGGTAAAACTGTGGTTACAAGTAAGTAAGAAACCTACTGAAGAATCACTTCAGCGTCCGTTCTTTCTTAGGCTTTATCCGGTCACCGTTCGCAGTCGTGCACCGTCACAGAGATCCGTCACCTTATTCACATAAATCATGGACCAACTTTAATCCCTTACTTTATTTGATTCCCATTTTTGAGTCTAAGTCCACCAATTCATGATTGAGTCTCTAATTGATCGTAAACCTATGTTCATTAATGATCTTTAACCACGTTACAAGATTATCATAATCAGCCCTTAACTTAGCCTCTTTTTCCATTGATTAAAACACATAAATAATTTAATCCATAACTGGTCCATACACTTAGATCCATTAATGAATTACCAATCGGATCATTAAAATTAGTCCTTTTAATTTAACATAACCACCATTTATCCTACCGGATTAACAACGACCACTGAAAATACTCAAAACCGTACTCTTCAATTCAATCAATTGAATCAGGAATTAAGTCGACTGAATCACAGATTCAGTCGGCTGACTTTGAATCAGATTGTCTGTTTGTTCTGCCAGTCCAGTTTCAGTAGACTGAAACACCCATTCAGTTGGCTGAATTATCAACCATCCATTCACGTGTTTAATAAGCATCCCTTCAGTCGACTGAATCATATATTCAATCGGCTGAAACTTCCGGGACCCTTTTCTTATCCGAGACGTTTGTGTTCAGTCGACTGAATCATAAGATTCAGTCGGCTGAAACTCCCAAAAACTTGTTCTATCATCAGCCACCATTAGTTTAGTCTACTGAATCCCTTATTCAGTCAGCTGAAACTCCTAGAAACTCGTTTCTGATTCGTCTATTATCAGTTCAGCCAACTTAATCTCTGATTCAGTCGGCTGAACCTCCCAGAACTTCGTTTCTGGCTCGTTCATTGTCTGTTCAGTCGACTGAATCTCTGATTCAGTCGTCTGACTGTTTGTCAGTCCTTTCCATCTTTTAAACCACTAATTTAAATCATAAGAACTTCAGCCCTTTTCTGACATTCAGATACAGGTTTATAATCCTTTCAATAATATGTATTTGATTCTTAAATCAAACCCAAAAATCAGTCCATAAAACCCATGGTTTTCATGTTTCCAAAACATGAAAACCAAGCAATCTTTCACATGGGGTTCGGCCCTTCATGGTGGCCGAACCCAATGGTCATCTTTATCATTTCTAAACCTCCATTAATCAAGGTTAAAACCTTGGTATATTCAGCCAAAACCATGGCCCAATACACACCCATTTTATTAATCCAAAAGTCCATGAAACACTTACCAAATTCCAAGCTCTTCCTATTGCCTTTGCTCCTTGCCTTCTTCCTTTTATTTCTTGCTGCTTTAAGCTTGAATAATTGGTGCCAAAAACCTCTGCTGTTCCACTTAAGAAAATGAATTGGAGAGAGGGAGAGAGAGATGGAGAATCTTGGCTTTTCAATGGTGAAAAACGACCAAGATGGTGTTTGTTTCCTTTAATAATTCAACCCTCAAAACCCCTCTACTTCCTCATCAATTCTTGCCTAAACCAATGGGACACTTGCTGCCAACAAATGCACCCATTGGCATTCCAACGATGAAGGCTTGGGGTTTCCAAATGGAATAGAAACCCCCCATATTCCCATTTAATGTTTTGCATGAAACTCACCATAACAAGTCCCCAACGTGTGGGACTTGTTTTGGGTTTGTTTGAGATCACAACACCTCCTCATATTCCACTTAACTCATTGAATTTACAGCCCATTTGACTTCCATTTTGACTCACTCAACTCAATGGCTTAACTCACCATATTAAACATCATATATTAATTACACTTGAGTCAACTCATTCTTGATTCAAATTAAATAAAATCAGTTCCACTTAACCTGATTTAACTCACCATTGAACTCATTTGTGGGCCCACATGGTCGGCTGCGGTCAACAAAGTCAACCCGACCCGTTGGGTCCCCCTTTAGCTCCTTGACCCGTTTTTGACTCCATGACCCAATTATGGATATTTTGGTCATTTGTAACTGGTTTTTACATATGGGTCAGGCTTGCCCATTTTTCCTCCACTTGATTTCCAATCAAATCAGCCTAACCCCATTTAATTTAAATTCACAAAACGGTCAAATAATCCAGTAAGACCCGATGGGTCCCATTTGGGCCCTTTGACCCATTTAGCCATTTTTTGACCCAAATGATGAAAATTACCCATCCAATCAAACTTAACATTCATAATGTGCTCATATGATTTTAATTTGAGCAATGGACCCCACTATTTCCTTACTTAACATCACAAAATAATTATTTTAACAACTCATGGGCATTTTCATAATTTTCCACTTCATTAAGAAATTGGGGTGTTACATGAATTTAATTGGTTATACAATATCTATAAATAAGGGATTAGGAATGGGATAATTGTACATGGCCGAATATTAGATATGAAATCCATAAATATGCGCATGTGTTGGAATATTTTTAAAAAGGTGTCTATTTCCTTGATACTAGGGGATTGTTTAGATAAAGAAGCTAATCTAAATAAAGAAGATAGGATGCATGGCCGAGTGAGAGATATGCAAAGCCTTGATATGCGCATACAAGATGAGATACATATTAGAGTATCTTTATAAAAGGAGTCCCTTTCCTAAACTAAAAACGGCATACACTAAAAGAAAGGCAAGAGGGCGCATGACATCTTTTAATTAGGACTTTCTAAAGTGGGAAGCCTAGGATCGGCAATTGCTATCTTAATAGGATCGAGTGGAATAATAGAAGGGAGGCGCATAGAGATACAAGGGGCTCACGACAATTACAATCTTAGCACCTCTTAAGATTGGCCGATTGAAGATTAATAGAAGAGAAGGGCATCAAAGGGCGCACGACACCCATAACTTTAAGATCAATTTTCATTCTCGGCAAGAACAAAGAGAAGAGAAGGCAGCCAGCCGAGTGAAGGATCAAGGAGGCTAAGGAAAGAAGAAGATTGGAAGAGCAAGATCAACCGAAGGAAAACCGGAGGAGTCGCGGAACCGGTAAGTGATTTAATAGTTTTGATATTTTTGTTTAAGATAAGGAACCATAGGGTTCGGCCATGGTGTATGGCCGAACCCCATGGAACAAGATTAAGGGATGAATGATAATATTTTTGGATTGGATTTAAAAGAGGAAGTATGGAACCATAGGGTTCGGCCATGGTGTATGGCCGAACCCCATGGAAGAAAATGAATGGAAGGTTGTTGGTTAAATTTTTATGGGTTGGAAACCATGGAAGGAAATTAGATGATCATGGTGTTCTAAATGGAAAAGGAGGAAACATAGGGTTCGGCCATGCCCATGATAGAATATTGATTAATTTTAAATGGAGAAGCATTGGTTATGTTTTAATGGATGGCAAAGTTGTAAATGTTGGCCAAATTAAAAGATCATGGGTTCGGCCATGGTGTATGGCCGAACCCCATGAGGTTTAATTATGGATTTAAATTATTAAGGAATTTATATTGGAGTTGGTTAATGAATCCATACGGGTTTAAATGGTTTAATAAAAAGGGTTGAACAATAGGGTTCAGCCATGGTGTATGGCCGAACCTCATGGAGGTGTATTGGGATTTTTAATTAATAATGGAGGATGGCTAATAAATTGGAAAGTTTCTAATTATGCAAGGTGGAGATTAAATTGGAAAGTTCTTCTAATTATAGAAGGAACATTGAATTATGATTCAAGTATGGAAGTTGATGAAAATAGAAATATAGACATCATAGGGTTCGGCCATGGTGTATGGCCGAACCCCATGAACCAATTTTAATGGGTCACTCATTGGTGGATCAGGTTTGGATTAAGGAATCGGTTATGGATCATTTTAAAGGGTTAATTGGAGTGTTATGTATGATTAAATGAATGAAAGGACCTATGTTTGGAATCTAAGCATAAGTTGTTGAAGGCAATGGCAAAGTTGTAAATACATGCCAAAATGGAGGATCATGGGTTCGGCCATGGTGTATGGCCGAACCCCATGAGGTTTCTTTCATGGACTTGATTGGTTAAGGAATTTATATAGGGTCTAGTTATGGTAGATTTAAATGAATGGAGGTAATGACAATTTTGTAAATATAGCCTAAAATTGAAAGATCATGGCTTCGGCCATGTTGTATGGCCGAACCCCATGAACTTGTTAATGGGCCAATTGTGGGCCTTTGTATAATTTAAATGAATGGTTTACCAAACCAAGGGATGAGGGGTTTTATTTTATGAATTATGAACCAATCATGAAATAATGTTATGGATGGGTTTTGGACATAAACCTAAGGTAATGGCATTTTGGTAATTAAGTGAGAATAAGGGATCATGGGTTCGGCCATGGTGTATGGCCGAACCCCATGGGGAATGTTTACTGAACTTAATGTTTGATATATCTTAGATGATTAATTGGGTTATCATCAGATTAATGCATAAAAATGGCAGGAATGACATTATTGTAAATATGGGAAAAAATGAAAGACCATGGGTTCGGCCATGGTGTATAGCCGAACCCTATGGGGATTGTGTTTATGGACTTAAACATTATTGTAAATCAAATGGGACATGGTTTTAATTGATTAATGCATTATAAGGTAACGAGACCTCTCAAGGTGTGTACGATCGTGAGCGGTTACCGGACGAAAGACGCAAGGACACTTTAGCGGTCTTTGGTAGGATTCCACCTCTTTGAAACCATGAGTTTATGTACATTATTTTTATCTTGATTTGATGAACTTATATTGCAACGGATATGTTTCAAAATGTGAGTTTTAAATGCTATGTTTATATGATAAAATAACATGTAATGTATATGTTTCAAATATGAGCTTTTAAATGCTATGATTTGTATAATTGCATAGCATGTGGACATTTGCATCTCATGCATGGCATGGGAGGGATGAATGGTAACCGGTGTAACACCCCAATTTTTCAATAAATGGAAAATTACGAAAATGCCCCTGAATTATTAAATTAATTATTTTGTGATGTCAAAATAAGAAATGTTGGGACCTATTGCTCAAATTAAGGTCGTATGAGCACATTATATGTATATCAAGTTGATTTGGATGGGTTATGTACATCAATTGGGTTGGAAATGACTAAATGGGTCAAAGGGCTCAATTGGACCCAATGGGTCAAAATGGATGATTTGACCATTGTGTAAGCTTAAATTAAATAGGGTTAAGCCTATTTGATGGGAAATCAAGTAGAGAAGAAATGGGTAGGCATGATCCATATGGGAAAACCACTTACAAATGACCAAAATACCATAATTGGGTCATAGAGTCAAAAATGGGTCAAGGAGCTAAAGGGGACCCAACGGGTCGGTTGACCAGTTTGACCACGGTGACCGTGTGGGCCCTCAATTGAACTCAAGTGTGAGTTAATTCAACTTGAGTTGGGTTGATTTGAAATGAATTGGATTTAAGAAATGAGTTGACTCAAACTTAGTGCATTAAAAGTGATGAGTTGGATGAGTTGGTTTAGAATAAAAATATTCCGAGTTAGGTGAGTCAAGAGGAGATGGAAATGAGTTGTATTCTCACACAACAATTAATCTGAATTAATCTCAGCCGTTGGTATGAAAGGGTGCTTTGGCAAAGCCAAAAGACACCAAGGTTGGGCGGCACCTCTTCATGAAGGGTTGCATTGGTTCATTTCCCATGTGATACAATGTTTGGCACCAAGGGGTGCAATGTTTGGCACCAAGAGGTGTCTTGGTTAACACCCTTTGCCCCATCGTTTTTAACAACATTAATGAGGGAGGATGAATGGGAGTTGGGGGGCTGAAACTATAAAAGAAAACCTAACCATACATGGCCGTTTTTCACACCAAAGAATCCAAGAATTCCCATCTCTCTCTCCCTCTCTCCAATTCGTTTTCTTGGCTGAACAGCAGAGGTTTGGCATCAGTTAATCAAGCCTAAACCAGCAAGGAATTAAGTAAAGAAAGAAGAAATAAAAGGGAGAAATCAAGGATCAAAGACAAGAAGAAAACTTGGAAAATTTGGTAAGTATTTTATGTGTTATTTGGTTTAATAACATGGAATGAATGGGGGTGAATTGGGCCATGGTTATGGCCGAATACACCAAGGTTTTAACCTTGATTAAGAGAGGCTTTAAAATGGTAAAGATGACCATTGGGTTCGGCCACCATGGAGGGTCGAACCCCATGCAAAAGTTAGGTTGGTTTTCATGTTTTGAAACATGGAAACCATGGAGTTTTTGGTGGACTGTTTTTGAGTTTTATTGAGATTCAAATGCATGTTTTAAAGAGGGTTAAAAACATGGATCTGAATGACATAAGGACTGAAGGTACCATGGGTCTAAATCAATGGTTTAAAATTGATGAATTGGACCATCAGGATCGGCCATCTTGGATGGCCGAATCCCACGAAGTTTGATGGTCATTTGGACAAATTGATGAACTTAGTTGGATGGTCTTGAGAGGTAATAAGGCAGCAAAGTTATACTGATACTATGACACCTAAAAACATGTTTGAAAGAACAAAACATAGACATGAGGTTCGGCCACCTTGGATGGCCGAACCCCATGTTAGTATTTGATGATTTTGATGAGTTTAAAACCATATAAAATATGGTGTTTGATGTAATTTGGTGAAGTTTAACTTGTTGTTATTGGTTCGCCAATGTAGGGCTGAACCATGTCAATATTAGGGTTAAGATTACTGATTCAAATTATGGGTAATTGATGGATCAATCAGATCAAAGAACCATTGGGTTCGGCCATGTGCATGGCCGAACCCCATGGGCTGTTTTTGGAATAAATGGACTAAGTTCATAGTTTGTGTTTGATATTATTCCCATGATTTTAAAAAGGGTTTAAAGTATTGTAATGGAGAACCATTTGATGATGGAAGAGTGGGAATACAAGATTCGGCCAAGTATAGGGCCGAATCCCATAAAATGACAAACTCTAAGTTGATGATGTTCGGCCAAGGGCATGGTCGAACCCCACATGATGTGGATGGGTCGTAGATATGATTGAATAAGTAAATGATGTTATGACTTGCTGATTGGTATATGGATAAGGTACCGGAAGTCGAACGAGGTACGAGTCGTGACCGGGTGACGCGAAAAAAAAAAGATCAGTTACTGAAGGGATTCTTCAGTAGGTTTCCTACCTACTTGTAACCACGGTTTTTACCCAGTTTTTCTTATGATACTCTTGTTTTAATATATATGTGTTTCAAATGATATATTATGCATTAACAAGTGGCATACAGGCATTGGCATCTCATGCATGGTTATGGGATGATGAATGAGGTTCTACAGTGTTACAATTATGGGTTACGTCCTACTTAGGCGATGAGAATTCCGCCAGGAAGAGTAACATGATGATCATAGTCACAGTGGTCTCCTTAGGCGAAGAGAGTCCCGCCAGGAGAACTAATACGTGATATGAATCAGTCAGTGATGAAGAGATGGAAGTTGTATTGTGATTTATCTTGTCGGTGCATGGCACGACAAATGATGGCTATGGATGTACATGATGGGGGAGGCTCATTGCATGTGCATACATCATAGCATTGTTTTACCTGTTTTGATGATCATATATTATGATATGTATATGCATGTTTTATATGCTAACATGTGGTAGCCCTGATTCGGGAACCTACTGGGCGCGTTGATCTAACGCCCTAATTCTATCCTCAGAGGAGATTGCAGGTACAAGCAAAGGGAAAGGAAAGGTCGTTGACCGGGAGGGGAGCCAAGCCTAAGTGCTTGAATGAAGGACTGAACTACTTTATATTACTGTCTTTTGAATACTTTTGTGGGACATGTAATAATTCACTACTTGCTATGGTTTGAGTAGGTTGATAACATTTGGATGTTTGATCTATGATAAGTAATGTTTAGGACTGTTACTTGCTATCTCGTCTTTCTATTCCGCAATTAATCTAGATTATTCCGCATGTTGATGTTAGTTCCATGTGTGATTCATTATCATGGTCTATTCCATGTACACATGGGTGGCCAGTTAAGGTTCAGACTTGGGTAGTCTGAACTTAACTCGCGTCGTGACGCCGCCCGCTCTCTTTCAATGTTTTATTATTACTTAAAAAAAAAAAAAAAAAAATTAGACTCTGAAATTCTCGGAGAGGGCGGGGCGTTACAGTTGGTATCAGAGCGAAACGGGAAGTTGAATCATCGAAGTAAGATTAAGACGGTTTCATGTCTCACTGACAGATAAGAATCCCAACTGACCGACTCTTCGGAGTCCGCTGCCTGGGGGCCGGATTAATTTACTTCGAGTGACTCGGACTGAACAATCAATCTGAGAACGACAATGAAAGATAGCAAAGTAAAGTACAGTCATCATAATTGGACAAATCAAACATAGCAAGGTAGGATGAACTCCCCTGGAATCCCCACACTGAGAAACAAACAATAGGAAATTAGAGATTTCCCCTGAAACAAAAGAACACAAAGAGTGATGATTTGGTAATCTTCCCCAAACAAAGTACATGATATAATACATGATCAGATTCCCCTGAAAACCAAGAATGGTTTATTTAGAATTGTTGTTGAATATTCTTGTGTTTTATTGATATGATACAGATATGTCGAGTAATGTGGAGTACTCAGAGTGTTACAGTGGAACTCCTAGCAATCCCATAGACTTGGTGTCTGCTTCTAACAACACCAACATGGAGGCTAATGTGAACCTTCAGGAAGAGGAATGGAATCTAGCACCATTGGAAGAGTTGAACTTAGCACAAATGGAGGAGGTGAATCTAGCACCGTTACCTGAGTATCAGATGGAGGATATTCCTTGGTTAGTGGAACCTCCTGAGGAGGAAGAGGATGATCTGGGATTTTTCTTTTATGAGGATCCTATGGAAGACTTTCCTATAATATTGGAATCGGCGGGGGAGGTAGATCCCTACGATACTTGTGAGTTGTGTAATCAGGACGATCACAACAGGTTGTATTGTCCTCATCCATTAGGAATTGTCTGTCCGGTCTGTGGACTGCACGGGCATGGAGAGGCGAGGACTAATTGTCCTAGCATAGGAGGACCCGGTTTAATACCCTGCACAATGTGTGAAGTATTGGGGCACACAGCGATGATGTGTCCTGATAACCGTTTCAAGTTCGCTGGTGATGCGGAGTCTTCTACGGAAGACTAGGATAGGAATTAATATAAAGGGCATTAAAAAGAGGGTTATTTTTGTAAGGGGGTATATTTTTTTTGTTATACATAGGGTTTGTTTCACCCTACCCACCTTTGTACAAAAATGAAGTTTGAATTTATATAAATATGTGATTTCATGTTTTTATGAGGATTCATGGCATGTGATGCATATTGTTAATGGAAACTAAGTATATGATGTTTCCCATGAATTAGGACTAAAATGGCGCCACAGAGAAAAGTGGTACAAGATCCGAATGGTAAGGAAAAAGTTTTACAAATCGGATTAGTTGAGGGGGCATCGAAGAGAAGGACCCGTCAGGACGATAAGAAGAAAGATGAGGTGCTCATAGTCACACCACAAGGGAAGGTGGTACCCCAACGCCGGAAGGTGGTACAGGAGAAGGTGCCATCGGTACATGATGATGAGCTTTCCGTTCATGACGAAGAGAGATCAGTTCATGAACGCTCGCTCGATGAGGAAGAGTCACAACATTCTCGGCGGGAAGAAGAAGGGAGTGACCCTACATATCAACAGGACGACGAGGAGGAATATGACTCGTCTTATCGACGAGAGGAGGAGGAGAACAGTAACATGATTGTACCCTTTGTGCCTCCTGAACTGCACAGCTTGGTGCAAGCTGTGGTTACGTCTGTCCTCCAACAACATTTGAACGGAGGGGGAAGTACGAGCGAAAATAATGACCGTAACATGGTCAGAGATTTTCAGCAGCAGCGCCCACCTTACTTTAAGGGCAGAGAAGGGCCAGTTGGAGCCGAGAACTGGTTGGAGAAGATTTCCCACATATTGACTCTTTTGAACATCAAGAGTCATGCTCATAAAATATTATTGGCCACGTCACAGCTGGTAGATGACACTGCCAAATGGTGGAAGGTGGTGGAGAAACAGCAGGCACTTGTGCCAAGAAGAGAAAGAGTTGCTATGACCTGGGAGCAATTCTCAGCGACATTCCTAGAGCGCTACTTTCCAGAGGAAGAAAGAGAACGTCAAATTCAGGCCTTTATGACGTTAGTGCAAGGTTCAATGACGGTGGCTGAGTATCACCATGAATTCCTCAGCCTGTCAATCTATGCATACTATATAGTAGACACGGAATATCGAAAGGCTCGCAAGTTCGAGCGTGGGTTACGGCCAAACATTAGGGCCAAGGTAACCGTGTTCAAAGCAGCCACACTGGCAGAAGTGGTCAGCAGGGCAACCATTGTGGAACAGGAGATGGCGGAATTTGCCAGAGTGGACAACCGTCGAGCTCCGAGTGGGAGGGGTGCGTACCAACCCAACAAGAGGTTCAGAACGAACTTTAGTAGACCTTTGCCGTCTGTTGGATCAAGTGGTGGTTTTCGCCCCAACCAGCCCACTCAATATGTAGCAGTCACACAAGCTTCTCGAGGAATGAACACCTGTTTTCACTGTGATCAACCGGGTCACTACAAGAAAGACTACCCAAAGCTCAACAGGCTGTCATACTCCAGAGGATCATTTCGTCCGCCAGCTAGACCGGGAAACTCCAGAGGAGGCAGAATGCAAAGTCGGGGAGGTCGAAGGTCTGACCCTGCTGGTTCTGGACGATTATTTACTCTAACTTCTCAGGAAGAAGATGACCATGCTGTGATACAAGGTATGGCGGTAGTGAATAGTTCTTATGCTTATGCATTATTTGATTCGGGAGCATCACACTCCTTCATAGCTGCATCATTTATTACTGCTACGGGTACATTAGTTCAAAGATTAGCCACAACACTCACTATTGTATCCCCTGTCGGAGATTCGGCATTGGGACTTATATGTACGGCGGTTAACACTGAATTAGCTGGACTCAGATTTGAGTTCAATTATCTAGTGCTGGACATGTCAGAATATGATATTATATTCGGTATAGATTGGTTGGTTAAGTTTCATGCCAACATCGACTGTTATCGTCGAAGAGTGACATTTAAGTCACCCGAGGGCAAGCAATATGTAGTTCGTGCAGATAAACAAAGTGGATTACAGGAAGGGTTAAACCACGTGGTATTGAATAATATCACCATAAACAAAGCTCCAGTTACTGAACTTCCGGCAATTGTGCAAGAATTTGCTGATGTATTTCCAAAGGAACTCCCTGGTCTACCGCCTAGGAGGGAGATTAACTTCGAAATCAAGTTATACCCTGGCACAGCACCAGTGTCGTTACCACACTATCGGATGGCACCAGCAGAGATGTCGGAGCTAAAGAAGCAGATTGATGAACTGCTTAGGCTGGGTTGCATCCGGAACAGTACGTCATCATGGGGAGCACCAGTGCTGTTCGTGAAGAAGAAGGATGGTTCACTACGGATGTGCGTGGACTACCGGAAGCTGAATCAGCTAACAGTCCGGAACAAGTACCCTCTACCCAGGATCGACGATTTATTTGATCAATTGAGGGGTTCTAGTCATTTTTCAAAGATCGACTTGATGTCTGGTTATCATCAAATCCGAGTTAGAGAGGAAGATATAGAAAAGACAGCTTTCCGGACGCGATATGGACTGTTTGAGTTCGTAGTCATGCCAGTTGGACTCACAAATGCGCCGGCTGTGTTCATGGATTTAATGAACAGAATCTTCCGTCCCTATCTGGACCAGTTTGTAATCGTATTCATTGATGATATCCTGATCTATTCTAAGAGTCAGGAGGAACATGCAAAGCATCTACGGATAATTTTGAATACATTGAGGCAGAATAAACTGTATGCCAAGGCCAGTAAGTGTGAATTCTGGCTATCTCAAGTGAATTTCTTAGGACATGTTATATCCGAGGAAGGAATAGCCGTGGATCCGGCTAAGATGACGGCCGTGAAAGACTGGAAAGCGCCAAAGAACGTAACCTAGATCCGCAGTTTCTTAGGATTGGCGGGTTAATATCGGAAATTTATTATGGATTTTTCCAAAATAGCGTCTCCATTGACTCGACTCACTCAGAAAGGAGTCAAGTATGAGTGGTCAGATCTGTGCAACCAAAGGTTTGAAGAGCTAAAAGACAGACTTACAACCGCTCCTATTTTGATTTTGCCGGAAAAAGGCAAGGGTTATGAAGTAGAATGTGATGCTTCGGGAGAAGGACTGGGGTGTGTCCTCAGTCAAGATCATCGTGTGGTGGCTTATGGTTCAAGACAACTAAAAATACATGAACGCCTCTATCCTACACATGATCTTGAACTAGCCGCAGTGGTCTTCGCTCTCAAAAGTTGGAGACATTACCTTTATGGCGAGAAGTTTGAAGTGTATTCTGATCATAAGAGTTTGAAAATTTTTGATCAGAAGGAGCTCAATCTAAGGCAGCGTAGATGGACGGAGTATCTGGCGGATTATGAGTTCGAGCTTCGATACCATCCAGGCAAGGCGAACAAGGTGGCTGATGCTCTTTGCCGCATATCACATGCATCCGTGGCATGTCTGATCAGAACCGAGTGGGAGATGTTGAATACCATTCGAGAGTTCAATCTATACATTACAAACCGTGGAGTTTTGCACAATTTAATCATACAGTCCAATATAGTCACCAGGATTGAACAAGAACAAAGAGCATAGTGAAGGACATATGGGACAAAATGTCCACTGGTGTGGACATACCGGAATGGGAATTACGACCCGGGCAAGGTCTTTTATTTCGGGGAAGAACATATGTGCCAAAGAGTTGTCGGAAAGAGCTACTGATTGAGGCACATCAATCCAAGCTCTCTATTCATCCGGGTAGCACCAAAATGTATCACGATCTGAAAAGGTATTATTGGTGGCATGGACTAAAAAGGGATGTGGCAGAGTTCGTGGCACATTGTTTAACTTGTCAGCAAGTTAAGACTGAACACCAAAGCCCAGGGTTACTCAAACCCTTAGCAGTGCCAGAATGGAAATGGGAACACATTTCCATGGACTTTGTATCTGGGTTGCCGAGGTCTTCAAAGGGCAATGACGCTATATGGGTCGTAGTCGACCGACTGACCAAGTCCGCACATTTCATTCCTATCAAGATGACAGATTCATCTGAAACGTTGGGTCGGCGTTATATTAAAGAGATCACTCGACTACATGGTATTCCCCGAACGATAGTATCGGACAGAGATGGCCGTTTTACAGGCAGAGTATGGCAAAGCATGCAGTCAGCCATGGGGACAGACTTATTGACTAGCACCGCTTTCCATCCACAGACTGATGGACAGTCTGAAAGGACAATACAGACCTTGGAAGACATGTTGAGAGCATGCATGTTAGATTTCAAAGGTGGATGGGAGGACCACTTACCACTGGTGGAGTTCTCGTATAATAATAGCTATCAGGCAAGCCTTCAGATGGCTCCATACGAGGCATTATATGGTAGACCGTGTAGGTCACCGATATGTTGGACAGAGGCAGGAGAGCCTGCATTGATCGGACCAGAACTAGTCGCAGAGACTACTGCACAAATTAAGTTGATACGTCAACATCTACTGACTGCACAGAGTCGGCAGAAGAACTATGCTGATAAAAGGAGACGGTTTTTGGAATTTGAAGTGGAAGACATGGTGTTTCTAAAAGTATCACCACGGAAGGGACATATGAGGTTTGGCAAGAAAGGAAAATTGTCACCAAGATTTGTGGGACCGTTTTCGATAAGAAGGATGGGGGATGTTGCTTATCAGTTAGCACTCCCATCACAATTAGCATCTTTACACGATGTGTTTCACGTGTCGATGCTAAGGAAATACAATCCGGATCCGTCCCATGTTTTAAATGTTCAAGATATTGAAGTACAAAGTGACGTGACGTACGTCGAAAAGCCGGTCAGGATAGTGGAGACCGAACAAAGGGGGTTGCGAAACAGAGCGATTCAGTTCGTGAAAGTGGTATGGGATCGTCATGGTGATGAAGAGGCCACATGGGAATTTGAGTCGGAGATGAGAACAGCTCACCCCGAACTATTTATGTAATTACTTGAGAACCCTACTTCGATCGATTTTCGGGACGAAAATTTCAAAAGAGGGTTTATATTGTAACACCCCAATTTTTCAATAAAATGGAAAATTACGAAAATGCCCCTGAATTATTAAATTAATTATTTTGTGATGTCAAAATAAGAAATGTTGGGGCCTATTGCTCAAATTAAGGTCGTATGAGCACATTATATGTATATCAAGTTGATTTGGATGGGTTATGTACATCAATTGGGTTGGAAATGACTAAATGGGTCAAAGGGCTCAATTGGACCCAATGGGTCAAAATGGATGATTTGACCATTGTGTAAGCTTAAATTAAATAGGGTTAAGCCTATTTGATGGGAAATCAAGTAGAGAAGAAATGGGTAGGCATGATCCATATGGGAAACCACTTACAAATGACCAAAATACCATAATTGGGTCATAGAGTCAAAAACGGGTCAAGGAGCTAAAGGGGGGACCCAACGGGTCGGGTTGACCAGTTTGACCACGGATGACCGTGTGGGCCCTCAATTGAACTCAAGTGTGAGTTAATTCAACTTGATTTGGGTTGATTTGAAATGAATTGGATTAAGAAATGAGTTGACTCAAACTTAGTGCATTAAAAGTGATGAGTTGGATGAGTTGGTTTAGAATAAAAATATTCCGAGTTAGGTGAGTCAAGAGGAGATGGAAATGAGTTGTATTCTCACACAACAATTAATCTGAATTAATCTCAGCCGTTGGTATGAAAGGGGTGCTTTGGCAAAGCCAAAAGACACCAAGGTTGGGCGGCACCTCTTCATGAAGGGTTGCATTGGTTCATTTCCCATGTGATACAATGTTTGGCACCAAGGGGTGCAATGTTTGGCACCAAGAGGTGTCTTGGTTAACACCCTTTGTCCCATCATTTTTAACAACATTAATGAGGGAGGATGAATGGGAGTTGGGGGGCTGAAACTATAAAAGAAAACCTAACCATACATGGCCGTTTTTCACAAGAATCCAAGAATTCCCATCTCTCTCTCCCTCTCTCCAATTCATTTTCTTGGCTGAACAGCAGAGGTTTGGCATCAGTTAATCAAGCCTAAACCAGCAAGGAATTAAGTAAAGAAAGAAGAAATAAAAGGGAGAAATCAAGGATCAAAGACAAGAAGAAAACTTGGAAAATTTGGTAAGTATTTTATGTGTTATTTGGTTTAATAACATGGAATGAATGGGGGTGAATTGGGCCATGGTTATGGCCGAATACACCAAGGTTTTAACCTTGATTAAGAGAGGCTTTAAAATGGTAAAGATGACCATTGGGTTCGGCCACCATGGAGGGTCGAACCCCATGCAAAGTTAGGTTGGTTTTCATGTTTTGAAACATGGAAACCATGGAGTTTTTGGTGGACTGTTTTTGAGTTTTATTGAGATTCAAATGCATGTTTTAAAGAGGGTTAAAAACATGGATCTGAATGACATAAGGACTGAAGGTACCATGGGTCTAAAAATAGTTTAAAATTGATGAATTGGACCATCAGGATCGGCCATCTTGGATGGCCGAATCCCCGAAGTTTGATGGTCATTTGGACAAATTGATGAACTTAGTTGGATGGTCTTGAGAGGTAATAAGGCAGCAAAGTTATACTGATACTATGACACCTAAAAACATGTTTGAAAGAACAAAACATAGACATGAGGTTCGGCCACCTTGGATGGCCGAACCCCATGTTAGTATTTGATGATTTTGATGAGTTTAAAACCATATAAAATATGGTGTTTGATGTAATTTGGTGAAGTTTAACTTGTTGTTATTGGTTCGCCAATAGGGCTGAACCATGTCAATATTAGGGTTAAGATTACTGATTCAAATTATGGGTAATTGATGGATCAATCAGATCAAGAGAACCATTGGGTTCGGCCATGTGCATGGCCGAACCCCATGGGCTGTTTTTGGAATAAATGGACTAAGTTCATAGTTTGTGTTTGATATTATTCCCATGATTTTAAAAAGGGTTTAAAGTATTGTAATGGAGAACCATTTGATGATGGAAGAGTGGGAACACAAGATTCGGCCAAGTATAGGGCCGAATCCCATAAAATGACAAACTCTAAGTTGATGATGTTCGGCCAAGGGCATGGTCGAACCCCACATGATGTGGATGGGTCGTAGATATGATTGAATAAGTAAATGATGTTATGACTTGCTGATTGGTATATGGATAAGGTACCGGAAGTCGAACGAGGTACGAGTCGTGACCGGGTGACGCGAAAAAAAAAAAGATCAGTTACTGAAGGGATTCTTCAGTAGGTTTCCTACCTACTTGTAACCACGGTTTTTACCCAGTTTTTCTTATGATACTCTTGTTTTAATATATATGTGTTTCAAATGATATATTATGCATTAACAAGTGGCATACAGGCATTGGCATCTCATGCATGGTCATGGGATGATGAATGAGGTTCTACAGTGTTACAATTATGGGTTACGTCCTACTTAGGCGATGAGAATTCCGCCAGGAAGAGTAACATGATGATCATAGTCACAGTGGTCTCCTTAGGCGAAGAGAGTCCCGCCAGGAGAACTAATACGTGATATGAATCAGTCAGTGATGAAGAGATGGAAGTTGTATTGTGATTTATCTTGTCGGTGCATGGCACGACAAATGATGGCTATGGATGTACATGATGGGGGAGGCTCATTGCATGTGCATACATCATAGCATTGTTTTACCTGTTTTGATGATCATATATTATGATATGTATATGCATGTTTTATATGCTAACATGTGGTAGCCCTGATTCGGGAACCTACTGGGCGCGTTGATCTAACGCCTAATTCTATCCTCAGAGGAGATTGCAGGTACAAGCAAAAGGAAAGGAAAGGTCGTTGACCGGGAGGGGAGCCAAGCCTAAGTGCTTGAATGAAGGACTGAACTACTTTATATTACTGTCTTTTGAATACTTTTGTGGGACATGTAATAATTCACTACTTGCTATGGTTTGAGTAGGTTGATAACATTTGGATGTTTGATCTATGATAAGTAATGTTTAGGACTGTTACTTGCTATCTCGTCTTTCTATTCCGCAATTAATCTAGATTATTCCGCATGTTGATGTTAGTTCCATGTGTGATTCATTATCATGGTCTATTCCATGTACACATGGGTGGCCAGTTAAGGTTCAGACTTGGGTAGTCTGAACTTAACTCGCGTCGTGACGCCGCCCGCTCTCTTTCAATGTTTTATTATTACTTAAAAAAAAAAATTAGACTCTGAAATTCTCGGAGAGGGCGGGGCGTTACAACCTGAGACCCACACTCCGTCGGGGCGTTCTTAAAACACTCGTGCGGGATACCTTGATGAGGAACTTTCCATCAAGAGGATACTAGGTATGAAATATAATAGGAGATCCACACTCCGTCGGGGCATCCGTAATACAATCGTGGGGGATACCTTGATGAGGAGCTTTCCATCAAGAGGATACTATATATAAAATGTAACCGGAGGGTCCACACTCCGTCGGGGCGTCGAAAGACCTATGTGGTGGGTAATTTTATGTACATGTGATGGGTGGGACTCATTGCATATGATAGCATGGCATGACATTGAATCGGCATGATTATAATCTTTACTATCATGCAAGGTTTCTGGTTTTTATTGGTATGATTGGATCTCTATTATCATACACTGTTTTGGATACGATGCTTTATAAGTACGGTATGATTTATTGTAACTGGTTTTGATATATATTATATATGGATTTTTGGTACTGACCCATGTGTTAGCCTTACTTGGAATACCTACTGGGCGCGTTGTTCTAACGCCCTACTTCTACCCTAGTGCATGATATACGAAACGAGGGGAACGATGAACGCAAAACGGGTCAAGCATAGGAGCTTGGATGCTTTTAATTTATATTTGTTTAAGATACTCATGGGTTTGTATTTTGAGTATCTAGAATTCGGATGTAATAACTTAGGTGAATTTGCGATGGTTGGATATTTTACTGGATAATTATGATATGATAATGATGATTAAGGACTTGACGTACTTTGCTATCTGAATGGAATAGAACTGTGTTCTATTATGATTCCGCATGTTATGATTATAATTCCGCAGTTATGATGTTATTCCGCATGTTGATATTGTTATTTGTGAACTGTTTTCATGGACTTAGTCCATGCACACATAGGGTTGGCCAGTTAAGGGTCGGACTTTAGAAGTTCAGACTTAACTCGCATCGTGACGTCCCGTTCTCTATCACTCTACTCTGTTATAAAAAAAAATAGACTCTGATTTACGGGAAAAAATGAGTAAAAAAGGGCAGGGCATTATAGTATTCCTCGGAGCATTGTGTCTGACAGAGATGGTCGATTCATTGGCAGAGTATGGCAGAGCATGCAGGCGGCCATGGGAACAGACTTATTGACTAGTACAACATTCCACCCACAGACTGATGGACAGTCTGAGAGGACAATACAAACATTTGAGGATATGCTGAGAGCATGTATGCTAGATTTCAAGGGTGGATGAGAGGATCACTTGCCGTTGGTAGAATTTTCATACAACAACAGTTATCAGGCAAGCCTTCAGATGGCTCCATTTGAGGCATTATATGGTAGACCATGTAGGTCACCAGTGTGCTGGACAGAGGCCGGTGACCTGCACTGATTGAACCTGAGTTGGTTGCAGAAACTACAGAGCAGATACAGTTGATACGGCAACATTTATTGACTGCACAAAGTCGTTAGAAGAGTTTTACTGATAAGAGGAGGAGGTTCCTTGAATTTGAAGTGGGAGACATGGTGTTTTTGAAAGTCTCGCCGCGAAAGGGACACATGAGATTTGGAAAGAAGGGGAAATTATCGCGAAGATATGTAGGACTATTTTCAATCATAACAAGGATGGGGGACGTGGCTTATCAATTGGCACTCCCATCACAGTTGGCATCTTTACACGATGTGTTCCATATATCGATGTTGAGGAAGTACAATCTTGATCCTTTTCATGTGCTGAACATGCAAGACATAGAGATCCAAAGCGACGTGACATATGTTGAGAAGCCTGTCTGAGTGGTGGACACAGAACAAAGGGTATTACGGAACCAAACGATCCAGTTTGTCAAGGTAGTATGGGATCGACATGGTATTGAGGAAACGACATGGGAACTCGAGTCGGAAATGAGAAAAGCTCATCCTAAGCTATTTATGTAAATGTTTGAAACCCTACTTCACTCGATTTTCGGGACAAAAATTTTAAAAAGAGGGTTGTATTGTAACACCCCGAATTTTCAAGTTATTTATATATGTGAAAATTACCCAATTAAATTGTGAATTATTAAATATGGATCTTAGATGGGTAAAGGGTTGGATCATTGCCCAATCAAGACCCAACGGTTTTGGAAAGGGTTCTAATAAAATTTAAATAGGGTTGAATTAAAAGAATAATGCATTATGTCTAAATTAAATAAATGATTGTGCATGGCCGAATATTGGATTTGAATATCCAAGGAGATGTTTAAAAATCAAATGAAGAATACATTGGCAGTGTATAGGGATTACCATATCTATGTTGGGCGCAAAAGATCATTTAAAAAGGGTATGCAAATTGTCTAAAATTAAATAAAGAAGATGTCTAATTAAATAGAGATTGTATGGCCCTGTGTGACATTGCTAAAGTGGGAAGGTTGGCAACTTCCAATGAAGGCACAAGGAAGGGCACACGGCAATTGTATATTGGCACCTTTTAAATTGGGATCAATGGGAAGGTTGACAACTTCTAAATCTAGGCATAAGGGAAGTTGCTAATTACAAGAGGGGTGCACGACAACTCTAGGTATAATACAAGGAAATTGCTATTGTATCAAGGGGAATTATTATCTTAGTACCTTCTAACTTGGGATCAAGAGGGAGTAATAAAAGGAGAGACATAGAGGGGCGCACGGCTTACACTCACACACATAAGGCCGAAATCCCTTTCTCTCAAGTTCTCATTATCAGCTTTCATAATACACAAAAGAAGAGAAGGCAGCCAACAAGTGGGAAAATCAAGAAGAAAGGAGAAGGATTGGAAGAACAATAATCAATTGGAACCGGTTAGTGATTTTATAATTTTTGTTTAAAAAGAAAAGAACCATAGGGTTCGGCCATGGTGTATGACCGAACCCCATGGAAGAAGACTGGGAAAGGATTTTGATAATTTTAATGGAAGCATGAACCATAGGGTTCAGCCACAGTGCATGTCCGAACCCCATGAAAGAAGACATGGTTAATGTATGGATTTTTAATGAGGAAAAACCATGGGAGTTGGTTAATAAATTCATATGGTTTTAATGGATGTTTTTGGTGATTTTTAATGGAAGGTTATTGATTATATTTTAAGGAATGAAAAACCATGGAAAGTCATGGTTTAAATTATGGGTTCTTTAGTTGGAGACCATGGAAAAAGATGAACCATAGGGTTCGGCCATGTGGCATGGTCGAACCCCATGGAAAGGATATTAATAAATTTTAATGAATTTAAAATGATGGGAAAGGTTATTTATGTTTTAATTTTAAATGGAGACCATGGGAAGATATAGATGGATTTACTATGGTGATTGATTAAATGGAAGATCAATGATTAGTAATTTTTAAAGAGAGGATCTTGAACCATAGGGTTCGGCCATAGTGTATGGCCGAACCCCATGGAAGTTGTCATTAATTTTGAAAGTATATAGAAATGTTTGGATTGTCTCTATGGGTGAGGTTCGGCCATGGTGTATGGCCGAACCCCACTAGGGTTTATTTATGGAAGTTGTATATTAAATTTAGAAAGTTCCTATTTAGGGACTTTCTAATTATGAAGGTGGATATTGAATTTAGAAAGTTTTATAAAAATGGACCTTCTAATTATGGATTTGCTAATAATGGAAGTTGATGAAAATGGAAAGTTAGACATCATAGGATTCGGCCATGGTGCTTAGCCGAAGCCCATGAATCAATGGTGGATTGTGTTCTGCAATCTAAACCTAAGGTGATGAAGGTAATGGCAAAGTTGTAATTAAAGGCCAAAATGAAAGATCATGGGTTCGACCATGGTGTATGGCCGAACCCCATGAGGTCCTTTATGGACTTAAGTGGTTAAGGAATTTTTATGGGTCATGTATGGACCTAATATGTTTAAAGGAATCGGTTATGAATTATTTTAAAGGGTTATTGGGAGTGTTATGAATGTTTAAATAAATGAATGGACCTATGTGTTGGAACATAAGCATAAGTTGTTGGAGGCAATGGCAGTAATTAAGTGAAAATAAGGGACCATGGGTTCGGCCATGGTGTATGGCCGAACCCCATGGGGATTGGTTTATGGACTTAAAATATTGTAAATCAATTGGGACTTGGTTTTGATTGGTTATTATATTATAAGGTAACGGGACCTCACAAGGTGTTTACGATCGTGAGCGGTTACCGGACGAAAGACACAAGGACACTTTAGGGGTCTTTGGTAGGATTCCGCCTCTTTGAAACCATGGATTTTATGTACAATATTTTTATCTTATTTTGATGAATTTATATTGCAAATGATAGGTTTCAAAATGTGAGTTTTAAATGCTATGTTTATATGATAAAATAGCATGTGAAGGGTAGGTTTTAAAATGTGAGTTTTAAATACTATGTTTATATGATAAAATAGCATGTGTTGGATATGTTTCAAAATGTGATTTTAATGCTATGTTTATATGATAAAATAACATGTGTTTCATTGGCATCTCATGCATGGCATGGGGTGAAGGATTTGTAACCGGAGGGTCCACACTTCGCCAGGGCGTCCGAAAGACCTATGTGGTGGGTACCTTGATGTGTTTTATATGGATTTGGACATTATGATATTATATATGTTTTGTACTAACCATGTGTTAGCCCTAATTGGAATACCTACTGGGTGCGTTGTTCTAATGCCCTACTTCTACCCTAGTGGATGACACAGGAAATCAGGGAACGATGAACGCAAGAAAGGCCAAGCATATGAACTTGGATGATTTATTTTATATGTTTGAATAAAGTTACTTATGGATATCTATTTTAGTAACTAGTTTCCGGGAATGTAATAACTTAGATGGTTGGATGTTTAATTTGGATAATTATGTTTAAGCACTTGACGTACTTTGCTATTTGAATGGAATAGAACTTGGTTCTATTATGTTTCCGCATGTTATGATTATAATTCCGCAATTATGATGTTATTCCGCATGTTGATATTGTTATGTGTGAACTGTCTTCATGGACTTAGTCTATGCACACATAGGGTTGGCCAGTTAAGGGTCAAACTTTAGAAGTTCGGACTTAACTCGCGTCGTGACGTCCCGCTCTCTATCACTACTCTGTTATAAAAAAAAATAGACTCTGATTTACAGGAAGAAGCGAGTGAAAAAAGGCGGGGCGTTACATGCTCAGCATGCTCCTCCCGACTTTTGGAATAAATCAGGATGTCATCAGTGAAAACAATTACAAACTTGTCCAGGTAAGGACGGAAGATCCTGTTCATCAGATCCATAAACACAATTGGTGCATTGGTAAGTCCAAATGGCATGACCACATACTCATATAGTCCATACCGCGTTCTGAAAGCCGCCTTCTCTATGTCTTCATCCCTAATCTAGATTTGATGGTAGCTTGATATCAGATCAATCTTGGAGAAGTGACTGGAACCCCCGAGTTGATCGAATAGATCATCAATCCTGGGTAGAGGGTACTTGTTTATGACGGTCAGCTGATTTAAGTTCTGATAATCTACACACATTCGAAGCGTACCATCCTTCTTCTTTACAAATAATACTAGTGCTCCCCAAGATGATGTGTTGTTCCAGATGCATCCTAGTCTGAGTAGATCATCAATTTACTTCTTTAACTCTGACATCTCAGCTGGGCCATCCGGTAATGCTGCAATGTCACTGGAGTAGTGCTAGGTTACAACTTGATCTCAAAATCAATCTCCCTTTTGGGTGGCAAGCAAGGGAGTTCTGTCGGGAATACCTCTACGTAGTCTTTCACTATCGTAAGTAGTTCAGCAATCGGTCCCTTGTCTAATTTGATGCTATTCAATATAAGGTGGTTCAATTCTTCATGTCGTCTCCTGGGCATAGGGATGCTCTGTTTGTCGGTATGTACCACGTATCGCTTTCCCTCGAGTGACCAAAATATCACCCTGCAGAGATGGCAGTCAATGCTGGCCTGAAAATTAACCAACTAATCCATGCCAAAAATGATGTCGTACTCAGTCATCTTGAGTACCAGATAATTGAACTCAAATCTGAATCCAGCAAGTTCAATGTTTACCACTGTGCATATCAGTCCCAGTGTTGTGTCTCTAATGGGGGATAAATAGTAAGTGCGGTGGACAATTGTTGTACTAAAGTGCCAGTAGCAGATATAAATGTAGCAGATACAAAAGAGTGGGATGCTCCGGAATCAAATAATGCGAAAGCATAAGAACTACCAACTACTGCCATACCTTGAATCACTAAGTGATCCACCGTCTCTGGATGAGGAGCCAAAGCATATAGTTGTCCAGATCCTGTCAGATTAGGTGCCCGTCCTGTCTGGTTATATGCATTGGATACTTGTGAATGAGCTGATCGAGCTGGAGGATGAAATGAACCCCTGGAGTGAGAAGGTCTATTGTTCTGTGGACATTCCCTCTTGAAATGGCCCTGCTGGCCACATTGAAAACAGGTGTTCACACCTCGAGGGACTTGAGAGACGGATACTGATGTGGAGGGTTGATTGGGACGAAAACCTCTAGTTGACCCAGTAGAAGGTGATGGTCTCCCAAAGTTGGGTCGGAATCTCTTGTTAGGACAAAAAACACTTCCCCCACTTTGGCCTCGGCAGTTGTCCACAAACCGCACTGCCTCTGTTAGCTCTTGCTCAGCTATGGTAGCTCGACTGACCACTTCTGCCAATGTAGGTGACTTGAAGATAGTCACTTTGACCCTGATGCTTGGTCGAAGGCCCCGCTCAAATTTACGAGCCTTCCTGTATTCCGTGTCCACCATGTATAAAGCATAACATTATAGACGAAGAAACTCCTGATGATACTCAGCCACAGTCATGGTGCCCTGCACCAAAGATATGAACGCTTGTGTCTGGCGCTCCTTCTCCTCTTCCGAAAAATAGTGATCCAGTAACATTGCAGAGAACTGGTCCCACGTCATCTCAGTCTTTTCCCCTTCTGGAATTTGTGCCCATTGTCGCTCAATCACTTCCCACCACTTGCCGGCATCATCGATCAACTACGATGTAGCCAGCAATATTCTATCTTCATTACCGGTGATCTTCAGTAATGTCAAGATCTTGGTGATGTTCCTCAGCCAATTCTCCGCTCCGGCAGGTCCTTCTTTCCCTTTGAAATGAGGAGGACGCTGCTGTTGGAAGTCTCTAACCATGCTTCGATCATGTGCCTCGTTGGTGGTTGCACTTCCATTGCCATTCATATGTTGCTGTAGAACGGAAGTGACCACAGCTTGTACTAAGTTCTAGAGCTCGGGAGGTACCACGGGAATATTTACGCTATTCTGCTCCTCTTCTTGGTGTGGTTACTGCACCTCTTCCTCCACATGCGGGTTTTGTCGAGTTCTTCTTCTCGAAGGCATTTTCCTAAGTCATTGAAACATTGTTTGACTTAGTTTTCTCACAAAGTTTTGTGTTTACATAATTTGGAGAAATTGCCAAATAAGCATCTTGTATTTCTTGTTTTTGGGGAACTTTCCTATGTATCAAGTGTTGTTTCTCAATTTGGGGGAAAATCCTGATGTTTTCTTGTTTCGGGGAAATATGTCATATTTTGCTATGTTTGATAAATCCATTTTATAGTGATTGTCCTTCCCTTGCTATCATTCCTTTTTAGTCAAATGTTGCTCTCAGATTGAATGCTTCAGTCTGAGTCCTAACAAAGTAAATTAATCCGGCCCCCGTGCAGCGGGCTCCGAAGAGTCGGTCAGTTGGGATTCTTATCTTGTCAGTGAGACATGATACTGTCTTAATCTTACTTCGAAAGATTCATACTTCCGGTTTCGCTCTGATACCACCTGTAATGGCCCGCCTTTTTTCACTCGCCAAAAATCAGAGTCTATTTTATTTTTTTTGATATAAAGAGTGAGAGAGAGTGGGACGCCACGACGCGAGCTAAGTCCGAGCTCCCAAAGCCCGGCCCTTAACTGGCCAACCATATGTGTGCGTGAACTAAGTCCACTAAAACGGTTCACAAGCATTAAGGCTAAACATGCGGAATAAACGCAATGCAGAATTAATATGAGATTAAAGCTACTATCCCTATCCATTTTTTTTTTTTTTTAAGCAAGGAAGTCCATCACATAAATTAACTTAAGTTCAAATGTCCAAAAATAAAACAAAACCATAGCAAGATAGTTCTAAGTTATTACAGTCCCAAAATGCGAATAACTCAAATTACATTGTCTAAAAATAAAACTTAAATAAAGTAAGTCTAAATTATCCAAGCTCCTAAGCTTGGATCCTTTTACGTCCTTCGTTCTGTCCATTCCCAGTATCATCATCTAAGGTAGAAGTAGGGCGTTAGTCAACGAGCCCAGTAGGTATTCCGAGTAGGGTCAAACACATGAATTAGTATAAAAATCATAATAGATACATAATGCCAAAATCATGCTAAGTCAATGCCATGCCATGGGTGTCATATGCCATCATTTCCCACCCATCAAACATATCTCAAAACACATAGATAATCCTCTTGATGTACAAGCCACATCAAGGTATTCATTGTCATGACTCCTCACGTATGCCTTACCAGGTCCCACCGAACGGAGCGTGGACTCCTCTTTCATTTCAAACATCATATACCATATCTCAATCGGAATCAGTGCGGATCCCTCCCCACGTTTGTTTATCGGATATCCGAATGTAGTGTGGACTCCCCTCATATGATCCTTCCCACGTCATGCATGAGATGTAAGTGCAAACATATTATTTCATATTAGACATAATAGCATTGAAATCCCATTCTTAAAACAAAGCACTTTGATGCCAAAAATAGATCATAACACGTAGAAATAAAAACCATCACATATACATAAGTCCAAGTGTTTCAACAAGGTAGGAATCCTACCAACGTCCAAGATAGTATCCTTGTTGTTTTCGTACCGGTCACGTTCGATGATCACGTCGAAACCGAATTGCAAACCTCTTTGCGAATCATCTTTCCTTATTACATTTAGCACATAGATAAATCAATTTGGTGATCCATTTGATCCCCATCATCCCCTACATCATCCCATGTTAATTTCCATTTACGATCATAGTCCTTTAACCGGTTAAATCCCCCAATGGGGTTCGGCCATAGGATGTGTTCATGTCCACCAAAACTCATCAGTGGGGTTCGGCCAAACAACATGGCCGAACCTCACCATTTGGTTTTGACCCCCTTTTTAACCCTTGTTTTATTTTAAACAATGCGGGTCAAACATCATTTATTCTAATCCCTAGTTAGTCATTTAACTTTTTTAACACACCTAGGTCCATAAAAGTCATCCATGGGGTTCGACCATACAACATGGCCGAACCCATGGTTCTTCCATTTCATCTTCTTTCCATCTTAATCATCATTTTCTTTTCCTTTCATTTCTTAACTTGATAATTCATAGTTAATCATTTAATTTTTTTTAAACATACTTCGATCCATGAATATTATCCATGGGGTTCGCCCATACAACATGACCGAACCCATTGTTCCTCCTTGCAACACCCTGGATTTTCAAGTTATGGATATTTATGGAAATTGTCCATATAATTTGTGAATTAATGGAGACACACCTTAGATGGGTAAGGTGTTGAGTCAATTGCCAATTACGACCCAACGGATGGTGGATATGGTTCAATTGAATTAAATGGGTGAGATTTATTTAATTGGGTCAAAATTGTTAATTGGGTCAAAATGCCCAATTGGGACCCAATGGGTCATGGTTGACTTGGTTGACCACCAAGTGAGTTCAAGCTTAATTAAATTGGGCTGAATTAAGTTGGAAATAGAATTATGTGATTGAGTTGAGTTTAAGTGAGTTGAGTTAAAGAGATGAGTTGAGTGGAAGTTAATGGGAATTTCATATTAAGTGAGTTAGGTGATAAGATGGAGAGTTACATCTCAAAAGGTCAAACCTAAGGTGTTCACATGTTGGAGGTGGGAGTTTCATCTCATGGATGAAATCCCCAAATGGAGAATTAATGAGGAGGTGAATGAGTTTGTTGATGTTACACAAGGTTACACAAGGTACACGTTGGATACATGGGAGTCTCACCTCATGGATGAAACCCCCAAATGAATCATAAATGGGGAGGTGGACGGTTTTGTGTTGTTACACAAGCCTACACAAGGCTACACGTTGGACATGGGAGTTTCATCTTATGGATGAAACCTCCAAATGCATCATTAATGGAGAGGTGGCGGTTTTGTGGAGATTACACAAGGTCACACAAAGGTTTACACCGTTGGAGACATGGGTGTTTCATCTCATGGATGAAACCCCCAAATGAAACATAAAGGAGGGAGGTAAATGGGCATGGGAGTTACAAAGGGGTATCACCAAAGAACACCACCCTTGGCTGAATTTCATTAAACAAGAAAAGACTAAGGGGTTGCATCTTAGACTCTCTCTCTCAACCTCTCTCTTGGCCGAACCACACCTCAAGACAAGGGGCACTTAGAATATTTTTATCTCACTCTCGCCCTCTCACACAAGGCCGACCTATTCCAAAGACAAAGGAGGAAGGACTTAGAGCTTCATCTCAAGATCCTCTCCCTCTCACAAGAACCTAAGGCCGACCCTCTCACAAGGATCAAGAAGGAAGGAAGAAGAGGCTAAGGAAGGAAAAGATCTAAGGAACAAGTCGGAGCGAAGGAAAACCGGAGGAGTCGCGGAATCGGTAAGTACTCAATGAGTTTGTTATTAAGTAAGTTGATCAAGGAACATGGTCCGGCCATTACATGGCCAAACCCTAAATGGTATATACAAAAACCATCAAGGACCAAAAAGGGGTTGGATAAGGTTCGGCCATGATGTATGGCCGAACCCTATCAAAGGATTGTAATCTTCGATGATTGATTTTAAGAGAAGATTATGAACCATAGGGTTCGGCCATGGTGTATGGCCGAACCCCATGGAGGATTATTAATAATTTTAAAAAGGTTTTATATGAAAGGGTGTTAGTGATTTAAAAGGTTTTAAAAGAGAAGAATAATGGAGGAATGTTTTTGATTTGTAAATGGTCTCTAAGGTTGTAAATGGTGAAAGAACCATGGATCATACGGTTCGGCCATGGTGTATGGCCGAACCCCATGGAAGGTTATTAATGTTTTTAAAAGGTTTAAAATGGCAGTCATGTTGATGGACTTTGGGATTGTAAATGATGACCTATGAGCATGATAAACTTCCCCATGGAAGGACTTGATTTATGGACTTAATATGATAAAGGATTTAAAGGATGAAGATGAACATCATGGGTTCGGCCATAGTGTATGGCCAAACCCCATGAACCAATTTTTAATGGGTCATTCATTTGTGGATCATGTTTGGATTAAGGAATCAGTTATGGATCATTTTTGGACTTGAAGTCATATGCAAATAAGTTAGGTAATTAGCCATGGATAGAAAAATGGCAAAGATGTAAATATAGGTGAAAATGATGGACCATGGGTTCGGCCATGGTGTATGGCCGAACCCCATGGAGGAAGTTTTGTGGACTTAGGTTTTGTTGATACTAAATGACTAACTTATATTTGATTAGATTAATGACTCAAAGATGGCATTGTAGTGCCCCGCCCTTTTTCACTCGCTTTGCGAATATCAGAGTCTATTTTTTTTTTTAATAAAAGAGTGATAAAGAGCGGGACGTCACGACGCAAGTTAAGTCCGAGCTTCTAAAGCCCGACCCTTAACTGGCCAACCCTACGTGTGCATGGACTAAGTCCATGAATATTGTTCACACGTATAAAGTTATACATGCGGAATAAAACTTAACTGCGGATTATAATAGAACCTAAATCTATTCCATTTTAGATAGCGAAGTAGTTCAAGTCTTTAACCATAATTATCTTAACTAGAATATCCAACATAAACCATTCAAACCATAGCAAAATATCTAAGTTATTACATGCCGGAATTCTAGCTACTCAAATTACAAGTCCATAAGTAACTTAATCAAAATATAAATTAAACACATCCAAGCTCCTATGCTTGGCTCCGATCACGCTCATCGTTCCTTTCGTTTCCTGTGTCATCCACTAGAGTAGCAGTAGGGCGTTAGACAACGCGCCCAGTAGGTATTCCAAGTAGGGCTAACACATGGTTAGTACAATTCATATATAATAACATAATGTCAAAACCATATAAAAACAATGCCAT
Source organism: Chimonanthus praecox (assembly GCA_022113865.1). Classification (NCBI taxonomy): domain Eukaryota; kingdom Viridiplantae; phylum Streptophyta; class Magnoliopsida; order Laurales; family Calycanthaceae; genus Chimonanthus; species Chimonanthus praecox. Next base: position 28,488,672 of record CM039088.1, on the reverse strand, counting down.
GTCATGGTGTAAAATGCAATGAGTCCCACCCATCACAAGTACATATAACCCCTTGATGGAATTCTCCTCATCAAGGTATCCCCACAGTTGCCTTATGGATGCCCCGACGGAGTGTGTTCTCCGGATTCTTCTTAATGGATATGCACATCAAGGTCTTCCTACGAATGCCTTACGGACGCCCCGACGGAGCGTAGCCTCCGGTTACAAACTTCCCTCCCATGCCATGCATGAGATGTATATGTCCACATGCTATGTAATAGAATAATCATAGCATCAAGACCTCATATTTGAAACATAATAGTTTTACAACATAAACCATCAAAATAAGAGATTAAACCATAATACATAACCCATGGTTTCAAAGAGGTAGAATCCTACCAATGACCACTAGTGTGTCCTTGCGTTCACGTTCGAAAACAACTCACGATCGTGCACCCCTAGTGAGGTCCCATTACCTTATAACATGTCAACCAATTAATCCCATGTCCCATTTGATTTACAATAATGTCCAAGTCCATAAAATACCCTTTGTGGGGTTCGGCCATACAACATGGCCGAACGTCACCCACTTGATTTTGGTCCCTCTTTTGAGTCTTTTGATCCTTTAACTTAATCATCTAAACTTGGTAACCACCTATGTCCATAAAAACATTCCTCATGGGGTTCGGCCATACACCATGGCCGAACCCATGATCTTTCATTTTAGCCTATATTTACAACATTGCCATTATTTCCCTTTCCTTACATAGTCATTCATCTAACATGATTGGTCCATGAATGACTCATAAAATGGTTCATGGGGTTACGCCATACACCATGGGCAAACCCTATGATGTCTAAATTCCATTTTCTCCATTGAGCTCATTACCCTTTTTAAGTCCATAAAGAAGTCCCTTCATGGGGGTTTACTCATATCCTTAAGTCATCATTTACTACCCCAAGTCCATCAACATGATTTCCATCTTAAACCTTTTAAAAAAACATCAACAACCTTCCATGGGGTTCGGCCATACACCATGGTCGAACCTATGGTCCATGGCTCTTTCACCAATTTTCATTTTAACACCATTTTAAAATGATTAGCATTCCTTCCTTTAATGCCCTTTAAAATCCTTAACATGCATCTACAATTTCCATGTTTTGAAACCCATTAAAATTATTAATCAATCCACATAAGTTCAACATCTACGAAAACCCTAAACCCATAAATATTCCTTGTTGGGGTTCGGCCATACAACATGGCCGAACCTCACCCTTTGGTTTTGTGCCCTTCTTTTCAATTCTTTATGGTTCTCATACATACCTCCACTTAAGTCCTTTAAAACCTTTTAAAATCATACACACACATCTATGATTTTCATCCTTAAAAATCCATTCAAAATAACTAATGTCCTTCCATGGGGTTCGGCCATGCACCATGGCCGAACCCTATGGTTCATCCTTTCCATTAAAACAATGTGATAAATCCATTTAAATCTTCTTCCATGGGGTTCGGCCATACACCATGGCCGAACCCTATGGTTCCTCATTTTCTCTTTTAAATCCAATGGCCATGATCCTAACCTTTGATGGGGTCCGGCCACACATCATGACCGAACCTCATCTAACCCTTTTTATTCATATGAAGGTCCTTAGCTATGACATGACTAGGGTTCGGCCATGCAATGGCCGAACCATATTCTTTGACCATATTTCCTTACTTTATTAAAAATCTTTCAAAATACCTACCGGTTCCGCGACTCTTCCGGTTTTCCTTCACTCCGACTTGTTCTTCTGATCCTTTCCTTCCTTAGCCTCTTCCTCCTCCTTTCTTGTTCCTTTGGCCGAGAGTGAGACTTGAGAGAGAGAGTTCGGCCTTGAGTGATAGCTTGAGATCAAAAATTTTTCTAAGTCTTTTGTCTTGTGGAGTGGTCGGCCAAGAGAGGGTTTGAGGGAGAGAAGCAGCCAAGAGGGAGAGGGAGAGAGTGAATGGAAACCAAACTTGTTTTGTTCCAATGGGGTGATCGGCCAAAGGTGATGCCTTTTGGTAAAGCCCTTTGTGTAACTCCCATTTTCATTTACTTCCCTCCTTAGTGCTCCACTTGGGGGTTTCATCCATGAGATGAAACTCCCAAGGCTCCAACGGTGTGCCTTATTTATCTTGTGTAACCACCACTAAAATCATTCATCTCCCATTAATGCTCCATTGGGGGGTTTCATCTATGAGATGAAACTCCCCCTCCAACGTGTAACACCCTACCCTTTTTCACTTTCTTTTCGAAAATCAGAGTCTATTTTTTTAAAAAAAAAGTGATAGAGAGCGGGATTGTAACGCCCGCCCCTTTTCACCGAAAATCAGAGTCTATTTTTTTTAAAAAAAATGAAAGTGATAAAGGGCGCGGACTTCACGACGCAAGTTAAGTCCAAGCCTCGAAAGCCCGGCCCTTAACTGGCCAACCTTACAGGTGCGTGGAACGGAGTCCACGGAGAATGGTTCACCCGTAGAAGTAAGCTCGAGGAATAATACATTAAATGCCGAATGATAATAGATACTATCCTACCAATTTTTCTAGATAGTAGAGAAGATTTCATCATTTAGTTACTAAAATGCCATAACATCATATGTCTACAATAAAATCCAAAACATAGCAATAAGTCTAAAATATACAGTCCGACAAGTTAACTATTCAAATATACATTTTCCAAAATAAAGCTTAAACAAAGTAAATAGTCCATCTCCCCAAGCTCCTAAGCTTGGCTCCCGTCTCGTCCTTCTGCTCCGGCGTTTCCTGCGTCATCAGCTAGGGTAGAAGTAGGGCGTTAGACCACGCGCCCAGTAGGACTCCGGGTAGGGCTAGCACATGGATTAGTGATAACAAGCATACCGATAATAGTATAATAAAACTGATAGACAATCATGTAATGAAATTATACAATGAATGCTATGCCATAGGTGTCTATGTTATGAATCCCACCCATCATCCCTACCACCATGACGTCATATCCCCCTTGACGGCAAGGCCTCGTCAAGGTATCCCCATGCCCGTTCTCGGTCGCCCCGACGGAGCATGGACTCCGGTTATAGCCTATCAGGCTATCCCCATGCCTGTTCTCGGTCGCCCCGACGGAGCATGGACTCCGGTTATAATCTATCAAGCTATCCCCATGTCTGTTCTCGGTCGCCCCGACGGAGCATGGACTCCGGTTTGTTTATATTTTTTCCGCCCATGCCATGCATGAGATGTAATGCATTATGCTATGTAATATATTTGGGTCATAGCCTTTACATATAACTCATATCATGAACATATAACTCATAGTCTAGCCTTATGCCATAAAATTACATATAAATCATAATTTCATAGACCATCATATAACCAATCATATAATTACTAAAAATAAACCAATAAACCATTTACATAGCATCTAATCCATGGCTTACAAATAGGTAGGAATCATACCGAATATCGACTCGCGTCCTTTTACGGTTTCGTCCGACAATCAGGCTACAGACACGCGTACCGCTCCCGATATCTGTAACGCCCCGCCCCTTTTCGAGAATTTCAGAGTCTAATTTTTTTTTTTTTTAAAAGTAATAATAAAACATCGAAAGAGAGCTGGCGGCGTCACGACGCGAGTTAAGTTCAGACTACCCAAGTCTGAACCTTAACTGGCCACCCATGTGTACATGGAATAGACCATGATAGTGAATCACACATGGAACTAACGTCAACATGCGGAATAATCTAGATTAATTGCGGAATAGAAAGACGAGATAGCAAGTAACAGTCTTAAACAATAAATAACATAGATCAACCATCCAAAGGTTATTATCCTAATCAAACCTTAGCAAGTAACGAATTATTACATGTCCAACAAAATTATTCAAATGACAATAATATAACGTAATCCAAATCCATCATTAAAGCACTTAGGCTCAGCTCCCCTCCCGGTCAATGACCTTTCCTTTCCCTTTGCTTGTACCTGCAATCTCCTCTGAGGATAGAATTAGGGCGTTAGATCAACGCGCCCAATAGGTTTCCGAATTAGGGCTACCACATGTTAGCATATAAAACATGCATATACATATCATAATACATGATCACAAAAAAACAGATAAAACGATGCTATGAAATATGCACATGCAATGAGCATCCCCCATCATGTACTTTCATAGTCATCACTTGACGTGCCTTGCACCGTCAAGGTAAATTACAATACAACTTCCACCTCTTTATCATTGACTGACTCATATCACGTATTAGTCCTCCTGGCGGGACTCTCATCGCCTAAGGAGACCAATGTGACTATGATCATCATGTTACTCCTCCTGGCGTGACTTGCACCACCGAGGCAGGACGTAATTCATAACTTGAAACACTGTAGAACCTCATTCATAATCCCATGTCTATGCATGAGATGCCTGTAATAACCCGAATTTTTGATAAATATATCTATTGGCATTTATTCATTTTAAATTGAAGTTTGATGTAATAAAATGCCAAATGGACCAAATTTTGGGACAATGGCCCAAGGATGGCCCAATTGGGCCATGGGTTGGATGAAATCCATTAAATGGGTCAATGAGGACTAATCGGGTCAACGATGGTCAAAGTGGGCCCGATAGTCATGTGGGGCCCAATGGATCAAAATCGGTTCAAACCTAAGGTAAGTGGAAAAGGAGGGAATCAAATTGGGCCATGGGCCCAATGGTTACCCAATAGGCCTTGAATTGGAATTGATACATGTAATTGGTCAATGGTAAGTAATCGGGTCAAAGATGGTCAATTTGGGTCAAAGAGCCATATGGGACCCAAGGGGCCAAGATAACTAAGCCCTAAGATAAATGGGTAAGACAAGAATCAAATTGGGCCATGGGCCCAATGATGATCCAATAAAAGGGATACAATTAATAAAATTTAAATCACCTAAGTTAGGTGATAAATGGACCAAGGCAACATGGCCAATGGGCCCCACCTCCACCTCACCCATTGAGGTGGCGTGTGGACCAAGGAGAAAGTGGGACCAACCATCATGGTTGACTTGGTCAACCATGGATAAAATTAAGAAGCTAAGGTGGATTAAGGTAAATTAAATTGATTAAAATTATTGTAAAATTACCTAAGTTAAAATCAAGGGAATTAAAATAACATGGCCAAGTGGGGCCCACCTCCACCTCATCAAGTGAGGTGGTGGGTGGGGTAGGTATATGTGGGGGCCGTCCACCATGGTTGACTTAGTCAACCAGGGGTGGATTTATTAGATAGATAATTTAAGGGAATTAAATTAGATGAAAATTAATTAACCTAAGTGAGGGCTTAACTTAATTAAGTTGATTAGTTAGGGTCAACATAAACAAGTCAAAGAGGACATGGGAGCCATGCTTAGTGGTTGGGTCTCAACCACCACCACCCAAGTCAAGCTAGCCCATGCTTGGTGGGTGGGAAAAATTAATGAGGAGTCTAAGTCACTCCAACCACCTCCATCTCATTTCAAACTACCCATTTGACTCTAGCCCTCCACACACACAAGGAAATTCGTTCCCCACCTTGCAAAGGAGAGAGTGAAGAAAACTTAGAAGAAAACTTAGAAGAAAAAGAAGAGAAGAAGAGAAGAAAAGAGGTGGAACCTTGGATTCACCTCTTGAAGATCAAGAGCTACCATTCTCCATCATCTTCCCCTCTTCCCCTCTCTCAACCTAACACTATCTTATCCAATCCAAGCATGTCCCACCATTGATCAAGTACATCTAGCCAATCAAAGATCAAGAAGAGGGAGAAAAGAGGCCAAGGAGGTTGATGGGAGCGACAAAGACCGGAGGAGCCGTCGGATCCGTAAGTATTTCTAAACAAGAGTTTAGATTTTTGTTTATGGTTAAAAAGGGAATCCATTTATTAGATAATGGCCAAAAACATCATGGGCCTTGGATCTAAGATCCATCAATGGAAGATTAAGAAATGGATAAACTTAGAGAGAGATAGATTAAATGAATGGATGACCATAGGGTTCGGCCATGTAGCATGGCCGAACCCCATGGTGAATGATGGATAATTTAATTTAGATTATATGGTTTAAAATGTTGGAGAATGCTTAATGGGTGTTATGAGGATTTCAAGATTTTAAAATGATTGAAAAGTTGACTTAAATGGTGATGATTTAGTGATCTATGAGGATTAGGACCCTTAGATGCTCAATGGTTGATATTTTCTAAAAATTGAAAATTTTGAGTATGGTATGTGATTTTCAAATGGGTGCTAAAAGATGGAAGTGGTGGAGTAAATAATTTTGAATTATGGAGGTAATAATTGGTGGTAGGAGTGGATTTTAAATGTAATTAAAAATCCAAGATAAAAATGAGGAAAAGACATCATGGGTTCGGCCATGGTGTATGGCCGAACCCATGACCCATGTTTTTAGGTCATTCATGGGCTAAGTATGGTTTATATGTGGTTTAAACAAAATAGAAATTAGGTTAGGTTAATGATGAAATTTAAATGGATTTACAAAGTGTATGATATTTTTTAGAGGGCCAAAATGAATGAGGATTATTGATTTTAAAAATGGATGTCTTTTGGACAAAAACATTGGTCTAAGAATGGCATCAATGGATGATGAGCCATGAACCATGGGTTCGGCCATGGTGTATGGCCGAACCTTATGGTGGTAATTAATAATTTTTAATGATGGGAAAGTAGAGAAATTGGTTAAGAAAAATGGATAGATTGTATGGGTGTTACAAGTATGATATGTGATGTTTAAATGGAATAAAGATGGTGATTTAAATTTAAATAGATGATTTAATTTTCATTGGAGGTATATTTAAATGGGTAATTGAAACCAAGAAAAATGGGGAAAGAAACATCATGGGTTCGGCCATGGTGTATGGCCGAACCCATGACCCAAATTTTGATCAATTTTAAGCTAAGGTTAAATGCATGTATCAATGCTTAGGAGTTTGATTTAAAGGGCCAAAATGATTAAAGTTTTGTGATTTTAAATTGGATTATTTTGGGACAAAACCTTAGTCTTTGAAATGGTATCTATAAAGGTGAACCTTAGGGTAGTGATTAGTGGATTTAATAAATGGAAAATAATGTAGAATACTAGATTTTGATGGATTTATAAAAATGATATGTGGGCCACACCTTAGGCCAAAATGTGGAATTAGGTGTGGGAGTAATTATTTTTCAAAATTAAATATTAGGTGGCTGATTTTATGATGTTAGGTCATGATTGAATGGACCTAAGTATGAATGAATCTTGGACTTAGAATGCACATAAATGAATGGATGATTTACCATGGAAGGAGAGTGGCAAAACCGTAATAAGTGGCCACATTGAAGAACCATGGGTTCGGCCATGGTACATGGCCGAACCCTATAGGGATTAGACATAAAAATCGGATATTTTGTAAATGGTTAAGTGAAGCGATTAGTTGTTGCGTTTTAGGCCGCAAATTGGAAATATCTAAAATGGTCAAAATCGGATTTATGTATGTGATTAAACCAATGGATAATGGGGTAAGTTAAGGGCCGATTTTCGATAAACTTATAATGTATTTAAAGATCATTGAATGGACCTAGGGTTATGATTAGTTAATGTATGGACTAATTCGGTAAATGTAATAAGGTATCGGACGTCGCAAACGGTACGCGATCGGCGACCGGATTATCGAACGGAAAGCGTAACGGAGCGCGACACGGTATTCGGTAGGATTCCTACCTTCTTGAAAGCGATGGATATGTGATGGTGTTTTAAATTATTTTGACTTGGCTTATTATGGATTTATGATTATAATTTATGATTTATGGGACTTGCACTATGATGGGTTTTAACTTATGAATTACATGAGAGCATCATGGATTATATTTTAATATTATCCATCATATGACTATGTATGGTATATCGAATATGGTCTATCTATATTCTACATAGCATAATGCACCTACATCTCATGCATGGCATGGGCAGAAAAAAATAAACAAACCGGAGTCCATACTCCGTCGGGGCGACCGAGAATCAGACATGGGGATTGCCTGAGGGCTATAACCGGAGTCCATGCTCCGTCGGGGCGACCGAGAATCAGACATGGGGATAGCCTGAGGGCTATAACCGGAGTCCATGCTCCGTCGGGGCGACCGAGAATCAAACATGGGGAGCAGGATATTGTATGATCATACGGATAATGGGTGGGACACATGACATAAGCACCCATGACATAGCATTCATCACATGCTTATTTTGTTGTACTTTATTTTATCGGTATGTGTGTATCACTAATCCATGTGCTAGCCCTACTCGGAGTCCTACTGGGCGCGTTGACTAACGCCCTACTTCTACCCTAGCTGATGACGCAGGGGATGGCGGAAGCGGTGGACATGACATGAGCCAAGCTTAGGAGCTTGGGCAGTGTAGTCTTAGTTTTATTTACGTTTACATTTTGGCAATGTAATTTGAAAGTAACTTAGCTTGTCGGGTTGTATAAGTTTACATTCTTGCGATGTTTTGGACGTTACTTATGGACGATTACATTTTGTGATATAATTATGAACTTAAGGGCATTTTGGTAATTCAATGTTGTATCTTCCCTTCTATCTAAAAACCGGTAGGATAGACTCTATTATCATGTTCCGCAATAATTATAATCCACGAGCTTACTTCTTACGCATGAACCGTTCTCGTGGACTTAGCTCCGCGCACGCGTGGGGTTGGCCAGTTAAGGGTCGGGCTTTAGAAGCTCGGACTTAACTCGCGTCGTGGCGTCCGCGCCCTCTCTCACTCTTCTATTTAAAAAAAAAAAAATATAGACTCTGATTTTCGGAAAACGGGTGAAAAAGGGCGGGGCGTTACAATGCCAATGCCTGTATGCCATTTGTTAATGCATAATATATCATTTGAAACACATATATTAAAACAAGAGTATCATAAGAAAAACTGGGTAAAAACCGTGGTTACAAGTAGGTAGGAAACCTACTGAAGAATCACTTCAGCGTTCGTTCTTTCTTAGGCTTTAACCGGTCACGACTCGTTCGTCGTTCAACTTTCGGTACCTTATTATGCGACAATAAGTAAATCATAATCTTATTTACATGTCCATTCACATATGAGACCTAAAACATCTTATAAGTACTTTTGATCAATCTCTTCATTTGGCTTGTATTCACAGATTTGCCATTGCCACCAATACCTTGATTAAATTCTACAACCTTAACCGTAACCTTAACATGGTTCAGTCATGTTTGGATGACCAAAACAACAACATGATTCCATTTTTAATCACACATACATCCATAAAATGGCCCATGAAAACAGTCCATGGGGTTCGACCATACTCATGGCCGAACCCTTATGGTTCTTTGCTCAATGATGTCCTTTGTTTAAATACTAATTGGCTCTACCCCTTAGCCATATTAAGCCCATGATTTAGCCATCCCATGGCCAACCCAAAATCAGTAACCTTATCACATAAAAATCTCCCAAAAACAGTCCACAAAGGTCTATGGTTTCCATGTTTTCCAATCATGAAAACCAACCCTCTTTTACATGGGGTTCGGCCCTCCATGTTGGCCGAACCCAATGGCTATGTTTACTGTTTTTAAACTTCAGATAATAATGTAATAACAGTATATTAAAATCAGGTTTTAACATTTAAACAAACCATCCAAAACAGTCCATAAAAAGTCTATGGTTTACATGTTTTTCCAACATGAACACCAACATCCTTTTACATGGGGTTCGGCCCTCCATGGTGGCCGAACCCAATGGTTAGGTTTACTGTTTTTAAACCTTAGATAATCATGTAATAACAGTATATTAAATCAGGTTTTAACTTTCAAACAAACATCCAAACATTAGCCCAATTTCATAGGGTTCGGCCATGCTCATTGGCCGAACACCATGAAATTGGTTTTGAACATTTAACCCTTTATCTTGGGTTTGAAACCAACACCCAAATCCATGTTTTAACCTCCTTAAAACATGCATTCCAAATCCAAAAATAACATCTAATATCAGTCCCAAATCATATGGTTTTAATTTCCAAAAAATATCAAAAACAACCATTTGTTTCCATGGGGTTCGGCCATGCTAAGTGGCCGAACCCAATGGTCCATTTCCATCTTTTAATCCACTGATTTTAGACCATATAAACTTCAGTCCCTATGTCATTCAGATCCATGTTTTTAACCATTCTAAAACGTGTATTTAAATCTTAAATCAAAATCCAAAAACAGTCCACAAAATCCATGGTTTTCATGTTTCAAAACATGAAAACCAAGCCATCTCTTACATGGGGTTCGGCCCTTCATGGTGGCCAAACCCAATGGTTATTTTTACCATTCTAAATCCTCCACTAATCAAGGTTAAAACCTTGGTGTATTCGGCCATAACCATGGCCCAATACACACCCCATTTGCTCCATGTTATTATACCAAAATAACATATAAATACTTACCAAACTTCCAATCTTTCTTTTTGCCTTTGGTCCTTGGTTTCTCCCTTTTATTTCTTCCTTTCTTTTGCTGTTTTGTGCTTGATCTACTGGTGCAAACACCTCTGCTATTCCAGCTAGGAAAAACGAATTTGAGAGAGGGAGAGGAGAGAGATGGAAATTCTTGGATTTCCAATGTGAAAAATGGCCAACCTTGGTGTTTATTTCCTTTAGTACTTCAGCCCCCAAAACTCCTCCACTCCCTCATAACTTCTTGCACAAACCAATGGGTATTGGGTGCCATCCAAGGCACCCCTTGGCAGCTACCCATGCAGCCATTCAGATTCCCAAGCAACTCACCTCAAACTATGCATTTCATTTATCATTGATCATGGAACTCACCCCAAACAAGTCCCCAACGTGTGGGACTTGTTTTGGGTGGTTAAAGCTGAGCAAAACTCTTCCAATTCCCACTTGAACTCACTGATTTACAGTCCCTTGAGTTTCCATTTTGACTCACCCAACTCAAGGTATTTTTATTCCAACCCAACTCATCACATTTAATGCATTTCATTTAATGCACATGAGTTAACTCACCTTTTGATTTAATTCTAACTCACCTCAGTCCCACTCAACTGATTTGACTCGTGTTTGAGCTCCCTTGAGGGTTCACACGGTCAACAATAGTCAACTCGACCCGTTGGGTCCACTTTTAGCTCCTTGACCCGTTTTTGATCCATGACCCAATTATGGGTATTTTGGTCATTTGTAATCGGTTTTTGCATATGGGTCAGGCCTACCCATTTCCTCTCTACTTGATTTCCAATCAAATAAGCTTAACCCCATTTAATTTAAATTCACAAAACGGTCAAATCATCCATTTTGACCCGATGGGTCCCATTTGGGCCCTTTGACCCATTTAGCCATTTTTGACCCAAATGATGAAAATTACCCATCCAATCAAGCTTAACACTCATAATGTGCTCATATGATTTTAATTTGAGCAATGGGTCCACTATTTCCTTACTTAACATCACAAAATAATTAATTTAATAACTCAGGGGCATTTTGGTAATTTTCCACTTCATTGAGAAATTGGGGTGTTACAATATCCAATACCTTATTACGTACACATAATCAGTCTATATTTTAACTATTTCTAAGTCCATTAAACATTTCCAAGTCCATATGAAAATCGGTCACTATTTAGGTTTTGCGGGTCCCATTTAATCCATTATTTATTTTAAGTACATGAGTCTAAAATCAGCCTCCTAGGATTTATTTAACCCTACATAATGCTACTACTTAGAATCCCTAAATCCATGATCATCTCCCATGGAGTTCTTCGTTTTAGCCATTATTTACGGTTTTGTCACTACCTCTTCTCCATGGTTAATTACTCATTCACCCTTGCCTAACCAAGTTCATAATTGATCATAAACCTGGATCTCTAACTTAGGTCCCCTAATGACCCATTCAACCATGGCACATGACCATTAAAATTAGCCATTTAATTTACTTAAACTCCATTAACCTAACATACAAATACACATTAATCTTATGCCTTAATTGGTTCACAAAATGGGTCCATTGATGTCTCATCACCCACAACCTAACAACACTAGAAAAATTAGCCATTTAAACACTCTAACCCTCATTCATTTCTCCCATACATAATACCAAATTAATCCACAAGTTTTCCCACAAATGGGTCATGGGTTCGGCCATGGTGTATGGCCGAACCCATGATGTCTTTATCCCATTTTTTCTTTGGCCTATCTACACATTTGGACCCATCATCCTTAATCACATTCAAGTCTATAAACTTAGCCACATTCCCATTACAACTAACAACATTAGGTCTCTTTTTGGGTCCATCAACACCACCAACATTCCCATTTATTTTCCATTATTCATAACCATTAAATCCATCACTACACCACCATAGGGTTCGGCCATATACCATGGCCGAACCATGGTTCATGGTCCACTAGTCCATTGGTGCCCTTTTTGATCATAAAGACACTTACATTTATTCATGGATTCCATCATAATAAACCTCCTCAAACATTGCCTACATTTAATCATTAAGCACTTAAAACCCTAAACCATTCTCCATATTTCCATTCTTACAAAACCCTAATTGAATTCATTAACCATTTACCATGGGGTTCGGCCATACCACATGGCCGAACCCTATGGTCCATCAATTCATTCAAAACCCACACTTCCATCCTTAATTAACACCTAATTGCATACTATCCTTACTCCATTTTATTTTATTTTATTTTTATTTCTTTCCTTAACCCTAATTTACCCATTTAGGATTTTGTCCACTTTCCATCCTTCAATTTGATGGATTTGAGATCCAAGGCCTATAATCATTTGGCCAACATCAAATTTAAGAAAAATGAATCCCAAATTTCAAACCCTAAAAATCCAAATCTCTTGTTTAGGAAATACTTACAATCCGTCGTCTCCTCCGACTTCCGCCACTCCCGTCGGCTTCCTTAGCCTCCTTTCTCCTTCCTCTTGATCTTTGGTCGGCCAAGATGCTTGATCAACGGTGAAACCCTCCAAACTTAGGATCGGCCAAAGTAGGGTTTGCTTGAGAGAGGGAGAGGAGGAGATGGTGGGCCTTTGCTTACACCTTTTTCCTCTCTTTTCTTCTCTTCTTCTTCCAAGTTTTTCTTCTTCTTTTTCCTTAGAGATGAGGGACAGTGGTGTGGGAGAGCAAGAGAGAAAGAGAATGAAATGAGAGTAAAGTGGAGAGAATGAGATGAAGACAACTTCTTTTGGTTGCTTAAAATATACTTTTTCATTATCTCCTCCCACCAACCCATGTAAGATTTTTATCTTGCTTTATGGTAGTGGTTGGGATAACCACCACCCAAGTCCAACGTGTTTCATGGTGTTAGAGATAAGGTGGCTTGGTCTCCCACCTTTTGACCCCTTTGACCACCATTTTAGCTTAGTTTAATTAACTAATTAATTGGATTATTAGCTTAAGTTAATTAATTCCCACTTGAACTTAATCCCACTTGTTTAAATTGCCTTCATACATACACCCATGGTTGACCAATTCAACCATGGTGGCCGGCCCCACCAATCTCTGGGTCCACACTCCACCTCACCAAGTGAGGTGGAGGTGGGTCCCATTTGGCCATGTTTCTTAGGTCTAATTAATACTAACTTAGGTGATTAAAATTCAATTCAATCCATTCCTCTTATTGGATCACCATTGGGCCCATGGCCCAATTACATTTTCATCTTACCCATTTACCTTAGAGCTTACACCAACTTGATCCATTGGGTCTCAAGTGGTTATTGGGCCCAATTTGACCACCCTTGGCCCAATTTGACCATCATTGACCATTAAGATAAATTAAATCCAATCCATGGTCCATTGGGCCATACTTGGGCTTTTGTCCAAACTTTGATCCATTTACCATCTATTCCATCAATTTTCCCAATTTCCATAATTAAAATAAATAATATCCACATTTATATTGATTTACAAATTTCGGGCCATTACAGGGACGTCACGACGTGAGCTAAGTCCGGATTTCTAAAGTCCGACCCTTAACTGGCCAACCCTATGTCTGCATGGACTAAGTCCATAAAAATGGTTCACACATAGTAACTTATTTTCATTGCGGAAAATAACATAAACTGAATGCGGATTATAATAGAACCTAAGACTACTCCATTTTGTCCTTTGCTCCGGCTTGTTCCTTTCGTTCCTTAGCCTCTCCTTCTTCCCTTCTTGATCTTTAGCTGAGAGTGCTTGAGAGATCTTGAATGAAAACCCAAAAAGAGGTTTTGGCCAAGAGAGTGTAGGTTTGAGAGAGAGAAAAGCTTGGAATCCAAAAACCACTCCAAGTCCTTTGCCTTTGAGAGTGGTCGGCTATGTGTGAGAGAGGGAGAGAGTGAGATGAGAAAAACACCAAGTGTTTCTTGTCTTTGAGAGGTGAGAACGGCCAAGAGGGAAAGGAAGAGTGTGACTTTAAGACAAATCCTTCTCTTGGTTAATTAGGGTTGCCAAAGGTGGTGTCCTTCGGTGACACCCCTTGGAAACTCCCATGTCCTTTCATCTCCCTCCTTTAAATTTCATTTGGAGGTTTCATCCTTAAGATAAAACACTCCCAACGTGTGGCTCTTGGGTTTCCATCTTGAGATGGAAACCCTCCAAGCTTCCCACCGTATGCTAGCTTGATGTGGTTTGTGTAACCCAAAACCGTCCCATTAATGAACCTTTGGAGTGTCATCCATGAGATGAAACTTCCCCCCTCCAACGTGTATGCCTTTACTTGAGTCTTTGAAACAATTACAACCCCTCATCTTCCCACTCCACTCACTTGAGATGAAGATCTCCATATCTTCCAATTCAACTCATTCAACTCAACTTATCCATTTAGCTCAACTCACTCATTTAATTCTACTCATTTAATTCACTTAAATCAACTCAATTATTTGATTCTATTCCAACTCAATTCAGCCCCAATTAAGTAAGCTTGAACTCACTTGGTGGTCAACCATGACCCATTGGGTCCCAATTGGGCATTTTGACCCAAATAACAACCTTGACCCCATTTAACACATTTTATCCATATATTTTAAATTAAACCATATAACATGTACATTGGGTCTTAATTGGTCAATTGACCCCACAACTTACCCATCTTTGGTCCATATCCTTTAATTTACAAATTCAATGGCAAATTCAGTAAATATTTATAACTCGAAAATACGGGGTATTATACAACGTGTACCCTTGGTTTGAATTTTGAAATAAGAAAAATCCTCCTCATCTCTCCATTAATGATCCAAGTGGGGGTTTCATCCATGAGATGAAACTCCCATGTCCAACGTGTAACCTTAGGTTTGACTTGGGTTTTTGAAATAACCAAGACTCCTTCATCTTCACACTTCACCCACTTAAGATGGAGGTCCCATTGACTTCCACTCAACTCACCATAACTCAATTTTAATTCTTTTAAACTCAACTCACTTAACTCACTTAAAATCAAGTTAATCACTTGATTCCCTCCAACTCAATTCAGCCCAATTTAATTAGGCTTGAACTCACTTGGTGGTCAACCAAGTCAACTATGACCCATTGGGTCCCAATTGGGCATTTTGACCCAAATAACAACCTTGACCCAATTAAACACCTCTTACCCATTTATTTTAAATTGAACCTTATAACATATCCGTTGGGTCTTAATTGGGCAATTGACTTAACACCTTACCTATCTAAGGTCCATATCCATTAGTTCACAATTTAAATGGCAAATTCCATAAATATTTATAACTTGAAAATCTGGGGTGTTATAGGTATGATCTTGGACTTATTTAAAAGATCAAGGATTAAAAGAGGGACCAAAGTCAAGTGAGTGAGGTTCGGCCATGGTGTATGGCCGAACCCCACTAGGGTTTATTTTGTGGACTTAGAATTTTAAATGATAAAACTTATGTATGTTGGGATTAGTGAAGCAAATGATGAAAGATCTTGGACTTAATTAAAAGATCAAAGGACTTGAAAGAAGGACCCAAAAACCAAAGAGTGAGGTTCGGCCATGGTGTATGGCCGAACCCCACTAAGGTTGGTTTATGGATTTAAGCATAGATTGGAAATCAAATGGGATATTGGTTTAACTTGTTGTTATGTAACAAGGTGAGGGGACCTCACAAGCGGTGCACAATCGTGAGCGGTTTCCGGATTAAAATGCAAGGTCACTTTAGTGGTCATTGGTAGGATTCTACCTCTTTGAAACCATGGGGTATGTATGATGTTTAATTTTTATTTTGATGGTTTATGTTGTAAAAATAATATGTTTCAAATATGAGGTTTTAATGCTATGATTATATTATTACATAGCATGTGGACATATACATCTATTGCATGACATGGGAAGGATGTTTGTAACCAGAGGCCACGCTCCGTTGGGGCGTCCGTGAGGCATTCGTGGGAAGACCTTGATGTGCATTATCCATCAAGAAGTAACCGGAGAACACACTCCGTCGGGGCGTCCGTAAGGCAACTGTGGGGATACCTTGATGAGGAGAATTCCATCAAGAGGATATATGTGTTTGTGATGGGCGGGACTCATTGCATACAACACCACGGCATGGCATTGTTTTACATGGTTTTCTTATTATGTTATCTAAATGATTTTGTACTAACCATGTGTTAACCCTATTTGGAACACCTACTGGGCGCGTAGTCTAACGCCCTACTTGTAATGGCTCGAAATTTGTAAATCAATATATATGTGGCTATTATTTATTTTAATGGTGGAAATTGGAAATTTGATAGAATAAATGGTGAATGGATCAAAATATGGACAAAGGCTCAAGTATGGCCCAATGGACCATGGATTGGATTTAAAATCATTTAAATGGTCAATGATGGTCAATTGGGCCATGGATGGTCAAATTGGGCCCAATACCCATTTGGGACCCAATGGGTCAAGATAATGTAAGCTCTAAGGTAAATGGGTAAGGTTGAATGTAATTGGGCCATGGGCCCAATGGTGATCCAATTAGTTGGAATGGATTTAATTAAAATTAAATCACCTAAGTTGGTGATGAATTGACCAAGGTGACATGGCCGATTGGGACCCACCTCCACCTCACCAAGTGAGGTGGCGTGTGGACCAAGGATTTGTGGGGCCGGCCACCATGATTGAATTGGTCAACCATGGGTGGATGCATGGAGGGAATGTAAGGAAATGGAATTAAATTAAATGGGAATTAATTAACCTAATGATCTAATTAATTAATTAATTAAGCTAATCAAATGAGGATCAAATGGTCAAAATGGGAAGACCAGACCACCCATTTCAAACACACAAAACCATTGGCTAATGGTGGATTTATCCCAACCACCCCCACTAAGCATGGGAGCCCATGCTTGGTTGGTGGGAAAGTTAATGTTGGAGTGTAACTTAAGTAACCAAAAGGATGAGATGAGCTTTCATCTCATTCTCTCCATCCCACTCTCATTTTACTCTCTCCCTGTCTTACTCTCTCTCAAAACCGTCCCTCACCTCCAAGGAAAGAAGAACAAAACTAAGAAGAGAAGAAAAGAGAAAGGAGAAGTGAAAGCTTTGGCCCATCACTCCAAGACCAAGACCTTGGGTTAGTTCTTCCCATCTTCTCTTCCTTTTCTCTCCCAAACACACTCCATCTTAGCCGACCCAAGCTTTGATGTTTTTTTTATTTGATCAAGCTCATCTTGGCCGACCAATCAAGGAGAAGAAGAGAAGAGAAGGCTAAGGAAATCAAGAGGAGAAAGAAAAACCGGAGGAGTCGTCAGATTGTAAGTAATTCTTAAACAAGAATTTTACATTTTAAGGGTTAAGAGGTAATTATGGAACCCATTTCTTGGATTAGTTGGTGGCCAAATTGTCATGGGCCTTGGATCTCAAATCCATCCAATGAAAGGAGGAAGAATGGGCAAACCCTAATGGGAAAATTAGGTAAAAAAAGTGAAAGATGCATTAAGGATTTTATGTATTAAAATTTACTAAAGCATGGAGGTATGTAATGTTGGAAGAAATTGGGCCATAGGGTTCGGCCATGTAGTATGGCCGAACCCCATGGTAAGTGATTAAGTGATTTATTAGGGTTTTAAAGAATGAAAACCATGGAAAGATGATTATGATTTTTAGGGTTTAGATGATTAAATGTAGTGATTTTAAATGAGGAAATCCATGGGAGATGTGAATGGTGTTTATGGCCTCAAAAGGCATGAATGGATAATGAACCATGAACCATGGGTTCGGCCATGGTGTATGGCCGAACCCTATGGTGATGTAATGGTAGTTTTAAATGGGTTTAAAATGATGGAAAATATGGAGTAATGTGTTAATGAATTGGAGGTTTAAAAGGGTCAAATGTTTGTAATTTTTTAAGGGATCTTAGTGAAGAAAATCATGGAAGGTACTAATGAATTCTAATAGCCTCAAAAAAATGGTAGATGGGAATGAAACATGAACCATGGGTTCAGCCATGGTGTATGGCCGAACCCTAGGGTGATGTGTTTGTAAATTTAAAGGGTGTAAGAAGCGGGAAGAATGATTAAGAATGTTGATGGGTTGAATGGATTTTTAAGCATAGTTTATAAGGTTTTAAAGGGGTGGAAATAATGTTTTAAAAAAAAAACCATGGAGAGATTTTATGGAGGAAATGCTTCTGAACACTATGGTGATGTATGTAAAAGATGGAAAAATAATGGGGGTTGTGTTGGTAGTTTTGATGGACCAAAATGTACCAAATTGATGATCAAAGATTGGTGATTTAAATGCATGATGGAAACTACCTCAAGGAAGGACTTATGGAGGGGCCAAATGGTGTATATAAACCCAAGTAAAAATGGGGAAAAAGACATCATGGTTCGGACATGGTGTATGGCCGAACCCATGACCCATTTGTGGGTCAATTTATGGGTAAAATTTGGTATTATACATGTGAGTAATAAATGGGGATTAGGGTAATCAAGTGGCTAATTTGTGATGATGTTATGTCATGGCTAAGGAGTCATTAAGGGATCCAAGTCTATGGATCAATTGATGGGCTAAGTATGGGGTTATGTATGTGTTTAAATGAATAAGGATTAGGTTAATCAAATGGTTGATTTTAATAATCTTATGACATGGTTGATGGGTTGTTAACGGATCTAAGTTATGGATCATTAATGGATCTAAGTTATGGGTTAATTATGAACAAAAATGTACATGGTTAAGTGAATAATTAACAATGGAAGGGTAGTGGTAAAATCGTAAATAATGGCCAAATTCAAGAACCATGGGTTCGGCCATGGTGTATGGCCGAACCCCATGGAAGATGATCGTGGACTTAGGGGCTCTAAGTAAATAACTTATGTGTGATTGATAAAGCCTAGGGTGCTGATTTTTAGACTCGTAAAATTAAGAAAATCAATGGATTAAGATGGGACCCACAAACCTAATTAGTAGGGTTTGGCCATGGTGTATGGCCGAACCCCACTAAGGCTTGGATAATGGACTTGGACATGATTAAAACATGAGTCTAATTGATAATGTATAATAAGGTACCGGACATCGCAAGCGGTGCGCGATCGGCGACCGGGTTTGTGGACAGAGAAACGTTAGTCGGTATTCGGTAGGATTCCTACATTTTTGTAAGCCATGGATTATGTGTCATGTATGGGTTTTTCCTTAATTTATTTTGGTAAGCATATGATTGTTTTAAGATGGGTTTTAAGGCTATGATGTGTATATTGATGCTTTGCTTGATCTATTTTTGAAAATCAAATTATATGTTTTATTGATGGGATTTTAAATGCCATGGTTTGTTCTATCATATATATTACATGGCATATGGCATCTACATCTCATGCATGACATGGGAGGGATATGGGATGGGAAGGATGAAATGAAACAGAAGTCCATGCTCCGTCGGGGCGACCAATAAACAAACATGGGGATATTTTGATGTGTTTGATTCATGAGGGAGGTTACTATGGGCTCTATGATATGTTGATAAGGTTATTCAAACAAGAATGTTACTATGTTTTTATTATACCTTGATGATGGTTTTTCCATCAAGGGGGGATGTTGTATTTATTATTATACCTTGATGATGGTTTTTCCATCAAGGGGGATGTTGTATTTATTATTATACCTTAATGATGGTTTTTCCATCAAGGGGGATGTTGTATTTATTATTATACCTTGATGATGGTTTTTCCATCAAGGAGAATGTTGTATTTATTATTATACCTTGATGATGGTTTTTCCATCAAAGGGGATGTTGTATTTATTATTATACCTTGATGCTGGTTTTTCCATCAAGGGGGATGTTGTATTTATTATTATACCTTGATGATGGTTCTTCCATCAAGGGGGATAATCGTATTTGTAGTTATACCTTGAGGAGGCTTTGCCATCAAGGGGGACATTATGTATGGTTGAAAAAGGGACATTGTACAATGATGATGAGATTGATGGGTGGGATTCATGACATGGGACACCCATTGCATGACATTGCACCAAATTGCATGGTTTTGATATAATATTATCTATATGTTTTGTTATCACTAATCCATGTGTTAGCCCTACTCGGAGTCCTACTGGGCGCGTTGCCTAACGCCCTACTTCTACCCTATCTGATAACACAGGAGAAGGCGGAAATGAAGGACGAGACGAGAACCAAGCATAGGACTTTTTGAGGCGGGCTAAATAGTTTATTTAATTTATTTTGGAAATGTAATTTTGAATAGCTTAGCTCGTCGGATTGTAATAATTTCTATTTCTTGCTATGGTCTAGATTTTATTTTGGACACTATCATTTTGGGGTAATTTAGTAATTTTAAATGATGTAATCTTCCCTGCTATCTAAAATTGGTAGGATAGACTCTATTATAATTCCGCACTTAGTTTAATATTCCGCAAGCTTACTTCTACGTGTGAACCGTTCTTTCGTGGACTTAGTTCCACGCACACGTAGGGTTGGCCAGTTAAGGGTCAGGCTTTAGAAGCTCGGACTTAACTCGTGTCGTGACGTCCTGCTCCTTTGTCACTTGTTATAAAAAAAAAAAAATAGACTCGAATTTCGGTGAAAAGGGGCGGGCGTTACACTACTTCTACCCTAGTTGATGACACAGGGAATGGATAGAACGAAGGATGTGATCGGAGCAAGCTTAGGAGCTTGGATGATTAAGTTACTCATGGATATTGTATTTGAGTAATTAGTTCGTGGGACTGTAATAACGTAGATTATTTGCTATGGTTTGGAATGGTAATTCTGGATATTTTAACGTATGATATTTATGATTAAGTGATGGACATCCTTGCTATCTAAAATGGAATAGAATTATGATTCTATTATAATTCCGCATTTATGATTATTCCGCATGTTTAACTTGAGTACGTGTGAACCATTTTAGTGGACTTGGTCCACACACACGTATGGTTGGTCAGTTAAGGGTCGG
Source organism: Chimonanthus praecox (assembly GCA_022113865.1). NCBI lineage: Eukaryota > Viridiplantae > Streptophyta > Magnoliopsida > Laurales > Calycanthaceae > Chimonanthus > Chimonanthus praecox. Next base: position 28,467,286 of record CM039088.1, on the reverse strand, counting down.
GCTTTGGAAGTTCGGACTTAGCTCGCGTCGTGACGTCCCTGCTTTTTCTCACTCTTCTATTCAAAAAAAAAAAAAAAGACTCTGATTTTCAGCATAGTGAAAAGGGCGGGGCGTTACACTCCTCTTCATCCTCTTTCCATTTCATATCACCTTGAGGATGGGTATTTACATCCAACATGTTTTAGAATATGATGGGGTTCGGCCATACAACATGGCCGAACCTCATCTTGTCTTTCTTTGAGTCCTCAAATGATCCATTTATAAAAAAATAGGGTTCGGCCATGCAAGGGGCCGAACCTTGTTCTTTGATTATTTTCTTATGAACTTCATTCCTTATATTTAACATACATGTTGTCATCCATTAATCATGTATTACCTTAGTCCTCACCATCACAACTTCATTTGTACAACCTATCTTACCCATCAACAAGGTTAGGGTATATTCATTTCATTTCAAATGCTTAACCATCTTCTTGGATGGATTTTTCTTTTACATTCTGTGGCCCATAATATTTTGGCCAATCTTTTCAATCCCATATGGAATCCCATGGTTTCGGTCATTCCATTGCCGAAACCATTGTTTCCTTAGCCTCTTTTTAGTCAATAACCCTTGTTAAACAATACATACCTATTCCGCGACTCCTCCATTTCTTTAGGTCTAATTTTGGTCCTACGTCCTTCTCCTTCCTTAGTCCTTTCTTATTCCTCCTTCGTTCTTCGGTTTCTCCAAGTTTAGTGCCGAAATGGGGGAGAGAGAGAGAGAGAGAGAGAGAGAGAGAGAGAGAGAGAGAGAGAGATGATGCCAATCTCTTGAATGTAAGGGATGGATTTTGGCCACACTTGTGGGGTATCCCTTGAGCTAATGTCTTTTGTGTGAAAGACCAACCTCTCCTTAGTGCCCTAGGTAGCAATGGAGAGGAAGAGAGATAGAGAAGAGAAGAAGATCTCTAAGTTTCTTAGAGGTGTACTCGGCCAAGGAGTGTAGAGAGGGAGAGGGATTGAGATGAAAAACCCTAAGGGAGGGTTCGACCAAATGGGTAAAGGTTGAGAGAGGGAGAGAGATGAGATGAAACTCTTTCTTTGTCTCAAGGAGAGGATCGGCCCTAGGGTTTAAAGAGAGGGAGAGAGGGGATGAGATGAAACAATCTCTAACTCTTTTGGTCTAAGGGGGGATCGGCCAAAGGTGGAGTCTTGTGTAAGCCCTAATCTCCCAACCACCATCATCACTTCTTGGTCTTTCCCATGTGTCTCTTGGTTAACCAACGAGACACATGTCTTACACTTGGCTTTCCCTCCCCCTTCCCAATGGTTTTGTCTAGATGCAAACCCTCCAACTTCGTCTTTGAGTCACCTAAGTCTCTTCCACTTCCATGTGACTCACCTTTGAACTCACTTCCCATTCAACTCAATCCCAACTCACTTTAGCTCACTTAATTTTCTTGAACTCATTTCTATATGACTCAAATGATTTTTAATTCCCAACTCAACATAATTCCACACACCATATTTAAACTCACGCATGGTTGACCAAGTCAACCATGGTAGCCCACCCTACAAGTTATTTTAGACCACTCGCCACCTCACTTGATGAGGTGGATTTGGGTCCTACTTGGCTATGCCACTCACACGCCACTTCATACACTTGCCACCTCATACACTTGATGAGGTGGATCCCATGCCTTAGGTCTTAATTCGGTACATGACTCGATTAAATCAATTCATCTTGACCCATTGGGTCCCAATTGGGTATTTGACCCAATTGACCACACTTACCCAATTAATTAGAGTCAAACTCTATCCATGATTCGTTGGATCATAATTGGGCCATTGCCCCAATTCTTATCCATCTATAAATCTTAAATTTAACAATTAAAATAGATAATATCCAATATAATAATTGCATTGAAAATCTAGGATGTTACATATATCTCTCCACGTATGTCAATTGGAATCAGTGTGGATTCCTCCCCACGTTTGTTTATTGGAAAACACAGAATGGAGCGTGAACTCCTTCCTTGTGTTCCCTCCCATACCATGCATGCAATGATCCCATTTATATCAAAGTACATTATAGCGTTGAAACTCAGTTCTTAAAAACATAATCATTTGATACCCAAAGTACATCATCAAATATGGAAATAAAAACAGTACATGTATATAATCCACAATGTGTCAACAAGGTAGGAATCCTACCAATGTCAAAGATGATATCCTTGCTGTTTTCGTGGAGATATCGATCACCGATCACATCAAAACCAATCGTACACCTCTTTTGTGAAATCCCGTTACCTTAACGAATTCATCACACACATATGTTAATTTAATTACCCATTCAATTCCCATCATCCTTTACTCATCCAGATAAACTTAAACAATTTGAAAAAATTACATAAAAAATTTCACTTTAAAATTCAGTCGACTGAACTTGGCAGATCACCGTCCGCTACCCTTCCTGCGGACGATATAAACCCATCCAAGGACGGTTGAAACCCGTCCCGCGGACAATCCACACCAGTCGGCAGACAGCACTCAGTCCAGTCTATTACCCGTCCGCGGAAGGTCGAGACCTGTCCTGCGGACGATAGAAACCCACCCGCAGACAACACAGTCCCTCCACATCCACAACACCTAGTCCTCCTCTGTTACCCGTGACCCGGTACCCGTCACTCGCTACCCATGACCCGGTACCCATCACCCGTCCTGCGGATAGTCCACACCCGTCCGCGGACAATAAAAATCCGTCCGCAGACTACACCATGTCCAATCCATTACCCGTCCTGCGGACGGTCCACACCCGTCCCGCGGACGATAGAAACCTGTCCCACAGAGAGTGTAACCCGTCTGTAGACAACACCATGTCCAGTCTATTACCCGTCCTGCAGATCGTCCATCCCCGTCCCGCAGACGTTAGAAACCCATCCCACAGAGAGTGCAACCCGTCCACAGACAACACCATATTCATGTCTGTTTCCCGTCTGCAAACAATCGAAACCCGTCCCGCGGACGATAGAAACCCGTCCGCGGACGGTGATACCCGTCCAACAGACAGTGTAACCCGTGTTCTGTCCTTAATTGTTTGATGTTTTGCCTCGGCCCTTCTTCATAAAATTCATCCTTTAATCATGTATAAACATATATATCCTCATCATATAACTCTTAGTTGGATTTTACCTTTCTTACTAGGTAAAACTAGGATTATTCCGACATTTGAACCATTACAACATGGTTTCGAATCCATTCCTTAAACTGTTTGTATTTAATAGTATCCATTCTCTGAATGGACATCCAACACCATGACCCCATAATAGTTTGGTCATCTCTTCCTTTCAATTATGAAACTCATGGTTTCGGCCATTCCTTGGCCAAAGCCATGGTTTTCTTAGTCTCTTTCTTACATTATTAAACTCTAAACATATTTACTTCAATTCCCTCCTCCTTCGTTCTTTTTAATTTGAACTTGCTCCTCAGTCCTTCTCCTTCTTTTCTTGTACTTTGCTGATTTCTTCAAGTCTAGAGACAAAAATGGGAGAGAGAGATGAGAAGAAAATCTCTTTGTTCCAAGGGGATGCAAAAGGCCAAATGAAGTTGAGAGAGGGAGAGAGAGAGAGGGAGAGAGATGAAGATCTCTATGTTTCAAAGAGAGGTGAAATCAGCCAAAGGGGGTGGAGTTTGCCCTTTTGTAAATCAGCCCACAACCCTCCCAATTCCCTCATTATTATTTGTCTAACAAAGGAGTCCCTTGACATAACCAAGGGACACTTGGCTTAAGCTCAAGAAACCCACTCCATCTCCCAACATTGGTGCCTTGGGTTCCATCCTTTGAGATGGAAACCCTCCATCTCCCACTTGACTCATTCAACAACTCAACTCAATTTGAACTCACTCATAGTTGACCAAGTCAACCATGGTTAGCCGACCATGCATGATACATTAAACACTTGCCACCTCACTTGATGAGGTGGATTTAGGTCCCACTTGGCCATGTCACTCACATGCCACCTCACTTGATGAGGTGGATCTCATGCCTTGGATCTTAATTGGTTATTTGACCCAATTATCAAACCTTACCATTACTTCTAATTAGTTCATCTATGACCCATTGGGTCCCAATTGGGTAGTTGACCCATTTAATATCACATACCCAATTATTTCCACCCTGAATTCTATACTTGATCCATTGGATCATAATTGGGCTATTGACCCAATTCTTACCCATCTAAAGTCCATTCCATCCATAAATCTTAAATTCAACTAATTTAACAATTTAAATGGACAAATCCGATATTCTTATGCATTGAAAAATACGGGTTTAGCCTTTGATTTTTCAACTCAAATATGGTAGGTAAGGCTCTTAATTGCTCTGGCTATGGAACATTTAGGACAATGTCAAATTTAAGTTTGGGGGTATCTAGGGTTTACATTAGTAGAGTCCAATAAAAAAAAAAAATTCAATCAAGGTAAGAGTATTCATAGAGGTTTACATTAGTAGAGTCCAATAAAAAAAAAAAATCAATAAAAGTTCCCAGTTGAGCTTTTAAGTTAGCCTGTTTTCTTGATCGGCCTGAACGTCATTAAAAATATATTTGTGACCTATTCATAGAAAATGTTAGAGATGACAAATATTGGGATGGTACTTCAAAACAAGGGCACAAGAAAAGAAAAAGAAGAAAATAGCACAAAAAGAAAGGGAGCATCCTCACATCAAAAGAAGAATGTGAAAAAAAAAAAAAAGATAAATATTTTGAAAATTGCTGAAAAGAAAAAAAAATAGAGGAATAAATATCCCGTCATATATCTTAAAGACCTCTAACCTTTTGATCAAAATATTTATTCTTATAATCTTATTATCCTTCTTTGATTTGACCCGATCCCAAGCCACGTTTTGTCCTATTAGGAAGTCCTATTGATCTTAAGTTAAAATATGGTATTTCATGTGGAGAATAAAAGAAGAAAAATGATAATGTATAACTCAACGTTCTCAAGAAAGTGGCGTCCATTCATGAGATCCAATAATTATTTTCTTTGTCATGTGCCATGTTTCCTAAACATATGTGAGAAATTTTGAATTTGAATACACAAACTCCGCTCAAATATACCTTTGAGAGAAAATAACCCAACCTTTGAGCGTTAATATTTCTGAGAGATATCAAATGAGGTTTGAAGCAAAGGGCATCTTCCGATGTTGGTTACGAAACTTGTGTTTATTTGGGAAAAGAAAACTATTTTTAATATTGGCTAAGCACACATTACACTCCGAATATAAGTCTTATAAAATAAATTTTGGAATCGTATGATGTCTAGATATGAACTTGTTTTTGCCGAATCTGAAACTAAGACTAGACAAAATTGGATGTTTGTGGGTATCATCACTGCAAGCCCTCACGAGACTATAACTCGCCCTCTAGGGGTAACCTAGGGGTTTAAAGGCTTGTTGCATACGCTAATTGCAATCAAGAGTGCCAGGGAAAGTGGTGTAGTTTTTAGATTTAAAGTTAGTTTTTAGGTCTAGGTTAGGTCTTGTAAAATAATAAAACTTTAAGTTAGTATTAGGTTTAGATTAGGAATTTTTAGTTTTTAGATTTTTAGACATAGGTTTTTATTTTAAATTTTTGCTCGACGACTAGCAAAATCTAAGTTTGGGGGTATTTGTTGAGTCTAAAAATCTTACATTTTTACCCTTTAATTATGATTAAGTTAGCCTTAATTTTGTAGTTTTGTAGATAAAAATATGGAAAAATAGGATTCATGCATAAAATAGTGGATAATTGTTGGAAGAGAACTTAAAATGGAAATTTTAGAATTTCATAATTAATTCATGTCACTTTAGGGTTTTTGATGTAAATTGGATAATCTGGATCCTTTTATGAGAGTCTAGATTTATTCAATATTTAGAATTATAGTGGTATTGATTAATTATTTAATTTTAAAATCAAAGTTTACAATTAAGAGGTCAATAGTCTGAGAAGAATACCCATGGGCCAGAGAACCACTGCAATTGGGCCAAGCTTTGCTCCAAATGCCAGACACTGGGCCAAGCCAAGCACTTCAGGCGCATTTCCCAATGTGGGTCATGCCAAAGTGAATTCAAACCCAGCCCAGTAAGCTTAAGTCCAAGTCTTCAATTCAAGTCCAAGTCCAATTTAAAGATCCAATGCTCCAGGTTCACCAATCCTAAGGCCAAATCCAATTGTGTTCCAAACCCAAAATCCCATGTCCATGACCCATCTTACCCATCCAATCTTAACCGTCCAATTTCCAACCTCCCATCCACACCATCCATTAACCCAATCCACCAATCCAAACCATTCATTTCATGCATCTCATTTGTCCCATGCATTTCATATCATCAAACCTTAGATCCACTTAGTCAATCCAACCTGTTCATGCATCATGATTAGATTTAGGACACCCAAACCATTTATCATATAGATTAACCTTAGGATTAGGATCATGCATGCACCAGCTATCCATCCATCCACTTAGATTATCCATCATGCATCATAGCCATCAGATCTAGGCCAATTAATCCTAGCCCTCCATTTCATGTTTCATCTCATTAAAACCCTAGGCATCTCATTAAATCCTAGATTTTAGGTGTTCATGTGCATAACGTATTGCATCACACGGCACACACAATCATAAGAATCACCTCATGCACATAAATTTTTAGGAAAATCCCTAGAATTTCTATCATATCCCTCCACATCAATTAGATCCTAACTTTTCTCCCAATCCAATCCAAGATTAGCCATACACGATTTTTACCACCTCACTATCCCCATCACACACGATTTTAGCACCTAAATCTTTTCCATGCACTTAGACCTAAATCCATCCAAATACACTCCTAAAATTGCTACACACCTCATCATCCCAATCCACCATGTCACACACGATTTTTGCCTATTTCCTTCCTATTCCATTCGAATTTCATAGTCAACCCTCCACCTCATCATCTCATCCATTCATTCATCCATCCATTTAATTCTAAGCCGTTCATATCATTGTACAACCCAAAACCCTAGAACACAAAGCCAAATTCAAAAATCACAAGGCCAAATCCTAATCTCAATTTTTCTCTCCTTGCTCACTTGTACCCACTCCAAGCCAACCAATGCACACCAAATTCTTATACACCTATAGAGAAGCCCTAGTTTTCTAGGTTTTAATCCTAGCCACCCATGTTAAGTTAGATTTAATCCCAACCTTTCATCCACCAACTTAAACTAAGATTTAATCCTAGCCATCCATTCAATCCCAAGTCCTATAAATAGCCTAGTAGCCCATACACCAAACTCAAATTTGACCTGTAATTCAAGAGGACTAAAGGCTGGAGCAAAAGACAAGAATACAGGAGCACCATTTAAATTTACAAGTGATAGTTGTAGATTTTTATTTTTATGTTTTCTTTCCTGAATTTAATTTATAAAAGCCTTGTATTTTAATTCTTCCTTTTAATAAAGTACAGCATTCATTTAGAACCCTCGAACATCCAATTTCTAAAATAATTTTATGATTAATTTATTTTTAATTTCAAGAACACAACTTTTATTTATTTAATTGAACATGAGCGCATGCAATAGTTAGGATCTTGATTGTAAGACTTGAATCATGATTACTAAGGTTTTGATTAATTAAATTAAAAAACTTGTGAATCTTGTTTTATTAATAAATATGAATTGTATTTTAGATCTTTACGTGAATTTCAGATCTAGGCCTTTACTTTGTTTACACATCTTGGGTGATGAACGGTCTATTCCAAACAATCACCTTTTATGTTACGGCAATTTTATTTATGTCATTTATTTTCCTTGCCGATTTACTTTTCATGTTTATTTCATTTCACTTGAATGTTGTATTTTAGTTTTTCTTTTTAATTCTTTAATTCTTTTAAAGTGTATTTATTTCATATAGTTAAAACCTCCCTAACAACTTGATTAACTAGTTAGGATTAAATTTAATTAGATCTAGATTTTGTGAATTAGGATGTGTGGTGAGATTGTTTGTAAACTCTTAATTAAGACATTATTTTAATTACTTTTAATAAATGCTCTAAAATTGTAGATCTATTTATTTGAATAAAGTCTCACTTAACTTGGAGATACACATTTAAAGATTAACATTTATTTTCTATCTTAGATTTAATTGTGAATCTTGGTTTTCTAAGAAACAAAAAAATTGAGGCATGTGTATTTTGAATTTCATATATTTTGAATGTTTCCTTTGGGTTCGACCTCGCACTCTATCGCTGTACTATGAATGATTCGTGTGCTTGCGAGATTTGCAAATTTAAAACACATCAACAGATTTCACAAATGCTGTCAGTTCATCAAGTATTCTCTCGATTGAATAAATCATTTCTTCATAGTTTTGTCAACTAACAGTCTCACCAAAAGGAGGAGGAGGAGAAGCTTTTTCTTCTTCTAGTTCCTCGAACACAGGCACTGCAGAGAAGGTGGGAGCAGTAGTGGTTAAGCCAAAAATGGACTCAAAATTTGTTTTCTCAAGGTTTTTTCTGATTATAGCCTGATCAATCATTCTTTTATCCCTAGGTACCTCTCCCTTTCTGTTCTTAACGCCAAAGTGCCCTATTAGTTTGGACATGAGATAGCAGAATGGATGATAACCTTTCTTTGAGGATCTCCAGTACTTGATGATTGAGGAGAACATCCAGGTGGGAAGAGAAAAAAAATTCTCCACACGCAAGTTTGTAGAGGAGAATCACCATGGGACTGTTCAAGTCCACCCGGTTCCCATGTCTCGGATAGAGGTTCATACAGAAGAGCAAATGAAGGATTCTGTATTCTGGGAGCAAGTCTCCACCTCAAAGCCAGACATTATTCTTCCACACTACTTCCCTCCCACAGAGTTGCATTGCGTACTTGTTCCTTTCCTCTAGTTCCACGGTCCTGGGAATGGTAGGTAAGGATCCCTTTTTGAAAACAGGAATGCCAATGAGCTGCGAGGCTAGTTTGGGAGTGACAAGTGTAGTGTCTCCATTTTAAAACTCAATCATAAAGCTATTCTGTCCAGTGTAATCCTTTATTGAACAGTACATTCTCATTGCCAATGAGGGATACATTTTTCCACCCCAATGTACCATGTTTAGTCGTCCCATCTTCTTCAAGTAGTGAAAAGACCTACAATTGGCTAGGTCTTCAGCACAACTCAGTCTCTCAATGTCCAGGTCCTTAAAACATGCATACCTGACAATAGGTTTGACGTGAGGTCCCTCATCATCACTTTTCTCATCACCTTCTTCATCACTTACATCATCTCCTTTATCATTTCCATCTTCTCCTATATTCACTTCTACATTCTCTTCTCCCTCTACATCTTCTTCCTCTGCCACATTTTGTTCTTCCACTCGTTGTTCCTCCTCAATTTCTAGTTGTGGTTGTGGTTGTGAGAAGGATCCAGACCTAGTGACTCGAATTTTTGAAGGTCTTTCAATTGGCACCTCTGTAGAGGGGGTATCCTCAAAGCTCAGAGCTGAACCCCTAGGTTTTTGGGTAGTTTTCTTAGTTCTAATTGTTTTGGGCCTTTTGGGGGGAGGAGAAGTGTCTTCCGGGTTTTCCTCAGTCACCTGAGTCTTGTAATTTTCGAGTATTTTTACTCTATGAATGATTCCAAGGTAAAAATCCACAAACTACATCACGAAATCAAATGAGGGTGGATTAGGTGCTTACTCAACCGACAAAAACTTTCAAATCTATGAGAAATCAGATCCCACTAGAAAGAGGAACATAAATCCTTAACTTTTTCCAAAGAAAATTGGTCCAAGATGTTGGATCGAGGGGTCTAAGGGCACAAGCAGAAAGGGGGAAGAGAGTCGCTGGCGCAGAGTAGAAAACCCTTGTCTGTTTTCGAATGAAACTGACAGTCACAGGAAAGGGATTTAAACTTAAGTTTTTGCGCACGCTCAATACATCGACACGTTTGATGTGTTGAATCTTTGATACTTCGAGGGTCTCGATGTGTCGATTCTACTTCCAGAGAGGATTTTGAACTTGATCTTCTGTTCATGTTCGATACATCGGATAAGTCGATTGGTCGACAATCTGGATACATCGAGGAAAATGATGTGTCGACTTGAATGAATACCCATTTTCAAAGGAGGTTTCTACCTTAACCTCACAGCACACGACCGATACATCGATCTATTCAATGGGTCGAAGTCGATGTCGATGATACATCGGTTCTGTCGATGTGTCGACATGACATAGCTGATTTTTCCCATTTTGTGCATTTTTTTATTTTGAAGTATCTAAATCCTAGACTTTCAAAAAATACATGGAAGACACAAATCATATTCAACATGGTGAAGTACAATTATGCCAAAAAGAATCATGCAATTTATCAATTCAAAAATCACATGTTCTATCTAAGTACATTGATTAAAAAACAAGAGCAAGCTAATCAAACGATGCACCATTTAACAATGTAACCAAACATGCATGTTTAACATATTGAACTGAAAATAGAGACTTTGAGATTGATGTTCCATGGAATGTATGGCTTTCCAAGCAAGACTAGTACTATAGCCAAGAAGAGTATACTCAAAGCTTGTAGTTAGCCAATTTGTTTTTCATGTCATAGCTCTTGAGTTATTTGAACTCACATAGGTCTCGTGTGAGATTCAATTGCAATGGTCTAAGATATGGAATTGAGTCTTAGACCAATACAAGACATGGGTGATAGTCTATCTCTTAGGTACCCAAATGGTTGAGTTTGGTGTTTCATACACACCCCTATGATGATATCTTTGATGACCAACCTTTGATTCCTTAACTCCTTCAAGACATGATCCAATTGTCTTAACAAGGAGTCTCTCCTTTGATCCACCTTCCTTGGTGGTATATGTCTTTTAACATTAGGTTTTGGTGGAGTGTGCATTTTACCCTTAACTTGAAGTGTGTTTTTAAAGGTTTGTGTAACACCCCGGATTTTCAAGTTATCATTGTATATGAAATTTGCCCATTTAATTTGTGAATTAATGGATATGGACCTCAGATGGGTAAGGTGTTGGGTCAATTGTGCAATTAAGACCCAACGGATGGTGGATATGGTTCAATTGAAATAAATGGGTGAGATTTATTTAATTGGGTCAAAATGCCCAATTGGGACCCAATGGGTCGTGGTTGACTTGGTTGACCACCAAGTGAGTTCAAGTTTACTTAATTGGGGCTGAATTAAGTTGGAAATGGAATTATGTAATTGAGTTGATTTTTAAGTGAGTTAAGTGAGTTGAGTTTAAAAGAATGAAAAATAATTGAGTTATGGTGAGTTGGAGTGGAAGTTAATGAGACCTTGAATCTTAAGTGAGTGGAGTGGGAAGGTGGAGAGATGCATTCCACCAAGACCAACTCAAGGCTACAAGTTGGAGACATGGGAGTTTCATCTCATAGGATGAAACTCCAAAATGGATCATTAATGGGAGGTAGACGGTTTTATTGTTATTACACAATCCAAGTCAAGGCTACACTGTTGGGACATGGGAGTCTCATCTCATGGATGAAACCTCCAAATGGAGCATTAATAAGGTAGGTGAAGATTTGTTGTTGTTACACAAGCCTTGCACGTTGGAAAAATGTGTCGGGGGGGGAGGGAGTTGGTTTCCATCTCAAGATGGAAACCCAAGGGTCAAACGTTGGGTGAGTTTCATTTCATGGATGAAATCCCCAAATGAAACTTTAAGGAGGGAGGTGAAAGGGCATGGGAGTTACAAAGGGGTGTTACCAAGGGACACCACCTTTGGCCGACCCTCATTAACCAAGGAAAGGACTTTTGTTTCACGTCACTCTCTCCCTCTCCCTCTCTTGGCCGAATCACTCCTCAAGACAAGAACACTTAGAGCATTTTTTATCTCACTCTCGCTCTCTCACTCAAGGCCGATTCCCTCTCAAGACAAAGGGAGAACACTTGGAGTTGTTATCTTAAATCTTCTTTCTTTCTCCCACTCTCAAATCTATACCTCTTGGCCGAACCACCCCAGGGGATTTCATCAAGATCAATCTCGGCCAAAGATCAAGAAGGAAGGAAAGGAGCAAGAAGGAGTGAAAGAAACCGGGGAGTCGCGGAATCGGTAAGTGCTCGATAAGATTTCATGAATAAGAAAGGAGGGTCAAGGACATGATGGCTGAACCCTAATTTTATTATGGCTAAAGACTCAATGATGAACCATAGGGTTCGGCCATAATGTATGGCGGAACCCCATGGAAAGGTATTAAGAAAGTTATATGGGTCTAAGTGATTTTAAGGGAAGATGATGAACCATAGGGTTCGGCCATGTTGTATGGCTGAACCCCATGGACGGACATTGGTTATTTTTAATGGATTTTGAAGGATGAAAATCATAGATGTATGTGTATGATTTTGAAAGTTTTTAAAGGGATTAAATGGATGTATGTATGAGAACTATCATAGGATAAATCATGGAGGTATGATTTATTGAACCATAGGGTTCGGCCATGGTGTATAGCTGAACCCCATGGAAGGTTATTAATGTTTTTAAAAGGTTTTAAATGGAGGGATGTCGATGGACTTAGATACATTTTGATCATGAAAATAATGGAAATCATGCTGATGGACTTAGATGCATTTTGATCATGAAAATAATGGAAATCATGTTGATGGACTTTGGGTTGTAAATGGTGACCTAAAGGTATGTGTAAACCCCCATGGAGGGACTTGTTCATGGACCTAAATATGGTAAATGATTTAATGGAGAACATGTAAATGAGACATCATGGGTTCGGCCATGGTGTATGGCCGAACCCCATGAATCACATTAATGAATTATTTATTAATCTAGGCATGTTTTAAATGAATGAAATGTTTAGCCATGGATGGAATAATGGCAAAGTTGTAAATAGGTGAAAATGATGGACCATGGGTTCGGCCATGGTGTATGGCCGAACCCATGAGGCCGAACCCCATGAGGAATGTTTTTATGGACTTAGGTTGTTATCAATGTTAAATAGTTACTGTATAAGTGATAAGAGTTATGAATCAAAGATGGCTTGATCTTGGATTTAATTTAAAAGATCAAAGGACTACAAAGAGGGACCAAAATCAAGTGAGTGAGGTTCGGCCATGTTGTATGGCTGAATCCCACTGAGGTGCATTTTGTAGACTAAGGGTTAAGTGATTAACTAAGTGGTGATTGAGTAATAAATCAAAGGAGGGACTAAAACCAAGTGAGTGAGGTTCGGCCATGGTGTATGGCCGAACGCCAAAAACATGTGTTTATGGACTTAGATATGATTGTAAATCAAATGGAACATGGGATTGATTGATTGACATGTTATAAGGTAACGGGACCTCACAAGGGGTGTACAATTGTGATCGGTTTCCGGACGAAAACGTAAGGACACTATAGTGGTCATTGGTAGGATTCTACCTCTTTGAAACCATGGGTTATGTATTATGGTTTTAATTCTTATTTTGATGAGTTATGTTGTAAAAATGAAATGTTTCAAATATGAGGTTTTAATGCTATGATTATATTATTACATAGCATGTATTCACTACATCTCATGCATGGCATGGGAGGGATTTTGTAACCGGAGGCCACGCTCCGTCGGGGCGTCCGTAAGGCATTCATGGGAAGACTTTGATGTGCATTATCCATCAAGAAGTAACCGGAGAACACACTCCGTCGGGGCGTCCGTAAGGCAATTGTGGGGATACTTTGATGAGGAGAATTCCATCAAGAGGATATTATGATGTGTTTGTGATGGGTGGGACTCATTGCATAAGGCACCATGGCATGGCATTGTTTTACATGGTTTTAATATTATGTTATCTATATGATTTGTATTAACCATGTGTTAACCTTATTTGGAATACCTATTGGGCGCGTCGTGTAACGCCCTACTTCTACCCTAGTGGATAACACAAGAATTGAAGGGAACAATGAACGTGATCGGAGCCAAGCATAGGAGCTTGGATGTCTTTAATTATATTTTGTTTAATGTTACTTATGGACTTGTAATTCGAGTAGCTAGCATTTGGGCATGTAATAACTTAGATATTTTGTTATGGTTTGAATGTTTAATTTTGGATATTTAACTTAAGACAATTATGGTTATGTGACGAACTACTTTGCTATCTAAAATGGAATAGAATTAGGATTCTATTATAATTCCGCAGTTATGATTTAATCCGCATGTATAACTTATTGCGTGTGAACCATGCACACGTATGGTTGGCCAGTTAAGGGTCGGGCTTTAGAAGCTTGGTCTTAGCTGTAACGCCCCGCCCATTTTGCTATGTTTGATATGTTTGATAATCCAATTTATAGTGATTGTCCTTCCTTCGCTATCATTCCTTGTTGTTCTCAGATTGAATGTTTCAGTCTGAGTCTAACGAAATAAATTAATCCGGCCCCCGTGCAGCGGACTCCGAGGAGTCGGTCAGTTGGGATTCTTATCTGTCAGTGAGACATGAAACCGTCTTAGTCTTACTTCGAAAGATTCAACCTTCCCGTTTCGCTCTGATACCAACTGTAATGCCCCGCCCTTTTTCACTCGCTTTCCGAAAATCAGAGTCTATTTTTTTTTATCAAATAGTGATAGAGAGAGGGACGTCACGACGCGAGCTAAGTCCGAGCTTCCAAAGCCCGACCCTTAACTGGCCAACCATACGTGTGCGTGGACCAAGTCCACTAAAACGGTTCACACGTACTCAAGTTAACTTGCAGAATAACATACATGCGGAATAACAATATGATAATAATCCTATTCCATTTTAGATAGCAAATGAGTCCAACACTTAATAATAATTATCATAACTTAAATATCCAAACATTAACCATCCAATCCATAGCAAATAAATCTACGTTATTACAATTCCGAATAACATACACAACATATAGCTTAATCATCCAAGCTCCTAAGCTTGGTTCCAATCACGTCCTCGTTCCGTTCCCTTCCTGTGTCATCAACTAGGGTAAAAGTAGGGTGTTAGACAACGCGCCCGGTAGGTATTCCAATTAGGGCTAACACATGGGTTAGTATATAATATACCATATCATACTGGTAAAACATCATATCCAAAACAGTGTATGATAATAGAGATCCAATCATACAGATAAAAACCAGAAACCTTGCATGATAATAAAGATCATAATCATGCCGATTCAATGCCATGCCATGCTACCATATGCAATGAGTCCTACCCATCACAAACACATGTATCTTCTTGATGGAATTCTCCTCATCAAGATACCCCCCACGATTGTTTTACGGACGCCCCAACGGAGTTTAGATCTCGGGTTAAAATACCCCTCACTTTGCGGATGCCCCGACGGAGTGTGGATCTCCGGTTAAAATACCCCTCACAACTTACGGACTCCCCGACGGAGCGTGGGTCTCCGGTTACATTCCATCCCTCCCATGCCATGCATGAGATGCAAATGCCAACATGCTATAGAATATTACAAAACATAGCATGAAAATCCCATAATTGCAACATATTGTTTGATACCAAAATATCTTATCAAACATGAATTAAAATCATCATAAGTACATAATACATATCCATGGTTTCAATGATGTAGGAATCCTGCCCAAGACAACTAAGGTGTCCTTGAGCTTTAAACCGGCAACCGTTCAAGATCGAGCACCATTTGTGTGGTCCCGTCACCTTGTTTCATATTAACAAGTCAATCCATAATCCATTTGATTTACCATTTGGTCTAAGTCCATGAACACACCTTTGTGGGGTTCGGCCATGCACCATGGCCGAACCTCACTTACTTTGACTTTAACCCTTCCTTTATTTATTACTCAATCACCACTTAACTAATTACTTAACCCTTAGTCCACCAAAATCCACCTTAGTGGGGTTCGGCCATACAACATGGCTGAACCTCACTCCTTTGGTTTTGTGCCCTTCTTTTCAATCCTTTGATCTTTTAAATTAATCCAAGATCAAGCCATCTTTGTTTCATTAATCTAAACACTTATAGATTAGTCATTTAACATCAATAACCACTTAAGTCCACAATAACATTCCCATGGGGTTCGGCCATACACCATGGCCGAACCCATGGTCCATCAATTTCACCTATTTACATCATTGTCATTACTCTATCTATGGCTAAACATTTTATTCATTAAATCATGCCTAAGTCCATAATCTAATACATAAACCTAGTTCCAAAAATGATCCATCAAATCATGATATAATACCATATGACGCATTAAAGTGTTCATGGGGTTCGGCCATACACCATGGCCGAACCCATGATGTCTCATTTTCCTATCTTCTCCTTTAATTATTTACAATCTTTAATACATAATACAAGTCCCTCCATGGGAAATTTAATCATAACCTTAGGTCATCCTTTTCAACCCAAGAATCCATAATTCATCCATTACATTTCTTCATGGGGTTCGGCCTCATACTATGGCCGAACCCATGGTATATGGTTCTTTACCATTTACCACCTTTGAGACCCCTTTTAAAATGATTAATTATTCCATTGTTTCCCTCCTTTAGATCTCTTTAAAGTCACCAACATAAATCCATATAAAACCTTTTAAAATTATCAATAGCTTTCCATGGGGTTCGGCCATACAACATGGCCAAACCCTATGGTTCATCACCTTCTCTTATAGCTTAAATTAGCATGATCACATTCTTTGATGGGGTTCGGCCATGTAACGCCCCGCCCTCTTCGAGAATTTCAGAGTCTAATTTTTTTTTTTTAAATAAACATCAGAAGAGAGCGGGCGGCGTCACGACGCGAGTTAAGTTCAGACTACTCAAGTCTGAACCTTAACTGGCCACCCATGTGTACATGGAATAGACCATGATAGTGAATCACACATGGAACTAACATCAACATGCGGAATAATCTAGATAATTGCGGAAAAGAAAGACGAGATAGCAAGTAACAGTCTTAAATATTTTATAACATAGATCAACCATCCACAGGTTATTATCCTAATCAAACCATAGCAAATAACGAATTATTACATGTCCAACAATAGTATTCAAATGACAGTAATATAACGTAATCCAAATCCATCATTAAAGCACTTAGGTTCAGCTCCCCTCCGGTCAATGACCTTTCCTTTCCCCTTGCTTGTACCTGCAATCTCCTCTGACGATAGAATTAGGGCGTTAGATCAACGCGCCCAGTAGGTTCCCGAATCAGGGCTACCACATGTTAGCATATAAAACATGCATATACATATCATAATACATGATCATCAAAACAGGTAAAAACAATGCTATGAAATATGGGCATGCAATGAGCATCCCCCATCATGTACTTCCATAGCCATCACTTGACGTGCCTTGCACCGACAAGGTAAATTACAACACACCTTCATCTCTTCTATAAGCGATGTACATGTAATGAGCAACCCCCATCATGTACCATCGTAGCCATCACTTGACGTGCCTTGCACCGACAAGGTAAATTACAACAACATTCATCTCTTCTATACAATATGTACATGCAATGGGCAACCCCCATCATGTACAATCGTAGCCATCACTGTAGAACTTCATTCATTATCCCATGACTATGCATGAGATGTCAATGCCTGTATGCCATTTGTTAATGCATAATATATATTGAAACACATACATTAAAACAAGAGTATCATAAGAAAAACTGGGTAAAACCGTGGTTACAAGTAGGTAGGAAACCTACTGAAGAATCACTTCAGTGTCCGTTCTTTCTTAGGCTTTAACCGGTCACGACTTGTTCGTCGTTCAACTTTCGGTACCTTATTATGCAACAATAAGTAAATCATAATCTTATTTACATGTCCATTCACATATGAGACCTAAGACATCTTATAAGTCCTTTTGATCAATCTCTTCATTTGGGTATTTTAAACCTTTTAAAACAACATAGAACCATTACCAACTACTACTCATAAGCTTAGGCTATTTAACCCATTCATTATGAATTAGCATAAAGTCCAATTCTCCTAATGATCTCTCATCATTTATCATACATCTTAGCCATAAAAACAGCAACCATAATTCTATTTAAAATTACATATACATCCATAAATTGACCCATGAAAACAGTCCATTAATTATCAAAACAGCCCCATGGGGTTCGGCCATACTCATAGCCGAACCCTAGGGTTCACTTGATCCAATCATCACCATGATCACTCATGGTTTAATCATGCTAACTCAACCATGAATTAAACATGGTTCAGCCACATATTAATCCACTAAAACAGTAACATATTAATCCATTTATTACCATAAGAACACCATATTTTCATATGGTTTTTAACTCACCAAAAACATGAAAGACTTACATGGGGTTCGGCCATCCAAGGTGGCCGAACCCTAGGTCCATGTTTTGGTCTTTCATACATATTTTTTGGTGTCACTTATTCATATAAAAATCAGCACATCATTGCTGCACTTTAACCTCTCAAAACCATCTAATAAATTCATTATTTTGTCCAAATAACCATAACACCTCATGGGATTCGGCCATCCAAGATGGCCGATCCCCATGGTCCATTTTTCCAGTTTTAATCCACTGTTTTAGATCAGTAACTTAACCATAACATTATCATGGTTCAGCCATATATTGGCCAACCAAAATCAGTAAACAATCTTCATGTAAATCACATAAAAACCCCATGGTAATGTATGGTTTTTATCTCTCAAAACCATCACCATTACCCATAAAATTATCACACCATTTCATGGGGTTCGGCCATGCTCATTGGCTGAACCCTATAGCCTTTGGTTTGAACCTATTAAACATTTCACCTTATGTCTAATCTAATCATCCAAAACAGTAAAACATTTGCATGGTTTTGACTTACAAAACCATCAAAAATTCCAACATCAATTCATGGGGTTTGGCCATCCAAGGTGGCCGAACCCAATGAACCCTTTCATCATTTGATACCCAAGGTTTTAGACCCATGATACATTCAGCCATTCATCATTCAGATCCATGTTTTAAACCTTTCGAAAACATGCATTTGCACCTTAAATAAAACCCAAAACAGTCCACCAAAACTCTATGGTTTCCATGTTTCAAAAACATCAAAACCAAACATCATTTGCATGGGGTTCAGCCCTCCATGGTGGCCGAACCCTATGACCTTTAGTTTTGAATTTCTTAATCTTCTTCTAGGTCTAAATCAGACTTCCTTACTTATGTTTAAACCTTTTTAAAGCATATAGTTTAAATCATTTAAAAACAGTCCATAAAACTCCATGGTTTTCATGTTTCAAAACATGAAAACCACCAATCTTTTACATGGGTTCGGCCCTCCATGGTGGCCGAACCCAATGGTTATTTTCACCATTCTTAAACCTCTGTTAATCAAGGTTAAAATCTTGGTGTATTCGGCCATAACCATGGCCCAATACACACCTCATTTGTTCCATGTTATTAAACCAAAATAACATAAAAATACTTACCAAACTTCCAATCTTTCTTCTTGCCTTTGGTCCTTGGTTTCTCCCTTTTATTTCTTCCTTTCTTTTGCTGTTTTGTGCTTGATCTACTGGTGCAAACACCTCTGCTATTCCAGCTAGGAAAAACGAATTTGAGAGAGGGAGAGAGAGAGATGGAAATTCTTGGATTTCCAATGTGAAAAATGGCCAACCTTGTGTGCTTATTGTTTTTGTAGTTCAGCCCCCAAAACTCCTCCACTCCCTCATAACTTCTTGCACAAACCAATGGGTATTGGGTGCCATCCAAGGCACCCCTTGGCAGCTACCTATGCAGCCATTCAAATCCCCAAGCATCTCATCACAATCCCATGTATTCCCATTTAATACATCATGGAAATCACCCCAAACAAGTCCCCAACGTGTGGGACTTGTTTTGGTGGTTAAGACTAAGCCAAACTCCTCCTATTCCCTCTGAACTCAGTGATTTACAGTCCCATTGACTTCCACTTTGACTCACCCAACTCAAGGTATTTTTATTCCAACCCAACTCATCACATTTAATGCATTTCATTTAATGCACATGAATTAACTCACCTTTGATTTAATTCCAACTCACCTCAGTCCCACTCAACTGATTTGACTCGTGTTTGAGCTCCCATGAGGGTTCACACGGTCAACAATAGTCAACTCGACCCGTTGGGTCCACTTTTAGCTCCTTGACCCGTTTTGACAACATGACCCATTTATGGTATTTTGGTCATTTCTAATTGGTTTTTACATATGGATCAAGCCTACCCATTTTTCCTCCACTTGATTTCCAATCAAATAGGCTTAACCCCATTTAATTTAAAATCACAAAACGGTCAAATAACCCAGCAAGACCCGATGGGCCCCATTTGGGCCCTTTGACCCATTTAGCCATTTTTGACCCAAATGATGAAAATTACCCAACCAATCAAGCTTAACATTCATAATGTGCTCATATGATTTTATTTTGAGCAATGGGCCCCACTATTTCCTTACTTAACATCACAAAATAATTAATTTAACAACTCAGGGGCATTTTGGTAATTTTCCACTTCATTGAGAAATTGGGGTGTTACAGGCCATACATCATGGCCAAACCTCATCCACCCCCTTTTATCTTTGAGGGTTCTTATACTTAGAACTGTAATGTCCGGCCCCTTTCACCGAAATCAGAGTCTATTTTTTTTTTAAAAAAAAAAGGAAAAGTGACAAAGGGCGCGGATGTTACAGTTGGTATCAGAGCGAACTCGGAAGAATGAATCTCTCGAAGTAAGATTAAGACTGTTGCAGGTCTCACTGGCAGCTAAGAATTCCAACTGACCGACTCTTCGGAGTCCGCTGCACGGGGGCCGGGTTAATTTACTTCTATTGACTCAAACGGAAACATTCAATCTGAGACAACTTTCGACGGAAAGGAATGATAGTAAGGGAAAGACAATGATTATAAGTGATGGACTTATCAAACATAGTAAATAGGGCTTACTTCCCCCGAAACGAGAAAACAAAATCTAGACTTTTCCTTAAATGGATGGAATATTGATGGATTTATTAAGTGTAGGAAAATTTCCCGACTCACCAAATGGAACAAACATTGATACTTAGGAAATTTTTCTCCAAATTGAACAACAAGCAGTAGGGATTTAGAGATTCAACCCCCCCCCCCCCCCCCCCCCCCGGAAATAAAGGAAAACAAGTGTACTTATTTGGCAACTTCCCCCAAACAAAATACATTGTACTATACATAAGAAATTCCCCAAAACCTAGATTGGTTTTATTGGAACTGCTGCGGATGATTTTTGTATTCTGTTTGTATTCTACGATACAGATATGTCAAGTGACGTGTAGTATACGGAATAATGGAATAAGGGAACCCCTAACTGTCCCATAGATTTGGTGTCTGCTTCTATCATAGCAGTTAGCCTGGACTTTCAGGAGGGACCTCCCGAGGAAGATGAAGAGGATTTAGCATCTCTTCCTGAAGAGAATGTGGAAGACTTTCTAATGATAAGGTAGTCGATAGGGGAATTGGAACCCAATTATATGTGCAAGTTGTGTAACCAGGTTGGGCACAACTGCACATACTGCCCCTACCCTCTTGAAGTGGTATGCCGGTTTGTGGACTACGTAGACACAGGAAAGAAAAGAATAACTGTACTGATATTGGAAGACCAGGGATAATACCTTGTTTGACATGTGGAGTACTGGGTCACATGTCAATGTCGTGCCCTGACAGTTCCTTTGTATTTGAGGATGCTGCAGGGTCTTCTACAGAAGACTAGGCTGGGGAGTAGTCAGAAAGGTCATTCATATTTCATCAGGGTTGTGGTTACATTTTATTACTTTGAAGGGTTTATTTTAACCCTACCAAAATTTTATTATGATAGAAGAAATAAAGGAGTTATTAAGGACATTATGTAATGAAATTTATTTAGGCGTGAAATGTGTGTGATTTTGGAAGGAATTATGTTGAGTAATTAAGTAAGCTTAACTGGGGTTGTTAAGATTAAAACCATGGAAGGGGGGGGGGATTTATGATCTTAAGATGTTAATGAATAAATGTTAGTGAAGTTAAAGAGTTTTAATGAGGAAAAATTATGGAGGATATCAATGATTGTTAATGGCCTCAAGAGTGGTGGAAAAGAATGAACATGAACCAAACCATACTATGATTATGGAATTATGAAAATATTTTAGTTAGTGTTTGCATGATGATTCCCTATAATGTTGCTAAATGGTGAATTATCAATCGTTGCCATGAGTTTATATGATATTGCTTTGATAATTGATTGTATGCAATGAATAGTCATTGAGGAACAATGATGTATTATAGACTATGTCTATGATGATGAGTTGATAAAGTGCTGTGAGTTGTGAATATGTAGTATGCATGAAGAGGCCATGATATGCTAATGCGTTTGGTTGGAAACCTAGGTGGGGCTGATGAATAATTCCAAAGTTTAGGGATTTGTGGATAGTCATGGATGGTCTTTGAATGTATTGGGATGACTTGCTTTGGATGAGTAGGATTGTTATTTTAAAAAATCTCTAGGTGTATGTTGTAAGTGGGGTAGGATAACCTAATTATGTTGAATCACTAGATCATATTAATGTGTTATTTCTTATGTTACCTCAAGTTATTGTTTGATGAGAATGGAGATGAAAGATCTGGTCACACATGGGTTATGTTATTCGAAGACTGTGTGTGATTTCAATTCTACGTGATCTGGTAATGAAGGCATATGAAACCGTATGGTGTTGTAACCATTGATAACGTAGGCACGTAGGGTGGAATTTGGTGGATGGTGAAATTTGTAATACTTGTGAATATTTTTAGTGGTGAATGGGCACTATTTGACATAACCGAAGTAAGCTTAGATATATCACTATTTTTTTAGAAATCTATGAATATATGTGGAATAATCCAGAAGGGTAGGAAATTAGTATCTATATGATTTGGATTGATGTCGGGTATTGGTGTTGTAGGAGTTATGAACAAAAAGGGTTAGTCACATAGTGGCTTATATGAAAAAAAAAGGGGTATGATTGCTATTGAGAAATAGACCTAAGGGAAAGGTAAAGAGTCTAGTGAAACTTGAATGGGAAGCCATGGGCGACTACCGAGTGAGACTGATCACCTGACTCTATAGTTGGCCGATGGAGTTCCAGGAGGGTGAAGCTAGAAACCTAGTTCAAATGGAATCAACAATGGACTTGAGCATAGGCTCGTATTTGCAGACTAACTCACACGGAAAGTAGACAAAAGAACGTATTGAAAGATTACGTATGGGAAATGTTTGGTAACAGATAAAGTGAAATAGAATACGTTAATCTACATAAAATCGCAAATGGGTTCATGAGGAAAGGAGATAATATGAGGCAAAGTAAATTCTGCAAGAATGAAACTCATATGTTGATATGAGTGGTGTTGATGTAATTAAGAGGTACTTGACACAATTAAACGGGAACTGCGAGTAAACCCAGAAATGGAGGAGATATGAATCAAGATATTTGCAGGCGAGGTAGTACCGGAATAAGAATGACGACCGGAACAGGGTCTTTTATTCCGAGGTAGGACATATGTGCCTGAGAGCTGCAGAAGGGAGTATTGGTTGAGGCATACTAAGCCAAGCTCTCTACCCATCCGGACAGCGCCAAGATGTACCATGATCTTAAGAGGCACTATTGGTGGCATGGACTCAAGAGAGATGTGGCAGAGTTTGTGCTCGCTGCACTAACTTGTCGGCAGGTTAAGGCGGAACATCGGAAGCCACCGGGTTTACTCAAACCCTTACCAGTGCCGGAGTGGAAATGGGAGCATGTAGCCATGGGCTTTGTAACAGGGCTACTAAGGTCATCAAGGGCAACGATGCAATATGGGTCGATGGTACATCCGAAATATTATCAGACTACATGGTGTACCCCGGACTATTGTGTCCAACAGAGATGGCCGATTCACTAGCCATTTGAGGCCTTATATGGTAGGCCGTGTAGATCTCCAGTGCATTGGACAGAGGTCGGTGAGCCGGCGCTGATTGGACCGGAGTTAGTTGCGGAGACTACGACGCAGATTAAATTTATATGGCAACATTTACTCACTGCGCAGAGCCTTTATAAGAATTACGACGACAAGAGGAGAAGTTTCCCCGAGTTTGAAGTGGGAGACTTGGTGCTTTTGAAAGTCTCACCACGGAAGGGACACATGAGATTCGGAAAGAAGGGGAAACTGTCACCTAGATTGAGGGGCCGTTTCCAATCCTAAAGAGGGTGGGGGAGGTGGCCTATTAGTTAGCACTTCCTCCACAGTTATCATCTTTACGTGATGTGTTTCATGTGTTCGTGTTGAGGAAAATACAACCCTGACCCTTCACATGTCCTGAGTGTGCAAGACGTCGATGTACAAAGTGATGTGACATATGTAGAAAAGCCGGTTAGAATAGTCGGGAGCGAGCAAAGGGTGTTGCGGAACCGTGCCATTCAGTTCGTCAAGGTGGTATGGGAACGACATGGTAATGAAGAAACCACTTGGGAACTTGAGTCGGAGATGAGAGCCTCTCATCAGGAACTCTTTGTGTGAGATGTTTTGAACCTCTACTTTGCTCGAAATGGCCTGGAATTTGTAAATCAATGAATATGGGAATATTATTTATTTTAATGATGAAAATTGGGAAAATTGGCGGAATAAATGGTAAATGGGCCAAAATTTGGACAAAGGTCCAAGTATGGCCCAATAGACTATGGATTGGATTTTAAATTCATTTAAAGGGTCAATGATGATTAAATGGGTCAAGAATGGTCAAATTGGGTCAAATACCCATTTGGGACCCAATGGGTCAAGATAGTTAAGCTCTAAGGTAAATGGGTAAGATGAAATGTAATTGGGCCATGGGCCCAATGATGATACAACTAGTGGGAATGGGCTTAATGAAATTTAAATCACCTAAGTTAGTGATAAATTGACCAAGGTGACATGGTCCAATGGGACCCACCTCCACCTCACCAAGTGAGGTGGCGTGTGGACCCAAGGTTTGGTGGGGCCGACCACCATGGTTGAATTGGTCAACCATGGGTGGATTTATAAAGATGATGGTTTAAGTAAATGGGAATTAAAGTAACTAAAATATCTAAATATTAAATGATTAAAATTATCCAAATGAAGTGGTCAAAGTGGGGTCAAGAGGTGAAAACCAAATCACCTCATGTTAAGAAGTGAAACACGTTGGGACTTAAGGGTGGTGGAGTCATAAGCCATAAAGCAAAATAAATATCTTGTGGGTTGGTGAAAATAATTAATGTAAAGTGTAATTTTAAGTCACCAAATGGGGATAAGTCTTGAGTTTCTTTCCCATTTCTTATCCTCTCTTCATTGTTACTCTCTCCATTGCCGTTCCATGCTCCAAGTGAAGGAGAGAAAGAGAGCTGAAGAGAAGAGAAGAGAAGGAAGAAATGGAAATTTAAGCAAAATCACTCTAAGGCTAAGGTTTATCATCTCCCCTCTCATCATTTTTCCCTCTCCCTCTCTCACACAAACCCTACCTTGGCCGATCCTAAGAGTGGAGGTTGTCACCATGGATCAAGCATCTTGACCTACCAAAGATCAAGAGGAAGGAGAGAGGAGGCTAAGGAAACCAACGGGAGTGGCAGAAGTCGGAGGAGACGACGGATTGTGAGTATTTCTTAAACAAGAAATTTTGGATTTTTTAGGGTTTAAGATTTGGGATGTATTTTGTAAAATTAGTGGTGGTTAAATAATATTATGCCATGGATTTTAAATCCATCTAATGGAAGGAATGGAAAGTGGGTAAAAACCCTAATGGAGAAAAATTAGGGTTAAGAAAAATAAAAAGGGATTATGGACATTATATGGTTAATGTGATTAAACATGGAGGTAAATGCAATTTTTTTGAGTCAAGGACCATAGGGTTCGGCCAGGTAGCATGGCCGAACACCATGGTAAGTAATGTATGATTTTTTTTACGGTTTTGAAAAATGGAAGACAATGAGGGTTTTTAGCTAATGAATTTTAGGGTTTTAAATGAATAAATGTGGGTAAGTTTTGAAGAGGTTTTGTGATGGAATCCATGGACGAGTATGATTGTGTTATGGTCTAAAATGGCATAAAGAAATATTGGATCATGAACCATGGGTTTGGCCATGGTGAATGGCCGAACCCTATGGTGATGTATGGTGATCAAATGATGGGTTTAAAGGATAGAAAAGATGGATTAAGGTGTTAATGAGTTTAGGGTTTTAAATGAATAATGTTGTGGCCTCAAGAGGCATAGGAAAATAATGGAACATGAACCATGGATTCGGCCATGGTGTATGGCCGAACCTTATGGTCATGTATTACAAATTTTAAATGGTTTAAAATGATGGAAAATGGGAAGAGTTAATGGTTTAAGTATGTTTGAAACCATGAGAAGATGAGGGGGGAATATTAGTAGTTTTGATGGACTCAAGAGATGAGACCAATGTTGATCAAATGGGTGATCTAAATGAATGGTGAAATCCACATATGGAGGGACTTGTGATAAATTCAAATGTGAACAATGGACCCAAGAAAAAAAACTGGGAAAAGGACACCATGGATTCGGCCATGGTGTATGGCCGAGCCCATGGCCCATTTATGAGTCTTTTGATGGGTTAGCTTGGTTATGAATGTGTTTAAATTGATTTGGGAATTGGTTAAATTAAGGACTCATTGTAGTTTAAATGCATGAAGTAAACCCCATGGGAAGATTTGATGAATGGGGTATTTTAAACCCATAATCTATTAACCATCTAAAGGATTAAGTATGAGGGTTTGTATGGATTTAAATGAATAGGGGTTAGGTTAATTAAAAAGGAAAATTTTAATGGTGGTATGACTATGATTTATGTAAAGGGGTAGTCGCAAAAATGGTAAATATTGGCTAAAATGAAGAAACCCACTAAGATATGATTTATGGGCTTAGAAATGGTTAAAACATGGACTAATTATTAATGTGTAATAAGGTACTGGACATCGCAGGCGGTGCGCGATCGGCGACCGGTTTTATAGAACGGAAAACGTAAGAGGACGCGAGTCGGTATTCGGTAGGATTCCTACTTTTTTTGTAAGCCATGGATTGAGTGATGTTTTCTTTAATTTATTTTGGAAATTATGTGGTTGTATTTAAGATGAGTTTTGGGATTATGTATTATGTGATGTTTTCCTTTAAATTATTTTGGAAATCATGTGAATGTTTTAAGATGGGTTTTGGATTAGGTATTATGGGATGGTTTCCCTTTGATTTATTTGGTAATTAGGTAATTGTTTTAAGATGGGTTTTATTACTTTTGAATTACATATATTACATGACATATGGCATCTACATCTCATGCATGGCATGGGAGGGATATGACAGGGGAAGGATGAAATGAAAGCGGAGTCCATGCTCTGTCGGAGCGACCAATAAACAAGCATGGGGACATTTCATATATGTATTATCATACCTTGATGAGGCTTTGCCATCAAGGGGGACCTTTGTAATTGTGATACCTTGATGATGATTCTTCCATCAAGGGGAATGCCTAGTGTGGCTCGCATCTTGATGAGGCTTTTTCATCAAGAGGGTCATGGCACGATGATGGTATGGATTTTATTTGGAACACTATGTATGGTTGAAAAAGGGACATTGTACAATGAGGATGAGATTGATGGATGGGATTCATGACATAGAACACCCATTGCATGACATTGCCCAAAGTGCATGGTTTTACTATAATATTATCTGCATGTTTTTATTACTAATCCATGTGCTAGCCCTACTCGGAGTCCTACTGGGCGTGTGGTCTAACGCCCTACTTCTTCCCTAGCTGATGACGCAGGAAATGCCGGAGCAGAAGGACGGGACGGGAGTCAAGCTTAGGAGCTTGGGAAGGGGGACTAATTAGTTTATTTAAGTTTATTTTGGGAAATGTGTATTTGAAGTAACTTAGCCTGTCGGAAATGTAATAATTTAGATTACTTGCCATGTTTTGGAAATTACTTTGGACATTATGATTTTAAGGATGTTTGGTGATTGAATGAATGTAACTTCCCTGCTATCTAAGTATTTGTAGGTTAGACTCTTTTATAATTTTCTGCAATTGGTTTAAATGTTCCCTGATGCTTACTTCTACGTGTGAACCGTTCTCCGTGGACTTCACTCCACGCACACGTAGGGTTGGCCAGTTAAGGGCCGGGCTTTAGAAGTTCGGACTTAACTCGCGTCGTGACGTCCGGGCCCTTTGTTACTTTTCCTTTTTTTTTTTAAAAAAAAAAAAATAGACTATGATTTCGGTGAAAAGGGGCGGACGTTACAAGAACTTAGGGTTTGGCCATGCAAAGGCCAAACCATGATCCTGGATCATAATACTTAATAAAATCTCATATTCACTCCTTCTTGCTCTTCCAATCTTCTTCCTCCTTAGCCTCCTCTTCCTCCGTGATCTTTGGCCGAGAGTGCTTGAGAGGTCTTGAATGAAAACCCAAAAAAGAGGGTTCGGCCAAGAGAGTGTAGGTTTGAGAGAAAGAAAAGCTTGGGATAGAAAATTCTCTAAGTCCTTTGTCTTTTGTCCTTGAGAGGGTCGGCCTTGAGTGAGAGAGGGAGAGAGTGAGATAAAACAAGAATTCTCCTTGCCCAAAGTAAATCAGCTAAGGGTGGTGTCCTTTGGTTGATACCCCTTTGTGTAACTCCCATGGCCTTTCAACTTCGTCATAATGATCTATATGGAGTTTCATCTCATGAGATGAAACTCCCACCCTTTCCAACGTGTAGCCTTGCATGTACTTTGTGTAACAACACAACTCTCCAACTTCCTCATCTTGATCCATGAGGGTCGGCCAAAGGTGGTGTCCCTTGGTGGCACCTCTTTGTAACTTCCATGACCTTTCACCTCCCTCATTATCATTTGCTTTGGGGGTTTCATCCCATGAGATGAAACTCACCAACTTTGTGCCTCTTGGGTTTCCATCTTTAGATGGAAACCCCCATGTTTCCAATGTGCAAGCCTTGGTGTAGGCTTGTGTAACCCCCAAGCCTTTTCACCTCCCCATTAATGATATGATTGGAGGTTCATCCCATGAGATGGAAACTCCCATCCAACGTGTATGCCTTTACTTGAGTCTTTGAAACAAATACAACCCCTCATCTTCCCACTCCACTCACCTGAGATGAAGGTCTCCATAACTTCCAATCCAACTCATTCAACTCGACTTATCCGTTTAGCTCAACTCACTCATTTAATTCTACTCACTTAATTCACTTGAATCAACTTAATTATTTAATTCCATTTCTAACTCAATTCAGCCCCAAGCTAATTAAGCTTGAGCTCACTTGGTGGTCAACCAAGTCAACCACGACCCATTGGGTCCAAATTGGGCATTTTGACCCAATTGACAATTTTGACCCAATTAACACTTTTGACCCAATTAAATAAATCTCACCCATTTAATTCAATTGATCCATATTGACAATCCGTTGGGTCTTAATTAGGTAATTGACCCAATACCTTACCCATCTAAGGTCGATATACATTAATTCATAAATTAAATGGACAATTTCCATATATATCCCTAGCTTGAAAATACGGGGTGTTACATTAGCTCGCGTCGTGACATCCCACTCTATTTCACTTTTCTATTAAAAAAAATAGACTCTGATTTTCGGCTAGTGAAAAAGGGCGGGGCGTTACAGTTTGACTATTCAAGTTTCTCTTCCTAAGATTGGATTCTCTCTTGAAATGCCCAATCCTATGACAATAGAAACATTTGCCCTTTGGAGAGTGAGAGACACTTCTTTTAACAAACACACTACGGTTTATAGATCTCTTGGTTGACAAGGTTGAACCAAGACCCGGCCTATCACCATAATTCTTACCAGAATTTAGTAATTTTTGTAATCTTTCTTCTCCACGCATCAATGGAGATAAATAAACTTTTCATTTTTTCTTTCCAAATGCATAATTTGTTCCATCAAAATATGAAGGTTTGGAA
The DNA here is from genome assembly GCA_022113865.1 of Chimonanthus praecox. Lineage (NCBI taxonomy): Eukaryota > Viridiplantae > Streptophyta > Magnoliopsida > Laurales > Calycanthaceae > Chimonanthus > Chimonanthus praecox. The sequence goes on along the minus strand of CM039088.1, from coordinate 28,437,357 downwards.
ATGACATAACTATCTTCAATGTTGTTCTAGCTTCAATCAACTCGGATGGTTAAATCCTTTATAAAGAGCAATCAAGCTCTGATACCAATTGAAAGTCCTGGTGCAAGAACGCGATTGACCCTATGAGGGGGTGAATAGGGTAATCTACAAATATGTTGGTCCTTTTAAAATTTCTTGATTAATTTAAAATATTTTTGTAGCGGATATAACAAATTAATCAAGAGGTGTTGTGTGTTAACAATTGTGCTTAAATAACAATTCAAACAAAAGGCTCTAACACCACAACACAAATGTAGAGTGGTTTGGAGTAAATCCCTCCTACATCCACTGATAGACTCACCTAACCTTGGGCTGTCCCAAATTCACTAAGTGGGAATTACACTCTCACAAATAGAATAGGAATTCCATATATACAATTGATTGGGAATTTCATCCAATCCCTGAGAATTTGCAAGGTTCGACCTACGGTCTACGTCCTTATCTCTCTATTTTTTTTTATAGTGGTTCAAGAGTAAATCCCTCTTTAATCCACTGGACAAGATGATTTAAAAATTTAAATCAAAAGAGAAACACTTGCCTTTGAAGATCTTTGCAAATGTAGATGTGCTTCCAAAGTGTTCTTCCCAATGTGATCTTGTTCGTTGACGTAGATGAGCCGTGTAAGAGCAATCACAATCCTTGTGAGGTTTCTAGGAAATTGGGTGACCAATATCTATTCTAGAAGGTTTGCTTTCCTCTCTCTCAATCTCAATCAAATATGATTGGATTTTTGAATGATTCACCAAATGTCGTGCAAGAGAGATTGATTCTTGAGGTTTGGCCATTGATTCTTCTACTCAAATCTGGTAGATAAGGCTCTTAATTGCTCTAGCTATGGATCATAAATGAAGCTCTCAGGGATTCTTAAAATCTCCAAACAATGGAGTATTTATAGAGAGCCAAACCAGTTTTTCGAAAGTGTTCAACACCGAAAGGTTGACCAGACTGATGGGTCAGTGGACTTGAAAATGACTTTCCACCTACTAGACTATTGCACATAAATGCACTCCAATGGTACAGTAATGGTAACAACCGATGGGTCGACATACTCTTTTTTGATATGTCTGTCATGTCGATAGTATTGACTTGAGGTAAAACCATATAGATAGAGTTTCAAGTCCAGAAAATTGTCATACCTAGGTCGACAATCGATAACATCGATGGGTCAATCCTGATACTCTTGATGGGTCAATGACCTCGATCTGTCTGTCTAAGAGTAACCAAGAGTTCTATCTTCCAGAACTCACTCAACCCAGGTCGACAAGTCGTATACACCATTGGTCGTTCTATCCTCATCTATAAGTCGGTGTGTACGATACTATCGATCTGAGAGTAATGGTTTGACAATATTTTCAAACCAGAACCTTGATTTTCTAGTCGATGTATTGATGACCTCGATGGGTCAGTCCTGTGTCACCGATGGGTCGATGGACTCGATACTATCGATCTGAGAGCAACCCCGTATGACAGTATTTCTAAACCAGAACCTTGATCATCCCGGTCGATGTATCGATGACCACGATGGGTATGTTTCACCGATGGGTTGGTGGACTCGATGTATCGACCTGACAGTATATCTAATTTTCCAGTTTTCAACTCATCTGGTTTTGTGACTATCCAAGGTGCATATGGGCTTCATTAAGTTCTTACCAAAAGATTCACTAAGCCAAGGCAAGGTCTACCTAAGTGTGTGGGTTCCATCCTAAGTTCATCTACGGCCAATTTACCTAGAGTGATTGCCATACAGCCGATGAACATGGAATCTTGACTTTGATCTTCAAACTTCGAAACACTTCGAGTCTTCAAATCTACTAGACAATGCTTCTCCCAAGTCATGGAATTGACAAACAAGGGACTCGGCAAGCCGGGGCACTAACAACACCTTTGGTTCTCATTAGAATGTCCATTGACAGCAGTCCGGAGGATCGTCAGGTGATGGGACGGATCATGCTTTCACCACCCGCATGGCGCGACTGGACTTTCCGCAATTTGATGGAACTAATCCATTGGGATGGGTCTAAAGGGCTGAACAATTCTTTCTCAATCAATAAACCCCCATGACTCAGAGGTTGTTGTTTCCATCCTTTCACCTGGAAGGGAAAACCTTGCAATGGTTTCGCTGGATGGAAAGTCCAACGCATTCACGATTTGGGAAGATTATTCCAAGGGTTTCCTTACTCGTTTCAGCCCTTCTCGCTATGAGGATTCCACTTCCTCCTCACAAAGCTACGACAGAGTTAAACTCTCGAAGATTACCAAACCAATTTCGAAGAACTCGCCAATCGCACCACGGGACTGAATGAGTCTTTCAGGGTTAGTTGTTTTTTGGGTGGCTTGCATGAGGACATCCGACTAAGCGTACAGATGCTTCAACCTAACTCACTGTCTGATGTAGTCGGGTTAGCACGCCAGTAGGAGGAGAAAATCAATGCAAGAAGGCATCGATCTCATTTTGAGGCCGGACGATCTAGCCTACCTTCATCAATAGACATTTCCAAAACACCTACGCCCATCATAAAGTGCTTTGCTCCTGTGGAGATGAAGGAGTGGCGATCGAAGGTGCTCTGTTATAATTGCGACGAAAAGTTCATTCCCAGAAATAAATGTCGGACTCAGAAATTGTTCATAATGGGGGTGAACGGAATACGACATGGTTGAGGACACTGATGAAGAAAACGAGGTCTACACAGGCCAACCAGAGATTTCATTACATGTAGTAACCGAGAGCCAATCACAAGAATGGGGCTCTGTTATATTTGCAACGAAAAATTCTCTCCCGGACATAAATGTCGGACTCAGAAATTGTTTCTAATGGAGGGAAATTGGCCCGAAGACGGCGTGGTTGAGGACACTAATGAAGAAAATGAGGTCAACAGCAGGCCATCCAGAGATTTCATTACATGCAGAAACCGGGAGCCAATCACCATAGACAAGGCTATCTACGCCGTTTGATCCTCATGATCTTGATCGACACAGGAAACACCCACAACTTCCTAAGCTCTAGAATAGCCAACAAGGTGGGATTGCTAATCACCAAAGAAGCATAGTTCGAGGTGGTAGTGACTAATGGGGATCGGTTCCACTACTCCGGGCATGCAAAGGCGTGAGGATGGTGATCCAAGGGCTTGAAATTTAAGCGGACTTCTACATATTACAGTTGGGAGGTTACGACACAGTGTTAGGAGATCAATGAAGATTATTACCCCATTTTCACGTGTTAACGTGTAGGACGCTGGGACCACCTCGAATCGGCATGTATCTCTCTTCTCTTCTTCCATTCTCATTTACGTCTAACTCAAAACTCAAGAGGCATGCTGCAATGTATCAGAGCCCAAACTTCTTGGAACCAGGAACCAAGAGATATTTATATCTGGGTCCTACTTAGAGAGACAAGTTCAATTGGGGATTGGGAGCCCAAATTTCAAGTGGGAGACCCATAAACGAAAATGGGTTTCGTTAGGAGAATGGGTCTCCATGGGGTAAATGGTGATTAGAGGAGGTAGATGGAGAGTTGGGTGTTGGGTGTTGGGTAATTAAAGGAAATGAGACCTTGGGAGTTGGCCCTAGGTATTGTTGAGTAGAGACCTTGGGCTTAAGATGTATGAGCTCCAACCTTGTGGGGGAGAAAAATTGTTAATAGGTTAGAGTTGGGGTCAAATCCTTTGTCTAAGAGGCAATTGGGGGTAAACAAAGTTGAGTTGGGGAGAGGATAGCCTATAATGGGTAAGCTTGACGAGTGACCTCCACATTACTTAGTGTTGGGACTTTACATTAAAAACGGGGACTGATGAGTAAGGACTTTGCTCTAGGAATGAAAATTTGACCTCCACATTACTTAGTGTTGGGACTTTACCTTAAAACGGGGTACTGATGAGTAAGGACTTTGCTCTAGGACTGAGAATTTGGGTCTCAAATTGATGGAATGGCAGTCCATTTCCTTAAATTGGAAAACAACTTGAGTGGAGGGAGAAAGAGTAGTTGTTGGGGCTTTTACCCTCTAAGTGAAATTGAAGTCCCTTTCACTAAAATGAATGCTTATATGTGTGTTATTGTGGTATTTATGTGTGACCAGGTACAAATTCATCTGGAGGGAACGATCGTCACCTCGCGGAAGACCCAAGAACATTATAGGAGCACTAGGTGAGGCTCTCTCTCAACATCTATATAACCCTAAGTAGAATTTTGTTCATGGTGCTTAATGTGGATGAATCCTACTCTTTTGGGTGTGCATGTGATAACTTTACGTGGGGAATGTATTTGAAGTGTGAGGGATGATTCCACACTCCAATGGTGAGTGTTGGGGGTAAATGTGGTGGAACAAAGAGAACAATGAATGGGGAGGGTGTTGATGGTGTTTAATGTGAATATTTTGAATATATGTGGAGTGATTATGAGTGTAATACGTTGAAGTTCATTGAGTAGTGTCGTGCATGAAGTTTGTATGCGCATGTGATAATTAAATCATGTGAAAATATGTATATGTAATATGTGAATATGAAGAGTGTGCTTTGTAGTGTAATAACTCCAATTAACTATGTCTGTGTTAGTGCCAAGGCTTGCCGAGTCTCTTGTTTGTCAAACCCATGACTCGAGTGAAGCATTTCCTTGAAAAAAGAAGCTCAAGAATCAAGAATCAAGTGTTGGTTGAATAAAGCTCAAAGTAGTAAGAATAATCAAAACTCAACAGATCATTAAAGTGCATGGCAATCACCCAAGGTAAAGTGATCATAGAAGACTCTAGGTGGATCCCACACCTTAGTTTGTCCTTCCTTAAGCTTAGACATCACACGTGGATAACTGAGTTAGCCCAAAATGTGTTTGACACCAAGTGGAACCCAACTTGGAAATATATATATATATATATATATATATATATATGCACTGTCGTGGATGACACATCATGTCGGAGACCCATCGTCATATGGAAGATGATTTATCGTGGTCATACGACCCATCGTCTGGATTGTCATGGGTTTTAGATGAAATGAAATGTCAAACACACTTGGTTTTAGGACGATACATTCCTGCTCATGATGTATCGTTGGGACAAGGTTGATCCAATTGTGCATACGATTGACCATCCTGGGCATTAGAAAAATCGTGGACTGTCATTCACAGTCAAAGTCTCGAATAACAGATCGTGCAGACAATGCTTCGTCTGGGTACAGGGTCGACCAATCGTCCTCACAATCAATCGCATGGAGCCTGGGTCAGATACCCACCGAAAAATACAGTCAGGTTCAAGACGATACTTTTGTCTGGCGGAGACCCTTTGTGTGGTAGAGAACGATTAGTCGTTCGCACGACCCATCGCCGAGACAGAGCAAAAGCCCATCGGGTACATGATCAATCTCCCTAGGCCTGGATGGGATTTGACGTTGGAATATACAGTAAGTCCCAGGCCGATGCTTTCGCTGACCCATGATCTGTTTCTAGAAACACAGATGATCAATAGCGTGGCACGATCAATCGTGATGTTACCGTTGTTGTACATTAAATGCGAAACGGTCGGGTTGGTGAAGGCATTTCAACATGGACGATCAATCACATGTTGCCGATCAATTGACCTTGCCTATTGTTTGAACTATCTATTTAAGTTCCATTTTTCTTGTTGAAAGGTAGAGTTTTTCATTTTTGAAATTGAAAAACCTTGAAGCAAAGCTTGGAACTTTCCTCCTCCCTGATTCTCTCTTCAATCTTCATACTTGGAAAATCATTTTAGAGATTCAATCATCTAGTTGATTGAGATCAAGAGAGAAGAAGAAAGTTTGTTCTAGGGTACACACGTGCACACCTTAAATCCTAGAAACCCCTCTCCCTATCTTGTCATCTCCCTATACAAAAGGTACATCTTCATCATCAACAAGATCATTTGGAGAGCCATTGAAGAAACACATCTTCATCGAGGGTGAACTTCAAAGGCAAGTGTTTCTTTGTGTGTCCTTCTCAAATCATTATTGTAAAGTGGACTAGATCAAGGTGATCTAACCACTATAACAAATAGAGGGATAAAGAAGTAGACCAAGGGTGGTCGAACCTTTTTAAACTAGGAGTGTGTAGGTGAAAGTCCTACACTATTAGTGAGGGTGTAATTCCCCACCTAGTAATTTGGAGATAGCCCAAGGTTGGTTGAGTCTCAACAGTGGATGTAGGTTGTTTATGCGAACCACTATATATCGGGTGTCCTTGGTGCATGAATCTTTGTGTGTGATAGTTTCACTTGTTCATCTTTTGCTCACACATTAATAATTCATCTTGATTAATCTTAATTTAAACTTTAAATAACTTATTCTTAATCAAGAAAATTTAAAAGGACCAATTATTTGGGGATTGTCCTAACCCCCTCCCCCCCTTTTCTTTTCTCTCGACAATCCGTGTCTAGCACTTTGGGAACTTACAATTGGTATTAGAGCTTCATGCCCTTTGTAAGGACTTAATCATCCGAGTTGATCTTAGTGTTATAACGATGGTTTGTGCAGATGGATCTCTCTTGACCTGCTCCTCAATCTTTCATCTCTTCCCTTGGAAAGGCAGAGTGAGGAATCTTCTTTTTACCAAGACCGTGAACAAAAATGATGAGTGAATCTTCATTGAAAATGAATTTCTTAAGAATATTTCTATGGAGGATTCAAACTCACCATGTTGTCTAGATGCGTGTGATTCTTTGGATACCCTTGTTTCTTTAACTTCTAGTGCAGGCAATGTGATTTGTTCTCAAGAAAATGGTGATTCACTTCGAAAATAAATGAAGCATTCATATGGAGACCATGAAAGATTAAGCCTGCTTCAACTTGGAGAATGACAGTGGAGGTAAAACTGTAAATAATTTTGTTGCTTCTATAAAATCTGACTCAAGTGAACTTATCAGTGAATCTGAGGATGAGGATAAACGTGATGACCTCCAAGAATCATTTGATGATTTATACCTTGAGTGTAACGACCCGACCCAATTTTTTGGGTTTTTGGGGAGATCAGTGGACCATCGAAATGGTTTTTGGGGTTTTGGTGTTAACGAGCCTAAGTTTTCCTAAATCCGAGCTTGAGAGCGTGAATTCTATATTATTATGGTTATTTCCCAAGAAAAATGTCTGAGAAATCACTTAAAAACTTAGAATTTGAACCATTACATCCCCAAAGTATGCACACATATTCTCCTCAATTATATAAACATGTATAATGTTAAAAATCACTCAATGTTTGGTTTTCAAAAAAATTCTCAAAATTTCTCAATTTTTAAAATAATATTTTAAATTATTTCTAGTGTTTATTTTTGACAAAAATCATATTTTTAGGCCAATGTTTTGTTAAAGAATTTAATAAATTTTTCAAAAGAAATATTAGAAAAAAATCCAAATTTTAAAAGCCCCAAGTTTTTTTTAACTTAAACTAATTTTTTCCATTATTTTTATTATTTAAAAAAAAAAAAAAAAAAAGCCAAGTTTCAAACCTAAATTTTTTTGTTATGATTTATTTGATAGAGTTAAAAAAAATATTTGCAACAAAATACTCCAAAAATCGTGTGGGCCCCATGGGATCCACACTCCACTCACCCAAGCCCACTCTTTCTAAAGAAACCCTACCACCATCTCTTTCCTTATCTCTTTCTTTTCTCCCTTCCTCCTTCTTCAACAAGCCCTAACCCTAATCTCTATCCTCTCCCTCTCCAAACCCTAGCCGCTACCACGCCTTCTTCCTCTTCTAACCCCATTCGTCCATCTTCTTCCTCATCTACTTCATCGTCTTTTTCTTTCTTTTTTCTTCTTTATTCCTCTCTCCGTATCTCTCTCTTGTCCCTCTCTTTCACTTGACCTTTCTCTATATCTTATTCTCTCTCTTCTTCTCTATAAAAGCCCTTTTTTCTCTCCCTCTCCCTTCCTTTCTCCTCTCCAATCGGCCACCATGGCCGCCGTCCCAACCCTTGGCCGCTCCTTTACCCACCCAATAAACCCCATTTTTTTGGGGTTTTCGACCCATTCCTGTTACAAAAAATGTTTCTTTTGGATTTTTCCTTATTTTACATATTTTTTGAGTTTTTTTTAAAATTCTTCAAAAAGACACATTTTCACCGAGTTGACTCGGTCGAGTCACCACTGAGTTGAGAGTTAGCAAGGCCCAAATTGTTTGTATTTCTAAAAACCCTTCTTACTCCTTCATTTCTTAGATTTTCCCCCATCTTTTTTGAGCTAAAATGGTGCCAACTCAACTCACTCGACTCACCCCAACCGAGTTGACTCAATCAAGACTCAAGTTCCACAGTTTTTTGTACCAACCACCGTTGTACCTGTTTGGGCTAGCAGATCTCATCCCAGCCTTCTACAAGTGACTTGGGGTCGACTTGATTTCGACTCGGACCCGACTCAGTGCTCGACTCGGCATGACTCAGTCACCAACTTGGCACCCGAATTTTCAAGTGGACCTTAGGAGCTCCATGCACTTTTCACCAACACATCTAGGTGAGGGGACTTATTGTAACGCCCCGACCTCTCCGATAATTTCAGAGTCTAAAATTTCTTTTTTTTTTAAATAAACATCGGAAGAGAGCGGGCGGCGTCATGACGCGAGTTAAGTTCAGACTACCCAAGTCTGAACCTTAATTGGCCACCCATGTGTACATGGAATAGACCATGATAATGAATCACACATGGAACTAACATCAACATGCGGAATAATCTAGATTAATTGCGGAATAGAAAGACGAGATAGCAAGTAACAGTCCTAAACATTACTTATCATAGATCAAACATCCAAAGGTTATCAACCTACTCAAACCATAGCAAGTAGTGAATTATTACATGTCCCACAAAAGTATTCAAAAGACAGTAATATAAAGTAGTTCAGTCCTTCATTCAAGCACTTAGGCTTGGCTCCCCTCCCGGTCAACGACCTTTCCTTTCCCTTTGCTTGTACCTGCAATCTCCTGATAGAATTAGGGCGTTAGATCAACGCGCCCAGTAGGTTCCCGAATCAGGGCTACCACATGTTAGCATATAAAACATGCATATATAATATATGATCATCAAAACAGGTAAAACAATGCTATGATGTATGCACATGCAATGAGCCTCCCCCATCATGTACATCCATAGCCATCACTTGTCGTGCCATGCACCGACAAGATAAATCACAATACAACTTCCATCTCTTCATCACTGACTGATTCATATCACGTATTAGTCCTCCTGGCGGGACTCTCTTCGCCCAAGGAGACCATTGTGACTATGACCATCATGTTACTCGTCCTGGCGGAACTCTCATCGCCTAAGGAGGACGTAACCCATAATTGTAACACTGTAGAACCTCATTCATCATCCCATGACCATGCATGAGATGCCAATGCCTGTATGCCATTTTGTTAATGCATAATATATCATTTGATACACATATAATAAAATAAGAATCTCATAAGAAAACTGGGTAAATCTGTGGTTACAAGTAGGTAGGAAACCTACTGAAGAATCACTTTAGTAACTGATCTTTCTTTCGCGTCACCCGGTCACGACTCGCACGTCGTTCGACTTCCGGTACCTTATCCATATATCAATCAGCAAGTTCATAACTTATTCAATCACATCGACCCATCCACATCATGTGGGGTTCGGCCATGCCCATGGCCGAACATCAACTTAGAGTTTGTCATTTTATGGGATTCGGCCCTATACTTGGCCGAATCTTGTATTCCCACTCTTCCATCATCAAATGGTTCTCCATTACAATACTTTAAACCCTTTATAAAATCATGGGAATAATATCAAACACAAACTATGAACTTAGTCCATTTATTCCAAAAACAGCCCATGGGGTTCGGCCATGCACATGGCCGAACCCAATGGTTCTCTTGATCTGATTGATCCATCAATTACCCATGATTTGAATCAGTAATCTTAACCCTAATATTGACATGGTTCAGCCCTACATTGGCCAACCAATAACAACAAGTTAAACTTCACCAAATTACATCAAACACCATATTTTATATGGTTTTAAACTCATCAAAATCATCAAATACTAACATGGGGTTCGGCCATCCAAGGTGGCCGAACCTCATGTCTATGTTTTGTTCTTTCAAACATGTTTTTAGGTGTCATAGTATCAGTATAACTTTGCTGCCTTATTACCTCTCAAGACCATCCAACTAAGTTCATCAATTTGTCCAAATGACCATCAAACTTCGTGGGATTTGGCCATCCAAGATGGCCGATCCTGATGGTCAATTCATCAATTTTAAACCGTTGATTTAGACCCATGGTACCTTCAGTCCTTATGTCATTCAGATCCATGTTTTAACCCTCTTTAAAACATGCATTTGAATCTCAATAAAACTCAAAAACAGTCCACCAAAAACTCCATGGTTCCATGTTTCAAAACATGAAACCAACCTAACTTTTGCATGGGGTTCGGCCCTCCATGGTGGCCGAACCCAATGGTCATCTTACCATTTTAAAGCCTCTCTTAATCAAGGTTAAAACCTTGGTGTATTCGGCCATAACCATGGCCCAGTTCACCCCCATTCATTCCATGTTATTAAACCAAATAACACATAAAATACTTACCAAATTTTCCAAGTTTTCTTCTTGTCTTTGATCCTTGATTTCTCCCTTTTATTTCTTCTTTCTTTCCTTAATTCCTTGCTGGTTTAGGCTTGATTAACTGATGCCAAACCTCTGCTGTTCAGCCAAGAAAACGAATTGGAGAGAGGGAGAGAGAGATGGGAATTCTTGGATTCTTTGGTGTGAAAACGGCCATGTATGGTTAGGTTTCTTTTATAGTTTCAGCCCCCAACTCCCATTCATCCTCCCTCATTAATGTTGTTAAAAACGATGGGGCAAAGGGTGTTAACCAAGACACCTCTTGGTGCCAAACATTGCACCCCTTGGTGCCAAACATTGTATCACATGGGAAATGAACCAATGCAACCCTTCATGAAGAGGTGCCGCCAACCTTGGTGTCTTTTGGCTTTGCCAAAGCACCCTTTCATACCAACGGCTGAGATTAATTCAGATTAATTGTTGTGTGAGAATACAACTCATTTCCATCTCCTCTTGACTCACCTAACTCGGAATATTTTTATTCTAAACCAACTCATCCAACTCATCACTTTTAATGCACTAAGTTTGAGTCAACTCATTTCTTAAATCCAATTCATTTCAAATCAACCCAACTCAAGTTGAATTAACTCACACTTGAGTTCAATTGAGGGCCCACACGGTCATCCGTGGTCAAACTGGTCAACCCGACCCATTGGGTCCCCCTTTAGCTCCTTGACCCATTTTTTTTGACTCTATGACTCAATTATGGTATTTTGGTCATTTGTATGTGGTTTTCTCATATGGATCATGCCTACCCATTTCTTCTCTACTTGATTTCCAATCAAATAGGCTTGACCCTATTTAATTTAAGCTTACACAATGGTCAAATCATCCATTTTGACCCATTGGGTCCAATTGAGCCCTTTGACCCATTTAGTCATTTCCAACCCAATTGATGTACATAACCCATCCAAATCAACTTGATATACATATAATGTGCTCATACGACCTTAATTTGAGCAATAGGCCCCAACATTTCTTATTTTGACATCACAAAATAATTAATTTAATAATTCAGGGGCATTTTCGTAATTTTCCATTTTAAAATTGGGGTGTTACAATATAACCCTCTTTTGAAATTTTCGTCCCGAAAATCGTTCGAAGTAGGGTTCTCAAGTAATTACATAAATAGTTCGGGGTGAGCTGTTCTCATCTCCGACTCAAGTTCCCATGTGGCCTCTTCATCACCGTGACGACGATCCCATACCACTTTCACGAACTGAATCGCTCTGTTTCGCAACACCCTTTGTTCGGTCTCCACTATCCTGACCGGTTTTTCGATGTACGTCACGTCACTTTGTACTTCAATATCTTGAACATTTAAAACATGGGACGGATCCGGATTGTATTTCCTTAGCATCGACACGTGAAACACATCGTGTAAAGATGCTAATTGTGATGGGAGTGCTAACTGATAAGCAACATCCCCCATCCTTCTTATGATCGAAAACGGTCCCACAAATCTTGGTGACAGTTTTCCTTTCTTGCCAAACCTCATATGTCCCTTCCGTGGTGAGACTTTTAGAAACACTATGTCTCCCACTTCAAATTCCAAAAACCGTCTCCTTTTATCAGCATAGTTCTTCTGCCGACTCTGTGCAGTCAGTAGATGTTGACGTATCAACTTAATTTGTGCAGTAGTCTCTGCGACTAGTTCCGGTCCGATCAATGCAGGCTCTCCTGCCTCTGTCCAACATATCGGTGACCTACACGGTCTACCATATAATGCCTCGTATGGAGCCATCTGAAGGCTTGCCTGATAGCTATTATTATACGAGAACTCCACCAGTGGTAAGTGGTCCTCCCATCCACCCTTGAAATCTAACATGCATGCTCTCAACATGTCTTCCAAGGTCTGTATTGTCCTTTCAGACTGTCCATCAGTCTGTGGATGGAAAGCGGTGCTAGTCAATAAGTCTGTCCCCATGGCTGACTGCATGCTTTGCCATACTCTGCCGGTAAAACGGCCATCTCTGTCCGATACTATCGTTCGGGGGAATACCATGTAGTCGAATGATCTCTTTAATATAACGCCGACCCAATGTTTCAGATGAATCTGTCATCTTGATAGGAATGAAATGTGCGGACTTGGTCAGTCGGTCGACTACGACCCATATAGCGTCATTGCCCTTTGAAGACCTCGGCAATCCCGATACAAAGTCCATGGAAATGTGTTCCCATTTCCATTCTGGCACTGCTAAGGGTTTGAGTAACCCTGGTGGTTTTTGGTGTTCAGTCTTAACTTGCTGACAAGTTAAACAATGTGCCACGAACTCTGCCACATCCCTTTTTAGTCCATGCCACCAATAATACCTTTTCAGATCGTGATACATTTTGGTGCTACCCGGATGAATAGAGAGCTTGGATTGATGTGCCTCAATCAGTAGCTCTTTCCGACAACTCTTTGGCACATATGTTCTTCCCCGAAATAAAAGACCTTGCCCGGGTCGTAATTCCCATTCCGGTACACTTCCGGATCTGCTCTTTGTTCTTGTTCAATCCTGGTGACTATATTGGACCGTATGATTAAATTGTGCAAAACTGCACGGTTTGTAATGTATAGATTGAACTCCCGAATGGTATTCAACATTTCCCACTCGGTTCTGATCAAACATGCCACGGATGCATGTGATATGCGGCTAAGAGCATCAGCCACCTTGTTCGCCTTGCCTGGATGGTATCGAAGCTCGAACTCATAATCCGCCAGATACTCCGTCCATCTACGCTGCCTTAGATTGAGCTCCTTCTGATCAAATAAATATTTCAAACTCTTATGATCAGAATACACTTCAAACTTCTCGCCATAAAGGTAATGTCTCCAACTTTGAGAGCGAAGACCACTGCGGCTAGTTCAAGATCATGCGTAGGATAGAGGCGTTCATGTATTTAGTTGTCTTGAACCATAAGCCACCACACGATGATCTTGACTGAGGACACACCCAGTCCTTCTCCCGAAGCATCGCATTCTACTTCATAACCCTTGCCTTTTTCCGGCAAAATCAAAATAGGAGCGGTTGTAAGTCTGTCTTTTAGCTCTTCAAACCTTTGGTTGCACAGATCTGACCACTCATACTTGACTCCTTTCTGAGTGAGTCGAGTCAATGGAGACGCTATTTTGGAAAAATCCATAATAAATTTCCGATAATAACCCGTCAATCCTAAGAAACTGCGGATCGGTTACGTTCTTTGGCGCTTTCCAGTCTTTCACGGCCGTCACCTTAGCCGGATCCACGGCTATTCCTTCCTCGGATATAACATGTCCTAAGAAATTCACTTGAGATAGCCAGAATTCACACTTACTGGCCTTGGCATACAATTTATTCTGCCTCAATGTATTCAAAATTATCCGTAGATGCTCTGCATGTTCCTCCTGACTCTTAGAATAGATCAGGATATCATCAATGAATACGATTACAAACTGGTCCAGATAGGGACGGAAGATTCTGTTCATTAAATCCATGAACACAGCCGGCGCATTTGTGAGTCCAAATGGCATGACTACGAACTCAAACAGTCCATATCGCGTCCGGAAAGCTGTCTTTTCTATATCTTCCTCTCTAACTCGGATTTGATGATAACGAGACATCAAGTCGATCTTTGAAAAATGACTAGAACCCCTCAATTGATCAAATAAATCGTCGATCCTGGGTAGAGGGTACTTGTTCCGGACTGTTAGCTGATTCAACTTCCGGTAGTCCACGCACATCCGTAGTGAACCATCCTTCTTCTTCACGAACAACACTGGTGCTCCCCATGATGACGTACTGTTCCGGATGCAACCCAGCCTAAACAGTTCATCAATCTGCTTCTTTAGCTCTCCGACATCTCTGCTGGTGCCATCCGATAGTGTGGTAACGACACTGGTACTGTGCCAGGGTATAACTTGATTTCGAAGTTAATCTCCGTCCTAGGCGGTAAACCAGGGAGTTCCTTTGGAAATACATTAGCAAATTCTTGCACAATTGCCGGAAGTTCAGTAACTGGAGCTTTGTTTATGGTGATATTATTCAATACCACGTGATTTAACCCTTCCTGCAATCCACTTTGTTTATCTGAACGGACTACATATTGCTTGCCCTCGGGTGACTTAAATGTCACTCTTCGACGATAACAGTCGATGTTGGCATGAAACTTAACCAACCAATCTATACCGAATATAATATCATATTCTGACATGTCCAGCACTAGATAATTGAACTCAAATCTGAGTCCAGCTAATTCAGTGTTAACCGCCGTACATATAAGTCCCAATGCCGAATCTCCGACAGGGGATACAATAGTGAGTGTTGTGGCTAATCTTTGAACTAATGTACCCGTAGCAGTAATAAATGATGCAGCTATGAAGGAGTGTGATGCTCCCGAATCAAATAGTGCATATGCATAAGAACTATTCACTACCGCCATACCTTGTATCACAGCATGGTCATCTTCTTCCTGAGAAGTTAGAGTAAATAATCGTCCAGAACCAGCAGGGTCAGACCTTCGACCTCCCCGACTTTGCATTCTGCCTCCTCTGGAGTTTCCCGGTCTAGCTGGCGGACGATATGATCCTCTGGAGTATGACAGCTTGTTGAGCTTTGGGCAGTCTTTCTTGTAGTGACCTGGTTGATCACAGTGAAAGCAGGTGTTCATTCCTCGAGAAGCTTGTGTGACTGCTACAGATTGAGTGGGCTGGTTGGGGCGAAAACCACCACTTGATCCAACAGACGGCAAAGGTCTGCTAAAGTTCGTTCTAAACCTCTTGTTGGGTTGGTACGCACCCCTCCCACTCGGAGCTCGGCGGTTGTCCACTCTGGCAAATTCCGCCATCTCCTGTTCCACAATGGTTGCCCTGCTGACCACTTCTGCCAGTGTGGCTGCTTTGAACACTGTTACCTTGGCCCTAATGTTTGGCCGTAACCCACGCTCGAACTTGCGAGCCTTTCGATATTCCGTGTCCACAATATAGTATGCATAGATTGACAGGCTGAGGAATTCTTGGTGATACTCAGCCACCGTCATTGAACCATGTACTAACGTCATAAAGGCCTGAATTTGACGTTCTCTTCTTCCTCTGGAAGTAGCGCTCTAGAAATGTCGCGGAGAATTGCTCCCAGGTCATAGCAACTCTTTCTCTTCTTGGCACAAGTGCCTGCTGTTTCTCCACCACCTTCCACCATTTGGCAGCGTCATCTACCAGCTGTGACGTGGCCAATAATATTTTATGAGCATGACTCCTGATGTTCAGAAGAGTCAATATGTGGGAAATCTTCTCCAACCAGTTCTCGGCTCCGACTGGCCCTTCTCTGCCCTTAAAGTAAGGTGGCCGCTGTTGCTGAAAATCTCTGACCATGTTACGGTCATTATTCTCGCTCGTACTTCCCCCTCCGTTCAAATGTTGTTGGAGGACAGACGTAACCACAGTTTGCACCAAGCTGTGCAGTTCAGGAGGCACAAGGGTACAGTCATGTTACTGTTTCCTCCTCCTCTCGTCGATAAGACGAGTCATATTCCTCCTCGTCGTCCTGTTGATATGTAGGGTCACTCCCTTCTTCTTCCCGCCGGGAATGTTGTGACTCTTCCTCATTGAGTGAACGTTCATGAACTGATCTCTCTTCGTCATGGACGGAAAGCTCATCATCATGTACCGATGGCACCTTCTCCTGTACCACCTTCCGGCGTTGGGGTACCACCTTCCCTTGTGGTGTGACTATGAGCACCTCATCTTTCTTCTTATCGTCCTGACGGGTCCTTCTCTTTGATGCCCCCTCAACTAATCCGATTTGTAAAACTTTTTCCTTACCCTTCGGATCTTGTACCACTTTTCTCTGTGGCGCCATTTAGTCCTAATTCATGGGAAACATCATATACTTAGTTTCCATTAACAATATGCATCACATGCCATGAATCCTCATAAAAACATGAAATCACATATTTATATAAATTCAAACTTCATTTTTTTGTACAAAGGTGGGTAGGGTGAAACAAACCCTATGTATAACAAAAAAATATACCCCCTTACAAAAATAATCCTCTTTTTAATACCCTTTATATTAATTCCTATCCTAGTCTTCCGTAGAAGACTCCGCATCACCAGCGAACTTGAAACGGTTATCAGGACACATCATCGCTGTGTGCCCCAATACTTCACACGTTGTGCAGGGTATTAAACCGAGTCCTCCTATGCTAGGACAATTAGTCCTCGCCTCTCCATGCCCGTGCAGTCCACAGACCGGACAGACAATTCCTAATGGATGAGGACAATACAACCTGTTGTGATCGTCCTGATTACACAACTCACAAGTATCGTAGGGATCTACCTCCCCCGCCGATTCCAATATTATAGGAAAGTCTTCCATAGGATCCTCATAAAAGAAAAATCCCAGATCATCCTCTTCCTCCTCAGGAGGTTCCACTAACCAAGGAATATCCTCCATCTGATACTCAGGTAACGGTGCTAGATTCACCTCCTCCATTTGTGCTAAGTTCAACTCTTCCAATGGTGCCAGATTCCATTCCTCTTCCTGAAGGTTCACATTAGCCTCCATGTTGGTGTTGTTAGAAGCAGACACCAAGTCTATGGGATTGCTAGGAGTTCCACTGTAACACTCTAAGTACTCCACATTACTCAACATATCTGTATCATATCAATAAAACACAAGAATATTCAACAACAATTCTAAATAAACCATTCTTGGTTTTCAGGGGAATCTGATCATGTATTATATCATGTACTTTGTTTGGGGAAGATTGCCAAATCATCACTCTTTGTGTTCTTTTGTTTCAGGGGAAATCTCTAATTTCCTATTGTTTGTTTCTCAGTGTGGGGATTCCAGGGGAGTTCATCCTACCTTGCTATGTTTGATTTGTCCAATTATATGATGACTGTACTTTACTTTGCTATCTTTCATTGTCGTTCTCAGATTGATTGTTCAGTCTGAGTCACTCGAAGTAAATTAATCAGGCCCCCAGGCAGCGGACTCTCTGAAGAGTCGGTCAGTTGGGATTCATATCCGTCAGTGAGACATGAAACCGTCTTAATCTTACTTCGATGATTCAACTTCCCGTTTCGCTCTGATACCAACTGTAACGCCCCGACCTCTCCGATAATTTCAGAGTCTAAATTTTTTTTTTTTTTAAATAAACATCGAAAGAGAGCGGGCGGCGTCATGACGCCAGTTAAGTTCAGACTACCCAAGACTGAACCTTAACTGGCCACCCATGTGTACATGGAATAGACCATGATAATGAATCACACATGGAACTAACATCAACATGCGGAATAATCTAGATTAATTGCGGAATAGAAAGACGAGATAGTAAGTAACAGTCCTAAACATTACTTATCATAGATCAAACATCCAAAGGTTATCAACCTACTCAAACCATAGCAAGTAGTGAATTATTACATGTCCCACAAAAGTATTCAAAAGACAGTAATATAAAGTAGTTCAGTCCTTCATTCAAGCACTTAGGCTTGGCTCCCCTCCCGGTCAACGACCTTTCCTTTCCCTTTGCTTGTACCTGCAATCTCCTCTGAGGATAGAATTAGGGCGTTAGATCAACGCGCCCAGTAGGTTCCCGAATCAGGGCTACCACATGTTAGCATAAAACATGCATATATAATGTATGATCATCAAAACAGGTAAAACAATGCTATGATGTATGCACATGCAATGAGCCTCCCCCATCATGTACATCCATAGCCATCACTTGTCGTGCCATGCACCGACAAGATAAATCACAATACAACTTCCATCTCTTCATCACTGACTGATTCATATCACGTATTAGTCCTCCTGGCGGGACTCTCTTCGCCCAAGGAGACCATTGTGACTATGACCATCATGTTACTCTTCCTGGCGGAACTCTCATCGCCTAAGGAGGACGTAACCCATAATTGTAACACTGTAGAACCTCATTCATCATCCCATGACCATGCATGAGATGCCAATGCCTGTATGCCATTTTGTTAATGCATAATATATCATTTGATACACATATAATAAAATAAGAATCTCATAAGAAAACTGGGTAAATCTGTGGTTACAAGTAGGTAGGAAACCTACTGAAGAATCACTTTAGTAACTGATCTTTCTTTCGCGTCACCCGGTCACGACTCGCACGTCGTTCGACTTCCGGTACCTTATCCATATATCAATCAGCAAGTCATAACTTATTCAATCACATCTACCCATCCACATCTGTGGGGTTCGGCCATGCCCATGGCCGAACATCATCAACTTAGAGTTTGTCATTTTATGGGATTCGGCCCTATACTTGGCCGAATCTTGTATTCCCACTCTTCCATCATCAAATGGTTCTCCATTACAATACTTTAAACCCTTTATAAAATCATGGGAATAATATCAAACACAAACTATGAACTTAGTCCATTTTTCCAAAAACAGCCCATGGGGTTCGGCCATGCACATGGCCGAACCCAATGGTTCTCTTGATCTGATTGATCCATCAATTACCCATGATTTGAATCAGTAATCTTAACCCTAATATTGACATGGTTCAGCCCTACATTGGCCAACCAATAACAACAAGTTAAACTTCACCAAATTACATCAAACACCATATTTTATATGGTTTTAAACTCATCAAAATCATCAAATACTAACATGGGGTTCGGCCATCCAAGGTGGCCAAACCTCATGTCTATGTTTTGTTCTTTCAAACATGTTTTTAGGTGTCATAGTATCAGTATAACTTTGCTGCCTTATTACCTCTCAAGACCATCCAACTAAGTTCATCAATTTGTCCAAATGACCATCAAACTTCGTGGGATTTGGCCATCCAAGATGGCCGATCCTGATGGTCCAATTCATCAATTTTAAACCGTTGATTTAGACCCATGGTACCTTCAGTCCTTATGTCATTCAGATCCATGTTTTTAACCCTCTTTAAAACATGCATTTGAATCTCAATAAAACTCAAAAACAGTCCACCAAAAACTCCATGGTTTCCATGTTTCAAAACATGAAAACCAACCTAACTTTTGCATGGGGTTCGGCCCTCCATGGTGGCCGAACCCAATGGTCATCTTTACCATTTTAAAGCCTCTCTTAATCAAGGTTAAAACCTTGGTGTATTCGGCCATAACCATGGCCCAGTTCACCCCCATTCATTCCATGTTATTAAACCAAATAACACATAAAATACTTACCAAATTTTCCAAGTTTTCTTCTTGTCTTTGATCCTTGATTTCTCCCTTTTATTTCTTCTTTCTTTCCTTAATTCCTTGCTGGTTTAGGCTTGATTAACTGATGCCAAACCTCTGCTGTTCAGCCAAGAAAACGAATTGGAGAGGGGAGAGAGAGATGGGAATTCTTGGATTCTTTGGTGTGAAAAACGGCCATGTATGGTTAGGTTTTCTTTTATAGTTTCAGCCCCCCAACTCCCATTCATCCTCCCTCATTAATGTTGTTAAAAACGATGGGGCAAAGGGTGTTAACCAAGACCTCTTGGTGCCAAACATTGCACCCCTTGGTGCCAAACATTGTATCACATGGGAAATGAACCAATGCAACCCTTCATGAAGAGGTGCCGCCCAACCTTGGTGTCTTTTGGCTTTGCCAAAGCACCCTTTCATACCAACGGCTGAGATTAATTCAGATTAATTGTTGTGTGAGAATACAACTCATTTCCATCTCCTCTTGACTCACCTAACTCGGAATATTTTTATTCTAAACCAACTCATCCAACTCATCACTTTTAATGCACTAAGTTTGAGTCAACTCATTTCTTAAATCCAATTCATTTCAAATCAACCCAACTCAAGTTGAATTAACTCACACTTGAGTTCAATTGAGGGCCCACACGGTCATCCGTGGTCAAACTGGTCAACCCGACCCATTGGGTCCCCCCTTTAGCTCCTTGACCCATTTTTTTTGACTCTATGACCCAATTATGGTATTTTGGTCATTTGTAAGTGGTTTTCTCATATGGATCATGCCTACCCATTTCTTCTCTACTTGATTTCCAATCAAATAGGCTTAACCCTATTTAATTTAAGCTTACACAATGGTCAAATCATCCATTTTGACCCATTGGGTCCAATTGAGCCCTTTGACCCATTTAGTCATTTCCAACCCAATTGATATACATAACCCATCCAAATCAACTTGATATACATATAATGTGCTCATACGACCTTAATTTGAGCAATAGGCCCCAACATTTCTTATTTTGACATCACAAAATAATTAATTTAATAATTCAGGGGCATTTTCGTAATTTTCCATTTTATTGAAAAATTGGGGTGTTACACTTATCACTGTTTTAGCATGCATTTGCATCTATTTAACTTTTAACCTTGGACATTGAGTGACTTGAATGGGGCCCTTCGTTTATTAAGCTACTCGGTAAGGGAACAACTGAATGAATCTGTGGCAAGGGATCCATTCGAGTGCACTCATGTCAACTATATGCGATTAGATGGAAAAAAAATTTCTGATCGGACGAATATATATTGAATATGAAACCTGAAACTTATTGATAACATGTGGCATATTTAACTATAACATGTGAATGATTTATGATGAGAATAAGATATGTGTTGGATGTCGAACTTGATGCTTGGGACTTAATGATATCTTGTCGTGTATTTATTTATAATATGTGAATGAGATCATGATGAGTATGGGGATTTGTGTTTTGAGATCTTGTCATATGCTTATGTTGTTTTACATGATAATGACATCATGTGCATGCATTGGAGGAATTGTTTACATGTGTATATGTTTATGATGGCGTGATGATTTCGGTTGTTGGGAGGACTTCCTCATTACGCTCCTACGGTCGAGACCTCCATAGGAGATGCGGATTTCCCCATTGCATTCCGGCGGTTGAGGTGCCTACTCTTGAGATTGGCTTTCTCGTTATGCTCTAGCGGTTGAGATCCCCATAGGAGATGCGGGTTTCCCCGTTGCATTTCGGCGGTTGTGTATCGTATGGGCTCCTATTTATATTGGTAGGGAGACCAGAGTTGTTAGAGGACCATTGTGAGTTATGGAGGTGATGCCTCAGACTGGTCAGTGGGACCATTGGTTAATGGTACAGTGGATTACTCATGTACATATACATCTAACCTATTAAGATGTTGATTACATTTCATACTTGTGATATAAAATTATGTTGCTGACATGTGATATGCTTTATCCCTTCACTGGGCTGGTTAGCTCACCCCTTACCTTTCAGGTACCCCAAACACCGAGGGGCCTAGCATGCCCCTTGATCAGGCACGTGGGGAGGAGTAGTAGTAGTACATATTAGCTAATCATGTTTATTCTTAGTTGAGATACTTTGTTTGTATGGACTCTATTCGTATGTTGTTTGTTCGGATGACTGTATAACCATATTTGAATAGTCAATGGTTGTTAGTTATATTTCCTAGTATTATGGACTTGTGGTTTGTCCAGTGGGAGGTAGTTACCCGTTTCAAAAAAAAAAACCCGATATCCATCATTTTGTGAGGTTTGTGAAATTTTAGAGATAATGCACCCGTAATGGGACAGGGCGTTACATTGAGAGTATGGAATTGGCTAAGAAACTTCATGAACTTAGAAATGAGAATGTCAAACTGACAAACATCTTGAAATTGAGAAATCTGAGAAAGAGGCACTCTCATCAAAATTGAAAATCTCACATGATGAATTTTCAAAGTTGATGGAGAGTGTAACAACCCCTCATGCTAGCACAATATTGTCCTCTTTGGACCCACACACATAGGCCCGCATGGCTTTGCTTTGGAGAGCAAACCCACTGTTGCTCCCAAAAGGCCTTGTGCGAGAAGGAAGAAGGCTACTACTTATATACCAGGGAATTTCCAATGCAACTAGCAATGTGGGACTTTTTCTCCTCCACACTATAGACACCCTCTAGGGTGGGGGATTATAATCTGCACCCCTTAAAGTCAAAGCCGTCCCCGACTCTTCACACACTAAAACCAAGCCCACACCCTCAGGCAGAGTGTTGAACCATGCTCTGATATCATTTGTAATGACCCGTCCCGTTAGCAAAATATTGTCCACTTTGGGCCCACAACACAGGCTCGTACGTCTTTGCTTTGGCTAGCCAACCCATTGTTGCTCCCAAAATGCCTTGTACTAGAAGGAGGAAGGCTACTACTTATATAGTAGGGAATTTCCAATGCAACTAGCAATGTGAAACTTTTTCGCCTCCACACTATAGACCTCTTCTGGGGTGGGGTATTACAAAGAGTGAAAAATCTCTTCAAGGGCAATTAGACTCATCTGAGAAGAGTCTGAAAAGTTTATTGGAAATAAGGAGATGCCTTAAAGATAAGATCATAATTTCGAACTCAGATCTAGAAAAGCTAAGACATCATAAGACTGAATTTCAAGACAAATTTACTCAAGGTGAGGAGAAATTAGAGAAACTGCTCACCTATGTGAAGAAGTATAATGATAGATTTGGGCTTGGTTACAATGAGGAAGATGATAACAAACCCAAAAATCCTATTACTTTTGTCAAAAGTAATTCCTCCATTCTCTCAAACAATATGTGTTATTATTGTGGTAAACATGGACATTTTAGATTTGAATGTCCTCTAAGAAAAAGTCATATGAGAAAGCATTCCCTAGTGCCTCAATCCAATGTTGTGAATTATAAAAGGCAAAGGAGAAATGAAAATTCAAATTTCAATGCCTTGAATCAAAAGTTGAAAAAAATTCTTATCAAATTGGGGAACTCAAAATTCAAAAGGCCTTGTGTTATTTCCCTTCTCATGAATGGGTTCCTAAGGCTAAAAGCCTCATGATTCACACGACCTTGAATGTTGAGAGACAATTCAAATGGTATTTGGATAGTGGATGCTCTCGACACATGAATGGTAATAGCACATATATGTTTGATTTGGTTAACTACAATGGTGGTGCCGTTGTTTTTGGTGATGGCAATATGGCAAACATTATTGGGAAAGTTGTAATGACCCAACCCAATATTTCGGGGTCTTAGAGAGTTTTGTGGATCTCTATCATCAGAGTAATATATTAGGAATATTTGAGTGGATAGGAAGGTAAACGTCACGACGCGAGCCAAGTCCGAGTCCGAAGACCCGACCTTTGACTAGCCCAACTAGTGTGTGCATGATATTTTGCACACATTCTCATAATCCTGTAGAAATTTAAATTATTTTAAACTTTGCATGAATAGTCAACACATCTTAAAGCAAGATAAGGAATTCCCACAGACTAGAGTCAAATACAAAGCAACTTAAATACATAAATTCCACAGCCATAGATGTTACATTCGTCGAAAGATAACATTCTTCAAATTACATTGTCTTCTAATTTCCAAATTACAAGTTCATTAAGCCAAGCTATTCAAGCTTCAATTCTCGTGTCCATCTCGCTCATATTCGACCATCACTTGATCTAATTTCTTCTACGCACTTCAACATGCATACACAATCTGGAAGGGGGAAATCTATGGGCTTAGTCAACATGCCCAGTAGGAATTCCGATCACATAATATGCACTACGGTGTGTCATACTAAGACAATATACATACTTGTACTCTTATCGAATCTCGATTTTATCGTATTTCAGAATTTTATAAACCCATGCTTCAAAACATACTATGTCATTATAAGTGTTTCATTACTTTATCCAAAATCATACTTAGGTCTTCAAATCCACATCTAGGTCAGAAGCCATCTTCTTTCAAGATATACGTAATACTTTCCTTAAACTATTTATCATGATACAAATCTCATATTTAACTCATTATATAAAACTTGTGCTTGAAAACATAATACATATTTCATTATAAGGTATTGTACTCATACCTAATTCATCTCATAATTTTTTTCTCAAAAATAATGTCAAATCCGTACTTATAACGAAATCATATTCACTTGACCTTTCAAAATATCATATGTCAATCACGTATCATAGTACATTTCTCAAGACACAGTACTATATCATTTAGGAAAAACCCATTGTTCACGACATACATAATATATATTTAAAACCTTTCACGAAAACCACATTCATTTCATCATTTCAAAGACCATATTCGGTTCATGTAAATGTTCATCAATACACAATATGTCATGCCATGGGTGCCATGATACTTGCATACCCTTATCATGCCCCATGAGTAGGTGTTTCAACCTTTCCTTTAGAACAACGGGGCATTTCATCCTCCCGTATACTCATTTCATATTCATTCTTTGGGGTGTCCTGTTACATATCATCATAAAACTCAACCAGTTCCACCGGTGAAACATTCTTTCTTCGCCATACATACACGATATCAAAGCATGCCCAGGACAATTCAGCACTTTGATTCGTCAATCATAACACGACAACAAAGCCCGTCCGGACATTTAGCACTTTGGTTCGTTGACAGTAACCCTATGACAATAATCATGATCCTAACGTCCATTTGGACAAACTGGTCCTTTGTTTTTGTAATACCCCGGATTTTCGAGTTATAAATATTTACGGAATTTGCCATTGAATTTGTGAATTAAAGGATATGGACCAAAGATGAGTAAGTTGTGGGGTCAATTGTCCAATTAAGACCCAATGTACATGTTATATGGTTCAATCTAAAGTAAATGGGTGAGGTGCATTTAATTGGGTCAAGGTGGCTATTTGGGTCAAAAGGCTCAATTGGGACCCAATGGGTCATGGTTGACTTGGTTGACCACCAAGTGAGTCCAAGCTTGATTAGGTTGAGGCCGAATTGAATTGGAAATGGAATCAAATAATTGAGTTGATTCAAGTGAATTAAATGAGTGAGTTGAGCCAAACGGATAAGGTGAGTTGAATGAGTTGGATTGGAAGATATGGAGACTTTCATCTCAAGTGAGTGGAGTGGGAAGATGAGGGGTTGTAGTCGTTTCAAAGACTCAAGTAAAGTCACACATGTTGGATGCATGGAATTTTATATCATGCATGAAACTCCAAATGGGAATCAATGGAAGGTGGGCCGTTTGGTGGGGGTTACACAAACCACACACGTTGGGAAGCTTGGAGGGCTTCCATCTCAAGATGGAAACCCAAGAGTCATACGTTGGGAGTGTTTCATCTCAAGGATGAAACCTCCAATTGAGACTTAAAAGAGGAAGATGAAAGGACATAGGAGTAACCAAGGGGTGTCACCAAAGGACACCACCTTTGGCAACCCTCATTAACCAAGAGAAGGTTTCATCTTAAAGCCACACTCTTCCTCTCCCTCTTGGCCGTTCCCACCCTCACAAAGACAAGAAACTCTTGGTGTTTTTCTCATCTTACTCTCTCCCTTTCTTAGCCGACCAGCACTCTAAGGAAAGAAGAGACACTTTGAGAATTTTATCTCATTCTCTCCCTCCCTCTCAAGGCCATTTCTCCTCTCAAGATCAAAGAGGATTTAGAATAATTGGATCTCAAGCTTCTATCCCAATCCATATCTCTTGGCCGAACCACTTTTGGAGGAGTTATACTAGCAAGATCATCTTCGGCCAAAGAATCAAGAAGAAGGAGAGGCTAAGGAAGGAAAGGAACAAACCGGAGTGAAGAACAAATTGGAAGAGTCGAGGAATTAGTAAGTGCTCAGTAAACCCTTCTTAAATAAGAAAATGGTTAAGGACATGGTTTGGCCATGTACATGGCCGAATCCCATGGAAAGAGTCAAAGAAGTTTTACGGTTTAAAATGATGTTTAAAAGGGAAGAACATGGGCCATAGGCTTCGGCCATGGAAAAGACATTGGATTTATGTTATTGGATTTGAAGGAAGGAAATCACAATGATATGTGTTTGATTTTTGTTAAAGTCTTAAAAGGATTTAGATGGATGGAGGTATGGGAACCAATCATAGATACATGACAATTTTTAAATGGAAATAAGGAACCATAGGGTTCAGCCATGTGTATGGCCGAACCCCATGGAGAGATAATGATGGATGGTTTGTCATGTTTAATTAATTTTGAAGATGGTTAATAATTTATAAAGGTGTTGAGTTGATGGATTTATAAGAATGGGAAAAGGGGAGCACCAAAACCCAAGGGTGAGGTTTGGCCATGGTGTATGGCCGAACCCCACCAAGTACTTTTTATGGATTTAGATATCAAAGGGTTCGGCTATGTATATGGCCGAACCCCATGAACCTTTTGGTGATCATTTTTGGGACTTGGTTATAAGTAAATAAACCAATTAATTAGCCATGGATGATTAATGGCATGGAATGTAATAAAAGGTGAAAAGGATGAACCATGGGTTCGACCATGGTGTATGGCCGAACCCCATGGAAAATATTTGGTGGGTTTAAATGGTTATCAATTATAAACATATATGGAACAAGTGATTAGATGTAGAGGTCATGATCTTGTATCTAACTTGAAGATCAAAGGGTTGAAAGATGAGCATAAAATCAAGATGGTGAGGTTCGGCCACAGTATATGGCCGAACCCCACTAATGAATTTTATGGACTTATGTGTTATGAGTGTTAGATGCTTTATGTGTGAATGATTGGATTAATGAATTAGTGATTGGATTTAATTAAAAGGATCAAGTGATTTTGAAAGAGGAACAAAAAATCAAGATGGTGAGGTGCGGCCATGTTGTATGGCCGAACCCCACAAAGTTGGAATTTAGTGGACTAATGGATTTTGGTGGACAAAGAGCTACGTTATTAGCAAAGTGATGTTTGGTTAATAAATAAAAGTAAGGGCCAATTCAAGTAGGTGAGGTTAGGCCATAGTGTATGGCCAAACCCACAAGATGGTGTTCTTGGTCTTAGACTTAATTAGAAACCAAATGAGATATTTGTTTGACTTATTGACATGTAACAAGGTAACGGGACTTCTTAAACGGTGCGAGGTCATGAACAGTTTTTCGGACAAGAACGCAAGGTCAAATTAGTTGTCATTGGTAGATTCCTACATCATTGAAACCATGGATATGTATTATGTACTTATGATGATTTTATTTCATGTTTGATAAGATATTTTGGTATTAAACAATATGTTACAATTATGGGATTTTCATGCTATGTTTTGTAATATTCTATAGCATGTTGGCATTTGCATCTCATGCATGGCATGGGAGGGATGACAGGTAACCGGGGACCCACACTCCGTCGGGGCATCCGTAAAACCCTAGTGGGGGATACCTTGATTATTAGAATCCCATCAAGAGGATACTATGAATAATACCCTGATGATGAGAATCCCATCAAGAGGATACTATGTATAATTCCTTGATGATGAGAATCCCATCAAGAGAATACTAGGTATGAAGACCCTGGTGATGAGCATTCCATCAGGGGATACCTTGATGAGGAGAATTCCATCAAGAGGATACATGTGTTTGTGATGGGTGGGGCTCATTGCATATGGTAGCATGGCATGGCATTGAATCGGCATGATTATGATCTTTATTATCATCCAAGGTTTCTAGTTTTTATCTTTATGATTGGATCTCTATTATCATACACTGTTTTGGATATGATGCTTTACAAGTACGATATGGTATATTATATCTGGATTTTATATACTAACCCATGTGTTAGCCCTAATTGGAATACTTATTGGGCGCATTGTCTAATGCCCTACTTCTACCCTAGTTGATGACACAGGAAGGGAATTGAACGAGGACATGATTGGAGCCAAGCTTAGGAGATTGGATGATTAAGCTATATTTTGTTTATGTTATTCGGAATTGTAATAACGTAGATATATTTGCTATGGATTGGATGGTTAATGTTTGGATATTTAAGTTTTGATAAGTATGGTTATGTGTTGGACTACTTTGCTATCTAAAATAGAATAGGATTGTTATTCTATTATAATTATGCATCTATGATTTATTCTGCATGTTTAACTTGAGTACGTGTGAACCGTTTAAGTGGACTTGGTCCACGCACACATATGGTTGGCCAGTTAAGGGTCGGGCTTTGGAAGCTCGGACTTAGCTCGCGTCGTGACATCCCGCTCTCTATCACTTTTTTTTAAAAAAAAATAGACTCTGATTTTCGGAAAGTAAGTGAAAAAGGCGGGGTGTTACAGTTTTCATTTCATGTCTTTCTCATCCCATGCTTCATGCATGGGGAGTATGAATGCTAATGTCCTTACATATATCATATCTTCAATCATTATCAAGAACATGAAAAATATGTTTTCATCATAAATACTTTATACCTTCAAAATACATTAACTCTATTAAACATAATCATATAGATTCTTTATGTATGATTTACAAATCCCAAGGTAGTTCAAAACCCCATCTACTTGGAGTCTATAATGTATATTTCAAAACACCTCATCTATCATATAATTCTAGATTGCGAAACAGTCCAAAGTACTTCAATTGAAATTAAAATCGATTTAATAAATCAAGAACACGTGATTTTCAAAGGGACTCAAAGCATCATTTTCTTATTGTAAATAGGGTATTAGATTCACACCAATTGCATTTCAACGAAGTAAGAAAACCCACCTAATCTTAGCTGATCAGTGAATGAAGGTAATCCGTGAACTAGCTTGTTTGATCCCGGGTTCATTCTTTGACCCTCCTTCGTTCATTGTTCATGCATAGAAAATATAACATACAGATCATTGGAATTTCTTTCCACTGATTGTTCAAAATTTCTAATATTTACATTTTGTTTCTCCACATCTAAGGTCTCATTAGGTCCCGTAGGTGATCCCACATTAATGATCAAAAACAAGAATGTGGGGTTAAGATCAAAACAGTCTGGTCACTGCCAGTTCGGAACTTGGGTCACTCTATTTCGGAACTTCCAAAGCTTGTTCCGAAGCTTCGGAACATCCAGGTTGTCCTTCGGATCATCTGAAGTATAAAATCATGTTGGTCTTCTTAGAACATGGTTTCGGAACCTCCGAACCAAGTTCCATGACTTCGAAACTTCTGAGCTTCCTCTCGGCACTTTCGAGACAAGTAATTTCTCAATTCACAATAGATTGCTCGAAACTTAGTCTCGGTACTTCCGATCCAGGTTTCGAGACCCCGGGTCCTCTTTTTGACTTAACAGATTTTTCCTAAGTGTTTAGTCTTTCCGGGGTTTCACTGGTCTTCTAGGAACTTGGCCTCGGAACGTCCGTGCTAGGTTCTGAGACCTCATACCTCGTTATAGTTCTTTGAACGTCATTCGTTCCCTCGGACTGTCCGAACTTTCCGAACTTGTCTCAGAATGTCTGAGGCAGGTTCCGAGACAAGTTCTGAGATTTGTCTTCTTCAGACAGTCACTTGCAGAAAACTGTAGTGCAGGCTGAATTTCTTGAACTCGAAAATCACAAAAGGTTGGATCATTGGCCTTGATTTTTAAACCTAACCTCTTAGATTGATTCCACATGTGATTTATCACATTTTAGGAGGTTAATACTCTTGATTTGATTAACAAATACACAGATCTTAAATCAAATTCCATGAGTTGTGGGAAAACCCAAAAATCCCCAAATTTTCCAATTTCCATTTTCTTAAACCAAATTTATCTTGGGTTGATTCTAAACCATGTTAATCTTCAAAGTAAGTCTTAATACTAAATCTAGAGAGAGAAACCAACCTTTTGTGAAGCTTTTCCAAAGATTTTTCTTCCTTATTTCTTCTTCTTTGATTTCTTCATCTTCTTACTTAGGTTATGGAGATGGAGAAGAGAGGAGAGGGAAGAGGAGGGTACCACCGAGTGAAAGCACGTCTCACTTTAGATCTCTCTCTCTCTCTCTCTCTCTCATTTTCTTCCTTGGAGCATCATCGATGGAGGTGGAGAAGAGGAGGGAAGAAGGGAGGGAATCACATGAGTGGAAGGAGAGAATCGAAAGTGTAGCATGGAAGGAGGGAAAGAAAGGGTATCACCGTGTGGAGTAAATAAAAAGGGGAGTGGTGGCTTTTCCTTGATTTGGTTGCCCTAAGTTTTTGGGAGTGGGGTCAAGTGTAGTGTTTGGGTTACACCTTTCCACATGGTATGCCACGTCATCGCTCATGTGGCATGACGCCACATCATCCATTTAATTTCCCTAATTTAAATTCAACCTCTTAAATTTCACACTTAGTTAATTATTTCGTTAATCCCACTCCATTCATTATTATTCAATGGAATTAACGAGATAAATCAAATCACCCTTAACCTCACTTAATTAACTAATCACCAAAATTTGCATCAATTAATTTAATTAATTATATTCCACTCCACTTTCAAAATTATTTAGCAAAATCATCCCTTAATTTAGTCTTTCTTAAATCTTTCTTAGTTACTCCATCATCCCTCTAATCTCACATTCGTACTTAATTTTTTCTTTCCTCATTTGACCTATATATATAGTATCAGCCCTATTCATTCCTCATCATTAAGGGAAATTATATTGATTTACAGGATTGAAATTTTGGGGTGTTACATATTTGGTGCTTTAGTAGCATTGGGGGTGGTGTGGGCTCCGTGATGGACCCCAGTTTACTTGATGTTGACTTATGGAACTCGAAGATCTTTTTGGTCATTTTGTTATTACAGTATACTCTGTCATGAAAAATGCTTAAAAATCACACATTTTCCCACTCGACGTTCAACATTCGAGATTTTTTTGGGTTTTTGACTTTTTCTTTAATTCTTAATTATTTTCGGAACAAGTTTTGAAAAGTCTTAATTTTATTTTATTTAAAAAAAGTGCCCCTAAACCCTTAAAACCATAGACCCTCTAAACCCTAACCCTTACCATTCAGACCCCAGACACCTCCTCGTGCGACACTGTAGCCGCATTGCTGCAGTGTTCGCAACCCTTCCCTTTTTCCCAATTTCGACCCCCTTTATTGGAAACCCTTGGAGACCCCCTCTCCTTAGAGCCGCCGCGGCGCACACCCCCTCCTTCCTCATTCACGATCTTCTCTCTCCGGTAACCCTTCATTCTCTATTTCGATCTCTTTTTCGCCCCTTCTTCTTCTTTTTCTTCTTCTCTCACTCTTTTTCTTCTCCCTCAGCCGACCCAAGCAGCCGCCATGTTCCTTTCTCCCGCGCTCAGGCAGTGGAGTTTTCACTTGATTTTCCCCCTCATCAGCCTCCAGCTACTGAGCTGCCATCGCAGCCATTTCCAAGTACCCCTTTTTTCCATTTCCCATCTCCTATCTCTCTAATTTTCCTTGTTTTCTCTGATTTCTCGTGTTTTTCCTTGATTACATCGGTTTACCTTGTTTTTCCGTCTCTTTTCCCCTTTTTTCCAACTCAGTTGACTGAGTTGCTCGGTCGAGTACTGAGTCGATTCAGTTGGAGCTTCCGAATCAACTCAGCTCCTGGTTTTGGTTGACCCAGTTGCCAAGTGTAGTCATGGCCCATCTTGGCTTGGCCTAGCCTGCTTAGGGTCGGCCCAGTTTCGACCCCCCTTTTTGCTGTCCCAACAGATTGACTCGTCCTTTTGTCCCAACCAGGCCCAGAGCTAGTCAGGCCCAACCCGTTTTCAAGCTCAACCGGTTTTCAGACCCAACCCGTTTTCTGGCCCGACCCATTTTCTAGCCCTTTTTTTGAGGCTCAACGCATTTTTTAGAGCCCATTTTCTAGCACGGCCTAGTTATGCCCATTTTGGGCCCGCCCCAATTTTAGTCTTGTTTTTTGTCCGGCCTCTTTTTAACCCATTTTGCCTTATTCACTCCTCATTTCTTTCAACAAATTGAGCTCCCTTCAGCCCATCAAGCCGCTTGCTTGACTCAGATTTTTTACTCCACATACACTGTCATATTTTTGGCATTTATTCACATCTACCAATACTTAATCCTAGAAGTGGAGTGAACCGAATGAGATCCTTTATTATTTTAAGCCACTTGGCAAGGGTAAACTGTTGAAAATGATCATGTGGTAAGTAGATCTGTTTGGTGCACTCCTGTCAACTATATGCAATGGTGGAAAAATTTTAATTAAATAAGTTGATGTTATATATGATACTTGGATTACCGTTCAAGGCGCAAATGAAATCATGATGGATATATAGGTATGAGTTTAAGAATTGTCATGTCATTGTTGATTGCATAATGAAGTATGTTGTTTGATGTTGGTATTAAGTCAGAACGTGTTGTGTTGTCATACATGATAATGATACTATGTGCATGTATGGGAGGATTTGTTTATGTGTATACATTCATGATGATGAGATGAGTTTTGTTGTTGGGAGGACTTCCTCGTTACACTCCGGCGGTAGAGACCCCCATAGGGGATGCGGATTTCCCCATTGTGTTTCGGCGGTTGAGGTGCCTACCCCTAAGATTGGCTTCCCCGTTATGCTCCGGAGGTTGAGACCCCCATAGGAGATGCAGGTTTCCCCATTGCATTCCGGCGGTTGAGACGGTTTTGTATTGTGTAATCTCCCGTTTGCACTAATAGGGAGACTGAAATTTGATGAAGGACTCGATGTGGGCTACCGAGATGATGTCTCGGATTTGGTCGGTTGGATCATTAGTTGATGGTGTAGTCGGATTTCATGCACATGAGTACCTTTGTTATTATGATGTTCTTGCATTCATACATATGATATCTATTTATGTTGTTGATTTATGATAAGCATTATCTCTTCACTGTGGTGCTTAGCTCACCCCTTACCTTTTAGGTACTCTGATTATCGAGGGGCAGACAGGTCCCTTGAGCAGACGCTAGAGGAGGAGTAGTACTAGTTAGAGACTCTATGATCATGCTTATATTTAGTTTGAAAGACCTTGTTTGGTATGAACTTTTTGTATGATGTTTATTTCGGATGACTGTACAACTATACTTGATCAATTTGTGGTTGTTTGTTATGTTTCTTAGTATTTTGGAATTGTGGTTTGTTGAGTGGGAGGCAGTTACCCTGTTTCCAAAAAAGAACCTGATATCCGTAGCGGGACGGGGCGTTACAAAGGTAATTTAAATTTGTCATCATCAGCTATGATTAATGATGTCTTTCTTGTTGATCATCTAAAATATAATCTTCTTAGTATATCTCAGTTGTGTGCAAAAGATCAATAAGTCACCTTCTGGAAAAGTGATTGTAAGGTCTCCAACGAAGGTAAAGTTATTTTGAATGGCATTCTTAATTCGGATGATTGTTATGTTCTAGATAGTGATTCGACTCCCATTAAACACTCTTGCCTAATGTCCAAAATAAGTGAGGTTGAACTTTGGCACCAAAGACTTGGACATGTAAATTTTAAAGATTTGTCCAAGTTAAGTGATCATATCAAGGGATTGCCAAAGGTAAATCGAAAAGATAAAACCATTTCTGGTGATCGTCTAAAAAACAAACAACTTAGAGCAGCTCACAAAAACAAGAACATGATTGCAACTTCTAGACCTCTAGAGTTGATTCATATGGACTTAGTTGGACCTTCTCAACACTTGAGTGTTGGTGGCAAGAGGTATTTCTTGGTAATGGTTGATGACTACACTAGATACACTTGGGTGGCCTTCCTTAGGGAGAAATCTGACGCATTCCACAAATTCAAATCATTGCAAAACGTATTATGAATGCTAAAGAGTCCACTATTCACAGGATAAGGACTAATCATGGAAAAGAATTTGAAAATAGATATTTTAACAAATTCTGTGAAAAGCGTGGAATTCATCATGAATATTCTGTTCCTAAGACTCAACAACAAAATGGAGTAGCTGAAAAGAAGAATAGAGTTCTCCAAGAAATGGCCACCACTTTACTTGAAAGCAAAAACATTTGCAAAACCCTTTGGGCTGAAGCTATAAATATTGCATGCTTTATAATCAATTGTGTTTACATTAGAGCTGGGTTAAACAAAACTACTTTTGAACTATGGAGTGGTAGAAAGCCAAATTTTAAGTATTTGAAAGTTTTTGGAAGTAAATGTCATATACTTAGAGATAGAGAACACTTAGGGAAATTTGAGTCCAAGAGTGATGAATGTATCTTCCTAGGTTACTCTAATACCAGTCATGCATATAGAATGAAGAATTTGAGAACATGAGCCATTCAAGAGTCTGTGAATGTTGTAGTAGATGATCACTTCCTTGTTCCTAGTAAAGATCAATAGAATGAAGAAGTTGTTTCCTTAACCTCATCTATAGAAAATCAAGAATATGAATCCCCAGAATCTCCCCCTGCTCCTAGACCTCTCAAGAATGAAAAAGATCATCCCATTGCTCAAATCATAGGAGAACCAAGAGAGGGAGTTAAAACTAGAAGGATAATTGAAAATTTGGCTAATTATGCATGTTTCACCTCACAAATAGAACCCAAGAAGATTGAAGAAGCCATTAAGGATGAGGATTGGATAAATGCAATGCAAGAAGAACTTGGTTAATTCACAAGGAATGATGTTTTTGATATAGTCCTTAGACCCAAGGAAACATTGTTAGAAACAAGGCAAGATTGGTAGCCGAAGGGTACACAAAAATCGAACGAGTTGATTTTGATGAAATATTTGCACCAGTGCCTAGATTAGAATCCATTAGGATAATGCTTTCCATAGCTTGCTTTCTCAAGTTCAAGTTGTACCAATTGGATGTCAAGAGTGCCTTCTTGGGTGGACTTCTAAATGAAGAAGTATATGTGGAGCAACCAAAAGAATTTGTTGATCCTATGTTTCCGGATCATGTATACAAGCTCAAAAAAAGCCTTGTATGGTCTCAAGCAAGCCCCAAGGGCATGGTATGAAATGTTGACTCAATTTTTGCTTGACCATGATTTTCAAAGAGGAAGTGTGGACAAAACCTTATTTGTCCCAAAGACCAAGAAATCCATCCTTATTACTCAATTTTATGTGGATGACATAGTGTTTGGATCCACTAGTGAATGGGATGCTATTGCCT
Organism: Chimonanthus praecox; assembly: GCA_022113865.1. NCBI lineage: Eukaryota > Viridiplantae > Streptophyta > Magnoliopsida > Laurales > Calycanthaceae > Chimonanthus > Chimonanthus praecox. Next base: position 28,401,983 of record CM039088.1, on the reverse strand, counting down.
TCTCTAAACTCATGAAATCAGAATTTGAGATGAGTATGGTTGGAGAGTTGAATTATTTTCTTGGCCTTCAAATTAAGCAACACAAGGATGAACTGTTCATTTCTCAAACAAAGTATGCTAAACAACTTGTGAAGAAGTTTGGACTCGAATGATGTAAGCAAACGACTACTCCCATGAGCACAACAGTTAAACTATCTAAGGATGAAAGTGAAAAGGAAGTTGATCCTAGTCTCTACAGAAGTATGATAGGAGGTCTACTATATCTCACTGCTAGTAGACCCAACATTTCCTTCAGTGTTGGAGCATGTGCAAGATTTCAAGCAAATCCCAAGGAATCACATATTAAAGTTGTCAAGAGGATAATCAAGTATGTGGCGGGCACCACATTATATGGGATTTGGTTTCCATATGACACCTCATTCAAGATTGCCGGATACGCATATGCAGATTGGGCTGGAAGCATCGATGAAAGAAAATCAACAAGTGGAGGGTGCTTCTACATTGGAAACTGTTTAGTGGCATGGCATAGTCGGAAGCAATTTTCAGTGTCTTTGTCCACAGCTAAGGCCGAATACATTGCAGCTGCACTCAATTGATTTGGATGAAGCAAATGTTAGCAGATTATGGGATTGGGCAAGAGGCCATGACCTAATTTTGTGACAATACAAGTGCAATCAACATTTCAAAGAATCCAGTTCAACATTCGAGAACGAAGCACATTGACATACGACATCATCTTTCCGAGAACTAGTGGAAGAGAAGACCATTGAGTTTGAACACATTGGTATGGAGAACCAATTGGCAGATATCATGACAAAGCCCTTGGACTCAACCCGGTTTCTCTATCTTAGAAAGTCCATAGGCATTTGTATTTCTCCGTAGCTTGCCTCTATTCATGTTTGCATGCATTTATTGCTTCCATTCTTCCATTCTTGTTTAGCATATTTTGGATGGCTTGCATTCTCACATTTCCCCCCTTCTCCATATGAAGTCCAACAATTGGGACTTATTTGAACTTTTTGGTTGCCCTTTGTCAATTTATGACAAAATGGGGAATAATTTTGGAGAAGCTAAGCAATTATGCAGTATGGGGGAGTTAGGGATGTTTAGTCCAAACATTGTGGGGGAGTAGTTAAATTTTTGGACTCACATACTAATGGGAATGTCTAGATTCCATCTTGTTTGTCTGTGTGTGTGTTTTACAGGGAAACATCAACATTTGGATCAAGTTTAGCATGGTGTTATGTCATTTGAATTTGTATTGTAATGTGGATATCATGTATTTTCAAATGATGTATTTTGGGTTTTGGGGATGTCAATTGAGTCTGTAATTCATAGCTTCTAGGTTTTTGTCATGAATTTGACAAATATGGAGATTGTTAGTGCCTTGACTTGCTGAGTCTCTTGTTTGTCAAATCCATGACTCGAGTGAAGCATTGCCTTGAAGAAAGAAGCTCAAGAATCAAGAATTGAGTGTTGGTTGAATCAAGCTCAAAGTTGGAAGACTATTCAAGACTCAACGGATCATCAAAGTGTATGACAATCACCCAAGGTAAAATGGCGATAAAAGACTCTAGGTGGAACCCACACCTTAGTTTGTCCGTCCTTAGGCTTAGACATCACTGGATAACTGAGTTAGCCCAAAATGTGTTTGATACCAAGTGGAACCCAACTTGGAAATATGTATATGCACTGTCGTGGGTGACACATCTTGTCGGCGACCCATCGCCATATGGCAGGTTGACCAATCCTGGTCATAATACCTATCGTATGGATTTCCATGGGTTCTGGATGAAATGAAATGTCAAACACACTTGGTCTAAAGATGATACATTCATTCTCATGATGTATCACTGGGACAAGGCCGATCCAATCGTGCATACGATCGATAGTCCTGGGCATTAGACAAATCATGGATTGTCATTCACAGTCAAAGTCTCGGATAATAGATCGTGCATACGATGCTTCTTCTCGGTACAGGGCCGACCAATCGCCCTCACAATCAATTGCCTAGAGCCTAGGTCAGATATCCACTAAAAAATACAGTCAGGTTGAGAACGATACTTTCGTCTAGCAGTGACCCTTCGTTTGGTATAGCACGATCATTTGTTCGCACGACCCATCGCCGAGACAGGGAAATAACGCATCGTGTACACGATCAATCGCCCTAGACCTAGATGGGACTTGACATTGGAAAATACAATAACTCCCAGGATGATGCTTTCGTCAGCCCACGATCTGTCGCCAGAAACATGAACGATCAATCTTGTAGCAAGATCAATTGTGCAGAACGATCAATCTTGATGTTATCGTTTTGTTACTGTTGTTGTGCATTAAATGCGCAACGTTCGAGTTGGTGAAGGAATTCGAACACGGACGATGGATCGGCTGTTGCCAACCAATCGTCCGTGTCAATTATTTGAACTATCTATTTAAGTTCTATTTTTCTTGTTGAAAGGTAAAGTTTTTCTTTTCTGAAATTGAAAAACCTAGAAGCAAAGCTTGGAACTTTCCTCCTGCTTGATTCTTTCTTCAATATTCATACTTGGAAAATCATTGTAGAGATTCAATCATCTAGTTGATTGAGATCAATAGAGAACAAGAAAGTTTGTTCTAGGGTACACACTTGTACACTTAAATCCTAGAAACCCCTCTCCCTATATTGTGATTGCCCTATACAAAAGGTACATCTTCATCATCAACGAGATCGTTGGGAGAGCTGTTCCAGAAACACATCTTCTTCAAGGTTCAACTTCAAAGGCAAGTGTTTCTTTGTGTGTCCTTACTTCTCAAATCATTATTGTAAAATGGACTAGAACAATGTGATTAAACCACTATAAAAAATAGAGGGATAAGGAAGTAGCCCAAGGGTGATCGAACCTTTCAAAACTAGGAGTGTGTAGCTGAAAGACCTACACTATTAGTGAGGGTGTAATTCCCCACCTAGTAATTTGGAGATAGCCCAAGGTTGGGCGAGTCTCAACAGTGGATGTAGGTTGTTTAAGTGAACCACTATACATCGGGTGTCCTTGGTGCATGAATCTTTGTGTGTGTGATAGTTTCACTTGTTCATGTTTTGCTCATACATCAACAACTCATCTTGATTAATCTTAATTTAAACTTTAAATAACTTACTCTTAATCAAGAAATTTTAAAAGGACCAATTATTTGGGGATTGTCCTATTCCTCCTCCTCACCCCCAAGACAATCTAGGTCTAGGACTTTGGGAACTTACAGTGTGGACGTGTGAGTATTGATGATGGTATGTGGTGTGAATGATGTATGATGAGAGGCTCCATCGACGATGCTCGTAGGGGTACGGGTAACCACCTTATCGAGCATTGTGGGGGGATCAGTACCACAAGATAATGAGCTCCATCAACAATTCTTGTCAAGACACGGGTGATTGTTGTGACAAACGTTGTGGGGGGATGGACACTCCCAAATGATAGCTCCATCGACGGTGCTTGTAGAGAGACATGCAACTACCATGGCAAGCATTGGTGGGGGGGGGGGGGGGGGGGGGGGGGGGGTGGATGCTTCATGATGATGGGTCCACCGAAGATGTTCGTAGAGATATGGGTGACCATCGTGACGAGCATTGTGGAGGGATGGATCTTATTTATAGAAAAGGACACTGAGAAGTGCCTTACAATGAAAGGGCCAAGAGAATGAATATGTGGTTGTTCATTAGTAGCATGTCATCTCCAAGTAATATTTAGTGTAGCTTGAGATTATTCATATGGTGTGAGTATGTAGTGTTATTTCTTCTTTCCTATTTGCATACTAACTCCTCACAGATGTAGGAGCTTTATTGGAGATGGAGTCCCATGGACCCCACAAGCAAAAATGAAGATGTCCTTTGTATTTTGGAAAACAAATTTGACCCTAAGCAAGTTGTAATATTTTTTGTTTGAGTATGGATACCTGTAAGCTTGATGTAATTAACTATCTGTAGATCTTACATATGTGATGGAACCATTCAAACAACTTGGTAATGTATGTTTCAAATGGACCATGTAGAGTCTATGTGGGATGATTTTTGGATGAATGTTTCGTTGTCATAGAGTGTTTGCACGAGCGAGAAGAGGTGTGTGTGTAAGGGTAGTAAAAAAAGGGATATATATCTTACCCACATGTTCCGGGGTTGGGAAGTGACATCTAATATGTCATACAAGTAGGTTGCATGCATGTGCATATCCTAGTTGGGTAGAATGCTAGTTGAGCATGAACACTAGGTTGCACAGTATTGTAGAAGTACCCCTCGTGAGTGGATAGTGTGTACTTAGAGACTTGGAGTATGAGTCTCCCCTTGATGAAAGATATGTGAATCAGTTCATTTGTAACACCCCTCCCTTTTCACTAGAAATCAGAGTCTATTTTTTTTTTTTTTTAAATAAACATAAGTGATGAAGAGCAGGATGTCACGACGCGAGTTAAGTCCGGACTTCTAAGTCTGACCCTTAACTGGCCAAACCTATGTGTGCATGGACTAAGTCCATGAGAATGGTTCACACATAGTACTTTATAATTCTTGTAGAATATTACTACTTAATCTACTGCGGATTATAATAGAACCTAAGTCTACCCCATTTAGATAGCAAAGTACATAGTCATTTATCCAATGTTACCTTAACTTAATCATTCAATCAAACCATTCCAAACCATAGCAAATATTAACTAAGTTATTACATGTCCATGTAAACTTAACCAAATATCAATAAATAAAAGTCCATTCAGATATCCAAGCTCCTATGCTTGGTTTCCTTCTCGATCCTCGATCTTTCCCTTTCCTGTGTCATCCACTAAGGGTAGAAATAGGGCGTTAGAACAACGCGCCCAGTAGGTGTTCCGATTAGGGCTACCACAAGGTTAGTATAAAACATGTATATAACATAATAATACATGATCATCAAAATCTTACAAAAACAATGCTATGTATGTATGCAAATGTAATGAGTCCCACCCATCACAAGTATACATAGTCTCTTCTTGATGGGATTCTCATCATCAAGGTACCTTCACATAGGTTGTTCGGACACCCCGACGGAGTGTGGACCCTCTGGTTTCCTCTTGATGGGATTCTCATCATCAAGGTACCTCCACATAGGTTGTTCGGACGCCCCGACGGAGTGTGGACCCTCCGGTTACATAACCAGCACCCCATGCCATGCATGAGATGTCTATGAATACATGCCATTTGTAAATAAATATTAGCATTCAAATCCTCTTTGAAAACATAATAATTTAGCACATATCTCATAAAAATCAACATAAAAAAGCAAGTATAAATTGTGGTTACCAAGAGGTAGGAAACCTACGCAAAGGTTACTTAAAAATATCCACTCTTCTTAAACCGTCACCCGTTCGCGGGCGCAACGTTCAAAGGTGCACCGTTCAAGAAGTCTCGTTACCTTGTCACATGTCAATAAGTCAAACACATATCCCATTTGGTTTCAATTTAAGTCTAAGACCAAACACACCACCTTGTGGGGTTCGGCCATACACTATGGCCGAACCTCCCCCACTTTAATTTGATCTCCTTTTTACTGAACCAATACATCCAAATAACTTATTTAAAAACCTCAATCTACCAAACATACCTTGGTGGGGTTCGGCCATACAACATGGCCGAACCTCACCATTTTAGTTTTGGCCCCTCTTTCAAGTCCTTTGATCTTTTCGTTCCATATTTACATTCTACTTGTATTTACGGTTTTTGCCATTGGTTTAACCCTTGCTTAATATTGCTAACTACTAATGTCCATAAAAATCCACCTTAGTGGGGTTCGGCCATACAACATGGCCGAACCTCACCATCTTAAATTTGGTCCTTTAATCCTTCATACATAAGTTTCCATTTTGATTTGACCAATTATATTACAAGTTAACCACTTCAAAGAAACTAAATCCACCAATTATCCATTAGTGGGGTTCGGCCATACAACATGGCCGAACCTCACCATACTGATTTTGTCCCTTTTTCCATCATCTATAATGGCTGATTATTTAATACTAAGTCCCAAGATAAACATATGTGATTCCTTAATCAAAAGCATATAACCATTAATAATTTCCAACCATGCTCTTAACTCCAATTACCCATAAAAACGGTCCATGGGGTTCGGCCATACAACATGGCCGAACCCTATGGTTTTCTTGATCCAAACACTACAACATTTATACATGGTTTATGCACATCACCTTAGCCATAAAAACAACATGGTTCAGCCATGCAATGGCCAACCCAAAACATTAACCTTTTCTCCATTTAAAATAGCTTAAAACCTTCATAACAATGTATGGTTTTTATCTCTCAAAAACCATAAAAATAACCAAGTCTTTTCATGGGGTTCCGCCATCCAAAGTGGCCGAACCCTATGATCCATTTTCTACCCTTTTTAAACATCATTAAATATGATTTAAACCCTTGATAGATTCGGCCATACAGTGGTCGGATCATGTTTCCTTAACCATTTTATTTAACAAGTGTTTATTGAGCACTTACCAATACCGCGACTCCTCCGGTTCCTTCACTCCTTTTTGATCTTTTACTTCCTTAGCCTCTCCTTCTTCCTTGTCCTTTAGCCGAGACTGACCTTGCTGCAGTCCTTGAGGTGGTTCGGCTAAGGTATAGATTTGAGAGAGAGAGAAAAACTTGAGATGGAAAAATACTCCAAGTCCTTGACTTGAGAGGAACGGCCAAGAGAGGGAGAAAATGAGATAAAATTCTCCAAATGTTTGATCTTCTTTCTCTTAGGTTGCTGGCCGGCCAAGAGAGGGTGTGAGGGAGAGATAGCCAAGAGGGAGAGGGAGAGTTGAATCTTGTTTGAATTTGAAAAATAAACCCCAAACTCCCCTTTATCTCTCCAACGTGTAGCCTTGTTTGAAATTGAGATTTAAACCAACTTCATTATCTCTCCATGTGGGAGTTTCCTCTTCATTATCTTCCCTATCTCTACATGAGATAGAATTCTCAAGACTCCAACGTGTATGCCAGTGAATTTGATTTTTTTTTAAAGGTATAACCATCTCCATTATCTCTCCATGTGTATCCTTTCTTTTGATTTTGAAATAAACCAATTCTCCCTACCTCTCCAACGTGTAGCTCTTATTTGAATTTTGAAATAAACCATCTTCATCTCTCCAACGTTTGAGTTTGAAATAGAAACAATACTCTTCCATCTCTCCAACATTTAAATTTTGAAACAAACCAACCTCCTCACCTCCCCAACGTGTATCCTTACCTTTGTTTTGAATTTGAATTCCAAATGTAAAAACCGTCCATCCCAACTCATTTGAATTTTGAATTTGAAATATAGACCGTCCATCCCATTATTTGAATTTTTGTATTTGAAACATAAACCGTCCATCTCATTATTTGAATTTTGAATTTGAAATATAGCCCATCCATCCCAACTCATTTAATTTAACTCACCACTTAATTTTCTTCGAATCAACTCAACTCACTTGGTGGTCAACCAAGTCAAACACGACCCATTGGTCCCAATTGAACATTTTGACCCAATTAACCACTTTGACCCAATTGAATACATCTTACCCAATTATTCCAATTTCAACCATATCCACAATCCATTGGGTCTTAATTGGGCAATGGGCCCCACAACTTACTCATCTACGGTCATATCCTTTTAATTCATAATTTCAATGGCAATTTCCATAAATATAGATAAATTGAAAATCTGGGGTATTACATGATTACCTCTAGGTGTGTGAGTTATATTGTGGACAAGTCCCCTAGAGAGTGTATAGATGTGTGTGTGCATATATATATTTAATTGTATTCTTGAGATCCTCATGTGGGCTCCCTCTAGAAGTGTGGGTTGTGCTGTAGGAATGTCCCCCAAGAGTGTGTGGAGTTGCGCCCGTCGAGTTGAGTTGATAATGTCTATATGTGGATTTCTCCTTCGTGTGTGGGTTTCATTGTAGGCATGTCCCTCTAGGGTGAATTGTGTATGTGTGTGAGTTTCCTCTCTAGGTGTACGGGTTGCGTGGCCAGTATGTCCCCCTAGAGTGAATGGTATCATATGATATTGGGTGTGTACCAGTGCTCACGCACAAGAGCCACTGAGGCTAGAGATAGGCAGTCTTACAATGTCATGAGTGGTAAGGTACCCTTATGGGACTACCGAAAGTGGGGATGGACGGTCTTGTGGTGATGCTTACGGAAGTGTCTATAGGGACTACCGTGTTTGAGTAGGTGGGTTGCCCTACTGTGTGTGTGGAGTGCGAGTGTGGAGACCGCTGAATTGCAGTGGGACCATCTTGCTAGTGTGCATGAGTTAACCCTGTGTGTGGGTCGGGTGACTACATACATTTGAGGATTAGTGATGGATATGATGTTGTCCTTACATTAGGATCATGTGCATGTGGGAATGCCTTCACGTAGACGTGATAGGTGTGGACCTATGCCTTGTGTGCATGTGGTATATATGTTTCCCTCACTAGGCATGTTGAGCTCATCTCTTACCTTTCAAGTGTTTCGGTAGAAGAGGGGTCAGGTGGACCTCTTGACCAGGCATAGGCGATAGAGCTTACTCTGGATGATTTACTTTTTCTTTTGTTATTTGAGAGAACATTTTTGCATTTGAGATTTGAGCATACGTATTTTGGACGACTATAATAACTTGAGATAGATGTGATTACTTGCTGGGCTAAGTTATCTTATCGGTTTAATATTTCCATGTTGTGGTACTCTTTCTCGAAGATGTGTGCTTCTCAAAGAACCACCCAATGTGTGCCGACGCTCCTCCTTTTGGCCATCGTAAAACAATCACATTCTCAGGGTGACAAAGAAACTGGTTTTACCAAAGCTTTCGTAGTTTATATCTTTTCTTTCCTCCTCTCTTTCTTTCTTTCAAACTCAATCAATAGATTAGTTGTTTATGATTCTCAGGTGTAGGCACAAGAGAGTTGACCAGTTCAAGGAAGATAATAAAACGATCACACAACGCTCATATATATATAGAGGAGTCTTCAAAGTTTTTCAAATTGTCCAGTACCGACAGGTTGGTGGCACCGATGGGTCAGTGTTCATATTTATTACCATTCAACCACCCGACCATTGCACATTAAATGCACTCCCAACGACATTATTACTTCCCGATCGACAGGTCGGTGTCACCGATGGGTCGACAGTCATGGCACCGAGAGGTCTATCCATACGAGGGTCTCGATCTGGGGTAACACCATGCAGATAGAGTTTCATGTCTCAAAACTTATCATGCCCTGAATGACCTGTTGCCCTTTACCGAGGGGTCGATCCTCGTACTCTCGGTCGGTCTTGAATTACCGAGATGTATGTTTTCACGAGAGTCCATGAGCTCTAAGTTCCAGAACTCATAAGTTATCATCGACAAGTCGTTGACCACGAGGGATCGTTTCAGCCTTTCACAGAGGGATTGGTGCATATGAGACTCTCGATCAGAGGCATACCCAGAATGACAGTTCTATGTTCCAAAACCTTTGTCAATCTGGCCGACCAATCTTTTGACCACGCTGGGTCGATCCTGTCTCCACCGAGGGGTTAGTGAGAATGACTGGTCGAGCTGACAGTGAACTTAATTCATATTTCGAAGTTCACTTCCAGTTCACTGTCCAGCTTCCTCTCTTAGGCTTCTTATGGTTTTACCATTTGTTCAACTAAGCCTAGAGATAATCATCCTAAGGTGTGGGTACCACTTAAAGTCATCTATGGCCAAATACCTGTTATATGATTGCCATAACGATGAGCTTCAATCCAGTGGAGCATGATCTTTGATCTTGATCATCTTGAGTTTTCAATCTTCCAGCAATTGCTTCTTCCTGAGTATGAAATTGACAAACATATGGACTCGGCAAGCCAGGACACTAACAATCTCCCCCTTTGTCAATTTCATGACAAAACCTAGAAGATAACTCAGTTACAAGCCCACCCTTATTACATCACATTTGAATACAAAAATATTATATCAATTACATGTACATATTCAAATGGAAAAACAAGACTGTGATCTTCACATATTTTGTTCAGCTTGTTTCAAATCATGTTTTCATGTTTAAGTACATAAGTAAGCAACACTAGACCATCGTTAGAGGGGTTAGTCCAGAACATAGACATGCATCTATGGACTAAACTAGATTAGCATTCATTCTCCCCCATACATCAATGATTTCCTAGTAACTAACATTCCCCATAGCTTATCCAACCTATCAGTGTTGAGAAGATTTTCTCCCCCAATCTTCTTTAGTTTGATCTCCCAAACTCCAAGCATAGACATTCCCCCATGTCCATTGGCTTCTTCATATTCCTCCCTTTATGGCTCTCTCTTTCTATAGGCCCTATAATAGCCCGGAATTTTTTAAATCAATATATATGTGGCTATTATTTATTTTAATGATGGAAATTGGAAAATTTAATGGAATAGATGGTAAATGAATCAAAATTTGGACAAAGGCCCAATTATGGCCCAATGGACCATGGATTGGATTAAATTCATCTAAATGGTCAATTGGGCCAAGGATGGTCAAATTGGGCCCAATCACCATTTGGGACCCAATGGGTCAAAAAAAAAATTAAGCTCTATGGTAAATGGGTAGGAGGTGAATGTAATTGGGCCATGGGCCCAATGGTGATCCAATTAGTTGGAATGGATTTAATTAAATTTAAAACACCTAAGTTGGTGATGCAATAATCAAGGTGACATGGCCAAATGGGACCCACCTCCACCCCACCAAGTGAGGTGGCGTGTGGACCAAGGATTGGTGGGGCCAACTACCATGGTTGAATTGGTCAACCATGGGTGGATACATGGAGGGAAATTAAGAAAGTGGAATTAGGTTAAGTGGGAATTAATTAACCTAAGTTAATTAGCTAATTAATTAAATAATTAAACTATCCAAAAGGTGGTCAAATGGTTAAAGATGGGAGACCACACCACCTCATCTCCAAAGCTCAAAAACGTTGGCTAGTGGGGGTTTTATCCCAACCACCACCATTAAAGCCCATGCTTGGTTGGTGGGAATTAAATGGTGGAGTGTAGGTCACTCAACCAAATGAGATGAATCTTATCTCTTTTCTCCATCTCTTCCCATCTAACTCTTTCACTCTCTCCCTCTCTTGCTCTCTCATTGCCGTCCCACACCAAAGAGAAAAGAAGAAGAAGAAAAACTAAGAAGAGAAGAAGAGAAGAAAGAAGTTCAAGCTTGGGCCCTCCACCTCAAGACCAAAGCTTGAGACATCCTCTCCCCATCTCTCTCTCTCTCAAATCTACTCCATCTTAGCCGACCCAAGCTTTGATGTTTTTCATTTGATCAAACACATCTTGGCCGGCCAACAAAGGAGAAGAAGAAGAAAGAAGGCCAAGGAATCCAAGAGGAGAAAGAAAAGCCAAAGGAGCCGTCGGATTGTAAGTATTCCTAAACAAGAATTTGCAATTTTTTTTAAGGGTTAAGAAGAGACCATGGAATCCATTTTCTTGGATGTAATAGTGGCCAAAATATCATGGGCCTTGGATCTCAAATCCATCCAAGGAAAGGATGAGAAATGCACAAACCCTAATGGGTAAATTAGGTTAAGAAAATAAAGGATGCATTAAGGACATTATGTATTAAAATTTATTTAAGCATGGATGTATGTGATATTTGAATGAATGATGGAGGTGATTAACTGATTTTAATGAGGTTATAAAGAATGGAAGCCATGGAGGATGATTTATGATTGTTAGGGTTTTAATGATTAAATGTGGTAATTTTTGAAGGGATTGTAAATGAGGAAAGTTATGGGAGATGTGAATGATTTTTGTGACCTTAAAAGGCATGAATGAATGTTGGACCATGAACCTTATGGTGATGGTGTTAGAATTTTAATGGGTTTAGACAATGGAGGCTATGTTAAGTAGTTAATGATTTTTAAAGCTTTCAATGAATGAATGTTAGTGATTTTTAAAAGGGGTTTTTAAATGAGGAAAACCATGGAGAGATTTTATGGATGGAATGCTTTGCACCCTATGGTAATGTATTCATAATTTTAATGGATATGAAAAGATAGAAATAATGTTTTAAAAATAAAACCATGGAGAGTTTTTGGTGAACTAAGGTGTTTTGGAACCATGGAAAAATATTGGGGAGTGATGGTAGCTTTGATGGACTTAAAATGAAACTAATGGTGATAAAAAGGGGTGATTTGAATGCATGATGGAAACCATCTCAAGGAAGGATTTATGGTGGAGCTAATGATGTATATAGATCCAAGTAAAAATGAGAAAAAGACATCATGGGTTCGGCCATGATGTATGACCGAACCCATGACCCATTTGTAGGTTAATTTATGGGTTAAATGTGATAGTACACATATGAGTAATGAATGGGGATTAGGGTAATTAAGTGGCTAATTTTTTATGATGTTATGTCATGGCTAAGGAGTCATTAAGGGATCCAAGTCTATGGATCAATTATGGGCCTAAGAATGGGGGAATATAATGAGAACTTAACTATGGAGGAAGAGTGGCAAAAATGGTAAATATTGGCCAAAATGAAGAACACCATGGCCGAACCCCATGGGGGATGATCATGGACTTAAAAACTTTAAGATGACCTTATGTGTGGTTCAATAAAGACTAGGGTGGCTGGCTTTTAGACTCATGGGATTTAAATATTTGATAGATTAAATGGGACCCACAGAACTACATAGTGAGGTTCGGCCATGGTATATGGCCGAACCCCACTAAGGCTTGGATAATGGACTTAGATATGATAAAACATGGACTGATTATTAAAATGTAATAAGGTATCGGACATCGCAAGCAGTGCGCGTATCGGTGACCGGATTATTGGACGGAAACGAAAAAGGACGCTAGTCGGTATTCGGTAGGATTCCAATCTTTTTGTAAGCCGTGGATTACGTGTGTATGAATGTTTTATTAATTTAATTTAGTAATCATGTGATATGTTTATGATGGATTTTTAGACTATGATTTATATATAATATATGGCACATTGCAAGGAAATGAATTATATGTTAAGGTTATGAATTCTATATTAAGGCTATGATTTATATATATTACATATCATAATGCATCTACATCTCATGCATGGCATGGGCGGGAAAATAATGAAACCGGAGTCCATGCTCCGTCGGGGCGACCGAGAAGCAAACATGGGGATAGCCTGATGCGCTATAACCGGAGTCCATGCTCCGTCGGGGCGACCGAGAAGCAGACATAGGGATATCTTGATATGTGGAGATATAACTGGAGTCCATGCTCCGTCGGGGCGACCGAGAAACAAACATGGGGATATCTGATGAGGTATTTCCATCAAGGGGGATATGACATCATGATGGTATGGATGATGGGTGGGACACATGACATAAGACACCTATGGCATGACATTCATTTTATAGTTTTCATTATATGATTATCTATGTGCTTGTTATCACTAATCCATGTGTTAGCCCTACTCGGAGTCCTACTGGGCGCGTTGTCTAACGCCCTACTTCCACCTTAGTTGATGACGCAGGAGACGGCAGAAACGGTGGACGTGACGGGAGCCAAGCTTAGGAGCTTGGGAAAGCGGGCTACTTAGTTTATTTAAATTTATTTTGGAATATGTAATTGAGTAGCTTAGCTCATCGGATTGTAATAATTTCTATTTCTTACTATGGTTTGGACTGTATGATCGGATGTTATCATTTTGAGGTATTTTAGTAATTAAATGAATATATCTTCCCTGCTATCTAAAAATTGGTAGGATAGTCTCTATTATAATTCTGCATTTTAGTTTAATATTCCTCGAGCTTACTTCTACGTGTGAACCGTTCTTCGTGGACTTAGTTCCACGCACACGTAGGGTTGGCCAGTTAGGGGCCGGGCTTTAGAAGCTCGGACTTAACTCGAGTCGTGACATCCTGTGCCCTTTGTCACTCTTATTTCAAAAAAAAAAAAATAGACTCTGATTTTCAGTGAAAAGGGGCGGGCGTTACAAGCCCAAACACTTTGGCTTCACCAATTACTCCCCATAATTGGTCTTGATGTCTTATAGCTTCTACTATTTTCTCCGCCATTTTATCATACAATTGACAAAGGTTTAATAGGCAGACATCTATTGGATTTTACGTACTCTTCCATGCTTCTTGCATTTAGTGCTTAAATAAGTTCTGCTCCAACTCATGGTTCACCCCCACGATTTAATGCACACTTCTCATGCATCAATGTTTATTTGCCCTTGCACAAGTTAAGTTCCAGCTTAGCTGATTTTTTCCATGAGTCAAGCTAATTTACATAGCTTCCCTAAAGTCTTCTCCCCCATTCTCCAACCTATCTTTTGTAGCTTCTTTGACTCATTTCCCCATGGAGTAAGCTATATTTTCTAGCTTCTCCAGATTATCTCCCCCATAAACTTAGCTACCTCTAAGTTTATTTTTCTCCAAGCTTGCATCAGCCGTCCTCCTTATACTGTCATGACCAGTGACATCAGTTAATCAGCACATATTTTGTGCTCCCACAAACTCCAAAGGTATATGCACATATTTTGGGTAGGATTAATTTAATTGGATCAGCTACCCAATTGAGACCCAATGCATAAATCCACCTCATCAAGTGAGGTGGCATGTATGTGAGGTGGCATTGCCATGTGGCATGCATGGAAGCCAACTAAGACAAAGTGCCACATCATCGAGTGACAAGGCCAAGGTGGGACCTAAATGCAATAAGGTGCATGGTCGGCTGAGCCATGGTTGACTTGGCCAACCATGGGTGAGTTCAAAGGAGCTGAGTTGAAAGGGAAGTGGAGGAGACTTCTATCTCAAGTGAGTTCAATGGGAAGATGGAGAGTTTCCATCTCATGAGAGAGGAAACCCTTACACACGTTGGGAAGGTGGAAGATCTCTTAGCTTAAGCCAAGTGTCTCCTTTGTTAAGCCATGGGACACCTTGAATAGACAAAAACATAAAGAGGAGAAGTGGAAGAGCCTTGAGTTGTTACAAAGAGAGCTGTGATAGCCGGATTTTAACGCAATAAATTTATTGGCTATTATTTATTTTTAATTGTTAAAAATTAAGATTTATAGTTGGAATGGATGTTAGATAGATCAAAGTTGGGGCAATGGCCCAAGTATGGTCCAATGGACCATGGATAGGATTAATTCTATTTAATTGGGTCAATGATGGTCAATTGGGTCAAATGCCCAATTGGGACCCAATGGGTCAAGATGGATTGATGATTAGTGCAAATGGGTAAGTAGTGGATTTAATCGGGTCATGGACCCAATTAAGATCAAAGGCATGGGGTCCACCTCATCAAGTGAGGTGGCAAAGGTATGAGGAAATATCCAAGTGGCATAACCAAGTTGGGTCCCACTCCACCTCATCAAGTGAGGTGGTGTGTGGACTATGGCACAAGTTGGGCCGGCCACCATGGTGGACTTGGTCGACCATGGGTGAGTCAAAGGTGAATTAAAGAGGATTAAGTGTAGTGAGTGGAATTAAATTATTTAATTAAATCACATAAGTTAAATGAAAATAAAATCAATGCTTAAGTTAGGAGTTGAGTTTCATTTAAATGGAGTGAGTCAAATGGGGGTGAGTCACATGAAAGATAAAAAGATGGAGTGAGTCAAAGGTGGGGTGGGTGGTTTCCATCTCATGGAAACCACCAAGCCCAAAACCGTTGGAAGGGTGGTATGTGCCATGTGGAGGCATGCAAGACCATGGTTGGCCAAAGGAGAGGTGGTGGTTCCATCTCATGCAAACCACCAAGCCACCAAAGGAAACCACCATGCCAAAACCGTTGGAGAGGGTGGTATGTGCCATGTGGAGGGCATGCACTCCCTTGTTTGGTCAAAGGCCTCATGGGGAAGACTCCACATTGATGAGGGTGGAGTCTAACCCAAGGACACCCTAGACAAGATGGAAAGAAGTTTTCCATCTCATCCACTCTCTCACTCTCTCCCTCCCACTCTTGGCCGACCCTCTCTCATTAAACAAGGAAAAACACTTAGAGTTTTTATCTCACTCTTTCCCTCCCACTCTTGGCCGACCCTCTCTCATTGAACAAGGATAAACATTCAGAAGTTTTCTACTTCACTCCTCTCCCTCTCACAAGAACCCTAGGGCCGACCCTCTCACAAGACACAAGAAAAAGACTAAGGGTTTTTACATTCTCTCCTCCTCCCCCTCTATCAAACCTTCACCAAGGCCGAACCATCTCTTTGGATTTTTCATCTTGAACCCTCTCCCTCTCAAGCAACACACACTTTGGCCGAAGATCAAGGAGAAAGAAAGAAAAGACTAAGGAAGGAGAAAAGCGGAGGAGCAAGGCGGAACGAAAGAAATCGGAGGGGTCGCGGAATCGGTAAGTAGTCTTTGATATGATTTATAAATTAAAAGGAGGTTAAGGAAACCATGGATTCCATTTTGGATTGGGGAGTAGGCCAAAATATTATGGGCTATGGATGTAAAAATCCAACCAAGGAATAAGATGGAAAAAATGGACAAAATCCTAATCTTGCTAAGGGGTAAGATAGGTTAAGTAAATGATGGATTACTAAGGATACTATGTATATATGGCTTAAGCATGAAGAATAGTCAAGGATCATGGTTCGGCCCTTGCATGGCCGAACCCTAATTGTTATGTATATATGGCTAAA